>OY796663.1:41139029-43539029 GCA_963680705.1 Rhagium mordax
CTTTCTCAGAACATCCGTTTTTAAATTTAACTCTTGGCTTATGTCTTTGTACTGATTTTGTAGGATTTCTCTGTCTTCGTTCATGTCGATCTTCGCCAACAAATGGGCTATTACGCTGAAATAGTTATCATAACCATATTATACCATAAGTACAGATTCAAATGCCTTGACGAAGGCTTTTGTGATATTAAGAATTTGAAAATTAGTCAGATTCGATACAATAAAAAAATGTTCAACTAAAATTAATGCTTGGAGTATATATTGTATGTAAATATAATATATCTATAAAGAAAGGGATTATGTGTATGATTCAATATTTGTACCACAGTTCTTAATTATATGTTGTCTTTCTAGAGCTTGTGTAACTTAACAACCGAATATGCGGTGGAAAATTAACAAAATTTGGAGCCGCGTTGTATCTGCGTGTTTTTTATTTATATATCCTACCTTGCTCGCCTTTCTGCTGCCATTTTCTTCTTTTTCCTTCGCTCTGACAGTTCCTGGTCGTTCGCCTTTTCCCCTCCAATCATGGCCGCCTTCAGCACTTCGATTCTATTAACTATTTCTTCTTTGGAACATAATTCCTTTTTCTGCTTTTCCCTAATTTCCTCGTTAAGCTTCTGGATGTTAGTTTCGTATTCCTGTTTTATCGCCTGGATCTGTTTCAAGACTGTTTCCTTCTCGTTCTTCTCGTTTTCATGCAGATTCTTTAGTTTTCTCATCTCCTCCTGATACTCCTGTAACAGCCTGTCTCTTTTTGCATCTAGGTCCATGTTGGTTGAAGGTATGTTTTTGTTTATTTCCTCTTCAGAAGTGTCGGCTAGATCTTCTATTTTTAAGCTGTTTCTCTTAGTTTGTAATAGGGTCTTTAGTCTTTCAATTTCTTCCTGGTATTGTCGCAAAATGGCATCTTTTGGGTCCTGAAACCAATCACATCATTTATTTACAATGAAAACAACACTTCTGATAGACTTTGGCATTTAAATGTCGGTTCAACAGATATTATTTCCAAAACCAAGATCTGCTGACTATAGACCAAGTGTTAAATATTCATACTTACCTCATTCACTTTTGGTTTATTATGGATATTTTTGGCTCTGTTTGCATATCTTAGAGTAGATAAAGTCTCTATGTAGTCTCTGCTGGAAGGACTTACACATGCTATCATAAGAGTTCGTGTGTTCCCACCCAGAGAGTCCTAAAAATGTAGTTTAGAACGTTAAACCACGTTACCGTCTTTCATTATTAGCGCTTCTAGTTATTACCTGCAAAAGTCTAGTCAGTTTAGAATCTCTATAAGGTATATGTTTGGCTTTTCCATCCACTAGAGCAGATATGACATTCCCGAGGGCGCTCAAAGATAAATTAATTTTGGTAGCTTCCTTCAGTCGGTCCCCAGTAGCCCCAGTTTTGGCTTGTCGCTCAGATCCTGCCAGATCTACCAAATTCAATTTCCCTGGAAACGAGGAAGACAGTTTTATAGTTGACAATATTTCGGTTCCAATATGGTCGGTTACCTTTTCTTATGTTTTCGTTATTGTTCAAATTACTAATTTGTTCTATGCTGATGGTAAAAATACTATGTGACCTAGAGCTATTCTGGTTCATCAATGTGGCACCGATCATCCTATTTTTTGAGCCCATGTTTAAAAAGTTCTCACACTCCGCCGCGTTGTGGACAGGATACGACGTCAAACCTGAAGAATTATTTAAATCTGATCCTCTGGCCTGATCGAAAATGATCGACTTAATCGCCGAATTGGCACAAAATAGTTATTATGTAGTTGCTATCAAGCAGTCAATCATTTTTGATCGTGCTATGGTTTACCTGGGACTGTGACGCCCTCATTTGGAGATTCTTTTAAATTCAAAGTAGGGGTGATCGTCAGTTTTTCACTAGGTAATAATAAGTCTCTGAAAGTAAACAGTTAAAATAATAATTAATTATATTGGTAATACATGAAAATTAGTTAGTGATTAATGATGGATCATATGGAGACTGAAATTTTGCTTACCTTATTTGTTCGTTGTATATTTCTAAATAACTAACTAGGGCTAAGTATTTGACTCCACTGGTGACGGAAATTGCTTCAAAAATATGCTCAAAGGCTCTGGAAATGACCCCCTTTTGTGACATATTCTCCGACTTCAAACCCTCCATTGTGTATGATTTTCCACAACCAGTTTGACCATATACGAAAATTGTGGCATTATATCCTTCAAGAACACTCTAAAATATCAATTATAGTTGAATCTTGAGTAAGTCTTTGTGAAGGTTAATTTTAAACTAAGGCGAGAAAACTGAACTAATCGTAAGACGAAAACTATAAAATAAAAACGCCATTTAAGATTTTCTAATATTTGTTTTCGTTTTCTCAATACATTTTTTCATTTTACATAGATAGATGAAGAAACGTAGAAAATTCTGAAAGATATGGGGCAAAATAAATCAATTTTGCAACAGAGCGTTAGACTTAAAATATGTACTTATGTAAATTCATTTTTTTACCTCAACGAGAGGGTAACAGATTTCATTATAAATATTTTCCGTGTTTGAATCTTGATCGTAAGTCGAGTCGAAGGTAAATTGTTTTGGAAAAGATGGTCCTTCGTTGGGATCCCACGTTTCCACCATGCAATTTTGCATTTTTACCACACACTGAAATGAAATAAAAATTTAATGCAGATTCAAGTTAAGAAAACTGTAAAGTTTAAGTTTCTATATATTTTTATTTATTTTTTCATTAAAATAATAAAAATAACCCTTTTATTTAAGTGCGTCAGTGCGTACCTATCAAAGAAGCACGTAATATACTATACAAGGTGTTTATGTTGGAGACAAGCCGAGTATAGACTCGGGAAAAGGCCCATTATTAGGTAGATGTTTTTATTACCACTTACTTTGCAGTTGAGATCTATTTCTTTCCTGTTCATAGGTCGACATCTTACTATCACTTTGACGTTCTCTGCCATCCCAAAATTGTGCCAGCTACGAGCTTAGTTGGTAATTAGTCCATCTGTAACAAAGAATACATTATACCATACCGTTAACTACAGAACATATGGAAATTTTGTATAAACAGTAATAATAAAATCAATATCGTGTTCCGAGTAAATTTGTTTACTTTTTCCTTTTAATAAGGCTTCTATGCATGCCATTTTAATGGTTTGAATTATGTATTGTTGTGGACGGTGAAAAATGAGCTTTTCAGGAAAGAACGCGTTAATTAACACTCAGCTATGGGAACGCTGGCCAAAACAAATTTGTAGTCATTAAAAACTAATTTAGGGAGATTAATAAAGTACCTATAAATCTATGTATATAACATCTTATGATGAAGCAATAAGCAATGTATTATCCTTTGGTATGTTAAACATTCTGTGTGAAACATAAATTTACATTTTGTAATGTACTCAGAAAGTACATTTCAAATTGAAACAGTTTTTCAAAAACTCCAGAAAGTAGAAGCAGAAAGTGAGGTTATAATTATAAATTATAAATAAACAAGTAGTTCAAAGTTTAAAGTGAAGGTAGCTGCAAGTCCATCGACCATCAGCTTTTCATAGGCGAATATTTGCGCCACGAACGAAAGTCTATGTCATATTTTTGCGAACATCTGCAATGACGTCTAATATGCGATTTATTCTCATACAGATTTAATAAAAAAAACAGATTTTTGAATAGTTACCAATTATTATACAGCTCCAAAAACAGTATATTTAATTTGCCAGCGGATTTGTAGAATTCTGATTATTGGTCGTACAGTAAATTTTTTAAATATTTTGTTTAAAAACTTTCTAACCAACAAAAAAAATTCATTCAACTGCGAATACACGCTAGTGACGGTCAACATTTTTCGTGTAAAAATTGAAAAATTGAAATGGTGTATATTTCTAATAGACCAATAGACATTTTTGAGCTCTATTAAAGAAACTCTTCTAAATCGGACATCGTGAATTATTTGACGTTTTCGGAAATCAAACATGGCTTTGAAAACTGATAACATACCTATAACTTTAAATTAAACGTTCAAAAACCTCAAAAAGAAACCCTCTTTGAACTGAACACGAACGCGTAAGCGAGTATATTCTACTGGATACATATCTGAATCAGTTCATATATTTGTCTGGCCTGGCACCATAAACTCTGGAGTACCTAATTGTTCTCCGGAATTTATTTGACATATAGGTACCAACTGTTTTATATGGCCATACAAAAAAAATCCAACGAATTCAGGTCATTCTTGAGGTTGCATTTTCTGTTTTGATATTGTAGATATTATACATAATTAATTAGTGTTAAGGTCAATCGGTTTAAAGGGACCTACACGTTATTTTTGCAAAATCCGAAATTTTCAATTACGAAAATGAAAATCTAATTAGGTACTTACGGCCATTCTCACCGATTACTGTTTAAGCAACCCTTAGTTAAGGTTGCTTAAATATTTAAATATGGTTTAACTTTGTTTGCATTGCACCGCAAAATATTTAAGTCCGCTTTATTAAGTATAGATTATATTGTAATACACCTACTTTTAGATCATTTGTAATTTGTTGGCAACTTCGTTACGTTCTTTGTTATGTCATATGTCATCCATTATTTTATTCTGTCTGTACCTACATCACGTTTTGTATTTAGAAAATAAGAATAAAATGGAAAACCCGAGGAAGAGAGTGAGGTCCGCAAATTTTACAAATGATGAAAAGATCCTCCTCTTGAATATTATTAATAAATATAATTGAAAACAAAAAAACTAACTCTGTATCCTGCGAACAAAAATCTTACTTTCGTATTGTTCACTTAAATTATGGAAGGGAATATATTTTAACACATACATATCTCTGGGGAACTCCAAATTGGCTTCAATTAAAGTCAAAATATATAAAACAGTATCTTTACGCAATCTAAACCGCCTAAAGAAAGTTAGCTCATCTAATTCAGCAAAATAATTTCTTCTCACATAAATTCTTCTGGGAAACCTGAAATCGATAATTTCCAATATATCAATATCGTCCTCAAAGATGTCTTCATCATCAGATTCCATTTTATAATAAAATAGGTAATTTAAAGATTGAGAATTGAAATCAAAATCAAATAAATGTCAGTATTGACACGTAATTTGTAAAAATGCGCATGCTCAGAACTATTCTTAAATTTAAACCAGCTTTAAGCCACCATTTTTCAGGGCTTAAATTTAAGGAACCTTTAAGGCGATTTAAGGAAGCTTAAGCAACGGTGCAACGAAAAATTCAGATTTAAGCACGCCTTATCGCTAAACCTTCCTTTAAAACTACGGTGAGAATGGCCGTTAATCAACAGAAATACATGCATATTTACCAACCATAATTAAAAAAAAAACTGCCGTCAAAACTTTACGACGAAGGTAACCTTCCAAGATACCGTGTGTTTTTAAATCTATTAATAAAGCAAACGTAACTGCCTGTTCGCTGTTATCCTTTCCATTAATCTAAATCTTTACTTTCGATCTCCAACCGTCTTTGCATAAGTAAGTATAGCATGCCATGTTCTTGGAACTGAATGGAGAATTAGTAAGAGTTGAAAATAAACACTTACGTTTCATATATTTTGAGTCACAAAATGACCGTGGCAGAGAAAAATTGGTGCAAAAAATACGTTTACCAATGTTAAATAAACTGTTGAACAATTTTCAATTAATTTCTCTGACAGATCATCATTCATTAATGTTTGCGAGCTAGCTGTGATGCATATACCTACTTTGGATTTCGAATACGAATAAAATTCATTTTCAAACACATTTTCGTCACTTTCCGATAGTATTGTTATGCACATCAATAATAGTTTCGAGAAGCTCAAGGCACATATTCTCAATTATACTTGGCGTTAATAAAAAACAAATCAAACGAAACCTTGGAAAATCTGCTCAAACATTGAGCGTTTGCGAACATTGGGCAAGGGTACCTAAATAAATACAGATTTGTGCCTATGCTTATTTACTTCTTCTTTCAAAGAAAACCTACACTCTTTGCCGAAGCATACATGGTAATGAAAGCTTTCATAAATGTACGTAAACTATAACGTGACCAAAAGTAGGCAACCAGATATACATTTAGTGCTTTTTCTGCATACGCAATACCACTGAGTGTATATATAGTTGCCTAATATTGTGGGCACCTGATTTACAATCGTTTACGAATTTTTTTAAATTGTTTATAACAAATTGTAAGTAGTCCTCGAACATTGTTAGGTATCTTCATTTAGTTCCCGAACAATGTCGAGCAGTGTATTTGGGTATAATTTATTATTTGTTGCATGTTTTGAGGTAATCACACTGAACGTGTATATATTTTTTAATAATCAGTTTTGTATCGAATCATTTTTATAAGTCTAAGGTGAATATTATGTAAATTATTAGGAGTATTCGAAAACACCATCAAGAATTTTTGACATATTCACACATTTCTAGGTCAGATCTAGTGGATAAAGAAGTGTTTTTAAGGGGAAACCGCAAAAATACGGACCAATATGGTAAATTATAAAGATACAGACACAAGAATAAATAATAATAATAAGAATAATAATTTATTCTTGTGATACAGAGATAAAATATTATTTTTATGTTCTCTTCAAATTGAAAGACAAAGATAGAACTTCAAACTCTGCTTGTAGTCTTTCAAAGAAACAAACGTGAAATAAAACAGGACTCGCTAAAATTGATAAGAGCTGTAGCACCTAATCCTCTTAAACGAGTTTTTAAGAGCCCTCCAATTACCTACACCACCCTTAGCCCTTAGAACCCTGTTACATATACTTGACCCAATACGATTTTAATTATGAACACAACTGAAAAGTTATGACTTCTGGAATGTGTGCATTGCGGCCTTCATTTCCTAGTGGGGTGGCATGCGATATAATCCAGATTGTAGATTACTTACTGATAGTGGTTTAGTGTGTCCAGTTCTTGTTAAAAGAGTAGAAAGTTATAGGAAGGATTCAAAATAAATAAATAATTATTTTCAGTTAATTGTCCTGTGGATCTTCATTATATTGTTTTATCTAATTATTTCACTGAACGACATTCGAAGCTTAATATTATTTCTTTAAAACAATTTTAAATTTTATTTAATATTTCATATTGAAAATATACAGGGTGGTTCAGAATTTACCGATTAAACTTCGGGAACTAATAGAGTACGTTAAAATAAATGGACTTTCTTTAATAAACTTATATCTAAAACCGCATAGTTTCTGAGATACAGGGGGTCAAAGTTTAATTTAAAAAAAATTTTTTTTTAAATATGTTCTTAATTAGTTGAGGTATTTTAACGAAACTTGTTTGACAAATTAACAGTAACAATAAGTAACGTTTTCCGAAAAAAATTTGACTCGCTAATTTATACAGTGGCGGAGTATTCAATTTTTTAATTTTTACTTATTAAATAATAGTGATACGCCACTGGATAAATTTTTAAAAATTAACATTTTTAAAAACTACAATTATTTCTTAATAAAAAAGTATTCTTGGCATTTTTGTCATAACCCAAATCTTTGTCCGAAAAATTGGTTCAGAAAAAGTTCTGCAAAGCTATAAATTAGATTCTTAAATACTCCGCCACTGTATAAATTAGCGAGTCGAAGGCTCTATATTTAAAATCTCACTGAAATACACCTGGACCTTCAACATTATTTTTTGGTAGAAACTTATTTGTCTTATACTATTTTGATTAAATATTTTGTTGAATAACAATGAAACGATAACATTTACAATTAATTTACAGACAAGATATTTCATAATTCTCCTTAAATTATTAAATTTCTGTTAAACTTACACAACAGGTTGTTATCACTGCAACATCTTCAAACTCTCCGAATTACCGATTTCATTCACATTGAGCTCATAACATTGTATGTGGAATTTTACATTGAAATTAATTATTTATTACTTCGTATTACATTCCTGCTCCGTTGCGTTCCTACTTCGTTGGCACTTCATTTAACGCAGTGGCTCGGAAAGGGGAGCAAGGTTACGGGGTCAACAATATCTCATTTATTACTTTGAATTATCGATTCATTAATAAAGGCATGTATATGAACTTGAAATGGTCTCTATGGGAAACGATTCGACTCACAACAAATGTATTTATTTATGTATTGTCACAAACAGAGAAATATGCCTTTTTAATTGTACTGCAAAAGTGACGAATGTACAATTGTAATACAAAGTAAACACAGATAGAATTATGTCTTTGATATTATGCTGGTGTATCTAAATACAAAAATTATTATTTATCAAATAAATAATAAAATCAAAGGTCAACCAAAATATATCCGAGAAAATAATTAGATACTCGGCTCGGCGGGTGGGCATTTGTTGTTGTGGAATAGGCTATGTCTGGCTTTTTTATTGGTCGCTATTAACCTCTGGCGTCGAAATAATTAAGTTTCAAACTAATGGTAATGGAAGCTCATATCAGCTAGAGTACCTATCAATATATTTTTTTGGCACGCTTGCTTAATTGGTTTTGTTTTAAAAACAAAAAAAAACTTAACGAGGTTATATACCTTCTTCTATATAAGGTGTTCTTGAACATGATTTTTTTTTTAATTTGGACTGTTTATCTAAGAATCGCGGCAGCATTGTTACGCGTTTACACCCCAAGCAATAATCAGTAAGGTAATGATAATAACTGTGATGAATTTACACCCATTTTACAGGAGCCTGTAGTATGTCCTCTCAAAGCAGAGCCCTAAGTCCCAGTATATGTGGTGGCTCAGCGATCGTCCCATAGATGGCGCAAGTGGTGCGAAATCGAATTAGGAATAATCTAGAGAAGCATCTAGAGTTTGCTAGAAGATATATCTGTAGGTATATAAAGGCCAAGATAGTCCACTACAGGCAGTAGAATATTGAAATTAGTAATTAGTGTTATAGTTTACAAATACATCTAAATGTTGCAAAAATCCCGATTTCCGTAACCTAGACCAAACCTCGGACAAAACATACTTACCCCCCCTCCGTTTTCGAGGGTGGAGCAGAATTCAACCTATTCACCCTTGAATGGGAAAAACTACCCTTTTTTTAATTCTCCTTGCATATATAGTCGAATGTGGCGGGTCGTTCGAACCGAGATTTCGCGTAAAGCTCAAAAGGGAAAGTGACTATAATTATTATTGTAATTAGTCAGGTAATATCAGTAGTTTAGTGTTAGTCTTGTTACAATTATTTAATTCACGCCTGGGCCCAAGTAACATGGTGACGTAATTTTGCGAATTATATACCGACGTCATAGTTGTGTTGTGAAAATGACGACCAAAAGTCACAGCTCAGGGACGTCACAAAAACGTAATTGTGACGTCTTTTTAACCATCTTTTGACGTACTATCTATTGACCTCAAAAAATTGAACATTCTTTTAACAAACCATATTTTTTATATTAAAGATTAAGCAGAAATGTTTGACAGTTTAACAGAAAAACAATAAATTTAAAGCTGTACAGCATTCGAGAATATTTAGATGGTGGCAATTTTTTGGTAAAAAAATTAAAAATTGGACATGCACAGCTATAATTTAAGGATCCTTCTTGTCAATTACCAAATATATTTCCTTAATATTTAATAGAAAACTCAGGATTTGGTATTACAAGTGAAAATTTTCTTCTCTTACAGTAGTTTTAAGTCAGAATTACTATACGTCATAAATATGTCTCTCGAAGAACGTCACAAAGATGTCTTAAAAATACGTCGTACAGACGTCAACAATTAGTCATATTACGTCGCTGATCAAAAATGACTTAACTGGGACGTGTAAAAGACGTCACCATGTTGGTTGGGGGGTGTTTACTGTAGGGGTGTAAACACGTAACAATATATTAAATATTTAGGAGGAAATTTATTATTCTTTGGCTTTGTTTTAGGAAAAATGAACGTGTTTTAGCTATTAAGGAAGACATTTAGGATCTAGGGGCATCCATTATAAAATAAATGGCCTGTGTATTGAATATCCATCGCAGTCAGTACGACACCAATAATAACCATTAGCCATCGCTGATATATTTGTTTTTAATACCTATATAGGTACTAGGCATATATGTATATGTATTGTTCCACATGTATAATGTAGCGACACAAAAACTCATTTACCTACATTTCCCAGACACATTATCGACTATATTACTTTGACCATATTGAAATACTGTGATCGTGTGATGTTCGATGATAATATGTAAAATGAACAACTACCTATATCGAGCATTGCGTGATACTGGAAAATATTTTAACTTATCCTATGATTTATATCTATAGTCGCTAATCGTTGTTTGCTAACTTGACTATGTATTTGCATGTCAATACAATTAAATTGCAATAGGCGATTGTAAGTGATACGCTAACTGGTGGTATTTAGTCGAACTAATTATTGAGCCACTGTCACCAGTGTGTCAGTTGCTTTCAACTTTATTTCTGCTTTGCTAGCTTGCATCATTAGAACTGCTAGAGAGTTTGATAGAGAGAAAATGTCTCTGGTTTGATATCTAGAGTACCTGCTGCAGATCGAAAGCATGATGGGTGAAAGCTTAGGAGCGTCCGTTGCAGGTGGATGCCCGCAGGGAAAGGTTCTGCCCCCTGCCCCCCCCCCCCCCCCCCTGCTATGGAACCTTGTAATTGATGGACTCTTAAGGAAACTCACAATTGAATAAGCCTTTAAAGCTCAAGGATATGCTGATAGCATTGTCATCATTGTCAGGGGAAAATCCTACAACATAGTCAGAGGTCGTTTAGAGCTTTGAACGTGGTAGAAAAATGGACTGCCGAAGAAAGGTTAAAGGTGAGCCCACCTAAAAACACCATTCACTAAAAGAAGAAACTTGGAGAGATTGAAACCTCCAAAACTACGAAATACGAGCTGCAAATGTTGAGAGAGGTTAAGTTTGGGGTTGTTTTGGATTCCAAGCCAACCTGGGAACCAACATGGATCAGTAGCAAATTAGGCTTGCAGACGATTATATCGCAGAACATGAGAGTTAAGACCCGATAATGCATTAATTGGCTTTATACCAAGAGTAATAAGATCTACTACATATACTGCGTTAGTTTCATGGACTAAAACAACACAAACAACGGCGAATAATAAGTCAAGCCGGGTGCAGAGATTGGCTTGCCTGGGGATCTATCTGAAACAAATAAATTAATAACGCGCAATTACAACCGTGTAGGAACCGGTTCGCCACCGCGAACGAAAGATACGTCAGAGAAATAGGCAATAAATTCACCAGAAACATATAGAAAATCATCTGTCGAGTTGTCGATACCAACACCTACTCATCAACCTGTCGTAAGTAAACGCCGTTCTGTACAACTTCAGAGCTCGTAATATCGCACCGCTTGTCTGCATGAATTTTCTGTAAAACATTCATTGACGGAGTCTTACAGTTCCCGTTCGGGTGGTAAGATTTGGTCCCAGTGGACGTACTGAGTCAGTAGTTCACCGTGTTTGTCAATCAGAAAACCCGACATACAGAGAGAGAATATGTGTGAGGCTTACTGGACATCGCTCCGATATTTTGTATCCTGCCGGACTGTCACATTTGCTCGCCGCAACCGATTGTTATTCACCGCTTTACCAGACGTCGTCCTGCTTACGCGTGAAAACCGATTGTAAAACGAAATTTGCAATTAATAAACCACAGCTCACACGTCAACAGACCACACACGCGCTCGTTTTACCAACAATCAGCTGATTATCTATCGGCGTCTCTCTCGAGGTCTCGTCCTTTCTCTCTAGGCTCAGTCCATAGTTATTATTAAGCCTATGGTAAAACTACTAAATCAAGCTAGAGCTAACAATTCATTTCGCCGTTTGTATTTTGTTCTGTAAAATATTCACCTACTGAGTTGATCTTCCCGTTGGGTAGTTAGCCTAGTAAGCCTAGTACCAGTGAATAAACCTCGAACTTATCATACTCCGGCAAAGATGCATTCCCGGTTGGGTGGCTCTTTTTTGCCACCAGTGTATGCTCTAAGTTGAGTTTCTTTCAGTAGACAGGAAAACATTTTCCTTATTAAAATAGCTCTACACGTTTGCGGCAGTAGTTCTCCGTATTTCTTATTCAGAAAAGCCTACTTATAGGAAGAGAATATCTATAGCTGATTGAACACGACATGATATTCCAGTGTCCTATAGGACAGCCGCTTGGTCGTCTTTGTCGATTGTTTGTCCCGCGTTAGCTCCGTTCGCATTTAAACTCAGACCGCCCGCCGCACGAAAACTAATATCATTTAATTCCACTCTTGTTTGCCAGTTCGATGTATTTAACAAGTCTTGTAAATAATCATAACATTTATTTTAGTTTCTATCGAAAAACAAATCTTTGATTTATTGCTTACTGTATAATTGTCGAGTAATAACGTAATACGAACGTTTCCGAGTTATTATTTCTGGTATTTATTTCTAATTAATCCGTTTGAGAAATTGTCCAGTCCGATTGACAAGACAATCATCTTTCGACCCTCTGGACAAAAAACCGTATCTCCACTGTCAGCTACTCCGCTAGCGTTCTCACCCCGGTGAGCCAGAGAGTGCTGTTCCTTGCACTTTAAAATAAGGAACTGGCGCCCGAGAATCCGTAAAAAAAATTATTACAAAGCTGAATGTTACTGTTTGCAGACGGTAAATTGCAAACAGCCCAGCTAGGGTAAATAAAGTCATTACAACCTCTTCCTATTTCTATTGTTAAACACACGGAACTACTAAACAGTGGATCTATTTCAGAAGATGGTGCTGACGTGGCGTTTCCGATCGTGTTATACATGCTGCTAGGATTTATATTTCTAACATCATTTTGCAAACATATAATAGTCTACGTGTCACAATCTAATTTCGATCCATATTTGAATTTAAAATGCGTGTTTGCTATAGAATTATCTAGCAAGTGAAATGTGCAGGGAGTACGAGTAGATATATTGTATATTGTATGTTGATTTTTATCATATTCCATGTATTTATATTATTCTATATATTAATAACTAAACGATAAAGAATAATAACACGCATTCGCTTTAGACAATTTTCACAACAATAACGGTTTTAAAAATATGAAATAATTGTTTCCACTAAATGCACATGCATAATGATCTGCTAAAATTTTTATACTATCAAATGACTGTTGTAAGTACCTATGTAAATCTGAAGAATTTTTCCTTACCTAACAAAACTCTCGACTGCTTAGTGCTTAGCGTGTTTACAGGTGGCACATTCAACTTTAAACCCTTTCAATTCAAATATCTAGTAACTGCGATAAATATTGTTAACGGTCTCTTTGTGGTCTATGTGTTAACTTTACCTGGTTTGCTTTTCTTTTCAAATGAGGACTTAGTAGAAGTACCTACTAATTATTTGTGAAAAGAAAAAATATAATTTTTGAAAAAATAGTTTTTACTTTACATCGTGGCAATTAAATACCTACTGACAACATAATCAATAATAACTAAGTAATTGGGATGATTAATATGTTGTCAGGGTGAAGATTATTCATTCATTATAAATATTAAATAAATTAGAAAACTGCAGATTTTTGTTGGTAAAAAAGGTGCTATTGAAACTAATAAAAACAATCTGCTTACCATACTATCCTACATCAACCTGTGCGTCTTAGTCAGCACTCGTGAAATATTTGAAATATTTATACCGCTTCACGCGAACCCCCGTCAGAGCAGAAACTTTTACAATAAACTGACCAGTTGACCCTACTAAAACGGCGACCTGCGCCTCGACGCTCCAGATGGACGTCGCGTGACCATCTTTAATAATTGATAGCAATTGAATTGTCGATTATTGCCCACCCATGAATGTGTTACTACAAACACATGTCGCAAGCCCATCTACATTTTTTGCTGGTGATAAATACGTAAACCTTTGGCAAATTGTCATGTGTGATAAAAATCTATTTCTTATGCAGGCTGACCAAAACGATGAGTAATTGTTTCAAATTCCCACTCACGTTTAAATACGACTGTAGGCCAGTAGTGCGTTTAGTTATTGATTAATGTGGAAATGCGGGTCAAAAATTTTAAATCAGTACGACCGCAGCGTTGCTGTTCCTAGATATATGTCTTTTAATTCTATAGTTTATAAAAATTTTGAAATTATATTTCCTGTATTCGATAGAACAATATGTTTATTTATGAGTTCATCAGTGATGAATACAAATTTATCAGTCTCATTACATTCTACATTTGTATATTTTTCATCCATATGCGCATGATCAATAACCACTTGCGTAGTTGTCCATAGTCCACAAGATTTTTGTTCGATTAGTAGTCTATGTAGACCATGCAATATCTATGATGTGGACAAGTTGTGGACTGTCAATTGTCATTTGTTTATTGTTTATTTTTGGTAACATAACCTTAAATTAACTTCATCCAATTTCCGATTTTTGTATATTTTTATGATTACAGTGTTCAACACATTCACTAATTAAGAAGCAGATTGATGTCATCAAATAATGTGCGTTGATATATGGAGGGTTTTATCTATGGATATATGGGAAGAATTTAATTTGCTTGATTAACAGAAATGACTGAGGGCGTTACTCATTTTGAAAAAAATTGTAGAATAATAACATGTTTCACTCCGATTAATGAAAATCTTCCAGTTTCCCTAAAGGGTACCTTTACAGTGAATAAGTTAACCGTTACTGTTTCAAGTGCGCTTCAAGAAATATTTCCCTTTTTTCTGGAGGTAGTGTAGATAATATCTGTTTTCTAGATTAGAAAAAGAGACGATTGTCTGCCAAGTCATATTTGTTTCAAATGTGTAAATAATTTGAAAACATTGTACAGATTTCGAAAAATCTGCGAATTAAACAATAAAAAAATACGGAAAATGTCAACTGAACATAATAACTTAGAAAATGACAACATACAGGAATCAAATCATTATAAATATAACATAACAAATTGTCGATATTTTAAACAATTGTTAATTAAAAATGAAGAAGTTGGCCTACTCGCTCAAACTCTTCCAGTATAGAACAAGCAGAAACTGACTTTAAAGCAGAAATTTCATAGGTTGTTGAAAAAGAAGACGTTGAAGCCGAATTAGAAAATAAAATACAAGATGGCTATAAAAAAGAAGAAAGTCATTCCTTCGAGAATAAATTCAAGTGCCTAAATTGCCCAAAAACATTCCGTTCACGCTCTGGGTTTTGTTACCACAAATTAACCCATGAAGCCGGGTACCAATGCGACATATGTAGTAAAAAATTCCCCATCCAACATAACCTAAACTTGCATAAGCGTCGACATACCAGCAATTCACACTTCACTCATCTCTGTCCAGAGTGTGGGAGAAAATTTCTCACATCAACTGAACTTGTAAGACATAGACGTACACATGCAAATAGTAAATTATATGATTGCGACATTTGTTTAAAGCAATTCTCTCAAAGTTACAGTTTAAAACTACATAAAATGCAGCACGCTGGATATAAACCACACATTTGTGCGGTTTGCGGTAAGAGATTCATCGGCTTAGGTAAATTGAACGATCACAAGCTTACACATATGGCAGAGAAACCTCACAGGTGCAAAATTTGCGAGAGAACATGGGTAACTTCTAGCGATTTAAAGAAACATATGTGAACACACAGTGTTGAGAAACCATACAATTGTGAGTACTGTGAGAAAAATTTTGCAAGGAAAGAAACTTTGAAGGTGCATGAAAGAACACATACAGGGGAGAAGCCGTACAGTTGTGACAAGTGCAATAATATGTTCGTACACTCGTCAAGTTTACTTAGGCATTACGTATCATTGCGTTGAGGTTCAAAAAGATAATCCTGAGTGAAAAATGTTTAAAATACCTATTTTTATATAGTTTTCATTGTATAAGCTCTCATATTTTGTTATATAAATATACGTTTTTTAAAACCGACTTTAATCCTGTGTGATTTAAGACCGACATGTTTGTAGATATTGACATAAATGAGGATCCGCTTGAATAGTGGAAATCCCATGAGAAATTATATTTAAAATTCCCGATTTTGTAAAAAAATATCTAATATGTACCAGAGCTGCCCATTATTTAATATAATGAATACTTTTCTTTATTTAAACTACTTTTTTCAACTAAAGTAGTTTAATTTAAATAAATCATTTAAATATTTTATCTTAACTAAATTGTAAAACTAGTTTTATTTAAATAATGAAAATAATTATTTAAATAATTACAAATTTTTTAAATAATTTGGAAATATTTAAATAATTTACAATTTTTTAAAATGATTGAATAATTAGTTTTAACGATATTTCTAATATTTAAAAAATGTGTTAGCAAATTTAGACATTATACTGGGTGGCAACAATATCACTAGCACCCTTGTTTGCACCTTGTTTTTCAAGATATCAAAATGAAACTCGGCATGGTTAATATAGACGTAAAATGTCACATATCTTGACGTATTTGAAGATTTTTATGGACTTTTCCGGTTCAGCCGAAGTCACCAATTCTTGATTTTTGTACAGGGTGGACCAAATTCTCTGAAAGTATGAAAGACCACCTCTGTAAAATGGCTATTTTTGGTCCGATTTCGATCAACTTTTTTTTAGATAATTGCTCATGGAAAACTGTATTTTGTGGCAAATCGATAGATTTCTACTAGAAAAATCAAGGCCTGCTTTGCAATTTTTTTGGAGGGAAAATTCAAGAAATATTAGCAATTTTTTTACATGAAAAAAACTAAGTACTCCACTGTATTCAGCATCCCCTAAAATGGGTCTATAGGTACCAAATTTCGTCGAAAAGTATCGCATGTTAAAAATTGATATTATTACTTTTAAAAATTAATTTATACCTGGAAATGTTCAAATAATCTGAATAAAATAATTTGTTAATGAGTTGTTTTTATTTACTTATTTTATAGTTACTTTAATGTTCACATGCAATGGATTTAAGGGTAGCTATTTTTAATGCTTTACATAACCACATAATAGATTATTTAGATACACAATAAAGTAATAAGTATAATAAAATAATAAAATAGAGATATATAAAGTGAATAATAAAATACATAAATACAACTAAAGTAATACACAATAAAGTAATAAGTATAATAAAATAGAGATATATAAAGTGAATAATAAAATACATAAATACAACTAAGTATCGATATAGATAAATATTGATATCTTGATAACTATTATATATCGATAGCTATCGATTTATTGCCAACCGATATCGACAACTATCGATACATATCGAGAACTATCAATATATATCGACAACTATCGGTATATTAATATTTTGGGAAAATCTAGGATTATATAGTAGGATTTTACGATGCAATCCTGTACCTTGCATGAAAAAAATGAAAATGTCACTATTCTGTGGTGTCGAACAATCTTTATGAAGTGATTATAGCAATGAATTATACCCTGTAACGACTAACGAGCCGCCTATGGATTATTATAACTGTCTGTCATTAATAATTTGACAATTTAACGTGGCTCCTGCTCTGCTTTCGGTTTTAAGTTACAGATTTTACCAGTAGTAATTAAAACCGTACAACATACAAACAATTAATTAGTAATTACTGTGATATGATATAAAAATATATGCATTTCCATCCAAATTTGTATTATTTAACTGAAGTTGAAACCGTAAGTTTGGAAGTACTCATTGTTATGAACAGTTTTTATTGATTTTTTAATCGTTTTTAGTTTAAAAATGGCTTTGAAAAAAGTAAAAGGAAACATAGAACGTATGTTTGATAAAAATTTAACAGATTTAGTAAGGGGAATTAGGAACAACAAAGAAAATGAGGTGGGTAAATGTTTTTTTAGGTTATGTTGTTGACATATTTTCAAAAGTTTCTAATTGAACATATTTCACAGGCCAAATATATCTCCCAATGTATGGAAGATATTAAACAAGAACTCAGACAAGACAATTTATCTGTAAAAAGTAATGCAGTAGCCAAACTCACTTATGTAAGTAAGTCGTTGACCAGTAGCGGCAACGTTGCTTGAATTCTTTTGTATTTTTTAGCTTCAAATGCTAGGCTATGATATATCATGGGCAGGATTCAACATAATTGAAGTTATGAGTTCCAGTAAGTTTACGTTAAAGAGAATAGGATATTTAGCTGCAAGTCAATCGTTTCACTGTGATTCAGAGGTATGCTTCGCTTTAACATTACAGAAAACAACATTTTTTTTAAAGCGAGCCTACTAAATGTCGGTATTTTTTTAGTTATTGATGTTAACTACTAATATGATACGAAAAGAACTGAACTCCCAAAATCAGTACGAAGCAGGGTTAGCACTAACGTCTTTAAGCTGCTATATTAGTACAGATCTAGCAAGAGACTTATCAAATGACATATTAACGTTGGTAAGGTTTTTATTTAGTTCTGTATTAATAAAATACTAATCGTTTCCTTGTAATTTTTTTAGCTTAGTTCAACCAAACCTTACGTAAGAAAAAAGGCTGTTTTGATGATGTATAAAGTATTTTTGAAATATCCAGAAGCACTTAGGCCTGCCTTTCCTCGTCTTAAGGAGAAACTGGAAGATCCAGACCCGGGTACAATATTCTCTTAGTTTCATAATTATTAAAATGTAACGTTCGTTTTTCTCGTAGGTGTGCAATCTGCTGCAGTTAACGTTGTATGTGAACTAGCAAGAAAGAATCCAAAAAATTATCTGAGCTTGGCTCCCGTTTTTTTCAAATTAATGACGACAAGTACCAACAATTGGATGTTGATTAAAATTATTAAATTGGTGAGTTTCTTAAGTTTTCTTGCATATAACTTCAATTAGAATTCTGATAAGTTTAAGGATGTTTTCTGTATTATAAATGTATCGGTGTGTAAATGTAATGATTGAGGTATTATCTGTTCACCATTTTTTTATGTCTTGCATAGCAAAGTTTTGCTACGCTACATGTAATACTGTAGGTCTAATAACAACAGAACAGGTCAGAAGACATACTAATGCGATATGTAAAAACTGTTTGAAATATATACTGTAAAATTATTGCCATGCAGATGTGAAGCGATTGTGATGGATTAATATTTGTGGGTTACGTAGATGAATGTTGTGTATGGGTATTTTGTTTTTTTTTTTTTGTAAAACAATTCGCTTATACAGTTCTCTGCATTTACTATGGTGGAACCGGAAGTAGGTTTAAAACTTACTATACCTCTAGTAAATACAATAGCAAGGTATTGTTTTTTATAATACTTAGTCTTAGAATAATTGTATATTTGGAGAATAGGTTTATTTAGCAGCTAGTATATCAAAGCATATTAATAACACCGTGTTTTTTTATATCGATATATTGCTATTCCGTGAGTGTTATAGAAGAAAATGTTCGGAAACACCAATTAAAGCAAAACTGGCACTGTATTATGAATTGTTTACATATGATTCTGCTGATAGCTAATCTGATGAAATATTTCCTCATAGATTACAGTCATAATTAATATAATATTTATATAAACTCTCAATATAAAGCTTATCTTAAAATAGATAAAACAGCGGCAACCTCAGTAAAATTCAAATTGGTATTTTGCACAAAGCTCTCCAATTTTTATGCGTAATTTTTCTCTATTCTATAATTAAAAATGTTTTCATTAAAAACTTAATCCTTATACCCCCCTTTCCTCTGGTTTTTATTCTTCTTAATGTAATATGCCAGTGGCGTGCCTTCGGGTTGTGTGAAATTCCATTATTTAAAAAATTAATTAACTAAATAGATCTAAGTGATGGTCAAGAGGCAAGGGCACTTGACTTTCACCAAAAAGCTCTTGGTTCACTTTCCGAGCAGTGAAATTAACTGTGAGAAAGATCACTTCCAATATACACGGCTATTTGGTGTATATCCATTGTCTCTAACGTTGGCAATACAAGGATAAACTTTAGGGTTAGGGGTTGTAGTATGTGGTATTATTACGTAATTATTTGTTAGAGAAAATGTTTTTTTTTTAGTTTGGTGCCCTTACCCCCTTAGAACCTAGGCTAGGTAAAAAATTGATAGAACCTCTGACTAATCTCATTCACAGGTATGTACGCTTTGAATTAATTGTTAGGCCATTTTAACTAAGCATAATAGCACTTTCTTTATGGTAAATTTATTAAATTTGACCTAGTATACAACATATGCACCGCTTTTTATCATCTCACTTTAAAATTTGCCGTTTGAGACAGTGGCGTGCTCTCTACAGGGTAAAATAGACACTTTTCCAAAAAATTACTTTTATTGCAAAAGTAACTTACCTAATTTCTTTTTTTACCACCCCAAAAAGCCCCTCAGCAAAATTTCAGACAAAAAGCCACAAATCGTTTTGAATATTTTGTATCTGTATCTTTCGAATAAAATTGTACAAAATTTAATTTTAAATGCACGTCTGAAGTAGAATTTGGCACAATACCTCAGATAATGGAGTTAAAGATAAAAAGTGGCACACGCCGTTTAAATTATTCAACATTTTTACAAGTATTTTACTTCAAAATCTGTTTAAGTAGCACATCTGCAATGAGCCTGCTCTACGAGTGTATAAATACCGTCATTGCGGTCCTGATTAGCATATCGTCCGGAATGCCTAATCACGCTGCGAGCATACAGTTGTGTGTGCAGAAATTGAGGATACTAATCGAAGACTCCGATCAAAATCGTAAGTAGTACTTCTCATGAATAAAAAATATAAATAACCTGTATTCTGTGCTTCCAGTTAAGTATTTGGGATTGCTGGCGATGTCCAAAATTTTAAAGACCCACCCGAAAAGCGTTCAGGCTCACAAGGACTTGATTCTCCAGTGTTTGGAGGACAAAGATGAATCGATAAGGTTGAGGGCTTTAGATTTGTTATATGGAATGGTATGGATTATAAATTTAGTAGATGGATTATTATCGTAAACCATTTTTATTTCGTTGTAGGTTTCGAAAAAGAATTTAATGGAAATAGTGAAGAAACTCATGGTTCACATGGACAAAGCTGAAGGAACTATTTACCGAGATGAACTTTTAAGCAAAATTATTCTCATTTGTTCCCAGAATAATTACCAGTTCATTACGAACTTTGAATGGTACATCACGGTTCTCGTCGAATTGGCCCAAATGGAATTCGGTTCTAAACAAGGTAACTAAACTTCAGTCAGTGAAGAAACGTAAGTCGATTAAGCTTGTCGTTTCAGGTCACGTAATCGGTGCTCAACTGATGGACGTTTGTATACGCGTCCAAGCCATCCGTTCATTCGCCGTGGCAGAAATGGCTCAATTGTTAGATGTGTATACTGCCACGTCACAGTTTACCATAATGCAAGAAGTCTTGTATGCAGCGGCATGGCTTTGTGGAGAATTTGTAAGGTAATTTTTACAGAATAATTTTTTTGCATAGGAACATTTTCTAGGTTACATTACTTTAAATAAAAACCATTGGCGGTATGCATTATTAATAAAATTGATATACAGGGTGTCCAGTTAGTGTTTCCTCGGAAGATTGTGCAAAAATAGCTAACTCTATAAAATAACTTTCTTAACAAGACTTTCAATGTTTCATCTCTACTACAACATAAAATTATTTTCAATTCTACAAGATGTCATAAAAACCAGTTACACAAGAAAGTACAATTTTTTTAAATGGAACACCTTGTATTTTTTTGGCGCCAGTTAACCCGTCAAGGGTCATGTATTACCTCTAAAATATTTTGCCAATCAGATGCAGCGTTGCCAACTTATGATTTTTTTCTTGTTTTTTTTTGTCAATATACAAAAATGCAAACATTTTTTTGACTGCCATATCTCCGCAATTTATTTTTTCTGAAAATGTAGGATGTTATTTGATAACGTATTTACTGTAAAATATTTTTGAAATTAATTTTTATTATACCTGATATCCAAAATATTTGTTTACATTTCTTGACATTTAATTATATTTTTCTCAATTTTTTAAAATGGAATGTCTATAATTTTTTTGCATGGATGAATAAGAATTCCCCATATTTTAATATCGTACACTTTATTTTTATATCAAACGGTTTTTGAGATATGATTATTTTAAATAATTTTTGCGTAAATTAAGGTGCTCTTTATTTTAGCATTAAAATCTAGTATGGCTTTGGTCTTTTGTTTTCCATTTTTTCAATTTTTTTAAACGAAATGCCTATGGATGGTACGACGAAGTTACTTCTGCCTCACAGAATTTGAATGAATAAAGTAAAATATTAAAATAAATTGTAAAAATCACTTTAAATGTTAGCCAATATAAAAAATAAAATTTAAAATTCATAAAAGGAAAGGAAACAGTTTGTTATAAAAATCCCTATCCAATGTTAAAGGAGAAACACTCTTTAGAAAGCTCCCTGTATAATTCGTGATATCATTTTTCAGCGAACTTAAGGCCCCAGAACGAACGCTACAAGCAATGCTTAAATATAAAATACTTCCTCAGCATATCGAGTCCGTCTTCATTCAAAACATTGTAAAAATATTTGCCTTCGTAATGGAGAAGTATGAATTAAACGAGCAATACGACGATATTTTGAGGCTTTGCGATTTGGTAATTGAAAAGATGAACGAAAGCATACAGTCTGGAGAGTTGGAGGTACAAGAAAGAGCTAGTACTTCGCTTATCATTATGCAGATCGTGCAAGAAGAGATTGTGGCAAGTAAGTAAAGGGTAACGCACATTTTATTTAGGATGAAATACGTGATATTTTCAGAGAAAGCAGTAGGAAATGCAAAAATAATGGATGATGATGAAGCATTGGAGTCGAAACCCACTGTGAATCGGGCGGAAACTATAGCTGCCGAGCTGCTGAGTTTGTTCAGTGGCGAACTGAACCCCGTGGCTCCGAAAGCCCAAAAGAAGGTTCCAGTACCGGAAGGGTAAGTAAAATTATATTATACACTATTATAGGATGCGGCTTTGGTTTTATAACCCAAGAATTAAAGAAATGTTTATCTGTGGGTATTTAACATTTTTTTTTTTAGATTGGATTTAGACGCCTGGATTAATGAACCGATAGAAGAATCTGACTCTGACAGTGAGCCAGAGATGACTGAAAATCTCTTCGTAAAATCTGACAAGTTCAGGTCCGGCGTTTCCGAAAAATATAAACCTGAACCTACCGAAGAGGAATTAAAGAAGGTAAACATAGACGGGCTACCGTTAAGTGGAGGTGACGAGTTAATTATTATTTATAATTAATGCTACTCTTCCCACGGCATTAGTGATATAAAAAGCACGTTTGTTTTTATTTAATATTTAATTTTTAGAGCCGCGAAGCAAGAAAGTACGAACAACAAAACAACCCGCACTACTTGAAAGGCACCAATTCGACTGAAAATGGTAATGGTAACAATAACAGTAATGAAAATATACCGGTGACGGAATTGAATCTCGATGTACCTTTAAAAGTTATTGGGCAGAAACGATCTGATAAGTATCTCAGCATCAATACCGACAATAAGAAGAGCAAGAAAAAGGGCAAGAAGAAGAAACATAAGTCTGAAAGGTATGAGTTTACGTCAAATACGTTAACAGCAACATTTCTCATTTATAAAATAATGCTTAGAAGAATAACAAAAATATTTCTAATAATAATTGTAGATGTATCTCTAATGAATGGTATTTTTCACCAATTAGAGTAAATGCAATTGTTCCTTTATATGTTTAGCTCTTCCGATGAAAATTTAGACCAAGGGCCTACGGTGGAGATCAAACAAGATATGGAGCTGCCGGAAGGTGCCACGCTATCAGATTCTGAAAGTGATCATGCGCACAAAGACGATCCGCATAGAGCGTTGGATATAGATCTGGATCTGTAAGTATGACAAAATCAGTCTACTAACACAAAATGTCTTGAAAATCTAATAATTTTTCCGGCTATTTTGCCGTTAACCATATTCAAATGGCATGTCTCAATGGGTGACGCGTGACGTCACAACTAACCTCAAAAATATGCATTTTGTAAAATTTTCAAATATTATGTCAGTTTTATCAAAATTTCTACTTTGGTCCTGTACTATAATAGCAACTAAAATCTTGTTCAGCGCATTATTTATTAAGTTTTAATTGCCTTAAATTTAATCTAATAAAATAAGATGCTTTTTGTTGGTTGGAATTCTAACCTATAATTAGCCGTCTATTTTTAATAATCTACAATATTGGAACTTTATAAATCTACTATCTAAAAGAGTTTTTTAAATATAATGGATCCAAACTAAAACTACAAAAATTAAAATTAAAAATAAATTTGCAAAAACTAAAAATTTAAGGTTATGTTAGTCATATGGTGAACATGATCAATAGAATATCTCGAGCATTTATTCCTTTTACGAACAATTTTTAAATACATATTAGATAGTTAAAAGCTGTAACATTTTCAAATACACACTAGAGAAAAAATTATGCCTGGTAGGAATAAGTTATCCGACTGGTATTTAACCGATTTTGAAACTCCCCCGCTGCAACATTAATTCATACTTTTTCAGGCCTGTTTATAATTACAGTGCAACCCCAGATCCAGTTAAAAAGGATGCGGACAAGAAGGACAAGAAACATTCAAAGAAGAAATCCGACAAAGAGAAACATAGCAAGAAAAAGAGTGATAAGCATAGGTTGAAAATTCATAATGATCATAATGACCATAAGGATCATAAGGAAGAGTCCTTGTTAGCTGTAGATAAAGAAAATGAAGGAAAAGGTGATATAAAAGTTAAGAAAGTTAAGAAAGACAAGAAGGAGAAGAAGAAGTCCAAGGATAAAGAGGGTGAGTAAGTTCTCGTATTAAGCGATAATAAAAGTACACGTTTTTTTTTAATTTCTAAAACTTGGTTATTAATGTTATTATATTTGTATATTTTGTTGATAATCCAAATTCTACCTGGATCTATTAATATTTGACCCATTGTGAGTTATTTCGAAAAACTGTTGTTTGTTCTAGGTAAAAACAAATCTAAAAAATCTAACGCAGACTACGAAGAAGCTCTCGGTATCTCGACTCCTAGTAAAGAGTTCCAATAATAATAAACTGTTTCTTTTACATTATCATTATCATAAAATATGTTCTATTTATTGTTAGTTTTCTAATACTCTCTAAAAGTTACTATATTTGCTTTTTGTTCCTCCCAAAAAATAGTTTATTTTGTGGTGTATAAAATAAATATATATTTAAAACAATATTCTTAGGTCAATTTTTAATCAAACCTCAACCTTGCGCATATTGCAGTTACGCACGTTAATCTTCTGTTTTGTCATATAAATTACATAAAACATATTCTTCCTACATTCTGTATATATTTTTTTGTAATCCCTAATATGAAAAATGTTGCTTCATTTGTATCTTCGATAGTTTATTCGAAAATGTATATTGAAACTAATAAAAATTATATTGTTTATTAATAACGTTTTTTTCTTTTCCTGAGAAATTTACAAGAATGAATGAAGATTTATCTGAACATTTTCTTGAAATTTTTCCCTTCCAAAGTACATGACATTCCAAATTCATTGTGGCATTCTCATATGGGACCTTATATTTAACTAACTGAAAATACCAACTTTCGACGTTTGAAAATTCTTCAGATTCTTGGCTCACAGGAAGTTCAGTAATTCAGTTGTAAATTACATATACGGGGTTGGGCAAAAGTATGGAATAATTGCAATAATTTTGTCCGCAGAAGTTTACCGAAAAAATGCTTCAAGGGGCATAGTGATTTTTATTGTTTCGCACATTTGGGTGCCCTTTCATCTCTTATTGTTACTTGTTATAGTTTTTATCAAGTTTTGTCGCATTAATGAAATAAAATGATTTTTAATTTTTTTCTCAAAATTTTTCTTATGCAACCTATACAAAATTTTTTATGACTGATAAAAAAATAAAAAACTATCAGAAAGTGGGGAAAAAAATATAGGTTGCCAGTAAAAAAAAATTCGATGACGTCATATCTTAAAAATCGCTGATGCAAAAATAAATTGGAGGGCACCCAAATGTGCGCAACAATAAAAATCACTATACCCCTTGAAGCATTTTTTCGGGAAACTTCTACGGACAAAATGATTGCGATTATTCGATACTTTTGCCCAACCCTGTATAATGCTTCTGTTGTGTGTGTGTTTAGTAATCAAGGCTTGTTTAAAATACCTATATAATGGCATATATAACTTTATGTGTAGATTCAATAATTTGTGCTGTGGAAATGTTATTTTATAGGTAGATTATTATTATTATATGTAAGGTCCTTAGTCGGCAATTGGATATTATTAAAAAGAAAACCTCAAATTTTCATAAGTCGACGTTTCAACAATTATTTATTGTCTTCTTCAGGACTAATAAATAATTGTTGAAACGTCGACTTATGAAAATTTGAGGTTTTCTTTTTAATGATATCCAATTGCCGACTAAGGACCTTACATATAATAACATTAGTGGATACGAAATTCGTGATATACGATTATTATTATATCGAATGGAATATGAACAGTAAATCTATAAATTATGAAGATTTTTCTGCTGCGAAATAAACTTGCAAGTGCGTTTTTGTGCGGTCAGTACCGTTGTACCTAACGTTATACTTCCGATGCGACTATTAATCCGATATGTTGCCTAAGTAAAGTAGCGGCTTCTTACAATTTAATTTCAATGAATTAAAGCAAGCCACACACGATATTTTGATATCAATGTGTACTAAAACTACATATTTACATACACAATAGGATTATAAAGATTATGTGGCATGCCTAAATAAAGAGATTAAGATGAAGTCATCTGACTCATCTCCGAGCCCAACTGTCTAGCATGTTTTGTACTTGGATTTATATTTCAAGCTCCTTTTAAGCAAGTGCATTGTCATACATAATAATACAATCAATTTGTGTCAACAATGGCTGCGTGAGGAGGCACCACAGGCTACGGTCGAAGAGTTTCATCCACGAGCTTTTTAACTTCGTCTTCGCCATCATGTAATGGTGTGGAGTTTGGTGGGATGAGCCGAAGGCGAGGCCCACAAGTCGAATGAGTGTGAAAAGATGTTTTCAAACGTGTTGTTTACAATATTTTTTCTACGATTGAAAAAAAAAACAAACAATTTGATAGATATTTTTATTTAACAAAACTAATTACATTAAAAATTAAAATTACAAGTCGGTTACTATGAAACGGAATAAGCCTAGCCTACCTAAAAAAATACAAATAACATATGTCCGTTCTGTTTTTGACAGGACTGTGTGAAAAACATGACAGTATACTGTGTTTTCGGATTTTTGCACACATCGTGTGAAAAATGATAGTTTCGGCCGTTTCGGGTCGTGGTTGCTGTAGGTTTTTTGTCATTTTCGAGGGCAGTCGTAGAAAAAAACATTTTAAATTTTCGAAATTTGCAATTAAAAAAATTTCCAACTAATTTTTTTTTTAATATTTGGAAAGGAGTCCGTATTATATTATGTTTTTGAAATCTCTGAATTCTAATATAATGGTATATTGACGATATTGACAGTTGACAGCTGTCAAGTCAACATTTACAATTCAAAAACTTGAAATAATCTATATAATAATGATCTTATATTTTTCTGGTTGCTGCATTTCAATTCGACTTATTAAAAAAAAAGTTTTTTTTCGAGATTTGAAGCCCTCTAACGGCTAAACGTAGCAATTTTGGATATAGGTATGTTAGGCTCAATCGAACTATTTTGAGCCGAGGCATATGTGGTCTTACGTTGTACACGCTTTATCCGGACACCCTGTATTTATAACTTGTAAATGTAAATTCAATATAATTTGTGCTGTGAAAATGTTTGTTGGTAGCTTATATCGAATGGAATATGAATAGTAAATCTATAAATTATGAGGATTTTTTGCTGCGAAAAGTGCGAAATAAACTTAAGCAAGTGCGTTTCAGTCAACGGTTATACCTAACGTTATACTTCCGACTAAATCCGTCATGTGTAATGTAAGTTGCCTAAGTAAGGTAGCGCTTTTTATAATAATAATTTAACTTCATTGAATTAAAGCATGCCACACACGACATTTTGATTTCAATAATAATAATAATAATAATAATAATAAATTATTTATTTCGTCAATTAAAAAGTACACAAACGAATACAATAATAATTGAGAATGTATACTGGAACTAACAAATAATGTGTGCGTGTGTGCGAACGGGAAATTAGTACAGAATTTAGTGGAGGTAAAAAAAAATATGTTAACTATAATCATTTTTATGGGAATCGTAGAGTTAACATTGAAATTTTGAATTTGCCATTGATATAGGGAATGAGTATGATAATATTCGTCTACGCATACGCAGAAACGATTTATTAACTTGAAAGAGGGAATTTTTGAAAAATTCCAGACAATGGATTATAAAGATTATGTGGCACGCCGAAGTAAAGAGATAAGATAAAGTCATCTGATGCGAGCCCAATAGTCTAACGTGTTTTCTACTTAGATTGATATTTCAAGCTCCTTTTAAAACACTTGCACACATAATACAGTTTGTATAAACAATGGCTGCGTGAGGAGGTACCACAACCTCTTACAGGCCACGGTTGAAGAGTTTCATTAACGAGCTTTTTAATAACTTCGCCTTCGCCACCATGTAATGGCGTGGATTTGTGGCACTGTGTGAAAAAAATTTTAAATAGAGCTAAAAAAACATTTTAAATTTTTGGCATTTATTTGTAATTAAAAAAGAATTCTAAATGTATTAGTTCAAAATCAGTTATTAAATATTTATTCAAATATCTGTAGAAGCTTCCCTGACTTTCGACCGCGGAGGCCGTTGCCCCTTCGGTATTACACCGCACAGTGGAGCCTTTTGTAAAATTAGGTGTCAAAAATCTATCACCACGTAATGAAAATTAACAATATTGGGATACTAAAGGATTTGGGTACGCTGAATTTCGTTTTGCTGCATATATTTTGGTTTTTAAAATGGCAACCTTTAAATTTCGGTCAAAATAAAGAAAAAAGGTGAGTAATTCGATAAAATCATTGTCTAAGTTAGGAGTTAAGTAAAAATTATTTGTATTAAAATGTTGTGTTTGGATGTATACGTTCATATAGGTAAGTAATTTTTGTACAGATATTTTCTAAATTTAAAATAGCAAATCCAATATGGTTATGATACCCAATGCGGCCAAAGGATCAAAAATCACTCCGAGAACTATTTTTTGTACTATTGCCTAATTTTTTTTTTAAATACTTGGAGACTATTGGGAGGAGTCCGAATTAATCGAATTATATGTTTTTGAAATCTCTCAATTCTAAATATAATTGTATATTCAGTATATTGACAATTTTGACAGTTGACAGCTAGCTGCCAACCAGCTGTCAAGTCAACATTAACAAATCAAAAATTGAAATAATCTATATTTCTTTATTTATAAGTATATTTTATTTATTTATTTATTAGATACATCCACCCAACGGGTAACCAATTATAGGGTGGGATTAATAACAGTAAATAAGATAATAACAATAAGATAAAAATACAACATGCATAATAACAACTATATAAAAATGACCTTGAAAAATGATGTTATATTTTTCTGGTTGCCGTATTTAAATCTGACGTCAGATTAAAATTTTTTACAGTTGACAGCTGTTAAAATCGTTAATCTTAAAATTTTAATTCAGCGACATCAAAACCATAAAGTTTTCAAGTTTTTAATAATTTATGGTAATTTGACACTGTTTTGACAGCTGTCAACCGTAAAAATTCTTAATCTGACGTCAGATTTAGATACAACCAGAAAAATATAACGTCATTTTTCAAGATCATCATTATAGATTAGGTATTTCAAGTTTTTGATTTGTTAATGTTGATTTGACAGCTGGTCGGCAGCTGTCAACTGTCAAAATCATCAATTTACCATTATATTAGAATTAAAAGATTTCAAAAACATATACGGACTCCTTTTCAAGTATTTAAAAAAAATTAAGGCAATAGCACAAAATATAGTTCTCAGAGTCATTTTTTATCCTTTGGCCACATATTGGATTTGCTATTTTAAATTTAGAAAATATCTACTATACTAAAATTACTTGGTTGCCCATTTGAGATGAAAATTCCAGTAGTATAGTTAGATTTTGAATAAAAAAATCGGCAAATTTGTCCATTTTTAACATTGAAAAAAAATTTTAGTAGGTCTTGAAAATTGAAATTAATCTCTAAATTTTTGTAATAAAGTAGAGTTTTCGATGGTCTGTCTTTTAAAAAGAGTTCCGTTAAAATCGGATAATAGACACATTTTTTACAGGGGTGCTTCCATTCAAAATGGGTCACACTGTTTAAGGTTGGGATTTAGTAGAGTGAGAGAGAAATATACGTATTTATTTTGGTTTATTATGATTAATGAAACAAACAAATATGGTGTGATATTTATAATAGTTTTAGGTTTTTAGTATTGTCCTAAAGATTTTAATAATACCAATTTCTAAATATCAATTTTTATTATAATGAAGTGGTGTGCTCTCAAAGCGAAGACTTGACCTAAAAATGTGAAAATTCTCCTTTGAGGGTCAATTTCACGAAAGATACGTTAATTTGAGCGACAATATTTGGTGAGCTTTTAAGTAACACTTTGTACTCGGCCGTAAGCTAATTTCTTTTTACAAAAAAAATACAAAATTGTAAATACAAGCGGTTGAATGAGTTGCCTACGTATTGCCAATATGTACAGTCTTATTTTTTTCTTCTCAATTATAGATAAGAATGGTAATTTCAATACCTCACGGCCATTTACACTTTTTTCTGCAAAATTAGATACATTAATTTTCAAAATCCGTGTATTAGTTTCTGCAAAATTTACTCCTAAAGAAATCGCGGTTAATATCATAGGAATAAATCGCAACCTTAATGTATATCCAAACACATTTTAATACCTACAAATTGAACATTATTTTTACAGCATTCGTAGACAATAATTTTATTAAATTATTCACCTTTTTTCCTTATTCTGACCGAAATTTTGAAGCGGCCATTTTAAAAAACAAAATTTAGGCAGCAAAACTAAATTCAGCGTACCCAAATCCTTTAGTGTACTAAATTTTGTTAATTTTCAAAAAAAATTATCGCGGGGATAGATTTTTGACGCCTATTTCTACAAAAGGTCCCGCCGAGCTTGGATATACTTTCAAAGTCTTTTTTTTGTGCATTATTCTATAAAAATATTCAGTACAAATAAGAATCTATATTTATGATATTTGAAGAATGTAACATTCAACATTCAATATTTATGTTAGGAGAGAAATACAAAATTCTGCTATTTAATGTATTTACGGCTGGGTATTTAAGTGCATATTATTTGAGGAACATTTATTTTGATTAATTTAATCTGTTGGAGTATGCGCCAGATAACTGATAATTATGTAACACAGTACACAACATTATAATGAATCAATCTGAATTTATCAGTGCACTATTCGAATTACCTTACAAAGGAGGACTTCAGAAAATTCCATTAACACAAAAATCATTAGATAAAGTAGACCACATCTTTATAGTGCACATAAAAAACGCCGCAGTCTTCGATGTCGATAAGAAGTTAAAACAGTGTACGTTTTTACTATAAAGATGTCGTCTACTTTATTAGAAAACAGATTTTTTTTAAATTTTAAATATAGAGTCCTCATAAATGATCGTAAACCACGTGATCAAAAATAGGTAACCATCAGATATGCATATTGACATAAAAATGCCAAAAAATATTAAGAATTATTAAATGCAAATCGTACGAACCAAATCAATAAATTGTGAATTAAATTATTAAGTTTAAGAAACGTTTGCCTAAAAAAAAATTAATATTTTAAAGAAACATCTGTGTCTGTGATTTATGTCAAAGAAAAAATTTGAGATTTCTTTAAATTAATCAATATTGTTTAGAGTTAAAACATATAATAGAAGTCCTAATAAAAAAAATCTAAGAATTCAGACAATAATCACAATATTTGACTAAAACCTTGGGTAATGCAATTGCCCCCACGCCACCCATTGCACCCGCTACTGATCGAAAAGGAATATTTTGACTACCCTCGTATATGTTTGGCTTAAACCAGACTTTGCGAAAAATGACACTGACCTGCTAGATTTAATTTTACTAATAAATACGTTTGACCAATTACCAATTTTGCATTCCGGCATCAAACAATCAAACGTGAAGTTTTTATGCGGCCATTCCGAAAATTACCAACAAGAAAATGAAACATTAGAAGTGGCGATGAAAAACAGCTTTTAGAGCTCGTGGTGGGAACAAAATCGAAGAAGGAACAAGTAAAGTTAATCAAGAATCAAGTATCAAGCCGCTTATGCTTTGGCTGCTTCGCGTTTGTTCATCAGTTTGAACCGTGTCGACTTCTCAGTAGCCTGTGCTCTCCTCTGCTCACGCGCTTTCACAACGTGTGTTCAAATTTGCCGGCATCTCGTAATTATTCGCGTTTTTATGAATTAAAAGCGACACTAAATACCGTTTGTAATACTGTGGTGGATTATACTGGTGAATCAGTTTGGATTTTCTTGCATTTGGTAAGTTTGAATTTATTAAAAATAAAAATAGCGAAAATTTTCGGCCAAGAATTAGGTTAGGAGTGCCGAAATTGTAATGGAATATTAATTTATATATTACATGCTAATTTATTTCATCGCTTGTTTATGCCTGTGTACAATGTACTCGTATACGAACGTAACATCTTTGCAAAAAATGTAAAAAATTGTAATGTATTTGCTTACTTACATAACATTTTTTTTTGGGAGATCGCATTAAAGTTTTTATGTGCAATTTTATTTTTATGGAAGCGTTGATCCTCTTTTAATTAGGGTAATGATTAGTCAGGCTGTATATTTATTTTTTTTGCTTGTGTTAAGATTTAGAGCCTTCATAAAGTTATTATGAATTTCATTATTCCCCTTCTAGGTCTAGCAGTATTAATTTAGCGAATTCAAATATGTATTTATGTTAATGTGTGATTTAATAATTTCCGTAGAAATTTATCGGTTATGCTCTTGAAAATTGGCCAAAATATAATAAAAACCGTACACCTACTGGCTATTATCAAATTATTTTCACGCGTCCAGCGTTAGTTTACAAATATTGAGAATTTCGTGATTCTAATTTTAAAATCTATCACATTATTCAGAGGTGGAATGAACAGGTTTTTAAATTCTTTAAGATGTTGCTTAAATTTTTAAATCGATTTGGAATGCAGTGTTAAAAATGAGTGAACCTGAAAAGCCGGCGTAGGTCTATATGGGTGGACATAAAGAATACCAAAATTTAAATTTATGTACATATTTAACGGTTAGGGAGTGATAATTCACGGGGGTAGTTTGGTGGACAAGCTTATCAGAAGTAGTCCTGAGTAGTCATGCAAGGTAGTCTGGATAGTCCAAGGATAGTCCTGGAAGTCTAAGCAGGGTAGTTGTAGTTATTGTAGTCTCTGGGTAGTTTGAAATGTCTCCAGGTTGTCTGAAATAGTCTTTACTTAATAGTTTTAATATTCTCACGGTTCAGGATAATTTTCTACAGTAAAGTAGATAGTTTCTAGGCACTTATCTAACGAACAGTAATGTGTAGGAGGTTTATTATACAGAGAGTTTTTTAAATGTTGGGAAAAAATTCTTTTTCACTGAATTCATTTAACATTTAATAATCTAAATTCTAAACATGAACCTCAAAGGTACGAAACAGCGTCACTTTTTCCGATTGAAATTGGTCCAGCCAGGATCCATGCAAAATTTTATGGGTAAACTAAAATTGCTCGTAAAATTGGCACTAAAAATTAATAAATGAGAACGTAAAAAACAAGTTCATGATTCGTGTAGTTCTTGTGGTATAAAAAAGAATTGCATAATTTTTTTTATTTATCTTGTGCGTCTTGTACTTAGGAAATACCCTGTATACTGATTGGATTGAAAATAAACCAGAGGTCTCTTTACAGGGTTACAAAATCAAAATACGACAGTGATCAGAAAGTCACATTGCATGGTAGTAGTGGCGATGCGCGATGCACTACTAGTTACCATCAAAACAACCATAAACAAATATAAAGAACTAAAAATTTTAAAAAATATTAAGTTTCAGAAAAAAATCGTAGGTTCGTTTCATTGAAAAATGACGTTTGTTAAATTATACCGTTAGATCTATTTTATTACTATCAGGGTGTCCCGATTTTAAACCGACAAACTTCGGGTACAGAAAGTTCACATGAAATTATGACATACCCCTTCTAACATTTCTTCTCTATCGAGCCTCCTAACGGAGGTACAGGGTGTTGAAAATTCAATTTATTTTTTGTTTTTCTTTAATAACTTCCACAATATTAAAGATAGGGAAACCAAACTTGGTACACATAGTTAGGTTGTGAGGGTCCATCTTTGCTATGGTTCAGAGTTGAACTGAGGCGCGCCAGTGGCGTGCGGTGTGGTCACGTCGTCATAATTTTAAGGAAAATAGTATGTAAACTAATTTTTTTCGCAATTCTGATCAGATTTTCATAATTTACGGTTGATTTTCTAAAAAAACTTGCTCTTGTAAAATTTTGACTGAGGCATTAGTTTTCGAGATACTTGCGTCTGAACAAAACGATGCACCAAAAACACAATTAATTAATTAAAATAGCCCTTTCAAAATTATTTTCAATCTGATTTTTGTTTTGTTTTTGTTTTTAATGTTTTTGTTCTTTTGTAATGAGGCGTTTAAAAGGCCTTTTGCAAGTGAATATTATTTCTGTCAAAAGAAAAATTTGTTTGTTACGAAATTACATAAACAAATTATCAACATCCAAATATAAAAAAAATCAACACCCCGTATTTCCGTTAGGAATGGCTATAGAGAAATTTTAGAAGGGATATATCGTGATTTCATCAGAACTATTCCCGACATGATAATTGTGTTTTTGGTGCAACGTTTTGTTCAGACGCAAATATCTCGAAAACTAATGCCTCAGTCAAAATTTTACAAGAGCAAGTTTTTTTAGAAAATTAACCGTAAATTATGAAAATCTGATAAGAATTGCGAAAAACATTAGTGCACATACTATTTTCCTTAAAATTATGTCGACGTGACCACACCGCACGCCACTGGCGCGCCTCAGTTCAACTCTGAACCATAGCAAAGATGGACCCTCACAACCTAACTATGTGTACCAAGTTTGGTTTCCCTATCTTTAATATTGTGGAAGTTATTAAAGAAAAACAAAAATTAAATTAAATTTTCAACACCCTGTATCTCCGTTAGGAGGCTCGATAGAGAAGAAATGTTAGAAGGGGTATGTCATAATTTCATGTGAACTTTCTGTACCCGAAGTTTGTCGGTTTAAAATCGGGACACCCTGTATAAAACGAGATATAAAAGTATTTTTGTGAGTGTGAGCGACTCAATATAACTGACTTAATTTAGAAAAAAGTGTATACGGAAAAAAGGATATTTGTTAGGGCTAAGAAATGAAGGAAATAAATTAACAATCCAAGGTCCGATTTCAATTGCTCTTTCGAAAATTTTTCATCTAAAGAATAAATATGAAAAAGTATTAATAAACTAGTTTTTTTGCTATTAACTTTTCTATTATTAAAAAAGTTCTTTTCTAACTTTTATAATAAAGTTCGTTAAATTTTCTGATATTTTTATTTTATTAATAACTTGGAAAGTGGCCATGGACTGCAAATTTCCACTATCTTGTTCTTGAAGCCCTAATAAATGCCTATTTTCTTTATATACTTTTTTTTATAAAATTAGATACCAAATTTAAGATCCACACCACGCAGAAAACGGTTTCAATTGCATAAAAAAAACTGTATGTATAAATGCTTTAATGCTGATGTACAGGGTAAGTCACGTAAAAGGTCCACCCCATTTATTTGGGTAATTTTGAATATATTTTTGTTTTTCGGGATTCTATTCTACATGATTTTTAACGTAGATTACGATTCTGATCAAACATTTTTTATTCAACAAAACATATACAAGGTGTTTAAAAATACGTGTTTATCTTAAATGGCACGCCCTATATTTCTACACATTATTTATTTATGATACAAACACAAACATACAGGTATTATATATTTTTGAAATCCCCTCGAATAGCTGCATAGAAATGTGTAGAAATATATAGGGTGTGTCATTTAAAAAAAACACGTATTTTTAAAATCCCTGTATATGTTTGGTTGAATTAAAAATCTTTTATCAGAATCGTAATCTACGTTAAAATTCATATAGGATAGAGTCCCGAAAACCAAAAATATATTCAAAATTACCCAAATAAATGGGGTGGACCTTTTACGTGACTTACCCTGTACCTACGAGGGTGTCACTATAAATGTGAACCCTCGTGTGAACCCCCTGGTAATTTCTACATTTTTTGAGCAATTCGATCAATATCGGCCTTATCTGTTTATAACTTTTATGTAGAATTTAGCCTTGTCGTCAGATTGATATAAAACGTCAAATATACAGGGCGTTTGAAATTAGATTTGATTTTTTAAATGAAACACCCTGTATTTTTTTACATACTTAGATTCACCTTACTTCCATTTCAATATATCACATATTGTATGATCGCTTCATAAATAAGTGAGTTATTTCAGTTCTTTGATAAAAAGTATAATAACAACATAATTATACATAAGTTGATCAAAAATTAATTATGTTATATTGAATATTTTTATCAAATAACTCACTTATTGATGGAGCGATCAAACACTATGAAATATATTTAAAATCAGGAGAGTTGACAGTAAGGCGATTCTAAATATGTAAAAAAATACAGGGTGATTCATTTAAAAAAAACAATCTAGTTTCAAACACCCTGTATATTTGACGTTTTGCTTCAAATCTGACAACAGGGCCAAATTCTACATAAAAATTACAAACAGATAAGGTCGGTATAAATCGAATTGCTCAAGAAATGAATGACTAACAGGGGGGTCACATTTATAGTGACACCCCTGTACAGGGTGATTCCTATATCGTTCTCACCCTAATTTTTTGGTTTGTCTTTGGAAATAAAATAGAAATGTTTAACGTAACTTATAATATTCTAAGCATTTCGACAATATCAACAAAAAACAATTGAAAGTCAAATAAAAGTGGTAAAAAACAAAGCAATGTTTTTTTTAAATGGAACGTGTTAAATTATTTTAATTACCTATTATCAGTAGGTATTTTACTAAATATGAAGGTAAATTGTATATGTTATGTTATATTTTTGGAAAGAAATCTTGAATCTTTTTTCAAAAATGTAAATGTATACAGGGCGTTCCATTTAAAAAACATTGCCTTATTTTTTCCCACTTTTATTTGATTTTCAATTGTTTTTTTGTTGAAATTTTCGAAATCTTTGGAAAAAATACTATAAGTTACGTTAAACATTTTTGTTTTATATCTAAAGACAAACCAGATAATGGAGGTGAGAATGTTATAGGAATCACCATATATATAGTCAAGGAATTATCTCTTGCGTCTTTGACACGTACTTAAGAAACATCCTGTATATCAATTGGAATTGGAAACAGATAGGTCTTTATTTATTTATTTATTTATTTCTCTAAAAAATGTTTTTATCCACGACTAGTAAATAATGTATGCATTATATATGTATTTCCTCAAGCATAATGCTATCCATTATTCTCTGCAGTGAATAATGATTTCATTATTCACTGCAGTGAATAATAAACACAGTTTATATGACAACATATCGGATATTTGTTAAAAATTTCATTAAAGTGGCCATGACATGTGAGCCAAAGCGCGAAATTAATTGTAAACAACGTTGACGTTTTTATTTCATTAATGGCAGGTCGTTCTTGTGACACATAACGGCCTGCTCATAAAAATGATAAAAACAAATAGTACTTATAAATTTCTTTAGTAAAAGATTTAGACAAAAATATTTAATAGTCGTAGATAAAAGAGGGTACTCTACTCGTATATAATGGCTATTATTCACTAGGATGATTTACGACACTCGCCTTCGGCTCGTGCCGTAAACTTTCACCCTCATGTATAATATAGGCCAGTATATGCTTGTGGATTAAACTACTACTACTAATTGTCCACGACTATTAAATAAGATACCCATTATGTATGTGTTCCCTTAAGGATAATGCTATGCATTATGCCCCGCAGCAGCGAATAATGATTTCATTATTCACTAGCGAATAATGAGGACAGTCAATTGTTTATATAAGAAATCACGTTAGTGACTTTTCACTAAAAATTTAAATTGTCAAAATTGCAGCAACCAAAAGACAAGTGTTGTCTTTTAGTTTTCTAAAGCACTCAAATGGTACATGCCGAAGAGGCACTTTAATGAACACCATTTACCTACGTGCCTACAAACTGTATTATTTTAATAGTAAGCCATGACAATGTGTCAAAGCGTAATTTTGTTTGATTTGAAACGTCAAAATTTGTACCTCATATTTATCTCGTTCGTTTAAGTTTGTAAGTTGTAAAATAAAAAAAGTGAAACTGAGGATACCGATAGTGAAAATGAGATGTCTTGTACAGTCGTGGACAAATTATAGTACTCTACACGCATATAATGGCTATTATTCACTCTTGCGATTTACAAAACTCGCCTGCGGCTCGTGTCGTAAATATCAACCTGGTGAATAATAACATCATTATATGCTTGTTGAATAATATACTATTATACAGACTTCTCTTGTCTACAATAATTAATATTAAACATATTTTGAGTTACCTACTTAAAGTAGACAGCTTTTATATACTGGGCAATTACGAATAAGCTCGCGAATAAGTATTGTCTACGAAATACTGTGTTATTATGAAAGACAGACTTCGGAAATTTGAAACTAAAGCCATAATGTAACACAATTGTGCACAAAATAACTTCCAGTCTAACCGGAAGTGGCACCAACTTTCTTATTTTGACATTTTCTTGTTCGCCATGAAATTCTGATTTCAGCGATCTGTCACAAGTTGGCATTTGTTTAAAAAATGGCGTCGAACATGTGAAAAATCAAAAATCTGAAAAACACAAGTAGGCCCCTGCGGGATTTTATTTTTGAATCTTATGGTTATGTTGAAAAGTCAAAAAAATAACCACAAATTCCAATTGGTTCTACATAATTGCCAGAGTGAGACCCTAAAGAAAGCATAGCAATGTTATCAATAAAAAATTTGGCAATTCAGCCAAAAATAAATGACAGTGACGATCAATTAAATCTGACAGTTCAATATTTTGTCAATAGTAGACAACTCTGAGACAACCTAGGAAAAACATATCATAGCCTCCCCTTATGGAAATAAAATGAGAATGGCATATAGTTGTATTTTTTTAAGCGTTTCCATATTTCATTTGCTTAATTATACAGGGTCTTCCATTTGAGCTGGAAACAAGACAGTATCTATTCGATTATCCCTCAGAGATTGAAAATTGTACATACAAATTTTTTGCTTTTGATTGTGGACCTTAAGTTTTTACACATTAAGTTTTTCAAAATAGTTTATTGGGTTTGTGAAAGATGGAAACATATCGATTATGGTAAAAAATATAGTTTGCTGCATCCGTTGTAACACTGAAGGTGGATAAAAAAAATAGGCCAGCAGTTGCAAAATTAAAAGGAAAACCTTGTTAGTACATTTAGAAAAAAATGAGTAGATCGGGGAAGTTTTCGTTAGCTTTGTGGACAGTCCTAAATGATCATTTTTTAGTGTGGTACTTCTTGATAATTGGTTAATGATTTAATATAATTTCTGAATACATGTCGATTGTCGATTTAACTTGTTGCTCACTGCGAAAATTATTTACATTTTCAAATAGATAAAAAAATTGTTTCTGGGAAAAATCTGCTGATATTACGTGTTCTAGCGCGAAATACAGGCGTCAAAAAGATATTAAATTATAGACAATTCAATCCCATCTAAAATCCCTTATCTCTTGTTTATTTCTGTCGAATCCGATTTTCTATGGTTAAATATCGAGTTATTTTTTAAACTTTAAATAAATTATTCAAAACACTGTGAAATGTTATCTAGTATCGCTAGTATAATAAACAAATAATGTAAATTATTAATTATATAACTAATTAATTATATTATCTGCTAGCAATTTAATATATCGTGTTTATTCTAGTAGACGTTAATGATTATGTAATTTCGGTTAAATATTTTAATACGTGTAGTCCATAAAACGATATATCTCAAGTGTTTTTTTTTACAAATATTTTGTTTTAAAAATTCCTACATTCTTACAATTTACAAACACTATCCGCTTAGTAGCGTATTTGTTTTAAAAAATTGACAACCGACAAACACAAGTAACATTGAAAATTATCATAAACATTAAAATTCTGGGCAATAAAATGTTGACATTGAATCCTCCAAATAAACTACAACTTTCTTATGTGTGCGTACACTGTACTATCGAAAATTCATCTATTTTATTATTATTATGACAATTTTTACAGCTGTAGGATTACTTCTGCGAAACTGATGTGTGGTAATAAAAATACAACTACACGTATTTCTTTTATGGTTTTTTAATTAAGGATGTAGACGTTAACATTAGAAATTGCTGGAGAGAAGAGAAAGGCGTAATATATTAATTTTTAATGATACAGAATTTGGCAGCGACTGTACGAAGCGTTGTTACTTTTTTTTACCGAGTAAAGGCTTTAAGGGCCCTCTAATTCAGTAGTGTGCAGAACTAGAATAATCATTACATTAGCCACCGTCATCGACGATTTCTGCCTCCTTTTGAATTTTCTTAATAGTTTCTTCTTATAATAATGACACACATAGCAGCGCCACAAATAGAAGGAATAGGGAGGGAGCGAGGGAGGGAGCAAGGTAAACGAGGGCGTTCTTAACTACATACATTTTTACTTCCGATTCAGAACCAATTTATTTCATGCCGAAATAATTCAAATAATCCGGTACAAAATGGTTATAATATACTGAATGTTTGTGCATTCAATGCCATTTTCTTAAAGTTGTAAAGATTTAAATTATTTACACGAGTCACATGATCTATATGGAAAAATATTGTCAGCCACGGGAAGTATTTTTGTGATAGAATGTAGATAATAATAATAGCGATAATGATAATAATAAAAAAAACAAATAAATAATAAAAATAATAAAAAACATAAATAGATTATGATAATAATAAAAAACAAACAAATAATGACAATAATAAAAATTATAAATTAATAATGATAATAGAAAACCTAAATAATAATAATAATAATAATAATAAAAATCATAAATTAATGATGATAATAGAAAACATAAATAATGATAATGATAAAAATATAAATAAATAATGACAATAATAGAAAACATAAATAAATAATGATAATAATAGGAACACAATTAAATAATGATGATAATAGAAAACATAAATACCTAAACAATGATAATAATAAAAAACAAATTATAAATATTAATGAGAAACATAAATAAATATGTAATGACAATAATAAAAACATAAAAATAAATAATGATTATAATAAAAGAACAGATAAATAATAATAATAATAGGAAACATAAATGAATAATAATAATAATAAAACACAAATAGATAACAATAAAGAGCATAAATAATGGTAATAATAAAAATATAAATAAATAATGACAATAATAGAAAACATAAATAAATAATGATAATAAAAAAACCCAATAAATAATGACTACAATAAAAAGCATTAATAAATAGTGATAGTTATAGAAAACATAAATAGTGATAATGATAAAAAATATAAATAAATAATGACAATAATAAAAATATAAATAAATAATGGTAATAATAAAAATATAAATAAATAATGACAATACCTAATAGAAAACATAAATAAATAATGATAATAATGAAACACAAATAAACAATGCCTACAATAAAAAGCATAAATAAATAGTGAGAATAATGTAAAAACATAAATAATTATTGATATTAATTTTTTTTTAACTTTGGGTTTTCCAAGGTTATTTTTCGGCTTTGGGTTTGATTCAGCCACGAAAACATTGATATCAATAAAAAACGTAAGTAATGATAATAATGTAAAACAAAATAAATAGTGATAATGACAAAAAACAAACAAATAAATAATGATAATAATAGAAAACATAAATAAATAGTGACACATAATAAAACGTTTTTAAACATTTATGTAACTTGGGCAATAAATTATTAAATTATTATTATAATAATAAAAAATCATAAGTAATAATAACGAAACACATAAATAATGGTAATAATAGAAAACATAAATAAATAATGATAATAACAGAAACATAAATAAATAATGATAATAAAAAACATAAATAAGTAAAGATTATAAAAAATAAATAAATAATAATAATAAAACAGAAATAAATAATGACAACAATAAAAAGCATAAATAAATATTGACAGCAATTAAGAAGATAAATAAATAATGGCAATAATAAAAAATATAAATAAATAATGCCAATAATAAAAATATAAATAAATAATGACAATAATAGAAAACGTAAATAAATAATGACTATAATAAAACACAAATAAATAATGACTACAATAAAACGCATAAATAAATAGTGAGAATAATTTAAGAACATAAATAAATATTGATATTAATTTTTTGTTTTTGGCTTTGAGTTTTCCAAGAATTTTTTTGGCTTTGGGTTTGATTCAGCCGCGAAAACATTGATATCAATAATAAACATAAGTAACGATAATAATAAAAAAACAGATAAATAATAGTAATAATATAAAACATAAATAAATAATGATTATAATAGAAACATAAATAAACAATGATAATAATAAAAAACAAAATAAATAATGATAATATTAATAACAAAAAACAAATAAATAATGATAATAATAAAAAACATAAATAATAATAATAATAATAGAAGACAAATAAATAGTGATACGTAATAATAATAAATAAAAACATAAATAAATAATAATGAAACATTTTTAAACATTTATGTAACTTGGGCAATAAATTATTAAATTATTATTATAATAATAAAAAACATAAGTGATGATGATGATAATAATAAAAAACAGATAAATAATGGCAATAGAAAACCATAGAAAACATAAATAAATAATGACAACAATAAAAAGCATAAATAAATAGTGACAACAATTAAGAAGATAAATAAATAATGACAATAATAGCAAACATAAATAAATAAATAATAATGATAATAACAAAAATAGTAAATAAATAATGATTATACATATAAAACATAAATAAGTAATAATAATAACAAAAAACTGATAAATCACGATAATGATGGAAAACAGATAAATATTGATAATAATAAAAAATAAAAACAAAAATAAATAATGACAATAATGAGAAACATAAATAATAGTTATTTATGTATCAAGGCATTAAAGTTAATCTTTGTATCATAAATGTGGAGTTTAGTTGTCGAGGCCCGTAGGGCCGAGGCAAATAAACCACATGAGTGATAAAAAGGAACTTTAATGCCGAGGTGCATATTACATTTTTTTTTAAATCCAAAAACTATGAAATTAAGATTAATTAACTCTGTTTTTTAAATAATATTCAGTGACATTAAGAAATGCCATAATTATTTAAAATTTTAAGTGACATTAGGAAATGTCATAATTATTTTTAAATGTCAAGTCGGATTAATTTTTTATAAGAAAACCATTATTTTTAGCAATTATAATAGTGATAATACAATTCTGAATTTAAAAAACTGTATTTATTTACCTTTTCTTACAACACAATTATTATCACAAGCAATAAAAAATTTATGTTTACGTTTATCTGCCACCTCGGCCAACTACAAAAATCGTATAATAATGGATTACTTTAATGACTATTTCTGACGATTTTGAGGTATAGTTCATTTCATATTTCTAAAGCAGGGAAAAAATGCCGCTTTTACAAAGCAGAAACGCGGCATCTTTAACGTTCAAAGAAGCCGCCGCACGTGCTCCTTTGTCGGGAATTTTTTATCTGCGGTACAAAAATGAATTCGACTTTACTTTAATGCCGATTTAAAAAAAATAATAATAATACATGATTTTTTTTAAACTTAGTATCTCATTAATGCCAATTTAATGAAACTTGGCATTTTGATATTTTTGAGTACCAGCAATTGATTGGCGTTGGCACAAATTTTCTAAACCTTCTAGATTTTGAGCAGCGATAGTCAACTTTCTTTTCTTATGGACGCCATATTGAATTATTACACCTTTAGATAGAAAAAACAATTATTTTTTCAACTATGTGCTATGTAACCAAAATAATATCTGGAATATGTTGCCTGCAATTATTTTTCTAAAGCGTACTATACTTTAAGAATAATTTTTACAAACCTGTTTTCGAATAACAACATGCTTTTTGAAAAATGATCGCATTTTGGTCACATAGTTGAAAAGAGGATTGTCTTCTTCATCTAATGGCGTAAAAATTCAATATGGAGTCCTTAAGAAAAAAAGTTGACTATCGTTGTTCAAAATCTAAAAGGCCTAGAAAATTTCTGCCAACGCCATTCAATTGCCAGTAGTCAAAAATATATAAATTCCAAGTTTCATTAAAATGGCATTAACGATATGGAAGATACTAAGTTTTTAAAAAAGTCACGTTTTCAGATTTTTCAGAATAAATCAGAAATAAATCAAGATATCCAGCATTTCCTGGCAGGAAATTGTAGAATATAAAACGGCGTAATTTTTGTCTTATTTGACAGTTAGTTCTTCTACCTCTTATTAGGTATTTCCGAGATACCAACGGTAGGTATCGAAAAATTCACCACCCTGTATGATGGGTAAACGTAAGAGTTTAGGCAAAAAATACATCCACGTCTAATGGATTATTTTCGCCGTAAACTTTCCAAAGACACGCGTTATAAGAACAGAATAATATTCGATCGCAAAAGCATAGCCGTTGGCTTTGGACACTAATTTTTTATAGGGTTTAATGCGAGAGCGCGTTCTATTGTACGCTGTGGTTACATAATTTGATTGCGCGAAAAATTATAAAATCAAATAACCGAATAAACTAGTATAAAAATAGTACATTTTGTTTGGCGTTGAAATTGTGCGAGTCGCTTTCAACGCCGCGGCCGTGTCGAATTGACCGAAGTGGATTTCAACAGCAAAATTCTTCAGAAATAATACAAACGACGAATTATGCAAAATATGTAGAAAGACAAAGAAAAACAAAAGTTCGGCGTCGCGACGCTTAGCCTCGAGGTGGCAGTAATGTTGTTTTTTAGTCGTCGGATAGATTTTATGACCTCACAAGAAAAGTCTATTAAACTATTTGAAAAAATTGAAATAACCGATTTTCAGTTTTTTCAGGATAATTTAAGACGCACTGAAAATTCTCAAAATATCAGACCGGAATTTCAAAGAGTACATAATTAGACAACTTTTGTCTAATTTAACGTATCCCGTATCTCCAAGTGGCCTTAATTAAAATAACGCTCTGTATATAATACAGCAACAACCTCGCATCCGTGCAACTATTTTCAAGATAAAAGAAATCCAACGAACATTTACGACATCCACTGTAATCAATTAGACTGCGCTGTTTGTTTTAAAAGTGAAAATTCAAATACACACACAAAAATATCACTTTGGTATTGCATCGGTGTATTGACCGCTGTCAACAATTTTGTAACGCGTATTTATTTTAATTTAACAATGAATCAGCAATAGAACGGTTACTTCCTAATTTATGGTGCGTAATAATAATATACGAGATGCGGATAATGGCGTGTTGATGACAGAAAAAATAACAAATCGCTGCGGCTATAAATTTACAAATGTTATTATGATTAACCTTATGCCACAAGAATAAGTAAATAATTATTTATTTATTCATGTGCTTATGCTTTGTTGCAATTGGAAGTATACACGGTGGACCTGCTGTAATTTTTGTGACACAGTTGAAATATATGTTTCGTAAGTAGCACTAAAGCCATGCAGTGTGTGACGCTCTTTACTTACGTAACCTGTACTATTTGTAACTGGATGCTTACAAACAGGACTCTCTGGCTTTGTAACACTTTAGTTAGACGGAAACTTGGGCGCCAGTTCCTTAGTTTTTAAGTGCAAGGAACAGCACTTGTTTGGCTCTCCCAGGGGAGAACGTTTAGGGTAGCTTAATAGATGGAGATACGGTGATTTCCAGGGGTCTTAAGATGAATGTCTTGTCAAATGGACTTAGACAATTTCTCAAACGGGTTAATTAGAAATAAATAACTGAAATAATAACTCGTGAATTTTACCTATGTAGACCAACGTATTTATTTATTAAAACCTTAATGAACATATCAATAAATAGGACATTTCAGCGACTTTGCAGTCGAGTAGGTAAAAATTTGATAACGATAATAAATAGGCTGGCTGGCAATCAAGAGTATCTACGCGTGAATTCGATTTTATTTCGGAAGACGGTGAGTTTGGATAACCGGTGTCTGTTTTCGCGGCTTGAAATTATTTCGGGCGGCAAGCAAACGGAATTTCCAACAGGATATAGGATATATGAACGGCGGGCAGTCGGTTAGTTACAGATATTCTTGTCTATACAGAGGGTTTTACAATACGGCGAACTACTGCCACAAACGTAGAGCTATTTACCAATGACTATTTTTCGTAAATTAAGTTTTCCGGTAAAACTTTATGCATTGAAGCCTTAAAGATTGCCCGAGCGAGCAAATCTAACCAGCCGATGCATATTTTATGAAACAAAAGACCAACGGAGGTATTACTATAGTCGAGTATACTCTAAGTTGGCCGGTCCAAAGGTCGCTACGTCGTCTGAAGTAAGATTGTATTCGATGTGTTAGAAATGCCAGTGGTTCTCAAACAGTTTGACACTTGAAACTGTGATGTGATCTCTAAATAATAATTGTATACAAGTATTAAAAGGGTTTCATAAAAAATGTTAAGAAGTATTAATTTACTAAATTTGTAGTTTTAGTGGAATTCTACATTTATATACAGGCTCGGACACAAATGAAACTAATAATAAAAAATGAATTGCCCAATATTTGGTCAATAACAATATTAATCAATTGGAAAGAAAAGTAATCGAAAACCAATATTAGTTAGAACAGTTTTTTAAATAGAATTATCGTCGCTAGGCTACACTTTGAATTCGCAAACTGTTGATGGTGAAAACGTGTGTTATTTGTTAAATCACGCACATATCAGCTTATAGAAATGGAGCGTTCCTTAAAAAAAACTCCATAAGTCCGGCTTTGTTTAACACAGCGCCAACATAAAATTTTGGGGCCTAACGATTGTTTATTTAGAAAGAAATGAAATACGAAAAATTTAAGTCATTATGTAATGTATTATAATAAATAAAAAATAAAGGCCCTGGATATTCGTAAATAAATAAAATAAGCACGCCACTAAACATTCGAAAGTCGATTTTGTTAGAGATAAACTCAGGCGGAATAATAAAATAAAATTGTTTAGTGAAAAGACAGTTTTAACAAAACTCGCTGCGCGGATTAATAAAATAAATAAAATGAAATTTTTATAGGGAAAATTTGAACCTTTAATATTTACTAAAAAAATAAAAACGATATTGCCGTGAACAGGATTTGAACTCGGAAGTAAGTACCTATTCCACTATTTTGACAGTCGAGTATCTTACACACTGAGCCACGCAACTACATTACTTACGTTGTAAAACGTGCAATATGTAGGTAATATAAAATTGTAAGACTTATAGTGGTTTGATAATGTCCGTTTGTTGGATAAATAAATACCCACTATTTACTACTAAAAATAACCAATAATTCATATAAAGACGAATTTAATTTTAATTTGAAACGACTCAACCCCAAATAAATAATATTTCATTGTAACGATTGGCAAATTTTGAGAGTTTGACAGCCGCTGAACTTATTGAAAACTTAGATTATGTTATCTCTCTCTTCAGTGTATATTTTATATTTCCATCTCAAACGGAGGGACAAAGAAGCTTGGTCGACATACGTGAACAATGAGTGTTATGCTCTTGCTTTAACTTTGAGTGCGAGAGAAAATTAAATCGTACGCGCAATATCAACTCATACAGATGCCAAAAGTTAAAATATATTCGACTTTAATTAGCTCTAGTTTGATTTAGTACTCACGAACAATAAGATCTCTGAATATCAATACTTAACTGAAGGCGGTACGGACGGATAGTAGCGGACCACGGTGTATTCTTACCAATATTATTTTCAAGAAAATGATTATTATAATTCGTAGCGGCGGTTACGGACGGAAGTGAAAACGGTGGCGAGGTGTCAGGTGTGATAGTTTCGGATTGATCTTGGACTGATCCGGACTGGACTGATTCGGACTGAACGCTCCTCCAGCGTTTTATTACTTTTATGACGTATCCAGACGGCATGTTAAAGGGGCGTACTGATTTGAAACGAAGGACTCGTACTCACAACGTTACTTATGGAGGTCGAGCGTATTATGTAATTAGCAACATTGACTCGGAGCATCAATAACCGGAAATGGGTTGCTTGCAATTTCTAGACTATATTGCAAAAAGAAACGGATTAATATTTTAACCGGTTTTAGTAACTAATGATTTTTGTTTCCGACTCGGTCATTATTTATAATAATTCACGGATTTTAATTATACGGCTTTTACAACTCAAAGTTAACTTAACTATACAGGACTTAAATACAAACAGAGGCTACAGGGTGTACCCAAGTGGCGGTAATATTTAAAGTAAAAACGGACATTCCTTGACTGGAAAAATCACTTCGTTACAAAATAAATATGTTGAGATCTTGTGTGTGTGAAATTAATTCAACAGCATTCGAAAAAATGAACATTTTTCAGTTCCCAGCGTTTGAACAGCTTGAAAGAAACAAGAAAATTGTCCAGAAAGCACCGAAAACAAAAAAAACGTGAACGTGAACAATTTATAAATAGCAAATACATTATTTTACAGATCTGTGAGTTTCAAAAGTGCAATGAAAAAGAAAGGATTGACATTTAAAAACCGATGATGCCCATCACCTTTTGCCTTCGAAAAATGATTAATTAAGAAAAAACTTCAGTTGCAATTGTTGTACTCGTATTGCTGTTTTGATTTTTATCTTCTAATTCGTTTAGAGGTTGCAACCAAACGTTGAATGTTGTGCATGCAAATACAAGACTTAATAACGAGTCTCAGGAATCAGGAAGATTTTTTTTTATTTGCACGTCAAATATCCATCATGCATGGATAATTAGACGTAGTAAATTTGCAGCGATATATGTATAGTTTATACGGTTTGTATGCAACATGTCTACTTAACAAACTGCTAAGCAGAGAAATGTGCGGCTTTCCAAACCATCAGGCAAATATGTATACCTAGAAGGAAAGTAAATGGATAATAGAAATTTAACTCCCAAAAAGGATCATCCATACAAACATGAATAAATTGCTGACAAACGGTAGGCCTAAATAAAATCTGTTACCAAAAGTGCAATATTAGGTGGTAATAATTCTGAGGCAACGTAACGGTCCTAAGAGGGCATAAGGACCTAGGCGATTGAAATTTGCTGCAAAAATATAAAAAATGCAAAATATTAGACGGGTTTAAGGGCACCTGTGGATCATCTAGTCGTCTGATTCCTCAAACCCTCGGCGAAACAGAAGAAGTGTGATGACATTCTTCTTCTGTTTCTGCTACTAGGTGTTGTCCAATTAAGTTATCTGTGACCACCCCTACTCGTTCAATAAAATGAAATACCAAACCATTTCAATGCTCATTTCTCTGTCCCTTTTTCTGATTCTTGATATCCTTTCAAGGTCCTCCATTCACAAAAAACCGCATCAAGATTAATCGCCTGATTCCAAAAATATTGAGGTTCAAATATTGCCCAAATATTCCCAATATCCACTTCAATTGTGCACCAATTTAGATCAAACCCACAATCTGTTATTACTCCCATAAGACTAATGAATTAATTAGCTCATTGGGCCCGTGCATGTACTTTAAAACAATTTTTTTTTAGTTGGCGCCCAAATTCTGTGATTTTTCTTGTAAGCATCTAAAAACGTCCCTGCCCCCAATTAGCTGGCTTTTATCTAGAATTTTACGACCAAGGAAAGTTTTCACTTCATCAAAAGCGAGAAGATAAAAAAAATAAATAAAAGAGCCGATGTGCAAATATACATTTTAATTTATGGAGTTTGGTGATACGAGATGAGTAAGAGTACCAACTTCAAATAGTGGTTAGTAAATTTTTACTTAACGTGGGTAAATTACAAGTCTCAGGTCGTAAATAACGCGTTATCGCATCCTCTAACCCACATTAGAAATCAGGCGGGTTATTAAGAGTTCACATTTGAGAGAATTAAAATTGTAATGTATTCTGAAAAGTCCCAAAACCGAAAAGAGAATTTCTATTGCGAAGCAAGTATCTATCTATCTATCTACACTCGAGTCAATGGCTAAGGCAACGTGGCCATTCGCACAGTGTCATGTATTAGTAATATTCGAGTAAATTTAAAGAAAATCACAAAAAGAAACACAAAAAAGATCATAAAAAAAAGGGGATCCACCCACATCTGCGATGAACTTGTTGCGAAGCAAGTATAAAATGGGTATTATGACCAAATTTTGCATACCGTTGGCGGCCGACGTCTCCGTACTCGCATAATTGTATGCACCTAAAAAGCAGGACCTGCTGAACGTTGCTCGATGCTTCGACGCCTCACAGAGGTGCCTTTTGTAAAAATAGGCGTCAAAAATCCATCACCACGCCAATTTTTTATGAAAATTAACAAAATTTGGTACACTAAAGGATTTGGGTACGCTGAATTTGGTTTTGTTGTTTATGAAAATGGCAGCTTCAAAATTTCGGCGGGAATAAGAAAAAAAAGGTGAATAATTCAATAAAATCATGGTCTAAGTTAGGAATTCAGTAAATATGATGTCCGATTTGTATTAAAATGTTGTGTTTGGATGTACACATTCATATACAGTGTCCACGATTTGACGCGACGATAGGTGTTTTATACCAAAATTTTTGAGTTCGAATTTCATTTTCTGGAAACAAGCCCTACTTCCTTAAAAACTATTTTCTGGCATAATTTCAGTTTTTCAAAATCATGTGGGCCTTGTTAACAAAGCTGAAACCATCTTTCCTTCAGGGCTTTTTCTATAAGATATACAAGAAAATGTTTTTAAGGAAAGTTGTTCAGAATAGAAAGTTAAGCTCTTATGCAAAATTTAAAAATATTCGGCCTACTTTGGATTTTTTCACGAAAAAAAAAATAAAAAAGGCAATTCACCTGAAAATTTCACACCAGGATTTTCTAAACAAACAAAAATATGGTATGGTTACCATGGCAACGCAGGTATTGTTTTGGAAAAAAATATTCTTTGTTTTATGCTTAGAATTCGACTTTACATATGGCCTTTCATCTTGGCAATCCAATTACCAAATGCCCTGTATACGGACTCCTTTTTAAATATTTAAAAAAAATTGAGACAATAGCACAAAAATAGTTCTCAGACTGATTTTTTATCTTTTGGCCACATACGTTTCCGATACTATGTTTTAATAAATATACATTTGTATACTCTTCCGGTAACATTGATAAAATGATGAGAAGATCGACATCTTGGCCAACTATAACTTAATTTTTTACTTCTGATGCCACCTCGGATGCCACTAAACAGCACGGCTTAAGGATGTTGTAAAGGCCGCTGGTTATATTAATTTCACATTTTCTATTGATTCCCAATTATCGAAGGTACAATTCGGACCACCCTGTATACTCTAAATGTGACTATTTTGACGCAATAAACTTCGTTATTGCTCATTGGCGTGCTACCCTGTGGGGGTAATTGGGGTCGATTTAAAAAAAAAAATTAATAGTGATTTTTTTATAGAAATTTTGATTTTAGATTCGTAATCAGCATCATCAAAAACCCCCTTATACCAAGTTTGAACAAAATATTTTATTGGCTTGGAGTAATAATTTTTCATGTTCTGCCGTTTTATTTGTTACAAATTTCTCGTTATAATTATCATTTATTAATATGACACATATCAACGGGCTGAAGGAAATAAAGGAACGAGAAAACAGTTTAAAATATTTTATTTAAAAAAAAATGCTAGCTCGTATATCGGAAAGTCGTGAAATATTCTGTTCAAATTTGACATAAGGGGGGCTTTTGATGATGCTGAACGACGAATCTAAAATCAAAATTTCTATAAAAAAATCCCCTAATACTTAGTTTATTTATTGAAAACTCGATCTCAATTTTCCCCACACGGTTGCACGCCAATGAGCAATATCAAAATTGATCGTGTCAAAACAATCACATTTTGAGTACATACTTCCCACCTAAATTTGAAATTGATCCGTTTTTTAATTCCTGAGATACGAGGGTGTACTCATGAAAATTCCTGTACAACATATAACATATACAGGGTGGGACAATAATGCGTTGGAATAAAACAAAAACTAGTAAACAAGATAAAAAAGTCTATAACCGGAAATTATTTTCGGATATACAAGGCTAACACAGATAATATTATCACAGGATAAAGTGCCTTTTTTTAAATGATCATTACATTTCTTGTAGCCTTTTTGTAGACTGCTTCCACTCCTGTATTATTATTGACCAACTACTTGGATGTAATGAATTTCTTTTTTAAAATAATGCCATCTGCAGCTGCAATATTGAAAAAATCACTGTAGTCATAATTATGAGATTATAAAAAAAAGTCAATAATAGTTACGAAACATCTAATTAAATGTTTTTGAATCATTTTGACTTCCTAAAAACATACAGGGTGGCCAAAATTGAACTTTTTACTTTTTGAATTGAATTTTCTCATATTTTTCAAATGGAACACCCTGTATATTATCGACGAAATGTTGTAGAAAAATAAACGAACATTTTTTGTATGGAAGTATATCCCTATGGCTATTTGTAAGCATTTTCGATTTATTGAGCAGTAAGCACAAAATTCAAGAATAAACTTAAAAAATTGAGGTTACGTTAAATAATTCAACAGAAAAAATTATAATACGTAGTGTTCCACATATTGCCCATTTTAATTGACACACATCTCTATGCGCTAATAGAGATGTGTGTCAATCAAAATGGACAATATGTGGAGCACTTATAATTTTTTGTGTTGAATTATTTGAAGGAACCTCTATTTTTTAGTTTATTCTTGAATTTTGTACTTATTGCTCAATAACTCGAAAATGGTTATAAAATAGCCATAGGGATGTACATATAAAAAAATGTTCGTTTTTCATTTCTATAACACATCGTTAAAAAATATACCTATAGGGTGTTCCATTTGAAAAAATTGGGAAAATTCAATTTAAAAAGTACTGAATTGAAAAATAATTGTTGGCCACCCTGTATATTTTTAGGAAGTGAAAATGTTACAAAAACATTAATTAGACGTCTCGTAACTATGTAGTATTCACATATTTTTTTCTTATAATCTCATAATTGTGACTGCAGTAATTTTTTCAATATTGCATTATTTCAACAAAAAAATTAATTACATCCAAGGGGTTGGGAGATGGTCAATAAAAGTATAGGAGTAAAAGGAATCTAGAAAGAGGCTTCGAAAAATGTACTCTTGATCCTGTAATATTGTATTGGCTCGCCCTGTATATTTGAAAATAATTTCCGGTTATAGACTTTTTTATCTAGTTTACTTGTAATTTTGTTTAAATTTCTAGCTATCATAGCTATGGAAGTCCAATGCACTATTGCCCCACCCTGTATATGACAAGAATTGTTTTGTATTTGATTTTATATTACTTTGCAAGCTTTTTAAGAGACACTGATATGATTTCTACGAAGCTCTGGAATTGCGAGTTATAATTCAAAATTTTATTTCAAAATTCCGAGTTCTAACTCGGAGTTTTGAAATAAAATTTCGAGTTATAACTCGGAATTTTAAAATAAGATTTTTGAGTTATAACTCGGAATTTCAAAATTACGACTTATAACTGGGAATTTTGAAACAAAATTTCGAGTTATAACTCCGAATTTTGAAATTTCGACTTATAATTCGGAATTTTGTAATAAAATTTCGAATTATAACTCGGAATTTTTTAAATAGAATTTTGACTCGGAATTTTGAAATAAAATTTCGAGTTATAACTCGGAATTTCAAAATTACGACTTATAACTGGGAATTTTGAAACAAAATTTCGAGTGATAACTCCGAATTTTGAAATTTCGACTTATAACTCGGATTTTGTAATAAAATTTCGAATTATAACTCGGAATTTTTTAAATAGAATTTTGAGTTAGAAATCGGAATTTTGAAATAAAATTTCGAGTTATAACTCGGAATTTTAAAATAAGATTTTGAGTTATAACTCTTAATTTCAAAATTACGACTTATAACTGGGAATTTTGAAACAAAATTTCGAATTATAACTCGGAATTTTTTAAATAGAATTTTGAGTTATAACTCGGAATCTTGAAATAAGATTTTGAGTTATAACTCGGAATATAAAAATTTCGGCTTATAACTGGGAATTTTGAAATAAAATTTCGAGTTATAACAACTCCGAATTTTGAAATTTCTACTTATAACTCGGAATTTTGTAATAAAATTTTGAATTATAACTCGGAATTTTAAAATTTTATTTTAGGTCCAGAGCTTCCAGAGCTTCGTAGATTTCTTATTTTTATTCTTAACCAAACTGTTTAAACGCGTTATAAGAATTTATATCATTATGTTTTTTATAATGTCTCCAAAATGTATTGCTTTTCACTTAATATTTAAGTTAAGATAACACAACTTTCATACCATGGTGGACTTTTTCTAGGGTAAGGCACTGTGATTACATATAATAAAAAATACAATGTCGATTAAATAGTTATCAAACTCATCATATGCCAAAGATCCTCAATCCTAGACCTAGATAACAAAGATCAATCAATAAAATTTAGGTGTCGATACAACTTTAAAAAACTCAGTTTTGCAAAAATTAACGGGTTCTTTGCTATTTATTAGAAAAGCCCTTTCAGAGTGTTTCAATGGAAATACACATTTAAGAGCTGGATGGTGAACATCCGCAACAAGCAACAACGTCTCTTCAGATTTACGAAAAAACATTATACAGATATTCCAAATTATTATAGTGTGTTAGATGTAAACCTGACGGAATGTTAATTTCAAAATAAAAAATGTGTTAAATTTATATCTATATAGGTATAACTGTAATGATTTAATAATAAGCACCCTGTGTGTCAATTAAAATATTTGGAGGCACTTTCTGCTGTAGGTTATCGTGTTTCTTAAATAAAATTAACCTCTATTAATGGGTACGTACGTATTTTCGTCCTTGAAATATTAAGATAACGTATATAATTACATTTTCAACTGATTTCCGAGATTAGAGAGGTCGTTCATTGACAACAGTCTACAAACGAACCGAACATTTTTTATTAATCCATATTTGACGCAGTCGCCGGTTCTAAAATCTAGCGGGATCAAACATTACTCACTAAAATTACATTCTTAACAACGCGGGACCAGGATTTGTAGATATCATTTATACTCGTCACAATAACTGTTTGAAACAACTTTTCATGATTAGGTAAAAGTAATCCAACAAAAAAGCAACGATTAGAATCTACATCTACAAAAAATGCATGGGGTTCTCTGTCTAAATATTACGTTCAAAAATATTGTGCAAATTAGCAAGTTTATTGGTAAACATAAACATTCGTCCTTGAGATAGTGTATGTGTTATGAAATTCGTGGTGTCGCAGATATTGGAAAAAAGAGAAGGTTCGATAACAGGCCGCGATACGCGATATTTCCTTAAACCCCTATTTGACATTCTAAAATATCATTATTTCGAGGTTGATGTTTACGAATAAATAATAGCTTTAGCCTGTCTCTATTCGCAGATAGGGAAACATTTAGAAATATTAAGCTAATCTAACAGCCAATTTAGTTAAACATTAATTGTAATTTTATCGAGGATTAAAATAAATGTCACTGAAAAAAGCGAAACAAAAAAATGTGATTTGTCTATAGTTCCGGTTTTTTTTTAAATACCAGTTGCAAGATGAGGATGCAATCCTTAACCACTAAATGCTATTTTCACGTGCATGGACAGCAACGCTCGTAAACAAACTAGTCCAGTCAATTGAATCGGTCGATGGATTAATTGTGTAACACAAAAAAATATGAATTTCAGTAACGTCTCTAAATCTGACTGGTTGGTGTGTATGCTTATGCTTCTTTCAATTTTTCCGGTGAGCGTCAGGACGTCTCTCTTTGGCACGTAAAGAAAATTTCGTTTACGGCGGGCAAGAAGAAGGACAAATGAAGAACATTTTTTTTTATCTCCAATATTAGCCGAGATACGAATTTTTTTAAAGAGGTCGATTTTGTCGAAAAACTGTAATTTTCTGAGGCCTTTGCTCCTTTCCCCGGAGAATTATTTCGTCCGAACTTTCAGGAGAGCTAGAACCGTCCTTCCTCTTGGCTCCCTCCAAATTTTAACCTTTAATATTCAAACGCGTCCGGTCAATTAATTTTTTAGCGAACCAAGATTTGTTAAAATTTCGCCAAATTTTCACCTTGAAATTTATAATCCGTCCGATAGATTACAGCTTATAGTCGATCCAGCGAAGTTCTATTTTTCTTTATAATGGTCCTAGAACAGAAGCGATTACAGTTTCGGAATCGGGACGACTTCAGGACCCCGAAACCATTTTCGGTTTCTCGATAGGGCCCTTCCTTCACTTTGACATTTAAACGTCACTTTTGACAGTTTTTTGGGAAATCAACGAAAAATCGTAAAATTCAACTTCAGGCGGCCCCGAAGGGGCCGTACCCCATTCCCAAACGTCACTGTGACATTTTTTTGACAGCCCCGAAGGAGCTTTACCCAAAGAATAATTTTCCTTAGAATCACTTAACTAATCCGGTCGGTGGCAGCTTTATTTCCTATATTATTTTCAACCTGACAGCCTCGCAGGAGCAGGGGCTTTAAATTTTTCCAATTTTAAAGAAGAAACGCTAAATTTTTTTCACCTTTCTCTACACCGAGACCCTGTCTGACTCTAATTTTTTTCCGTAAACTTTGAATTTTAAATGATTCCGCAGAAGTTCTTTCATGTGGCAAAACAAGGGCAATCGGTATTTGTAATCGCTTAACATACAAAAAAGGCCCATAAAGACCTAACTACGTCATCCCCTTAACAACTCATACACAAGAGTGCCCGGGATCACAAACTTGTATAGATCACATTTTTGCTAAAGATTCCGGAAATTAGAGGTCTTTTGTGGTCAAGTCAGATATAATCCTGATCGTTACCTATTTTGGCTCCTCTAGAGCTAAAAAATAATTACATCGAGAAACCTAAAAATAAAAAAAATCTTAAATTAAATTAAGGAAAAATTTTAAATTTTTTACAAAATAAAAATTGGGTGATTTTTTACGAACCCAAAGATCTGGATGTTAAAACTAAAATTTTAATGACTATAATAAATAATGCAGAGTATCAGGCAATAAGAGAAATAAAAAAAAAATAATTAAAAAAAGGAAACCATGGATCACTCACGGATCAACTCAAATTAATCAAAACAAATTACTTTAAAAACGAATTAGAAAAAAATATAGCAAAGATAGTAAAACACTGAAAATTATCAAATAAATATACTGCCAAAAAAACAAGAAAATCAAGTTAATAATATATTATTCTACAAGTGGTAACATACTAAATAACTCACGCCGATTAAATTTGCAGCGCGAGCCGAAGGCGAGAGCTGTAATGCATCAAGTGAGTTATTTACTATTACCATGAGTTGAATACTATACTTTATGTACGATTATAACAATAAATACTAATCTTTGCAAGTCCGAATTGATAATTTTTAGCACAATTGTTACTTAACTTAATTAAACGTCAAAACTATTCAAATGTCAAATCAGTTTCCTCCCCTCAATAATAATGGACCATTCTATTTCACCGTATCGGAAAAGAATTTCTATTGGACAGGCTAGGCATGAAGTTAAACAAGATTGGTGTAAACAAAGATTCACCGTTGACTTTTTACGACTACAACTCAACTCTATTTGTTTATGGATACTATTAATGGTTAAAAACCAGTTGATTAATTAATATATAACCTAATAAGAGTAGATAAAGAAATATTAAAATCGAAGATAAGTTAGAAGAAAAAGAAATGACTTTATTAAGTATTTCACAGGGATAGTAAAATCTAGCAAATAATATTGTAAAAATGTAAAACATAAAACTTTAATAATTAAAAAAAGATCATGAAATACATATTTTTTAATGCAATAGATGAAGTTGAGGTTGAAAATACCATTAGAGAACTAAAACTAAACAAAGCGCCGGGATCTAATAACGGCAGCAGTTCTACAAATAATTTCTGTTAAATAGAATTGCAAGAAACAACTACTCAGCGGGCAAACACTCTGACCTGCGTTGGATTACACCTGCAAGTCCTGATTGGTGCCAAGTGCCAAGATTATTTGTGTCTTTTTTACCAGACATCGACCGATTTCGAACTTATTACGTTTCGTCAGTATGAATAAAGGCATTAGGCAAACCAAACTAGACCTAAGCATTGAGTAAAAAATAATAAAGAGTTGCAACTGTCAAGGTTTCGAGATTTTAGTATTGTATCTCTTTGCCAATAACTTCATGATTGTCATCAATTTTTAGTGCTACGGGAAGGTATTTGTAATGTGGCTGTATAGCCCTTAAAATTGAAGACAATCATGAAGCTATTGGTGAAAAAATACAACACTAAAATCTCGAAACCTTGACAGTTGCGCCTCTTTATTATTTTTACTCAATGACCTAAGGCAGACTAAGCAAATAGACGTGGGTGAGAGATAAGTATATCCCTCTGGTGGTTAGTGCTACTACGTGTCACGACATTAAAGATGTCTTTGTGATAGAAATGGCTCGTCAAGCAAGTCCCAAGAGCTTGGCAAGTCGCTTCTGGTAAGTCCAAGTTGCTCTAAACTTATAAATAAAATAAAAGAAAATGGATTATTAACACCCCTGCATGACTGAATGAATGGGGTTGACACCCCCGTGGGGGTAGCGCCGTTAGTAGCCTTCTAGATCCAATTTTTTCCTCTACGTTCCTTTTTTACATATCTTTCGCATCTCTTTTTATCTTGAGCCGTTGTTACTCTATTATCTATTACTACCCTGGATAAATCTTTTACCCCCTTGATTCTTGTTGACGCCGGTCTTCCTTTCCTCATTTTACTTGCTGGTGTCCACTCTGCTATTACACTTATAATTTCCTCTGTCGGTGCCCTTCTTACATCTCCCAGCCATTTTAATCTTTGTTGTTTGGTTTTTCTACCTATGTCTTCCTCCCCCAAAAATGCCAGTATTTCTTGATTTGATCTTGCTCTCTATTCATTTTTCTCCTTTTCGAATTGACCCCACCCATCTTAATATTCTTCTCTCAGCTACTCTTAGTTTGTCCTCGTCCTTCTTTGTCAAGGAGATTGCTTCCGTTGCATATATCATCCATCCAAATATTCAAATTGTCCCACTTCCTTAAATTAACTATTTTCACCATTGCCTTCTATACTTATTTTCTATTTCGATGAATTTAGTTCTCTTCCTTATTTTGCGGCCTACGTACTCTAATGCCAATGCCAAATTGATAAATAGCATTTCAGTGTTTACATTATATCCACGAGCTTTTTCCACTATCTTCTTCAATAATATAATATCGCCTCCACTGCTTGACTTCCCTCTTCTGAAGCCAAATTGATGCCTATCATTGTGTTTCCCTTAATCTCTTTAGGATTATGACTGCTAGTATCTTGTATGCCACGTTTAATAATGTGATTCTCCTACACCTGCACTCCTTCTGGTCCCTTTTTTATGTAACGCAAAAATTTTGACCGACCTCCCATTCTCTAGGCGCAACTTCCTCCCACCATATTTTTAAACGTAGCATATATTTTCTTTTTTAGTTTATCTCCCCCATATTTTATCAGTTCCATATTTATTCCATATTTTTCAGGTATTTTTCCATTACGACTTTGTTTTATTATTTCTTTTATTTCTTCCTGTGCTGGTTCTTCAGCTAAGAGCTCTTTGAAATAAACCTCCCAACCTGCGTTAAATTGCTGATCTTCTGCTCCTCTTTATTTTTCGTACCCCTAGTTTTGGATTTATAGATTTTATTTTGTTCGTTTAATTTGTCAAAAAAATTATTTGTATTGTTGTTTTTACTGAGGTCTTCTATTTCATTTAATCTTTCTTCCATTCCATTCCATTCGTTTTTACTTTGCCTAATTATTTCCTTGCACTCCTTCCTCTTTTGTTCATAACGTTCTTTGTCCCATTACTCATTCTTCTTAGCCATCTGAGTCTTTCTTTCTTAAAATCATCACTTGCTTTCTTGCATGTTTCATGATGTTTCATTAAACCTTTTTGATGGTTCGTTTCTACCTTCCTATTACCTAATCTGCTGCCTGCTCCATTGCTTGTTTTATGTCAAACCATTTCTCCTCTTCTTCGTTTGGTGTTTCCTTCTGTTTATCTAGTAAAATATCTTTACTACTTCCTTATGTCCATCCTAGTGTTTCATTATAAATATGTAATTTTGGAAATACATTATTATTATTATCATCTATTTTATAGGACATGCGATACTAATAGTACTTTCTCACATTATTCACATTTATATGTATTACTATAATTGTGCGTTGTTGAGCAATTTGAGCAATAAGGCTGTTCGCTAATTAGGCACGCAGCAATTACCTCTAACCATATAGCAATCCTTAAACGAGTCGCATATAGTCAAAATGAACGTAAGGAAATATTCATAAATGCTTTTAAAGCTATATTTAGAAGGCAGACAATAATAATAGAATAATTCCTCAGTCAATCTCCATATAATGCCTGGTTTCTTTAACCAAACTGAGAAACTGAATAACTAATATTAATATTCATTTTTGTTTAATGGTTCGTACCGGTGGTCCCTTATAAAGGTTTGAAACGTATGACATATATGTGTGACATTTAAATTGTAACAAAGAAATTTCGCTTCTCGTATTTTTACGGGACGAATCCCGATTCTGCATGGGCGATCGTAAACACTTCGTAATTTATAATTCAGGCAGCCAGGTATCGCGGATACAATTTTCATAAAATAATAATTGCCCCAATTTTGTATTCTTGTTGACAGTTAAAACTCGTACCAGAAACAATTAACGTACAATAATTATAAATCGAATGAAGATTGTACGAAATTAGCTCGTCACAAAGATTTAAGGCAAATTAAACCTCTTTACGTTGATATGCTAATGTATGTTTGACTGCATTTTTGCATGTTCTTGGACATGGGTGGCGTTGGACAGTTTTTAAATTTTAAACGTGAATATCTTCCTTATTATGCAGCTTTAAAGGCGATTCCGGGACAAACAGAACACAAGAAAGTATTTTTTTTAATGGAACACCCTGTATTTTTTGGCGTCAGTTAAGCCGCCAAGGGTCCTGTATTAAAATATTTTGCCAATCGGAAGCAGCATTGCCAAGTTATGACTTTTCTCCTGTTTTTTCTTTTGTGAATTTACAAACATTTTTTTGACTGCCATATCTCTGCGGTTTATTAATTGTTTTTTCTAAGTAGGATGTAATTTGATAATGATGTATGTACTGATCTACTGAAAAACATTTTTGAAAGAGCACTTTAAATTCTCTGAAAATGTCAACATTTTCTGAACACCCTGTCACAAATAAATCAATTCTTGTGTAAACTAGTAGTTAAATTAAACCTTCAAGATACGGTTATTTGTCCAGGGATTAAGATGATTGTCTTGTCAACTGGACTTGGACAATTTCTCAAACGGGTTAATTAGAAATAAACAACTGAAATAATAACTTGTGAATTTTACCTATGTATACCAACGTATTTATTTATCAAAACAGTAATGAACAAATCAATAAACAGGATATTTCTGCGACATTGCAGTCGAGTGTGTACAAATTTGATAATATTAAGAAATATGCGGGCTGGCAATCAAGAGTATATACGCGTGAATATGATTTTATTTCGGAAGACGGTGAGTTTTGATAAACGGTGTCTGTTTTGGCGGCTTGAAACGATTTCGGACGGCAAGCAAACGGAATTTCCCACAGGATATAGTATGAACGGCGGGCAGTCAGTTAGCTATAGATATTCTTGTCAATACAGAGGGATTTACAATACGGCGAACTACTGCCACAAACTAGAGCTATTTACCAATGACTATTTTTCGTAAGTTAAGTTTTCCGGTAAAACTTTATGCACTGAAGCCTTAAAGATTGCCCGAGTGAGCAAATTTAACCAGCCGATGCATATTTTATGAAACAAAAGACCAACGGAGGAATTACTAATTAGCTCTAGTTTGATTTAGTAGTATATTAAAAAACTCCTTGTTGAGAAAAAAGTGACCAAGCAGGAAGACATACATCACCATAATACTAGGACAAAAACAAAACTAAGACTACCCAAATTCAGGTTATCAACATTGCAACAGTCCTACTTATATTTAGCTTATAAATTTTTTAATGTGCTACCTTATGCTTTGCAAAATCCTGAAATGAGCACAAATACATTTAAACATAAGATTAAAAATATTCTCTTAGAAAACTGTTTTTATACGAATGACGAGAACTTTGATTATTTTGACTCGCTATCAAATTTACCGTCTGTATAAAGAACTGCATTTGTTTCTCTTCTTTAACGTTTTTTGTGAATATATGAAGTTTATACACTTTTTCAATTTATATTTAATTTATACACATACCTGTTGTCTATTTTTCTATTGCTTTTCTAAATGTTTGTACTCTTGTGTTATACAATGTGAAAATATTTTTCAGTACACTAAGTACTTTTGTGACGTACGTAATTGTGAATTTTATGTATATTTTATTATGTATTTATTTATAACTGCTTTGAGTATTCTTGACGTATGTAAACATGAATTTATGTATACACGAATAAAATTCTATTCTATTCTATTCTATTCTATTCTATAATACAGCGGTACTCACGAACAATAAGATCTAAGATCTCTGAATATCTATACTTAACTGAAGGCGGTACGGACGGATAGTAGCGGACCACGGTGTATTCTTACCAATATTATTTTCAAGAAGATTTATTACTATAATTCGGAGCGGCAGTTACGGACGGATAGTGAAAACGGTGACAGTTTCGGATTGATACGGACTGCGTCGGATTGATCTTGGACTGATCTTCAACTGATGCGGACTGAACGTTCCTCCGGCGTTTTATTACTTTTATGACGTATCCAGACGGCGCGTTAAAGGGGCGTACTGACTTGAAGGACTCGTACACACAACGTTACTTACTGAGGTCGAGCGTATTATGTAATTAGCAACATTGACTCGTAGCATCAATAACCGGAAATGGGTTACTTACAATTTCAAGACTATATAAGAAACGGATTAAAACGGACACGGATTAATATTTTAACCGGTATTAGTAACTAATGATTTTTGTTTACGGGGGATTATCGAAAATTATTAATCAGTTAATTACCTGACTGCTTGTTTACCAGCGGGTTTTTTACAACTCAATACTAACTTAACTAAAACAGGACTTACTTACTTACTAAAAAGCGGCGGCAGGGTGTACTCAAGTGACGGTAATATTTAAAGCAAAAAGAGACATTCCTTGACTGGAAAAATCACTTCGTTACAATTCTCATATAGAAATATCGAGAATTTCATGGAAAATTCAAATTTTTAAAAATATATAGGGTGTTCCATTTAAAAAAATTGACATCTATAACGCCCCACTTTCATGAGTCACCCCGTAGATTTCGAACTAATTTTAAAATGTAGCGTAGCCATTTTGGTCTCCTACAACTTCTATATAAAATTTTTGTTTTCATTATCGATAATAAAGGAAGTGTTGGACTTTATCGCACCGCTGACTCATCCTGTATGCTTTATTCATCCACGTAAAAAAATTATAGGCATCCCATTTAAGAAAATGAGAAAAATATATCAAGAAAAGTAAACAAATACTTTGGACACCCGATCTAATTATAATTTATTTTAAAAATGTTTTTCAGTAAATACAACATTATCAAATAACATCCTACATTTTTGGAAAAAAACGATTAATAAATCGTGGAGATATGACAGTCCAAAAATGTTTGTAAATTGACAAAACAAACAGAAAAAAATCACAACTTGGCAACGCTGAATCCGATTGGCAAAATATCTTAGGGTGTATGTAATACGGGACCCTTGGAGGCTTAACTGGCTTCCATTCAAACACTAACTGGACGCCCTCTGTATATAGTGTAGAATTAGACGATGTGAACGGGAATCTGTAACTAATTCGTTTCAGATAGCCGTAGGTAAAAACAGGTGTATTTAGTTATGAGGAATATACCTCTGCGATACCTCCCAAATCAAATAAACAGAACATTGTTTATAAGTCACTTTTATGTGAAAAAATCATGAAATTTGGAGTTTTTTAAAAAAAATTCGAAAATTTCAAGCATTTTTTACTCTGAAAGGAAAAATGCTAGACTCTTGAGACTTTGGTGGAATATGTGTCTCATTACCCTCAACTTACAAAAAAAATTTCGTTTTAAAATGTTTATTAGTTTTTGAGAAATTCTATTTGTTTATTAAAAACGTCCCAAATGAAAAATTGACCTATTAGCGTTATCAAAAATAATTCAACCACAGCTCATTTTTTTCGTCAAGACGTCAATTTTACGAATCTGTTATGGGCGTATCGATTTTCAATAATTTTGGCCGTCAAAGTGGCGTTAACAACATTGCTACTTTTCGGCGCAGCGTTTTTTGCAAATAACTTTACAACAAATGAACGTATCTGCACAAATCTTTCATATTTGAGTTGCTGGTATTTTTCTACAAATTTATAAAAAAAAATTGTTGCTCTGGGACATGTAGGAGCCGAGATAATTTTTTAAATTGTTTAATGCGCCAAACGTTTATTTATTAATATTTATGGCTAAAATTGAAACTGGTTGTTAATAAGATCTTGAATTTTGTGAATTCAACAAATCCTATTGAAAACGGGCCCTTTTTGAGGTCAAAATATAATTTTTAATAAGTGATTTTAGAGCGTCTTCAATTTGTTTGGCTCAAAGGACAGGTGAATTTTTTATCAAACGATTTTCAAATTGGGGTAGCGAGAAAAATTCGTCAGATCTCCGTTATTTTCCGGCCAATTTCGACGTTTTTTTTTTAATTTGGGGTAGCTCACGAAAATAATAACAATGGGCACATTTGCAATATCCAAATAATAAACAAATAATTGTTATAAACAATTTTTTTTTTTTAATTTTTTCTTTTTTGGGCTTATGCAACTTATAATGTGCTAATGTGTTAAATATAAATTTATAAAGATTATATTATAATGGTAACAATGTATGCACAAACTATTTCTCCATCAAACAATATACGATGTTACAGCATTGTTACCATTATATAATCTTTATAAATTTATATTTAATACATTAGCACATTATAAGTTGCATAAGCCCAAAAAAGAAAAAATTAAAAAAAAAAATATTGTTTATAACAATTATTTGTTTATTATTTGGATATTGCAAATGTTCCCATTGTTATTATTTTCGTGAGCTACCCCAAATTAAAAAAAAAACGTCGAAATTGGCCGGAAAATAACGGAGATATGACGAATTTTTCTCGCTACCCCAATTTGAAAATCGTTTGATAAAAAATTCACCTGTCCTTTGAGCCAAACAAATTGAAGACGCTCTAAAATCACTTATTAAAAATTATATTTTGACCTCAAAAAGGGCCCGTTTTCAATAGGACTTGATGAATTCACAAAATTCAAGATCTTATTAACAACCAGTTTCAATTTTGGCCATAAATATTAATAAATAAACGTTTGGCGCATTAAACAATTTAAAAAATTATCTCGGCTCCTACATGTCCCAGAGCAACAATTTTTTTTTATAAATTTGTAGAAAAATACCAGCAACTCAAATATGAAGGATTTGTGCAGATACGTTCATTTGTTGTAAAGTTATTTGCAAAAAACGCTGCTCCGAAAAGTAGCAATGTTGTTAACGCCATTTTGACGGTCAAAATTATTGAAAATCGATACGCCCATAACAGATTCGTAAAATTGACGTCTTGACGAAAAAAATTAGCTATGGTTGAATTATTTTTGATAAAAACTCCAAATTTCATGATTTTTTCACATAAAAGTGACTTATAAACAATGTTCTGTTTATTTGATTTGGGAGGTATCGCAGAGGTATATTCCTTATAACTAAATACACCTGTTTTTACCTACGGCTATCTGAAACGAATTAGTTACACCGTTTTTTCTATTTCTGCAGGCCTAATATTATTTTGTTACCTCGCACTATTCGGTTTCCTTTTCTACGCCTCTGACGCATAAGCCGGCCACTAAATGGCCAAGAACTCTAAACTGCTTGGGGAATTCGTTAATTCGCTATTAATGATATGTTGGAGTTAAGTCTGCACTTTGAATTTACCTCGAGCGTATATGATTTATTTAAAGTGCGCGAAATAATTATCGCAAAAAAATATTTGCGCTTGCATACCGCTACCGCGAGATGTTGCTAACAAGTTCGGGATTATGCTAAAATTTGTTGTTAATTATTAGTTTTCGCTTAAATAATAACTGTCTAGACTAAACAGATTGCACAGTTATACGATACCGCTATATCTGGATATTTGGTACTACGAGTAGTTAAATTTTCGTTAGCGGCTTGGCGCTACAAAAATAGAAAATTGCACTCCCATACAGGGTGTCCGCCTAAAACTAGTTACATAACTATGACTATCAGAGATAGAAAGGCGTAATACTACACATGGCAATTAATAGCAGCACGAGTTAAGTTTTATGGCTCGACAGCAACTGACCTACACGAATAAATTCACTGTTTTGTGTGTCCATTATGTAAAAATATTTGCGCATATAGGTATTTTTATTCGCTTAAGATTGCACTAAAAGAACCTCTAAGGACAATTTCATTCACATTGAAATAAGGTTTCCCACAGTTATGTATCAAAAATATTTCGACTTTAATCGATCTGGCACAATAGTCAACTGCATCTCTCGGTGGCTCCCCAGCAAACAGTGCAAATCTCCGGGCTTTTCCCTCTCAGAAAAACACACAACCACTACACGCCTTATGTTAACCAAAATCGGCCCTCTGCACATTCATTATAGAACACGATTGTTCAAGTTTATAATCTGTTATCTAAAATATTTGTCTAAATATTTTTTGGATTTCTGCTTCAATTTTTCATTTTTGTTATTTTTAATTCGTTCTGACTGATTTTCCAGACGTACACCCTGTACAACATAAGGTATCACTGCAATAAAAATGTTTTTATGCATAGATTTGTTTCGGTTAATTTAATTTTATTACTTGGCAATTAAAAGATGCGGCAACTGATAAAGTGTCAAGGAATTCCGTGTAGTAAAAATTAACGGTGCAAAATTGATAAATGTTGACATCATTAAACGTATTGTTACGTGTTTACACTCCTTAGTAAACACCCCAAACGTGGAATCAATAATTGCAATAAGATTAACACTAAACACTAATTTATTACCTCACTTAACAATAATTAGTCATTTTAAACTATAACACAAATTACTACTTTTAACCACTGTTCCTTTTCTATTGTGTTCAGTTCACTTTCCAATGTTTCACTACTCGCAGTGGACGAGCTTGGCCCTTATATACCTGCAGATATACCTTCTACCATAATCCAGATGCTCCTCTAGATCATTCCACAACTCTCCAGTGTCCTAATTCGTTCCCGCCATCTCTGGGATGATTGCTGAAGTACCAGCTAGAGTGTGACTTAGGAACCAGCTGTGAGCGGGCATACTACAGAACTCTGTATATTATTTATTAAAAGACTAAAAGACACAAAGACTGAAGACTGAAAGACTAACTAGAAAAACTAAAAAACTAAAAAACTGTAAACTAAAAGACGAAAAGACTAAGTGACTAAACGACTAAACGACTAAAAGACTAAAAGACTAAAAGACTGAAAGACTGAAAGACTGAAAGACTGAAAGACTGAAAGACTGAAAGACTGAAAGACTGAAAGACTGAAAGACTGAAAGACTGAAAGACTGAAAGACTGAAAGACTGAAAGACTGCAAGACTGAAAGACTGAAAGACTGAAAGACTGAAAGACTGAAAGACTGAAAGACTGAAAGACTGAAAGACTGAAAGACTGAAAGACTGAAAGACTGAAAGACTGAAAGACTGAAAGACTGAAAGACTGAAAGACTGAAAGACTGAAAGACTGAAAGACTGAAAGACTGAAAGACTGAAAGACTGAAAGACTGAAAGACTGAAAGACTGAAAGACTGAAAGACTGAAAGACTGAAAGACTGAAAGACTGAAAGACTGAAAGACTGAAAGACTGAAAGACTGAAAGACTGAAAGACTGAAAGACTGAAAGACTGAAAGACTGAAAGACTGAAAGACTGAAAGACTGAAAGACTGAAAGACTGAAAGACTGAAAGACTGAAAGACTGAAAGACTGAAAGACTGAAAGACTGAAAGACTGAAAGACTGAAAGACTGAAAGACTGAAAGACTGAAAGACTGAAAGACTGAAAGACTGAAAGACTGAAAGACTGAAAGACTGAAAGACTGAAAGACTGAAAGACTAAAAGACTAAAAGACCAAAAGACCAAAAGACCAAAAGACCAAAAGACCAAAAGACCAAAAGACTAAAAGATTAAGAGATTAAGAGATTAAGAGACTAACAGATTAAGAGACTAAGAGACCAAGAGATTAAGAGACTAACAGATTAAGAGACTAACAGACTAAGACACTAAGAGACTAGAAGACTTAGACTAGAAGACTAGAAGACTAGAAGACTAGAAGACTAGAAGACTAGAAGACTAGAAGACTAGAAGACTAGAAGACCAGAAGACCAGAAGACCAAAAGACCAAAAGACCAAAAAACGAAGAGACAAAAAATTTTTACACTAACTAAAAGACTAACTAAAAAAATTACAAAACAAAAAAATAAAAAACTAAAAAAACTAAAAAATTAAGAAATAAATGTATAGCTGTGGGCTGTCACCAACGACTGTCCCAATCATGTAATATCATGGACTGTTTTGTAATGTCACAGACTGTTATGTCATGCCGCAGATTTTCATTTATTAGCATTGCTACTTATTGTCGCGATCGTCAACATGCATTTCCGAGGATATCAATTTTCAGGACGGCCGTCTTATCCGAGTAACCTATACTTGCGCTTATATCGAAATTCAGATATTTAGTCCGTTCCTCCTTGTTCAAGGCAGAAACTTAGTATCTAACCCTAAGTGAGCGTTTTGCTAACATTACTATATCACTTAACATTATTATATTATGTACTCCTAGATCTTTTGTTACTAACTTGACACACTTACAAGATTATCCAGATGGGAACATTGGATCATTATGATAAAAACAGATGAAATACTCGATTATCTTACGATATTGTAATAGTCAGTGACATCATTGAAGTTTCTTATAACAAAAGCTATTAGAGATTATGCAAGCGAAAAATGATTTATTTGTTTCGCTGCTTTGGTACACAGTGGATTATGTGCTGTTGGTTTTAATAGAATTTTAGTTTACTTACACTGGGGTCTAAATATTTCGAAAACCTCACGATTAACGTATCAACTAATTTTTTAGCAGATTATTTTTATTTTGTACCTGGTTGTTTTATGCACTTCAAATACCGTCTTTTTACTTTGTTAACCGTGACGAACGTTTAAACAAACCTGACTGGTAATAATTGGTATGTCAAACAACAAATTTTTTGACAATAATTATTAAATGTCAGATCGATTTTGTTTCAGTCACGGCCAATTCTGAATAAAGATCTCATGGTTTTTATCAAAGACTCCTTTGTTCCAGTACTGTGCATTAGATCATAAGCCTTGTGTGCGATCAAATTGAGTTTGATTGTAAAATGTAATTCCCATCACGTTTGAGGTGGGGGTAAGTTATGTTACTTCTTCGCAGTTAGTATTTTATTATTTGCAGTTCGAAATCAGAATCAGAATCAGAAACTATTTCGGCATTTTTCCACATTTAATATACAGGCTGTTCTCAAAAATAATACTTATGTTAAACTGTGTATCCGTTGTAGTCCTATCCATGTATTAGGATGACCCTGTGAATTTACGGTTACTGTGATAAGCGTAAATACGCCGCCCCGGAAAACTTTAGCTTTTTTAAAATAGTTGGGCGGTGACATCACACGATCGGTTTATTTGGTTTGTTAAGTAACGATTTTTGTACTATGGGCTTGTGTCGCTGTATAAATGCTTGGAATGTTTCTTAAAAGTGTAGCGCAATCGTTTTTCATAATTTGTCAGGAAGTATTAATGTTATTGACTTTTGTTTAATTAAAGTAAATAAATTTAGTAACTACAGGTTTAATTTCCACAAAAGAAGTTTTTCAAAGAAATTATGTCTGATAATTTAAGTGTCTGGGATTATTATTTGGTTTACTTCATGCGGAAGCAAAGTTCATTTTAAGTTATATACACACCGCAATGGTCTAGGGAAATTACTTTTACAGGGTGTCCACGTAGTGCGAATTTCTTCCTTAACTCCTTAGCTATTGTAGATAGACAAAAATCTTTGAAACAAAAGTAGTTCAGCAATCAACACTGCGCATTTAAAAAATATTTCCAGTTGTATAGGGTGTTACATTTAGGCTGGGCAGTAGCAAGCTTTGTTAAGTTAAAGGGAACACCCTATATATTATTCCAAATTTGATTAGAGAATGTCAAGAGCTTTCCAACGAACTATAACATGTACTTCTTTTGGGCGGTTTTTGAAATTTTGACAGATGTAGAGCTTAAAGGGAAATGCCATACAGGGTTAATACCAATAACTCATTTTAATTTTAAGAGGGGGTTTCTGTTGATATTTATAACACAAATTACCAATAAAAAAATATAAAAAAGAAAGTTTAAAAACTGGCCTACCCTACGTAAAATTCTGGTAAACTTTTGAGTACCGCTTCATCGCTCTACTGACCCACTCATGGGGTGAACAACATGTCTTGTATCCAAGTCACAGACTCCAAATTCTAACGTAAAAAACGTGACAAAAAACGTCTAATAAAGTTAAGCCGCCGTTCGACGGTCTTTCATAAATTTGCGGTCGGAGACAAGTTAATTGACAGAGACAGCAAAAACTAGTGACAGCAAAAAACAAGGTGAATGCCAGAGGTAAAGACCTATCCTGATTTATTTTCTTCTTTCTCGAAAACAGCAGGGTACATATTTTTTATTTTTGGTATATGGCCTTACCATTAAGGGACCTACCATCCCTTAAAATTAAAATGACTTATTAGTATTCACCCTGTATTTTTCAAATTAAAAATAATTTTACACTTTTTATTGTGGCAGCTGATTAAGCTATACACGAACTTTCAAATGATGTATTAGAATTTAAACTTTCGTCTACAGGGTGTTCATAATTTAGTTTCGAATATCTAAATTTAAAAACATCAATACATTCCTTATTTTAAACCCTGTATATTATTTTATAATCAAATAGAGAATTACAAGTGCTCTCTGACGATCCCCACAGGTGATATTTATTTTGAGTAGTTTTGAAGATTGCAAATTAAGGTAAAAGAAACAAATGAAAGTCTCAAAAAATTTTTGACAGTCCTGTAACGAAGTGATTTTTCAGTCAAGGATGTTCTGTTGTTTAAAATTTCCGTCACTTTGGTATACCCTGTAGACTCTGTTAAGGTTTAAGTAATTAGTAATTTAGTTTAAATTGAGTTGTAAAAGCAGCTGGTAAACAACAAGGGAATTAATTGATTAATTTAAAATATAGTTCAGTACTTTCGGATAATCCCCGGTATAGTTGAAATCTGCGATTTGCTAAAAATAATGTTTATAAGTATAAGTAACCAAGTCGGTAGCAAAAATAGTTCGTTACTAAAAATTGTTGAAACATGAATCCGTGTCTGTTTCAATCCGGTTCTTTTTGTAATTGAAAAATTGACTCAGAATTACCGAGTAACGTGATTAAGTTATGCAACGCGGTAAAGCTTTGTTAGAAAACGTAGTTCGCGGTACCGATATGAACCAAACCATCAACAACGGCGCACTAGGGACCGAATCTTTGGCCGCCGCAAACGAAGGATACGTCGAAATATTTGTCATAAATTCGCCGGGAACAGGAAAGAAATCAGTCGTCGCGACTTCGCCTCTGCACTTCAAGTAACTACCGAAACTGATTCCGAGTATATTCAACGTTTTACCGAACACCGCACCGTTCTGCTCGTAATAACCGACTTTAACACGACTTTGTAAGTAACATTCATTTTGTAGAATGGCCGCATTAATTAAACAGCAAAATCCTTAAAACCACTTTATTTCACTTTACTTTCAACAAAACGCCAGTCCGTTCTCTTTCGCCATCTTATCTTCTTCCTTTCTCTGTCGACTCCCTACTTTACCTACTAACTTGCATTTGACAGAGCGCCAAATATGAAATTCAAAAATAAATACTGCTGCTACTTGTTTGCCAGCCCACATTTTTGTTTCATTGTACATAGTATCTAATAGATTAGTATATAACCGCTATAGCTTGTTGTTTAATTTCTTTATATATATATAATATAAAGACTTTTTATACTACTTTAAAACTATCGATTTTTCATTAATTCTGTGTGCAACTAATTTGACCCGTATGGTAAATAATTATCCAGTCCGTTAGCAACGACAATCATCCACCAGATCCCTGGACAATACCGTTTCTTCACTGTAGCTACCTCAGCCTTTCACGATGTCGCTGAAAAAGAAAGTGCTGTTCCTTGCACTCTAAATAAGGAACATTTGAAAAAGTGTGGCAGGGACTGTGTGCAGGTAGTAAGTAAAAACAGCCCCCGTAGGGTAGAAATGTTACATAAAACTCCTTATCGGATTAAGATCGGGAGACTGAGCAGACCAAGGGAAAACTGAACTGTTCAAATACTTTCTTACTATGACAGCCAATTAGGATGTACGTTGTAGTATGCATAGGAATAACGTTTGCACTGTTTGCACCAACATTTGCCCCTCCACTACAATAAATATCGCTAGAACTGTGCGGTGTGCGTAATAGGCTGACTTATCGTCGGCAGACATAAAACTAGCGGTCTATTTGATAATATTAATTGAAAAATTATGGAGTACAATACTTTAATTGGGATATTTAAGGGATTATCTTATATACTATTCTTTTATCTCAATAAATCTTTCAAAACTTATTTGATTAGTATACGAAAGTATGGATTGGTACAAGATTTAGTAGATGGATTTATTGTTGTCAGTGAAAACACGGAAGCGCATTGGGTCGGTCTTGGGTCATAATGTATAGGGCGATCAATTATTTCTACGACGTAAATCCATGGGTCGTACCATAATGTAGTAACGTTGTCAATAAAGCTCTCATTTTGTTTCCATGGCAGCAAACTCGATTTTAATTTATTTGCAAAAAATCGAGCTCCTACATAAGACCGGATAATTAAAGGTACACATATGGCATTATTTACTTTCTTCTCATTGAGGCCCGGTATTTTTTATCGCGAAACCTGCCCACTAATTTAAAACAAAAAAAAAATAAATTAAATCGCACCGACAAATAGGTTTCTTAATCAAATTAACTTACTCTAAAAGGTGATTCAATTTATATCCAATCTGCATAAATTACCGATTACAGTGGTTGCGCAGGATTAGTTTTCGGAAGCATAGACGTCCCTTAATTATAAATAATTTTTTTTTTTTGGAGGAAGGTTTTTATGGCGGATAACACTCGTCAAAGTCAAGGCGGCGGTTGTGAAAAAACATCGGTATCTATTTAATTTGTTTTGTTTTTTCCAAGTTAATTTTTTTGTGATTTTTCTCTTTATTTTTATATCTCCAATTTTAGCAGAATCTCTGTAATTATAAATTATTCTGATTGGGCAGTAAATCTTCTGAACCCATTTTGTCATTATTATTATTATTAGCTTATGCAAAAGTTTGTTGGTTCCGCCAATGATCAGGAAACGTTTTCAACATCTAAACCGTAATTTCTATAGGTCACCTACTACCTACAACAACATATGTATGTGCATTGTAAAATGTACTAAGTTGAATTTTATGAATGAAATCGAATACACACTCTCAACAAAAAGGTATAAATTATTGCTGAATGGGAAAACATAAACCGCGGACGCCGTATTCGTAGAATTTAGTTCTGGCTTAGTTTTTTCGAGTTTTACATGGAATCGTTACTTTTACTATCTCCCATTTTTATGTGCATACATACAGGGTGCAACGGAAATGCGGTTTGCCTGTATGTTAAATAATTTGAATAACCGAGACTTCAGGGAAATTAAAAAACCTTTGTAGATAAAACAGAATAATAAATTAGGAAATATTGTCACATGTTCTATTTTTGAAATGAGTCTTATGTTAGTTTAATCCAGTTACAATTCTATATCTCGTTGGACCAACATATTTTAAATTGCGATTTTAGGGAATTTGAAGCAAACATAGTCATAAAAGCGAGCTTTTATTTTGGGTTGATTAAATAATTCGTTGAAAATGTTTAACGCGCATGACAGCTCGCTCCGGCCCTGCGCTTATTTGTATACACAAGGCAATAACCAAACAAATTCGGTAGAAATGTTATACACAAACGTATACAAACGAAAGATGATAATAAACAAGCTGCGTTGGCCTCGTTACGCTGCACCGTAGATTACTGTCACGAAGAATAATTGATACATTAATGATATCATTAGGATCGTCGTCGGATGCATCCATATGGACCGCTTTGGGTTGGTAGAGAAATGGGGCGTTTGCCTCACCCTTGAAATTTCCGGGTCATTAACCGATCAAATCAACGTTTTTAAATGCTGTTTAATGCATTGTCAGACAAATTGGCTGGCACCGTGATGAACGTTTATCAAAAAAATATATACAGGGTGTCCCGAAATTAACTAGAAATTTCCTATCAGTTTCGACGTCCAAAAATAGTAAAAAAAGGTCATATAAACATGGGTATAGCAATGGGTTCCAAGGCTGGAGCCCTAAGGAGAGTCTCTGATGCTGGTTTTTTATAAACATTTTGGGAACCTTTCAATTTCAAATTTTCATTACCTGTCTTATAATAGTCTAATTTCCAAGTATTCCAAGGAACGTGTAAATAACTTAGCATACCCTGTACCTGTACCTTATTATCGCTTTGCACTTGCTTAGTTCCTAATCGCCGTATGATAAAGAAAAACGATTTCGTGACATCAGCTGTCGCGAAAATTCTTTCATCTAGACCGGCGGCAATCTTGCAATTCCTTATCGTGTTAAGCCTGTGTCTAGTTATGTCATAATAATCCACCATTTACATACAATCGCTCACGGTTCAGAAACTACCGTTCTCTCGTGACTCAGCATTGTAGCGGATTAGAGAAAAAACTGGGGGGGGGGGGGGCAATATACGCATTTATCATCTTTCAATGAGATTCATAATTATTGCTGATTGGTATGTCGTATCCTGGAGGTGTTGGTCCAGCGAAAGCCACCATCTTAAAAAAGTAATTAGCATACTTAATATAGCTTTTGACAAAAACGAGGGTTTACCAAAATGTTGAGATAGTTTTCAAAAGAAATAACAAGATCCCATTAACCACGTTCATTTCTTAAATATCTTCATATTCATATTCAATGGAGAATTACAAGTAGGCCTGTAGAATTAGACGATGTGAACGGGAATCTGTAACTAATTCGTTTCAGATAGCCGTAGGTAAAAACAGGTGTATTTAGTTATAAGGAATATACCTCTGCGATTCCTCCCAAATCAAATAAACAGAACATTGTTTAAAAGTCACTTTTATGTGAAAAAATCATGAAATTTGAAGTTTTTTAAAAATTGCAGTAAGACTGCAGTAGATTAATTTTTTTCAATGTTTCCGTTTACTAGGTATTCCAAACCGGTTAATTTAAGCCCTGGTTGATTTCATTTCATTTATTATTTATTTAAATAATTGCCGAAAACCATCGAAATTTTCGAAAATTTCAAGCATTTTTTACTCTGAAAGGAAAAATGCTAGACTCTTGAAACTTTGGTGGAATATGTGTCTCATTACCCTCAACTTGCAAAAAAAATTTCGTTTCAAAATGTTTATTAGTTTTCAAGAAATTCTATTTGTTTATTAAAAAGGTCCCAAATGTTTAATGAAAAATTGACCTATTAACGTTATCAAAAATAATTCAACCACAGCTCATTTTTTTCGTCAAGACGTCAATTTTATTAATCAATTTTACGAATCTGTTATGGGCGTATCGATTTTCAATAATTTTGACCGTCAAAATGGCGTTAACAACATTGCTACTTTTCGGAGCAGCGTTTTTTGCAAATAACTTTACAACAAATGAACGTATCTGCACAAATCTTTCATATTTGAGTTGCTGGTATTTTTCTACAAATTTATAAAAAAAAAATTGTTGCTCTGGGACATGTAGAAGCCGAGATAATTTTTTAAATTGTTTGATGCGCCAAACGTTTATTTATTAATATTTATGGCCAAAATTGAAACTGGTTGTTAATAAGATCTTGAATTTTGTGAATTCATCAAGTCCTATTGAAAACGGGCCCTTTTTGAGGTCAAAATATAATTTTTAATAATTAGTGATTTTAGAGCGTCTTCAATTTGTTTGGCTCAAGGGACAGGTGAATTTTTGATCAAACGAGTTTCAAATTGGGGTAGCGAGAAAAATTCGTCATATCTCCGTTATTTTCCGGCCAATTTCGACGTTCTTTTTTTTTTAATTTGGGGTAGCTCACGAAAATAATAACAATGGGCACATTTGCAATATCCAAATAATAAACAAATAATTATTATAAACAATTTTTTTTTAAATTTTTTCTTTTTTGGGCTTATGCAACTTATAATGTGCTAATGTATTAAATATAAATTTATAAAGATTATATAGTGGTAACAATGTATGCACAAACTATTTCTCCATCAAACAATATACGATGTTACAGCATTGTTACCATTATATAATCTTTATAAATTTATATTTAATACATTAGCACATTATAAGTTGCATAAGCCCAAAAAAGAAAAAATAAAAAAAAAAAAAATGTTTATAACAAGTATATGTTTATTATTTGGATATTGCAAATGTGCCCATTGTTATTATTTTCGTGAGCTACCCCAATTAAAAAAAAAAACATCGAAATTGGCCGGAAAATAACGGAGATATGACGAATTTTTCTCGCTACCCCAATTTGAAACTCGTTTGATAAAAAATTCACCTGTCCCTTGAGCCAAACAAATTGAAAACGCTCTAAAATCACTAATTATTAAAAATTATATTTTGACCTCAAAAAGGGCCCGTTTTCAATAGGACTTGATGAATTCACAAAATTCAAGATCTTATTAACAACCAGTTTCAAATTTTGGCCATAAATATTAATAAATAAACGTTTGGCGCATTAAACAATTTAAAAAATTATCTCGGCTCCTACATGTCCCAGAGCAACAATTTTTTTTTATAAATTTGTAGAAAAATACCAGCAACTCAAATATGAAAGATTTGTGCAGATACGTTCATTTGTTGTAAAGTTATTTGCAAAAAACGCTGCTCCGAAAAGTAGCAATGTTGTTAAGGCCATTTTGACGGTCAAAATTATTGAAAATCGATACGCCCATAACAGATTCGTAAAATTGACGTCTTGACGAAAAAAATTAGCTGTGGTTGAATTATTTTTGATAACGTTAATAGGTCAATTTTTCATTAAACATTTGGGACCTTTTTAATAAACAAATAGAATTTCTCGAAAACTAATAAACATTTTAAAACGAAATTTTTTTTGGTAAGTTGAGGGTAATGAGACACATATTCCACCAAAGTTTCAAGAGTCTAGCATTTTTCCTTTCAGAGTAAAAAATGCTTGAAATTTTCGAAAATTTCGATGGTTTTCGGCAATTATTTAAATAAATAATAAATGAAATGAAATCAACCAGGGCTTAAATTAACCGGTTTGGAATACCTAGTAAACAGAAACATTGAAAAAAATTAATCTACTGCAGTCTTACTGTAAATTTAAAAAAACTCCAAATTTCATGATTTTTTCACATAAAAGTGACGTTTAAACAATGTTCTGTTTATTTGATTTGGGAGGCATCGCAGAGGTATATTCCTTATAACTAAATAAACCTGTTTTTACCTGTGGCTATCTGAAACGAATTAGTTACACCGTTTTTTCTATTTCTGCAGGCCTAAAGTGCTTTCTGACGAGTGACGACCCCCCCACACATGATATTTATTTTGAGTAATTTAGAGGATATTAGCAATCAAAGGTAATATTTTGTTAAAATAGAAACAGATGAAAGCGCAGACAACTTACCTCAGCTTCAACAAAATGTGTCCCAGGAAATAAGGCGCGACATGTGGCACCAGCATGATGGGTGCGCGACTCAATTTTCATTTAATATTTGACTTGATAATCAAGAATTAGAATTAAAACACTATAAGTGGTAAGATTCTTTCTTGCCTTAACCTGATCGCATACGAAGAAGATCCGTGTGCCATCACACTATGCCTGTTCCAAATGACTTAAAGGAGATTTTTCTTAGCAGCAGTGGATAGGAAGAATAGAAATATCAATTGGTCAGCTAAAGCGCTACATCTGACTGGTTGGAATACTTATTTCTTATGAGGCAACTTTACAAGAAAAGTTACATAAATAGTCGTTAAATTCGTACATACCTCTTTAATTTATTGCATTAATTTACATCACCATCCCATCTGGACCTACTCTCTTAACGGGTAATACAATAGTGCGTGCGTCCTGTACCTATTACGTCACGAATTTTATATTTATTCAACATGTCAGGTATCAGAACCGCGGCTTTAAACTAAGATATCACCAAGAAGAATTAAATTTCAATCATTCTTCCATATACTAAACGATGTTAATTTAAAATTTATAGAAGCATAAAGATACCATGCAACATCTGTTGCCTAAATCCTTCCTGTCTATTTTACGATTTTTTAAATGTATTTTTACCATCTTTATGTAGGTTATAGTTAATATAATAAAATAATTTTTATTGCAATAAACACAGACAGAATTATATGTTATTTTACGCGATATTTTTACGATAGTATTAACACATTTACTTTCATGCAGAGTTACATAAGGTGTAAGTTACCGTACGCGTTCCGAGAAGAGCCACCCAAAAATAATTCGATTCAATAAATTCAACCAGCGCAACGTGAGAAGCGTTGGGTAATTATTTATACCAAATTTGTTAGTCAACTGGTGATGTACGTATAGAGTGGACCAAATTCGATGGCATTCGGGGTTTTCTCTGAAAGTATGAGAGGTATAAAAAACCTATATAGGTGTTCTGGGCTCGATTTTTGAGAAACAACCAATGACGCAAATCGCGGTTCTATCTATTTCGACTGCCGAACTACAGAGCGTTTTTGGAAAATTGGCATTTTTAGGTGAACTCGATATCTCAATTACCATGTGTCGAATCGAATAACGAGTAACACATTCTTAAAGCACTTTTTTGGGTAGAATTCATTGCTGATAAAAATTATGTGTGCATTACTTTTCGAGATATAGACATAACTTGTGTTTTTTTAAATGGAACACCCTGTATTTTCTTTCATTATTCGATCACAATTTAAATTAGCTTTCCAACGATATGTAATATGTTATATTTATCTCTAGAAAAAGTGGTTAATTTTCGAAAAATTAAATATATTTGTGAGGAGGCCGCGGAAAACAAACACATCTTGTAATAAAACAAATTTGTCAAAAATAGAAAAAATTAAATTAGGTTAAATGTTCGAATGGTCTTCCATTGACATCTACGCATATTTATTGCATTTCTAATATTTATTGAGAAAGCCATATGGAAAAAAAAAGAAAATCGTAACAATCGTAAATGTCAAAACTTTGTGAGATGATGAGATGATTAAGTGAGCACTGTTAAAAATTGTTCAATTTATTGATTAAAGTCGTTTGGGAATAGATGGTGATGGTGGTAATCCTAATTTTGGAGGGTTTGAATTTATTTTTTTTAAGCAACGCAACTCAGTTGTTTTTGGGATTCCTAGATTTTCATGTATTTCGCGAGATGATATACATATTAGGATTTTCTCTTGCGGTTTCTAAAACAACATTTTGTACAGCTTCTCTACCTGCATTATTATAAAAAACAATGGCGCATCGCGTTTAAGAAATATGACATCATACTTTGTTTTTTTAAAATATAACACCCTGTATATTTTTAAATAATTCGATTTTTATCATTTTTCTGCTTTTGAAAATATCAAAAAAAGTTTTTTTGAGATTTTGGCATTCAAATATCATTAATGATTTTGTTAAACGTATAGTTGCCTATGAAAACAAAATAGCTGCATTTACTTGTCAAAGTCTGATCCAGAAGATACCGAAAAAAATAAAACAAAACCTTATAAGTTCACCCCTGTTCAAGAGTTATCTCAACAACTAATTAATAATAGAGTTGAATTTTGTCAATATATTGTAGCAAGAATTGATTGAAATCCCGATTTTTTTAAAAATGTTTTGTGGACAGACGTTTATGACTAGTGGGAAATTTATTAGACAAAATGTTAGATACCTATTGGTTAGCTCAAAACCCTCACAGATTTAGAGAAATACAGAGGCAGGGAAGGAGATCCATTCATGTGTAGCCTATGTAAAAATAGAATAATTGGGCCAATATTTTTTAGTACAATGTAAATGGAGAGAGGTATTAGTCCAGAGCCAATAATTTTTTTTCAAAAAAAAATTCTCGGAAAATTTAGGATTAATGGTACATAAAAGGGGAAAAATCGATTGGACCCCAATAATTAACCAGAAGTAAGGTGGGGGTGGGAAAAGAGGTGTTTTTAGGGGTTAAACGTGGTTTTTTAAAAAAGTTAAATGCAAAAGTTGTAGATCTACAACTTTAATGTCAACCGCATTTTTCAACATAACCTCAAAACTATTGAGAAAATCGCCAAAAACTAATTTATGTTCGACTATGTTATAGTTTTGCGGCTATAAAGTACCTCTTTATTGTACTAGTAAAATAAAGTTACTTTATTTTACTGTTTTGTCAGATTTTGACGTTTTCAAATTAAGATGTGTTCAACGTAACTTGCTACCCCCCATAATTTCCTAATTTTATAAGGTAATTAAAAAATAGAAAATTTCATCTTATTGCATTTTTCATGTACTTTTTAAATATGTTATCAAATCATATCCATGTCAGAAAATATACAGTGGGTGCGAAAAAATTTGTTTTTCTTTAATGGAACACCCTATATGTTTTTACATATTTGGATTTGCCTATTTTTGCTGATTTTGAGTAATATTAAGGAAGTTATTAATAAAAAACCGTTTGCAATAACCAGATAAATTATATTTATTTTATCTTTCCAACAATTATTATTTGAAGAAGACGAGATATGATCTGATAACATATTTAAAAAGTATGTGAAAAATGCAATAAGATGAAATTTTTAATTTTTTTACTACCTTATAAATAAGGAAATTATGGGGGTAGCAAGTTACGTTGAAGACCCCGTACAACAGTCATAAAAATGTCATTGAATTAATTTTTTTCAATTAATAAGCCAAATTTAGCAGTCGGACATAAAGCTTTGTATGGCCATGCTCGCTACGCTCGCTCGGCAATAAACCGGACTCGTTCAATAAAACCTTGCATTATGGACTTAATACATAAATAGCTATTTTTATTTTTCCCTCAAAAATGATTCGATTTTAATGGTTTAATTTGGTGAAAATGTCCATTTTTGTGTCTCAAATAAGCTGTAATTTTTTTGAAGTGAAATATTTATTTTTTGATTTTATTGTGAATTTAATTTGAAAAAAGGCCTAATTTTCAATAAAAAAGTTGATTAACAAAATTTTGGTTTTTGAAAATTTCATGACGGCATTTTTTTCGTTGAAACCTCTACTTTAAGATGGTGCAAAAAAATCATACTGTTACTGTGGAAAAACATTGTTAAAAATGGAAAAAACCAAAATAAAGATCTTTTCAAGATCGATTTTTCCGTAAATGTCACAAATTCTTCGTTGTCTATTGAAATGAAGTGTTGAGAGTGATGTGAAATGGTAATTTCAATGTAATATGAAATGAGGGAACTTTGATTAACCGTTTAAGGTTCGGGATGGTGAAAAACAAATTGTTGATGTTAAACAATTTGAAATCAATCGATTTTCATTGCAGTTTTCGAATAATATTTTAATTTATTTTTCACTTACATAATTTTTAAAGTAAGATACAACAGCTGTAAAAACATTATTCAGAAAACGGCGAAAACGCAATTATTTGCAAGTTAATTCTTCTGTTTTACTCAATTTAGTATCCAATAGTATCTTTGTCGGAGATCCTGAAGAAACCGAAAACTATGTTGAATCTGAGCAGCTTTTCAAAAAAAATGCGAATAAAACAGAATTTTGATTTTATATTTCTACTTTGTAAATTGAAATAATTTTAAATATTTGTTTTAATAAATTTATTTTCAATTTATTTTTGTTCATAAAGCATAGAAAAAAATTTTTCTTGCACAAAATCGGTAATTTTTTTTGTAAAATTACCGTTTAAACAATTTGTTTTTCACCATCCCGAACCTTATATACGGTTAATCAAAGTTCCCTTATTTGGTATTACATTGAAATTATCATTTGCATCACTCTTAACGCTTCATTTCAATAAATAATGAGGAATTCGTGACATTTACGGAAAAATCGATCTTCAAAAGATCTTTGTTTTGGTTTTTCCCTTTATTGACAATGTTTTTCCATGGTAAACAGTATGATATTTTTACACCATCTTAAAGTAGAGGTTTAACGAAAAAATTCTGTCCTAAAATTTTCAAAAATCAAAACTTTGATAATCGACTTTTTATTGAAAATTAGGCCTTTTTTTCAAATTAAATTCGCAATAAAATCAAAAAATAAATAATTCGCTTCAAAAAACTTACAGCTTATTTGAGACACAAAAATGTACATTTTCACCAGTCGAATCATTTTTGTGGGAGATAAGAATAAAAAAATTGTTTTTTGGCGTTTTTCTCAATAGTTTTGAGGTTATGTTGGAAAATGGTTGAAATAAAAGTTGTAGATCTTTCAATTATCTACAGCTTTTGCATTTAACTTTTTCGATAAGAGGTCTAGTTTTGCTGAAAATCGTAAAAGACCATGTTTCACCCCTAAAAACCCCTTTTCCAACTCCCATCCTACTTCTGGTTATTTGTTTTTCCCAATGTATATACCATTAATCCTAAATTTTCTGACCATCCATATGCTGCTAATTTTGTCGATTTTCGGCCTCTGAAAATCACCTAAATGAACACAATGGCATGATCATTAACTGTTTAAACAACTTGAAACGACGTTATAGATTTTGTTTTCAAAATAAAGGAATACATTTTGAGCAGCTGTTATTGGATACAAGAACTTAGTGGATTCATTTCCTGCATATCTATTTGTCACAAAACTTGGAAAAACAAATCTTAGGATACAATTATTAGGCCAGTAGTGTAAAACCAAAAAATTAGACAAATCGGAAATAATTGCTACAAAAGGTTTTATTGTTTTAATGGCTTTATTTGTTGCCCAATATGACTATCCTAGGTTTCCCCCCTCGGCGGAGTTGTGTTAAAGTGGTGGGGGGTAAAAATGTACCCCCAAAATGGGTGCTTTTTCGGTTTTAAGGTTATATCTCGTAAAGGACTCACTATATCGAAAACATTGTCCTCTTAAACATTGTAGGGCATTAAATTCTGCATTGAATGATACTAGGCGCATATTTTTTGGACCACCCGTTCCCATACTAGTGCTCATCAAAGTTGGACAAATTTTGCATATTTATGAAAAATGTTTTATTTGCACTATATGTACTAGTCTTGTACTTAACTGATATAAAGATGGAAGCAGGATAAAGAAACACAATTCTTAAAATCAATTAGTAATGATTATATTTCATAATAACAAAAATTGTAGTTAAAGGTATGAAAAAAAAGGGGGAAAAATAGGGAGTTACACAGATTTCACAGACGTCGACGTTTGATTCTCTTTGGGCATCAAGAGCCTTAAATCTGCTGAGCGCCTCCGCTGAAGCAAAAGACACACTACTCCTGAGGTCATTTTTACCGAGTTAATGGTGGTGACCATGACTCAGGAGCAATTCCTTTCCAACGACAGAAATAAAGCACGGCTTATTAGCTTGCTTACTGAGCGGCTTGAAGATGAAGGCTTCCCAGGAAAGCAAGCTAATGAAGATGCAGACCACCTGATTGTTGCCACGGGCCTTGAGGTATCACAGGAGCATGAGAAGGTTTTGGTAGTTGGTGAGAATACGGACCTCCTCATTATGCTCAACGCTCTAGCCACACCATCAGCAAACATATTTTTTAAAACTTGGAAGAGGAACGACCCCATCAAAAGTATTTAGTCCTAACAGCTTCAAACTGGCAGACAACATCAGAAGGCCAGTGGCCACTCCAATTTCTCCACGCCATAAGTGGATGTGACACAACTTCAGCACTCTTCAGGCAGGGTAAGAAGAAGGTGGTCAAGCTGTTGGTCGAAAATAAATGTCTTCTTGAAGAAATCAAACCTTTCTTCGAGCATGATACTCAAGCTGAAGCTATTGCCGAAGTCGGCCTACTATTTTTAACAACCCTTTACGGAGGCAGGGCAGGAGATACTTTAGATAAATTGCGATTCGACCTGTTTTCCAAAGCCCTAGTGAAATCCAAATTCAACCTGGCATCCCTACCACCAACATCCGAAGCAGCCCGCCAACATTGCTTGAGAACATACTTACAAGTACAAATGTGGTTAGTACACCAGATGGATCCGCTCCTCTGGGAATGGCAGGCTTCAAAGTTTGGTCTTGACCCCGTTCCTACCTCCAAGAAACCAGCTCCACAGTCTTTTCTCTCCACAATTTTCTGCAAATGCAACAAGGGGTGTGCAGGTCGTTGTGGGTGTCTGAGGGCTGGGATTAATTGCTCGTTGATTTGTGCCAACTGCAAGGGGAACTCCTGCACTAACTCCCTCCAACCAGATGCAATTGACGAACCAGATGTTGACGAAGACCTGGACTGCATATATGGGACGACGAAAATTACAGACTTTTAGTAGCCGAGTGATGGGGTGACGGACTCCGTATCAGAAATTACAGACTTTGAGGAGCCGATGGCCCCAACGAGAATCAAACGTCGACGTCTGTGAAATCTGTGTAACTCCCTATTTTTTCCCCTTTTCTTTTTCATACCTTTAACTACAATTTTTGTTATTATGAAATATAATCATTACTAATTGATTTTAAGAATTGTGTTTCTTTATCCTGCTTCCATCTTTATATCAGTTAAGTACAAGACTAGTACATATAGTGCAAATAAAACATTTTTCATGAATATGCAAAATTTGTCCAACTTTGATGAGCACTAAGTATGGGAACGGGTGGTCCAAAAAATATGCGCCTAGTATTATTCAATGCAGAATTTAATGCCCTACAACTTTTAATAGGACAATGTTTTCGATATAGTGTGTCCTTTACGAGATATAATCATAAAACCGAAAAAATACCCATTTTGGGGGTACATTTTTACCCCCCACCACTTTAACACAACTCCGCCGAGGGGGAAAACCTAGGATAGTCATATTGGGCAACAAATAAAGCCATTAAAACAATAAAACCTTTTGTAGCAATTATTTCCGATTTGGATTTTAAGCATACTGGCCTATATGAATATAATGTAAAAAAATAAATAAAATCTTCTTCTATTCAAAGGCAACTACGTTTAGCAAAATCATTAATGATATTTTAATGCCAAAATCCAAATATCTCAAAAACTTTTCGTGATAACATGACACATGTTGGTATTTTTGAAATCATAAAAATGAGAAAATCGAATTATTTAAAAATATAAATGGTGTTATGTTCAAAAAAACAAAGTATGATGTCATATTTCTTAAACGTGATGGCAATTGTTTTTTTATTCAAAATTAGGATTCTGCGAATAAAATTAGTTAATTATGGTCTTTGAACCTTTTTCATAACTTCACAAATAACCAAGTTATTTCAAAAAAGGACATTTTCGCGTGATGACCCTGTACATTTATAGTTTCAGTTTCATTAGCATCTTCATATTGTCATTTTTTGGGAAACTATTTTAAGGATGGATTCTATAGATCAAAATAAGAAAAAATTCCTATAAATGAAAGTCCGAAAATGCTTTCTCTTCGAAACAGGGTGTCAAAAAAAGAATTAAAAATATTTTTTTTAATATTTGGAAAACGATTTAAGATATTAAATTGAGCTTTCGTATGCACTACACTGAAATGGAAACATTTCTTTTCGATTCAACATGTTTTAACGATTCCACCAGTGACGTGCGTGACAGCAAAATATTAAATGATTTTGATGAAAAAAATAGTTCGCCACTGCTTTCTTTCAAAACAGTTATTGGCTTCTTAATCAGCAGCTAATCCTAAAAAGAAAAGGACACTTGAGTTTTTATGGTACTACAAAATCAAAAAGTTGCCTTACTTCTGTCGTGCTAATAAAGTTCCCTCACTGTTTAAATAAATTATTACGTACTAGCTTATTTCACATTTGAATACAATCTCATTTCACTTGTGACAGCAGCCTACTATGGCCCTTTAATCTAACTGGTTTTTAATTTCTGCGGCTGCCAATATTATTTTAGATACAATTTAAGAATTTAATTTTATCATAAGTGTTGCTTTACTTTGTTCAATAGCGTATATGTTATTGAAACGAGGAAAAACCCATATTTAAATAAGTCACAGTCAACTACGACTTGTATTTAAAAAAAAACACAACTTTATGTTAGAACTAGGAAATTAATGCAGATATTTAAAATTTGTCAATTCTCCTTAAAAAATTGACTTGAAGAACGTGCAAATAACTTTTTTCTAATTTCACTAACAACCGAGCTAGTGGCGTGTATTAAAAAGTTGAAAAATCGAACTTTTGTTTATTTGTAACTTGAAAACAAAAGACGATAGCTAATTATTGTTTTCACCACATTGAGTTTCTCTCAAAAAAATCCATCGAGAATGGAGCACCATTTTCCATATCTCTTATATTTATCGAGTTACCCCACAGAAACATCCAAATTTGCCCACCCTGTACAAAGCAAGGGTGGTGGCTTTTCTGTTTCGTTGTTGAGAGTGCATTTTCACAAACCATTCAAATAATCTTGATTTTTATCAATTCGCTTGACACCCTGTAAAACAATTTACAGATAGTCGTAAATAATACAGTTATTTGCCAATCAAAAAGCCTATTTTAACAAAAATAGAGTCTTGCTCATAGCAATTAACCCATACACAAACTATTTGGGAAAACGATAATAAATGTGTGTGGCCAATGGCCATAATATCAATTAATATTGTTGTGGGTATTTTGTAAAATTAACAAATGTTTAGCAATTTTATCCTCGATAAAAAATTAACAGCGCTACACAGGGTTATCTACCAAGTGTCAAATATATTTAGAATTTTTATAAATAACATAGACCATTTACATTATTTTCCTTAAGTAATAAAATAACTAATAGATAACACTTAATTTGCGTTATTGCAACTTTAGCAAATGTGTTTAATTTTTTTAACACACTTAAGTTGCATCATCATCAGTTCGACAAATGCAGTGGTCACGGTTTATTTTTCTTTGTTGCAATAAAAGTTAATGCGTTCTAAGTCGCCCGATTTTCCGGTAAATAACGAGTTTTTAATTCATTTATACGCATAGACGACGTGTAGGAATAATCTCTTGGAAACAGTATCGACGCGGATAAGGACAAAAGGAATCAAAGATATATGAACAGTGAACAATGAACATGCCTAAAGACCGCCATCATGTAACGATGTCTAAAAATATGAGCATCAATTGAGGTGTTCCGCAAGGATCTGTTTTACGACCGACTTAGTTCTTGTGTATATTAACGATTTCTAAAGTTTGTGCAACATCTAAACCTACGTCCTGGTTTGGGCCATTGCTCCCTAATACGAGGACCTTTACCCTGTAAATTTTGAATTCAAATCAAAATGGAGCCATCTCAACCTTGTTTTCGAAATTCAAATAAACGCCACAAAGTGATCAAGTAAAGTTTTCAATAGGCTCGGTATAAACATTTCGTGTTTTCTTCATCGAGTGCGTTGACGTGCGTGGGTAATGCCACTATGCGAGTTTAAAAACCAAACAAAAACACTAATAAGGACTGGTTGTGTTTTGAAATATGCTTTTTGTATATACAATTAAGATGCTGTGGTAATTTGTAGTGGAAAGGTCGAGATGAAGTCGATACGGTTAGGCAATCGCTTTAACTCGGAAATTCAGGCATATTATTATATATAATAATAAAACGAATTATCGTAAAATGTCTATTTTCGTTTTGGAACGTTCTCATGTTGGAAAGTGTGTAAAATTATCGTAAATGCTGCTCTCGGTACTCCACGTTGTTAAAATGTGCTTAAACATAAATCTTTATGTTAAATTCGCGTTTACTTCAAGCCAATAAAAGTGTTAATATGTAAGTATTATATTTATTACCTCCAATATACACTGCACAACGATTCAAACGTCAAAACAACTGCGGCTCCAGCTAATACGGAAGCAATTGAGGCACATGGAGGAATTCTTGGTGTTTTAACAAACTAATAGTGAAAGAAAATACGTTTGTTCTTTTAAAAAGCTATAAGACTTGGTCCCGTTTGAACAAAAACATTTTTTTTTCTGTATTTTAACACGCCTAAAGGTAGACTTCATATCTCGATACGATTTATGAATTGTCCGTTTATTTCCTTTATTTACAGGGTGGTCTCAAAAAAACACTTTTTGGTCTTGCAGTGATAACTTTTTCACTCGTGAACCGACTCTCAAAATTCTGGGCATTCCTTCCACCAGGCTGCGCAAAAACTGCTGGAGAATAGCTTCCCATTCTTCCTGTACCGCATTCACCAAATCATCCAAATTGTCCATTTGTCCTTCCCTATCTTTCACAAGGGTGGCCAATTCATTCTTTCAATATTGTGATCCTCCAAAAACTCGGTGACGATTCTAACGCGATGAGGTCTTACATTGTCATCGACTAAAATGAAATCGCCACCAACATTTCCAGCATAGGGGACCAATATCCTGCAACGACACTTAACGACACAATTCCAAGTGCAGCCAAACAATTAGCTCCAGCTAGCTACAGTTGGGTGGTGAATTCGGTGAAGCCTTGTTTTAGAGTACAGAGATAATATTGAGAGCAATATATGGGCGCCGGAGTATTTATAACTAAATACACAAAAGTTTATCGAAAACACAATTAGGTATTTACTACATAAACTAAAAATAAATGAAAGCTGTGAATTTAACAAGTTTAATCTTACAAATTTTTTACAATAAACAATGACTCAGAACTAAATATAATTAAAAATATTGAAAATATGAACAAAAAAAAATATGAATAAAAATTACAATTTAACCAATTTCTCTGTCTGTCCGTTTTACTGTTGTAAAGGCTTACTCGACGGGAATGAACTGAGACGGAAGGGGTTTTCCTAGTAGCGATGAATCCTGCGAGTACTCGAGGTTGATGAAAAGGTTGCGAGATCCTGTCTCCATACTCTTTCTCAGTCCAGAGTGTCCGGGTTCCAACCAAATTCATTACTTTTCGGGAACACCCAATATCTCCTTACTTCTGATGTTGTTAACTCAGTATCGATTTCCAGTGAGTCAAATTTCCAGAAGGCCAGATATCATGAAATAAAGACAGAACAGTAGAGAAGAGGAAATAGAGAAATAAAACTAGGTTGAAAATTATTTCAACTAGTGGTAGATGAAATAGTTATTTTCCTAACAAGTGCGGAAAGTGGTACTTTTCCGCACGCGACTGCCGTTGACCGAACGACGCGAAGCGGAGTTCGGTCAAGCAGTCGAGTGCGGAAAAGACAGTTTCCGCATGTGTTAGGAACAATATTTTTCCTAGGAGCGTGATCACATTTTCAAAAGGTAATTATAACTTACCCAAAAATGCAAATAAAAAAATAATTACTTTCCGCACGCATTTTAGTTTCGAAAGTTGCACTTTTCCGCACTAGTGCGGAAAAATACACTTTTCCGCACTAGTGCGGAAAAGTGCAACTTTTGAAACTAAAATGCGTGCGGAAAAGTGGTATTTTCCGCACGCTCGTAGGAAAAAAAACAAAGTTCCGGCAATATAGTTAAATTACTAGATAAAATTCACAAAATTTATATTTCTTAATATTACAATAAAAAAAATTGTCAAAATGACACAACAAGATATTAGAAATTGTAAAATTACCAAATTTACATAAAAATACGGTATCTGACACCAATTACTAAAAAAATTGAATTATAACAAAATAATACTAAAATTCGAACACAAGAATTTAGTAAGGTTGCAAAACTTCACTATCAGTTCGTTAACAAATAACCTAACTTGATGGAATTTGTCCTGTAGGTTGAAAACCATGAGGTGACTGTAATTTTTAAAGGACTATAATTTAATGTCAGATTTGTACGGGACAATTTAAACTTAGAAACGTTAATGAATTAATAACTCTAAAGATTCAGATATTTAATATTAATAACAAAATAATTGGTAACAATAATTACAATATTGAAATAAATTCGAAATTTTAGCACACATAAAGATTTCAAGTTAATATTTTACTAATAGTTTAACGGTAAAAATATCAAAAATTAATATATGAAATACCGATAATGTCTTTCGCTTTCCGACGGACAAAAATGAATGAACTTATGCCTAATTCAAAATGGCAGGAAATACGTAAAACCAAGGTAAATCTACACTCTTGTAACTTACGTGAAAATTAAGGAATGAACTAATAATAATAATTTGTCAATAATAAAATCGATATAGAACTGTGATAGCGTGAATATGATGAAAAAAGGAAACCAGAAAATCGGACTTCTGTCACATCCGAAGCAAGTGATCAAATGTACTACAAATTGATTAATTCAAAGAGAAGAAAAAAATACTATAGATCACTTACCCCGTATGCTCTGGAAGCTCCTGCACAGAAATCTGTAGCTCTGGACTGTAAATAAATTCGGCAAAAACCTAAGTCTCAATTGGACTTACTTCACTATCCAAAACCAGTGTAGTTTTCCTTTTTCCAGCTTATATAAACCACAGTCGAACCCAATAACAATAAAAATCCACACAGAAATTGTTCTATGTACGAAATAACGATAATCTGCAAGTTTCACTTACAGCGATAATTTATACAATTTAAATATTGTATAACGTGTCAATTAACAATAATTGAACCACGAAAACGTCTACTTTAGACAAGATACGGTAAAACGGAAATGGGAATACCCATCCACGTGCTTAAAAAAACAGTGCTACTAGGTAATTATCTGAAAATAATCCAAAATATGGAAATAATACGAAATACGGTAATTATTTTGACAAATTATTATTTTTACTATAGCACAATACAGCTGAAGCAATAATTAATAAGCAAATTTTAAGAATAGCGATATTTAAGCGACGACAAGAAATGTATGACTTACCTAGGTAAAATTCGAAAGGCAAACGTTCATCCGCTGTGGCGTTTTTGTTGTATTTTTTCTACCACATACCGATCAAATGCGAATACACGATTATTCAGTTGTGAGGAGTCATATTTTAATACGCAAAATAGAAACTATAACCTACTGTGACGAATTGCGACTTAAATCGTTACAATCCCTAACACACAAATCTCTGTACCGTTCACCATTCATGCTTTCCCCTTTCAGTATCACTAATTAACTCTTTCCAATCATTCATATTCCACTCCAAGCAGTCACTCCTCCACCTCCAAAAGCCACGCTCGCCTCCATGTGCTCTTCCATAAATCTTTCGCTCCTTCTTCTCCACACCAAAACACGCCCATCCGACCTAAATAAACAAAACCTATTTTCATCCGTAAACAAACACCTACTCCACTCTGCTATTCCCCAGTGTTGGTGATCTCTGGCCCATCGCAGTCGAGCAGCCCGTTGTTGAGGTCCTAGCAAAGGGCAAGCTGCTCGTCTTCCGGCCTGAAGCCCGTCTTTATGCAACCTTCTCCAACTGTCTGGTTGGATAGTTGAACTTCAGTAGCATTCCTGAAGACGTTGTTCATCATCCTTACGTCTTCTTACCTGAAGTTTTAGCTTCAACATGAGTCCTAGATTTTGAGAATTGGTTCACGAATGAAAAAGTTTTCACTGCAAGACCAAAAAGTGGATTTTTTTGAGACCACCCTGTAAATAAAGGAAATAAGCATAAAATTCAAAAACCGTTTGAAGATATGTCCATCTTTATGCATTTAGTGTTAAAATACTGAAAAAAATTTTTTTGTTCAAATGGGACCACGCCGAAATTTAAAAATTTTTGCAATTAGCACCCTGTAGAAACTTTATGTAAAATACCTAATTTTGGCAAAAATATGAACAGGATTGGACTAGCGAATGCTCCAAACAGTCACAAACAGAAAGTTTATATGGAAATCTTTTTCACCTCTTTTAATTTTTGAGAAAAATCACAGAGTGTTACACTAAAAAAAACAAAAGTTGTGCTCATATCTCAAAAACGTAAACGAATTTCAAAATTATTTTCATGCCATCGAATGTACCTATTTCAAAAAAGTGCCAGCAGAATGTTTAAACCATTTTACAGTATCTAGTGTGAAAAAGAGATAGGATTACGTCGATTTTGCAAAAAATTGAAAATCGTCCTGTAGCTCGAAAACAATGAACGGTAGAAGGATGCGGTTTGCTATTTCATTAGTGAAACCAAAGATCATGCATACACTAGATAGTCAGACCTATTGTTTAATTTTATCGCTCGTAAATGGACCTCAACTTAAGCTTCATCTCACTTTAACTCATGATACTGGCAATACTTCTCTGTTATTTGGCAACCAATTTTGCATGTGTTAGAGAGAGAAGATGGGGCGATGAAATAAACAGTGGCTTTGACTATCTAGTTCTAGTATATGAAATGATCGAAACTCAAAGATCTCTTATACTGACTTATTTCAGGTTGAAGTCTATTAACAAAGGACTACGGTAGCAAACGAGTGACTTAGTATGCAATACAATAAATACAAAAATTATATTATATTGACGTATTTATAGATGATCAAGTGAAAATAATAGGATCGGCATATCTGAAACAAATTTGCCAATTATGTAACGATATTATGTATACACTAAACGTTGGCTTACCGCCAGGGCTGTGTCGACTGCTGGAATAATGTTTTTGAAGTGAAATTTAAATAAATAATATACGGCGCGAAAATAACTGGGAAAATGATGTAATTCATCTAAAACTGTCCCACACTTGCATTCGAAAATATTTAACAGCCCCCGTTCGCAGTCGTTGCTTTGAAGATGTAATTTTAGTAGCAGTGTTGTGGCCTCTGGTGGTACAGGGTGTCCCAAATTGTTTCGTTTATTTTGACAAAATTTTTTTTTTAAATTGACAAATAAAAACTGGAAAAAAATCATAACTTGGCAACGCTGCATCCGATTGGCAAAATATTTTACGGTGTAATACCCTTGGAGGCTTAACCGGTGCCAAAAAATATATGGTATTTTATTTTAAAAAATTATATTAGAGATGAAACATTGAAAGACTTTGTTTAGGCTTTATACAAGCATAATAATAACAAACATATCCAAATTGATATACTTATATTGATGTTTCATGCTATTATTAAATTCATTGGACTATCTTACTACATTATGAATATTGGATTAAAAATTATAAAATTTAAAACGTCTAAAAACAAATTATTAAAATTTTTTTTTTCAACTCGCCACAAAAGTCATTCATTATGGTCACCAATTAAAAAACGAAGTCCACAAGAAGATGTACAGATTCTTTCGCTATCAGTAGCTCATCAGGTGGACGATTAATCTCGCAAAACAAAGTTATTTACTTGAATTTACATTTTACAATTAATAAACTGTCATGTAACCATAAGAAACAAATTTCTATAATTAATGCCGCCTACATTTTTATGCTTTCTTATAAAATACTCTACCTCTCTTTATTCGAGACTTGTTGTCTATAAACAACCTTATTCAAGCCTTATATTGGCCCAATAATAACAAAATTATCTAATATATTTATTGTTGTTCCATTTCTGAACATGCAAATATAAAGTATGTTGAATTCAAAAAAATTGTTGAAAACACTTTGGAACGTTATTATTGTCGAATAATGCAATAACAAAATACTCTGCAGGACTATATGTCATACAGCATTTAATTAAATTGCAGAATCCATAACATTCAAAGCAAAACGTAAAACATTTAAATAAAAATTATTAATCTTCATAAAAAATTAATATCTATTTTTAGTTTAATTGTGACATTATGACGTTAAAAATTCCCTATTTTTAATTTGATTCTGACATTAACATTAAAAAAATAATATAACCTCATTCTAATGTCAAATTGACATTAACGAAACAAATTGATATAACCTAAATCCAATGTCAGTCTAACATTAATTGACATTGATGTAAAAATAAATCAAAATAAACTAGTTTTATTCTACCCTGTCAATCAAAAATTAATTAGTAATAAAAATATATCACTCTCTTTTAGATAAGGTCTATTCCTTTATATCTTATTTTACAATTCTCTTTCTTTGCTTGATATGCATTATTTATAAATGACTTTGTTTCGGCTTTATACAAGCATAATAATAACAAACATATCCAAATTGATATACTTATATTGATGTTTTATCTCTAAACATGCTATTATTAAATTCATTGGACTATCTTTAATACATTATGAATATTGGATTAAAAATTATAAAATTCAAAACGTCTAAAAACAAATTATTAAAAATTTTTTTTTTTAACTCACCACAAAATTCATTCATTATGGTCACCAATTAAAAAACGAAGTCCACAAGAAGATGTACATATTCTTTCGCATATCAAGCACAGAAAAAGAATTGTAAAATAAGATAGAAAGGAATAGGCCTTATCTAAAAGAGAGTGATATATTTTTGTTACTAATTAATTTTTGATATCAATGTCAGGGTAGAATAAAACTAGTTTATTTCGATTTATTTTTGTCATCAATGTCAATCAATGTTAGACTGACATTGGATTTAGGTTATATCAATTTGTTTCGTTAATGTCAATTTGACATTAGAATGAGGTTATATTGTTTAATGTCAATGTCAGAATCAAATTAAAAATAGGGAATTTTTAACGTCATAATGTCACAATTTAAACTAAAAATAGATTATATTAATTTTTTATATATCTAAAAAGATATATTCGATATTTAGCCATCACTGTGAATTTCTTACACTTTTACCAACAACAGACAATTGTTTCGACCTGTTAGGTCTCATCAATGTTGTACAGGTTTGGTACGGGTATATCAGAGATATCCCAAGTGAAGACAATTCCAGCGTAGTAAATATCGAATGTATCTCAGTTTGGATCCGATGAGAATCGAATATATCTTTTTAGATATATACTTTTGCCAAATTTATTTGGCTGGGGCAATGTAATCCTCAAGAAATACCTATATATTAATTTTTTATGAAGATGAATAATTTTTATTTAAATGTTTTATGTTTTGCTTTGAATGTTATGGATTCTGCAATTTAATTCAATGCTGTATGACATATAGTCCTGCAGAGTATTTTGTTTTTGCATTATTCGACAATAATAACGTTCTAAAGTGTTTTCAACAATTTTTTTGGATTCAACATACTTTATATTTGCATGTTCAAAAATGGAACATCAATAAATATATTAGATAATTTTGTTATTATTAGGCCAATATAAGGCTTGAATAAGGTTGTTTATAGACAACAAGTCTCGAATAAAGAGAGGTAGAGTATTTTATAAGAAAACATGAAAATATAGGCGGCATTAATTATAGAAATTTGTTTCTTATGGTTAAATGACAGTTTATTAATTGTAAAATGTAAATTCAAGTAAATAACTTTGTTTTGCGAGATTAATCGTCCACCTGATGAGCTACTGATAGCGAAAGAATCTGTACATCTTCTTGTGGAAGTTTTTTAATTGGTGACCATAATGAATGAATTTTGTGGTGAGTTAAAAAAAAAAATTTTTAATAATTTGTTTTTAGACGTTTTGAATTTTATAATTTTTAATCCAATATTCATAATGTATTAAAGACAGTCCAATGAATTTAATAATAGCATGTTTAGAGATGAAACATCAATATAAGTATATCAATTTTGATATGTTTGTTATTATTATACTTGTATAAAGTCTAAACAAAGTCATTTATAAATAATGCATATTAAGCAAAGAAAGAGAATTTTAAAATAAGAAACATTGAAAGTTCTGTTAAATTTTTTTTTTATAAAGTTAGCCGTTTTGCACATCTTCCGAGGGAACACTAACTACTGGACACCCTGTATATAATATTTGTAAATCTTTACCAGAGCTTAGTTACACTGTGTTTCATAAAAATAATGTAATTTTTTGGCAGATTTTTGAAGTATGACTAGTCAAAATATTTTGTTCCAAAGGAAGTATTTCCAGCGCGGAAAAATTAAAAAAAAATCAGTAACCAATTCTATTGAAACTTTGATTCACAGGTCGCATTGTGAGTTTATATCTGGGTATAAATAATTATCTATTTAAACGCAAAGAATGTGGTACTTTGGAAAATTCACAGTTGCTTAAAAATCCTCGCTCGGGTAAAATTATAATTCTCCGAATTTAATAAAATTCAGTGTTAGATGGAAAAAATTTGCAATGAATATTCAAACAACATTTACAGTTTTCTGAAACAAAAAAAAAACATTTAAACGTAGGTTTTCATTATTTAATTGCGCACCACATTCCTAGTATTACAATATTTAAATTAATATACTCGAAACTCGCGGCAATGATATTCATTTAATTTTAATTTTTGAGCTTCCTAATATGCTGATCTCATACAAACAGTAGAACGCGATTCCCAGACCCCCATTCAACTCATCTCGTCCCGAATAAAGAATTCGCCTTTGTTGCTCCGTTGTTTATGTAATTACATTGTGTTATTCAAAATCCAATCCAACAATAAGTATATAATTTTTTTGACGTTAATTGTTTAAGACGTCATCGATATATTTTAAAATTGCAGCATAGTACAAGAACAACGTCTGGTCCATTTCATAAAATCATTCGACATTGAATTAAATAAAAATAAAGTGTGTAACGATTAAAGAATTTTGATCTCAGCTCAATCTTTTCATTTTCATCTTGATGAAATAGGGAGGTTCCTTGATACAACAGATGTAAGAAACACGCATGATGTATAAGGTCCAATTAAAGCGATACCTTAGCTCTTTTAATTAATAATTAATTGAAACCAAGATTAAAATAAGATAAGTTAATGAATGGGGCTATAATTAAAATGCATGCAAACAAGGCCGCGGACGCGTCAAGTATGTACCTAGGATATGTTTACTTAGTTATTGTTCAATATTTTTTTCAGCAGCATAATTGTAGTATATTATGATGGATTAAATACATTTCTGGATACCAATCTTTATGTGCCTAACCCTGACCTTTCCTTGTTTGGATTTTTGTAAAATTTTTGCCTCCCAATAATTGGACCTAATTAAACAACAAAAGGATCTCGATATAAATCTAAGTATGCAAAATATTATGCAAAGAACGTATATAAATGTTTTGGCATCAGTGGAAGATTTTAAATCTGGTTCTCAAATTTTTTTTGTTACAAATAAACACTGTCCAGCTGCCAAAGAATTTAGCATTATCGGCCGCATTCTGGTCAGTTTTATCAGATTAAAACTATTGCAAAACAATTGTGCAATAATGAGGACTAATTAAAAACTAGGTACGGAAATGTGCAAGTCATATTGAAACAAATTGGTTCGTTAAAAAACTAAATTAATTTCTTCTTCTTCCAGAGCTGTTTGCTGTTTTTATCTTGAATCGCTCGTTAAGGGGGGTCGGCGCCTAGGGGTTCGTGAGTGCGGGGAACTGGTGATCATTTTGTGTGGAGCTCAAATTAAAACTACAGAATTTAAGTCAAAAGTCAATATTTATTAAGTGGCAGCAGACGATACGCAAATAAAAATCGGCGAAGTGCAGAAGTGAGTGCTGCGAGAGCGTTTATAAGGTGTATACAATTTTATGGCCCGTTTTATTACGATCTGGAAATAAAACTGAAATCTTACGTACTTACGAATACGCTACGTTATATGACAAAGAGATTATAAAAGCATATTTATCTTTGAACTCGCGTAAAAATTGAGCAAATATCGCCACTGATATTAAGTTTAATTAGGAAAATCTCGAGGTCATTATCAGTAGGTTGATGACCTGATATACAGAATGGGATAAGATACAAGGTACTAAGAACAGCTATTGTATACCTGTGTAATGTGAGGTAATCTAATACCTAGCATAACATGGCATTTACAACTTGGTCAGTAATTTTATTGAAATCGTGTTAGTTAAAGGCAGGGTGATTTTTTAAATTAAAATCACAATTTAAATCACACTCGAAATTTTTTTAAAACAATTCATATATTGAAAATGAAACAAATTAATATTTTAATTTAAACAACCATTAAATGTTCCGAATGATTGAATTTTAATTAGTTGTAAATATGTATAAAAAGTCAAAAAATAAGATAGGTTAAGTTTTATTGTAAGAATTTTATGAAATTTTGATAACCTAAAAATGTTAAATTTGACACTTACATATAACCTCAAAGTTAAATTTTGACATTAATATATAGGTAACCTTAAAATTTGAATTTGACATTAAGATATAACCTTAAAAATTATATTTGACAGTATCAAAGATGAGTAAAATTTTCAAATGTTTTAAGTAAAAAAGTATTTTAAAATCAAGGTAGATAGAAAAATGAAAAATGATAGTGCAGGAATTTTATTTAGGGAGTTACTAAAAAACTGAAAAAGCAGTAACAGGCTGAAATTATAAAAGATGAATTTTTGATAAATTTCATAGAATAATGCATATCAAGCAAAGAAAGAGAATTGTAAAATAGAATAAGAGTTAAATATACTTTTATTTATCAAAGTTTCATAAGTTTATGGAAATAATAATATATAATGCTGTATATACAGGGTGTCCCGATTTTAAACCGACAAACTTCGGGTACAGAAAGTTCACATGAAATTATGACATACCCCTTCTAACATTTCTTCTCTATCGAGCCTCCTAGCGGAGATACAGGGTGTTGAAAATTCAATTTATTTTTTGTTTTTCTTTAATAGCTTCCACAATATTAAAGATAGGGAAACCAAACTTGGTACACATAGTTAGGTTGTGAGGGTCCAACTTTGCTATGGTTCAGAGTTGAACTGAGGCGCGCCAGTGGCGTGCGGTGTGGTCACGTGGACATAATTTTAAGGAAAAAAGTATGTGCACTAATTTTTTTCACAATTCTGATCAGATTTTCATAATTTACGGTTTATTTTCTAAAAAAACTTGCCCATGTAAAATTTTGATTGAGGCGTTAGTTTTCGAGATATTTGCGTCTGAACAAAACGATGCACCAAAAACACAATTAATTAATTAAGATAGCCCTTTCAAAATTATTTTCAATCTGATTTTCGAAGGGATATACTGAACTGAACTGTCAATTTAATGTTTTTAATGTTTTTCTTCTTTTGCAATGAGGCGTTTTTAAGGCCTTTTGCAAGTCAATATTATTTCTGTCAAAAGAAAAATTTGTTTGTTACGAAATTACATAAACAAATTATCAACATCCAATTATAAAAAAAATCAACACTCCGTATTTCCGTTAGGAATGGCTATAGAGAAATTTTAGAAGGGATATGTCGTGATTTCATCAGAACTATTCCCGACATGATAATTGTGTTTTTGGTGCATCGTTTTGTTCAGACGCAAATATCTCGAAAACTAATGCCTCAGTCAAAATTTTACATGAGCAAGTTTTTTTAGAAAATTAACCGTAAATTATGAAAATCTGATCAGAATTGCGAAAAAAATTAGTGCACATACTTTTTTCCTTAAAATTATGTCGACGTGACCACACCGCACGCCACTGGCGCGCCTCAGTTCAACTCTGAACCATAGCAAAGATGGACCCTTACAACCTAACTATGTGTACCAAGTTTGGTTTCCCTATCTTTAATATTGTGGAAGTTATTAAAGAAAAACAAAAAATAAATTGAATTTTCAACACCCTGTATCTCCGTTAGGAGGCTCGATAGAGAAGAAATATTAGAAGGGGTATGTCATAATTTCATGTGAACTTTCTGTACCCGAAGTTTGTCGGTTTAAAATCGGGACACCCTGTATATACATATATTAATAATATATATACACGAGTAGCTATGTAATAGTATATTACGTAATGAGAGTTGTAAATAGCATATTACGCACGAATGGAAAAATTGCGCACGATGCCGCGTAGCGGCGAGTGTGGCAATTCCATGAGTGCGTAATTGCTTTTCAACTCGAATTATGTACTATACTTTACGATCGTATTTATTGAAATTAAAACACAATTTTGTATTATTTGTTGCTTATGTCAGTTTTGACAGAGCTAGAAAATTAATTTTTGCACCTGCCATTTCTAATAATTTTGGCCTGGTGTCAGAAATATGAACTACAAGTGTTGTGTAAAGTAGGTCACGTGGTCACATTGCATTGCACCTCAGCGGCTGAGCGTGCGATTTGTTTACGGTGTGTAAGGTTCAATTTACGTAGGTGGCGGAGAGTGCGTTTTCAGCTATTTACGTTAGTGATCGTAGGTAAAAATTTAAAAAACTAAATATCATTTTCTTAAAAAAAAAAATATTTTTTTTTGTTTTTTTTTTATTAAAAATCAGATTTTGTCCAGATTAAAAGTGAGCATTCAGAAAAAAATGCATTTTTTGCCTTATTCCTTTAATCATGCAACTCTCATTGTTAATCCAAGACTAATTTAAACCTCTCTTGAATAGTCAAGAAATTAATTACAATTCAATCCTTGTTCCAAGGATCTTTTCATTTTCTATTTTTTGTCATTTACGTTACTTTTCGCCATTTGTTTTCATTTATTAAGCAGCACACTTCAAGCTGTAAACTGATATTTAATTATCAGTTGCTTGCCATTTAAATGTCAATTGATCTTTAGTTGTCGATTACATTTATTATAATTATTATAAGTTGCGCGAGCAAATGTTGGAATAAATTCAATTAAATCGTTACAAAGTGAGTGACAGGTCGATAATTAAATTTATCTTTTTTTCTCTTAATGTATAAAACAATTTTTTGAAATATTTGTGTGAGAATTATAAAATCGATAATTAAATGCAGCCCTCATTGCTATGAAATAATCCAATATCAATCCAAACCTCTCTTGAATAATCAAAAAATTAATTATTTCAAGCCAATCCTGGTTTCAAGGACTTTTTTATTTTCTATTTTTTTACTTTTCGTCGTAGTAAATTTCTTGTCTACTGGTTTGAAGTACTAGCACGTTTTTGGTTGAGAAAAACCAATCAAAATCAAAATAAAAAAATCAAAAAAATTTAAAGGTATAGGTCATGTGGGAAACAGTTCCCCAAATGTACAGGAGAAGGAAATTATAAACAGTATCCTTGCAAAGCAGTTCAAGAGCTAAGCGAGAATTATTTGAAATCTGCGAAATCCTGATGCATCAATCCGCAATTCCTCAACTTCTTGCTACTAGCCTTGCATTATTTATTGCAATTTTACGTCCGCACTGTATATACAGCCACATTTGGTTATTTACTACCAGGAGCTACAAATTGACCCAGACGTTACAAATAAAGCAAAACTAACCTTAGGCATTTTTGTTACAGGTGTCAGTTCAAGTCTACAAACTTCCCAGGATGGTTTGCTGAGAGCTAAACTTTTCGTTTTAACTTTTTCTTTATTAAACAATGATCTTTCATAACATCTTGGCTAAATATTACAACCATACTAATTTTAAACATTCAAATTTGTTTGTTTCGCGAATATCCAACACGTAATTGGAAGTTGGAGGGCAGAGTGCACCGTACTTTCTAGGTGAGTTAAAATTTAAATTATGTACTAAATCGCCGGTTCAACCAAACGTTTACTCGCCTTAGAATAAAAAATGAACATGAATATAAAATAAATAGACCTGAGGCGTTTGCAAAAATTTTCCAACAGCTTATACTTCCTAAATAAATGACTCACGATTGTCGGATTTTTCTCGTTAAAATTTTTTAGTTAATAAGTATCTCTAGCGCCATCTTTGAACCAATTCATCTTTAAAGAATAATTCACTCGCTAAGAATCGGCCTCAATTTTACCCAGAATCTTTAACTTAATTCGTTCTAAAGTAAGGAGTAATCACCATAAATGTGATACATTTGATATCCCAAAAAACATTGTAGGTAAATATTCCTACTAGAGTTTTTACTTTTTGCGTTAGCAAAGAGGGCCGTGGATGAAAACAATATCAAAACAGTAACAGTTTCTATTGTTTTCATCCACGGTCCTCTTTGCTAACGCAAAATGTTTAAACTCTAGCAGAAATATATACGTACAATCTTTTTATTTTTTATTAATAATTCAAAACATCCTGTATAAAACTATCAAGTATGCTATATCAGTGTAATTAGAAAAAAAAACAAATCTAACTGGATAAAAACATAGGTTATGTCCATATCTGAAAAAATCGGCATTCAATTGTTTTTTATTGCTGCCAAATAAAAATTTAGTAAAAACTCTGCAACTTTTGTATAAGACATTTTTTCCTAATCTCTACAATAAACTCGCAAATTCTGATTAAAATGTGTACCAAACAAAATGATAACACTGTACGCGTTCATTTTAAGTGTGAACGGTTTTAAATGATTATTACGAGGTTATTATTAAAGATAGAATGATGGGATAAACATCGTGTGAGAGGATTAGAAAAAAAGCTTTTTATGCATTAAAGAGAAAAAATAAATGATGCCCGTTTTGGAAAATATTAATATTAGGTGTGTTCTTTTTAATAAAACGCTCTATATATTTTTTAATGGACTATTTTTTTCTGAATTTAATGATGTGAATAATATGGTAGTTTGGATATTCATCCAAACTATTCAGTTTCCTTAGTATAAGTTAAAAAACTATTGAAATTGTAGAAATTACTTACAACAGTCATATTACTGAAAGATAGCCATTACTTCAAAATGATATATTTTCCAAAACGAGCTTCATTTGTTTTTTTTCTCTTTAACGCATAAGAAACTTTTTTTCTAATCCTCTCACACGACGTTTGCCCCATCATCCTATCTTTAATAATAACCTCATAATAACCATTTAAAACCGTTCACACTTAAAATGATCGCACTGTACATATACATTTTCTATGGAGTAATCAATTTGAAAACGATAACTTTCCTAAATCCGTACTGTAACAAACAGTGTTCTGCAGGTAGATAAAATTCGCTAATAAAACGACAAAAGCTCTGGGCCCCGCCTATCTTTTTTATTTTTAGAGAGGATTGTCACAATCCAATATTTGTCAATAGACAGGGTATTATGGTATCATCTCATTTGTCGCGATAATCAGCAAGAATAATGTGCCATATTGTTGTATATTGGGACAAAAAAGAAAAGACCGCCAAATTTAACTTTGTAATGTTTTGTTGAATGAAATTTATAAGTTTGATATTGATTGAAATATACAGGGTGAATCTTAGAGTGGCGGCCATATTTATATGAGGCGACACCGTTCAACTATGGGAACACAAAACTACAATTTTTTTTTTTTAACGCGCTATGAAAAATGAATATTGTTTAAACCCTTTTTATTTGAATTTGGGTACCCCGCCAGTGGAATGCGCTAGCGAGAGTAACGTCTAATAACTGAGACGCACACGCCTGTCTAGAACAGTGCGTTGTTGCCAAACTTCACGACTGAAATAAAATACGGGGAATTTATTGTAAAGCAAACAAGAAACTAAATAAAATGAACTATCTAAACAATAACAAAGTAAAAACTATTCTCCGTGAGTGTAACAATAAAAAAAGTAATACCTAAAAAACTTAATACTTAGTAACAAATAATGAACAGAAAATTATTTTTTCTAATAGTAATAAATCTTTACTTATCTTGGATCGGCATTTCTCATAGCAGGTGTTGAAACTGTCCTCCGTTATTTTCCAAACACGCTGTAGCTCGCCGCAACATAGAATCTCTAACTTTATTGAAGTCCGTATTCTGCCTTATGTGATTCGCAGCGTTTTCTACTATTTCCCGTAATTCTTCAACGTTGTTGACAGGAGTCGTGTACACCAAACCACCGTACATTGTACGGTGCACCAAACTTTTTATGTGCCCCCACAGATAAAAGTCGCCTCTAAAACACCACTAAAATAAAACTACACACACGTAGAAGGTACACCTCACTTAATTATTAAACACAAACGCAAAACTTCCACTTTTATAAATTTCTTTCACTAAAAACTGAAACAATTTAATTTTATAACCATAATAAACCACACTAGCTGCTGTCTGACTGGTCACTAACACTAAAAACTAAAACTAAAACATAGAAAAACAACTGGCACGAGTGGCACGCCGCCGTGCGAGGCTTTTGCATTTCAGGAGAACCTTTTTTTTTATCACCCTTTTTTGTTAATGTACCTGCTAAGTAATTAGGTCAGTGTCATAGTTTGTAAACAGTTCAGCGACTCTAACAGCTGATGGGTGGTTTTAAATGTCCTAACTAATTCTGTTTTTAAAATCTTTTTCATTTTGTGTCATAATCTCTCTCTCTCGTGATTGGGTATCTCTGAATTATTAATGAAAAGTGAAAATGTAAAATGTAATCGATTGGTTTTATATCATCTACACTTGGCAACACTGTCGACCGGGCACACGTAATGCAGCAAGTGGTTGCCCAGCGGCACCGGAATTACAGGAATTATACATGAATCGCGAATTTTTTTAAAAAATTCATAACTCGGCCATTTTACAACCTACAAAAAAAAAATTCGGATTCATGTTCATGACGACTAGTACTATTAACCCCAAAAATATGGCCGCCACTCTAAGATTCACCCTGTATGTTTAGAATCTATTAAAAAATGAATATGATAATTATGTCACAAAAAATTAATATAACAATAGAGAAAAATAAAAGAATACTCTTCGCGTATAATAGTACATACGTTATCCTACCAAAGAAAATCTAACGGAAAAATCGAAAATAGAGCTAACCTAACGTAAAATTGATCTTAGGTTAGATCTACTTTCTGTGCATCCACAAAACTGAAAGATCCCTATTGCGTATCCAGACCACTCAAGGATACCTACTGAGCATCCCTATAACTCAAAAATATCTTCTGCGCATCCACACAACTTAAAACTACTTATTGCGCATCAGCACCACTCAAGAATACCTACTGCGCATCAGCACCACTCAAGAATACCTACTGCGCATCCGCACTACTAAAAGATACCTACTGCGCACTTTTATTTTGTTGTATGAAATTTATAAGTTTGATATTGATTGAAAAATATGTTCAGAATCTTTTAAAAAATGAATATGATAATTACTGGTCACAATAAAGTGATTAACAATAGTTGAAAATTAAAAGAAAACTATTTAAGTATACATATATTATGTACCAAATTATACATTATGTACCAAAGAAAATCTAAAGTAGAAATCTAAAATAGAGCTAACCTAACATAAAATTGTCTTAGGTTAGTTCGACTTTCTGCGCATCCACAAAACTAAAAGTTCCCTATTGCGCATTCATACCACTCATCCATAAGTCACCTACTGCGCATCTGCACTACTCCATGGAACTCAAAAATAGCTTCTGCGCATAAACACAAAACCAAACTATCTTTTTTTTCTCTTCCTTTTCTTTTTTGGGATGTATTGCCACATTTCTTGATATTCCATCCAAAAAAAGTTGATATATCTAAAAAAACATTCAAACTAACCAGTTTTTAACACTGGGAAATTTATGAAAGGCCACAATTAACATGTAAACAATATTTCAAAACTACCTATCGCGCATCCCCACCACTCAAGGATACCTACTGCACATGCATAAAACTCGGACACCTTCTGTGCATCTACACACCTCAAAACTACTTACTGCGCATCCGCCTACTAAAGGATACCTACTGCGCATCCACACAACTCTGAGATACCTACTGCGCATTGATACCCCTCAAGGATATCTACTGCGCATCTATAAAACTCAAAGCCACCTACTGCTCATCCGCACCACTCAAGGATACTTACTGCGCATCTATACCACTCAAGGATAAGTAAGAAAAAAAATAGAAATTTTCATCGCAAATCACAGAATTTTTTAAAACGGGTTGCAATCACGAGCTGCAAAAAGAAAGAGGCGTGATTGTACAGCGCCTTCCATTACTGACCGTACGTACACTGTGTACAACTACAACCCAATGAAAACACAAACGTTTAAAAAACGTTATATTTAACGATAACCGACAATTGAGTAACCATTCTATTACTACGTTGATTCAACGGAAGAATGTCCCGCAGTTCAACGTATATTTCAACGCATATTACAACGTTTTTATAACGTTTAAACCATGGTACAAATCGACTTTAAATATATGTTTCTTTCGAAATAATTATTGACGTTGATGGACCACTAGATAACGATATGATGCGATGTGTTTAAGGCGTAACCGTAACATTAAATACTCATCAAAATTCAGAATTATTCCACCGCTATTAAACATTTATAGGAAACGTTTCAAAAACGTCTTCTTCAAACGTTTTAAAAAAATATATATCCGCTATTAAACGTCCATTAAACATTTATAGAAAACGTTTCAAAAACATTATAATATAAAAATATTTCGTCCATTTTCTCTAGAAACAAAGTCTTATCAGAGCACACCCTATCCTTGTCCTGGACTGCATTCGTAGCCTTGGGCCTGCTGTAAGCAAGTGACATACAAATTCTTTCGCTGCTGCCATCTACTACAAAGACCGATTGTTAACAAGGATCAAAAAATTATTTGTCAGTTAATTTCTAGCGTGTTTTTGACGTGCAATTTTTTCGAGAAATTATATTTTAATTGTCACGTTTTAACAACATATGCCACATTTAATTGAACTAACGTCTTTAAAGCATCGTAACTTTCAACATTTAAACAACATATAAAAATCACGTAGAAATCAAGTTTCTTTTGTAGTCAATGAAACATTGACGAGTATCCCAAAAGTAATTCTTCAGTTAAATTAAGACGTATTTCTAATGTTTTTTCTTCGTGGAATTATATCGTAATTGTTACATTTTATTATTTGAAATAAAGTCTTTGCACTACGTAAATTACACGTTATTATACCCCTAATACTTAATATACAAACCACTGAAAGTATTATAATATTCAACGTTTAAGCGACGTTAATAAATTTAATCACGTTATAAGCAATTTAATTTTGACGTGCTTAAAACGATGACAAATAACTTTGGCCACCAACTTATTGAATCAGAATTTTACGTTTTTATAACGTGTATTTACCCGTAAATTTATATGAATAAATTCATGTTTTTTTAACGTATAAATGAACCCCTGGGTTGATAACAGTGGTGGAATAAACGTCATATTAACGTTTAGTTGAATTTAGATATAAATAATGTTGAAATATTCAAAGGAAAACGTCTCTTCAACGATGATAATGTTATATACACGTTAAAACAACCGACGTTTTCTCACTGGGAACGTCTCAGACCGATCTAAAAATGCATACATTTTTGCGATATTACCAGCGCCTCAGCGCCCCTGGCGGTCACTAGTGTGAAACTGACAGCCTTAAAGCATCTGCTGACGGAAAAGTTAGTCGATTCATACGAAAAATAAATGTGTAAAGGACGGACAGAGCTACTTTCGATGCGCCAGACAAAGACAGACATAGGTCCTCGAGAAAACTGGCGTAAATATTGACGGATGGTTCCTCTCGTCCTAAACATAAGTTAGGAGAAAAAACGGAGGCAATCTGATACTAGTAGAACTATTAATAGTAAATAGGATTATAGGAAACAGCTATTCAACGAGCAAAAGCCCCAGCTTGCGCTGAATTATACCTGCAAATCCAAATGGATAGCCAAGTTTATTATTCGTCTTTTCTACACCAGGCACAGACCGGTTTCGAACTTCTTGTGTTCTTGTCAGTGTGCCATAGGTAATCCTATTTACTATTAATAGTTTAGTCCATCAGGGCTAGATGTCGACTGCTTTTTGGTACTTAGTAAAGTCGCTTTCTGTCACAGTAACATTGTATGATTTGACAGTTGTAGCAACTGACCCCTAGAGGGATAATTTTGTCCTTCGCCGATACTAGTAGAACTGTTACGAACACCCTGTATGTTTTAGAAGCTATATATTTTTTAACGATTCCCTTTGTACAAAGCTTGTGGAAGTTGACTATTGTATCCCTTTCAGTAGTTTTGCAACTCTCAACGTAGGTGACATGCACAATAAACCGAGATATCCAAGTTCAAACACATGTACCATATTTAAACCGATTATATTACCGTCCGTTATCTATTTTGTCGTATAGACATATTTATGATCTATTAATCTGCAGTTCGACGATTGTTGTGTCTTGTCCTACATAAGTGTATTATGTCTGCCCATATGAAGCGACCATAAAAAAACAAAGCATTAAATCGTTTCAGATTGTAGATTTACGTATTACCAACCTACTGGAATTACGGTTGTTTATGGGCATTAAAAGTTAAAACGATCTCAAGCCTTTAATGAGGGACTGTAATTATGAAGTGCCCCCTACAATTCCCACTTGACCTTGCCCCACATTTCGAAGGAAGTCTATCACGGTTGAAGAGGCTTAGACAGACCATTCAATTAACGAGTGCCAAATAATTAATATTTTCTTGAATAATTACAATGTGCCAACCGTTGGTAATGCGAGCCAGACATGCAGACGATATTAAAAAAGATAAAGTTTACAATCATTCGAAATAAAACAGATGATGTTAATAAGCCAGTCTGGGCTTTGGCCTAAATTATCGTTTACAATAGCCTACGGTGTTTGCTATTTTTACAGAAGTCTAGGTACAAGGTGGGTGCGCAATTATAAACAGTTATTGAGTCATCCGATTATTTGGCTAGCGTAATTAAATCAAATTTTTTTATAATGTGTTACGGACTGATTTATGAGCATATTTAAAAGCGTGTATATTTTGTTACGGCTTTTTTAAGCATTTACTACAGGCAACGTTTTTTACCTTTCATTAACGAGGCAACGTTGTATTTTATTTGAATTTATTTTGTCAAACATCCGATTACTGCAAAAATGCAAAAAAGTCTGGTGATCTAGCAGGCCAATAAAAAGGTCCCAAATGTTTAATGAAAAATTGACCTATTAACGTTATCAAAAATAATTCAACCACAGCTAATTTTTTTCGTCAAGACGTCAATTTTACGAATCTGTTATGGGCGTATCGATTTTCAGTAATTTTGACCGTCAAAATGGCGTTAACAACATTGCTACTTTTCGGAGCAGCGTTTTTTGCAAATAACTTTACAACAAATGAACGTATCTGCACAAATCTTTCATATTTGAGTTGCTGGTATTTTTCTACAAATTTATAAAAAAAATTGTTGCTCTCGGACATGTAGGAGCCGAGATAATTTTTTAAATTGTTTAATCCAAACGTTCATTTATTAATATTTATGGCCAAAATTGAAACTGGTTGTTAATAAGATCTTGAATTTTGTGAATTCATCAAGTCCTATTGAAAACGGGCCCTTTTTGAGGTCAAAATATAATTTTTAATAATTAGTGATTTTAGAGCGTCTTCAATTTGTTTGGCTCAAGAGACAGGCGAATTTTTGATCAAACGAGTTTCAAATTGGGGTAGCGAGAAAAATTCGTCATATCTCCGTTAATTTTCGGCCAATTTCGACGTTTTTTTTTTTTATTTGGGGTAGCTCACGAAAATAATACCAATGGGCACATTTGCAATATCCAAATAATAAACAAATAATTGTTATAAACAATTTTATTTTTTTTAAAATTTTTTCTTTTTTGGGCTTATGCAACTTATAATGTGCTAATGTATTAAATATAAATTTATAAAGATTATATAATGGTAACAATGTATGCACAAACTATTTCTCCTTCAAACAATATACGATGTTACAGCATTGTTACCATTATATAATCTTTATAAATTTATATTTAATACATTAGCACATTATAAGTTGCATAAGCCCAAAAAAGAAAAAATAAAAAAAATAAAAAAAAATTGTTTATAACAATTATTTGTTTATTACATATTTGGATATTGCAAATGTGCCCATTGTTATTATTTTCGTGAGCTACCCCAAATTAAAAAAAAAACGTCGAAATTGGCCGAAAAAAACCGGAGATATGACGAATTTTTCTCGCTACCCCAATTTGAAACTCGTTTGATCAAAAATTCACCTGTCCCTTGAGCCAAACAAATTGAAGACGCTCTAAAATCACTAATTATTAAAAATTATATTTTGACCTCAAAAAGGGCCCGTTTTCAATAGGACTTGATGAATTCACAAAATTCAAGATCTTATTAACAACCAGTTTCAATTTTGGCCTTAAATATTAATAAATAAACGTTTGGCGCATTAAACAATTTAAAAAATTATCTCGGCTCCTACATGTCCCAGAGCAACAATTTTTTTTTATAAATTTGTAGAAAAATACCAGCAACTCAAATATGAACGATTTGTGCAGATACATTCATTTGTTGTAAAGTTATTTGCAAATAACGCTGCTCCGAAAAGTAGCAATGTTGTTAACGCCATTTTGACGGTCAAAATTATTGAAAATCGATACGCCCATAACAGATTCGTAAAATTGACGTCTTGACGAAAAATATTAGCTGTGGTTGAATTATTTTTGATAACGTTAATAGGTCAATTTTTCATTAAACATTTGGGACCTTTTTAATAAACAAATAGAATTTCTCGAAAACTAATAAACATTTTGAAACGAAATTTTTTTTGTAAGTTGAGGGTAATGAGACACATATTCCACCAAAGTTTCAAGAGTCTAGCATTTTTCCTTTCAGAGTAAAAAATGCTTGAAATTTTCGAAAATTTCGATGGTTTTCGGCAATTATTTAAATAAATAATCAATGACATGAAATCAACCGGGGCTTAAATCAACCGGTTTGGAATACCTAGTAAACAGAAACATTAAAAAAATTTAACCTACTGCAGTCTTACTGTAATTTTTAAAAAACTCCAAATTTCATGATTTTTTCACATAAAAGTGACGTTTAAACAATGTTCTGTTTATTTGATTTGGGAGGTATCGCAGAGGTATATTCCTTATAACTAAATACACCTGTTTTTACCTGTGGCTATCTGAAACGAATTAGTTACACCGTTTTTTCTATTTCTGCAGGCCTATCAATAATTCCCTCTTTACCTGCATCTGGTTAAATCAAACTGAAAACCAATTTCGGCTGTCAAAACAACTTCTTCATTATTACTTTTCATTAATCCATCCTAACTCTACGTTGTTGCTGGGTGGCGAGCAGGAAATAATCAATGCTAAAATATGGTTTCTGTTATGACAGTGCCAAATTGTGATTGACAAGAAAATCTGCACTTGTTCTGATTATTAAAACTGAGGCCTCGGTTATTTACTGGCCATTACTCATTAAACAATAAAAGGCTGAATAATATAAACAAAATTAATTAAAGTAAACAGCGGTTAGTTGTAAACAGTTTTGTTAAGTGGATGTAAGCTATTTTTAAGTACACGCTTTATAGCCCAGGAAAATTAAGTTTCAACCCTTAACAAATTCCTTGCAAGCTAATTTTTGGCGAAAAGTGTTCATTTGATGTCTCTTATTAATGAACGAAAAGTCTCTAGAGATCTGACTGGAGCTTCATTTTGATCTAGTCAAAAAGGTCGATAGTGACCGAATTCATACCGTAACGCGTAATAAATATTTTGAGAAGCGATTAAAATCCACTTTAACACTTGAAGAATTAATATTTAAAAGAAAATATTTAAAGAGGTGTATTAAATATATATTATAATCTTTAAAAATAATGTACAGGGTGATTAGATATAAATGCCACCCCCCTTAACTCCCTTATTTTTGAATTTAGAAAAAAAAGTTTCAAATAAAAATTGTACAAGCTAATCTGAAGTTTTTAAGGGTGCTACACAAATTTATACAGGGTGTTCGAAGAAAGCGTGACCGACCAATGTTATGTTTTGGAACACCCTGTATATTATTGGATTTTCGAAATCTACGACTTATTGCGGTTCCGGCGATATAAATATGTTGTATACATTAATCCATTCCTTTCCACGACATATTGTTATAAATGAGCCATAAGTAAAATTAAGTTAGCCATGAAAAAATAACAACGATTGTGCATAATTTCTTGTCAGTGCAATGTGTGCCATATTAAGTTGAAAATGGGCTTGTCTGACGAAAAGGAACGAAAAATTTATGAAATTTATGTAAAGAGCAGAGATACAACATGCACGAAACTCAGCATGAATATGCCAACTTATGGCTCATTTATAGCAATATATTATCTTGGAAAGGATTGGACCCCGTCTCATTATATCTGTCAAATAACTGTGTCAATGAAAATTGACAGTTATCCTCATATTCCAACGCCTGGCAAAATTTCAAGAAGGCTTCATGTTTTAAAGCATCGGGAGGCCTTCCGGCGGAATCATGTACTACACTACAACTTCTTTTAAACTCGTCAAGCAACGATTGTGATAGCGGGCTTCGGCAGCCACCAAATCAAACTCACCTTCGACTCTTGATAGAACTAATCTGCCCTTTTCGTCATTGCGAATTCTAGCAGCGATAACCAAACTGTCTTTAATTTCGATTGTATGAATAACGCGAATATCCTCACGCCAATTTTTTGGTTTCTTCTTTTCTTTAATCACATCGGCTGTTCCGGCACATATAACACATTTTTTCTTAAAATCGAAGTTAGGAACCTGGGAACGTAGCAATGGTTTTTCTACTGCGGCACGAGACAGATCGATTTTTTCAGCTTCCCTAACTTTTTGTATTTTCTTCAAATTGGAAGGTAATGTGTATCCCTTTCGACAATCGGTATGGAGGATCAGGGGATTCTAAAGATGCTGCTAATCCATCTTCTCTGATTTTACTTGCAACAAGAATGGTATCAAGGCCCCGTTTTATTGTGGTCGTGTTTTTAATTGCAAGTGGTTGGTTGCATAGCAAACAGTTCTCCATTGTTTTATTGGGTCTAACCTACAAATGGAAAACCTAGAAAATTAAAAACGCCCTACTTCCAAATATTTATACACCAAAACCACTTCGCAGCCTTTCTTACTACTCATGTTCTCCTTTTATTTATTATTAACATTAAACTTACCAGAATTATAGAATGAAATTAGGTCCTTAATCTTTTAGTGTTGCTGCAAACCATAACCATTTGACAAAATCGCTCGACCTACGGTCTCGCGATTTTTTCATGTCAGTTTTTCTCTTAAAATTACTATTTGGCAAAATTGTTTCGTTACGAAGAGAAATTTATCCGATAAAAAAAAGCTCTTGTGTTTTTACTGTTGATTAAAACATGGGGTAGAATGGCAAAGGCTGGGGTAAGCGCCGGACACTCTCAACTTCGCGACTGTGACCTAGCTATATGCCATTATTTATTTATTTATTAACTGCTCTAGGTTTGAAGTTGAAGTGGGACTGTCAAGCCCAGCGTCGAAATATCAGCCAATTAGATTGCAAGGTTTTAACTTACATAATTAAATTGGGGTGCACCACAACTACAGATTACTGTAGTAGCTGGTTAAGTTTGCCCAAAGCTTATTTGCACGTCTGCCAATTAGAACTTGTAAATCGTTATGCGAGAGAAAAGAGTTGAGGGCCCAAGGCGGATCCTTGTGGAACCTTTGATATAATTGCAGACAAGCGTGATTTTTCGATTAACTACAAAATTCTACGTCCTCTCAGCTTAGCAAATGTTAACAAATAAATACCCACTATCCTTATTTTCTGGTTCGAGTACATTTGGGACGAGTCTGCTAAACGTCTTGTGCGTTGCTTATGCTCTTCCCGCTATTTCTGCTAATTTTACTGGGTCACTAGTTGCACGCAGACAGTAGGAAAACACGGTTTTATCTGGTTTGTTGAATTTCCTTTTCAAACAACGAGCACCAAGTCAAATATTAGCTTAAGCAGTTAAAATAATCTAAAATGTACGTTCACCTTTTGGCTAATTATACGTTCAGCAATATTTGGCACACGCAGATTGGCGTAAGTCGGATGAACGTATTAATTGCTCGATGGAAATAACTTAAGGGAAATAAACTATTTTAAGTGATAATTGTATCCGCAGCAATTTTTATAATATATAATAATAATAATTATTAGAGCAAATATGATGTTTACACATTTTACTGCTCTCAATTCCACCGTAGGTAACTATTTTTACCGAAATATTGAACAGTTAGATGTTTTAAAATCAATTATTATTTTCCTGCCGCGTTATAAAATTGTCAAGGTCTTGATATGTCAAAATTGACAGAACTTTCTATGCAGCCTTCATAAACGACTGTAAATCACGTGGATGCAAAATTAGGCAACCATATATACACTTAATCATTGCATACGAGTATTATTTTATTTCTTAAATAGAAGTTGTGCGTAGTGACTTGTCACGTGGCTATTTTTTAGTCAGCAAGCACGTGTTTCAAAAACTGCATCTGCATCGCATTATAAAAATATCGCTCGTTAAGATCAATTAATGATGCGTTATTTACCACCGATTCGTCCTTGCTGTTAATAAATCGCATTGAAAAATTGATAACGCATTTTGCATTTTTCTTGCTTTGTTTAGATAATCGAATTAGTAAAACACCACATAAATCACAATCAAGCTGTCTATATAAATAGTGTAAAGGCGAGATTATTTACATTTATTGTATTTTACAAGTGCGGCATTTGTTGCTAGTCCAGCTGATGACATACAAAGAGGACCCTGCCGGCGTCGTAAGTAAATAATTTTTATTGTCTTATTTGTAATATTAGTATTAACGACGATACTCTGTGAGCAATTCTGTTACTTTGTATAATAATTGGTCACGTAAGGGAATGGGAAGTGACGAACCATAAGGAAATCCATATGGCTACCAAGAATCCATCAATCGAATCTATATATAAGAAGCGTGAATGAAGAATAGGAACACGTAGGACTATCCTTTAATAACACTTTCCCCAAGATAAACGTGATTAAGTTTGATTTGTCTTCTTGCCATTTAGTTCAGTCGTAAGAAAAATGGCTCTGTAATCTCTACAAGTTCTGGCGAACCGAAATACTCATAAAATCAAATGGAAAGAGGTTCTTAAGGAATCCACGAAAGAAATGCTTCAACACGTTAGAAATTGTATATAGAACAACAAAGAACAGATGCTTAGGTAGACACTGAAAGCTGACAGTTCTTCGAGTAGTATTAATTTAAATAAAGGTACTGTATCCATGCCTTCAACATTATTTTTAGAAATAATGGATTACTGTGGTACATTACAAATGACAAATCCAGAATATAAAGAATTTAAGATATTACTTCAGGAACTGTGGACGATACTCACACAAAGGTAGGTGATCGATTGCCGAATGAGAATTTCTATTAATGAGCTAAAAGGCAATTTATGAGTGGGATTTGTTAATTATGTGAAAACGTTTACTTTTAATAACATTTACGATGAAATTCTCTGAGAAAATTAGACATTTGGTTCAATGTAAAAGTTTTCTACCAACTGATTCAGCCTCAGGGGTTGAAAGTTCGATAAAGACGTTTTCTTTACTGAGGGTTTTATAGCGTCTTGGTTGTGGTATTGATTTAGAGGTTGTTCTGAGATAGAACATGCTAATAATATCATAGGATTTTGGTGTGAAGATGAAGAATGTTGTGTTTCGTTATCCGATATTTCTTTGCCAGGAAGATGGTTAAGGTTTGGGTTATATAAAATATCTTGTAACTGTAAGATGGTTATAGCGTGGTTTGGGTTTTCGCAAGTGCTTCATCAGAGGTGGATTCTAAGAAATCGTCAATAATTTAGTTTTTTAGGATTTGTCTATACTTATTTGGAAAAATCGAATCGTTTTCACCTCATGCGTTGGTCTCCAGTTTTTACCAATGGGATCTTGGAATAGTACGGCCCCTATTGCTATATCTGACGCATCTGTGGTTAAATTAGAGGGTTTTTCAAAGTCTGGGTATTGTAGTATAGGAAGTTTCACTAAATTCTGGTGAATGTATAATTTTTTTACGTTTTTTCAGAGATTATGCGACAGGTTTTATTAAATATGCAAAGTTTTTATAAAGTATCTTTAGTGGCCTACAAGCTCCAGAAAATATTATATTTCTTTTGCTGTTTTATACTTTTGGATGTTATTACGCCAAGGAACTTCCGATTCCGATTTGTCTAGAATTTCTTAATTACTCGCGAAAATACTCGCTTTAAATATTCGTAGTGGCCATTAAATAAAAATTAAATTCCGCAGTTTGTATTGAGTTTGCATTAATTTCTATTTGGTGGAAACCGGATGCAAAATCCAGTGTTGATTGAATTAACTGATTGAAGCAAATTCAGAATATGATAAAGTTTATTTAGCATTATTTTTTTCAAAAATAGGATAACGTCTTGTATTTCCCGAAAATTACCAAAACTTAGTTATTCTGTGCTTAGAGAGAGATGAAGATAGGTGAAGAAGTGAACGATGTTTCTTGCTACTTAAATATGTTCCACTTGCTCCTTTTTTCTCTTGTAACAAACTATATTGTCTTCGAATGATCTACGCAGCGGTTTTCTCTTTCTGTTCTTTTTATTCTTCTTGTTTTCCTCTTTAGCGTCCAACAGAAATCTGCCGTCTTGTTAATATATCTCACCTTCCTCCATTTCCCTTATAACTTGATAAAATCTTTCTTCTTATTTTTCGCTACAGTTCCTGAGGCTTTCGGGAAAGTAGTCAAGGTTGTGACGACGTTTACTTACGTAATCTGTAATATTTGTGACTGGCTGCTTACAAACAGAACTCTCTGGCTTTGTAACACTTTTTAGACTCGGGCGCCAGTTCCTTAGTTTTTAAGTGCAAGGAACAGCACTTGTTTGGTTCTCCGGTGGTGAGAACGTTAGCGGGTAGCTAACAGATGGAGATACGGTTTTTTGTCCAGGGGTCGTAAGATGATTGTCTTGTCAACTGGACTTGGACAATTTCTCAAACGGGTTAATTAGAAATAAATAACTGAAATAATAACTCGTGAATTTTACCTATAGGTATACCAACGTATTTATTTATTAAAACAGTAATGAACAAATCAATAAATAGGATATTTCAGCGACTTTGCAGTCGAGTGTGTACAAATTTGGTAACGACAAGAAATATACGGGCTGGCAATCAAGAGTATATACGCTTGAATATGATTTTAGTTCGGAAGACGGTGAGTTTGGATAACCGGTGTCTATTTTCGCGGCTGAAACGATTTCGGACGGCAAGCAAACGGAATTTCCAACAGGATATAGTATGAACGGCGGGCAGTCGGTTAGCTATAGATATTCTTGTCTATACAGACGGTTTTACAATACGGCGAACTACTGCCACAAACGTAGAGCTATTTACCAACGACTATTTTTCGTAAGTTAAGTTTTCCGGTAAAACTTTATGCACTGATGCCTTAAAGATTGCCCGAGCGGGCAAATCTAACCAGCCGATGCATATTTTATGAAACAAAAGACCAACGGAGGAATTACTAATTAGCTCTAGTTTGATTTAGTAGTATAATACAGCGGTACTCACGAACAATAAGATCTCTGAATATCTATACTTAACTAAAGGCGGTACGGACGGATAGTAGCGGACCACGGTGTATTCTTACCAATATTATTTTCAAGAAAATTTGGCTGCATTCGACACTCAAGTAAACCAGACTTGTGCGGTCAGAATCGTTCGATTATTCGATTCGTCGAACCCCACATTTACAATATTAAAAATGGCGTCGCAACCTCACTTACCTCACACGTTTGTTGAAATTGAACACCATAGTGGAGCCAAGATTGTTTTTTTTTATTAGCATTGATCATAATTATTTCCTTATTTCTAATTAATTTTAACGTCCATAACCTCAAACAAAATTTTGACTGAACAACAGACCAATGCTTTCGACGTATATGTTTATGCGTTCGACAGCACAGTTAGTCCGACTAAAGTAGGCATACCCGCATTAGTCAGTAGTCGAATGCAGCCTTTATTACTACAAGTCGGAGCGGCAGTTACGGACGGATTGTGAAAACGGTGACAGTTTCGGATTGATGCGGACTGATGCGGACTGGACTGATCCGGACTGAACGCTCCTCCGGCGTTTTATTACTTTTATGATGTATCCAGACTGCGCGTTAAAGGTGCGTACTGACTTGAAACGAAGGAGTCGTACTCACAACGTTCCTTACGGAGGTCGAGCGTATTATGTAATTAGCAACATTGACTCGGAGCATCAATGACCGGAAATGGGCTGCTTACAATTTCTAGACTATATTGCAAAAAGAAACGGATTCAAACGGACACGGATTAATATTTTAACCTCTTTAACTCTTTACTTTAACTCTTCTCATTCCCAAGAAATTTTGAAAAACCTTTTTCAAACTCACCCATGCTGCTTTTTCAGTACCATTCATTTTTGTGTAAATTTTTCGTCCCCAAACCGGGTATGAATTTGAGGACCGTTGAAGATACCCTTTTTGAATTTAGCATCACTTATTTCGGGAAACTTCTCTCCTAAATATTGAAAACAGTCGACATCCTTGTCCAAAGCTTTGACGAACTGTTTCATGAGACCAAGTTTAATATGAAGCGGTGGAAGCAGAACATTTGAAGGATCAACCAATGGAATATTCTGCTTCCAACGCTGGTCTTGTGTGTATACTTTTGTATCATCAGTACCAATAAAATTTATTATTATTATTATTATAAATTATATTATTATTCAATAAACTTCTGAACTTGGCTTCTGCCCTGAAATCGTCCAAGAGCACGAGTACTACTAAAACGTTTGTTTTATTATGGCAATAATACAAGTCTATATAATTTTATTACAACAACACCGTTAGTTACTTAAGTGCAAAAAGTTAAATTAATTGGAAATAAGTGATCCATTGCAGTTGCAGATGCGCGTAGGTGATTGCCAATTATTGCCTCTAAATTTATCCAACAGGGACGTACCAATCCGGCGACGCAACCAGCTGTAACTGCAAGGATGTGAACTCCTGAGAAATAACTCTTAAAATATCTCAAAATCTCTTAAAATTAATTGATCAAAACGGTCTACAGAATCACGATAAGATTTATACTTATTTTTCAAGTTAATCAAGATAATTTACTTTCTGAAGGCTATGTAAAAAATAATTCTTTAAGTATATCAGGACCAAGTATGTTAGTTTGAAGTTCTGCTGGTTCTAAAATGGCCCTAAATGCGATCCTTGCGGAACATCCGAAAAAAAATTCGTTGTCCCAACTGTTTTGGTGCATTTATTTTGAGTTTCGTACCTTTGAGCCTTATCGATTAAAGTATTGTTTCCCTTGTTCCAGTTACTTCATTGACAAGTGCGATTACCGGCAAAATGACTACCAAGTTCGCAAAGAGATGTACCTCGGTTATGGCGTTCGTCGCGATAGTGGTGTTGGGGGCGATTATTGTGGTGGTGTGGGTGCAGTTCAGTCAAGGTAGTTTCAGGAACAAGCAGCAGTACGGCATGGTCAATTTGACGGCAACTACAACAGAGGAGAACTCGAGGCATCTGGGTATATCGAGACAAAAAGGTAAGTTACTTTTTCTTATCCTATCTAATTTGAAATTTAATCTGAGATGCCCCGGTTCTTAAAAGGCGATCTTGGTCACCGATGCGCAGAAAACGTAGACATAATAGGAGAAATCAGAACAGTATATCTTGGCGTCAGATAAATGTGGTGACATTCATTATTAACTCGAACAAATTGATTAGAATCGACGATTAAAACACGAAAAATTACGCGAGAAAATCTGTGTAGTTGTAATTTTCCTTTAAAATCCTGGAAATTATCTCATGTTATTCAACAGTTTTCAGTGTTAGCTGGAACAGTAGTTGTTTTTAAAGGGCTGTGTGATTTATTTTACTTTAAATTATACAAAAGTCATAAATCTAAAAACGCGCAGTTAGCTGCGGTTTGTAAAGAACAGAATTTTAGGAAAATTGCATCCCAGACAGTTCGTTCCCACAATTTTTGTCTGTGTTAGTTCTCGTGTAGCCGTGACCTATAGCGTTATTTTTAGCAAGGTAATAAAGTGTAGTTAAGGTTACACCATACGCCAAATCCCGATTTCCCATAAAAATAAAGCGTTGCTCATAAGAAAAATATACTTTCGCATTTTCCAGCAGGTATTCTCTATCAAATTAAAATAAATATTTTTTTACATAATTTTTATGGCAATAATGTGTATTCTCAACACCCCATTAAAGTTTCTCTGACTCATGTATTCATTGACTATATTTTAAATATTTACGCGCGAACGTGTGCTGAACGCGCTAGACTTATAACCAGGCCATATTTTAAGTTGAACTCTTTTCACCAGCTAAGATGAAGGGATAAACGGGGACACCACAGCGTGTAACAAGGAAAGAACCACACTTATCCACACGTGTTAGCAAGGAACAGAACGACAAAGTTCATTCCTACTGATTATTTTTGTAATAACTTCACTCTTTTTTACAATTCTCTTTCTTTGCTTGATATGCATTGTTTATAAATGACTTTATTTAGGCTTTATATCAGTAGTTTTATCTCTTTTTGAAAAACGGTCGAAAAAAATAGAGCCCGACATTGGGTCGCGGGGGTAGGGGAGTGGGAAAAATTTAGGATTTTAGGAGCAATAAAAATGGGAAAAATCAAAAAAAAAAAGCTGACAGCCCCTGCGGGGCTGTCATCACCGTTCCAGGATGTATAGAAGTTGAATCAATCAAGGAGATAAGGCTGACAACTCCTGCGGTGCTGTCCTCGCCGTTGAGGATGTGTTAGAAGTTGAATCGATCAAGGAGATAAAGCTGACAGCTGTCCGACCGGATTAGTTAAGCGATTCGGGGCGAAATCGAGAAAAAAAAATTTGATATTTTTTTTGAAAAAAATTTTTCGGTGACAGCTGTCAAACAAATGTCAAAGGGACGTTTGGGAACGGTTGCGCCCTCTCCGGACCCTCCCGCGGTCGAATTTTACGATTTTTCGTCGATTTTCCGAAAAACTGTCAAAAGTGACGTTTAAATGTCAAAGTGAAGGGAGGGTGCTATCGAGAAACGGAACACGGTTTCGGGGTGCTGCGGTCGCCCCGAGTATGAAAATGTAATCGGTTCTCACCGGGGATCGAAATTTCAGGGCGCGTAACGCGAGCGTAAACCGCGGTTGGACGGGTAGTGTAAACCGCGGGAGGACGGCGATTAGACTTTTGAAAATTTCGTCGCGTCTCGGTCGTTAGAAAATTTCCCGGCCGCGGATGAATATTAAGCGACGAAATTTTCAGGGACCCGAAAGGAAGGTCGGTTCTAGCTCTCCTGCAAGTCCTGTCGAAAAAATCATCCGGAGAAGGGAGCGAGGGCGCCCGGAAAAGTACCATTTCGGCAAAATCGACCTTTTAAAAAAATTCATATCTCGGCTAATATCGGAGTTGGGCGAAAAATCAAAAAAACGGCTCGGCGTTTATCCTTCCTTTCGCCCTCGGTCCGGGAGCGAATCCTCCGTATCCAAACGAAAGGGCTGTGTCGCGTTTTAAAAGGGCGAGTGTCTGAAATATCGCCGAAATCCGAAAATATCGTCACTTTTCAAAAAATCGTAACTTTCTTAGGAAGCAAAAATCGAATAAACTATTTAGCTCCAAGGATTTCTAAATTTCATCTAGTTTTCGAAAAATAAATACACCGCCGTTCCAACTCGGAGGGGGACGCGGGACGTGTTTGAGAAATTTCGTAAAATTGAAAAAATTGCGAAAACACGAAAACTTCAAACGCTATTTCCAAACGAAAATTAATCGCCGGGCCGCCGTTCTGGCACGAAATCCAACATGGAGGGTCCAACTTGGAAGTACATCGCGAATGGCGCGGTCCAAAGTTGGGTTAAAATGTGAAATTTTCTGGCAGCTGCCATTGTTCTCGTATCTCTTTTTAATTTTACATAAAGCCTAAATAAAGTCATTTAACTTCACTAATGTGAGCTACTACGAGTATTATCTACTAATAATTTTTTATGTCGCTAGTTATTCCTATTGAATTTTCTTTTCTAACGGCCTTTAATAATCGTTCCAGGCAAATTTGGCGCATACGCAGACATATTGGAAATGCCGCCATTTTGAGAAAATAGTTGGTTGTTAATTATTTAGTAACAACAAATTAAATATCATTCATTTTTAGATAAGGCCTACTCCTTTGTTTTTTTTTACTAAATAATTTTTGGCGTCAATGTCAATGGCAAATGAAACTAGGTTATGTTAATTTTTTTGACGTAGATGTCAAAGTCAAATTGAAAACTAGGTTATGTTAATTTTTTGACGTCGATGTCAAACTCAAATTAAAGCTAGATATAAGTTAATAATAAATTTTATCTACTCTTATTAGGTTATATATTACTTAATGAACTGCTTTTGAACAATTAATAGTATCCATAAACAAATAGCGTGAGTTATATTCGTAAAAAGTCACGCGCGTGACGTATTGTTTACACCAATCTCCTTCAATTTCATGTCTGCTCTGTAAATGGTTCTACTGTTGGGCAATAAAGCTATTATTATTATTATTATTATTATTATTATTATTATTATGTCTAGCCTGTCCAATAGAAATTCTTTTCGGATATGGTGAAATAGAATGGTCCATTATTATTGAGGGGAGGAAAGTGATTTGACATTTGAATAGTTTTATTAAGTTAAGTAATAATTGTGCCAAAAAAATGATTAATTCGGACTTGCAAAGTAAAGGGTAGTATTTATTGTTATAATCGTAGATAAAGTATAGTATTCAATTCGTAGTAATGTAGTAAATAACTCACGCAGATGAAGTTTGCAGCACGAGCCGAAGGCGAGTGCTGTTATTTAAAAAGTAAGCGTGCCGAGTTTAATAATTCGCGCCTCCCTCCTCCTTCGAGATTTTAGCGATTTTTCAAACATACCCTTTAGAATCTTTGAATCTAGAGGATCCGGACCCGAACGGCGGGCAAGAAGAAGAAAAAATGAAGAACTCTTTTTGTTAGGTCCATCTCCGATATTAGCAGAAATACGGATTTTTTAAAAAGGTCAATTTTGCCGATAAACTGTACTTTTCCGGGGGCCCTTGCTCCCCTCTCCGGAGGATTTTTTCGACCGAACTTTCGGGAGAGCTAGAACCAACCTTTCTCTCGGATCCCTGAAAATTTAGTGGCTCAATGTTACAAATTTTATTACAAAATTCATAGTGTCCAAACCAAAAAACATTGAAATAAAATAAAAATATTCAACTCTATAAATATATTTAATTTTCAATATTTCCCTTTGGAATTCTGCAATATTTTATCATATAGTTATAAAAAAGTAGTCATTTTTGTAGTATTCTATAATTATAGTACAAACGTATAAATTTAATAATTGTAATTACTAAATATATCCCCCTAAAAATTATTTTAGAACGTTCATATCAATAGATTAAATAAATTACCTACACGAAATTAAACTCCGAAAAACTGCCGTCGAAACAGAAGCCCGCAATCCATAACTCAAGAAATCCGTTTTGTTGACAAAATAATCAATCAACTGTGTCTCGGTTTCCAAAAAAAAAACCGTTTGCTTTGCTATTAATTTGCTTCCGACTTGTGTGTGTCAGATCGCAGGGTCCTGACCTAATTATCTAAAAAATCGCCTAGAATATTGGCAGGCTGAGTAATCTGGCACTCCTAAAAATATTATCTTAATTTTATTTTTAGTCCGTTGCCCACGGTAATTATTGTAAGTATATGTAATAATACACTACAGGGCGTTCGCAGACAATAACACGTTTGTGCTTAAGCCCACACCGATTTTTTTGTTTGGTATTTTTATTATAATCAGTCTGGTACAGGGTGGCTCATGGTACCCGACTGGCGTCCACTAAACACAATAAAATGAAAAGTAGTAAATAATTCCCACACCAAACCACTTTAGAATCGATATGTTAATGTAAAATAATAAATAATATTGCAGTAAGTAGATGGATCTGTTTAAAGCTTTTTAAGTCACCTATCGTTTTCTTTTCAAATAAGCCAAATAGCAAAAAATGTTCCACGGTTGGTATCTGTACCTTGCCCGACATGGGTAGTTCCCCCTTTAATTAAAAATAATTTCTACAGAGCTCGCTTACTGCATCAATGATTTTATAATCACTCGCTTTTGAAGTGGTAATGCCCTATAGTGAGATAGAAGAGAGGCCTAGCATTTATTACTAAATATTTCATCTGTTATAAATTTTAAAAGTACACGAGCATAGTTTTCAAAAGTTCAAAGTTCAAAGTGCACACGTACAAGAAGATTAACATTACGAAAAAGAGGTATTGTTCCGCGGCTTATAGTAATAGTATAATTTTTTTTACGATCGCCTATGTTTGAGATAGATCGCCTCGAGTCTAATGTAATATTTATTCCAACTTTATAAATAACTATTTATTCAAGCTGCGGAGAATTTATGTAAATTTATTATAACACAAGGCCGCCATTAACGACCTAGAGACACTTCGCGTCCCATCTCAAACGCTTTGTACAAATAGATGGACGAACACAAAAATATTGGTCATTACTCGTGCATAAATACACAATACAACAATACATGATAATTTTCTAGCCGGCGCATATCCTGGTTGTTGTTTATTGTACGAATTTTAGCTGGTTTTGGGAACACTACGTGTACGTGTAACGGTAAACCCAGCAGAAAGTTGTACAGAAATAATATAGTAAGGGTAATGCGAAATGTCGGCGGAAGTAGGAATCCAACCGTAGAAATTCTAATGGAAGCAGGTGGAAGTATGCCGAAGTTTAGTGGAGACACATGGAAGTTTGGTGAAAGTATGTGGAAGTTTAATGTAAGTATATGGAAGTTTGGTGGAAGTTTGCTGAAAATGTGCTGAAGTATATGGAAGTTTGATGGTAATATTGTAGAAGCATATGGAAATTTGAAGCAGGTGTGTGGAAGTTTGGTAGAAGTATGTGGAAGTTTGATAGAAATTTTGCTGAAAGAACGTGGAAGTATGAGAAAGCTTGATGGAGAGATGTGAAAATGTGTGGAAGTTTGATGGAAGAATGTGGAAGTCTTATGGAAGTATGTGAAAGTTTGGTGAAGTTATGTGGAAGCATGTGAAAGTTTGATGGAAATATCTGGAAGTTTAGTCAATCCATGTGGAATTACAGTGACATTCATTAGGAAATTGAAATAAACTACTGACTTTCTAAAATGAAAAACCATCGCATAATATGTAGTCGAAAGAAAAATATTTCTTAAGCTAAACGTACGAAATTTTACCGAAAGTTGCAATTTGGAAATTTGAAGTATGACAAAGTTTGGTGGAACCATGTAGAATTTTGGCGGGAGTATGTGGAAGTTTGATGGTAATTTTATGGAAGTTTGATGCTTGCATGTGGAAATATTATAGAAGCATGTGGAAGTTTGTTGGAAGTATTTGCAAGTTTGATGGAGATATGTGGAAATTGATAGAAATATGTGGAAGTTCGATGAAAGTATGCAGAAGTTTGATGGGAGTATGGGGAAATTCGATGAAAGTATGTGGAAGTTTGATGGAAGTATGTGGAAGTTTGGTGGAAATATCTAAAAGTTTGCTGGAAGTACGTGGAAAATTGAAATATGGGAAAGTTTGGTGAAACCGTGTAGAATTTTCGCGGAAGTATGTGGAAGTTTGGTGAAAAAATGGAAATGTAGAAGTTTCATGGAAATTGGTGGAAATATATGAAAGTTTGCTGAAAGTACGTGAAAATTGAAATGAATGACTGTTGGAAGTATGAGAAAGTTTGATGGAGAGATGTAGAAATATGTAGAAATTGACAGAAGTATGTGGAAGTTCGATGAAAGTATGTGGAAGTTTGATGGAAGTATGTATATTTATATGACTGATGGTCGAGATGGTAGCGTACCTGCCTCTCACCCAAAAGTCCCGGGTTCGATTCCCGGTCGTGGCAATGGAAAATACTGTGAGAGGGATTTTTCTATTATACACGGATAGTGGATGTGTGTCCCTTGTCTTTAAATGTGTAGCCCCCTCTCGCACAAGGCTCTTCTAGAGCGTTCTGGGATAAAGGGGGTCGTAATTACATGTGGTTTATTTATTTATGTGAGAATGATGAAAATATATGAAAGTTTGCTGAATACGTTGAAATTGAAATGTCTGACTTTCTGCATGAAAAAACTTTCGCTTACTACGTAGTCAAAAAAAAAATTATATCTCCAAAGCTAAATGCACGAAATTGTTGTTACCCAAAGTTGCAATGTGAAAATTTGAAGTATGGTAAAGTTTGGTGAAACCATGTAGAATTTTGGCGGAAGTATGTGGAAGTTTGGTGAAAATAATTAGAAGCTGTGTGGAAGTTTGGTGAAAAAATTTAGAAGCTTGGTGGAAGTATGTGGAAGTTTCTGGAAGTATGTGGAATTACGGTGACATTTATTAGGAAATTGAAATGACTGACTTTCTAAAATGAAAGAACGATCACTTGCCATGTAGTCGAAGAAAAATATCTCTAAAGCTAAATGTACGAAATTGTTGTTACCCAAACTTGCAATGTGAAAAAGTTTGGTGAAACCATCTAGAATTTTGGCGGAAGTATGTGGAAGTTTGGTGAAAAAAATTAGAAGCTGTGTGGAAGTTTGGTGAAAAAAATTTAGAAGCTTGGTGGAAGTATGTGGAAGTTTCTGGAAGTATGTGGAATTACAGTGACATTTATTAGGAAATTGAAATAACTAACTTTCTAAAATGAAAAAACGATCACTTGCCATGTAGTCGAAAAAAAATGTCTCTAAAGCTAAATGTACGAAATTGTTACCGAAAGTTGAAATGTGGAAATTTGAAGTATGGCAAAGTTTGGTGGAACCGAGGGTGGAACCATGTAGAATTTTGGCAGAAGTATGTGAAAGTTAGCTGGAAATATGCGGAAGTATGAGGAAGTTTGATAGTAATCTTATAGAAGTATATGGAAATTTGTTCCAGGTATGTGAAAGTATGATGGAAGTATGTAGAAGTTTGGTGGAAGTAAGTGAAAATTTAGTGGAAATATATGGAAGTTTGCTGAAAGAACCTTCCACGTTCTTTGTTTGTTGGAAGTATGATAAAGTTTGATGAAGAGATGTAGACATATGTGGAAATTATAGACGTATGTGGAAGTTCGATGAAAGTATGAGGAAGTTGATGGAAGTATGTGGAAGTTAGGTGGAAATATATAAAAGTTTGCTGAAAGTACCTTGAAATGACTGGCTTTCTGTATGGAAAAACTTTCGCTTACTATGTAGTCGAAAATAATTATACATACCTATCTCCAACGCTAAATGTGCGAAAGTTGCAAGGTGGGAATTTGAAGTATGACAGAGTTCGGTGGAACCATATAGAATGTTGACGGAAGTGTGTAGAAATTTGGTGAAAAAATTTATAAGCTTGGTGGAAGTAGGTATGTGGAAGTTTGTGGAAGTATGTGAAATTACGGTGTAATTCATTAGGAAATTGAAATGACTGACCTTCTAAAATGAAAAATCCATCGCTTGCAATGTAGTCGAAAAAAAATCTCTAAAACTAAATGTACAAAATTGTTGTTACCGAAAGTTGCAATGCGGAAATTTGGAGTATGGCAAAGTTTGGTTGAACCATGTAGAAGTTTGGTGGAAATATGTGGAAGTTTGGTGAAAAATATAAAAGTTTGATGGAAGTTTGTGGAAGTATGTGGAATTGTGACATTCATCAGGAAATTGATATGACTGACTTTCTAAATTAAAAAACCATTGCTTACTATGTAGTCGAGAAAAATGAAATCTCTAAAGCTAAATGTACGAAATTGTTTTTACCGAAAGCTGCAATGTGAAAATTTGAAGTATGGCAAAATTTAGAGGAAGTATATGGAACTTTGGTGGTAGTATATGGAAGGTCAGCGGAAGTATATGGAAATTAAAATGACTGACTTTCTAAGTCAAAACATCGCGTAGTTTGTAGTCGAAAAAAAATATTTCTCTTCGGCTAAATGTACGAACTTACCAAGAGTTGCAGTTACACCTCAAGCTAAATTGATCTTATGCGGGGTATGTCTTGTTTCTCACGCACCTTAACATTTCAATGCATTGTTGAGTAAACGCCTCGATATCTTGTATGTAGAAGGTATCGATTATCCATAAATATGACTTAGTGTATAATAAAATATAATTTTTTCGTCGCTGATGATTCACCTACAAGGTAAACTTAGAAAAAATCAGGAACAATTTAAATTTAAGTTACTGACCTCTAATCCTGCTGAATGATTGTAAACTGTTATGTTATGCATAAGATATATTAATAAAACGATGTTTATCGGTAACCGTTAAAATAGCACCTCTATTTTTATCAGTAAACTACCTTTGTTTCGTCTTGTGATTTTTATAAATTACATTAAAGTTATCAGTTAAGTATATTTACTTTTACCGAAAATAAAAGGTAGGTTAAGGTCAGCTAAATGCCTTTAGCAATTAGCTTTAATAAAACGCAATGGTCAAACGATAGCTCAGAATAAAACAAAGACCCTAACTTTTTATATGCTATTTGGATTTTTTTTAAATGGCGATATAAGTAATTTGAATTTAATACGCCAATATTTAATGGAATAATTTTAAGTATTTGTATATTTTTTAATAAGGACTTCGACCTATACTTATAAGACTAAATTTTCAGCTCTTATTATAATAGAATGACACTCTAATTATTACTAAGATGTGTCCAAAGCTTGCGCTACTTCAACCTGTGATGTGCCAATACAACATGCCCACTGCCCTTAACGTTTCTTCCGGACTCAAATTATTCCTCTTTATGATTAAAAACTTTAGAATTAAAGCATTTTATGTTACTTCGTCCATTCTCAGTCTTAGGAACATTTTTGCGAGCGCTGGTGGGAATTTTGTCTATTATAAAAAGATCTGTTTCCGCCCGGCCACGGCTGGCAGTTCGTACGATCTTGTAATACACCAATTCGTGTCCTAAAAAACTCTCTTTGATACCCACTTGTTAATGGTCCAGATGTTGCGCTGCTCCACTAATTTTCACACTAAAGCGGCCTCAAAAGCAGTGTCTATGGTCACGATGTCGAAGTGAGCCTTCACAAGGACATTGCCCGACAGTATCGGGTGTCGTTGTCATCGTCTCAATTTACGATGTGGTCAGACCAAATCACGCGGTTTTAATTCATTTTTTATGAATACTGATTAACTGCTGGGTTAAAAAATTGTTTTGTCTCGGGTTTAGTTGTCGATTTTTTCGTGCTTTATTGTTTATTTTTATTGGTCACGCTCCTGAACATTAACGAGCCCACAAAGAGTCGAAATATAATTTTAATTTATTCTACCACTTTCATGAATTATGGATTCTAAAAGATTTTATTATTATTATTGTAATTGTTAACAGATGAATAACTTGTGTTTCAAACGTTAAAATAAATTCTATTATTAATATCTTTAAGACGAGATTATACCATATCCTTGAATCAGTACCTATCAATCGAGTTTTGACCATAGCGCGAATTGTAACTGAACTGTTCTTTAACAGCTGCACAGTAACTAGCTTCTACTTAATCCATGTGTGTAGGGAACTGCAGTGCAACTATTAGTCACTAAGCGACTCAGTTCTAATCGAGTATGAAAGGTCACGGGAATTAAGATTGAATTACCCTTTAACAGCTGCACAATAACTAGCTTCTACCCAACCCACGTGTGTAGAGAACAGCAGTGCAACCTGCATTATTCACTAAGCGAGTCAGTACTAATCGAGTATGAAAGGTCATGGGAATTAAAATTGAATTGCCCTTTAACAGCTGCAGAGTAATTAGATACCATTTAACTCACGTGCCTAATCAATTTTAGTGGTGTGCACTCTTCTCTTAGCGAAACTAATCAAATATCGAGCTTCGCAAAAATTATAAGTTAATTGCCCTGCTCTTTAACAGCTGCAGTTGCAGGAACGAGTGTATGAATTATGGATTCTAAAAGATTTTATTATTATTATTATTATTGTAAACAGATGAATAAATTGTGTTTCAAACGTTAAAATAAATTATATTATTAATATCTTAAAAACTAGGCTATACCATATCCCTCAATCAGCACCGATCGAGTTTCAAACGCAGCGAGAATTGTAACTGAACTGTTCTTTAACAGCTGCAGAGTAACTAGCTTCTACTTAATTCACCTGTGTAGGGAACTGCAAAGCAACCTGCATTATTCACTAACGAGTTATTACAAATCGAGTATGAAAGGTCACGGGAATTAAGATTGAATTACCCTTTAACAGCTGCACAATAACTAGCTTCTAATTAATCCACGTGTGTAGGGAACTGCAGTGCAAACCTGCATTATCCACCAAGCGAGTCAGTACTAATCGAGTATGAAAGGTCATGGGAATTAAAATTGAATTGCCCTTTAACAGCTGCAGAGTAATTAGATTCCATTTAACTCACGTGCCTAATAAATTTTAGTGGTGTGCACTCTTCTCTAAGCGAAACAGTAGGTACTAATCAAATATCGAGCTTCGCAAAAATTATAACTTAATTGCCCTCCTCTTTAACAGCTGCAGTTGCAGGAACGAGTTTGTGAATTATGGATTCTAAAAGATTTTATTATTATTATTATTGTTGTTAACACATGAATAAATTGTATTTCAAACGGTAAAATAAATTCTATTATTAATATCTTAAAAACGAGGCTATACGATATCCCTCATTCAGCACCGATCGAGTTTCAAACGCAGCGAGAATTGTAACTGAACTGTTCTTTAACAGCTGCACAGTAACTAGCTTCTAATTAATCCGTGTGTGTAGGGAACTGCAACTATTATTCACTAAGCGACTCAGTACTAATCGAGTATGAAAGGTCATGGGAATTAAGATTGAATTACCCTTTAACAGCTGCACAATAACTAGCTTCTACTTAATCCACGTGTGTATGGAACAGCAGTGCAACCTGCATTATTCACTAAGCGAGTCAGTACTAATCGAGTATGAAAGGTCATGGGAATTAAAATTGAATTGCCCTTTAACAGCTGCAGAGTAATTAGATACCATTTAACTCACGTGCCTAATCAATTTTAGTGGTGTGCACTCTTCTCTAAGCGAAACTAATCAAATATCGAGCTTCGCAAAAATTATAAGTTAATTGCCCTGCTCTTTAACAGCTGCAGTTGCAGAAACGAGTGTATGAATTATGGATTCTAAAAGATTTTATTATTATTGTTAACAGATGAATAAATTGTATTTCAAACGTTAAAATAAATTATATTATTAATATCTTAAAAACTAGGCTATACCATATCCCTCAATCAGCACCGATCGAGTTTCAAACGCAGCGAGAATACAACTGAACTGTTCTTTAACAGCTGCAGAGTAACTAGCTTCTACTTAATTCACGTGTGTAGGGAACTGCAATGCAACCTGCATTATTCACTAACGAGTCATTACTAATCGAGTATGAAAGGTCACGGGAATTAAGATTGAATTACCCTTTAACAGCTGCACAATAACTAGCTTCTACCTAATCCACGTGTGTAGGGAACAGCAGTGCAAGCTGCATTATTCACTAAGCGAGTCAGTACTAATCGAGTATGAAAGGTCATGGGAGTTATTTCAAACGTTAAAATAAATTATATTATTAATATCTTAAAAACTAGGCTATACCATATCCCTCAATCAGCACCGATCGAGTTTCAAACGCATCGAGAATTGTAACTGAACTGTTCTTTAACAGCTGCGGAGTAACTAGCTTCTACTTAATTCACGTGTGTAGGGAACTGCAATGCAACGTGAATTATTCAGTAACGAGTCATTACTAATCGAGTATGAAAGATCACGGGAATTAAGATTGAATTACCGTTTAACAGCTGCACAATAACTAGCTTCTACCTAATCCACGTGTGTAGGGAACAGCAGTGCAACCTGCATTATTCACTAAGCGAGTCAGTACTAATCGAGTATGAAAGGTCATGGGAATTAAAATTGAATTGCCCTTTAACAGCTGCAAAGTAATTAGATTCCATTTAACTCACGTGCCTAATCAATTTTAGTGGTGTGCACTCTTCTCTAAGCGAAACTAATCAAATATCGAGCTTCGCAAAAATTTTAAGTTAATTGCCCTGCTCTTTAACAGCTGCAGTTGCAGAAACGAGTGTATGAATTATGGATTCTAAAAGATTTTATTATTATTGTTAACAGATGAATAAATTGTATTTCAAACGTTAAAATAAATTATATTATTAATATCTTAAAAACTAGGCTATACCATATCCCTCAATCAGCACCGATCGAGTTTCAAACGCAGCGACAATTGTAACTGAACTGTTCTTTAACAGCTGCAGAGTAACCAGCTTCTACTTAATTCACGTGTGTAGGGAACTGCAATGCAACCTGCATTATTCACTAACGAGTCAGTACTAATCGAGTATGAAAGGTCACGGGAATTAAGATTGAATTACCCTGTAACAGCTGCACAATAACTAGCTTCTACTTAATTCACGTGTGTAGGAAACTGTAGTGCAACCTGCATTATTCACTAAGCGAGTCGGTACTAATCGAGTATGAAAGATCATGGGAATTAAAATTGAATTGCCTTTTAACAGCTGCAAAGTAACTAGATTCAATTAAAGTCACGTGCATAATAAATTATAGTGGTGTGCACTCTTCCCTAAGTGAATATCGAGCTTCAAAAAAACTTAATTGCCCTGCTCAGTCAATACCAATCGAGTTTCAAACGTAAGGAGAATTATAACTGTATTGCCCTTTAATAGCTGCGCAATAACTAGCTACTACTTAATCCACGTGTGTAGGGAACTGTAGTGTAACCTGCAGTATTCACTAAGCGAGTCAGTACTAATCGAGTAAGAAGGATCATGGGAATTAAGATTGAATTGCCCTTTAACAGCTGCACGGTAACTAGATTCAATTTCACCCACGTGCATACGGAATTGTAGTATGGTCTGCACTCTTGCCTATGCCAAATAGAATTAAATCGAATATTGAGCGTCGCAAAAATCTAACTGAACTACCTGCCCTTTAACAGCTACAGTAACAGTAACGAATTTCCACGTAACCCGCTTCAACATAACCCATGTATCCAGACGATTCTAGTGCAGGCTCAGTCTTTCCCTCAGAGAAGATACTAATCGAGTATCGAGCGTAGCGAGAATTTTGACTGGACTGCCCTTAACAGCTGGAAGATAACTAGCTTCAACTTATCCACGTGTGTGAGGTACAGTGCATCCTGCATTATTCACTCAGTGAATCAGTACTAGTTGAATATTGAAGATAACGGTAATTATAACCGAATTGCCCTTTAACAGCTACACAGTAATTAGATTGAATTCAACTCACATGTATAAGGAATTGTAGTATGGTCTGCACTAGTCCCTATGCGAAGCAGCATCAATTGAATATTGAGGGCCGTAAAAATTACAACTGAATCGCTCTTTAACAGCTGCAGTTTTGTAGTGACGAATTTCCACTTAACCCACGTGCATGGGGAATTATAGTGCAGCTTGCACTCTTCCCTAAGCTTATCCAATTAAGTATTTACCGTCGCGAGAATTAAAACTGACTTGTCATTTAACAGCTGCATAGTAACTAGCTTCAATTTGACTCACGTGTTCTCTATACAGTACAGCCTGCACCTTTTCCGAAGCGAATTAGTACCAATCGAATATTGTCGAGCGGAACTAGAATTATAACTGAATTTTTCTTTAACAGCTGCAGAGTAATGAACCTCAGTTCAGCCCGCGTGTATGACAAATTATAAAGTACCAATCGAGTATGGTGCGCCTAGAATTAAAACTGACAGCTGCACGGTAACTAGTTTCAACTTAATCCTTGTGTATAGGGAACTGTAGTGCACCATGGACCTTTTCCTCAGCGAAAAAAAAGTGCAAACATAACCTCGTTTTTTCTCAAATGGAACAGCCTGTATATTATTATACTATTCGAAAAAACATTTTCCTTTACTCGTATGAATCGAAAAATTATAGGTCCAAGTACGGTACCTTGAGGAACACCAAATTGTAAATTACCCGTTTCACTCAATTAATCACTCAAATATCCTTTTAAAGACTTAGGATGGTTTCCTATTTCTATCATACCTCCTGTTGTTGCTTTACACTAGATTTTTTTAGTATCGCTGCAACAACTTCTCCCTCGATGGTACGAGACCCGCCTGCAACTGCAACTTAAAAATACGAAATAGCATGTGCATTTTTTCCGCCGTTGCATCGCAAAGTGGTTCTGCGACTTTGTCTCTCATATGTTTACGGAAGTTTAGCATTCCTGCCTGTAAACACCTACCTACCTACTAACTGCCTAGCTAAATGACTAACGAGTAGCGCCGAGCGTCTTATGACTCGTTTGCTTTTCAGATGAATCAAAATCCAAAATTATCTGATTCAGAATAGGAACGGTAGGTACACCGGTATCAAAAATAGGACATCAACTAGTCGCTTGCAATTAATAATAACAGTTTTGTTTGATTAATCTTTAATTAATAGCTTGTTTGACGTACAACACGTGTTCTGGTTTTACAAAAAAAGTGGGTTGCCAAATCCATCAGTTCCTACGGAGGTGCGCGATTCAGCCTACATAACGAAATGCGAGAAGGCCATACTGAGCCTTCCAAATCCGCAAACTAATCGAATGTTGAGCGAATATTTTTTAAATTACAATACTTCAAAGTTGACCGAATTTATAAAAAATCGGCAAGGTTGTTCCGGATTGTAATGCGGGTAGCGGCTTGCCTGCGGCTCACATTTATTGGCCTTCGTCTAGAATGAAAAATCGCATGTGATGGTATCCTTTTATGACTAATAATGGTTTTTATCTGCGCACTGATATACATACAGGCTGGTCAAGAATGGTGGGCAAATAGCAAAGAATTAGCTTCAACTTAACCCACGCGGATATGCAGACTTCACTAAAATTCCGTGTACACAAAGGCTAACTTGAACCTAGTTACGTAAAGCTGTTAAAAGGCAAATCAGCTTTATCGCCAGTTCAATTATAATTCTGGCGACGCTCAATACTTGAGTGGAATTGATTCGCTGAAGGTGTGCTCTACACTACAATTCTCTACAGGCGTGGGTTAGGTGTAAACTGGTTAAAGCCAATGCAGCTGTTAAAAGGCAGGGCAGTTCATTTATAATTCACGTGGCGCTTGATACTCGACTGGTACTGATTCACTGAGGGAATAATGCAGATAATTCCATGCACATTTAGGTTCAATTAAATCTAGTTATTGTGCAGCTGTTAAATAACAGTTTAGTATTAATACTAGCGACACTCGATACTCAATTGATTTTGATTTGCTGAGGAAAGACCGCAGCTGTGATCACCTATACAAGTGTGTTAAATTAAAGCTATTTACTATGCAGCTGTTAAAGGCAGTTCAATTAAAATTCTGGCGTCGCTCAATACTTGAGTGGAATTGATTCGCTGAAGGAGTGCCACACTACAATTCTCTACACACGTGGGTTAGGTGTAAATTGGTTAATGCCAATGCAGCTGTTAAAAGGTAGGGCAGTTCAGTTATAATTCACGTGAACCTCGGTACTCGACTGGTACTGATTCAATGAGGGGATAATGCAGATAATTCCATGCACGCTTGGGTTAAATTAAATCTAGTTATTGTGCAGCTGTTAAATGACAGTTTAGTTTTAATACTATCTACACTATCGATACTCAATTGATTTTGATTTGCTGAGGAAAGATCGCAGGTTGCGCTATAATCACCTATACAAGTGTGTTAAATTAAAGCTAGTTACTATGCAGCTGTTAAAGAGCAGTTCAATTATAATTCTGGCATCGCTCAATACTTGAGTGGAATTGATTCGCTGAAGGAGTGCTACACTACAATTCCCTACACACGTGGGTTAGGTGTAAACTGGTTAAAGCCAATGCAGCTGTTAAAAGGCAGGGCAGTTCAGTTATAATTCATGTGGCGCTCGATACTGGTACTGATTCACTGAGGGAATAATGCAGATAATTCCATGCACATTTAGGTTCAATTAAATCTAGTTATTGTGCAGCTGTTAAATAACAGTTTAGTATTAATACTAGCGACACTCGATACTCAATTGATTTTGATTTTCTGAGGAAAGACCGCAGCTATGATCACCTATACAAGTGTGTTAAATTAAAGCTATTTACTATGCAGCTGTTAAAGAGCAGTTCAATTATAATTCTGGCATCGCTCAATACTTGAGTGGAATTGATTCGCTGAAGGAGTGCTACACTACAATTCCCTACACACGTGGGTTAGGTGTAAACTGGTTAAAGCCAATGCAGCTGTTAAAAGGCAGGGCAGTTCAGTTATAATTCATGTGGCGCTTGATACTGGTACTGATTCACTGAGGGAATAATGCAGATAATTCCATGCACATTTAGGTTCAATTAAATCTAGTTATTGTGCAGCTGTTAAATAACAGTTTAGTTTTAATACTAGAGACACTGGATACTCAATTGATTTTGATTTGCTGAGGAAAGACCGCAGCTATGATCACCTATACAAGTGTGTTAAATTAAAGCTATTTACTATGCAGCTGTTAAAGGCAGTTCAATTAAAATTCTGGCGTCGCTCAATACTTGAGTGGAATTGATTCGCTGAAGGAGTGCTACACTACAATTCTCTACAGACATGGGTTAGGTGTAAATTGGTTAATGCCAATGCAGCTGTTAAAAGGCAGGGCAGTTCAGTTATAATTCACGTGACGCTCGATACTCGACTGGTATTGATTCACTGAGGGAATATTGCAGATAATTCCATGCACACTTGGGTTAAATTAAATCTAGTTATTGTGCAGCTGTTAAATGACAGTTTAGTTTTAATACTATCTACACTATCGATACTCAATTGATTTTGATTTGCTGAGGAAAGATCGCAGGTTGCGCTATAATCACCTACAAGTGTGTTAAATTAAAGCTATTTACTATGCAGCTGTTAAAGAGCAGTTCAATTATAATTCTGGCGTCGCTCAATACTTGAGTGGAATTGATTCGCTGAAGGAGTGCTACACTACAATTCCCTACACACGTGTGTTAGGTGTAAACTGGTTAAAGCCAATGCAGCTGTTAAAAGGCAGGGCAGTTCGGTTATAATTTCCGTGACGCTCGATACTCGACTGGTACTGATTCACTGAGGGAATAATGCAGATAATTCCATGCACGCTTAGGTTAAAATAAATCTAGTTATTGTGCAGCTGTTAAATGACAGTTTAGTTTTAATACTAGAGACACTGGTTACTCAATTGATTTTGATTTGCTGAGGAAAGACCGCAGGTTGCGCTAACATCACCTAAGTATATAAGTGGGTTAAATTAAAGCTATTTATTATGCAGCTGTTAAAGGGCGGTTCACTTATAATTCTTGAGTGGAATTGATTCGCTGAAGGAAGAGTGCTGCACTACAATTCTCTACACTCGTGGGTTAAGTGCAAACTAGTTAATGCCAATGCAGCTGTTAAAAGGCAGGGCAGTTCGGTTATAATTCCCGTGAAACTCGATATTCGACTGGTACTGATTCAATGAGGGAATAATGCAGATAATTCCATGTACGCTTGGGTTAAATTAAATCTAGTTATTGTGCAGCTGTTAAATAACAGTTTAGTTTTAATACTAGCGACACAAGTATCGAGATACTCAATTGATTTTGATTTGCTGAGGAAAGACCGCAGGTTGCGCTATAATCACCTATGCAAGGGTGTTAAATTAAAGATAGTTATTATGCAGCTGTTAAATGGCAGTTCAATTACAATTTCAGCGTCGCTGTATACTCGATTGGTACTGACTGGTTCGCTTAGAGAAGAGTGCACACCACATTACAACGAAAGAGTATTCACATGTATTTTTTGGGAATAAATAAATTATTATAAAATTATTATTATTATACTTAGTGTTGCGTCTGTTTGTTGCGCTTGCGAATATGTGACATATTTCGACGTTTCCATTTGGACCACAAATGAAGCTTTGCGTTCGTGAGATTAATTCGAAGTGAAACCGTTTACATAGCGTTAGCGAGAATCCGTTCTGTTTCGCGTCAGCTGTTTACACATTACGTAGAAAACAATCCATTTTTTCACATTATCATAATCGTTATTATATTACTGAGACTATGCTGAAACGGACCCTGCTGGCTGATTCTCCTAGAGCTGAATTAAGTTCAATAGACGATACGATTTCCGTATAGTCGGCGTGACCTTGGCGGTTCTGTAAGCCATCCAAAAATAAAAAGCTAAAATTGCTTGTCGTCTAGCGCTGGTCAAGCCCGCGTGCATATGGACCCATCTGCAATTAGATCCCACACATTTTTCTTTTAATTTATTTCCAAGCGGTGTCCACAAACGAACATATTTTATTTCCATACGACTATGCTTTATAATAGCTTGCAGAATACTAAAATGTTGTCAATTTGCCACGTCAGCATAAATTAATTTTACGATGCTTGGTGGGAATAACTGTATTCGAATACTTGTCGTGCCGTATACAGGGTGGTCTTGAAGTGGGACCTTTACCTGGGTCCCACGTAATAAATCATAAAGTGTTAATCCAACGAAGAAAAGTAACAGGTCCAAAACTGTAGAGACTTTCAAGCTCTACAAAAGTTATTCGAATTTTTTTTACATTAATTTCATAGGAAACGAGATATGAAGAAAAAATAAACTCGGCCCTTTGTAAAAAATCACAACCACGTCATGGTAGATCGAAGTAAGTAATACTACCAAAACTGTAGAGATTTCAAGCTCTACAAAAGTCATTCTAGGTTTTTTTACATAAGTTTGACAAGAAGCGAGGTATTAAGAAAACCAAACTTTTTCAAGATTTCCAATAGCTTTGCGCATGCGCCAACTTTCATCCACGCTCACAGGTTGACTCTTCTGCAGATCATCCAAACAAAAACAAACCCGCGTAATCTTTCCACATGCGTTGCAGATCCTGTTGTTTTTTGTGGAAACTTTAAGCAGATTTGTTTTCGTTTAGGAATTTTTGAGATTTAACAACGTCTACGGTTGTCTTATTAATTCTTTTTTAAAATGAACTGTCTTCCTCAATTTTTTTTTAAGTTTCCGCTTGATTTTTGTCGAATTTTTAAAAAATCACAGAGCCTAGTCACGAAATATCGAGGTAATAGTACCAAAACTGTAGAGAATTTCAAGCTCTACAAAAGTTATTCGAACATTTTTTTATATAAGTTTGACAGGAAGTGAGAAAAAGAAAAAGAAAAAGAAAAAACTTGTCTCTTTTTCAAGATTTCTAATAGCTTTGCGCATACGCCAACTTTCGTCTACACTTACTATTGATTCTTCTGCAAATCATCGAAACAAAAACAAACCTCTGTAATTTTGCAGTGTAGAATTGATACTGTTGTTTTTTGTGGAAACTTTAAACAGATTTGTTTTTGTTTTGAAATTTTTGAGATTTAAAATGTTTCTCGTGGTTTCTCTTTATTAATTCTTTTTAAAAATGAACTATCTTCCTCTACTTTTTTTGAGTTTTCGCTTAATTTTTGTCGATTCTTTAACAAATCACAGAGCCACGTCACGAAAAATTAAAGTAATAGTGCGAAAACTGTAGAGAATTTCAAGCTCTACAAAAGTTATTAGAACATTTTTTTTACATAAGTTTTACAGACAGCGAGATATTAAAAAAAAATTAAACGTGGGCCTTTCCAATAGATTTCCAATAGCTTTGCGCATGCGCCAACTTTCGTCTACATCTACACTCTCTGTTGATTCTTCTGCAGATCATCGAAACAAAAACAAACCCCTGTAATTTTTCCACACGCAATGTAGATTGATACTGTTGTTGTTTATGGAAACTTTAAGCAGATTTGTTTTTGTTTTGAAATTTTTGAGATTCAACGTTTCTCGGGTGTTTGATTTTATCGTTCTACAGCCTGTAACTTTTCAACGAATTGTTTTAGCGGAAAAGTGTGGAGGGAAAAAAATTCTATATCGTGTGAGCTACATCTTCGTATTTTCGAAAAAAACAAATGAACGTCTAATAATTCTAGAAAAATAAAAAACCTAGTAAAAAAAAATAATTTGAGGAAAAAATTAATTTTGGAATTATATTTGAAATCAGCGCCCAAATTTAATCTAAATTTGTTAATACAAATTTTTTGCCACATCACAGCTTGCCTCAATTTTGGCAATTATTTGATTTCCTCTCGGATTTCCCTGTTTGATTTATTGCTCTACAGCCTGTAACTTTTAAACGAATATTGTTTTAGTGGAAAAGTGTAAAGGGAAAAAAATCTATGTTATGTCAGCCGCAAGACATATTGAAAAATAACTTTTTTGAAAGAAATCAAATTTTGATACATTTTCAAATAATTAACATTTAAATTTTTCCCCCATAAAATCGTGGTTCGTTATAAGATTAAAATATTTAGTAATAAATACAGATAATAATATGTAGTAATACCCAATATCCGAGGATACTGCAATTAATTAATTTCTCTCACTGAAAAAATCCCAGTTCCTCCACCGGAAATCGAATCCGGGACCCAGAGGTTTCGAAGCAAATAAAGTCATTTATAAACAAATGCGTTCTAGACCACGGAGTCATTAGTAATAGTGGTTTCACTGTTATGTTAAGTCTAATCATTACACGTCCATCTTAATAAATATTAAATTTATTATTTAATTAAAAGAGATTTTTTTTTACTCTGGAGGAAAAAATTGATATGTTGGAATTGTTTATTAATTTCAACAAAAATGCAAGAGTTTCAAAGGAGGAATAAAGGATAAGATTTCCAAATCGACAATGTCTACATATTTTACATACTTTTAAAAATTAATAAAAGTTTTAAAAATCATGGAACTTTATCAAAAGTAAAGAAACAAACTAGTATTTTTTTTTTTTGGCATTAAGAACGGAGTCCATTCAGCCACAAACTAGTATTATATTAGAAGAGGAGGAAAATAATATTTTATTTGTTCACAGAAAAGCACGAAATAAATAATATTAAAAAGATATTGCTCAAAATGTCCACCATTATATTCAATGCACTTATGAACTGACTTTGACATAATATTCTGCATTATTCGCAAATTTTTATTATGGTTTCTCTGGCTACAAATTCTCTGATACGCATTGAGGCAAGTTGTGTTTTGGGCGCTGATTTCAAATATAATTTCAAAATTAATTTTTTCCTCAAATTATTTTTTTAACTCGGTTTTTTTATTTTTCTCGAATTATTAAACGTTCATTTGTTTTTTCGAAAATACGAAGATGTAGTTCACACGATATAGAATTGTTTTCCCTTTACACTTTTCCGCTAAAACTATTTGTTTAAAAGTTACAAGCTGTAGAATGATAAATCAAACGGAAATCATAATATAAGAAATCAAATAATTGCCAAAATTGGGGCAAGCTGCGACTTGACAAAAATTTTTTATTAACAAATGTAGATTAAATTTGGGCGCTGATTTCAAATATATCGGGTGGTCCAAAAAAAACCTGAATTTTCATTTTACCTTATAACTTTTTTATTTTTTCAGCGATTTTCAACTTTTTGGATTCGTTCGACAGCTAAAGCTTTCAGCTAAACGATTCTCTATCAGAAGCTGATATTATGATCATAAATGTCAAGGCAGACGTATTTAAACTTGAGCAATTTTTAATTGCTGGAATTTTGTTGAAATGCCGAATTCACAAACGGCTTGTTTCATCATCATGAGTGGTCTAGTGGCAATATTTTGATGGGTAGTTTTAAAAAATCGGTCAAAGAACTACGGAGCTGTACCAAAAAATGTAGAGGCGTGTTATCAACGTCTCGGCAGCAATGGTAACAACAGACATTTTTATTTTCCTTTATAACTTTTTTGATTCCTTACCGATTTTAATTTTTTTTGGATGATTTAAAACCCAAAGCCTTCCACTACGATATTCAATGTCAGAAATTGACATGAATCATAAATCCAATATGGCGGAAGTGGTCAAATTTACCTAATATTCAAATGCCGCTGGGATTTTTTTTAAATGGAAAATTAAATGGCTTCTCTTTTAATCTAGAAGCCTTATTATCTTCTAAAAACATTTTCATGCATAGATCACGAAAATCGGTTAAGAACTTACAAAGATGTAGTTGATAACGTAATCATGTGCCCCATAAGAACAGTATTAAATTAATTCTTAACAGAGTTACCGATGATCGTCATGGTTACAAAACAAATGAACATTGATATACTTACTACTTAACTGTCACTTCGGCTGTTTCTAAAAAGTGTACCTAGTTTTGTTAAAATGGTGTTGTCAAATGAAGACAAGATTTTCATTAAGAATTTATTGATTCGTTCCAGTCCCTTGTTGCTTGAAACTTTCGTGCAAAGTCGTAAATAGTACTTTTTTAAAGTTATTGCCTGGGAATTGTTGTATTATTTCCGAAACTTTATAGCCGCGAATCAATAAATTCTTAATGAAAATCTTGTCTTCATTTGACAACACCATTTTAACAAAACTAGGTACCACAAAACACTTTTTAAAAACAGCCGAAGTGATAGTTAAGTATCAATGTTCATTTGTTTTGTGATGACGATCAGTATAGGTAACTCTGTTAAGAATTAATTTAATATATGTTCTTATGGGGCACATGATTACGTTATCAACTACATCTTTGTAAGTTCTTAACCGATTTTCGTGATCTATGCGTGAAAATGTTTTTAGAAGATAATAAGGTTTCCAGATTAAAATAAAAGCCATTTAATTTTCCATTTAAAAAAAATTCCAGCGGCTTCTGAATATTAGGTAAATTTGACCACTTCCGCCATATTGGATTTATGATTCACGTCAATTTATGACATTCAATATTGTAGTGGAAGGCTTTGGGTTTTAAATGATCCAAAAAAAATTAAAATCGGTAAGGAATCAAAAAAGTTATAAGGGAAAATAAAAATGTCTGTTTTTACCATTGCTGCCGAGACGTTGATAACACGCCTCTACATTTTTTGGTACAGCTCCGTAGTTCTTTGACCGATTTTTTAAAACTACCCATCAAAATATTGCCACAAGACCACTCATGATGATGAAACAAGCCGTTTGTAAATTCGGCATTTCAACAAAATTCCAGCAGTTATTAAAAATTGCTCAAGTTTAAATACGTCTGCCTTGACATTTATGATCATAATATCAGCTTCTGACAGAGAATCGTTTAGCTAAAAGCTTTAGCTGTCGAACGAATCCAAAAAGTTGAAAATCGCTGAAAAAATAAAAAAGTTAAAAGGTAAAATGGAAATTCCGGTTTTTTTTGGACCACCCGATAATTTCAAAATACATTTTTTTCCCAAATTATTTTTTTTAATTCGATTTTTTTATTTTTCTAGAAATATTGGGCGTTCATTTGTTTTTTCGAAAAACACGAAAATGTAGCTCACACGATATTGATTTTTTTTTCCGTTTACACTTTTTCGCTAAAACAATTCGTTTAAAAGTTACTGTAGAAAGATAAATCAAACACCCTATAGGGTGTCAATAGTGTGAAAAAGTCCAATTGCGCCCTTACCGTTTAAGATACTGAAATAATCTAAACGTCATAGCCCACAGGGACATAAGGTGCTGATTAAGAAATTATTTTGAAACATACCGGATGTTCCATTTTTACAGGGACGTGCGCATTCAACTTTATTTTTTCAAATAGGATCTCCTGTATATTTATACATATTTATATATTCGTTGTTCTTCAAGCTATACATGCGTGTCACGTTGTTGATATTTGCTTGCTCCGGCGCCAAGTTACTCAATTTTTTATGGAGAAACTTGAGCTTTCAGGTAGGTACCTTTTAAAAAATTAATAACAAAGTTATTCTTTAGGATATCAAATTGAAATTTGGCACAGTTATAGACAAGACTTCGGTTTATCTTCTGTCGTAGAGAACGACTTTTTAGCTTATGCGGTTCCTTTGCTATGAACGAAATCGAAAAAGAAATTAACGAAATGGAGAACGACATGAACGAAGTGGGGAAGGAAATGAACGAAACCGAGAACGAAATGGAAAACGAAATGAACGAAATCGAGAACGAAATGAACAAAATTGGGAACGAATTGAACGAAGTGGAGAACGAAATAAACGAAATGGAGAACGAAATGAATGAAGTGGAGAACGAAACGAACAAAATCGAGAACGAAATGGAGAACGAATTGAACGAAATAGAGAAAAAAATGAACGAAATGGAGAACGAAACAAACGAAATGAACGATATCGAGAAAGAAATGAACGAAATGGAGAACGAAATGAACGAAGTGGAGTACGAAATGAACGAAAGCGGGAACGAAATGAACAAAATCGAGAACGAAATGAACAAAATCGAGAATGAATTGAACGAAATCGAGAATGAAACGAATGAAATTATATGAAATACATTTATTAATCCAGTCGATCACAAAGGATATAGGACAACAAGTCAAAATGACATATGATAGTAATACAGCAAAAGAAATGAGAAATAACAGTGGGAACTAATAGTAAACATTAAAACACATGTGATAAAAATTCATTAAAACAGTAAAAGCCATTTAGCAGTAGAATATGTTTAACATGAACAACAAATTTATTTAAATCTAAATGTTGAATATAATTAGGTAATGTAATATGGGTTGCATCTGTAAAATGTAATAAAAATAAAAGAGGCCCCAGAACGCTGCCCTGAGGTACTCCCACGTCTATAAGCTGTTCACTGGATCTTTCACCCACGAACAGGACACAAACTGTTTTCTACCCGGAGTGAAGAATTTAATAATATGGAGCACTGACCAGTGACCACGCAGACCATACGCCTTATTTTTTTTTAAGAAGTCGCTGATGGTCTACGCATTCAAACGCCTTGGACCAATCAATAAATGTTGACATTATTTTATCTTCTTCGTCAAGATGTTTATAAATTTTATTTATCGGTTTCAGGATATTAATCCTTTGTTTACATATACAAAAGTAAGCTGGTAAGTAAGTCATAACTAAAGTACAGTAATATTTATTGCCATGCCAACAGCTTGTACGGTAATATTACAATACAGATCTGTCAACAACTGTCAACAGATGAAACAATAAATAATGAAACTATAGGACTATTTTTTAATACAAACCGACAGAAAAGTCCAAACAATAATAATTAAATACTGAAATGTATCACTACTGCTCCTGCTTCTTAAAATATCTATTAATAATGTCTTTATTTTCTGAAACCGATAAACTATTGAACAAATCACGGATGTTATGAATCACAACAGCCTTAGATGTCTTAAAATCCTCGCTCTACGAGCTCGGATTTCAACCCGACATCTGCGGCAGTTATGATACTCATAACATTCCTAGATATGGTAATGGCTATTAATACCGAGCATAATGCAGTTATAGATTTCTTCTATCAAAAACCATGGTGACTATCTGACAATCTGTCAAAATCATATTACTTAATGTCTAGATATTTGATAATTTTATTAATAAAAATTTTTTCAAAGGTTTTGGAAACTGAAATTGTGTAATTATATTGGTCGATAATTACCCATTAATTTCGGATCCCAAATAACTTTGGAAGTGCCGTCTTTAAGACATAAGTTAATTAAATAACAAAGTGGTTTCAACAAATGTTCAGCTATTTTCCATTCACCAATTGTATGGAATTTGTCTAAAATGTTCATTATCTATCATTCTTACTGGATTATTTTAAATTAGTTTTACAGTCTCCTTATTGTCAATGACTTTTATTCTATACTATTGTTTAATACGACTCCAATCGTTTTCGTAACTTATTAATTTTTTATTGTCGAATTTATTATATTCCGGACAGTTTTGGCTTTATCGTCCTCTTCACTTTTGAATTAAATTAAAGCGATAAATAAAAAATTGCTATATTAAACGTTCATAACTATTCCCATGGCATGAGGCTTCAATTTTTCGAAACTTCAAAAGGTCCTAACTTCATTTTTTCAAATGGAACACACAGTATATTTTTACTTATCGACTTCGGCATCTCATTCTACATATTTTTTATTAAGCAGGTTAAATGCGTAATTTAAGATATAATTTGATTTCTATCAAAGGTAGACACTAATACTGGATTAGTTAGTAGGTAGGCCATGGAAAACAACTGTAAAAATGGAACATCCGGTATACTTCAAAATAATTTCTTACTGCTGTGTGCTATGACGTTTAGATAATTTGAATACCTTAAACGGTAAGGGCACAATTGGACTTTTCCACACTATTGACCACCCTCTATATATTATTTTAATATGAAATTTTTTTAAAGATATCGGACAAAACGTCCCACAGGGTCTTGGAGTAGAGAAAGAAAAAGAAAATTTAAGGTTTCTTCTTTAAAACTGAAAACAAAAGTCTTTCAAAAAACATACTTTATAAAGACGAAATTCGACGACGAAAGAACAGTGGCGATAGAAGAAAAACACACAGAATAGGCACTGAGCAACTTTAAGAAGGAGACTTTACAAATGAGGCATATTTAATTTATTATAAATATGTAATAAATTTGACTCTACGGAATTATTTTGAAGGGCGCCAGCAAAGTCCTCCTAGATAACGTATTGGATGCTCTATTTTGTAAGGAGGGAGACTCAGGGTCGATTTTGAATATGAAAAATATTAGATGAGTATGAAATTTGAAAAATAAACGCAACAAATTCTCCTGAACGTTCGCTCGTTTTCTTATAAAAAGAGTTTTAAAATAGTCGTTTCCGCCAACTGCTTATTCCTCGGAGCGATAGTAAATAGTAGAGAGCATAGGGTTACAGGGGTAAATAAAACTCTGTGACGAAAATCAACTATGACCATAAAATTCTCCCCGCCAGGAAGAAAAATCGCGCTTTGAACTTTGTGGTGGTGTGGAAAATAGTTTAATTGGATTATTTTACCTTCGCAGCGTTGTATAACTCTAAATATTAATCGCACATGAAAAAGTGTCATAAAAATTCCATATTATTTTGACCGTAAGACTTGCCAGAAATGAGAAAAGTGAACAAATAGTAGTTTATGTCATAAGGACGAAAAATCTAGTTTTTTGTCTGTGTGTGTCATACAATATTTTTTATTCGAATGTGCTTATGGATATTAAAATGATAGGGAAAATTAAAATATTATATGCTTAAGATTTACTTGCTACCCCGCAAATGATACAATTTTCAAGTTTTTTTTGTAACAGACGGCTGTGAACTAAGGCCAGATATAATAAATAACAACTGCACAACTGCTGTTATATCAGTTTGCTTGAAATTAGTCGAAAATACACTACATAAAATAAATACATTAAAAATTTTATTTACATGTGCATTACCTACCATTTTACAGTAGAAAAAAGAGGGTCAGCATTTTAAAAAGTAGGTAACCAATAACGCTTAGTCTTCTTGTCTGTCACTTTTCCGGCCTAGACTGGATAAGTCTTTTCAGGTCGTTTACTTGAAGTAGCTAGAAAAGTTCTACCTTTCGTTTTTGTTTTCTGACCGAGAAACGTAATTTTTTGACGCATTCGAATAAAACATATTTTTCGTCCTTTTCATTTTTACCCATCCCACTCTATAAATCGTAAAATGCCAATCCTACGAAAAATAGTAATAGGGCCAAAACAGTAGAGTTTCTACCTCTACAAAATTTATACCACCAATTTTTTTTCATAACTTTGACAGGAAGCGATATATTGAAAAAACTAAACAATTCTTTTTCTTGCAATAGCTCTGCGCATACGCCAATTTTAATCTGCCCTCTCGGTCGACCCTCTGTAGATCCCCGAAACAACAACAAATTCGCATAGTTTTCCACAAGCAATACAGGTACTAATGGGGCTATTAAAGTATAACGTAATTGATTTTACTCGTTTAATTTGTTCTTAACTAGATATGGGCAGAAACCTACCTCCATTCCCACGCGTGCTCGGACGGAGGTACATACATAATGATTATTATATGTAATGGTCGTGATAAATATGTCTCACTGATATGCACCTCATATTGAATATTGCCGGGACCGCCTCTGCGTGAGACCATCGTCGTCGTTTCAAAACAACAAAATTGATTTGAGCAATCTTGATTTGTCTCTGCCTACATGGCGGTTTCGTCGAGGCACGAAATAAGTAATTAATAAAATCGGATAATGCAAATAGGGACTTTCTAATTGGCTACGTATTTAAGACGAGGATCGTAGTAGGTCTGGAACATGAACATTTGCAAGTATAATTTTAACCTGTGGGTTAACAGTAATAATAATTAATAAACTGTGCGAAACCTCGGCCGTATGTGTCCAGAACTGGCGTTAATGACGGTTTCGTAACAGGCTCATCAGTTTTTATTTACATTTCTAAATAATGGTTCTTAATTGTATTGTAATATCCAGTCTATCTACGCATGAATGAACATTTGTTATGGCTAAAAAAATTCATTGCCATTGTCAATAGTTGTATAGTAGAATAACAATACGTATCTCGATACAGTATCTGGCCTGGCGTAGGACGGATAAGATTGTTGAAAATATTGGCAATAATGGCAAGCAATCTCGTTTGCTATATCTGTTGCAGACATTTTAACAAAGTAAACAAATTCATTCATTGTTCGTCGAGAATGTATTATTGAGTTCGTTATAGTTATGAACATTTAATATGGCAATTTTTAATTTATTGCTTTGTGAGCACCGTGATAAACAACCAATTTAATTCAAAAGTGAAGAGGACGATAAAGTCAAAACTGTCTGGAATATAATAAATTCGGCAATAAAAAATAAATAAGTTACGAAAATGACTGGCGTCGTATTAAACAATACCATAGAACTAGAAGTCATTCAGAATAAGGAGATTGTAAAACTAATTTAAAATAATCCAGAAAGAATGATTGATAATGAACATTTTAGACAAATTCCATACAATTAGTGAATGGAAAATAGCTGAACATTTGTTGAAACCACTTTGTTATTTAATTAACTTATGTCTTAAAGACGGCACTTCCACAGATTTGTGATCCGAAATTAATGGATAATTATCGACCAATATAATTACATAATTTCAGTTTCCAAAACTTTTGGAAAAATTTTTATTAATAAAATTATCAAATATCTAGACACTAAGTAATATGATTTTGACAGATTGTCAGATAGTCACGACAGATTGTCAGATAGTCAACATGGTTTTTGATAGAAGAAATCTATAACTGCATTATGCTCGGTATTAATAGCTATTAACATATCTAGGAATGTTATGAGTATCATAACTGCCGTAGATGTCAGTTTGAAATCCGAGCTCGTAGGGCAAGGATTTTAAGACATCTAAGGCTGTTGTGATTCATAACATCCGTGATTTGTTCAATAGTTTCAGAAAATCAAGACATGATTGATAGATATTATAAGAAGCAGGAGCAGTAGTGATACATTTCAGTATTTAATTATTATTGTTTGGAGTTTTCTGTCGGTTTGTATTAATAAATAGCCCTATAGTTTCATTATTTATTATTTCATCTGTTGACAGTTGTTGACAGATCTGTATTGTAATATTACCGTACAAGCTGTTGGCATGGCAATAAATATTACTGTACTTTATTTATGACTTGCCAGCCTACTTTTGTATATGTAAACAAAGAATTAATATCCTGAAACCGATAAATAAAATTTATAAACATCTTGACGAAGAAGATAAAATAATGGCAACATTTATTGATTGGTCCAAGGCAAGGCGTTTAACTGCGTAGACCATCAGCGACTTCTTAAAAAAATAAGGCGTATGGTTTGCGTGGTCAGTGCTCTATATTATTAAATTCTTCCCTCCGGGTAGGAAATAGTTTTTGTCCTACGTGGGTGAAAGATCCAGTGAACAGCTTATTGACGTGGGAGTACCTCAGGGCAGCGTTCTGGGGCCATTTTTATTTTTATTACATTTTACAGATGCAACCCATATTACATTACCTAATTGTATTCAACATTTAGATTTAAATAAAATAAATTTATTGTTCATGTTAAAAATATTCTACTGCTATTTCTCATTTATTTTCCTGTATTACTATCATATGTCATTTTGGATTGTTCCATATCCTTTGTGATCGACTAGATTAACAAATGTATTTCATTTAATTTCATTCATTTCATTCGTTTCATTCTCGATTTCGTTCATTTCGTTCTCCATTTCGTTCATCTTTCTCGATTTCGTTAATTTCGTTCTCCATTTCGTTCATTTCTTTCTCGATATCGTTCATTTCGTTCTCGATTTCGTTCATTTGGTTTTCCATATCGTTCATTTCGTTCTCGATTTCGTTAATTTTTTTCCCGATTTCGTTCAATCTGATCATTTCGTTCTCTGTTTCATTCAGTTCGTTCTCCATTTCGTACATTTCTTTCTTTCTCGATTGCCTTCTCAATTTCGTTCACTTCTTTCTCGATTTCGTTCACTTCGTTCATTTCTTTCTCAATTCGTTCATTTCGTTCTCGATTTCATTCATTTCGTTCTTCACTTCGTTCTCCATTTTGTCCATTTCATTCTCGATTTCGTTCATTTCTTTCTTGATTTCGTTCAATTCGTTAATTTCGTCAAATTCGTTAATTTCGTTCTCTATTTCATTCTCCATGCCGTCCGTTTCGTTCTCCATTTCGTTCATTTCTTTCTTGATTTCGTTCGTTTTGTTCTCCATTTCGTTCGTTTCGTTCTCCACTTCATTCATTTCTTTCTCGATTTCGTTCAATTCGTTCATTTCGTTCTTGATTTCGTTCATTTCTTTCTCGACTTCGTTCATTTCGTTCTCCATTTCGTTCATTTCTTTGTCGATTGCGTTCGTTTCGTTCTCCATTTCGTTCATTTTTTTCTCGACTTTGTTCATTTCGTTATCCATTCCGATCGTTTCGTTCCCAATTTTGTTCATTTTATTCATTTCGATCTCAACTGCATTCTCCATTTCGTTCATTTCTTTCTCGATTTCGTTCAATTCGTTCATTTTGTTCTCTATTTCGTTCATTTCGTTCTCCATTTCATCCTCAATTTTATGCATTTTGTTCACGACGATTTCGTGCATTTCGTTCTCGCTTTCGTTCATTTTTTTCTCTATTTCGTTCAATTCGTTCTCCATTTCGTTCATTTCGTTCTCGATTTCGTTCATTTGGTTTTCCATATCGTTCATTTTGTTCTCGATTTCGTTCATTTCGTTCTCCACTTCGTTCTCCATTTCGTTCATCTCTTTCTCGATTTCGTTCATTTCTTTCTCGATTTCGTTCATTTCTTTCTCGATTTCGTTCAATTCTTTCTCGATTTCGTTCAATTCGTTCATTTCGTTCAATTCGTTAATTTCGTTCTCTATTTCATTCTCCATGATGTTCGTTTCGTTCTCCATTTCGTCCATTTCTTTCTCGATTTCGTTTATTTCGTTTTCTATTTCGTTCTCAATTTTGTGCATTTTGTTCTGGACGATTTCGTGCATTTCGTTCTCCACTTCGTTCATTTCGTTCATTTTTTTCTCTATTTCGTTCAATTCGTTCTCCACTTCGTTCATTTTGTTCTCCATTTCGTTCATTTCTTTCTCGATTTCGTTCATTTCGTTTTCGATTTCGTTCATTTGGTTTTCCATATCGTTCATTTTGTTCTCGATTTCGTTCATTTCGTTCTCTACTTCGTTCTCCATTTCGTTCATCTCTTTCTCGATTTCGTTCATTTCGTTCATTTCTTTCTCGATTTCGTTCATTTCGTTCTCGATTTCGTTAATTTCGTTCTCCACTTCTTTCCATATTTCGTTAATTTTTTACCCGATTTCGTTCAATCCGGCCATTTCGTTCTCTATATCATTCAGTTCGTTCTCCATTCCCCATTTCTTTCTTTCTCGATTTCGTTGACTTCTTTCTCGATTTCGTTCATTTCGTTTTCCATATCGTTCATTTCGTTCTCCACTTCGTTCTTCATTTCGTTGATTTCTTTCTCGATTTAGTTCAAATCGTTCATTTAGTTCTCTATTTCGTTCTCGCTTTCATTAATTTCGTTCTACACTTCGTTTATTTCGTTCTCCATTTCGTTCATTTCTTTCTCGATTTCATTTGTTTCATTCTCGATTTCTTTCCATCCATTCATTCCACACATTTCACTCATTTCACTGTTCCACTCATTCTATTCATTTCGTTCATCTCGTTCATTTCTTTCATTACATTCCCAATTTCATTCATTTCATTCCTGATTTCATTCATTTCTTTCTCTATATCCCTCATTTCTTCATTTCAATGAGTACAACTGAAACGTTGCAGTCCAAATTTACATTCCACATTCACATTCACATCTTTTGGGTGCAGTAAAAATTCAATCTAGGAGCCAGTTCGAAAATACTCACAATGTTATCTTGAATTTCAGTGTATCCTTTGTAGTTTACAAGCAGACTGTATTCAAAAACCAATCCTCTCGTGTATTGCCCATAAGAGACGCTAGCCTTAAGGGTTTACTAATTCAAATACTTGGCTCTGTTCATCAAAGTTGTTTTCCTGCAATATTGCGGGCTTCCTGAATGGTCTTTCCACTGACATAGAAGCATTTTTGACAAATGACAATTATTTGCAAGAAATGTCATTTGAATGAAAGTAAATGAGTCTCCCTGTACACTGATACACCTTTTTTACTTTGTTTATTATTGTCTCATGACCTTTCCATAGACTAGACAAGACAGTTAGACTGACCCGACCATGGGACATTTTTTTCACTGTATCATTAAATTTATCATCTCTATCTGTTTTTTTTTTTATATAGCTGCTGACTATTTTAAGACTGCGATTTTATTACGCTGAACGCGGTGGGCGCCAGCGTTCAATTGTTTTAAATTTCTTGATACCAGCACGAAGATTGATCTGCTGGAACGAAGTCGTATATACGGAGGTAGGACTAGAATGTATACAGTTTGGGGAATTTTCTTAGGTTACATTGGGTTATACTGTGAGATAAATAGAACAATGTGTACGAAGTTTTTGACTATTTCAGATATCAGGTAATCATAAAATAGGGTTGCCATGCAAACAATTGACGAAAAGAGAGTAAAATCATTAATTGGAAGTAATTCTTAGGTATTGTTTTAAGATGACAATTTTTGTGTGATTCTAGGGATCAGGGAAACGGAAAATAATAAGAGATTCTTGCTGTTTCCTATTCCGTAATCTACCTTTATTAAAGTGTTAATACGGCTATTAAAGTGTTATTTTTTTATTTTAAAATAATGAACAACTTCTAAAGTACTAGGAGTTAGAAATAGTGAAAATAGGTTAGAATTTGGTGTATATTGGAAAGATATCAGTTACTCTTAGATCTCAGATATATCCCCAATCAGTACGTTCAACACAAAATGGCAAGTTGTAATCTGGATGATGCCAACTTGGTTGACAAAATGCAAGTCCATTTTACTATTAAATGAGGAAAAAACTAATTTTCTAGCTAACAACTTAACAATTTAAAAATGAATGAGCGCGACTGAACACATCCTAGCAACCACTATTGAATCGCATAGTCATGTTTGTTTTTTGTGTGCAGGCTGGTTTATGTGACGTACAAGCACGCTGGCTTCAAAAACCAATCAATTCTTGTATTGCTTATCAGATACACCAGTAAACTTTATTAATTCAAATAGTTAGCTTTGTTTATTTTAGTCCCTCTCTGTTACTTACAATATTGCAGTCCTCTTGGATAGTCTAGCTGACTTCACGAGTCTTGCATACTAATTTTTAATAATTCAAACCTTTTATTGCTTTGTCAGTTACTGTCTTCAGGATTTATATTCCTTTTATAAACCAGACAGGCCTGTCCGTGTGGCACTTTTTTCTTTACATCCTTTGATTTATCTTCTATCTGAAGACAAAATCTAATTTTTAATAGCTGCCGGCTATTTCACGACTGATTTTGTTGTGCATGCGGCGGGCGTCGGTGTTCAATTGTTTTCAACTTTTTGATACCCGCACGGAGGCTGTGATCCACAACGAGGTTTGTAGATTAGGCCTGCAGAAATAGAAAAACGGTATAACTAATTCGTTTCAGATAGCCGTAGGTAAAAACAGGTGTACTTAGTTATAAGGAATATACCTCTGCGATTCCTCCCAAATCAAATAAATAGAACATTGTTTATAAGTCACTTGTATGTGAAAAAATCATGAAATTTGGAGTTTTTTAAAAATTGCAGTAAGACTGCAGTAGATTAATTTTTTTGAATGTTTCTGTTTACTAGGTAATTCCAAACCGGTTAATTTAAGCCCCGGTTGATTTCATTTCATTGATTATTTATTTAAATAATTGCCGAAAACCTTCGAAATTTTCGAAAATTTCAAGCATTTTTTACTCTGAAAGGAAAAATGCTAGATTCTTGAAACGTTGGTGGAATATGTGTCTCATTACCCTCAACTTACAAAAAAAATTTCGTTTCAAAATGTTGATTAGTTTTCGAGAAATTCTATTTGTTTATTAAAAAGGTCCCAAATGTTTAATGAAAAATTGACCTATTAACGTTATCAAAAATAATTCAACCACAGCTAATTTTTTTCGTCAAGACGTCAATTTTACGAATCTGTTATGGGCGTATCGATTTTCAATAATTTTGACCGTCAAAATGGCGTTAACAACATTGCTACTTTTCGGAGCAGCGTTTTTTGCAAATAACTTTACAACAAATGAACGTATCTGCACAAATCTTTCATATTTGAGTTGCTGGTATTTTTCTACAAATTTATAAAAAAAAAATTGTTGCTCTGGGACATGTAGGAGCCGAGATAATTTTTTAAATTGTTTAATGCGCCAAACGTTTATTTATTAATATTTATGGCCAAAATTGAAACTGGTTGTTAATAAGATCTTGAATTTTGTGAATTCATCAAGTCCTATTGAAAACGGGCCCTTTTTGAGATCAAAATATAATTTTTAATAATTAGTGATTTTAGAGCGTCTTCAATTTGTTTGGCTCAAGGGACAGGTGAATTTTTGATCAAACGAGTTTCAAATTGGGGTAGCGAGAAAAATTCGTCATATCTCCGTTATTTTCCGGCCAATTTCGACGTTTTTTTTTTTATTTGGGGTATCTCACGAAAATAATAACAATGGGCACATTTGCAATATCCAAATAATAAACATATAATTGTTATAAACAATTTTTTTTTTTTAATTTTTTCTTTTTTGGGCTTATGCAACTTATAATGGGCTAATGTATTAAATATAAATTTATAAAGATTATATAATGGTAACAATGCTGTAACATCGTATATTGTTTGATGGAGAAATAGTTTGTGCATACATTGTTACCATTATATAATCTTTATAAATTTATATTTAATACATTAGCACATTATAAGTTGCATAAGCCCAAAAAAGGAAAAATTTAAAAATATATATATATATTGTTTATAACAATTATTTGTTTATTATTTTGATATTGCAAATGTGCCCATTGTTATTATTTTCGTGAGCTACCCCAAATTAAAAAAAAAAACGTCGAAATTGGCCGGAAAATAACGGAGATATGACGAATTTTTCTCGCTACCCCAATTTGAAACTCGTTTGATCAAAAATTCACCTGTCCCTTGAGCCAAACAAATTGAAGACGCTCTAAAATCACTAATTATTAAAAATTGTATTTTGACCTCAAAAAGGGCCCGTTTTCAATAGGACTTGATGAATTCACAAAATTCAAGATCTTATTAACAACCAGTTTCAATTTTGGCCATAAATATTAATATATAAACGTTTGGCGCATTAAACAATTTAAAAAATTATCTCGGCTCCTACATGTCCCAGAGCAACAATTTTTTTTTACAAATTTGTAGAAAAATACCAGCAACTCAAATATGAAAGATTTGTGCAGATACGTTCATTTGTTGTAAAGTTATTTGCAAAAAACGCTGCTCCGAAAAGTAGCAATGTTGTTAACGCCATTTTGACGGTCAAAATTATTGAAAATCGATACGCCCATAACAGATTCGTAAAATTGACGTCTTGACGAAAAAAGTGAGCTGTGGTTGAATTATTTTTGATAATGTTAATAGGTCAATTTTTCATTAAACATTTGGGACCTTTTTAATAAACAAATAGAATTTCTCGAAAACTAATAAACATTTTGAAACGAAATTTTTTTTGTAAGTTGAGGGTAATGAGACACATATTCCACCAACGTTTCAAGAATCTAGCATTTTTCCTTTCAGAGTAAAAAATGCTTGAAATTTTCGAAAATTTCGATGGTTTTCGGCAATTATTTAAATAAATAATCAATGAAATGAAATCAACCGGGGCTTAAATTAACCGGTTTGGAATTACCTAGTAAACAGAAACATTCAAAAAAATTAATCTACTGCAGTCTTACTGTAATTTTTAAAAAAATCCAAATTTCATGATTTTTTCACATAAAAGTGACTTTTAAACAATGTTCTGTTTATTTGATTTGGGAGGAATCGCAGAGGTATATTCCTTATAACTAAATACACCTGTTTTTACCTATGGCTATCTGAAACGAATTAGTTACAGATTCCCGTTCACATCGTCTAATTCTACAGGCCTAGATGGAAAGATGGTAAAAGATGCACAGTGGTAACGATTATTAATAATTATAGCCCAGGCGTTAAGTTGGAGAAAACCCTTTAAATAAGGAAAAAGCCCAAATTTTTGCGCTGAACTCAAAGATGAGTGAGCGCAAATGTTCGAATATTGGTCATCAGATGCCTACGGGGTTTATTAATTTAAATACTTGACTTTGTTTATCTTAGTTATTCTCATTATTTGCAGTATCCCTCTGAAAAATAATAAATGTCTCTTATGTTATAGTAAACGAGTCACCCTGTATATTATTTGCTAATAAACAAACCTTTTTTGTTTTGTTAATTATTACTGTCGCCAGTATTTATCATATTTTTATAAACCAGTCGAGGCAGTTAAGTTAGACCACGGGATGTTTTTTACCATTATATCATTTAATTTATCTTCTCCATCTGAAAACATAAAATCTATTCTGTAATAGCTGCCAGCTATTTCACGACTGACTTTATTGTGCTGAATGATTCGCATACGGTGGGCGTCGTCGGCGTTCGATTGTTTTAAATTTCTTGACACTCGCACGGAGGCTGTGATCGAAAACTAAAAAATGAATGAGCGCTACTGAAAACATCGTAGCAACGACTAAACGTGAAATCGTGAATCGAATGATAATCATGCTTGTTTTTTGTGTGCAGATTCAGTGGTCAAAGTGTCGTACAAGCGATTCGCTTGTGTATTGCTCGTCTGGGGTGCCAACACCAGGTTTCTTTTACTTTTAATATTGCAGTTTTTCTGAATGAATGAAATATTTGAATATTTTTGATGTTACAAATATTTTCAATAAAACATCGTTGAGTTGAAGTAAATACGCCACCCTGTATACCAGCTCTTAATAAACACACCTATTTTGCTTCGGTAATTACTGTCCCCAGTATTTATGACCTTTTAAGAAACAAGACAAGACAGTTTAACAGACCTGTCCACAGTACATTTTTTTCACTATATCATTTAACTTATCTTCTATCTGGAAACATGGAATCGACGTTTTAATAACTGCTGGCTATTTTACCACAGCGATTGTTTTGTGGTGAACGATTCGCATCCAGTGGGCGTCGGCGTTCAATTGTTTTCAACTTCTCGATGCACGGAGACTCTGATCCATTGGGACGAGGTTCGTAGATGCAGAGGTAGTAGAAGGTATGAAACCGATAATGATTAGTTCTAATGATAATGATCAGTCAGGCTTTGGTCACAGCGCGACGAGTGCAATTTTAAAAGTTAGTTATGGCATAGGTAGCTAGGGGTTACGATCAAGGTAAAATCATTGCAGTTGTGTTGCTTGATTACTCTAAAGCCTTCGACACTATTAATCAGTCTACTTTTTCCAAAAATAAAATGCAACACTTGCGAATTGAATTGGCCCAATTCCAAGTGCAGCCAAACAATTAGCTCCAGCTAGCTACAGCTGGGTGGTGAATTCGGCGAAGCCTTGTTTTAGAGTACAGAGATAATATTGAGAGCAATGGGCGCCAGAGTATTTATAACTAAATACACAAAAGATTATCGAAAACACAATTAGGTATTTACTACATAAACTAGAAGAAAAGAAAGCTGTGAATTTAACAAGTTTAATGTTACAAATTCTTTACAACACACAATGACTCAGAACTAAATATAATTAAAAATATTGAAAATATGAATAAAAATTACAATTTAACCAATTTCTCTGTCTGTCTGTTTTACTGTTGTAAAGGCTTACTCGATGGGAATGAACTGAGATGGAAGTGGTTCTCCTAGTAGCGATGAATCCTGCGAGTACTCGAGGTTGATGAAAGGTTGCGAGATCCTGTCTCCACACTCTTACTCAGTCGAGAGTGTCCAGGTTCCAACCAAATTTATTACTTTTCGGGAACACCCAATATCTCCTTACTTCTGATGTTGTTAACTCAGTATCGATTTCCAGTGAGTCAAATTTCCAGAAGGCCAGATGTCATGAAATAAAGACAGAACAGTTGAGAAAAGAAAATAGAGAAATAATACTAGGTTGAAAATTATTTCAACTAGTGGTAGATGAAAAAATAACAAAGTTCCGGCAATATAGTTAAATTACTAGATAAAATTCACAAAATTAATATTTCTTAATATTATAATAGAAAAAAATTGTCAAAATGACACAACTAGATATTAGAATTTGTAAAATTACCAAATTTACATAAAAATACGGTATCTGACACCAATTACTAAAAAAATTGAATTATTAACAAAATAATACGAAAATTCGAACACAAGAATTTAGTAAGGTTGCAAAACTTCACTATCAGTTCGTTAACAGATAACTTAACTTGATTGAATTTGTCCTATAGGTTGAAAACCATGAGGGACTGTAATTTTTAAAGGACTATAATTCAATGTCAGATTTGTACGGGACAATTTAAACTTAGAAACGTTAATGCAGTAATAACTCTAAAGATTCAGATATTTAATATATCAATAACAAAATAATTGGTAACAATAATCACAATATTGAAATAAATTCGAAATTTCAGCACACATAAAGATTTCAAGTTAATATTTTACTAATAGTTTAACGGTAAAAATATCAAAAATTAATATATGAAATACCGATAATGTCTTTCGCTTTCCGACGGACAAAAATGAATGAACTTATGCCTAATTCAAAATGGCAGGAAATACGTAAAACCAAGGTAAATCTACACTCTTGTAACTTACACGAAAATTAAGGAATGAACTAATAATAATAATTTGTCAATAATAAAATCGATATAGAACTGTGATAGCGTGAATATGATGAAAAAAAGGAAAACAGAAAATCGGACTTTTGTCACATCCGAAGCAACTGATCAAATGTACTAAAAATTGATTAATTCAAAGAGAAGAAAAAAATACTATAGATCACTTACCCCGTATGCTTTGGAAGCTCCTGGACAGAAATCTGTAGCTCTGGACAGTAAATAAATTCGGCAAAAACCTAAGTCTTAAATGGACTTCCTTCACTGTCCAAAACCAGTGTAGTTTTCCTTTTTCCAGCTTATATGAACCACAGTCGAACCTAATAACAATAAAAATCCACACAGAAATTGTTCTATGTACGAAATAACGATAATCTGCAAGTTTCACTTACAGCGATAATTTATACAATTTAAATATTGTATAACGTGTCAATTAACAATAATTGAACCACGAAAACGTCTACTTTAGACAAGATACGGTAAAACGGAAATGGGAATACTCATCCACGTGCTTAAAAAACAGTGCCACTAGGTAATTATCTGAAAATAATCCAATATATGGAAATAATACGAAATACGGTAATTATTTGGCAAATTATTATTTTTACTATAGCACACTAAAGCTGAAGCAATAATTAATAAGCAAATTTTATGAATAGCGATATTTAAGCGACTACAAGAAATGTATGACTTACCTAGGTAAAATCCGAAAGGCAAAAGACACTCTCCCTAGCCCGGGACGAGCCTCGTTCACAACGTTCATCCGCTGTGGCGTTTTTGTTGTATTTTTTCCTACCACATACCGATCAAATGCGAATACAGGGTTATTCAGTAGTGAGGAGTCATATTTTAATACGCAAAATAGAATCTATAACCTGCTGTAACGAATTGCAGCTTAAATCGTTACAAGCTAGGGGTTATGATCAAGGTAAAATCATTGCACTTGTGTTGCTTGATTACTCTAAAGCCTTCGACACTATTAATCAGTCTACTTTTTCCAAAAATAAAATATTACGGCTAGTAATAGGCAGCAGTGAGTTATTTCAAATCCAATTTTGAAACCTTGAATGCCGGAGTACCCCAAGGTTCAATATTAGGGCCACTCTAGTCTCTCCGTGGCCTCCGACACCACAAAAAGAGATTATTATTATTATTATAATCCGGGCATTACATTGGAAAAATCCTTTAAATGTGGATCCACTAATTTTGCCCAAAGGATCAAAGATTTGAACTTAACCCTACATTGCAACTCTATTAAATTTTAGGTGTTAAAAATCGTTTTTTTTTTTTAATTCCTTGCAAACAACTACATATGTGTCAAACGCGGTGTTGTTCCGGGCTGGGCAAGGTTTCGAGTAATGAATTCTTGCGCCATAAATCAAAGTAAGTGACCAGACGAAGTACGCAAATGTACCAAATAGGAATAACATCGTAAACAATTTCATTGTCAAAGTGTAACGTTCTGGTAGAATTCAAATTAAAATTAAAGCACATATCCATCGTTAAGTGAATACAAATTGATTGGCCTCCAAATTTAAAAAGGAAGCGTCTATAAGACCAGCAGACGTTGTACAATTGACGGATGAATCATCTTTATTAATTGATGAATCTGAGAAGAGCCTCACTTAAAAATTCCATTCGGTAATTATTGTGCCTTCCGTATTTCAGCGGTTATTCTGGGAGATACGCATTTATTTAACTATCAATGATACGCACACAGAATAATTTAAACTGTGGTTTTACTTTTAAACTGGAGCTTAGTCACTATTTTGCATTACAACTATTACAGCAAGGACTATGATAGCTGTCCACTTCAAACTTTCGGTAAAGATTATGAACGTACCCACCACATTCGTTGTGGAGTTGAGGCGGTCCAAGACACTATTTATTTATTTGGGCTCCAGTAATGTCTTCTCTATAGGCCTGTAGAATTAGACGATGTGAACGGAAATCTGTAACTAATTCGTTTCAGATAGCCGTAGGTAAAAACAGGTGTATTTAGTTATAAGGAATATACCTCTGCGATACCTCCCAAATCAAATAAACAGAACATTGTTTAAAAGTCACTTTTATGTGAAAAAAATCATGAAATTTGGAGTTTTTTAAAAATTGCAGTAAGACTGCAGTAGATTAATTTTTTTGAATGTTTCTGTTTACTAGGTAATTCCAAACCGGTTAATATAAGCCCCGGTTGATTTCTTTTCATTGATTATTTATTTAAATAGTTGCCGAAAACCATCGAAATTTTCGAAAATTTCAAGCATTTTTTACTCTGAAAGAAAAAATGCTAGATTCTTGAAACTTTGGTGGAATATGTGTCTCATTACCCTCAACTTACAAAAAATATTTCGTTTCAAAATGTTTATTAGTTTTCGAGAAATTCTATTTGTTTATTAAAAAGGTCCCAAATGTTTAATGAAAAATTGACCTATTAACGTTATCAAAAATAATTCAACCACAGCTCATTTTTTTCGTCAAGACGTCAATTTTACGAATCTGTTATGGGCGTATCGATTTTCAATAATTTTGACCGTCAAAATGGCGTTAACAACATTGCTACTTTTCGGAGCAGCGTTTTTTGCAAATAACTTTACAACAAATGAACGTATCTGCACAAATCTTTCATATTTGAGTTGCTGGTATTTTTCTACAAATTTATAAAAAAAAAATGTTGCTCTGGGACATGTAGGAGCCGAGATAATTTTTTAAATTGTTTAATGCGCCAAACGTTTATTTATTAATATTTATGGCCAAAATTGAAACTGGTTGTTAATAAGATCTTGAATTTTGTGAATTCACCAAGTCCTATTGAAAACGGGCCCTTTTTGAGGTCAAAATATAATTTTTAATAATTAGTGATTTTAGAGCGTCTTCAATTTGTTTGGCTCAAGGGACAGGTGAATTTTTGATCAAACGAGTTTCAAATTGGGGTAGCGAGAAAAATTCGTCATATCTCCGTTATTTTCCGGCCAATTTCGACGTTTTTAATTTGGGGTAGCTCACGAAAATAATAACAATGGGCACATTTGCAATATCCAAATAATAAACAAATAATTGTTATAAAAATTTTTTTTTTTAATTTTAAAAAAAAATTTTTTTTTTTTTTGGGCTTATGCAACTTATAATGTGCTAATGTATTAAATATAAATTTATAAAGATTATATAATGGTAACAATGCTGTAACATCGTATATTGTTTGATGGAGAAATAGTTTGTGCATAAGCCCAAAAAAGAAAAAATAAAAAAAAAAATTGTTTATAACAATTATTTGTTTATTATTTGGATATTGCAATTGTGCCCATTGTTATTATTTTCGTGAGCTACCCCTAATTAAAAAAAAAACGTCGAAATTGGCCGGAAAATAACGGAGATATGACGCATTTTTCTCGCTACTCCAATTTGAAACTCGTTTGATCAAAAATTCACCTGTCCCTTGAGCCAAACAAATTGAAGACGCTCTAAAATCACTAATTATTAAAAATTATATTTTGACCTCAAAAAGGGCCCGTTTTCAATAGGACTTGATGAATTCACAAAATTCAAGATCTTATTAACAACCAGTTTCAATTTTGGCCATAAATATTAATAAATAAACGTTTGGCGCATTAAACAATTTAAAAAATTATCTCGGCCCCTACATGTCCCAGAGCAACAATTATTTTTTATAAATTTGTAGAAAAATACCAGCAACTCAAATATGAAAGATATGTGCAGATACGTTCATTTGTTGTAAAGTTATTTGCAAAAAACGCTGCTCCGAAAAGTAGCAATGTTGTTAACGCCATTTTGACGGTCAAAATTATTGAAAATCGATACGCCCATAACAGATTCGTAAAATTGACGTCTTGACGAAAAAAATGAGCTGTGGTTGAATTATTTTTGATAACGTTATAGGTCAATTTTTCATTAAACATTTGGGACCTTTTTAATAAACAAATAGAATTTCTCGAAAACTAATAAACATTTTGAAACGAAATTTTTTTTGTAAGTTGAGGATAATGAGACACATATTCCACCAAAGTTTCAAGAGTCTAGCATTTTTCCTTTCAGAGTAAAAAATGCTTGAAATTTTCGAAAATTTCGATGATTTTCGGCAATTATTTAAATAAATAATCAATGAAATGAAATCAATCGGGGCTTAAATTAACCGGTTTGGAATACCTAGTAAACAGAAACATTCAAAAAAATTAATCTACTGCAGTCTTACTGTAATTTTTAAAAAACTCCAAATTTCATGATTTTTTCACATAAAAGTGACTTTTAAACAATGTTCTGTTTATTTGATATGGGAGGTATCGCAGAGGTATATTCCTTATAACTAAATACACCTGTTTTTACCTGTGGCTATCTGAAACGAATTAGTTACACCGTTTTTTCTATTTCTGCAGGCCTACTATTGAACACGGGAATAATTCTCCCGCAGGGTGGATTTTTCCCACTCGTAAAAGGTGAAAAGTTTGTACTTAGAAGCGTTAACTTGTATTTTATGCTTTCTACTTTTCCTTTTGCCTTCTTCACAGCTGAATCCAGGAAAATTCTTCCACAATATATTGTTAATGTTTTTTTGCAGGTGTTTGTTTGCATTTGTCAACATCTGCAGCCGATCTTGGTTTCGCAGTCACGACAGTCTGAGATCCGGCCTCTAGTTATATTTATAAAATGATAAATTTCGTTGTTAAATATCAAAAATTATAAATCACTCACAAATATTTAACCAAAAAGATAAAAGACACTTGTGATCTAGTTAACCTTTGCAAATATAACTCGTATCTTTCTTATTTATATGACGAAACGCTCTTCTGTGGTACACACATTTTAAATATATTAAGATTAATGTTTACCTTAGCGTTCATTATGAACAACAAACAAAAAAGTTGCCTTTGAATTAGTCAAACAATGTCACGCTTAATTTATTTCTTGCTTTTTCTTTCTTGTACGCCTTTTCGTTTTGTAAGTGTGGGCATCAATAAATCATTATCTACAAGTTATTTGACAGGCCTCTATACGTGAATTTAAATATGAAATCAAGAGATATCACGCGTTATGCCCCACGGGAGCAATCCTTGAACACGACTGATGCATTTAAGGTTTATCACGTTTTGAATATTGCAAATGCTTCTTTTTTGTTTTTTTCGTTTACACGAAATGGGGCGGGAAGATCGGGTGAGATACTTATTTAAGTTTTTATTCTTTCTTCATGCTCTTCAACTGAACATATCGGCGTAACTTACTCTCTAGTATGCCCACCAGGAAAAGGCCAGAGCTAAAGACTGAACGATGCAGTTGCCCCATCTTTTTCCATTTCACGGCCAGGGAAATTTTTTAATATAATTTTGAGGTTAACGTCAATTCATTATCTTCAGTGATAAAGAAATGTCGACAAATTGAAGATAATTGGAACCATTGTAGTAGTTCTCACACCGAATGCGTGCTCAATGCGAGTTTCACTAACCAAGTTGGCATCATTAGTAGGCGATTAAAACTACCAATGCTTAAATTATTGTCAGTACTAACCAACGGAACGAGCTAGTTGGACCCGGCTTGCCCCTATTCGTAATATGTTTTACATTTTGTTGCCTATCATTTGTAACGTTTTTATTATTTTTAATTAACACGAATTTGTTCTATAATTATTTTCAAAGGCAAGGTGGACAATACTAGACACGGTTCTGAGATGAGTCTTATGTCTCTTAAATCTAGTTAAAATTGAGCGTCTCGTTTGTCCAACTTATGTGCTTTACAAATCATAATCTCCACAATCGAGTAAATCCTCGATCTTTCAGATACTCGAATCTTTATTCATAATTGCAGTAAAGGAACGTCCTTCGTACTAATTTTTACATTTTGTTGCTTATATCTTGTTAAAATTGATCACCTTGTCTGTCCAACTTATATGCTTCACAAATCACCATCTTTACAATCAATTTCGTAAATCCTCGACCATTCTGATGGTCAAATCTGAAGTTATAATTACAACAAAGGGAAAGCCTTGCTACTATTCATACTTTTTTTTTTATGTTTTGTTGCTTGAATGTTGTTAAAATTGAGCATCTTGTCTGTCCAACTTATTTGCTTTACAAATCACTATCTTTACAATCGATTTCGTAAATCCTCGACCTTTCAGATACTCGAATTTTTATTCACGATTGCAGCAAAGGAAAGTCCTTGCCACTATTTATACTAATTTTTTAATTTTGTTGCTTATATCTCGTTAAAATTGAGCATCTTGTCTGTCCAACTTATATGCTTTACAAATCACTGTCTTTACAGTCGATTTCGTAAATCCTCAACCTTTCTGATGATCAAATTTTATTAATGATTACAATAAGAGAAACGCCCTTACCACTATTCATACTATTTTTTACATTTTGTGGCTTAAATCTCGTTAAAATTAGTCATCTCGCCTGTCCAACTTATGTGCTTTACAAATCGCTATCTTTGCAATCGATTTAATAAAACTCCGACCTTTCAGATGCTCGAATCTTTACTTATGATTTGAATAAAGGGAGCGCCCTTTTTTACATTTTCGTTAAACTGAGCGTCTCGTGTGTCCAACTTATACGCTTTACAAATCACTATCTTTACAATCGATTTCGCAAATCCCCGACCTTTCTAATGCTCGAATCTGATACAACAAAGGGAATGTCCTTGCCACTATTTATACTAATTTTTAAATTTTGTTGCTTAAATGTCGTTAAAATTGAGCATCTTGTTTGTCCAACTTATGTGCTTGACAAATCACTATCTTTACGATCGATTTCGTAAATCCTTCGACCGTTCGATGCTTGAATCTGAAGTTATGATTACAACAAAAGGAACGTCCTTGCCGCTATTCATACTATTTTTTACATTTTGTTGCTTAAATTTTGTTAAAATTGAGAAAGTTTGTCCAACTTATGTGCTTTACAAATCACAATTTTTACAACCAATTTCGTAAATCCCCGACCTTTCTAATGCTCGAATCTGATACAACAAAGGGAACGTCCTTGCCACTATTTATACTAATTTTTAAATTTTGTTGCTTAAATGTCGTTAAAATTGAGCATCTTGTTTGTCCAACTTATGTGCTTGACAAATCACTATCTTTACCATCGATTTCGTAAATCCTTCGACCGTTCGATGCTTGAATCTGAAGTTATGATTACAACAAAAGGAACGTCCTTGCCGCTATTCATATTATTTTTTACATTTTGTTGCTTAAATTTTGTTAAAATTGAGAAAGTTTGTCCAACTTATGTGCTTTACAAATCACAATTTTTACAACCAATTTCGTAAATCCTCGATCTTTCAGATACTTGAATCTTTTTATAATTACAACAAAGGGAACGTCCTTGCCACCATTCATACTATTTTCTAAATTTTACTACTTAAATCTCGTTAAACTAAGCGTCTCGTGTGTCCAACTTATACGCTTTACAAGTCACTATCTTTACAATCGATTTCGCAAATCCTCGACCTTTCAATTGCTCGAATCTGTTACAACAAAGGGAACGTCCTTACCACTATTTACACAAATTTTTAAATTTTGTTGCTTAAATGTCGTTAAAATTGAGCATCTTGTTTGTCCAACTTATGTGCTTGACAAATCACTATCTTTACCATCGATTTCGTAAATCTTTCGACCGTTCGATGCTTGAATCTGAAGTTATGATTACAACAAAAGGAACGTCCTTGCCGCTATTCATACTATTTTTTACATTTTGTTGCTTAAATTTTGTTAAAATTGAGAAAGTTTGTCCAACTTATGTGCTTTACAAATCACAATTTTTACAACCAATTTCGTAAATCCTCGATCTTTCAGATACTTGAATCTTTTTATAATTACAACAAAGGGAACGTCCTTGCCACCATTCATACTATTTTCTAAATTTTGTTGCTTAAATCTCGTTAAACTAAGCGTCTCGTGTGTCCAACTTATACGCTTTACAAATCACTATCTTTACAATCGATTTCGCAAATCCCCTACCTTTCTAATGCTCGAATCTGATACAACAAAGGGAACGTCCTTGCCACTATTTATACTAATTTTTAAATTTTGTTGCTTAAATGTCGTTAAAATTGAGCATCTTGTTTGTCCAACTTATGTGCTTGACAAATCACTATCTTTACCATCGATTTCGTAAATCCTTCGACCGTTCGATGCTTGAATCTGAAGTTATGATTACAACAAAAGGAACGTCCTTGCCGCTATTCATATTATTTTTTACATTTTGTTGCTTAAATTTTGTTAAAATTGAGAAAGTTTGTCCAACTTATGTGCTTTACAAATCACAATTTTTACAACCAATTTCGTAAATCCTCGATCTTTCAGATACTTGAATCTGTTTATAATTACAACAAAGGGAACGTCCTTGCCACTATTCATACTATTTTCTAAATTTTGTTGCTTAAATCTCGTTAAACTAAGCATCTCGTGTGTCCAACTTATACGCTTTACAAATCACTATCTTTACAATCGATTTCGCAAATCCCCGACCTTTCTAATGCTCGAATCTGTTACAACAAAGGGAACGTCCTTGCCACTATTTATACTAATTTTTAAATTTTGTTGCTTAAATGCCGTTAAAATTGAGCATCTTGTTTGTCCAACTTATGTGCTTGACAAATCACTATCTTTACCATCGATTTCGTAAATCCTTCGACCGTTCGATGCTTGAATCTAAAGTTATGATTACAACAAAAGGAACGTCCTTGCCGCTATTCATACTATTTTTTACATTTTGTTGCTTAAATTTTGTTAAAATTGAGAAAGTTTGTCCAACTTATGTGCTTTACAAATCACAATTTTTACAACCAATTTCGTAAATCCTCGATCTTTCAGATACTTGAATCTTTTTATAATTACAACAAAGGGAACGTCCTTGCCACCATTCATACTATTTTCTAAATTTTGTTGCTTAAATCTCGTTAAACTAAGCATCTCGTGTGTCCAACTTATACGCTTTACAAATCACTATCTTTACAATCGATTTCGCAAATTCCCGACCTTTCTAATGCTCGAATCTGTTACAATAAAGGGAACGTCCTTGCCACTATTTATACTAATTTTTAAATTTTTTTGCTTAAATGTCGTTAAAATTGAGCATCTTGTTTGTCCAACTTATGTGCTTGACAAATCACTATCTTTACCATCGATTTCGTAAATCCTTCGACCGTTCGATGCTTGAATCTAAAGTTATGATTACAACAAAAGGAACGTCCTTGCCGCTATTCATACTATTTTTTACATTTTGTTGCTTAAATTTTGTTAAAATTGAGAAAGTTTGTCCAACTTATGTGCTTTACAAATCACAATTTTTACAACCAATTTCGTAAATCCTCGATCTTTCAGATACATGAATCTGTTTATAATTACAACAAAGGGAACGTCCTTGCCACCATTCATACTATTTTCTAAATTTTGTTGCTTAAATCTCGTTAAACTAAGCGTCTCGTGTGTCCAACTTATACGCTTTACAAATCACTATCTTTACAATCGATTTCGCAAATCCTCGACCTTTCTAATGCTCGAATCTGTTACAACAAAGGGAACGTCCTTACCACTATTTACACAAATTTTTAAATTTTGTTGCTTAAATGTCGTTAAAATTGAGTATCTTGTTTGTCCAACTTATGTGCTTGACAAATCACTATCTTTACGATCGATTTCGTAAATCTTTCGACCGTTCGATGCTTGAATCTGAAGTTATGATTACAACAAAAGGAACGTCCTTGCCGCTATTCATACTATTTTTTACATTTTGTTGCTTAAATTTTGTTAAAATTGAGAAAGTTTGTCCAACTTATGTGCTTTACAAATCACAATTTTTACAACCAATTTCGTAAATCCTCGATCTTTCAGATACTTGAATCTTTTTATAATTACAACAAAGGGAACGTCCTTGCCACCATTCATACTATTTTCTAAATTTTGTTGCTTAAATCTCGTTAAACTAAGCGTCTCGTGTGTCCAACTTATACGCTTTACAAATCACTATCTTTACAATCGATTTCGCAAATCCCCTACCTTTCTAATGCTCGAATCTGATACAACAAAGGGAACGTCCTTGCCACTATTTATACTAATTTTTAAATTTTGTTGCTTAAATGTCGTTAAAATTGAGCATCTTGTTTGTCCAACTTATGTGCTTGACAAATCACTATCTTTACCATCGATTTCGTAAATCCTTCGACCGTTCGATGCTTGAATCTGAAGTTATGATTACAACAAAAGGAACGTCCTTGCCGCTATTCATATTATTTTTTACATTTTGTTGCTTAAATTTTGTTAAAATTGAGAAAGTTTGTCCAACTTATGTGCTTTACAAATCACAATTTTTACAACCAATTTCGTAAATCCTCGATCTTTCAGATACTTGAATCTTTTTATAATTACAACAAAGGGAACGTCCTTGCCACTATTCATACTATTTTCTAAATTTTGTTGCTTAAATCTCGTTAAACTAAGCGTCTCGTGTGTCCAACTTATACGCTTTACAAATCACTATCTTTACAATCGATTTCGCAAATCCCCGACCTTTCTAATGCTCGAATCTGTTACAACAAAGGGAACGTCCTTGCCACTATTTATACTAATTTTTAAATTTTGTTGCTTAAATGCCGTTAAAATTGAGTAAGTATCTTGTTTGTCCAACTTATGTGCTTGACAAATCACTCTCTACAATGGATTTAATAAATACTCGACCTCTGAGATACCCGAATCCTTATTCACGATTGCAGCAAAGGAAACATCTTTCCATTATTTATACTAATTTTTACGTTTTATTGCTTATATAAAATTGAGCATTTTGTGTGCAACTTATGTGCTTTACAAATTGTGCCTTTACAATCGATTTCGTAAATCCCCAACCTTTCAGATACTCGAAACTTTATTTATGATTGCAGCAAAGGGAACGTCCTTGCCCCTATTCATACTATTCTTTAAGTTTTGTTGCTTAAATTTCGTTAAAATTGAACATTTGGTCTGTCCAACTTATGTGCTTTACAAATCACTGTCTTTACAATCGATTTCGTAAATCCTCGACCTTTCTGATGCTCGAATCTGAAGTTATAATTGCAACAAAGAGAACGTCTTTGCCACTATTCATACTATTTTTTACGTTTTGTTGCTTAAATCTCGTTAATATTGAGAATCTTGTCTGTCCAACTTATGTGCTTTACAAATCACTGTCTTGACAATCGATTTCGTAAATCCTCGACCTTTCTGATGCTCGAATCTGAAGTTATAATTACAACAAAGGGAACGTCCTTGTCACTGTTTATATTAGTTTTTAAAATTTGTTGCTTAAATCTCGTTAAAATTGAGCATCTTATCTGTCCAACTTATATGCTTTACAAATCACTATCTTTGCAATCGACTTAATACAACTTGGACCTTGCAGATGCTCGAATCTTTATTTATGATTTCAACAAAGGGAGCGCCCTTGCCAGTTGCCACTATTTATACTATTTTTTACATTTTATTGTAAACATCTCGTTAAAATTGAGCGTCTCGTCTCGTCTGTCCAACTTATTTTCTTCACAAATCACTATCTTTACAATCGATTTCGTAAATTCTCGACCTTTCTGATACTCGAATCTCAAGTTATAATAATGGGAACGTCCTTGCCACTTATTCATACTATTTTTACGTTTTATTGCTTAAATCTCGTTAAAATTGAGCATCTTATCTGTCCAACTTATATGCTTTACAAATCACTATCTTTGCAATCGATTTAATACAACTTGGACCTTTCAGATGCTCGAATCTTTACTTATGATTTCAATAAAGGGAGCGCCCTTGCCACTATTCATACTATTTTTTACATTTGATTGCAAAAATCTCGTTAAAATTGAGCGTCTCGTCTGTCCAATATATGTGTTTTACAAATCACTTTACAATCGATTTTGTGAATCCTCGACCTTTCAGATACTTAAATCTTTACTCATGATTACAACAAAGCGAACGTGAATCGCGGAAAGAGTGATAAGCAAATTTTTTGGAATATTAAAAAAACTATACGTGACTTATCAAATAATCAGTTTTATCATTCTTAGAATTTTGTGAACATAAAATTACCACGATCGAACTCATGATCTTCAACTTTCTCAAATAAAAAAATCAAATGTTAAAAATGTGATCATTCTTGCTTTATTTTATTGTTCTTAGAATCGTGGGTAAAATTATTCACTTGGTTGATGTATACGAATTTAAAAAAAATAGATTACTGATGAGGCACCCTATCGAGGATGAATAAAATAAAACAGTGTCTATGTTACAAAGTAATATTTTTACTACTACACTTGCGAAAAATTTCTAAACATTAAGGTTGCGATTTACTCCTCTGATATTAACCGCTATTTCTTTAGGAGTAAATTTTGCAGAAACTAATACACGGATTTTGAAAATTAATGTATCTAATTTTGCAGAAAAAAGTGTAAATGGCCGTGAGGTATTGAAATTACCATTCTTACCTATAATTGAGAAGGAAAAAATAAGACTGTACATATTGGCAATACGTAGGCAACTCATTCAATCGCTTGTATTTACAATTTTGTATTTTTTTTGTAAAAAGAAATTAGCTTACGGCCGAGTACAAAGTGTTACTTAAAAGCTCACCAAATATTGTCGCTCAAATTAACGTATCTTTCGTGAAATTGACCCTCAAAGGAGAATTTTCACATTTTTAGGTCAAGTAGTCATTTGCATTGCTGAAATAGCGCCCGAAACTAGGCAAATTACAGAACAATATTGCATTACAACTTGGTCTATCACTCTGGAGATGTCAGCATGTAGTAGTAGTAGCACTAGTAGTACTTTATTAGTCCAAAAGAGCACAAATACAGGCTATAAGCATTGAATAAAGGAATATATTCCTTTATTCAATGCTATAAGACAAGTCATACAACAAACATAGTGGTATAATACACAATATTATAAACACGTTACGTGCCGGCATCTGACGGCGAGTAGCGTGAACCCTCAAAACAAAACAAAAATTTGTTATCTGCATTGTCTTCCAGGCCGGACCAGCCAGTGATCGTCTACCCGCGTTAGGCAACCATACAAAGCATATTAGACTATTAAATCCTAGCCTTAAGTGAGGAATCTACCAACAAAATTTGTCTCATGATTTTCCCGACATCCTGTATAGAGGATAGGAAAACAGAAGTGACACATATCTAACAGAATAATAAAATATATTTAAAGTTGGCTCGAGTAATACTCAAGGATTCCTTAACATATGTATTTAAGTAGTGTGTGTCCAACGAAATTGTTATTTTACGACTGTTTTATTTTATATGGTTTATAGTGAATGACTTTATGTTTATTGCTTATAATCATGCAATATGTTTAAAAATTTTTGAAGATACATTATAACAAAGGAAACTGGATGTTACTCAGTCAAAAATAAATTTAGGTGAAAAGTATTCTTCAGGCAGTTCGATTTATCATCGAGTGCTCTCGAAAGTGGGGCGTGTCATTCGTTTTAAATTTCAAAATGGGAAATTTCAAAAATAAAATATGTATTTGTAGAAGGTAAAAACTCAAATTTAGAAATACCTAATTACCAGTAATCTGCCCAACTTTTTTTTACCTACTCTCAATTATAATAGCCAATAAGTTTATTTGCAACAAATTTTAAAATATATTTTTTATTAAATTATTTTGCAAAGATGCGCTCATATTTAATGGAATTAGATAATCTTCTGGTTACCATAATTAAAGCCAAATATGACATTTTAACTGGTCAGGGTTAATTTTATCATTCTCAGAACTTTGATAATATAATTCAGCGGTTTTGGTTGAGAATGTTATAATTATTCGTAATATTTGGAATACGAGGAAATATGCAAAAATTACTAAAAACACAAACAAGTCTGGAGATTATCTACACCGTTATATATCCCTGAGGATTCCCGTTTATTATTACCACACCGCATCCGCCAATAATAGTGATGTCTTCATATTCCAAGTATAACTTTTTGAACATATAAATAAATTCTTTAAATCTTATAATAAATTGGGGAAATTATGACTATTTTGATGCTTTTTAGACGTACCAAATAGCTCCAGTTAAGAACAAGCAAAACCAGCTAGATAATCGGATCCTGTTGGATTGTTTCCCATAGGCAACTTAAAAAATAAAGAAACTTCCGTTTAAAAAAACGTATGTTGTGTCTGTCATTTTCTCCCGACACACCCTATACATACGAAAATTTTCCAACCGTACCCCTACTCCCCCCCTACATATTCACTTTAAAATTTTTAAGCGGAATCTACGTAAATTTGCCGTCATTTTAAGTTTCCTACCAATCTTGATTACTTATCTAAATTTAATAACAATTATAAACTCGCCGTTGATTGTAAATAAATAACGTGCTTAATATTTTTTAAATATGTTTACATTACAAGTTGCGTCATGCCGGTTAATAAAAATCATCAAGGATATTTTCGTGCGAGTCGAATTGACGAAGTTAACTTTGTTTGAATTTTAGACTATCGATATGGTTTTAAAACTGCGATTATTTTCGTGAGGGTTTTGATATTACCGTTAAAGTGGAAATTAACGGAATACAAACGTTAGCAGAGAACAGTCTAGAGGGACAAGTCTATATCGAAATTTAAGTATCTCGAAATAAAAAATTATCGAAAATATAATTGTCGAAAGAACAAAGAATAGAATAGAATTATTTCCCAGATGTAGAATTTTAAGTTCATTAGCCAAACAATTGAGTAACGTTATTTAAGCAGAAGACACCTTTAAGGCGGGTATTAACGTGCATTGCATCGCACCTACCGACATTGACGTGCGCTACGTCGCAAAACTCGCTTAATTTGTTTAACATTTGCCTATAATGCCGTATTTGCTGTTCGAACTCTCTGTGTTGATGACCCTCAGATAACTTTCTAGCCATAATAAATAAATAATTAAATACGTGTTTTGATAATTCTGCGTTAGTTTATCTACGAATGTACCTATCGCCCAGTAACATTAACATTTACGTCTGCCTCCTCATTTCGCAAACCGATTAATCGTCTCACTGACAGTTTCATAGGAAATTATTCTTTTGATTAATTTTAACTATCCTAGAAAAAGATTGTTTAGCAACGTTTACTCACGCGGTGTTTCCCTGGGTAATTAAATGCAGTTTGCAAGTATTGAATGTTGATTGGATAATTGGTGTTGCGTCAGGCGAGGAAAATCCCTTTACATTCCTATCGTTTATTATTTTTTATTCTTAACTTTAATCGGTAAGTGGGACATGCAAAAATTAGTAATCAATAATTACTAATAAATCGAGTTAAGTATTTCAATCGATAAACACATTATATACTCATAGATAAAGGACTAGTTGCAAGTTACCATACTGAAACGCCCTAATTTGCAAATATTTTGTCTAAATTTTAATTCGATTTCCTGGGAAATTGGTTAAACTGATTTATTTTACCTTTAGGCAACGGTCACAAATAAGCAATAAAATAGCCTGGGCAGACGTGCAAGGGCAAAACTTTGCCACCTGCAAGGAGAAACCTCTCCTGATATTTCGCTGTGTGCCCAGTATCCACAAACGACTGATAGGTAACACAAGTCTCACTTAGTAATTACCGGGCCATTGTCGCCGACAGTCTCACTATGAAATCGTTATGTTACATAAAATACGTTGAACAATGTGCTTACGAAAAAACCGTGCCATAGCGACAATAACTCCCCCTTTATTTGTTTCTTTTATTACTTTTTTGTTCTATGCTGGCGTATCCAGAACCCTGAAATACGCAGAGGCAACTGTCCCTAATTGTAGATTTAGATATTTGTAAGCACGAAATTAATTGTAAACAACGTTGACGTTTAAATTTAATTTATGTATGACTGGCTGTTCTTTTGACACATAACGGCCTGTTCATAAAAAATGTTAAAAATAAATAGTACTTATTTTCTTCAGTAAAAGATTTAGTCAAAAATATTTAATAGTCGTGGATAAAATAGGGTATTCTACTCGCTTATAGTAAACCAACTATCAATAGTATTTTATTCCACAAGCATATAATGGCCTATATTATTCGCGCGGGTGATTTACAACACTCGCCTTCGGCTCGTGTCGTAAACTTTCACCCTCGTGAATATATTGGGTAAAACGTTATACGTGGTATTTTCACCTAGTCTTGAAACGACACACAGTGGGAAATCTATGGCTTTTTTTGGACAAAATGTCACAATCGATAGCAGTAATTTTTTTTAAAGTGATCATCAAGAGCTGTAGTTTACTCTACCACTGCTACATTTTGGAAAAAGTCGATTCTTATTTTTACTTCTTGGCTATTTGGCAACTATATTTGACAGCTCAAAGCGACCTCAAAGACATTTAAATTATCAAAATACTCTTTTTAAAAATACGATAAGAAAAATAGACTTTCTGTCCTTGAATAATCACATTAATGGTCAAAAGTAAAAATAAGAATCGACTTTTTCCAAATTGTAGCGGTGGTAGAGCAAACTACAGTTCCTGACGATTACTTGAAAAAAAATTACTGCCATCGATTGTGAAATAAGCCGCGTCTCAATTTTTGTCCAAAAGAGCCATAAATTTCCCACTGTGCGACGGTGAGATTCGAAACCGGTATCCCTAACCGGCTCGTCGTCGGGACCCAAGTTGTAGCTTGACGCGAGAACGTCTACCATTCCACCATATCCTAGTAACATACAATAATTGTGTATGTGCGTCGGCGATCGCAATGATGGTGGGACGAATTGGCTTGTTCGCGATAACTTACACGTTGGACCTATTCGAGGGTAGTGCGACAGGCGTCGGTTCACGACAGCAGCTCGCCACAATGGAGTTTAAAGTCCGTCTCCTCGATAGGGGTTTACGAAGGGTTGTGACAGGCGTCGATTCGCTACAGCAGGTCATCACGATGGAGTCTGAGGACAGTCTCCCCGACAGGAGTTTTGGCTTATATGATTCTTCCCAAGTACCCTCAGACCAGGTCGACATTCCTAAGCTATCGCAAGATTCAATTATGGTCAACTTTTCAACCCATTTCGAACCAAGTTGTATAAGTTAGGTACTTATTGATATATCAATGATTGTTTTACGACGTGACTTGACATGGCCTGAATTTGCAATTACTACGACCCTTTTGGGACACATGAACAAATTTTCGCTTTGAATGACAAGCCAACGTAACGAAACCTCCCTTTATACTTCTGGCAGTTTAACTATCAACGAATGTGTTTAAGGCCAAGTTTACCATACTGTTGTATTACATTACTTACGCAATTATTAGGTACTACGAGAATAAGACGACCTGGGGGGATTTCCTCGATGTAAGGCATATTTTTGCGTGCAGTCGTTAGGGGGAGATTCCTCCGTACTATACCGGATTAGGATATTACATTACGCTTCGGTAGAAGTATAGTAACAACGTGCAAGTTTTCAACCAATACTGCTTGTTGACTTGTCGCTCATGCAAACGAGGAGTCAAAGTGTTCCCAATTCCACCAATTATTACTTTCTGTGCATCAATCATATGTATGTTACGCAATAAATATTTTTAAATGCTACATATCGCCGTCAATAGTTTCTCAATATCCCTAACTTCTTTCGATTAGTTTAGTTCAAGTTCGATATCGAAAGTGTAATTACATATGTCGCTCCTATCGGATAAAAAATGGTCAATGTCAATGATAGATGTATTATAAATTAATTTTATTCTTTTCCATATCATGTTACTCCGATAATTTATGTTATGACTTAATACGACATTAAATTGTCTGCAGCTTCAATAGCGTTTACGAATGTTATTTTAATAGCGGTTAATAACCAACTAGACACCTGTACGTTTGGAGTTTCTTAAGACTAATGGGTCTATTGATCTTTTTCGATAACATGAATATATAATACCCATAAATAAATAGTATGGCGCTGTCCTCCTCGAGAGCACTTTGAGATAAAAACTGTTAGATGTCTGCAACGTCAAATAAAACGTACTAGCAAATATGCAATTTCACGGTTACTATCGGAATGTCCGTTGTTAATTTTTTGCCGGTTAGTTTCTTTAAATATGCGAGTAGTAAAATGTTGCAGGAATCTTAATTATGAATTCCTGTAGAATAAAGGTGCAAAGTATTGAATTTTGTTACGAAGTGTGCACTTAAAACCCGAAACGTTATGTTATATGTATATTTTATTGCCTCTTAATATCTAAAAAAAATTGTGTAAAATTTCAATAAACATAAATCACATTTCCTAACTAATCCGCCCAGGACACCTCTTAATCCTTGCATTTAGAACTCGAAAAGATCGCGTGGGCGCTAAAGTGCTTAATGATCCGTTCTTTAAAGTTCACCACAATAATAGTTTACAACGATCCTACTCTGTGAATGCAATCGAAACATACACCGAGTCATTCACGCCACCTCATGACAAGTATGATTAATTTTGGATGCTTAATATATGATTTTGAAAGACTGGCGTGAAATTTCTTAGAAGGATAATTACATATTCGAAATTCTAGCACGTGTTTATTAGAGACCTTAAATTTATTCTGTACGCGTTTGAGAGTTCCACGCGTCGATATTAAAAAAATTAATACGTACGGGACATCAATTTGAATCTAGATAAAGTCAACTTTGCATTTTAATTGCTAACGTACTATTTATTTGTCACATTTTCGAGAATTTGCAATCAGTCAATTTGGGACATCCTGTGCTTGAAAGTGCTCTCTTGACGCACCCGCGATTCACTTTCATTCAATACATTATTTTAATTGCCAATAATGAAGACTTGTATGGAAGTAACATGCGTGGAAAAAAAATTAATATTGGTCTGGAGGTGCTATATAGGAAACTAGGAAGGCCACCTAATATCGTAATTTATAAACCGAATACTAGGTTACAATAAAAAGTGGAATCCACAGACGATTTTAAACCTTTACCTCGTTTCCTGCTACGAGACATCTAAATTGCCGGTTCAACCTTCCGAGTCAGATTTCCGCAGCATCATTACCAGTATTTTAATTTGCAATGTCGTCCTGGCGTTGCCCATATTTGAAATTTTGGTGGAGGTGCCCCGTCAAGTCGATTAATCAATATTTGTTACGAACCGAAACAGGCCAGACGTTTGAGTTTTTACATTACATTTTAATTTTAAACGCACGTTGCGCAATATCGGTATGTGCATATACAGGGTGTCCCAAATTTCTTGATTTTGGTTGTTTCTCCTACTTCGAGACAAAGATACAGGAAAACCAATCCAAGCGCTTAGAACTCAATTTTTGTGAAAAATCGATGTGAAATTTATTAACGTTTTTGATATATTGGCGAAAATTGACATTTGGCAGGTTTGGAAAAAGTGTCATACCGGACCAGCACCCGATATTATTTGTTTTCGATTACCGACACTTAATTGGGCCGAACTGCGCGAGATTTTTCCCATTTCTCCATTTATAACTAAATACCGAAAAGTTTATCGTTTATCGAAAACACAATTAGGTATTTCCTACATAAACTAGAAAGAAAAGAAAGCTGTGAATTTAACAAGTTTAATCTTACAAATTCTTTACAATAAACAATGACTCAGAACTAAATATAATTAAAAATATTGAAAATATGAACAAAAAAAAATATGAATAAAAATTACAATTTAACCAATTTCTCTGTCTGCCTGTTTTACTGTTGTAAAGGCTTACTCGACGGGAATGAACTGAGACGGAAGGGATTCTCCTAGTAGCGATGAATCCTGCGAGTATTCGAGGTTGATGAAAAGGTTGCGAGATCCTGTCTCCACACTCTTGCTCAGTCCAGAGTGTCCAGGTTCCAACCAAATTTATTACTTTTCGGGAACACCCAATATCTCCTTACTTCTGATGTTGTTAACTCAGTATCGATTTCCAGTGAGTCAAATTTCCAGAAGGCCAGATGTCATGAAATAAAGACAGAACAGTTGAGAAAAGGAAATAGAGAAATAAAACTAGGTTGAAAATTATTTCAACTAGTGGTTGATGAAAAAATAACAAAGTTCCGGCAATATAGTTAAATTGCTAGATAAAATTCACAAAATTAATATTTCTTAATATTACAATAGAAAAAAATTGTCACAATGACGCAACAAGATATTAGAATTTGTAAAATTACCAAATTTACATAAAAATACGATATCTGACACCAATTACTAAAAAAATGAATTATTAACAAAATAATACTAAAATTCGAACACAAGAATTTAGTAAGGTTGCAAAACTTCACTATCAGTTCGTTAACAAATAACCTAACTTGATTGAATTTGTCCTATAGGTTGAAAACCATGAGGGACTGTAATTTTTAAAGGACTATAATTTAATGTCAGATTTGTACGGGACAATTTAAACTTAGAAACGTTAATGAAGTAATAACTCTAAAGATTCAGATATTTAATATTAATAACAAAATAATTGGTAACAATAATCACAATATTGAAATAAATTCGAAATTTTAGCACACATAAATATTTCAAAGTAATATTTTACTAATAGTTTAACGGTAAAAATATCAAAAATTAATATATGAAATACCGATAATGTCTTCCGCTTTCCGACAGACAAAAATGAATGAACTTATGCCTAATTCAAAATGGCAGGAAATACGTAAAACCAAGGTAAATCTACACTATTGTAACTTACACGAAAATTAAGGAATGAACTAATAATAATAATTTGTCAATAATAAAATCGATATAGAACTGTGATAGCGTGAATATGACGAAAAAAGGAAACCAGAAAATCGGACTTCTGTCACATCCGAAGCAAGTGATCAAATGTACTACAAATTGATTAATTCAAAGAGAAGAAAAAAAATACTATTGATCACTTACCCCGTATGCTTTGGAAGCTCCTGTACAAAAAACTGTAGCTCTGGACAGTAAATAAATTCGGCAAAAACCTAAGTCTCAAGTGGACTTCCTTCACTATCCAAAACCAGTGTAGTTTTCCTTTTGCCAGCTTATATGAACTACAGTCGAACCTAATAACAATAAAAATCCACACAGAAATTGTACTATGTACGAAATAACGATAATCTGCAAGTTTCACTTACAGCGATAATTTATACAATTTAAATATTGTATAACGTGTCAATTAACAATAATTGAACCACGAAAACGTCTACTTTAGACAAGATACGGTAAAACGGAAACGGGAATACCCATCCACGTGTTTAAAAAACAGTGCTACTAGGTAATTATCTGAAAATTATCCAAAATATGGAAATAATACGAAATACGGTAATTATTTTGACAAATTATTATTTTTACTATAGCACAATAAAGCTGAAGCAATAATTAATAAGCAAATTTTATGAATAGCGATATATAAGCGACTACAAGAAATGTATGACTTACCTAGGTAAAATTCGAAAGGCAAAAGACGCTTTCTCTAGCCCGGGACGAGCCTCGTTCACAACGTTCATCCGCTGTGGCGTTTTTGTTGTATTTTTTCTACCACATACCGATCAAATGCGAATACAGGGTTATTCAGTTGTGAGGAGTCATATTTTAATACGCAAAATAGAAACTATAACCTGCTGTAACGAATTGCAACTTAAATTGTTACAAGGTATATAGGCCTGTAGAATTAGACGATGTGAACGGGAATCTGTAACTAATTCGTTTCAGATAGCCGTGGGTAAAAACAGGTGTATTTAGTTATAAGGAATATACCTCTGCGATACCTCCCAAATCAAATAAACAGAACATTGTTTATAAGTCACTTTTATGTGAAAAAATCATGAAATTTGGAGTTTTTTAAAAATTGCAGTAAGACTGCAGTAGATTAATTTTTTTGAATGTTTCTGTTTACTAGGTAATTCCAAACCGGTTAATTTAAGCCCCGGTTGATTTCATTTAATTGATTATTTATTTAAATAATTGCCGAAAACCATCGAAATTTTCGAAAATTTCAAGCATTTTTCACTCTGAAAGGAAAAATGCCAGACTCTTGAAACTTTGGTGGAATATGTGTCTCATTACCCTCAACTTACAAAAAAAAATTCGTTTTAAAATGTTTATTAGTTTTTGAGAAATTCTATTTGTTTATTAAAAACGTCCCAAATGTTTAATGAAAAATTGACCTATTAACGTTATCAAAAATAATTCAACCACAGTCGTCAATACGTCAATTTCACGAATCTGTTATGGGCGTATCGACTTTCAATAATTTTGACCGTCAAAATGGCGTTAACAACATTGCTACTTTTCGGAGCAGCGTTTTTTGCAAATAACTTTACAACAAATGAACGTATCTGCACAAATCTTTCATATTTGAGTTGCTGGTATTTTTCTACAAATTTATAAAAAAAAATAGTTGCTCTGGGACATGTAGGAGCCGAGATAATTTTTTAAATTGTTTAATGCGCCAAACGTTTATTTATTAATATTTATGGCCAAAATTGAAACTGGTTGTTAATAAGATCTTGAATTTTGTGAATTCATCAAGTCCTATTGAAAACGGGCCCTTTTTGAGGTCAAAATATGATTTTTAATAATTAGTGATTTTAGAGCGTCTTCAATTTGTTTGGCTCAAGGGACAGGTGAATTTTTGATCAAATGAGTTTCAAATTGGGGTAGCGAGAAAAATTCGTCATATCTTCGTTATTTTCCGGCCAATTTCGACGTTTTTTTTTTTTTTAATTTGGGGTAGCTCACGAAAATAATAACAATGGGCTCATTTGCAATATCCAAATAATAAACATATAATTGTTATAAACAATTTTTTTTTTTTTTTTATTTTTTCTTTTTTGGGCTTATGCAACTTATAATGTGCCAATGTATTAAATATAAATTTATAAAGATTATAATGGTAACAATGTATGCACAAACTATTTCTCCATCAAACAATATACGATGTTACAGCATTGTTACCATTATATAGTCTTTATAAATTTATATTTAATACATTAGCACATTATAAGTTGCATAAGCCCAAAAGAGGAAAAATTAAAAAAAAAAATTGTTTATAACAATTATTTGTTTATTATTTGGATATTGCAAATGTGCCCATTGTTATTATTTTCGTGAGCTACCCTAAATTTAAAAAAAAAAAACGTCGAAATTGGCCGGAAAATAACGAAGATATGACGAATTTTTCTCGCTACCCCAATTTGAAACTCGTTTGATAAAAAATTCACCTGTCCCTTGAGCCAAACAAATTGAAGACGCTCTAAAATCACTAATTATTAAAAATTATATTTTGACCTCAAAAAGGGCCCGTTTTCAATAGGACTTGATGAATTAACAAAATTCAAGATCTTATTAACAACCAGTTTCAATTTTGGCCATAAATACATATTAATAAATAAACGTTTGGCGCATTAAACAATTTAAAAAATTATCTCGGCTCCTACATGTCCCAGAGCAACAATTTTTTTTTATAAATTTGTAGAAAAATACCTGCAACTCAAATATGAAAGATTTGTGCAGATACGTACATTTGTTGTAAAGTTATTTGCAAAAAACGCTGCTCCGAAAAGTAGCAATGTTGTTAACGCCATTTGACGGTCAAAATTATTGAAAATCGATACGCCCATAACAGATTCGTAAAATTGACGTCTTGACGAAAGAAATGAGCTGTGGTTGAATTATTTTTGATAACGTTAATAGGTCAATTTTTCATTAAACATTTGGGACGTTTTTAATAAACAAATAGAATTTCTCGAAAACCAATAAACATTTTAAAACGAAATTTTTTTTGTAAGTTGAGCGTAATGAGACACATATTCCACCAAAGTTTCAAGAGTCTAGCATTTTTCCTTTCAGAGTAAAAAATGCTTGAAACTTTCGAAAATTTCGATGGTTTTCGGCAATTATTTAAATAAATAATCAATGAAATGAAATCAACCGGGGCTTAAATTAACCGGTTTGGAATTACCTAGTAAACAGAAACATTCAAAAAAATTAATCTACTGCAGTCTTACTGCAATTTTTAAAAAACTCCAAATTTCATGATTTTTTCACATAAAAGTGACTTTTAAACAATGTTCTGTTTATTTGATTTGGGAGGTATCGCAGAGGTATATTCCTTATAACTAAATACACCTGTTTTTACCTACGGCTATCTGAAACAAATTAGTTACACCGCTTTTTCTATTTCTGAAGGCCTAATAGGAGAAAGATGTGGTACCAGAACCTCCGTCAAAACCGTTCAACATAAGGGCATGCCCATTGCCGAGTACAGAATCAAACAAAAGTGGGAATCTTTTCTGACGAAAAGACATAATATTGCAACTTAGTAGAAGTTTGTTAGTACGACTTCAACTTTCAAGCCAATGTTACTCTGAAGGTCCACACAATCTGATAGAGGTGACCTACAAGATAATTTGGAGTTGTCGACCTAGACATATGCAATAATATCATATTCCATACCAAGTCCTGGCACTATACTCACAAATATGAGCTACTTAGTAAGTATATGAAAAATATGTCTCATTGATATGGCCACAGCGTACGAAATCGATGAATTTATTAATAATATTACTTCAGTCTGGGCTGAAGCACTCTTACATAACACGCTGCTATGCTCGGAGAATACGAATTAACCTTATGTTATGTTAACGAAAAGTATGCGTATTTAACAACTTGGGTGTGCTTTTAATGCACTTTTGCAACAAATATATATACTCGCCCACACAGATACACATAAATAATAGATACGATTAGTGTATACATTACAGAATGAAATTTAGTTTTGTTGTACAACTTCGAATGTCATAATGACAAATTTAAAATTAAGAACAGTTGAGAAATCTCTGTAGGTTTTTCTTTTGCCCACATATAGTATTTTCGTAAGATGATAAAATCAATATGTTTAACAAACGATTACGACACCGTTTATTTATAAGCTTTCTCAATTCAAATATCAAAATTTAATCCAGCAACAATTTTATTACTCTTGCAGGTCGACATAATGATTTTCAGATTTGATCGTCCGTCATTATTGCGTGAAGGCAAGTATTAAATAATAATAATTAAGGATATATTGTTCGTGATTATGTAACCGAGCACTACGAAAAAAATGAGTAGGAAATATCAGATAATAAAGGAGTCTTTAATAAAATATAAAATGGTGCCAGTGGCGCAGCGGCTCAGGAATGGAGAACAAACAGTAATAGCGACAAATTGTCTGTAGACTGGTTTTTGTGATTTAATTTTTCAATTTTTTTATGATTTGATTAGCTTTCGGCAAAACTTTTTTCTTCCATAATTACATTATTTACTACCTGCCACAATACTATAAAAATAAGGTAGCCGTGTAAATAGTGAATTCCTATTGGAACTGAATTTTTTAATGTTTAAATAGGAAACGCTTAACACCTCGTGCCGCGCGTAATGTCAATACCGCCTTTAAATTCTTGTCACAAAGGTAAACACCATTAAAAGCTTAAGATCTATCGTAATGCAGTAAACACGTTTTAAATGGTTTATACATGTTGAATATGTTATCCACGGATAAACAGAAAGTCCACCGGATTAACTTATTTAATGGTGCTTTGATGAGATGTCGTAATTCGGCTTTTGTGTAACCTTAAAAAAATATTTTAAGTTTTTATTACGTGCGATTAACATCGAGTGAAAATCGATACGTTTGTAACACTACGGACGACCTTGCGGGGATTAAAACAATAGGCAGGGACGAATTTTAAAAAGTTCTACGTTTCATGGCACCCAATGTGGGGCACAATGGACATTGTTTAATTGTTTATTTATTAGTTACATGCACAAGAAAACAAACTGAACCGAATATAGAATTCAATTTTATTGGAAATAATGGTAATAGCAGCGCCGCGCAGCGCGGACAATGAATGAACGAATCTGAATTGAATTATAAACTCAGGTTGTGAGGCTCCAGTAGGCGGACACTGCAGCACAGACGAATCCTCATCAACTAACCATGGACCGGACGTTCTGCAAGGCATGCAAATTAGTGTAATCCTTTTGGTTATCGAAACACGCGTATATTATACATCTATACAGGGTGTCCCAGCCTCGCGTCGGCCAAATGTCCTGGCTCTCCTATAAGAGATATCGAAAAATTTCAAAAACGAGATGATAGAGGACACAATGGTGCATAGTATAAAAATATTTTGGAATATACAGGGTGATCGATTTAGGCGTGATGTCATAAACTTATGTTTTTTTAAAAGGAACACTAGGTATATTATTACATATTTGAATTCTCCTTTTAAAGACGACTAAATCGATATGCCACTTGATGGGTCTGCGATGGGTCGGTACCATGATATGGGTGAGTTTGTACCAAAAACGTGCCAACTTTGTGAGCTCACTGTGGCGTAGCGGAAAAGCATTTTGAGATCTAGTTTGTGCCAAAAATTGTCAAAAACTCTGTAGTTTACGCTGCTGTTATTAGATCTAACGAAATCGGTCATTTTATACCGGGTGAGCCAGGAAACGCCAAATCTACTTTTTCCCATTTTTTTCAAATGGAACACCCTGTATATTATGACACCAAAGGAGAGCCCTTTGAAAGAGCTTTCCACTGATATAAAGGATCAAGGGTCTATCTGTCATGGGTGCCAAGATATTTGATGGCAAAGTGGCACAATTCGAGGTTTATTAAAAAATTACACTCAATTTTCAATTGTTTTGTGAATTTTCGCTGAAATCGGCTCTTTTCAGTAAGAAAATTTTGAAAATAATTCTTATACTCGGAGAAAAAAACCGTACTTCAGTACAGAAAAGTACTTAAGTATAAAATAGTCAACGCCTGATAAATTTAATTTTTTTTCTGAAATGTGTGTATAAATTCATGTCATGGCAAGTATTTTCTAGCCCGAAGTAATTTTGTCGCGAAACGATTTACTATTTTAGAACGAAGGTTCTTAATAAAACGTACCTTTTCGTAGTATTTTTTTTTCAGCTTTTAGGTAGTGTTCTTCATTTTTCTAAAATAAGACCAAAAAATACTTTCATTTTCAATTCAATGAAAGATAATAAAATTGTTGTTAAGTTTGGGAAGCTGTTGTTCCACGTACTATCATCGAAAGAATAAATAAAAATTTGTAGAGAAATTTATATTGCTTCCAACTTTCAATTTATTGAAATAAATTTTAAAAAATCAAGTAGGTACCTGTCATAAAAATACCAGTTTTGTCAATAGTTCACTTTATTGTTGTAAAACTTTCTTATTGAAAAGAGCCGATTTCACCGAAAATTTACCAAACAATTGAAAATTGAGGGTAATTTTTTAATAAACCTCGAATTGTGCCACTTTGCCATCAAATATCTTGGCACCCATGACAGATAGACCCTTGAACCGTTATATCAGTGGAAAGCTCTTTCAAAGGGCTCTCCTTTGGTGTCATAATATACAGGGTGTTCCATTTGAAAAAAATGGGAAAAAGTAGATTTGGCGTTTCCTGACTCACCCGGTATAAAATGACCGATTTTGTTAGATCTGATAACAGCAGCGTAAACTACAGGGTTTTTGACAATTTTTGGCACAAACTAGATCTCAATTTGCTTTTCCGCTACGCCACAGCGAGCTCACAAAGTTGGCACGTTTTTGGTACAAACTCACCCATATCATGGTACCGACCCATCGCAGACCCATCAAGTGGCATATCGATTGAGTCGTCTTTAAAAGGAGAATTCAAATATGTAATATTATACCTAGTGTTCCATTTAAAAAAACATAAGTTTATGACATCACGCCTAAATCGACCACCCTGTATATTTCAAAATATTTTTATACTATGCACGATTGTGTCCTCTATCATCTCGTTTTTGAAATTTTTCGATATCTCTTATAGGAGAGCCAGGACATTTGGCCGACGCGAGGCTGGGACACCCTGTATAGTGTATATGCCCATGTATACGCTTAAGCAAAACATACGGCGAATGAGGCCAATCAAAATGTCAGGTGCCAATACCCAATGCCAATACATCCCCCTCTTAGCGCATAATAAACACAGTAATTAAATGGAGCATAAAATTATAGTAACAAAAAGGAAAAAAGAAATCCAACAAATTATTTTAATTCTTTCGGCCACTGTGTATAATCAATTTTACATGACCTACGAAATCGATGGTTTAATTAAGAGTTGCTCAATTAATTTCTACGTAGACTATAAGAGGCATCAATTGTAGGTGTTTGTTTATGGTCTTCGCTATTGCCTTCACACTTGTAGATTTTAATTTATTATTGAATTAACTTAATCGTGTAATTTGCATGAAATTAATAAAAGGAACGGAAAAGGTGTAACTTCTTAGATAACACAAACGCATCGTGGGAATTATTACCGTTTGGTGATGTAATAGAAGGCAATTTATTATTACAATCTTTTATTGTCTCTGCAAACGAGTTTTCCGATAATATTATTATTGGGTCCATAAAAATATATTTTTAACGTTACTGGTAAGCAATAAAAACTGTCGAGACGGGGAAGTAAACAAAAACCGTAATTACATGTAGATAATTCTATTAATAATTTTTTTATTGAAAACATATAAATAACCATTGACCTGCTGGTTGTAATTTTTTTTAATCCCTACTTTTACTCGTTATCAATTTTTACATATAAATACCGAATGAATGAATACCATTCATAAATTGACAAATTTCGCTGTAATTATTTATGCTCATGTGTCGGAAGCTGTGTCATTATCTATATTGTGATTTAATTAATACTATGTACAAGATAAACTGTATTATGCGATAGTTACCCAAATATGATGCTTTGTTATTTAATGTAATCGCCGCTTCGAAGACAACTGGCGACTTGTGAGGTTTGATATTGGGAAAATTTTTGGCGACAAATTTTTATTTTTATTGGGATATTAAAATAAATCAGTGCTTTGACGTAAAAGTACCAGGAGCCAATTAAAACGAGGACTGCAGGGCAAAAAGGTTATCATTTAAGATACTAGGTACTAGATTGGGCCCTGTTTTCTATAATAGGTTTAAAACAGCCCCTGCGGGGCTATATTTTTTAAGGTTTGGTTAAATTAGCTCTGCGAGGCTAATCGTAGGCTCTATATAAGTTATATTTTACTATCGTAATTTTATTGCAATTTATTTTTCTACCTTATCGGTCAGAAAGTCCGACAAAGTTTCGGGGTAGAGAGATAAAGAAAATTTAGGGTTTCTTCTTTAAAATTGAACAAATCAAAAGAAATAAAGCCGGCAGCCCCTGTCCACTCCGATTAGTTAAGTGAATTTAGAAAAAATGAAAAGACAAGACAATGAGAAAAAAAATTTTTTAAAACTTTTTATCGGTTAGAGTCACCGACAAAGTTTCGGGGTAGAGAGATAAAAATTCAGAGTTTCTTCTTTAAAATTGAAAAAATCAAAAGAAATAAAGCTGACAGCCTGTCCTCTCCGATTAGTTAGTGAATGAAGAAAAAAATTGAAAATAATTTTTTTTTTTAAATTTTTTTGGAAGGCAAAAATCGAAAATAAAATCATTTTACATTTTTTAGCTATCGGTTAGAAAGTCCGACAAAGTTTTGGGGTAAAGAGATACAAATTCAGGGTCTCTACTTTAAAATTAAAAAAAATCAAAAGAAATAAAGCTGACAGCCTGTCCTCTCCGATTAGTTGAGTGAATGAAGAAAAAAAATCGAAAAAAAATCTTTTTACTCTTTTTAGCTATCGGTCAGTAAGTCCGATAAAGTTTCGGGGTAGAGAGATAATAATAAAAATTCAGGGTTTCTTCTTTAAAATTAAAAAAATCAAAAGAAACAAAGCTGACAGCGTCCACTCCGACTAGTTAAGTGAATGAAGAAAAAAATCGAAAATAATTTTTTTTAATTTTTTTTTTTTTGGAGAGCTAAAATCGAAAAAAATGTTTTTACTCTTTTTAGCTATCGGCCAGAAAGTCCAACAAAGTTTCAGGGTAGAGAGATACAAATTCAGGGTTTCTTCTTCAAAATTGAAAAAATTAAAAGAAATAAAGCTGACAGACTCCAATTAGTTAAGTGAATCGAGAAAAAAATTGAAAAAAACATTTTTTGTAACTTTTTTCGGCCTCCTTTAATAAACGCTCTCTTAATTTTTTTCTGTTTAGACCCCTTTGGAAAAATATTTTGACGCCGTTCTATTTTTTTCGGGCTTTCCGCTGCGATGTAAGCGAAAATTTGAGATATTTGGAGATTTTTTCCGCCTTATTTCGGGGGGGTCCATGGAAGCCAAACACTCGGTACAATAGTCGAGAGAGCCGCTCGAAGACGTCTTCTACCGATCCTCCATTGAAAACCACGGGAAAATCGTTTCGAAAATGGTCATTTTAGCGAAATTTTAGTTGGTCCAATAATAAAAAATGTTCAACTGTCAAAATCGATTTCAGAAAGAAAGGTCCGATCGAAAATCTAAAAACAGTTTTGGAATTCTGAAGTCGCCCCGAGTCGGAAAATGTAATCGGTTTCCCCTGGGATCGAAAATAAAAAATAATTTTTAGAGCACATAACGGCAGTGTAAACCGCGGCTGGATCGGCAGGGTAAACCGCGGTAGGACGGCGCTTAGACTTACTAAAATTTCGGCAACGCCGTCTCGGTCGTTTGAAAAATTCACAGCTCGGTCGCGGATGGGTATTAAGTAATGAAATTTTCAGGGATCCGAGAGGAAGGTTGGTTCTAGGTCTCCTGAAAGGCCGGTCGAAAAAAATCCCCCGGGGAAGGGACCAAGGGCCTCTGGAAAAGTACCATTTTTCGACAAAACCGACCTTTTTCAAAACTTTGTGTCTCGGCTAATATCGGAGATGGGCGAAAAAATGAAGTAAAATGAAGTGGAAATTAACTAGGGACGATGCGAGGCGCAGCCCGCGCGGCCCTCGCGGCCACCTACTCTGTCTCTTTGTCTTACGATTTCGCGTCTCTTGCGTTAACAGTTTGGCGACACTCTAACCATACGATACATTGAGGCGTTTCATCACCTAATTGTCTTACACCGTGATTTAAACCCTCTGCCCCTATATTATAAACGTTGTTAGCCCCTCTCCCTCTGTTTTAACTGGGATTCTTATGTATCCATCGGATCAAAGGCTTTCTTCGCCACCTATTCAAACTATGGTGTCGAGAAAATGGCTTAGGCTATATTTCGTCGCGATTCGTTCTTTATTAAGGGAGTTATTAATATTTTAATACCCCCGTGTCGGTTCTAGTGAGAAAATCTGTAGAATTAAAAAGGGATACCTACGTGAAAAGTGGCGAAATGTCTAAAAAATCGCAGCGGGACCATGCGATTCACGATGTAGTTCTCAGTTGGACCCTCGGACTTCAATTTCTTGCCAGAATGGCGGCTCGGCGGCGTTTTTTCGTTCGGAAATAGTAATTGAGGTTTTCGTGTTTTCGCGACATTTTCAATTTTGTCAAATTTCTCAAACACGTCACCTTCTGAACTTAATGACTGGCGCCTCCTTCGAGATGGACCGGCGGTGTATTTTTTTTTTTAAACTAGATGAAATTTAGAAATCGCAGGGTGTAATCGTTTTTCTCGATTTCACCTCCTGAGAAACTTATGATTTTTTGAAAAGGGGCGATTTTTTCGGATTTCGGCGACTTTCCCGACATGCACCCTTTAGAAACGCGCCACAGCCTTTTCCTTTAGATCTAGAGGATCGGAACCCGGACGGCGGGCATGAAGAAGAAAAAAATGAAGATTAGTCTATCTTTAATAGTTTTGGTGTGAGGGCGCCTCAAATTCGCGCGCGCTGATCTTTTGTTAAATTAAACTTATCGTTTTCCAGCGCACAACTTTCAGCCACACCGTCGTGAGCCACCCTCACGCCTAAAATATTCAAGATAGACATATGCCGTCACTGACCTTTTTATAGGAAATTTAATTCTCTATAAAATTATTTATGTCCATTTTTTTCATAACTCTAACGCTTTTGGCAGCGTTTCGAGTTAAACGTGCCGGCGTCCAATTTCATATTTGGTTTTTATTTTTTTTTTGCACAGTAGCCGACAATTTAGACATAATTTTTCAACAATCGTGTTCTACATATTTTTCTGCATCGAATGATATATTTTTCGACCTGGTAAAATGAAGTGGAAATTAACTAGGGACGATGCGGGGCGCAGTCCGCGCGGCCCTCGCGGCCACGTACTCTCTATCTTTGTCTTACGATTTCGCGTCTCTTGCGTTAACAGTTTGGAGACACTCTAATTGAGGCGTTTCATCACCTAATTGTCTTACACCGTGGTTTAAATCTACTTTTGTGCTTCCAGAAACGAGTTTAAACAAGATTTAGTTTTTGTGGCGCCCTGTGTGGGGCACAATGAGTGCGTTCGAGACTATCAGCTGTACTCGATGTTTTTGTTGTTTTGAGCGCGAAATACCTTTTTAGGGAAAACATTCTTATAGCAAAGCGTTGATATTAAGCCCGTAGTCCGTGCGCTGCAGGGCGGAAACGAGCGAAATTCAAATTAATAAATTACTACTTAGTAGATTACTATTAGCTAACTAGGATTTAGACACGTTCAAGATTACACACATGTATAGAATTGGGTCGCTCAGTACAAAATTGTTATATCATTTTATTTCGGCTAAACAGTGCTAATCACCGGCGACTGAACGAAATACATGTTTAATTAATAGAGATAAGGATCTTTTAAAGTTGATATTAATAATTTATTCTAAATTAATCGATGTGTTAAATGTCTTCGGAGGTCTGTCACAACATTAATATCGTGGCCGGCCGGCATTGAAACTGTCACAAGTTATTTCCCCGTTTTCATTACTTCATATATTTATGTTCTAAATTATGTAGGTGCCTTCTCAAAATATAGTCTGTTGGAATTTTCGTTGGATCTGTTTACACGATTTAGTGGACTGCATGTCGCGTTATTGTTTCTGTTGCAGTGATTTAAGGTGAGATTGTTTAGCACAGTAATAAAGCAACTTACACTATCTTTTTTTTACTTTAGCAGAAGAAAATAACATCATCCGATTGTATTAAAAAAAGGCACAGAGGTAAATTTGTCGCCGATTTTCTGCAGACTTTATTATTTTAATGCAATATGAATGAATATTTGAAAAAAACAAGTATTTTTAGCATTATTTAGTCTGACTCTAAGGTCAATTTGTATCTATCAACAGTTTGTGTACACAAAAAATATAATATATCGAGATGAATAAACCTAAAATATAAATAATCGAATTGAAATTGTGCCAAACAAGTTTAGGTATTAAATTTATTTTTACCAATATATTTTTTTTAGCCAGACGATTTTTAAATAGTATATAAATTGATTTATTTGGCCGGTCAACAGCACCACGAAAATACCATTATATTTTAGAATACAGCGAATCTCGTAGGAGTTAATTGGTGGCCGAGTCATGATTTGAGAAAGTTTTTTTTGTCCTGAGGCGTTCGTTTATGAAAATGTTTTATTTTTCCTTCCGTAATTCCAAAGTGAGCATAATAATTATTATTCGAGGGCTTACTGATACAATAAAACGTCTGCTAAAAGCACTATTTGGAGAAATGTCAAAATATTTTACCTGCTAGTGTTTTACGATCATCCAACGAAACATTATAAGAGAGGTTTCTCTTCGCTTATTCTTTCATTCACCTTTTTCTAAAATAAATTATTATCCTTACTGTCGTTTAAACAGAAACATCAGGAAGGTATTATTAAGGAGGTCAAGTGTATCTGTAACGTTTATAAGGTGATTCCAACGTCCCATTTTCTCTTGATCTACTGATAAATAATTTGATTTTTTTTATTTAATGATACCATTTTCCTAGCTTTCTTTATCTTTCCATTAGCTACCTTATCGCCTGAAAAATTGTACAGAATTTTTACGCGAGCTTTAAAACAAAACAGTTTTTCTTTGCCACTTTTCCACTCAGTATACTCAAAAAAGTAGGCTCGAGCAGGATAAAATAAATGTCGTTGACTTTGACACTAATTACTAATAATACCAAGTAGTAGATATATCGTTGTAATTTATGTATTATGCGTTACTTTATCATCATTAATTATCTTTTTAACTATTTTTTTTCGTATTATATTAAGTAATTGTCGAGGCGTCGAAGTATTGAGATATTAAGCGGACAATCGTTGGATACGTTGGAATGACGTTTCGAGTTCGTTGCTCCTGCAGACAATTCGCAAATTAACTGCGACCTTAATAGCGAATTTGTTTATACTTTTTCATTCCGTTCCATTATTGCGTGATGACTTTTATAAATCGGTGCTATTAGATAACACAAAATAGCTGCTTTGTATTTAAAATAGAGGAAGCAGTTTTTTTGTGTCAACAGAAACAACTTCGTAACACGTGTTACAAGTTACCACTATACACAAAGCAATGATCATAATTTGTTAAGTGCCTAGCGACTAGCGACTTGGTAGCGCGGTGGGCTAATGTCTGGCATACTTGGCTGTCTGTCAAAGACTAGGTTCAATTCCCAGCTCTAACAGTGGCATTGTCGGTGAGTAACGGATGCGTGTCTGCGTATTTATTAAAATTTTACTGGTTTATTAATATGAGACAAGTAAACCCGGCCATATGAAGAAGAAATATCTTATGCCCCACCAATTACAATCTATCAATAGGCCTGTAGAATTTGACGATGTGAACGGGAATCTGTAACTAATTCGTTTCAGATAGCCGTAGGTAAAAACAGGTGTATTTAGTTATAAGGAATATACCTCTGCGATACCTCCCAAATCAAATAAACAGAACATTGTTTAAATGTCACTTTTATGTGAAAAAAATCATGAAATTTGGAGTTTTTTAAAAATTACAGTAAAACTGCAGTAGATTAATTTTTTTGAATGTTTCTGTTTACTAGGTATTCCAAACCGGTTAATTTCATTTCATTGATTATTTATTTAAATAATTGCCGAAAACCATCGAAATTTTCGAAAATTTCAAGCATTTTTTTACTCTGAAAGGAAAAACGCTAGACTCTTGAAACTTTGGTGGAATATGTGTCTCATTACCCTCAACTTACAAAAAAATTTCGTTTCAAAATGTTTATTAGTTTTCGAGAAATTCTATTTGTTTATTAAAAACGTCCCAAATGTTTAATGAAAAATTGACCTATTAACGTTATCAAAAATAATTCAACCACAGCTCACTTTTTTCGTCAAGACGTCAATTTTACGAATCTGTTATGGGCGTATCGATTTTCAATAATTTTGACCGTCAAAATGGCGTTAACAACATTGCTACTTTTCGGAGCAGCGTTTTTTGCAAATAACTTTACAACAAATGAACGTATCTGCACAAATCTTTCATATTTGAGTTGCTGGTATTTTTCTACAAATTTATAAAAAAAAAAATTGTTGCTCTGGGACATGTAGGAGCCGAGATAATTTTTTAAATCGTTTAATGCGTCAAACGTTTATTTATTAATATTTATGGCCAAAATTGAAGCTGGTTGTTAATAAGATCTTGAATTTTGTGAATTCATCAAGTCCTATTGAAAACGGGCCCTTTTTGAGGTCAAAATATAATTTTTAATAATTAGTGATTTTAGAGCGTCTTCAATTTGTTTGGCTCAAAGGACAGGTGAATTTTTTATCAAACGAGTTACAAATTGGGGTAGCGAGAAAAATTCGTCATATCTCCGTTATTTTCCGGCCAATTTCGACGTTTTTTTTTTTTAATTTGGGGTAGCTCACGAAAATAATAACAATGGGCACATTTGCAATATCCAAATAATAAACAAATAATTGTTATAAACAATTTTTATTTTTTTTTTATTTTTCCTTTTTTGGGCTTATGCAACTTATAATGTGCTAATGTATTAAATATAAATTTATAAAGTTTATATAATGGTAACAATGCTTTAACATCGTATATTGTTTGATGGAGAAATAGTTTGTGCATACATTGTTACCATTATATAATCTTTATAAATTTATATTTAATACATTAGCACATTATAAGTTGCATAAGCCCAAAAATGGAAAAATTAAAAAAAGAAAAAAAAATTGTTTATAACAATTATATGTTTATTATTTGGATATTGCAAATGTGCCCATTGTTATTATTTTCGTGAGCTACCCCAAATTAAAAAAAAAACGTCGAAATTGGCCGGAAAATAACGAAGATATAACGAATTTTTCTCGCTACCCCAATTTGAAACTCGTTTGATAAAAAATTCACCTGTCCCTTGAGCCAAACAAATTGAACACGCTATAAAATCACTAATTATTAAAAATTATATTTTGACCTCAAAATGGGCTCGTTTTCAATAGGACTTGATGAATTCACAAAATTCAAGATCTTATTAACAACCAGTTTCAATTTTGGCCATAAATATTAATAAATAAACGTTTGGCGCATTAAACAATTTAAAAAATTATCTCGGCTCCTACATGTCCCAGAGCAACAATTTTTTTTTATAAATTTGTAGAAAAATACCAGCAACTCAAATATGAAAGATTTGTGCAGGTACGTTCATTTGTTGTAAAGTTATTTGCAAAAAACGCTGCTCCGAAAAGTAGCAATGTTGTTAACGCCATTTTGACGGTCAAAATTATTGAAAATCGATACGCCCATAACAGATTCGTAAAATTGACGTCTTGACGAAAAAAATGAGCTATGGTTGAATTATTTTTGATAACATTTGGGACGTTTTTAATAAACAAATAGAATTTCTCGAAAACTAATAAACATTTTGAAACGAAATTTTTTTTGTAAGTTGAGGGTAATGAGACACATATTCCACCAAAGTTTCAAGAGTCTAGCATTTTTCCTTTCAGAGTAAAAAATGCTTGAAATTTTCGAAATTTTCGATGGTTTTCGGCAATTATTTAAATAAATAATCAATGAAATGAAATAAACCGGGGCTTAAATTAACCGGTTTGGAATTACCTAGTAAACAGAAACATTCAAAAAAATCAATCTACTGCAGTCTTACTGCAATTTTTAAAAAACTCCAAATTTCATGATTTTTTCACATAAAAGTGACTTTTAAACAATGTTCTGTTTATTTGATTTGGGAGGAATCGCAGAGGTATATTCCTTATAACTAAATACACCTGTTTTTACCTACGGCTATCTGAAACGAATTAGTTACACCGTTTTTTCTATTTCTGCAGGCCTACAATTTAATAAGGCTGACGACGTCCTACGTGCTGTTAAAAAAAACAATTAACTTCTGGTCTGGATTCCAGCATTCTTTTTGAGAGATCGTATTATTACTTGCCCGTCGCTTATAATTTATATTTAATTAAATTAAAACTTCCACTTTTCCAAAAATATGGAAAGCTTTTAAGATTTGGCTTTATTCCCTCCCAATCATATTTGTTTGAAAGGCGTTAAAAGTAGAATTATATGAAATTCACGCAAAAGCCGGTGTACCTCAAGGGTCGATTCTTGGGCCGTTGCTTTCTAATATGTATGTTAATGATATAATTTTCCAATTAATCTGGGATTCTTTATTATATACCGATGAATCCGATGATGTGAAAATTTTCGCTTGTATCAACAGAAATGATGACATCAAGAAGTTACAAAATGACTTATTTAATCTTAATCTAAAACTGAAGGACCTTACTTTTGACACCAAGTTTCTCCTTCATTAATAATATTATATAACAGCTTTTATTTTTATTAGTCTGATTCTGATAATAAAATTTTAACCGTTAATATTGCCACAACTACGTATTTAACTAAGCCATAAAACGTAATAATCTTCAGGGAGGGCAGAGCATGTTGAAATCAACTGCTAGCGTATTCAGATTTTAGTTGGGCGCCACCAATTTATAATTTATTATTTACTTATTTATAGTGAATAACCTGGAAAAATTGGAAATGAAAACCAAAATTAGCTATCGTCTTTTGTTTTCGAGTTATAAGAAAAAGTTCGATTTTTCAACTTTTCGTGGAGTCAATAGAGGCTGAAAATATGCATCATTTCAGAATAATAAAAAATATAATAAAACATTATAAACATATAATTGTGAGGAAATTGTTTATTAATTGTTTTTTTTTAAACAAAATTATTATAAGTTAAGAAATTTTAAGACAATTTAATTCAAATTGACTTATTAGGGGTTTTCGAGGTCGCTGAAACTGTTATGATGTAAAAAAATAGTTATTCAAAATGGCTGATCCAATATGGCGGTCTTTTTTTTTTTAAATTAAAAAATGACGTAACTCGATCAATTTGAAACAAATTGCGTTCGGATTAACATATTCAATATGGTATTAGGTGAGGTCTCAAAAAAAGAAAATTCTTTCTGTTGTTCAGGCATTATAATTTGACTCATGGCCCTGTACGGGGTGTTTAACGTAACTTGCTACCCCCATAATTTCCTTATTTATAAGGTAGTAAAAAAAATAAAAATTTCATCTAATTCCATTTTTCACATACTTTTTAAATATGTTATCAGATCATATCTCGTCTTCTTCAAATAATGATTGTTGTAAAGATAAAATAAATATAATTTATCTGTTATTGCAAACGGATTTTTATTAATAACTTCCTTAATATTACTCGAAATATACAAGTATTATATATTTTTGAAATCAGAAAAAATAGGCAAATCCAAATATGTAAAAATATATAGGGTGTTCCATTAAAGAAAAATACATTTTTTCGCACCCACTGTATATTTTCTGACATGGATATGATTTGATAACATATTTAAAAAGTACATGAAAAATGCAATAAGATGAAATTTTCTATTTTTTTATTACCTTATAAAATAAGGAAATTATGGGGGGTAGCAAGTTTCGTTGAACACCCTGTACCATGTGAATATTTTGAATATGTTTTCGATATTTTAAACAGGATAAAAATTTTAAAAACATCGACATCGAGTCGGTTTACCAAAAAAACTTGATTTTTTCAAAATTTCGTAAAAAGTGTACATTTACATACAGTGTGTTGCACTTAAAAGTCAAACATTCTTATAACTTTTTTCGTTTTTATCCGATTTAAACCACATTTCACTCAAAGATAGAGCACATTAGGATCAACTTATGGCCCAAAGGTCATTTGCCCCTTACTAATGCAAAGCCACCTACGATATCAAAATAAAAGAGGAAAATCAAAAAACATATTAGTCATTTTTTTTATCAAAAATTATATTAGTGAAAGTTGTTCAGAATTGTTCAAAAACCATAAGTCGAAAATTTAATCAGAATAAAAAAATATTAATATTTTGTTTGAGAAAATTTAAGTCTGAAATTATAATTTTAATAGGTTATTGTACCTATTGTAATATTTTATTAAAAAAAAAAAAAACTAAAGAAACACTCTGCAACTAAATACGAATGATAATCGATATCGTAAAATTATATTTTCGGACTTAAAATTTTTTAAATCAAAATATCAATTTTCAATTTTGATGAGATTTTGGATATAAGGTTTTTAGCCAATTCTGAATAAGTTTCATTAGTAAAATTTTCCGATAAAAAATGCCTAATATGATTTCTTGATTTTTTGCGCTTATTTTGGTGTCACAGGTGGCTTTGCATTAGTAGGGGGCGAATGGTTTTTTGGCCATGAGTTGATCCTAATGGGATCTACCATTGAGCAAAATTTGGTTCAAATTGGATAAAAATTAAAAAAGTTATAAGGGTGTTTCTCCCTTAAGTGCAACACTCTGTATATACAGTGTTTCCCCGGATTGAGTTTACAATAGGAAAAACTTTTTTATTTTCGATTTTTTGACATTTTCGATTTTTCGACAAAATGCCTCTCTTAATAAAAAATCCTGCTTACTTTGAAAGTAGCATTTCTGTTAAGAGTGTTAATATTTTCCGTACAGGGTGACCGGAAAAGTACATAATCTGACAGAAACTTTGTATTTCCGATTTGGTAAAAACCTCGGTAAAAACACTCACTCAAGAACAATGTTTATTTTGATTTAATAAAGGTATTAAAAAATAAACAAATTAATGTGAACACGCAGGGTTTCCCAAAAATTGCCAAACTAAACTTAACTAAAACTTCAAAGAACAACAAAATAGAAATATGTAGTTGGGTTTAATTTATTATTTTAAACCACTTTGTTCAAATAAATAAAATAATAAAAAGCAAATTAAAATCGGCGAAGGACAAAATTATCCCCCTAGTGGTCAGTTGTTGCTACTAGCTGTCAAGACATACAATGTTACTGCGACAGATAGCAACTATACTAAAGTACCTACCAAAGAGCAGTCGACCTCTAGCCCTGGTGGACTAAACTATTAATAATAAATAAGATTATAGGAAACAGCTATTCAACGGACAAAAGCCCCGGCTTGCGCTGCATTATACCTGCAAATCCAAAAGGGTAGCCAAGTTTATTATTCGTCTTTTCTACACCAGACACAGACCGGTTTCGAACTTTTTGTGTTCTCGTCAGTGTGCCATAGGTAATGGAAGTTCCAAACCGGTCTGTGTCTAATGTAGAAAAGACGAATAATAAACTTGGCTACCCTTTTGGATTTGCAGGTATAGTGCAGCGCAAGCCCGGGCGTTTGTCCGTTGAATAGCTGTTTTCTATAATCCTATTTATTATTAATAAAAGCAGAATAATTCAATTCAATATTCTGCTTTTAAATGAAAATAAAAGTTCTATTATTCTTGAGCGAATGTTTTTACCAATAAATCGAAAATAAAAAAGTTTTCTCGAGATTATGGACTTTTGTGGTCACCCTATACAAAAAATATTAACACTCCTAAGCAGAAATGCTATTTTCAAAAGCAGGAGTTGTTTTTACTAAGAGAAATTTTTTGTCGAAAAATTGGAAATAATTTTTTTTTCCTGATTATGAACTTTTCCGGTCACCCTGTACACAGAATATTAACACTCTTAGCAGAGATGCTATTTTCAAAGTAAGCAGAAGTTTTTATTAAGAGAGACTTTTTGTCTGATTTACTTATTTTAAAAGGTCCTACTATATATATATGCTGGATAGGTATGCTAAATAATTTTTTTTAAAAATATAATAATCCAATAGCCATATGTTTCTTCTTTCATTTAAGCTTTGTTGAGCTCAATTTCGTTAATTAGTTCAAAAGTACAGCAAATTTAGGTAGCGCGTCCATTTTTGTGCGTTAAACAAAAAATATATTTGTGTTAATCAGAATGGGCCTCTTGCTCATTCTGGTTGCAAATCATAAAATATTAATACAAATATACAGGGTTGATCAAAATTTAATTGAAGTTAGATATAAATCATAAATTTCTTAAGAAAAATTGTCATTCCTGCCGTTAACGATTACATATTACGGAACTTTTGGTACCGTTTAACCCCTACTAAATAGAGCTTTCTGAATATCCGGGTGGCCCATATCATAATGTTTTTTTAAAAAAGAGTTATTTTGAAAATAATTTTAACATATTCGCAGCCATCTAGATTGACAACTAAAATGTGATCTTTATTTCAAAAATGTAAAAATATACAGGGTGGTCCATTTATAAAAATACTATTGGGGCCATTTCCGGTGAAATCGGAAGTGATAAATATGGCGGATAGGTCTCAAAAAGTTGGAAATCTTACCTAATTTCACCATACAAAATTTTATCCTGATATCTTTAATAACGAGGAAGTTACAGGGGTGGCCCACTATTCGTTTACACCCGGTATACTTACGTAACCTTTTACGACAGAAAATTCAGGCGCCAGTTTCTTAATTTTTAAGTGCAAGAAACAGCACTTTTTTGACTCTCCTTATGGGAGAGCCTATCCGGTGTATCTAAACAGATGGAGATACGAAATGTCCGGAGTCGTAAGCTGAATGTCTGTCAAATGGACTTCGACAATTGCTCAAACGGATTAATCAGAAATAAATGACTGAAATAATAACTCGTAAATTTTACCTCTTTATACGTATTTATTTATTAACACATTAATGAACAAATCAATTAAGTCTAATATCTCAGCGACTGTATAGTCGAGTATGTACAAATTTTAAAACGATAATAAACAAGCGAGCTGGCAATCAAGAATCTTTACGCGTGAATACGATTTTATTTCGGAATTTTGGATAACCGGGATTTGTTTTCGCGGCTTGAAACAATTTCGGACGGCAAGCAAGCGGAATTTCCAACAGGATATAATATGAACGGCGGGCAATCGGTTAGCTATAGATATTTTAGTCTATACTGAATGTTTTAAAATACGGCGAACTACTGCCATAAACGTAGAGCTATTTATCAATGACTAATTTTATTAAATTAAGTTCTCCGATAGAACTTTATGCATTGTGACATTGTATATCGCCCGAGCGAGCAGATATAGCCAGCCGATGCACACTTTATAAAACCAAAAGACCAACAAAATGAAACGGATTAAAACGGACAAGGATTAATATTTTAATCGGTTTTAGTAACTAATGATTTTTGTTTCCGACTCGGTCATTATTTATAATAATAGGGTATGCATATGCGAGATTTTTAAGCAAAATTGGTTATAAAAGATAGTTAATGCTATAGAAAAATGAATAACAATAAAATTTTATCAACAATGTACCCTATATTTATGTATTTGTTAATTAAAATTCATATTATTTTTAAGTTAACGACCACTGGCCGAGAGCAAACGATGAAATCCGAATCTCACCGTGACGTCAATCACTCGATATTTTGACAGAACTTTACAGAATCTTTTATGTTCGCCGTTGTGCAATATGTCATACTGTTTACGTGTAGATGCAAGTGCGATTTCGGTGTTAAATATTAACATTTTTCACGGAAAAGTGAGTGGAACAGATTTTGTAAAAGCCCAGAGAGATAATTCGGCCAATGTTGCTCTCCTTGTTGCTGTACTACTTTTAAGTGGAAGGCGCCTTTTTCTACCAGTTGGACAATCAAAATACATGATCTTTTAAATGTATGTAACTACCCATTAATTTAAACATCATATAGTTTTCTAAATCTTCCTTTAATTGAAAAAAAAAGTAAAATACATAACCTAAAATTGTATGATTTTAAAAAGGTACAAAATCACACTTACGTTGAAATGATCCTCACATACAACCCCTTTGGTGTTTTCTGATATATCAGTTTCACTCCTTCTCATGGTACGTAACCATCATTTTAGTTTTTTTCTTTAATTTAGCGCTTGATCGTATATTGGTAATGAGACAAATCTTTTTTCTGGTGTTTTTTTTATGGACGACTGGCACTGCGGTATTTAACAGTACCTTGGATGCTTAATATCAATAATATCCTTGTTTTCCATTGTAAAATGCTGCGTTAAACGCTATTTTAACAAGTTTTACACATCATCATTAAATGGAAATGCGAGTTTCTGACGTCACAACACCACAGCAGCCATTTGCATGACGTCACAGTCATTTTTGGAATAACCAATTTTTGTTAATTTTTTTGGAAAATGGGTTACAATTTAGCCGTTTTTTATTATTGCGATAGCCATTTAGTAAGTTAATTTACAAAATTACGTTTAATTCAAAAATCGTGCGCATACCTTATTCTCGGATTTTAATTATACGGGGATTGCCGAAAATTAATCAACTAATTACTTGACTGCTTGTTTCCCAGCGGGCTTTTTCACAACTCATTACTAACTTAACTAAAATAGGACTTACTTATTAAAAAGCGGCGGCAGAGTGTACCCAAGTGACGGTAATACTTAAAGCAAAAACGGACATTCCTTGACTGGAAAAAAATCACTTGGTTACACCATCCGAAACATTTATCGAAAACAAAAAACGATAGCTAATTTTGGTTATCACCATTGAGTTTTCTTTCAAGTAAAGATATGGAGAATGCAGCATTAATTTTTCCATACCTCTTATAGTTTTTGAGTTTCCCCAACATTCAAATTTGCCCACCCTGTATCCTCGCGTCAATGAACAAAAATTGCATAAAAAAATTTTAATAACGCAAAAGTACCAAATTATCGGTATTTCGTAATAAATATATACCGGGTGACCACGAGATGAGGTTACACTCTGTAACTTATTTGTTATTAAACCGATTAATTTTAAATTTATAGGTGAGGCATAACATCTAAATGCGCAACTTTTGAAACTTGGTAGCCTTATTTTTTACTTCCGATTTAGCCGGAAGTGATGTCAACTTTCTTATTTTAATAACAACTCTACCTGTTTTTGTAATGTATCTTATTCGTTATAAAATTTACAATACAATGATATCTCACACAATGATATTTCATTTGAAAATGGCCGAAAAATTAAATTTTTTCAAAAATATTAAAATGTCAATTAAAAGATTGAAAATTAATTTTTTTCCAAAGTTGGCCGTGAAATCAAAAGAGTAATGAATTTGACATGTTTAATTTTTAATTTGCATCAAAATTTCGTTTTGGCGGCAAGATATTAGAAAAATAAAATAAATATTAGGAGAAATTTTTATTTAATTTTTATATTTTGTGAATAATTCGATACGTTAATGGCATTAAATCAAAGAGAAGAAACAAGCAATTGCAAAATTTAAAAAAAAGTCAGGTAGGTGTATTAAAAAAAAAAATAGTTTTGAGTATTTAAAAATTGCAGAAAAATATTTATCTTATTTTCCTAATATATCTCTGCCAAAACGAAATTTTTGTACAAATTAAAAATTAAACATGTCAAATTCATTACTCTTTTGATTTCACGGCCAACTTTAGAAAAAAAATATTTTTCAATATCTTTTAATTGGCATTTTAATATTTTTGAAAAAATTTAATTTTTCGGCCATTTTGAAATGAAATGTCATTGTGTGACATATCATTGTATTGTAAATTTTATAACGAATAAGATACATTACAAAAACAGGTAGAGTTGTATTTAAAATAAGAAAGTTAATATCACTTCCGGCTAAATCGGAAGTAAGAAATAAAGCCACCAAGTGTCAAAAGTTGCGCATTTAGATGTTATGCCTCACCTGTAAATTTCAAATTAATCGGTTTAATAACAAAGAAGTTTCAGAGTGTAACCTCATCTCGTGGTCACCCGGTATAAACTCGAATGTTATATGTATTGTGTTAGTCACCGAACCAAACGCGACCGTTTTTCTTTGATATTATATTTGTGCCAATACTTTATCAACACAAGGTTAATAACATGGTATAACTTCTCGGTGTTGTTTTTTGCTTAGTCTGTATAATAAATGTCAAACTTTCTAAGAAATTTGTGCATTAAATTTTATCACCACCAGACATAACATGCCTAACAACTTTTTAGAATTAAAAAAATATAGAGTTTTTACATGTAGGTATTTATTTGTACCGGGGGGACATAAAAAATAATATTTTTTCTGGGTGTTTAAAAATTATCAATCTATAAATTAAGACTAGACTTTGATTTTAAGCAAATTACATTAAAACGCATGATTGAAAAAGCGATGCTTTTCCCCATATATTTCATGTGACTCCTATAAATAATTTTTTCTACTACCGATCGTAAAGTACTAACTTTCCGCACGCTGTAGAGTGCGTAAAGTTAAACTTTACGCACTAGTGCGTAAAGTGTTTTTACCTTACGCACTAGTGCGTAACGTAACATACTAAACAATTGCATACCTATTAGAGCACCTATAATAAACATCTTATTTTAAAAACGTTAAATGTGGTTATTTAATTTTATGTAGTCCATTTATTTAATATCACGGTATATTATTATAAAACATACTATAATTTTCAGTATTCTTTAACAATAATGATTGAAGTTTTTACAATTCTGAAGAGTATTGTGATTTTTAAATGACATAAAGTTTTGACGTAATAGGTAAATTTTGACCAATATTTTGCTGGCATCCCATGAATTGAACCACGACAGTGGATATTATTATTATAGTACTATTTTTCGTCAATCATTGGTGCGTTTTTTACCCTCCTATCTTTAGTGGTTCATTCCAAAATATTGAAAACGCTAGTTGAAAACTCAAAAACGATTTAGTTAGCTAGTTGCACGAGGACAAGGATCAGTGCGTTGGGTTTTATATGAAATCGCAAAAGTATAGAAAGAATTTGCCTCAAAATCTAAACAAGTGTCTCTCCAATTGACGGCATATAATAAAATATATTAATTTAAATAACAAATTGTTTGTTTATATACCGCTATTAAATAAAATTGTTGTTTCTTTTATGATCCATTAACCCCAAAAATCAATATGTAATAAGGCATGAGAGACAATTCCAAGAAAATATAATCTAGAGAAAATAAACAGTGGTTTGATTTATTAAAACGAAAATAGCGATTCATATATCGCGATATTTATAGCACTGTAAAGCGAGACGATATAGTCGTACGGGGTGTTCCGAAATATCGTTAAACATGGAATAAACTTCAGAAATAAAAATTGTTAAAATCCGCCCATTTAGATAACTAAAAAGTATGGAGTACGATCCTGTGTCAGGTTTGTAATGTTCTGTTATCTGGTACAAGATGACCAAATCGTCCCAGGGCCCAGCGGTGGTTAAATCTTAATGGAGAACGTTCTTTGAATAATCTACTCGCTGCAGCAGCATTCTGATAACTACTCGCAGATCAAACATACAACAGAAACAATCGCACTGCATATAGTGCGATAGGAATCAAATCAAAACTTATTCTGCGACTAAATTGTTGGTGGATACTAGTGAACAGGGCCGACTCAAAATTTGAATTATTTTCAAGTGTCCATTTTTATATTTGACATATTAAGGCATGGGTTTAAAGACTACAAGAAAATTATGGGCCAAACATTTTCTTCCGTAATAAAAAAATCCTAATTTGGATAAATATACAAACGTTTACGTCCTAAATTATTAGAGTGCTAACAATTCCAACATTAAAATAAGAAGCATAAAAGATTATCCGATCTTGCAAGGCCGGGTAAATATCAGATGGTATCGTTCATTATTTCATTAACAATATTTATTTAGATATGTTGTAACCGCTATAATTGTAACAAACTCAAGGCAGAGACCAGCAAGAAATATGAATTATAAATACTATTATTTTTATATCTTTCTGAATCATAATGTTATCTTAAAAGCGATCTGCGCGGTCAGACAGATTCGTTTTAATAGCTTTAGAACAATTTAGCTTGGATTGTTTCGCGAGTAGAGACCGGATTTGAGGGAGTCATGGCGTCAAACCCAGGACCGGCTTTAGGTGCCGTGAAAAATATAACCCCAATTTTATTTCCAATAAACAACGTCGTGTCGTATCTTGTAAATGAACATGACACGGTTTAATTTTACTGGACTCTTATTAAGAAAACATTAACACACAACTACAAACAAAAAGAGCACTGTCCCATATCTCTGTGTCAAATAGAAGTTGAGATATAGCCGGTTCAAGTGGACCCCAAAGAAAAGGAACAACTACATCTGTTCCTTATTTTAGAGTTCAAGGAATAGCACTTTCTTTCTCGGCGGTTTAGAGAAAGGCTGGGGTAGCTACAGTGAAGAAACGGTCTTGTCCAGGGGTCTGATGGATGATTGTCGGTTTTTAGCTGACTGGACAATTTACCATACACGTCTAATTAGTTGTACTCAGAAGAACTGAAAATTGATAGCTTTTAAAATGGTATACAAAATCTTTATTCAAGGATAAAATGACAAATGTTTGCAACTTACTACCTACAAACAGTCCATGCCCGCTTTTTAACATTTTTTTAAACGGAATCTCGGGCGCCAGTTACTTATTTTAGAGTGGAAGGAACAGCACTTTCTGTCTAGGCGGTTTTAAGAAAGTCTGGGACAGCTACAGTGAAGAAACGGTATTGTCCAGGGGTCTGGTGGATGATTGTCGATTTTTAGCGGACTGGAAAATTTACCATGCGCGTCTAAGTAGTTGTACACAGAAGAAATGAAAACTGATTGCTTTTAACAAAATCTTTATTCAGGGATAAAATGACAAATCAAAATAATATACGGTTCTTAATCGGTGGGTTATGCACGTAACATTTTACTCCTGCTATTTTTTTTGTTTTTTTTGTCAAACCGTATTACAACAATAATTATTGAGCAAACGTATGACATATATACATCATTGTAATCAGAAAAAGGCGAAAAAAATGAGAAATATACAGGGTGTTCTATTTAAAAAAAACACAAGTTTGATTTATATCCGAAATGTGAAGTTCAATTGTTTTTTTGAACAGTTCGTGGAAATCGCAGGAAAATTTCCTACAACTTTGGTCTTAATCATTTTTGCCTAGGTAGAAAAGCAAACAATTTAGCAGGAGTAAAATGTTACGTACAATTTTTATTTTTCTTAAAAATGTAAGCTGGCATACAAGCTGATTTCATACGCGTGAAACGGCGCGTGTTTCGGAGCGAAATTTTATACTACGGCGGCTTCTGGTTACAAAACGTGGCTATAAGGCAGGATACGAAATTCTGGATTTTTGTCTCCTTTTGCATTTACAATGGCTACGGAGTACTATCGCCTCGAGGTAGAGCTATGTTACAGGGGTAGTTACGTCCCTTATTCAGCGGGTAACTAGCACAAGTACATTTCAGTGGAGTCCTATCTTCCTAACGAGAGGGTTGGTGTTCCATTGCTAACCGAAGTTAGATACTTAGATCAGATTCTACCTCCCGAGTGAGAGTGCTAGAATTTCAACTGTATATAATAACTTATTAACATTCAAAAATTCGGATTCTACTAGCTCTAGTATGATTAGATAGTACGATGAGGTTATAACAAAAAGTTGACGCAATTACGTGGGCGGACGCTTGGACCGACGGACGGCGAGGAGTAAATTTCGCATTCTTATCAATCAATGTACTGATTTCAGGCAAGTGTGGGCGGTTAGCTTGGTATAAAATGGACTGGTACAGACGCAAGGCTTCTATGTATCGCAGGATCCAAAAACTCGACAGGCCCGATGAATTTATTACAAATTGTCTCTGACGTATCCTTCGGTCATGGTGGTACAGGATTCGATTCCTGCTCAGTATTTCTTGCGCGTTGGGGCTGCCGATTGAACTTAGACATGTACCTCGGGCTAGATATGTTTTCTACCAAGTCCTAGCGCGTTACATAATTTACAACGATTACTCGGTATATCTGAAATTGGTTGCTCGCAATTTTTAAGCTGTATTGCAAAAAGAACCGGCAATTTTCAGTAACGGATGATGTTTACTACTGACTCGGTTACTCATTTAAACATTACTTTAGCCAATTCGCGGATTTCAACTATACCGGGGATGATACGAAAGTATTGAATATTTTAATTTATCAATTAAGTTACTTCTTGGAACGGAAAAAATCACTTCGTTACAAAACATAAAGAAATATGTTTTAATGTGTTTTTTTACTGATAGCCATAGAAAATGAATTATAATGGACATCAAGGAAAAAAAATTTGGGGACTTGCGGAACCAATTTTGTAGCTCGGTGTCTCCGAAACTGTTTATCATCATAGGGTCTTGAGTTTAAGCCTATTTTTATCGTTACATAGTCTACTTTACATTCATCATATGATGCATTAGTGTCGCCCAATGCGAAGAAAAGAATTTATGAGGAGAAACATGAAAAAGCACGTTTTTTGTGTTTTGATCGATTTTTGTTCAAATTAAAGAGCATATTTTAGCTCCTAATATCTTATACGAATGGATCTTAGCTCATTTTACGTGTAGTTTAATATAGTCCAAATAACTGTAGAAGAAATTTTAACGTTAATCCCAATGTTATAAAATTAGAAGAGAAAGACTGAAAAAATGCACTTTTCACATTTTATAACTTTCGCCTCCAGCTACGTTCATTTCTGAAAACTGTTTCGAATTAATTTGCTTGTTATTCATATTTTTCTACTCTATTCTGGCTTAAAATATCCAAAGAATACCTAGATATTAAAAAAATTGCGAAACCGTTTCAATTTCACGTTCGACATTCCAAATTTTTTTTTTAATTTAATTGAAAAATCTGGAGGTAATTGGTTATTTTCCGTATGGTAATTTCAAAACGAGCTTCAACCTCGGATCGACTCGATAAAGATACATTGTCAGATACGGTATATGTCTGTGCACTCAGTGATTTAATAAAGAAGTAACAATATACCCGGTAATGACCTTGCTGATGTAGATTTATTATTAAAAGCATCAGCATTTTTTAAAGTCATTCGATTTGCGTGCCACCGTTTACAGGATGGCACTTAAAAAACTGAGGATTATAAAAACTTCAATCTGGTACATTGATTTCGTAATTTTGGCTCGAAATAAGTAACGATGTGTATAAATAGAATTTAATTTATCCTGGTTGACAGGCAACCAAAGTTATTTCCTATTTATTTTCAATAAATAATACATCTGTTTTGACAATGACTTCGTAAGATTGAGGGGTTGCAAATTTAATTTCAAAATACGCCACCTCGATAAAAAATTGTACCGTACTGCTTATCCGCTGAATAAATATCTAATTTCCTCTTAACCTTAGCGCACCGCTGCTGTGTCGTAATCCACTACATCAAAGTTAATACATTATCCAACCAAAACACAACAAATTTAAAATAACATATTACGTTTGATGTAATCCCGAAACTATCGATTTTAGTGGTCATCACACAACGCACGTGCGGAAACATTTTCCAAACAATAATAAATACACGGAAGTTTTCTTAAATTTTAGCTTATCAATTTATTTATGAAACACCATAATCTGAACTCGTCAAGGACCTTGTTGAAATGTCCAATTGGAGGAGACTCATTTGATAGTAAGATAAATAAACAAGATAACTTCTTGGAACTTAATATCCATGAGTATCAAATATCTAAATACAACCCCAGCCAACTAAAATAATGTGGGATATGTTCACGTTTAAAAGCATTTCAAGCCTGGTCCATAGCCACTCACTAAATTCGGATGTCAGTTCGATTCGAGCTGTGATTTGAGCTGTAATTATTTAGTTGGTAATAATGGCAACCATTAATAACAATAATGAACTTACTGACATTTTATCGATGTTCAAGAATGCTGTTGCAGAGAGCGGATGTGGTAAAATATAATGGCTTTGATGTCAACTCTACCACTCTACCAAGAAGTGTACAGGTGGAGAAATCTCTGAATTGTCGAGGTCGAAGAGAAACGACATGTAACCTGGGAAATCTTATAAATTTGGTCAATTTATTATTATTATTATTATTAAAAGCAGTATAAGACAAATAGGTGTGGAGAAAGATAATGGCATGATGTCAGAAGGCTCTACCACTCTACCAAGAATTGTCAAGGTAGAGACAGCTATGGATTGTCGAGGTCTCAGAAAAAACGACCTGGAACCTAAGGGACCGAAGTACAATACAAGCAGATGTGGTGAAAAATTATGACATTATGTCAGACGACTCTACCACTCTACCAAGAAGTGTCCAGGTAGAGAAATCTCTGAATTGTCGAGGTCTCAGAGAAACGATTTGTAACCTGAGGTAATATTCTTATAAATTTACTTTGTTATAAATTTAGACAGTTTATTAATATTATTATTAAAAGCAATACAAGCAAATAGGTGTGGTGAAAAATAATGGCATGATGTCAGACGACTCTACCACTCTAGCGAGAACCCAGGTAGAGCTTTGAATTGTCGCCGCGGTTTAAGAGAAACCGCCTGCAACCTGAGGATGAGAAATACTAGACAAGCAGGTGCAGTATCATGTCAGAGGTCTCTACCACTCAAAAATTGCCCAAATAGAGAAAGCTTAAAATTGTCCGAGTTCTGCAACTTGGGGAAAAGGAGTATTAGACAGGCAGGTGTGGAGAAAAATGATATCATGTCAGATGCCTCTACTGCTCTACCAAGAACTGTCCAGTTAGAGTAATTTTCTAATTGTCGAGGTCAGACAGAAATGACCTACAACCTAAGGAATAGAAGTACTCGACAAACAGGTATAATGAAAAATAATGGCATCATGTCAGACGACTCTACGAATCTGCCAAGGCCTGCTCAGGTAGAGGCTGCTTTAAATAATCGGGGTCTGACAGAAACCAATTTCAGCCTGGGAAAAAGTAGCATTAGATAAACTCGTTAGATAAGCAGGTGTGGTGAAAAATAATCTACCCCTCTGCCAAGAGCTGCCCATGTAGAGTAATTTTTGAATTGCCAAGGTTTGAGACGAGCGACCTGCAATCTATGGAAATAAAGTACTAGACAAGTAGGTGTAATGAAAAATAATGGCATCATGTCAAACGACTCTGTTACTCTACCAAGAACTGCTCAGTTAGAGACAGCTTTGAGTACCCGAGGTGTGACAGAAATGAATCCCAACATGGAGAAAAGAAGTACTAGACAAGCAAGCGTGGTGAAAAATAGTAACATCATGTGAGATGCCTCTACCATTCTACCAAGAGCTGCCCAGGTAGAGTAATTTTCTGATTCTCGAGGTCAGGCAGAAACGACCTACAACCTAAGGAATAGAAGTACTCGACAAACAGGTATAATGAAAAATAATGGCATCATGTCAGACGACTCTACGAATCTGCCAAGGCCTGCTCAGGTAGAGGCTGCTTTAAATAATCGGGGTCTGACAGAAACCAATTTCAGCCTGGGAAAAAGTAGCATTGGATAAACTCGTTAGATAAGCAGGTGTGGTGAAAAATAATCTACCCCTCTGCCAAGAGCTGCCCATGTAGAGTAATTTTTGAATTGCCAAGGTTTGAGACGAGCGACCTGCAATCTATGGAAATGAAGTACTAGACAAGTAGGTGTAATGAAAAATATGGCATCATGTCAAACGACTCTGTTACTCTACCAAGAACTGCTCAGTTAGAGACAGCTTTGAGTACCCGAGGTGTGACAGAAATGAATCCCAACATGGAGAAAAGAAGTACTAGACAAGCAAGCGTGGTGAAAAATAGTAACATTATGTGAGATGCCTCTACCATTCTACCAAGAGCTGCCCAGGTAGAGTAATTTTCTGATTGTCGAGGTCAGGCAGAAACGACCTACAACCTAAGGCATAGAAGTACTCGACAAACAGGTGTAATGAAAAATAATGGCATCATGTCAGATGATTCTCCGACTCTACCAATACTGCTCAGGTAAATCCTGCTTTGAATAATCGAGGTCTGACAGAAACGAACTTCGACCTGAGGAAAAACTATTAGAGAAGCAGGTGTGGTGAAGACGATTCTGCCCCCTCTGACAAGAGCTGCCCACGTAGTAGTTTTTGAATTGCCAAAGTTTGAGAGGAGTGACCTTTCAACCTAAGGAAAAGAAGTACTGGACAAGCAGGTGTAATGAAAAATAATGGCATTATGTCAGATGACTCTACGACTCTACCAAGAATTGCTCAAGTAGAGACTACTTTGAATAATCGAGGTCTGACAGAAACCAATTTCAGCCTCAGCCTGGGAAAAAGGAGTATTAGACAAGCAGGTGTGGTGAAAAATAATGGTTTTATGCTAGACGACTCTGCCCCCCCTCTGCCAAGAGTGCTCATGTAGAGCAATTTTTAAATTGCCAAGGTTTGAGAAGAGTGACCGTGCAACCTAAGGTAAAGAAGTAAGACAAGTAGGTGTAATGAATGATAATGGCATCATGTCAAACGACTCTGTTACTCTACCAAAAACTGTTCAGTTAGATACAGCATTGAGTACCCGAGGTGTGACAGAAACGAACTTCAACATGGAGAAAAGAAATACTAGACAAGCAGGTGTAGTAAAAAATAATCACATCATATCCGATTACTCTGTCGCTCTACCAAGAACTGTCCAGGTAGAGTAAGTTTCTAATTGTCGAGATCAGACAGAAATGACTTGCAACCTAAGAAGTAGAAGTACTAGAGAAACAGATGTAATGAAAAATATTGCCTTTATGTCAGACGACTCTGCCCTCGCTGCCAAGGGCTGCCCATGTAGAGTAATTTTTGAATTGCCATGGTTTGAGACGCCGACTTTTCAACCTTAGGAAAGGAAGTACTAGACAAGCAGGTGTAATAAAAAATAATGGCATCATGTCACACGACTCTGCCACTTGACCAAGTACTGCTCAGTTAGATACAGAAGTTGAAGAGTTGAATACCCGAGGTCTGACAGAAACAAACTTTAACATGGAGAAAAGAAGTAGTATCAGATGACTCTGTTTCTCTACCAAGATTTGCCCAGGTAGAGTATTATGTATTATGACTCTACGACTCTACTAAGAACTGCTCAAGTAGAGACTGCTTTGAATAATCGAGGTCTGACAGAAACTAATTTCAGCCTGGGAAAAAGTAGCATTAGATAGGCAGGTGCGGTGAAAAATAATGGCATCGTGTCAAACGACTCTAGCATTCTACCAAAAGCTGGCCATGTAGAGTAATTTTTGAATTACCAAGGTTTGAGAGGAGCGACTTGCAATTTAAGCAAAAGAAGTACTTAGACAAGCTAGCAGGTGTAATGAAAAATAATGGCATCCTGTCAGATGATTCTGCCGCTCTACCAAGAACTGCCCAGGTAGAGTAATTTTTTAGTTGTCGTAGTGTGAAAGAAATGACTTGAAACTTAAGGAAAAGAAGTATTAGACAAGTAATGAAAAATAACGGCATTATGTCAGATGACTCTACGAATCTACCAAGATCTGCTCAAGTAGAGACTGCTTTGAATAATCGAGGCCTGACAGGAACTAATTTCAGCCTGGCGAAAAGGCGCATTAGATGGGCAAGTGCGGCGAAAAATAATGGCATCGTGTCAAACGACTCTACCATTCTACCAAGAGCTCTACCACTGCCGCTCTACCAAGAACTGCTTAGGTAGAATAATATTTAAATTTTTGAAGTTTGACAGGAGAAAAAATACTAGAAAAGCAATTGCGCTGAAAAATAATAGCATCATGTCAGAGGATTCTACCACTCTACCAAGAACTGCACATGTAGAGAAAGCTTTGAATAATCGAGGTCTAGATAGCTTGAACAGGACTCACATTGACCAGATATAAGGCCAATAGATCTCGACTGCGACAACGAATAAATGAGATTTTAATAATTCCTTGCTAATCAATCATTTGATTTTGCGGCGTATCTTTTGGAAATTTGATGTCTACTATAATACTTACGATAGCTCGTGCAAATTTTGAATAGGTGCAGAAAAACTATTACTTAAAGGTGTGAGGATGTAAAATTTAAATACTTCGATCTAATCTAACTAGTCATCTGGTTAGTTCCCTACTTGTTCGATTGGAGAAGAGTCAGGTGTTCTTGGGGCACACGAAAAAATGTTCTTGGTTATGAAATCAGTATGTGATTATTCACAACCAAAATGTTATCACACTGCACTGTACGACATCGAGTGCATTGGAATTTAAATCTCGTCCAACATATTAAACTAAAAAAATCTAAGGAATTCGCTTATCAACTTCACTTTCTGCTCCGTAACCTCTAGGAATGTCGCACAAGCCCTGCCGGTTGCGCCCGAGTACGCCAATGGTTATCACACAATGCAGAACAAGAAACTATCAATCCAACGTGGTATGCTAAAAAATAATAAGGTATGTTGTATACATTGTATTTTATACCTTATTCTGTTAGCGTGTAGGTAGAAAATATATTTATCGCCCTGGTAAGCCACAAAAATGCATGCTGTATATACAGAGAATGTCTGCAAAAATAAATCTAAAAATAGATAATATAAATGCACTTATAGAAGTAAAGTTGAAATTGTCATGCAGGGAGATTTATTGGTCGCGGCCGCATATCCAAGAAATTGTTTTATGGATAAAAATTTATCGCAGTTAATTTACTGATAGACAGGCTTTTATGCGCGCCTAATGGCCACAGCTCAAACCTTACGATTATGATCAACACACCCTGTATAATGGAACAGACAAATTAAAACCTTGCTTTAGCGATTAAATTATCCGCCCACTATTATTTTTTTTTTGTAAATTTGTATTTGGACTCACGCCAGTGGCTGTGATGATGCTGAATGTGTAGGCGAAATTTAATTATTGCAAATCATAATTATGTAAAGAATATTTTTTAAATTATGCCGCTAATGTAATAGAGTAATAGAGGTTAAACAATTATATTTAATTAAATTCTAATTCCGAAACTGTTCAACCGGTTTTAGCTGGGCTCGCGGAAATTTGTAGCTTCTATTGTTGACAATAAGATTCTTTGGACACGGTTTGTTTCTACCACCCTGCCGGCGTAGGGGTTTTCTTTTGAAGATGGACGCAAGGTCGAGAATTCAAAATTTTTAACACAGGAGAGGACTCGAAAACTTCTCACCAATAACGGTTCCTAAAGTGCTGCATTATATTTTCCTATATGTATTAACTACTTTAATATTTTGGACCGCCTAGAATTTGCATTTGTAAAATTTAACTTAATTCCTACGACTAAAAAAAACATACCTACTTTATCAAATGATGGAATTAGTTATTGATTTACTCGAGTTGCCCTCAATGAAATACATAAATGGCGATAAATACAAGTACCAATGACGGTGCTTTTCATAATGTATCTTAGACCACTTGTACAACAACAGTAATTGAGCCTTGATATTTAAAAAAAATAAACGAAACGCCGGCGTGAAATCAAACGTTGTTATATGAGTACTTCAACCTACACAACACACCAAAACAAACACCGAAAGAAACGGCTATTCAACGGAGACTTGTGACAGCAGAGCCTGATTTTATGTGATTATCGTATGCGAGTTAAATGGTTTACAATATTTTCATTGTCTTTTTCTATCGATGGGATTTGGGGGTTTCTGTGAAAGTATGAGAGATAGAAAAAAACCGACCTAGGTGCCGTGGGCTCTATTTTCGAGAAACAAACAATGGCGCAAAAGCGATCGTCTATTTCGACAACCGAGCTACAGAGCGTTTTTGGAAAATTGGCATTTTTGTATGAACTACATCTCAATTACCAAGTGTCGAATCGAAAAACGAGTAACACACTTTTTTTAGATATCGACATAACTTGTGTTTTTCTAAATGGAACTCCCTGTAAATTATTTCGTTATCCGATCACAATTTAAATTAGCTTTCCAACGATATATAGCATGTTATATTTATCTGTAAAAAAGTGGTTAATTTTCAAAAAATTAAATATATTTATAAATTTGTGAAAAATGGGAAAAAAATAAACTATACTAAATGTTCGAATTGTCTTCCATCTATGCATATTTATCGCATTTATTGAAAAAGTCATGGAAAAAAAATCGAAATAATAATAATATCAAAACCTAATTGGAGAGTTGATTGAGTGATGAGTATTGTTAAAAACGTATAAATTTATTGATGAAAGTCGTTTGGGCATAGATGGTGAATAATCCTAATTTTGGAGGTTAGAATTTATTTTTTTAAGCAACGCAACGCAGCTATTTTTGGAATTTTTAATTTTTTATGTATTTATGATATAATAATTATATTTCTTTCTAAAGCAACATTTTCTACAGCTTAACTACCTGCCTGCTTTATATATGGTCGAGGTTTTACAGAGATGGTCCAAACTCTTTTAAATTTTGTTGTAGCTTTTTGAACATTTTTACGTCTGGCTGTCTCTTTTCTGGATATTGTCTAAAAAATTGTTTAAGCACTGTTCTCACACAATTTTAATGTCTATAACTAAACTTTGAATCAAGGAAAAGCTCAAAAAGCTAAATTTGAATTTCCGCATTCTATAAACCACTTAATCATATCATTTTTTTCATAATGAATAAATCGAACCATTTTAAACAATGCTTACTCACAATTAACTCACATTTTCATATTTACGATTGTTTCGATTTTCTTTTTTTTTCCATGGTCTTCCCAATTAATAATAGAAAATAAGGTTATTTTGTTTAATAAATGTGTCCTAAAATGCTTCGTTGCAGAGTTTAATTTTTATGGAAAAATAATATGGTTGGCAGCCATGCAGCAAACGATTATAACTGGTTTTGTAACATTTGGTTTTCAGCGTACTGCAATAATGATTTCACTGATTTGCTTACTAACAGCTAAATATGTGAAATATTTGCAGTTAAATAGCTTTAGAACGGCGCATTTTATCAAAAATGGACAAAATCACTTTTTTGTGTGTTACCATATTTTCAAAACAGAATCAGTGACGTACTGTTTTTTATAAAGGGGGCTGCAAACCACCGTTGTAAGCCACTGACTCAAGGGGTTGAACTGAAATTTTGGCAGTTAATAGATCTTGAAAGTAACACCTCTCATATAAAATTTGAAAAAAATCGTCTGATTATTTTGAGAGATATGGCCAATCATATTTGTTTTTTCATAAAAGTTAAACGCCCTGTAACTCCGAAACGAAGCATTTTAGGGCACATATTTATGAAACAAAATAATCTTGTTGTTTTATGTAGAATTCGCCTGCAAATTTTGACCTAGGCTTTCTGAGATACCCTGTATACATTTAATTTTTCGAAAATTAACCACTTTTTCTACAGATAAATATAACATGTTATATATCGTTGGAAAACTAATTTAAATTGCGATCGGATAATAAAATAATTTATAGGATGTTCCATTTAAAAAAACACCAAGTTATTGTTAAAGTACATTAAGTTAATATCTATGTTAAATAAGTAACTTATTTATATTTTATTTTATGTAGTCAAGGTTTTTTTGTAAATTGACAAGAATTTTGTTTAATAAAGAAGATTTTCGATTTATATCAAACTTTATGCTTCTTAATTTACAAAAGGTTATGGGCCCAGATCCTATATATTAAATATAACCAAATAAAGTGAATAAAAAGAAGTTTATAATATTTCACAAAAGCAAGAAATTAACATATTTAAAGACAAGTAAAAATATTTGTCAACGTCAAATATGAATAAATTTCCGAGATTCGAGAAACTTCATGGGAAATCTAATTTTCATTCCTGGAAAGTTATAGTATTTGCATACATGGATCTTAATAATTTGTATAAAATTGCCACTGGTGAAAAAAAGAATTCTGAATTAAGAGTCTTTGAAAATGGAACTAAAGCAAACAGGAAAAAGCACATCTTATGGAAGATTCTGAAGATAAACATTTTGCATAAACTGCAACAAAGTTGAACAATAGTAATATGCAATCTAAATGGATATTCGACACAGGAGCCACATCTCACATTTCAAAGTTTTATACGACTTTGTGACGATAAAAAAATTGAAGTAACACATATGGGTGAAGTTAAAATCAAAGCACTATTGCCAGGTGGAAATACAATTAATATAATAATGTATGATGTTCTTTATTCTCGAAGTCCTAAATGCTTTCTAATATCTTGGGAAAAAATAAAGTCGAGAGGAATTACCATGAAAGATTCAAAAAATGAAATAATTTTATGGAATAAGAATAAAACTGTTGACTGGATTGTAACTGAAAACAAAGAACACATTTTTGTCCACAGAAACATGTAATGTAAGTGTTGCTATTTGGCATCGAAGACTAGGACATGCACCTATAATAAGTTTTAATGACATTAGAAAATGTGTTGCCGATCCACATATTTTACCAAATTCAAAGGTTAAAATAGACTGTAAAGCATGTGAAACGTCAAAAATGACCACAAAAATTTTAAACGAAACTGGGAATACCGGTTCAGAAATTTTAGAAAAAATTCATTCAGATGTGGTGGGTTCATTTTCAACAAAATCTGCAGGTGGGAAATTGTATTATGTATGTGTCTTTTATTGACGAATATTCTCGTTACACTGAAGTAAAGTTTATTTCACATAAGAATGAGGTTGAGGAAGCAGTGAAAGAATTTATTAGAAAAATAGCACGTTCAACAGAGAAGAAGGTCAAGATTTTTAAAAGTGATAATGGTGGAGAATATAAGTACATCAAATTCATTACTTAATTTTTTTTTTATTCTGGGATTAAAGTTGAACATGTACCCAGGGTACATGAAACTAACGGTTTGGCTGAACGATTAAACCGAACTTTAACAACTATGTCAAGATCTAGCCTAATTGATTCCGAATTACCAAAATCCTTATGGACTGAGTCTGTAGCAAATGCAGTTTATACTAAAAATCGTCTACCACATTCATTTCACAAGAAAGCTCCTTATGAGATGTTCTATGGTACAAAACCTATAATAGGACATCTTAAAAGTTTTGGACAACGTACTTAGGTACACATCAATAAAGAAGAGCAACAGCCAGGGAGTAAATTGTGTCCTAGAGCAAAAAAGCTTTTTTGGTTGGGTATTGCGATAAAATTGGTTGGTATCGTTTCTGGGTAAAAAATAATAAGATCATTATAACTCGAGATTATAAGTTTGTTTCTGAAGAAGATGATGTAATATTTGTACCAAAATTAGACACAAATTATCCGTCAAGTAAAAATGAGCCAAAACGAAATGAAAATAGTCAAGCAAAAGAAGTTAACCATACGCAGTCCTTGGATGATCAAGATCATCTATCAAGTGAAAATGAACCAAAACAAAGCGACAATGAAAATAGTCAAATCAAAGAAGTTAACCATGCAGAATCTTTAAATGAACATGTTGAGCAATGTTCAGGAGAAAAAGAAATGGTGTGTTCAGAACTAAATAATTTTCGTTACGTAGAAGTTCCAGAATACGCAAAACCAAGGAATTTGAAGATTTTTGTAGATTAACATTAGAAGAACCGGTTACATATTCAGAAGCCATGACATCTATTGAATCTGAAAATTGGATTTATGGAGTAAATGAAGAATTAGGAAGTATGAAAAAAAACATGGTTTGGGAAATTGTTGAATTGTTCTGATTTCTCATTGTGTCCATAATAACATGATTGCACATCAATTAGATATTAAAACAGCATTCCTTAATGGAGATATTGTTTGCTAAGTTTTTATGAAAATTCCAGAAGGTGTTAATTCTGAATCAGGAAAAGTTTGTCTTTTAAAAAGAAGAATTTATGGACTTAAGCAATCGCCTCGCCAATGGAACCAGAAGTTGGTTGGAGTTTTAAAACAAATTTGTTTAGAACAATCATCGGCTGATCCATGTCTGTTTACGTCTAAGAACGCAGATCAAATTGTGGCATTCTATGTAGACGATTTATTGCTACTAGGTTCAAATGAAGAAAAAATGAAGCAAATTGAAGATTTACTTGGTAAAAATTTTGAAGTTACTTTCCTTGGACAACCCTCATTTTTACTTTCACTTCAAATAAAATGGTAATCAAATTATGCTACTTTGACGCAAGAACAATATTTAAGAATATTGGAAAAATATGATTTTTTAAATTGCAAAGCAGTTACAACACCAATAGATTCTGTACTTCTGTAATTTTTTAATACAAATCACATCTTATTCATGGCACTAAAATAATTAATATATAAACTACTGAATAAATCCTGAATACATTGAAAGATTATAGCAGATAATGTCCAGCGATAAACCTACGCCACTGCTCCAATATTTTAAGCCAAATTAATTTAAAATATAAATTACATGTCATTAATTTCTTTAACTTTAATCATATTTAGGTCACTAGGAAAGGATGCTACTGCTTCAATATTTTAAGCCAAATCTACATAATTTAAAATATAAATCATACATCTATAATTACTTTAACTTTAATCATATTTATAATACTAGAAAACGGATACTCATTGAAAAATTCACGCTATTGCTTTAAATTTTAAGTCAAATCTACATAACTTAAAATGTAAATCACATACCTATTAATATGTTACTTTAACTTTAATCATATTTAGACCACTTAGATAATCAGGCAATCCCCTTTCAGTCATGATCACGGTGTAAGACAATTAGGTGATGAAACGCCTCATATGGTTAGAGTGTCGCCAAACTGTTAATGCAAGAGACGCGAAATCGTAAGACAAAGAGAGAGAGAGTAGGTGGCCGCGAGGGCCGCGCGGGCTGCGCCTCGCATCGTCCCTAGTTAATTTCCACTTCATTTTACCAGGTCGAAAAATATACCATTCGATGCAGAAAAATATGTAGAACACGATTGTTGAAAAATTATGTGTCTAAATTGTCGGCTACTGTGCAAAAAAAATAAAAACCATAAATGAAATTGGACGCCGGCACGTTTAACTCGAAACGCTGCTAAAACCGTTCGAGTTATGAAAAAAATTAACATAAACAATTTTATAGAAAACTAAATTTCCTATAAAAAAGTCAGTGGTGGCATTAGTCTATCTGTAATAGTTTTGGTGTGAGGGCGCCTCAAATTCGCGCGCTGATCTTTTGTTAAATTAAACTTATCGTTTTCCAGCGCACAACTTTCAGCCACCCTCACGCCTAAAATATTCAAGATAGACATATGCCGTCACTGACTTTTTTATAGGAAATTTAATTCTCTATAAAATTGTTTACGTCCATTTTTTTCATAACTCTAACGGTTTTGTTTTGGCAGCGGTTTTTTAAAATGTCAAATCGGAATAATTTTTTGTAAGAAAATCATTATTTTTAGCAATTATAATACTGATAATACAATTCTGAATGTAAAAAACTGTATTTATTTACCTTTTATTACAACACAATTATTGTCACAAGCAATGAAAAATTTATGTTTACATTTATCTGTCACCTCCGCCTACTACAAAAATCGCCGATTTAAAAAAAACAGTTTTATAAAAGAGAATCCCAGACAAAAACAAAATCGTTTTCCAATAAAAAGAAGGAATCTAGATTGCAATTAACCTGATACTCTATTATAGGTTGATTCAATTTACCACATTAAATTTCTGAGCACATTGCAAGAGATTTAAATTAAAATTTAAGAATCAATATAAATGTGATTAATAGTTTTTTCTGTTTTTTTTTGATTTTGGACAATAAAAATATCTAAGTAGGTAATAATGCTTTATGTTTACTTAACTTGAATAGTTATTTAATTTTTGAATAAATAAATAGACATTTTTTCGTATACCTACATTATATTTAAGTCACTCACGTATCCCTTATTATTTATTCGTTATCACATCAAAATATGTATACTACTATTTTTACTTTATTTACAATATTAAAAATATTATTGTTAAATAAATACCTTATCATTATTATTATTTATTGCTTGCAAGCTATAAATGATTCTTTCAATCAATGCGATCATCGACATAATATAAAAATCATTACTTACTACAGCTGTTTTAATTAAATTCTATAGGTATAGTGTAAAAATATTGTTTCGTTTTTAATTAGTAAAGTTAATTATTTAGATATATAATAGATACTAGAACATTTAAAAAGAATTGCTTTAGATTTTAAACAGCTCCATACTCATACAATGAGCCCGAATCACAGTAAAATATGCGGCCACCACTCTACCATAAATAAATAAATAAATACACCACATGTAATTACTATTCCCAGCGTTAACACATCGACGACGGGGTCGGCCGGCTTGTAGCATCACCTAATTGTCTTACACCGTGGTCATGATCTTACAGAGCTCTATTCTTGTTTGAATGATCTGGTAGAGCCTCTGGCGCCATCTTTGAATTTTCAGATACCTACCAATCCACTGTCAAAAATTAGCACATCAATTTGATTCCATCTAACGTTCAAAATCTTCGGTAACGAGGCTCGTTTCTATCTGGCAGCACACGATTAATTACTGTAAAGCACCTGCTACACATCTTTTAACTTGTATACATATATTTTTTGCAGGGACAAACCTGCTTTCATAGCGCAAAAGGTATCATAACTGCAAGTCCTTGCGTAATATTGTCGATTTTTCCTTTTTATTACCCTCTCACTTTCAATCACCAGACAAACACGGAGACTATGCGAACCGAGTATCTAATTAATGCAAATAAGTAGTATGTTAATTACCATTGTTTCAATAAAGTCTTTCGTATACCGACGGACTGTGTCATATACCGGCACGTCATCGGGCTCTAATTTATTTTAATTACATAAACTATATGGTTCATTATGCACACCTGCTAAATACTTTTTTTGATATAAATACTAATTAAAATAATAAAATATAATGTTGCATGCTGTTTCTTATAGCTCCATTTTCGACTGGCCCAAATAATAATACAGGGTGTGTTCCCACATCAAAATCAAACTCGCATCCCTTACAGTATAAAAAACGAGTACGATCCTGCGCATGCGTACAACAAGACAATCAACTCGAATCACCGCAACAGAAACAATAGCCTCCTCAGTCCTCTTCCTTGATCTGTATAATAAATAAATAAATAAACTGAACACACCTGTTTTCGAATTTATTACCGCGGTTGAAAATTAATACAGATGTCCTAATGCATTTAACAATAATTATTTCTTTTATAAATGACAATTAGTATACATGTATCTTTTTTCTCGGAAACATTGCATATAACGACAGGTATTATTAAGTCGTTATTTACCGCAAAGTAATAGCATAATGAGCGAGTAACATACATAAATAGCCTCACCGGTAATTATCGTTATCGATAAAAATATCTTGTCATACTTTCTTTAAAGGAAACGTTCTCTTCCTCAATGGTTCATTCAATTTTAGCTCCTCACCTACGACCTATTTCGCTGTATCATTGTCATCTAAAGATATATTTAACATTGTTCTCGATGCTCTCATTTACGTAGGCTTCAGTGAAATTAATGTACTGAGAGCAGGAGTGAAACAAAAACATATTTACTATTATTATCATTAAGAGATTTTTTTAGTCTTGATTCATCCGAAAAACCTTGATATTTCTCTGAATTCATGTAGCCTTGGGTGGGTGCAATCTCTAAGCACGCGATTGTGTGCATTAATGATTTTATATTAATGATCAAATACCTAATCCAAATTACTATAATTTGGAATGTAAATCATATCTCATTAATGACTAGAGTAATTAATTGATCGCTAAATGAATAATATCGTAGAAAATTTCCAGTGACAAACTCATGGATACTGCTCCAGTACATTTCATGCAGGTAAATTCTGAGCAGAAAGTCAAATATACAGGGTGTCCCATCAGTATGAAATAATTTAATTACGTCTAAACGATTAGAGATAGACGAAAAATGAAAATACTCTGTTGCTTAATTTTTTGAATTGCATCTCGTAAAAATATTTTCAAGTATACGGGGTGTCCCATAAAAGCGATACTGACATTATCTTTATTTTTTTAAATAGCACCCCCAGCTTTCTCTTCATTTTAGATTTCTGTATAAAATTTGGAATCGTCTGATGCCCCATAGTCGACCCTAAGCTCTAACCGTTGGCCCGCCATTTTAAGTTTTATGCCAAAAATGTGACTAGCAAGGGGTGTTTTAAAAATTAATTGCTCAGAAACGGTAAGAGATAGCCAATTGCGGTTTTCTCGGACTTTTAGAGGAAGAAATACTCTTTCTTTTTGTTGGTGTGATGACGCTTACTTATATCTGCGTTTTCTTACGTAATCCTTTTAAACGGAAATCTCGGGCGCCAGTCCTTTAATTTTTAAGTGCAAAGAACTACACTTTTTGGCTCTCCTATTGGGAGAACAACCCTGAATAGCGAAACAGCGGAGATACAGAATTGCCAGAGGTCGGAGCTGGAGATCTATCTAATGGATTTCGATCATACTGCTCAAACGGGTTAATCAGAAATAAATGACAGAAAGAATAACTCGTGAATTTTACCTCTTTAAAATAACGTATTTATTCAGAAATATTTAGAAACAGAATAATTAATTCTACTACCTCCACGACTGTACAGTCGAGTGTGTATAAAACTATTTCAAAATGATTAAAAACAAGTCAAGCTGGCAATCAAGAGTCTTTACGCGATTTTACGTCGGAATTTTCGGATACGTGTGATTAATGAATTTCTATGTACGACAAGCAAACGGACCTTTCCACTAGGATGTATTATGCACGGCGGGCAATCGGGTAGCTATAGATATTGTAGGCTATACGGAATTTTGAAATACACGGCAAACTACTGCCACAAACGTAGAGCTATTTGTTAATGATTATGTTAATGAACGTAAGTTTCCCGAGTCAACTCTATGCAGATCACCTATATGGATGGCCCCAGCGAACAAATCCAACCAGTTGATGCATATAATGACTATCGTCGGTTTTCCGGTAACCTATTATGCAGGGAGGCATTTGAGATGGCCCCAGCGAACAAATCTCAGCAGCGCTGCATATATTAGCAAACAAAAGACCAACGTATTACTAATTATTAGCTCTGGTTTGATTGGGTAGTATAATACAACGATACGTACGGACAAAAAGACCTTTGAATATCTATACTTAACTGAAAGCAGTACCTGCAAAATGCAGTGGACTACGGCGTATTCTTACCAAAATTATTTTCAAATAATTTCCTGACTGAATTTACTATTTAACTCGGAGCGGCGGCGCGAAAACTGTGGACGGCTTTGGTTTGATCTGGCACTTCTGGAGGTGGATCGGATCTGATCTTGCGGACTATTTCGGAATGCACCTGGACTGCTGCCGACTTTCACGGAATGAGGAATGAGGACGAAGTGAGCGCTCCTCTCCCTTTTGTTACCTTTATGACGCATCTAGGTCGCGTGATAGAGAGGCGGTCACCGACTTGAAACGACGGACTCGGATGCACAACCCGGCGTAACTTTCAGAGGTGCAGCGGATTATGCACTTAGGCGCATCAATTCAGAACGTATATAACCGGAAATGAGTTACTTGCAATTTCTATACTATATTGCAAAAAGAAACGGATTAAAACGGGCAAGGATTAACAATTTTAGTAACGAATGATTTTTATTTCCGACTCGGCCATTATTTACAATATTTCTCGGATTTTATTTATACGAGGGATTGTCGAAAATTAGCCAATTAATTACTTGATTGCTTGTTTACCAGCGGACTTTTTAACAACTCATTAATATCTTAATTAAAACAGGACTTACTTACTAAAACAGCGGCAGGGTGTACCCAAGTGACGGTAATATTTAAAGCAAAAATGAACATTCCTTGATTGGAAAAATCACTTCGTTACATTGGTCCAAAGTTTCATTATCTACTCAAGTGTATTTTCTGCGAATTTTCAAATTCAAATACACCTGTATACTTGAAAATATTTTTACAAGATATATTTCAAAGAATTAAGGCAACATGGTGTTTTCATATTTGTCATGTCGATTTCTTTTATAAAATATAATATTTTTTCTACAGATAAATCGGAAGAAGGGCCTCCTAGGTCTCCCGATCTAAATTTACTGGATTTTTTTATATGGTTTAACACAATTTGCAGATTTCGAAATTACCCTATTGTGTATTTTGTTTTATTGGCAACATTCAAAAAGTGAAAATAATTGAAATAATAAATTCTAATGTTATAATAGCTTGACGTTCATAACGGTCGTTAATTTGATTTATAATTTATACCACTTAATTGCAACAAGGAACGTTAATGTTGTTTGTAGTTTGTAATGTATTGTATATACAATTAGTTATCGCAATAATTCTGTTGGATGTACATAACCAATGGAAATAAAATAAACACTATCAAAGGGATCTTAGCAAAGATCAATTATGGCGCTCTATTAACACAAAGTAACGGGGCAAATGCAGAAAATGTCGATCCCGATATTGTACAATAATGATTTAAAACAGTCGCCGTGCAAATACTACTGTACGCACATTTCTGAGTTATGAGAAAAAAGCCATCTAGCGCAAGTAATTTGCATCAAACGTGTCGTAATTGTTAAAAAATTTGACACGTGTAGGGGGAAGTGGGGTACCGATCCCCGCGCGTAACTAATTTTATTTTAATCTTCGACTGTGCCTAATTTTAATGTCTTTTTTACGTGCGTATTTCATAAATACCGCATCGTAAACACATAAAACTGCTTTGATGTTTTTTCGCATTTGGTAAGAATCCATTTCCTCCATTATCCTTTTGCACTATAATTATAGCAATTACGACAATGATTTTATAATTGTATAAAGTAAATAATAATGTGTCATAATATAGGGATATAATAATTGGTTTTCCTTGTAAGACATTTTGTTCGGCCTTCAATTTTTGTATTTTTTTCACGCAGTTTAATTGCTGCCCATTACTTCACTGCTACCTGAGGGAGATTGCGAATAAAGATATCAATTTGCAACAAGCAGACCGCCATATACATATATAATAATTATCGGTAAATAATAATGGAGGCAGCAGTCCGGATAATGAACAAATATTTGTGTATGTGCAATAATGAGCAAATACTGGTTTCAATTAGCTTTTTATGTTGGTCGAAGTGAATTCCAAATCATGTTCTCCTTTTATACCGGACGTACATGAACTGCAACGTCTTGATTCCAAGTTCTTTCTTTTCGATATGTAGTCTACTTCAATTAATTTTATACATAATACTTATTATTGTCGCCCGAGTAAATCTCCATAGGAGGAAAATTGGGACTTTTTGTCTAATTTTACCCCACCTTCTCCACTTTTTAGCTCCTCCCCTTTACCAGTTAAGCTCCGCCCAGTCGGCCAATGAGAGCGAGCCCCGCCCAGACAGATCTCATTTCGCTATCCCTCCTCTACTAATACACTGTACCTGTAAACAGTTAGGGATAATATTGCGAAGAGGAGGGATAACGAAATGGGACCTGTCTGGGCGGGGCTCGCTCTCATTGGCCTACTGGGCGGGGCTTAACTGGAGTAGAGGGGAGTAAATGGGAGGAGCTAAAAAGTGGAGGGGTGGGGGTAAAATCAGACAAAAGTCTCAAGTCTCAATTTTCCTCTTATGGAGATTTACATGGGGTTTGTGAGCCAGTACGCCCATAGCGAGTGCTCGGTGTGAGGAAATGAAGTTATAAGGAGAAATGTGAGAAAGTACATTTTTTCGGGGTGTTTTCCTTCATTTTTGGATCAACTTCAAGAGGTTACATCTCGGATTCTGTTTATAGTACGGTTTATTCAATAGGCTACGATTTAGTTAACATTAGTCTGTGTTATAAGCAAAAAACTGAAAATATAATAATAGATCTTCAACGTTTAATAACTTTTCAGTGTTGTTCATTTCTTCAGATTTTGTTAGTTTATCCCTAAAACTACCAATTTATGGAAGAAATAGCAATTACGATTTTTCCTTAGTTTATGCAAAATTGCCTTGATCTAAATCCGTAAAAATATACAGGGTGTTTCCAGTATAAAGAAAGTATTGAGATCTTGAAATGAAACTGACTATAGTATTTTAATCCAGTTGTTGTTACCAACATCAATCAATCCAAAATTAGGTTAAATTGATCTAGATACAGACTAAGACAAAAAACAAATTCGTTTAAGGCTAGGAAAACAAATTCGTTTAAGGCTAGGATTTAATAGTCTAATATGCTTTGTATGGTTGCCTAACGCGGGTAGACGATCACTGGCTGGTCCGGCCTGGAAGACAATGCAGATAACAAATTTTTGTTTTGTTTTGAGGGTTCACGCTACTCGCCGTCAGATGCCGGCACGTAACGTGTTTATAATATTGTGTATTATACCACTATGTTTGTTGTATGACTTGTCTTATAGCATTGAATAAAGGAATATATTCCTTTATTCAATGCTTATAGCCTGTATTTGTGCCCTTTTGGACTAATAAAGTACTACTAGTGTTACTACTACTACATGCTGACATCTCCAGAGTGAAAGACCAAGTTGTAATGCAATATTGTTCTGTAATTTGCCTAGTTTCGGGCGCTATTTCAGCAATGCAAATGACTACTTGACCTAAAAATGTGAATATTCTCCTTTGAGGGTCAATTTCACAAAATATACGTTAATTTGAGCGACAATATTTGGTGAGCTTTTAAGTAACACTTTGTACTCGGCCGTAAGCTAATTTCTTTTTACAAAAAAAATACAAAATTGTAAATACAAGCGATTGAATGAGTTGCCTACGTATTGCCAATATGTACAGTCTTATTTTTTCTTTCTCAATTATAGATAAGAATGGTAATTTCAATACCTCACGGCCATTTACATTTTTTTCTGCAAAATTAGATACATTAATTTTCAAAATCCGTGTATTAGTTTCTGCGAAATTTACTCCTAAGAAATAGCGGTTATATCAGAGGAGTAAATCGCAACCTTAAGTAAAACAAACGCCACTTAACTCTCTTAACGTTCCATACGTAACATAACTTGTCCACCCAACACTGGCAAAGGAGAAAGGAAACATTTTTCTTCGCATAAGGATCTACAGCTCTGCAATTCTAGAAACATTACTGCCATTATTATAATTGCAGTTCATTTACATAGCATTTACAAGTTAATATTCGCTTCCTTGTTTAAATTAATTCCACGCAAATGATTTACAGTACCAACATGTAAAAATTAACAAGATGAGGATAGCGTACGTTTTACTAAATCGAGATGCAATTCACAAAGCGTGCAATGCATGCAGTTATAAGTAAATATTTATAAAAATGACGAAGGCGTGTCGGTATCTTCGTTTACTAATGCGAGATATGATTATCAGAATTCTATAAAATCTCCGGGTACCTCCCACCCACCATTGAATTACGTTAAATCAGAAGTGGGCGGTCCATATCCCCTCTCCTGCTACCATTGAGAGCTCTCTGACTCTCTAAATACCTCCCACCAGTCCCACCCACCAATGAATTACATTAGATGGGGAGGAGGCGGTCCTTATGCCTCTCCTACTACTCAATGGTGGGATGGGCGTGGCCTAGAGAGTGCAAATTGGGGCGCCAGAACTCTCAATTCTTATCTACTTCGAATACTCTTGCTTAATTTTTATGAGGTTATCCAAATGCGGTTTACGGTTTAGATGAGTTAAAAAGGAAGACTGTTTCTGCTGAATTTGTTGCACAATTTTAACACCCACCGTATTAGTCCTCAATCTATAACAATTTATTTAATTACCGCCAACAGCTAATCTAAAATGGAGTTATAAAAGAACAATACAGATCCGAATTCCCAATTAAACCAGAATTAGAAGCAATAAAGATAACTGGACACACTCAATAAGGGTGATTGATCCCATAAAGGATTATCACGCGCAAGGAGATTACGAGTTGCAGCAGATGTTCCTGCGTCTAATTTTACAAACTCATCTTGGCGGTTATTAAAAATCAGTTTAGACTTCAAAACGAAAGACCAAAGTGTTTACGATAAGGCGATTTGTGCTTTCAATTTGTTAATACTATTTCTAAACAAACATAAGTACGTTACATATACGAATTAGTCACAAGTGCTATACATATATCTAAGAGAGGATCTGAGTTATACGGCAATATAAAATGAAATATTTTATGGACCGTTCACGTCAGCCCAGATAATTGGTTTCCTGGGGTCTACGGTGAACTACATAGATACGTACGTTTAGTCCAAAGCTTTGAGAGCACATTTTGGTCACTTATTACATAACGTCAGCAGCGACTCGTGGAACAGGGTGTAATATATTTTTTTGTGCCAAAGTTACTACTCGTACGTGCCCAACGGCGCAGGTTAAAAATTGATGAAAACTGGTGTTCAAGTTACTGACTACAATAAACGTGTCTTTCGTACAAAAATATCAAGTCAAACACTAAATAAAACAAGGTTGTTTTCCCTTTTGGGATTTTGCTAATCCATCTTTCGCCTGCGGGGAAACCCAGAACATAAATATTTAAATGACTTTGTTTTGTGTCTGCGTTTGGATGTTTACAAAGGATGAAAAATAAACGAAATATGTTTTTCCGGTTCTTTCGTAGAAGTAGAGGTTTATTGGTCCAAAATATATATAATAAAGTTTATTATTTCCAATTATTGCTTCTGCGAAGATATATGTGGAGGGATATCCCAGTAAAAAACAAAACGTGTTGTTTGTTATAATTTACAGAGTGGTCGAAACTAAAGGAATATATTTTCAAAATAACGATCAATCTTTAGTTAGAGATTATACACATATAGAAAATATATAAGTTATAAGTGGCTGAAAATTGAAAACAAGTAAAAAAACAGCATGAAACGCCTTACAGCACAGGTAGTACTGCCCCCCTCTCCACCTTTTTCTATGGTTTTAAAATTAAATTTTGTAATTTGGAGATTATAGGTACGATTGTACGACACTTTTGCCACTCCGTTTTTTCCACTGGCCATTTTTTCCCATAGTTTTTTTTTCCACTGGCCATTTTTTCCCATAGTTTTTTTTTCCACTGGACATTTTTTCCCATAGTTTTTTTTTCATAGGTCATTATTTCCCATAGTTTTTTTTTTCATATGTCATTTTTTCCCATAGTTTATTTTTCCATAAGTCATTTTGGTAATTTTCTATATTACGGAACGTCCGATTTTTGAATTTTTTTTGCTTTTAACATACGTAGTTTTGCCTTCTGAACAAAAAATTAAATCGGCGCTCGGCAACGGTTTTCGAGATATTTGGCCCCAAAGTCTCTGAAAGTCGTATTTTTCCACTGCCATAATCACTTATTTTCACCAAATTTTTCACTTTATGCTTATGAACATCATTAATACAGACTTATTTAAACACTTTTAAATAGTTTCAACATATTTATTACATCAATAACTATTTTTTGAACCTTATTATAAAAGCCATGAAAACATAACCTAAAATTTCAAACATTACGATAGTGGCGCGAGATCTATTTTATGCATAAACAATTGTTCCTTCTTTAACATACTGCTAAGATACTGCAATATATTTTTATCGTTTTATCTCAAAGAAGGAACATATTAGTTTTATGTGTATTCTAGATTTCAAACATTACAAGGTCCGCGAATAAAACGAATATGTTCCTTCTTTGATATAAAAATATACTGCACCCCCCCGCCCGGGGGCGGGCGGGTGCAGTATATTTTTATATCAAAGAAGGAACATATTGGTTTTATTCGCGAACCAGATCTTACGGCACTATCATAACCTCGGATGATCTTAGTGTTGTTTGAAATTTTAGGTTATGTTTTGATGGCTTTTATAAGAAAGTTCAGAAAATAGTTATTGATGGAATAAATATGTTGAAACTATTTAATAATGTTTAATAAGTCTGTATTAGAGGTGTCCATAAGCATAAAGTGAGAAATTTGGTGAAACGAAGTGATTATGGCAGTGGAAAAATACGACTTTCAGAGACTTTGGGGCCAAATATCTCGAAAACCGTTGCCGAGCGCCGATTTTTTTTATTAGAATTTTTTGTTCAGGAGGCAAAACTACGTATGTTAAAAGCAAAAAAATTTCAAAAATCGGACGTTCCGTAATATAGAAAATTACCATTCACGATTTTGGAGTTCGTTTTTCATTTCTACATCACATCGTTGAAAAATATACAGGGTATTCCACTTGAAAAAATTGAGAAAATTCAATTCAAAAAGTTATTAATTGAAAAATAATTTTTGGCCACCCTGTACCTACAGTTTTAGAAAATGAAAATGATTCAAAAACATTAATTAGATGTCTCGTAACTAGTATTCACATAAGTGTTTCTTAAAACCCATAATTGTGACTGGTGATTTTTTTAATATCTATCTGCAGATTGCATTATTTCAACAAAAAGATTCATTACATCCAAGTGGTTGAGAGATATTCAATGCTAATATAGGAATGAATAGAGCCTAGAAAGAGGCTTCAAAAAATGTACTGATATGTACATAGCATTCCATTTAAAAAAAGGCACTTGGTCCTGTAATTTCGTCTTGGCTCGCCCTGTATTTTCGAAAATAATTTCCAGTTATAGACTTTTTTATCTACTTTACTTACAATTTTTAAAAAAATTTCTAGCTATCGTAGAACTCGAGATATCGAGGTCCGACGCACTATTGCCCCACCCTGTATATGTTTTGTTATATTTTTGGAAAGAGAACTTAAACCATTTTTCAAAATTATAAAAATATAACATTTAAAAAAACGCCTTGTTTTTTCGACCTTTATTTGATTTTCGATAGTTTTTTTGTTGAAATTTTCGGAATCCTTGGAAGAAAATACTATAAGTTGCGTTTTAAAAATGTAATTAATTTAAAAATCCAAAATAAAAATTTAATAGAAATAAAAAAGATAAAAACATTTTTATTTTATTTCTAAAGACAAATAAAAAAATTGGAGTGAGAACATTATAGGAATCACCCTGTACATATTTTCCTCGTAGTTTAGGTATTATTCTTTTCTATTAGCAATTAATGAAATTCATTGTAGTTTATTTCAGCGCGGAATTATGAAACGTCAATTTTCTTTGCCAGGAAATGTGGCTGGTCTCGCTTACAACTGTCCATAAGATTTATATTTTCTACTGGTAAAGATTCACAAATACCAAATCTCCCTTGCAGTTCTAGTGACAATCTTTGCTATTAGCAATTAATAGAAAACATTGGAGTCTATTTCAGCCTGGAATTTTGAAACGTCAATTTTCTTTGTTAGGAAATGTATCTGGGTGTATCTCGCTTACAATTTTCCTTAAGATTTATATTTTTTACTGGTAAAGATCCACAAACATCAAATCTTCCTTATAGTTTTAGTGATATTCTATTCTATCAGCAATTAATGAAAATCATTGAAGTTGATTTCAGAGTGGAATTATGAAACGTCAATTTTTTTTGCTAAGAAATGTATCTCTTTGGTCTCGCTTACAACTGTTCTTAAGATTTATATTTTCTACTACTGGTAAAGATTCACAAAAGTCAAATCTCCCTTGCAGTTTTAGTGATAATCTTTCTGTCAGCAATTAATGGAAAGCATTGGATTTTATTTCAGCGTGGAATTATGAAACGTCAATTTTCTTTGCTAAGAAATGTATCTGGCTGGTCTCGCTTACAACTGTCCTTAAAATTTATATTTTCTACTGGTGAGGATTCACAAAAATTAAATCTCTCTTGCTGTTTTAGTGATAATCTATTCTATCAACAATTAATGAGAAGCATTGGAGTTTATTTCGGCGTGAAATTATGAAACGTCAATTTTCTTTGCTAGGAAATGTATCGGTGTTGCTGTCTTACAACTTTTCTTAAGATTTATATTTCCTACTGGTAAAAATTCACAAAAATCAAGTCTTCCTTTTATAGTTTTAGTAATATTTTTTATAAATAATAAATGAAAAGCATTGTAGTTTATTTCGGCGTGAAATTATGAAGCATCAATTTTATTTGCTAGGAAATGTATCTGGGTGATCTGGGTGGAATCACAAAAATTGTATCTCCCTTATAATTTAGGTGATATTTATTTTTTATCAACAATTAATGCAAATCATTGTCGTTTATAACATAAATACCTAAATCCAATTTCAAATGATTCCAGAGGAGAAATAGGTTTTTCATGTCATTAAATATCCTATTTTTACTAGTCGCATCATCAGCGAAACGAAGCCCTTCACGTTCTTCGCTTCTTATAGCAGCAGGGTTCTAATGTTTTCGATTTGATAACGCAGTATTCGAGCAAAACTCCTTTATCTAGCCACGACTTATTATTTAAACATTTTTTCTCAAATCGGTCGCTTTGGCTCCACTTCGTTAGAATTTTACGCAAAGAGGAGATGATAGAAGAGGGGACGCTTCCTTAAACCCCATTCATAAATGTCAAACTAATAATTTGAGCAAAATTCCAGGTAAAATAACGAATTTAATTTTTTTTACGAATCTGTTTACTATTAATTGGCGTTCGACCAATTGGACGCGTTCATGCTTTTACTTCAGACAGTGTTATTGTTATGAATACGCCCGTGCCTTTAAATAATAGTGAGTTTCTATTTCTGTCACCAAAACGTACTTCTCGCTCTAGTATTGAATCTTAGTCTTCTTCAACTTTTGGATTAAAGCAAATAAATCGAGAACTGTTAGTTATCAACACTATTTCATATGACTGTAAATAACCCTTTAAATTTAGTTCAATAATATACTCATTTACCTACGACAATTTTTGGCATTTTGGGTTATTTTTCCATATTCGAAAACTATTGCGATTTGTGATCGACCTATTTGTTTATGGGTACATAAATCTTCTACCAGTTAAAAGAGTACTAAACGATCTATATTTAGGAAAAAATTTGGGCAGACGATTTTTCGTGACTAAGAAGCTTTGATAAAATCGAAAGAACTGTTATGCTTTAGTAAGAGAAAAGAAAATACTTGGCCGCTGTTAAAGTTTTTAGAAAACTAATATCTGGCAAGAACCCACCTTGTAGTCTCATGCATTCCCAAAATCTAAATCGCAACGCGACGAAAGCCCGCCACAAATTGAAGGTTAAGTAAACATGCAAACGGCGTTGAATTAGTAGGTTCCCAACAACAAAATTAAATTTAATCCATCAGTGCCTAAAAACATCCACGATGACTACTATAATACATTTTATTTATAACTAACAAACTAACATGGACGCCCACATATTTTTTTGCCAATGGCACAGCGCAGCACGCCGAATAACCCATTATATATATTATTAAAGAAGGTATCATTACACACAGGCTTTTAAATGATCTTAGCGATTCCGCTGACACTGATTATCCTGTTTACTTAACCACAGTTTGCGATTTGACCTTAAACCTTTTTTTATAATTGCATGTAGCCTGACAACAATTATAATCGTACAAGGTGGATTGTCATTCATGCAGAATTCACCAGTTTGTAAATACTAGAATAAGAAGTATCCCGACACATATGAATAGTTGCTAGCTCACTACATTCAATTGTTTTATCTTGCGTATTGCGTTTATGGTGCCAATGACAACGCCTTAGGGGTACGAGATTTGAAAGTGTTTGGAAAAATTCCCCGAAGGTGCCTGGATACTGGCTGGGGTTAGTTAAGTGACCACCACAAATTTGTATATTAAAAAAAAGTTGTTGGGCGCCAGTGGCAGCGTGTTAACTAGATCTCGATCCCGGGTCGTACTTGATGTGATTGATCTCAGGGTGTGTTGCTTAATCAACAAAGGAGTTATAGTACTTGCACTTACCTTATAATGAAGGTCTAAGGTGAACTTAAAAAATAATAGCACTGGCACTTGAGCTTTATATGAATTGCAACCGGTGTAACCGGAAGGGTTCACCATTAATGACTGGACTAGTAAAAAATATTGGAATAAATTCCTAGCTCTGTTTGATGTTCGTATATTTGGCCTTGACCACCTGAAAGTTGGACGGGTTACTTCAGTTACACATCACATCAACATAAACAGTTTAATACAATAAGTCATTAACAATATAAAATAAATGCTCTATGATTCTATGAGTAGCCAATGTAACAGTATCAGTCGATCGCGATACAGTTTATGCCAGGCGGCAATGTCAATGTTCTAATTCAATAGCCAATAAATAGTTCTCTTACCCTCTTGGAGTAAGGTTACGTCTCGCTTTGATAATCCTGAGCGTTACAGAAGACTCACTAGGGATTAACACGACATAAGTATTGGTTTAAAGAAGCACGCACTAGATACACAGTAGTATTTGTTAAAGTTCGAAAAAAATCCTCGGCAGCGGACACACACGTCCAATACGAGTATTTATTGAAAAAGTCTTGACTACGGACACACACGGTCAATACGCGTATATGTAGAAAAATTCCTGACTACGGACACACACGGTCAATACGAGTATATATATAGAAAGGTTCGTAAAGTGTAGTGGTAGGTTATAAACACCTCACACTCGCGATGGTTTACACACGAATGAGTTAAAGTAGGGTTATGTTGTATACCCTTCACAGCGAACACACAAGCACAAGGTAAGCACTCGAGATGATGATACACGTATGAATGTTCAAAGCTAAACGACGCCGACGCTTAATGGTGACGAGTTTGTAAGAAGCAGTTCACAGCGAACACACACGCACAAGGTTAGCACTCGCGTTGGTTATTACACGTATGAGTTGTATTTAATTAAGATTAGAAACACTTCACAGCAGACACACACGCACAAGGTAGGCACTCGCGATGGATGACACACGTATGAAGTTTCGGAACTACTACGCCGACGCTTACTGGTGACGAGTTAGTTTCGGGAGAAGAACCGACGTTGATGTTATGAATGCTCGGCGGGAACTCCATATTCCCAAAATTTGGTTTTTCTCTTATAGTAAAAGTCAGAACGAAAATTTGTTCTAGAAGGTTTTAAACGTAAATAATTTCAAAAGGCCCCTGTCACGTGATAAAAATTAAATAAAATTTTTCTTAAAATCCCTATAACTGAAGTCTCCTGTACTTTTTGTTTAAAATTTTTGTATGGGGGTCTAGTACACCCCCCCACCATGATGTGGCTGTAATAATTTAATCCTCAGTGGGCACATAACACCAACTTCTGTACGAGTCTGCTACCCAAAAGAAGTTGCTGTTCTTTCTAGTAGGCCTGCAGAAATAGAAAGAACGGTGTAACTAATTCGTTTCAGATAGCTACAGGTAAAAACAGGTGTATTTAGTTATAAGGAATATACCTCTGCGATACCTCCCAAATCAAATAAACAGAACATTGTTTAAAAGTCAGTTTTATGTGAAAAAATCATGAAATTTGGAGTTTTTTTAAAATTGTAGTAAGCACATTATAAGTTGCATAAGCCCAAAAAAAGGAAAAATTAAAAAAAAAAGAATTGTTTATAACAATTATTTGTTTATTATTTGGATATTGCAAATGTGCCCATTGTTATTATTTTCGTGAGCTACCCCAAATTTTAAAAAAAACGTCGAAATTGGCCGGAAATAACGGAGATATGACGAATTTTTCTCGCTACCCCAATTTGAAACTCGTTTCATCAAAAATTCACCTGTCCCTTGAGCCAAACAAATTGAAGACGCTCTAAAATCACTAATTATTAAAAATCATATTTTGACCTAAAAAAGTGCCCGTTTTCAATAGGACTTGATGAATTCACAAAATTCAAGATCTTATTAACAACCAGTTTTAATTTTGGCTATAAATATTAATAAATAAACGTTTGTCGCTTTAAACAATTTAAAAAATTATCTCGGCTCCTACATGTCCCAGAGCAACATTTCTTTTTATAAATTTGTAGAAAAATACCAGCAACTCAAATATGAAAGATTTGTGCAGATACGTTCATTTGTTGTAAAGTTATTTGCAAAAAACGCTGCTCCGAAAAGTAGCAATGTTGTTAACGCCATTTTGACGGTCAAAATTATTGAAAATCGATACGCCCATAACAGATCCGTAAAATTGACGTCTTGACGAAAAAGATGAGCTGTGGTTGAATTATTTTTGATAGCGTTAATAGGTCAATTTTTCATTAAACATTTGGGACGTTTTTAATAAACAAATAGAATTTCTCGAAAACTAATAAACATTTTAAAACGAATTTTTTTTTGTAAGTTGAGGGTAATGAGACACATATTCCACCAAAGTTTCAAGAGTCTAGCATTTTTCCTTTCAGAGTAAAAAATGCTTGAAATTTTTGAAAATTTCGATGGTTTTCGGCAATTATTTAAATAAATAACCAATGAAATGAAATCAACCGGGGCTTAAATTAACCGGTTTGGAATTACCTAGTAAACAGAAGCATTCAAAAAAATTAATCTACTGCAGTCTTACTGCAATTTTTAAAAAACTCCAAATTTCATGATTTTTTTCTCATACAAGTGACTTATAAACAATGTTCTGTATATTTGATTTGGGAGGTATCGCAGAGGTATATTCCTTATAACTAAATACACCTGTTTTTACCTACGGCTATCTGAAACGAATTAGTTACAGATTCCCGTTCACATCGTCTAATTCTACAGGCCTATAGGGGAATAAGGACTAGACTAGAAATAGCTCCCAAGATATCACTCTCAAACTTCGCCGATTTGTATTTCGTTCACATTAAATCTACAAATCAAACAAAGCAGAGGTCCCAATACTGACCCTTGGGGCACTTTAATTTTATTATTCTAACATCTCTTAAATCTCTTGTCGTTTTTGGTATAAACCTAATAAAACCTCTTCTTGTTCCAGAACTCATCGAGAAGTCTCACTTGGAAGACTTGGACCATCTGGCGGAGGTGGAGTTCGTGAAGCCGCTGAAAATAAGCCCGCCGCCGCTTCACGACCACGATATTCTGTACGATCATCTTCACAACAACCATGGTGAGTTCGAGAGGAATTTTGTTAAAAAATTAATGGCCGATATGACCCTGATAGGAGCTTCAGTGTTACGCTGTACTCGGGATATCGTAGTCGCCTGTGGCCAAGTACTATTAGGCATATAGATGAGGTAAAAGTGCCGTGAGTAATTATCGACGAAGTCATTAAATCGCTTGTAGATAATACTTATTGACAGATGTATTGTTAACGAGCGAACGGAATATGCTACAGGAAGATGTGGATACAAATTTTATAACATTTTCAACAATAAATGGCCTCGCTGCAGTTTTTTTAATCGTTATTGAGGAATTATGTTTTTAGTATGATTGATGTTGACTTTAAATACCACATTCTGTTTCATGACAATGATTATGACCAATGGCTGGGTGAGATCATTTGCTTTGCGGACAATTTTCAACACAGGGTCATGCGCGTGTAAGGAATAAAGCTTGTTAGATGGAGAATTGTTTCATTTTGTCTTAATTTCTGGCGCACTTTGGTTTTATGTTCTGCTATAATATCGTTGCTGTAGCAATCAGTATTCTAAAATATGTTAATCAGCAAAAAAAAACAATTAGAACGAGTTAAAAGTGGAACAAAGTCTATAATTTAAAATTATTTAAAATGAAGCAGAAAATGTTATATTTAGTAAGTCGGTTTTATAAAAATAGACTTTGTTAGTATACTAACCAACAATAGTTTAGTCGCAATGTGCCACCCATGCTTGAATTAGAATAAGACTAGTGGGACTAATGGGGACAGCCGGTGAGTTGCACTTATCCGTGCCCATGGCCGAAATAGCTTCTATTTTTGTAATTTTGAATTGAGGAAGCAATATCAAAATTATACAGTAAAGTCCGGTTAAACGAACGCGAGAGGTGTATCAATAGTTGTGTGTAATTAGTGCGAAAAGTGTATATTTGTTGCATGAGGCATGAAGTTTGCAGCACGAGCGAAGCAAGAGCTGCAATCATGCTGAGTGCAACAAATACACTTTTTGCAAGTATTGTACACAACATTTTTTCTACGATCGAATTAAATAGATTTTGTTAAAAATGTTATTGAACAGAATATTACATTAACACAAAATATTCAAATGTCAAACTGACAACTAGAAGAATAAAATTCTTACTGTCAAACGCCATCCATAAATAACTAGGAACATTGGGTAACGCTAATAATCCTAAGAAAACTTTCGTGCCTAGTAAGAAACTTACTTTTTATCGTTGAAAAAAAATATTTGTTACATCCGTAGTTCGTTATAATCGGCTCAAAACACGTAGTAGGTACTTATTTTGTGTTTTTTATTTAATATATAGATAATAATAGTAGGAGACTCGCTCTAATTTCGTTTGAGTTGTTTATGTACTTTGCCGCCTCAATGGCTTTTTTCCGGGCGAGAGTCGGCGCGTGGCGTCATATTTTATAGGCGTCTTCGTGTCGGGAAAATCTTTTAGGCTATATTTCGTAGTGATCCTTCGAGTATTAAGAAAGTTATTAACGTTTCAATATCCCCTTGTCGGAGCATTGTGTAAAATTTGTGAGATTAGAGATATGCGAGAACAATGACCGTTTCAGGAAATTTGAATTTGAAAACGAGATGCAATTTAGAAAATCCAGGGGCGTAATCGTTTTTCTCGATTTTGCCTCCTAAAAAAGTTATGAAAAGAAGCGATTTTGTCGGATTTTAGCAATTTTTCAAACATAAACCCTTTAGAAACGCGCCACATCCTTTCCCTTTGGATCTAGAGAATCCGGACCCTGACGGCGGACAAGAAGAAGGAAAAATGAAGAACTCTTTTTTTTAGGTCCATATTAACAGGGATATGAATTTTTTAAAAAGGTTGAGTTTACCGAAAAACTATACTTTTCCGGGGGCCCTTGGAGGATTAACTATTATGACCCACTTTTTTACATCTTCGATAATTTTTTTCACCCCTTTAGCAACGAAATAGACGTCAGTCGCAATAGATATTTTTTTCATATTGACATGAACTATTGAAAAAAAAATAGAATCCTCGTGTCGCGATGAGTTCGAAAATCCTGGTCGAGGGCTCTCCTACTATAATATGAAATTTAAATTTTATAAAAATTAACATACAGGGAGGTCCATCGCATTCAAGTAAAATAACTCGGTCATTATGGAAGTTGGAAAAAATGTTTAATTCAAAAGTTGTAGGGACTGTTAAGAGCTACAAAATAAAATTATACTGTTTATACACTATTTGTATACAGGATTACGCATAAGTTTGCCACAACTAAACTTTTTTTTAATGGAACACCCTGTATATTTTTACATTTTTGAAATCAGCATCAAATTCTCTGTTATATTACCGCGCGCTACAGGGGTGAAAAAAGTAAATTAATTGGATCATCTATTTTTTTTTAATGTTCTCCTTTAAATTCTTCATTAATCTCTCGAACCGGATTTTTTATTTAAAGTTATAATTTTTTATAATATCTATAGATCAAAAATTGATTTTTTATTAATATTCTCTTTTTCAATTTAAATCAGTTTACAGGTCACAAATATATCGTTCAATTTAGTTTAAAATCTTTACTTGGACAGCTGCCAAGATCACTGTCAAATTTAAAATTTTACAAGTATATGTTTTTTGTAATTTTGAAAACATGTGAGTTTTATTAGAAAAAGAGATATAAAATCTCAATCTTTCTATTTTTATAATTAAAAAATAAAATTAAAAATAAAAAAAATGTTTTTGGTAGCTGCCAAATCTGCTACTAAATTAAAAAATATGCAAGTATTTTTTCCGTATTACTTTCGTATCCAGTACCTCCAAAACCTATAGAAAAATGTTTGTTAAATACCTACTTTAATTTGTTGAAATAATAATAAAATTGCATTTTTATTAAGTTGAAGAAATTTTGACAGCGTTAGAAGCTACAACTTTTATTTTAGTAACAATTAAATCTAGAAAGTTTTAAAACATTTTATTTATTTATTTTTTTTTATTTTAAAATTACCAGCTCAACAAATTAATGTTATACATGGTACATATAAAATAGACAATACATAACATTCATAATGTATCTTCATTTATGTATCTTCTATGGAAATTAACATTATTTTCAAACTTACAAAAGATATACCTATACCTTGTAAATTTTTTAATTTGACAGCAATTTTGACATCTGTCAACCAACGTAATATTTTTTGACATCAATTCCAAAACATATAAAAAAATATGTGTTGAGCGCGTTTATTTGTTTAAATTATTTATAAAATGTCATTTTCATTAAGTTGAAAAATTTTGACATCTGCTAAATTGGGAGTCGGGGCCTTTGCCCGTCCAGTAGTTGTTTCCTATAATCCTATTTATTAAGCATGTTTTAGTCCATCAGGGCTAGAGGTCGCCGCTCTTGGTGCTTGCTTGGCAAGCCGCTATCGGTCACTAGACATCTTCGATGTCTTGACTGGTAGTAGCAACTGACCACCAGAGGGATGTACTTATCTCTCACAGTTACTATGTGCTGGGTCTGCCATAGACCAGTTTGGTTTGCCTTTGTTATTTGTCTTTTCAGCTACCTGTGGCACACTGATGAGAACATAAAGAGTTCGAAACCGGTCTGTGTCTGGTGGAGAAAAGACAAATAACAAATTTGGCTACCAATTTTGGATTTATAGGTATAATTCAATGGGAGTCGGGGCCTTTGCCCGTCCAGTAGTTGTTTCCTATAATCCTATTTATTAATCTGCTAAAAGTAAAAACTTTATATTATTATCTATTATGGAAATAGCAAATTTTGAGAACACTTAATAGCACTTCTTCTATATAAATTCATGTTATACTCAAAATTACGAAAGGCACACTTCTAAGTCTGACAGCAGTTTTGACAGTTACCGACAAACATAATATTTTTTTGTAACAATTTTATATTTGACTACAGTTCTGGCAGCTACCAACAAATATAATATACAGGGTGATTCGCGAACAGTGTACCATAGCCTAATGGCAGATAGGGCACTTCAAGGTAAGTCTAAATCTACAAGGAAAACATTTTTTCGCCGCTGGCTAAGAAGATACAGAGTGTTTTATGCATTTGGTCTGACAATTCAAAGAGGTATATCTCTGTAACGGATGGGTGTAATCGAATGAAATTTACCAGTAGCATTCCTTACCTAGGACTTGTCAGAAAGCTCTACTTGGTTTGGAGAAATCCAGGGCCGGACTCATTAAAAATTTGCCCTCTTTGTTTTTGGCAAAAAATTACTTTTTCCTATCGCCTTTCTGGAAAACTATTAGCGGATTCGGATAGTTCACAAAAAATGCTATCAAAATAGCGAATCAATTTTGACGGCACACCTAAAACGTTTCGGCAAAAAAATCACAAAAAAAATTAGCGCACCCCGGCTAACACTTTAACCGGGCATTATTAATGGAACAGTTTGATAGAATCTATTCAAACGCTCCTGATCCATATCCCTTCTGAGGCATAGCAAAAAACCTTCCTACCTAGTCGATAGGAAGAAGTAAAAAGAATAAACAATAAGAAAGACACATACACATTTTTATTTTAAAGTTGAAAAGAATAGTGGGTGCTATGTATGTACCTGTCAGTACTGTCAAATTATTATTTTGTCTATTTGGTGTTCTAATTGTTCCGCGATTTCTTTGTGCTTCAAAGATGCCTAATCAGTTTACTAATAATGAATACGCTGATATCATCTATATGTATGGGTTTTGCGATGGCAATGCAAGGGCTGCCGTTAGGGAATATGAAAGAAGATTTCCTGGTCGACGAGTACCGTCGTATCATACTTTCGCCAGAGTTTTCCAGTTCTCTCGGGAACATGGAAGATTTCCAGGAACTCGCGGAAATGTACAAGTAGAACGAGCAGTTAGACCTGCCGAAGAAAACATTGTGGAGGTTGTAGAACAAAATCCTTCTACAAGTACTAGGAGGGTAGCACACGCGCTAGGTGTTCCTCAAACCCGTGTATGGAGGGCATTAAAAGCGGAACGGTTACATCCCTACCACATACAAAAGGTCCAGCGTCTCGAACCAGGTGATGGAGTCGCACGTCTTACGTTCTGTCATTGGATAATACGTCGCCCAAGAACTTTGCCCAGAATTCTTTTCACAGACGAGGCTCAATTCACTCGCGACGGAGTGTGGAATTCTAGGAACTGTCACCTTTGGAGTCACAACAATCCTAACGCCGTTGTCCAGAAAAACTCCCAGGTCAAGTTCTCCCTTAATGTATGGTGTGGAGTGGTGAATGACACATTGGTGGGGCCGCATTTTTTTGAAGGACGATTGACTGGAGAAATTTACTTGGATTTTCTCCGGACAATTTTGCCCAATTTATTATTGGCGCAAAATGTCGACAGGAGAGGTCTTTATTTCCAGCATGACGGGGCACCGCCTCATTTCTCACTCCATGTTCGGGAGCATCTCAACGGTGAGTTTCCTAATCGCTGGATCGGTCGCGGAGGTCCTCAGGCTTGGCCAGCTAGGTATCCTAACCTAACTGTACTCGACTATTACGTTTGGGGCCACATGAAACAATCGGTGTACAGCGCAGAAGTCGCTACTAGAGAAGAACTACGGCAGCGGGTAGTGGAAGCCTGTGACGCCATGAAGAACCAGGGTCCGACAGTTAGGAAGGCCACACGACATTTGTTGGTGCGGTGCAGGAAATGCATCGAAGTTGGGGGAGGACATTTTGAGAACCTGCTTTGAGGCATTCAGTTTGAATTGCTTTAAGTCGAACTCAATTCTTTATGTTAAGTTGATGTTCTTTGATATCGTTTGATGATGTTCTTATTCTTACAATGTTGAGTTCGTGAAGAATTAATTATTGTTTATTAAAAAGCTTATTATCACGTTTATGTGCGCATGCTTTTTTGTAGATTATACCCATAATCCATTCAAATTTTATCATGTTGTATAGTTTTTAAATTCCTGTTTCTACGTGCTCTTTGCTATGTTTCAGAATAAGGTATGCGCATGATTTTTGAATTAAATGTAATTTTGTAAATTAACTTCCTAAATGGCTATCGCAATAATAAAAAACGGTTAAAATGTAACCCATTATCCAAAAAAAATTAACAAAAATTGGTTATTCCAAAAATGACTGTGACGTCATGCAAATGGCTGCTGTGGTGTTGTGACGTCAGAAACTCGCATTTCCATTTAATGTTTGTTAAAATAGCGTTTGATGCAGCATTTTACAATGGAAAACAAGGATATTATTGATTTTAAGCATCCAAGGTACTGTTAAATACCGCAGTGCCAGTCGCCCATAAAAAAAAAACACCAGAAAAAAGATTTGTCTCATTACCAATTTACGATCAAGCTCTAAATTAAAGAAAAAACGAAAATTATGGTTACGTACCATGAGGAGTGAAACTGATATATCAGAAAACACTAAAGTGGTTGTATGTGAGGATCATTTCAACGTAAGTGCGATTTTGTACCTTTTCAAAATCATACAATTTTAGGTTAATTACTTTTTTTTTCAATTAGAGGAAGATTTAGAAAACTATATGATGTTTAAATTAATGGGTAGTTACATACATTTAAAAGATTATGTATTTTGATTGTCGAACTGGTAGAAAAAGGCGCCTTCCACTTAAAAGTAGTACAGCAACAAAGCGCTAATTTTTTTTGTGATTTTTTTGCCGCAACGTTTTAGGTGTGCCGTCAAAATTGATTCGCTATTTTGATAGCATTTTTTGTGAACTATCCGAATTCGTTAATAGTTTTCCAGAAAGGCGATAGGAAAAAGTACTTTTTTGCCAAAAACAAAGAGGGCAAATTTTTTACGAGTCCGGCCCTGGATTTTGCCAAACCAAGTAGAGCTTTCTGACAAGTCCTAGGTAAGGAATGCTACTGGTAAATTTCATTCAATTACACCCATCCGTTACAGAGATGTACCTCTTTGAATTGTCAGACCAAATGCATAAAACACTCTGTATCTTCTTAGTCAGCGGCGAAAAAATTTTTTCCTTGTAGATTTAGACTTACCTTGAAGTGCCCTATCTGCCATTAGGCTATGGTACACAGCTCGCGAATCACCCTGTATATTTTTTTAAATTTCGTATTCCCAAAGCCTATAGTCTGTTTGGTACTTTAATTTGTGGAAATAATTATTAAATGGCATTTTCATTAAGTTGCCAGAAATTTTGTCAGCTGCTAAAAGTAAAAACTGTATTTTAGTGCCAATTATAAAACTAGCAAATTTAAAAAAAAACACTCACATTATTTATAAAATCATGGAAGACAAACTTGCGTAGTTTTAAATTTGACAGCAATTTTGGCAGCTACCAACAAACATAATAATTTTATGGCATTAATTTCGTGTTCCCACAACCTCCAAAAATGTCTTTTTAAGGACTAAAGTCATTTGTGGAAATGATTATTAAATGGCATTTTTACTCAGTTGACAGATAATTTTAGAGCTGTCGAAAGTGAAAGCGTTATTTATTTTCATTTATAAATATAGAAAAATTTAAAATACCTCTCTTCTTTTATGGAAATCACATTATTTTCAGAATTACGAAAGACATTTCAATTTTCAATTTGACAGTGATTTTGACAGTTATCAAGGATAAAAAAAAAGAAATGAAAATTCTATTTTGACACATCTATTATCAATTTGTAGAGTAAATACTTAAAACTAAATCGGGCAAATCTATATGTATTTGTGATCTGTAGACTTATTTTAATTGAAAATTACGAAATATTTTAGTAAAAAATCAATTTTAGATCTAAGTTATACAAAATTGGAGAAATTTAGAGAGATTGATGAGGAATTTCAAAGAGAGCATTTAAAAAAATCCGAGAATTTTAAAAAAATATCCGAAAATTCATAAGTGTAACTAAGTTCGATATAAGCAGTAAAAAATGGGAAAATCTCGTTGTTTGAAATGTAGTACGTTATAAGCGATGGTTATTTTAAAACAGATTCGCTATAACCGACGTTCACTGCATTCCACACATATTTTGAAACAAATTGTTGCAGTGCTGATAAGGAGCAATTATCCCGGAGTATCACTGGGGGTTAACATATTCAAGATTGTCTAAGGGAACAATTTTTCTTCCATTTCTCCAATGTACACTTGATTTAAAAAAAAAGTAGTACACTTTATTTTAGCAATGTAAACATGACTTTTGCAAAAATATTTATAAGTCATCTAAAAGTCAACTGTCACATTTTTTTTCAAGTTGAAGTTTATTAATATTCAAGTTTGATTAGGGAACCACTCTTGAAAATTTTAAATATTTACAACTAACAGAAATTCAGAAGATTAGGTATTGTTTCCAAATTGGAAAATGGGTGGTGCGAAATTGCTTCCGAATATAACATAAATAAATCCACTCTGATGAAAGTTAAAAAAATATGGGAAAATGAAAGAAACTGTATCCCCCAAGCATGGATCTGCGGTAGGCCTAAACGAAGTAATGAGCAACAAGATGAAACCCTTATAAATTAGTGAATAGAATTTTGGAAACAAATTTTCCCGCATCAAGATCTACTGCCTGTAGAAGAATTAAAAATAGCATTCTGAAGTGTGCTGCTAGAAAATACAAATTAACGGAGGAAGAAAACAAGGACTGATCATTTTTGCACTCAACCATAATATTATTGTTGAACAATGAAGACTTTTGGTCAAAAGTTATATTGGTCATTGTGTAGAATAAGGCCTTCTATGCTAGCAAAAATATAAAAATACTCACATTTCACATGAAACGTCCGTAACAATTTGCCACCTATTATATGTTGTGCAAATGTTGTATAACCCCACAAAAAATTCATAAAGTTTCACCCTTCACTGTTCACATTGTGAATTACAGTGTGATTTTAACAAGATTAAAGGAGGGAACATTAAAAATCATTACCTTAGCATTATCACAACCAATGTAAGTACCTTTTCATGTAGCTGCATGTTGTACATTTAACACCCCCCAACCCAAACAAACAAAAATATACCAAATCGCATAGGGCAACAACAGAGTATGTTCCCTTGCCCTTCTCGCATAAAAACAAACCACCATACAAATCTACTACAAAACAGTTCCACTCCTACACCATTTCAACCCATCCCACACCCCGCTGGGCACCATGACCTTGAACAATTGGATTTGCGAACAATATTTCAGTTCTACATGTATAAAGTGAAAATAAAAAACCCAAATTTGCTTTTGTCAGCCGTCTCCTCTCACGTTGTTTACCCCACCCAGCACCCCTTTTCGCTCCACGGTCCCGTAAGTTTGTGGGGTTACTATTTATTTGCACAACATTTTGATATACACAAATTACTTCTAATAATGACTACTACATGCACCAATCAAAAAAACGTAAAAAAATCAAAAGGCCCTATCCTACACATTTACCGTTATATTTTCTGACGCAAAAGTTTTCCAGTCGTGTAATATTGGATATATAACTATTATCTTATTATCTATCGTCATCAAAATGCGGAACAACTTCGTGCCATAATTGAAGATGAATGGGAAAGTTTATGTAATACCCAAATTGCAGAAGATTTTGTTTTATCAATGCCTAGGAGGCTACAAGCAATTTTAGATGGGGATGGAGCAATGACTCAATATTAATTAATAAATAATAATATAATAAATACACCACATGTAATTACGACCCCCTTTATCCCAGAAGGCTGAGCCTTGTGCGGGAGGGGGCTACACATTTAAAGACAAGGGACACACATCCAATATCCGTGTATAATGGAAAAATCCCTCTCACAGTATTTTCCATTGCCACGACCGGGATTCGAACCCGGGACTTTTGGGTGAGAGGCAGGTACTCTACCATCTCGACCATCAGTCATAATTACTGTTATTTATGTTGTAATTTGTTCATTTGTGTTTTAAATTTTTATTCAAAATGTTATATTTAAAATATATTTCTAATAAAAATAGGATTATTTATTTATTTACCAGTATAAACTTACGTAATTACAAGTGACTGCCATCTATATTTTCATTATTAAGTTAATTTCAATAATTTACTGTCAAAAGAACAATTTAGACAACTAGAAATAGGCCATTTCCCATTTCCTTATCTAAGAGCTGTACTACTTTTTTTTGAAATCAAGTGTACATGGTAAAATTTTAAAATATTGACGTGGCACGTGGTCATGTGTCCATTGTTAACAATGTTCTGTATCACAAGAAAGTAAAGAATTATAATCATAGTATAAGGATACATGATTATAATTATGTCCGTGGGCGGCGACAACTCTTATAAAATGTCACCTGAATAATTTAGGGTAATTTATTTACTTGTTTAAGGACTAAAACTGGTATTAAATTTAATATTATTGCTACTAGGTAGTCAACACCTTGTTTATGCGCAATTTGGATTCGTAAATTTCACACGAAACAAAATTTGTTGATCGTGAAAAAATCTCATATATTTATTAACTAGGCAAAACTATTGAAACGTAGGTTGCCCTCATTTTTGCCGGATGCGCTGGTAGTTGAAGTATTAAATTCGGTCGTAAGTTAAAAGGCTTTGTTTTCCTCAATAAAAATTATACTTTTTAACTTATTGCGCTTGTTTCAACGCCCACTTGTACAACAGTTTTTAAAACGTACATTTATTTGATTATCGAGCGTTCATCGAGTATCACTTACTTTTTTGACGTCTAGATGCTGGTAAGTTATGGACACTAGAAAAATGTAACGAATGCCAGATTCGAGTTGATTTACAGCAGGCCATCTATTTTGTAGACGCTGTACAAGCAAATCTCATGTAACTTTGTTATTTACGACAATCCGAAAGACGCTTAATATTCTTAATTCCTATAAATCTTCTTAATATGTCTGTATGAGAAATTATTATTCGTTACTTAACTGTGGCCCAACTCCATCATTAAGAAAACTACAATAGGACAAATGTCTAGCCTATACTACTTTTCGGTTTTAGGTCGTTTATTATTACAAAATTTATTATAACATAAACGGGCTTAAGCAAAACAACGCATAGTATTAATAAATTTTAACGATTATTGATCCATCGTACGCTTTCTCAAGTTTATTTACGCTAGGATTTCAAGTAAATCAAAAGATTATTTATTGCATGTAACATGGGGGATTGATTTATTAACGAATGCCATTGGTGGCATAAAATTAATTAACTCGAAGCAATCTGAAATGGAATTCATAATAGGCTGATTGTTTTTGTGAGGAGCAATTATTGGTAAGTAACCAGTACAATATGCATTAGAGGGTCTGGGGAGGGTTGAAACGTGTTTCACAGTGTTGCCTGTTCGGTGCTCTAATCCCCAAAACTTGTGACAAAAAATTTGACAAAAACTCGCACAAGAAACGAAATGAGAAATTGTTAAAATGCTACATCAAAGTTGGCCACGACTAATAGGCCTGCAGAAATAGAAAAAACGGTGTAACTAATTCGTTTCAGATAGCCGTAGGTAAAAACAGGTGTATTTAGTTATAAGGAATATACCTCTGCGATACCTCCCAAATCAAATAAACAGAACATTGTTTAAAAGTCACTTTTATGTGAAAAAATCATGAAATTTGGAGTTTTTTAAAAATTGCAGTAAGACTGCAGTAGATTAATTTTTTTGAATGTTTCTGTTTACTAGGTAATTCCAAACCGGTTAATTTAAGCCCCAGTTGATTTCATTTCATTGATTATTTATTTAAATAATTGCCGAAAACCATCGAAATTTTCGAAAATTTCAAGCATTTTTTACTCTGAAAGGAAAAATGCTAGACTTTTGAAACTTTGGTGGAATATGTGTCTCATTACCCTCAACTTACAAAAAAAATTTCGTTTTAAAATGTTTATTAGTTTTCGAGAAATTCTATTTGTTTATTAAAAACGTCCCAAATGTTTAATGAAAAATTGACCTATTAACGTTATCAAAAATAATTCAACCATAGCTCATTTTTTTCGTCAAGACGTCAATTTTACGAATCTGTTATGGGCGTATCGATTTTCAATAATTTTGACCGTCAAAATGGCGTTAACAACATTGCTACTTTTCGGAGCAGCGTTTTTTGCAAATAACTTTACAACAAATGAACGTATCTGCACAAATCTTTCATATTTGAGTTGCTGGTATTTTTCTACAAATTTATAAAAAAAAATTGTTGCTTTGGGACATGTAGGAGCCGAGATAATTTTTTAAATTGTTTAATGCGCCAAACGTTTATTTATTAATATTTATGGCCAAAATTGAAACTGGTTGTTAATAAGATCTTGAATTTTGTGAATTCATCAAGTCCTATTGAAAACGGGCCCTTTTTGAGGTCAAAATATAATTTTTAATAATTAGTGATTTTAGAGCGTCTTCAATTTGTTTGGCTCAAGGGACAGCTGAATTTTTTATCAAACGAGTTTCAAATTGGGGTAGCGAGAAAAATTCGTCATATCTCCGTTATTTTCCGGCCAATTTCGACGTTTCTTTTTTTAAATTTGGGGTAGCTCACGAAAATAATAACAATGGGCACATTTGCAATATCCAAATAATAAACAAATAATTGTTACAAACAATTTATTTATTTATATTTTTTAATTTTTTCTTTTTTGGGCTTATGCAACTTATAATGTGCAAATATAAATTTATAAAGATTATATAATGGTAACAATGTATGCACAAACTATTTCTCCATCAAACAATATACGATGTTACAGCATTGTTACCATTATATAATCTTTATAAATTTATATTTAATACATTAGCACATTATAAGTTGCATAAGCCCAAAAAAGAAAAAATTAAAAAAAAATAAAAAATTGTTTATAACAATTATATGTTTATTATTTGGATATTGCAAATGTGCCCATTGTTATTATTTTCGTGAGCTACCCCAAATTAAAAAAAAAAAAACGTCGAAATTGGCCGAAAAATAACGGAGATATGACGAATTTTTCTCGCTACCCCAATTTGAAACTCGTTTGATAAAAAATTCACCTGTCCCTTGAGCCAAACAAATTGAAGACGCTCTAAAATCACTAATTATTAAAAATTATATTTTGACCTCAAAAAGGGCCCGTTTTCAATAGGACTTGATGAATTCACAAAATTCAAGATCTTATTAACAACCAGTTTCAATTTTGGCCATAAATATTAATAAATAAACGTTTGGCGCATTAAACAATTTAAAAAATTATCTCGGCTCCTACATGTCCCAGAGCAACAATTTTTTTTTATAAATTTGTAGAAAAATACCAGCAACTCAAATATGAAAGAATTGTGCAGATACGTTCATTTGTTGTAAAGTTATTTGCAAAAAACGCTGCTCCGAAAAGTAGCAATGTTGTTAACGCCATTTTGACGGTCAAAATTATTGAAAATCGATACGCCCATAACAGATTCGTCTTGACGAAAAAAATGAGCTGTGGTTGAATTATTTTTGACAACGTTAATAGGTCAATTTTTCATTAAACATTTGGGACGTTTTTAATAAACAAATAGAATTTCTCGAAAACTAATAAACATTTTAAAACGAAATTTTTTTTGTAAGTTGAGGGTAATGAGACACATATTCCACCAAAGTTTCAAAAGTCTAGCATTTTTCCTTTCAGAGTAAAAAATGCTTGAAATTTTCGAAAATTTCGATGGTTTTCGGCAATTATTAATAAATAATCAATGAAATGAAATCAACCGGGGCTTAAATTAACCAGTTTGGAATTACCTAGTATACAGAAACATTCAAAAAAATTAATCTACTGCAGTCTTACTGCAATTTTTAAAAAACTCCAAATTTCATGATTTTTTCACATAAAAGTGACTTTTAAACAATGTTCTGTTTATTTGATTTGGGAGGTATCGCAGAGGTATATTCCTTATAACTAAATACACCTGTTTTTACCTACGGCTATCTGAAACGAATTAGTTACAGATTCCCGTTCACAACATCTAATTCTACAGGCCTATAATATTTGTTCATCTCTAGAGCTAACCATTTTAGTGTTTAAAGTATTCCTGGCTAAAAATAAAATCTCAATCCAGTCGACGAATATTTTAGAGAATAATAATTGAAATTAATTGATTATAGTTAACGAAAGGACGTTGCCATTTCAACATGTTGATTGCTATTTACTCCCACACTAATTAAGTTGTAGATAAAGTATTATATCATATGCAAACATAGTAAGTGATATTTTAAGTAAATACTTGCAACTTTGATGTAAGTTAAATAAAGAAAACGTTTCATAACGTCACTGTTGTTTATCTTCATTCATAAAAAACTTGTAGTTGTTTAATTTAAATCCCTAATCAAGATTTGCTAATGCCTAGTTATGGCTGCTGGTGTTTTCTTGTTTATCTGTCGATTTCCGCATTAGGAAGATATTATCCTTTTTTGGTATAAATCATTTTTAAAGCTCCTTTTGTAATTTAAACTAATTATGTCCATTTTATGTGGAACGCTGAAGGAGACGGGTCAATTACATTGTTGCTTGCTTTATAAACAGAAACATCTTATTTTAACATTGGAAATGTTTCTGGTTTCGCAGTTTCATGTTGCATATTGTGAAGCATGACGTAGGCAGAATGACGTTTCAGAACGATAGAAAATTACACTTTTTCGTTCACTCCTCCTGAGCCTGAAATCAGAGCGGGGCCGTGCAATTCATGATGTAGTTCTAAGTTGGACCCTCTACTTTGGATTTCTTACCAGAACGGTCTTTCAGCGGCGTTTTTTCGTTTGGAAATAGTGTTTGAAGGTTAGCAAAAGTAAACAAAAAAGTGTTACATGGGAGTTATAAAATAAGTCTTTTTGCGAAGCCTTTGAAACTCTATACTTATTATTTATGTAATTTGAAGGTGGATTTTTATTGCATCAAGTTAGAAGGCAGACAAATAAAACTTGTGAAGACATTTTTGTGCGACGTGTGTTAACTACGTGAAAAACAAATTTAGGCAAAATTCAGTAATCGTATCCCTCCCTCAAGAAAAGTTTTTGTCACGAAAGCCGATTAATTTCAACGTTGACAAAAATTCTTTAAAATAAAGGATTATTTGTAAAACAATCTGTAGATGATGTGGATTCACCTATTGTTAAAACAGCAATTGAAATATCAAATAATGGACAAACATCTGTACCTAGTCGGTGAGGACGTTGGTTTCCTTGTTCTATTAATCGCTTTGACTCCAGAAGAAAAAGATATATTTTTATAAGGCCAAGAACAGGAAAAATTAAATGGAAAATCCTTTCTTCGTTAGAAATACAGAAATCACATGAACGTATAAAAAATACAATTTTACTGGCTGGCAGTACTTTTTGTGTCAACACCAGAATCAATATTGCAACTTATCTCCTGCAACCGCAACAGAAAATCAGGTTTAAGATGCTCACAAATTTACGGAAATTGTCAGGGAGTACAATGTCTAAATTCATACATGGAAAAATTGCAACAAATTTTAATTTTTATCACATTCGAAATATCACGAGATTTGCGTTGTACTTCGTCATTTCCAATTTCTCCTCCGGTTGCATCTTTGCGAAGGACTGTGAATTTTTCTTTGAATAAACTAATTTAATGTGTTTATTTTTTTTCATTGTGTTTAAATCTTGAATAATGCTAATAAATCTAAGTAACGCGTTATCTTTATCAATATATTTTGTCTGCAGTTTCTATCAATTTTTGTAAAGTTTAACGAAGATCCTCATATTACTTACGACACATGAAAAGGTAAAATAAGCATACGGGATGACTTCAATAGTAATAACCCAGGAAATAGCATTACGAAAACAGCTAGTTGAAGGTTTTTATCTATTTACCTTTACTTTACTCATTTCATCACAAACAATTGATGAAACACAATGAAATGTATTCATTAGATGGTGTGCTATGTTGTTGTTATAGATATAAATGTTAGATAAAATAATAATTGTAATTGTTTTTAATAAATAATTAAAACTATATTGTTGATTATAATTCGCTGTGTGCCATTCGCTGACAGTCTCACTATGAAACCGTTATGTTACATAAAATACGTCGAACAGTGTGCTTACGACCTTGCCATAGCGAAGGCAACTGCCCCCTTATTTGTTTCTTTTATCAGTTTCTTGTTCTATGCTGGCGTATCCAGAACAATTGATATAATACCACAGCGACAGGGATGTGCGTTCTGCCCCGCCAAGTCGTAATTTGTTGTTTCTAGTTCGGAAAGTTAAATATTGGGTAAACGAAACGACGGTGAGATTCGAAATACTCTCTCTCCCGGTTTTCCTAATCGGCTATAGCTGTCGCTTGACGCGAGAACGTCTACCTTTCCGCCGCTTCGTAGTAACATACAATAATTGTGTATGTGCGTCGGCGATCGCAATGATGGTGAAACGAATTGGCTTTTCCGCGATGACGTAGACGTTGGACCTTATCGAGGGGAGTGTGACAGGCGTCGGTTCACGACAGCAGCTCGCCACGATTGAGTCTAAGGGCAGTCCCCCAGTTTGGAGTTTTGCATTCAGTATTTATATGATTTTTCCTGTGACGAATTACATTTCCTATATGCAACAGAGATGCCCAGGAGTTCTCCGCACGGTGCCCGGTTTCAGAATTCATTATGACCTTCGCCTAGGCGTTACATAGTCACTAGATTCCTGTGACGACCGATCTTAAGTGCCCTCAGCTCGACATTCCTAAGCTATCGCAATACCCAATGGGGTGTCTCAGCAGCATACTTTATTTAAGGCAGTTATCTCATTTTTGGACAGCTAAATGGAGATTCTCATATTGCGTGTTCTACACCTGAGATTTCATTTCAAAATTTTGTTCTCTTCCTTTTCCTTTTTGGGATTTATTACCACATTTCTTGAGATTCCTAAAAAAAGACTAAGTACTAAAGACCAAACATTAAAAACTAAAAAGTAAAACTAAAACCTAAAACGAAAAACTGAAAACTAAGAATTTAGAACTGAGAACTAAGAACTGAGAACTAAGAACTAAGAACTAAGAACTAAGAACTAAGAACTAAGAACTAAGAACTAAGAAGTAAGAAGTAAGAAGTAAGAAGTAAGAACTAAAAACTATACGAACTGAAACTGAAACTAAATCAAAAACAAAAAACCTAAAACCAAAAACTAAAAACTAAAAACTAGAAACTAGAAACTAGAAACTAGAAACTAGAAACTAGAAACTAGAAACTAAAAACGAAAAACTAAATAAAAACTAAAAACTAAAAAAAACTGAAGCTAAAAACTAAAACGCGTAATGAGGCACCCCAGGGCTGGGGGTGTCTCAGCAGCATACTTTATTTAAGGCAGTTATCTCATTTTTGGACAGCTTAATGGAGATGCTCATATTGCGTGTTCTACACCTGAGAAGTTAAAATGAGCACTAGGGATGATTTCAATAGTAATAACCTAAGTAACTTTACAATGCCCATTGAAAAGATTTTTATCCGTTCACCTTTACTTGCTCATTTCATGAGTCAAACATACAAAGTATCATAGTAGTCTTCGTATACCAGGAAGCAGTGTCTTAATTGCGAATTCTGATTTATATATAAACATATGTTCTTGATTAGCTTCTTGTTTACCTTTTTTCGTATGTACTTTGCACGTACGATACTGATAAGGTAAAATGAGCACATACATAATACGTTAATACTGATAACCAAAGAAACGATTTCCCGAGATGATCATATAAAAAAATTAGTCAAGCAAGCACGTTAATTTGTTCTCTTATTGCATTAAAAATTTGATGAGACATATTTTCTCAAGTAATTCATCATTATTAGCATACTTTGTCTAAGGCTTCTATCTCATTTTTGGATAGAGCAATGGAGGTGCTCATATTACCTACCCCACACCAGACATCAGAGAAAGTAAAATGATCACACAGGTTTTGACTTTGAAATTGATAACCAAAGAAATACAGCTTTATGAATGAAGATGGTTTTAGATGAAGACTTTCACTTATCCATTTTGTCATCGAGACATCGTCGACCATAATAATTCAAAAAGTGGATCTAATACGCAGAATCTCATGCTATGGCATTCAATGCTCATTAAGATCTCAGTGTTTAGACTCAAATGCATAGGTAATATGAGCTACTGAATTTAACTACACAAAAATGAGAAAGAGACCTTAAATCAAATAAACATATGTACTCAAATAAATAATGATGAGTTACTTTGTACAGAAGTATTCATTAAATTTTATTTCAATATTCTACTTTTTTAAAGTCAAGCTAATATATCATGACCAGAACCCCCAACTATTCACTACTAGCTTTTTGCTGTTTTAAGAGGGGGAAGTGGTTCAGAACGCACTACTATAACGTATAACGTATTGTTTATTTATTTATTTACGGGCGTCGGCCAATTAACATGTAATCAAATTGGAATTGAATTGAAAGTAAGTAAAAGTAAAAGTAAGAATAAGTAAAAAATAGTTGATTGATGATTGGGTTACTTTGTGAAAATCCATTTTCAAATAAAAAATTTTGCAATAAAAAATTTTTGCGAAACTTTTTTATTTACTTGTCAATTTCCACCTTATTTTACTTCCATTATGTGTCGTTGTGTTTACATACAAATATCTAAATCTACGATTAGGGACAGTTGTCTCTGCGTATGTCAGGGTTCTGGATACGCCAGCATAGAACAAAAAACTGATAAAAGAAACAAATAAGGGGGCAGTTGCCTTCGCTATGGCAAGGTCGTAAGCACATTGTTCAACGTATTTTATGTAACATAACGGTTTCATAGTGAGACTGTCAGCGAATAGCACACAGCGAATTATAATCAACAATATAGTTTTAATTATTTATTAAAAACAATTACAATTATTATTTTATCTAACATTTATATCTATAACAACAACATAGCATACCATTTAATGAATACATTTCATTGTATTTCATCAATTCTTTGTGATGAAATGAGTAAGTAAAGGTAAATAGAAAAAAACCTTCAACTAGCTGTTTTCGTAATGCTATTTCCTGGGTTATTACTATTGAAGTCATCCCGTATGCTTATTTTACCTTTTCATGTGTCGTAAGTAATATGTGGATCTTCGTCAAACTTTACAAGAATTAATAGAAACTGCAGACAAAATATATTGATAAAGACAATGCGTTTCTTAGATTTATTAGCATTATTCAAGATTTAAACACAATGGAAAAAAAAATAAACACATTTAAATTAGATTATTTAAAGAAAAATTCACAGTCCTTCGCAAAAATGCAACCGGAGGAGACGTTGGAAATGACGAAGTAGAACGCAAATCTTGTAATATTTCGGATGTGATAAAAATTAAAATTTGTTGCAAAGTAGTAAATACTTATTTTTTATTTTTTTATTAAAAACATTTTCGCAATTAAAACTAAAATGGTATTATACAAATTTATTTCACTAACAAACATTTTTAATGTTACATCTAAAATAATTTAAAATAATTTTGTGAAGATGAAAAGTGATTCCTAACAATTACAAATACCGATATCGATTAATTGCAAACTGTTAAACGCAGCTAATAGTACAGGCAAAGTGTCCAAAATAAACAAGAACATAGCGAAATCGTTGAAACTTGACATTTACGTTTAAAAATACATATATTTCAAGAATCTGAAGAGTCGTAGAACAATAAAATAAAGTGGAAATTGACAAGTAAATAAAAAAATTTCGCAAAAATTTTTTATTGCAAAAATTTTTATTTGAAGAATAAGTAAAATTTAAATACTAACACTAAATTAAAAACTGAAACTAAAAATAAACTAAAAACTAAGAACTTAAAATTAAAAAATATAAACTAAAAACAGAAACTAATAAAAGTAAACACTAAAACTAAAAATTAAAATTAAATACGAAAACTAAAAACTGAAACTACTAAAACTAAAACAAAAATTAAAAACTAAAAACTGAAACTAAAACCTATATCGAAAAACTAAAAATTGAAAACTAAAAACTAAAAACTGAAAACTGGAAACTAAAAACTTGAAACTGAAACTAAAATCTAAAACGAAAAACTAAAAACCGAAAACTGAACACTGAAAACTAAACTAAAACCTAAAAACAAAACTAAAAACTAAAGACTAAACATTGTTTAAATGTTAATTGTGGCATTTCAAAAATGTTTTCTCTTCCTTTTCCTTTTTAGGATTTATTACCACATTTCTTGAGATTCCTAAAAAAGACTAAATACTAAAGACTAAACACTAAAAACTAAAACCTAAAAACTAAAAACTAAGAAAAACTAAGAACTAAGAACTGAGAACTAGGAACTAAGATTTAAGAACCAAGAACTAAAAACTACAAACTGAAACTAATCCAAAAACTAAAAACTAAAACTAAACACTAAAAACTGAAGCTGAAAACTAAAACTAAAAACCAAAACCTAAAATAAAAACCTAAAACTAAAACCTAAAACCAAAAATCGAAAACTAAAAACCGAAAACTGAAAACTAAAAACTAAAAACTAAAAACTAAAAACTAAAAACTAAAAACTAAAAACTAAAAACTAAAAACTAAAAACTAAAAACTAAAAACTAAAAACTAAAAACTAAAAACTAAAAACTAAAAACTAAAAACTAAAAACTAAAAACTAAAAACTAAACTAAAAACTTTAACACTAAAAACTAAACACTAAAACAGTAAAGAAAACAATCACATAATACGTATTTTCTTTCCACATAAAACGGATAAAATTTCAATTTGGGTACGCTACATGTGGCTTTGATATCTTAAAGATTTCATTTTTGACTGAAGTTTCTTAAAAGAGTGGAATTCGATTTAATCTGGGCAATATAACCATTTAATTCATTCTGTTAACCAGCTGATCCATTTTATTATAACCTACATCTTCATATCGTTTGTAATTTATACGCTTGCACTTCCTGGCGTTATCTTTTTAATTATCTATTGGCAATAGATCGCCCTGTATTTCGAACACTGCATAATTGAAGTCGAATATAATTCATTTGATTATTTTATTCTGCATTGTTTTCGTTTTATAACCTAAATTATTAGACAATCGACAACCATTGACCCAAATTAATCCGCTGTTAATTGCTTCGGTGATCGTCTTACCAAGAATTTTAATTAAATATTTAATAGAGAAACAGATCTTACCTACCGTTAAAAAAAAAATCAGGAACGCGATCTGGCACTGTTAAATAATGCTAATATGTCGAGTTATTACTTTATATAAATCCAAAACAAAGACATGCACAAGAAAAAAAGCAAACAAAGATAAAAAATTTCGGAGCTTAAGAATACATTTTTGAAAAAATGTAAATTGGCGTGGATCAATGTCCTTTCACCCTTCCACAATACTTTATGCTTTTTTTTTGTTTCAGACAAGCCCCTTCTAAAACACCACAGCGGCCATTTCAGACACAAATCGGCTGAAGTCTGGGACCCTCATCCGCAGTACAAAATAGACGCTTTCGGTCACCAGCTTCTATTAGAATTAGAATATAATGACAAGTTCATCGTCCCCAGTTTTCCCGTAAGTATTAACAATGAATATTAGTTTAACGTGGTTTGATTTTTACGAATCTTCCCCATAAATGAAGTTTGGATTCATAAAAGCATCTCAACCCTAGTTTTGATTTATTGATCGCGTTTTTGTTGACCTCTCGGTATTCTTGCTACTATTGCAAGTAATAAAAAAATAATAATAAACCAACTTCCCTGCTTCCGGATTCGTCATCCTCGACAAGGATATAGGTCGGTCATTACCCACTCGAAACACAAGTTGTCTGCGAATTACTGTCAATGACTCACTCATTCATCTACATTAGGTGCTAATTATTTTTGCAGATCACCACTCACATATCGAACAACCATTCGCAGAGGGTCAGGCATGACCCCAAAATATCGGGGTGCTACTATACTGGAAGAGTTAGAGGCGACGCCAACTCCAGTGTGGCTGTTTCCCTTTGCAGCGGAATGGTGAGTCACTTTTTTGTTAATTTAGTGGCGGCGAGTTTTTACAAAGTAAAAATATAGATTAATAATCCTGATACTTGAAGGAGATTAAAATGCAGATCTAGGCCAGGGTCACGTCTCATCTCATGATGAATATGCAATTACACTATTGCCTAATTTATAAATAAAACATCCTATTTTGCATAGGATAATTTAATTCAATATGTGAGCACATTAATTTGTATTTTTATAGCATTTGATACTTGACAAAAGGTTAATGGTTCTGTGTTAAGCAGTCCATCGTCTTTATCAGTATACTGAGTCTAAAATTTCGATCTCATTTTTGTATAGTTTAATGGAGATGCTACTTCTGACATCAGTGAAGGGAAATAAGCACACTCGTAAGGACTGTAATACTGTTAACCAAAGAAACGATTTGAGAGTTAGTTGATGGTTCCTATCTACTAACTTCTATATTCTTATTTTATCACCCAGACAAGGTCGTATCATAAAAATGAGTCGAAAAATCTCAAAAGGTAATACTGGGCGTGTCTTAGTAAAAAACATCTAACTTATGTTCATACATAAACGTAAATTCAAATATGATCATGATCAATTGTATTTAACTACATAACGCCTTAAAGCAAAATATACTAGTCAGCTATTATATGTTTGAACAGTTAAAGACTCGTATCACCTTATTCTACACTTAAGGCACTAGAAAAGATAAAATGAGCACACAAGTAATGGCTTTAATGTTGGTAACCTACGAAACGACGTTACAAAGCTAGTTGATGGTACCTGTCCATTTATTTTCACTTCCGGCTTCACCGGAAGTGTCTTCAATTTTGAATTTTTCAATGGACCACCCTGCATATTTTAACATATTCTGATTGTGCATGAAATTTTCTATATTTGAATCAACATTTTCGACATTACCCTCAAATATGGCGGACTTAATTATTTCAATTTTTTATGAAAATCAAAATAATAATTATTAATCATAACTTTTTAACGAATAAATATCGAGAAAAATAGAATATAGGAAAAACACTCGAAATCAAAAGACCTTTCCAATGGTGTAACAATAGTGGTATGTTGCTGGAAAAAAAAATTTGCAGAGTCGCGACGCCTAGAGTCCCGCACATTTATGTTATATTTCTATCCTAGTTTTTAGTAACAGTCGGCAAGAATATAATACTTTTTACAGAAAATAGTTTCCTTTAGCCGTTTACGAGAAAAACGCATTTCCCCTGATAAAAGAATCACCCTGTACACACAAAATGTCAATAAAATATTCCATGTACTTCAGGAGATATAAAAAAAATACAAAAAAAGTAACTTCAATTCCCTGTATTTCTGAAACGGTCAAGTTTTCGATATAAGTTTATTAGGAAAACTCACATTAATTTCACATTTTCTGTTGATTCCCAAATTATCGAAGGTACAATTCGGACCACCCTGTATAATAAATAATTTGTAGCAAATTTAAAACTTTATTCTCGTATGAAAGATATTAATCTAAAGTATTCTAAAGCATTAAAATAATTTGCGAAGAACTAAGTTGCCTTTGGAAATAAATGAGAATTTATTCATAAAAACAAATCCCAAAAAAACATAATCACAAAAGCTTTAAATATCAACAAAGTCAACATTTATGCTTATGAAAACGATTGTGAAAGGAGATAAATAGGTATTTTGTCCACGACTATTAAATAATGTAGGTACCCATTATGTATGAGTTTCCTCAAGGATAATGCTATCCATTATTCCCTGCAGTGAATAATGATTTCATTATTCACTGCAGTTCATAACTCATTATTCACTCCTTAGTGAATAATGAGGACAGTCGATTGTTTATAAGAAGTCATGTTGGTGACTTTTTACTAAAATTTAAAATGTCACAATTACAGCAACCAAAGGACAAATGTAGTCTCTAAGTTTTCTAGGAAGCACTCAAATGGTACATGCCGAAGAGGTACTTAATGAACACTCAAAAACTGCGTCATATTTATCTCGTTCATGTAAGTTTATTTAAAATAAAAAAGGTAAAACTGTGGATACCGATATTGAAAATGTACAGTTGTGGACAAAGTATAGTATTCTACTCGTATATAATAGCTACTATTCACTCGGACGATTTACGAAACTCGCCTGCGGCTCGTGTCGTAAACATCACCCTCGTGAATAATAGCCATCATTATACTTATGCTTGTTGAATAATATAATATTGGGCCTAGGCAATAACTGTAGACGAATACAAAGAAAGAGAGGTCCCCTGGAAAAAGTTAAACGTTATAAAAAAAGTACCTTGAATTTATATTAAATGGTAAAAAAATGACAAGCCTCCTCTTTACTGCATAAAATTAATTCTTCTAGCGAATTCCCTCAAACAATTATCCAACTTTTCTTAACGAAAATCCATAGTACAATAAATTTAATTGAAGAGCGAAAAAAGCAAACCAAACTTTTCAATCATAATGCTTTTTTTTTATTTTTTATATTTTTTTGTATAATTTCTTATTTCATCACCTAAATCATTTGCGATCATATTATAAATAGTGTGTACGGGCATGTTAACAAATTCTGGCCCAATAAAAAAATATGACATCAAAGGATACAATGAGCAACATACATACATATGACATTAATTAGTTCTACAAAAATACTTGATTGTTTGTTTGTAACGAAGTGATTTTTACAATCAAGGAATGTTCAATTTTGCTTTAAATATTACCGTCACTTGGGTACACCCTGCCGCTGATTTAGTAATTAAATTCTGTTCTAGTTAAGTTATAAAGTTTTTAAAAAGTCCGCTGGTAAACAAGCAGTCAAGTAATTAATTGATTAATTTTCGACAATCCCCCGTATAATTAAAATCCGAGAATTATTATAAACAATGGCCGAGTTGGAAATAAAAATCATTCGTTACTAAAAATGTTAATCCGTATCCGTTTTAATCCGTTTTTTTTGCAACATAGGTTAGAAATTACAAGTAACTCATTCCCGGTTATATACGTTTTGAGTTGATGCGGCTAATTGCATAATCCGCAGGACCTCTGCAAGTTACGCCGGGTTGTGCATCCGAGTCCGTCGTTTAAAGTCGGTGACCGCCCCTCTTTTAACACGACATATAGCTACGTCAGAAAGGTGATAAAAAGCCAAATAGCACTCCAGTAGAAATCAGATCCGTTCGACCGCCAGCAACTCGTAAATCTTTCCGTACCGCCGCTCCGAGTTTTCATTAGTAAATTTCTTTGAATATAATATTGGTAAGAATTCAACGTAACCTGCTACATTCTGCAGGTACTGCCTTCATTTAAGTATAGATATTGAGAGATCTAATTGTCCGTGAGTATCGCCGTATTTTGCTACCAAAGTAAACTAGAGCTCATTAGTAATACCTCCGTTGGTCTTTTGTTTGCTAAAATATGCAACGGCTGCTGAGATTTGTTCGCTTGGGCCATCTTAAAAGCCTCCCTGCATAATAGGTTTTACCGGAAAACCTACGTGAAACCAAATAGTCATTATATGCATCAACTGCGTGGATCTGTTCACTTGGGCCATCCGTACAGGTGATCTGCATAGAGTTGACTCGAAAAACTTACTTTACTCAATATAATCATTAACAAATAGCTCTACGTTTGTGGCAGTAGTTTGCCGTGTGTTTCAATATTTTGTATAGCCTCAAATATCTATAGCTAACGGATTGCCCGCCGTTTATAATATTTCCTAGTGGAAAGGTCCGTTTGCTTGTCGCACACAATAATTTATTAATTCAACGTCTCCGAAAATTCCGCCGTAAAATCGCGTAAAGATTCTTGATTGCCAGCTTGACTTGTTTTTAATCATTTTGAAATAGTTTTATACACACTCGACTGTACAGTTGTGGAGGTTTTAGGGTAAATTATTCTGTTTCCAATTACTACTGAATAAATACGTTATTTTAAAGAGGTAAAATTCACGAGTTATTATTTCTGTCATTTATTTCTGATTAACCCGTTTGAGCAGCATGATCGAAATCCATTAGATAGATCTCCAGCTCCGACCCCTGGCAATTCCGTATCTCCGCTGTTTTGCTATTCAGGGTTGTTCTCCCAATTAGGAGAGCCAAAAAAGTGTAGTTCTTTGCACTTAAAAATTAAAGGACTGGCGCCCGAGATTTCCGTAGAAAAGATTACATAAGTATCTTGACTAAAAGCACCGTTATAAGTAGCCACCTTTACATGTTTACTTGTTCACTTCATCGCCGAATCGATCATATAAAAAATTAGTCGAAAACACGAAATCCTATCTATTAACCACCCCTTACACGAAAAGGGCGTTATCCAGTTGTAGACATTAGAAGGATTAAACAAAGAAGTTGCTGAATCATTGTTTGGAATCAAACACTAAATGACATCATATTATCGATTTCCTAGTAAAGAAACATTGCTTAAAAGCCAAGGGGGCGTAGCACAAGAGATTAAATTGAAAACTGTACATCTGGTTTGAAAATTTTATTATAAATGCAGGATAGAAACATACCATTAACCCATTAGGCACTGCCAATCAATTCGGATTTTACCACTGTTCCGACAGGACGAAAATAAATATCGGAGTCGTATCGCAGGAGCTTCCTACAAACAACATTAAAGCAGTAATTATTTTTTTTAATGATATAACGCCACGTATTTTTTGTCTATTTGGTTGCAACGAATATTTTTATCAGATTTTTAACAAAACCAGGGTTGGAATGAATGATAAGAAGCCAACCATTTTGGTTCTTCGCTTCAGTTCGTTTCAGAAGAAGACCTCGACAAAATAGTTAAAATGTCGGGAAATCGTGGTTCAAACTTCCTCTTCTTCTTCTTCTTCTACTTCTTAGCAGCAGACTAACTGGATTCAAATCAGATCAGTTGGTGTTCCACTGCCTTTCATAATGTTATTTCCCTGCTCCTTACCTTCTTAAGTGCCTATTCTGGAATGTATGGCGTTCATTGGCATGAATTAAAATACTTGACTCTCTGTTACAAAAACCTACCTGTCGCTCAATGCTTTTCCTCTTCCTTCTATTTTTCTTCCATAATTCGACGATTCAGGATAATTTTATATTAAAACATGATTTCATAGCATTATTTTTGTGCACCAGTTTTTATTGAACTTTTGCTCTGTTTGAGATCACAGGCCTCATTAAATTACCCGAATTTCGCGAGTGGACTTTTGTAAACATTGCAGAATGTGCATCGTAAAGTTTGGATCAAACCCCCGGCATACACAGCATAATAAATTGGTTTACGACCTAAGTTATTCGCTGTATAAAAGTATGTGTTCATAACTTCTAGGAATCTAGTAAAAAAGTCAGGAGATACATTTATTGTGTGTCTATCTGTTGAGACTCGTTACACTCATGTTCTAACGAATTTTTCGAACAAAATCAAAGTTGAATTATGTTGAATGATTCTGACCAATTGGTTTTTGATAATTCAAGGATGGTATCGGAGGCACTATATTTGTTCCTTAAAGAAGAAGGGCATAGAGATGCCAAATATTTTGCCGATGCAAATTTTTTTAATAAAAGTATTGGAGGAGAATTGACACTTCATTGCGTGAAAACGATTGGAGTCTCAACGATCCAGCCGACATTATTTAATAGGAGAGCTGACCCTTTATTGCGTGAAAACGATTGGAGCGTCACCGGATCGTCCGAGGGTAGAAATAAATGAAAAGTCGATGAAAAAAATTTTGGCATTTATAAAAAAACTCAAACTATGGAAAAGAAAAACGATTGAAGGTCCAAGTAAAGAGTGTTTCTCCATATTGCAGCAGTTTTTTACCTCAAATGGAGTTGATTTCTCTCAAGATATGAAATCCATTTTTGAAGAACACTTATCACAATTTATTACCTGCTTCGAGAAATATTTTCAAAATAAAAACATCGATAAGTTTGCATGGGTTCAAGATCCATTCAACACCAGTGCTCCATCTGAATTCATTTCTGCAGAAGAAGAGAATCTTTTTGAAATAATTTGAAAGCGAAATTTGTCAGCATGGAATTTACCGAATTTTGAATTTCAGCAAAAGATGAACATCCTTTTAAGTGATAAAGCTCAGCGGATTTTAATTCTATTTTCAACTTCTTCTTTGTGCAAAGCTGTGTTTTTGACGGACACCGTAATAGAGAGCAAGTATCGAGCAAAAATCAATGTGGAAAAGGAAATGAAAGTGGCCGTGTCCAATTTGATTCCAAGATTTGAGAAAAACATTTCCCAATGTGCACCAGGAGATTTCCAGTAGATCCTTTTATTGTCAGGAGGTGCAAGGTGGTTATTTCTAGCAAAACCCTTGATGATTCCTCTCAAATTTATTTGCTTCAGTCACTAAAAATTTTATTTTTTTGTCTAGTTGCAAACAATTTTGCACGTTAATTAATACGAAGCGAATCCAGGATATGAGTAAAAACGTCATACTGTCGGTCATAAACGTCGTAAAATTTGCATATATTGTTAAACTTAAACATAACTGTCTACTATGCTGGAATTTAGTAGATAGTGTGCATAGTAATAGTAAATCCGAGGATCGCTGGTTCTCGGAATAAATATCGCGAGTTACAGGTTGCTTTGACCTTAGCCGGCGCTGCTAAAATATTCACGTGAAAATATCAAATTACCATTGATTATTTTTACAATTTTTTTATCGGTTTACAACAGACTGAGGCGTTTTAATAGAGCTTACACGAGGCGAACCTGTTAGACTAAACAAAATGTAACAGATTTTTTCCAAATAGCAAACTCAACGGCATAAATGTAAACTAATCACGAATATTAAACGATTCCATTAGAATTTCGGATTTTTTTTTCAACGTTATGTAACAAGTAATATAAGAAGGTGTTGATGGGTCTGTTTCGCTGGAGATGACAGGTGATAGATGGAATTATTATAAATATTTGAGGTGAAAAAACATACAAGACTTATTTAAATAAACCGCCGTGTGAACTTTTTAATATAAACCAGAAATGCATTTATTTAAAATGGACTGAAATAAAATACAGGGAACGATAAAATTAGCTCTGGACTATCCAGATATTTTCAAAAAAAACTATAAGTATTATACAAGCAGATACAGGGTGTTAAAAGGTATCCGAAAAATAAGGTTTTTATTTTATATCTTAAGCTAAATCAATAAGCTTTGATTATCGAAACTTTCCTTCGTGGTAATATTTCATATAGTTAATTGTTTCTAACTAGCTGTGCTGTATACCGGGTGTATTAGGCTCACCCCTATAACTTTTGAGTTTTTTCAGATATCATTTTGAAATTTTGGTAGTTGCAATAACAAGTAAATTTTAATTAATGCATGTTATTAAAATAATTCTAGCACTTCCGGTTTCACCGGAAATGACCGTAACATCTATTTTTTAAATGGAACACCCTGTATATTTTTACATTTTTGGATTCAGGGATTTATTCTGCATACGATGGTAACAACTTCGAGGACGAAACATAACCTCAAAAATTTTTTTAGGATAATTTAAGTTGGCATCTAGGGAGCCATGACTGCTGAAAAACTTTTCTTTCTGAGCCGTTGAGTATTGGAAAAATAAAATCGTGATATTAAGTGAGCTAACTTTGCTTTTATAGCCAATCGGAAATGGTTTTTTCAAATCGAGAATTTTTTTTTAATGGAACCATTATACCTGATTAGGTATGATATTATAATAGAGATTTTCTTTACCTACATTTCGATACCAAACACTTCACCATTAGTTCATAAATAACTTACAAAAGATATTTTACCGTAGTTCAAATTTATTTTAGTTTAATAAATTTGAGGTATTCCCGATTAATTATTAATTTCATATCAAATGTTCAACTTGGTCAGAGCTTACTAAAATAAATTTGAACTAAGGTCATAAAGTATCTTTTGTAAGTTAATTATGAACTAATGGTGGAGTGTTTGGTATCGAAATGTAGGTAAAGAAAATCTCTATTAAAATATCATGATCAGGTACAATGGTTACATTAAAAAAAAAATTCTTAAATTGAAAAAACCATTTCCGAGATGTTTAAATGGATATAAAAGCAAAGTTAGCTCACTTAATATCACGATTTTATTTTTCCATTACTCAACGGCTCAGAAAGAAAAGTTTTTCAGCAGGCATGGCTCCCTAGATGCCAACTTAAATTATCCTAAAAAAATGTTTGAGGTTATGTTTCTTCCTCGAAGTTGATACCATCGTATGCAGAATGAATCCCTGAATCCAAAAATGTGGAAATATACAGGGTGTTCCATTTAAAAAACAGATGCTACGGTCATTTCCGGTGAAACCGGAAGTGCTGGAATCATTTTATTAACATGCATTAATTCAAATTTACTTGCTATTGCAACTGCCAAAATTTCAAAATGATTTCTGAAAAAACAAAAAAGATATAGGGGTGGGTCTAATTTCATTTACACCCGGTATACAGGGTGGCCCATTAGTATGAAATAGTTTGATTACGTCTAAACGGTTAAAAATTGACGAAAAATGAAAATACAGAGTTCCCTTAATATTTTGAACTGCATCTCGTAAAAATATTTTCAAGTATACAGGGTGTCCCATAAAATCGCTACTCACATCAACTTTGTTTTTTTAAATAGCACTCCCCCCCCCCCTGCAAATTTTCTCTTCATTTTAGAATTCTGCATAAAATTGGGAATCGTCTGATATCCCATAGCATAGCATGTTAACCGTCGGCCCGCCATTTTAACTTTTATGCCAAAAATGTCACTTATTGCAAGAGGTATTTTAAAAATCGTCTCTAGAATTCAAAAATGTAAACATATACAGAGTGTTGCATGGTATATTATGTCCTCAAAATCTCTATTTTATATCTAGGAAGTTCTGGGTGCTATATGACTTGTCTAATAATTTCGTTGACACCCGGTATATTAAAAATTTTTTTACATCAGATTTACTTATTTTGAGTTTCTACTATAAATATATGCTGGATAGGTATGCGAAATAATTTTTGTATAATAGTTATTAACGTTTATTTTGCACTTAATTTCACGAATTTTGCAGCAAAAAAATATTTTTTTAATTTTCGTAAAATAAATTAAATTATTAAGGAAAATCCCTTTGAAGCATCTTAAAGTACACATTTCAAGCTCTAAAAATCGCACCTGCAGAAATCTAATAACGCGATTTAAATCAGAGTAAGAGGTGGTTAAAGTTAGTTATACATATAAAATTTTCTCAAAATTTGAAAATTTGGGGGAAGTGTACAAGGTAAGTCTCTTAAAATTGACACCCCCTTATCTTCCTTATCCTCTGCCGATTTAACTCATTCAAAAAAGTAATGAACACGATTTCTGATTAATTTTTATATTCTGAAAACGGATATTAAAAATCTCTTAAAATATACAGGGTTGAAAATAATACGAGATTTTTTTAAATGGTATATTTTTATACCAAAAAATGTCCTTAATTTTTTGAATCCAAAAATATATAATTGTTATATAATCACTCAACTTGTTCGTGAGTTATTACTAAAAACTAATCACATCGCGGGTGTGTGCATATCTGCATTGTTTATTTATGGACAGACAGTTTTTTGTGAGATAGTCGTTGACTCTGTTAGATATTATAGCGTAAAAAAATACCTAGTGTTCGTAAACAAGCAAGTTATTTTGAAAATGGGATATTCATTGGAAGAGCGAAAGAGTCTACATTTTTGATCGTACAAAAAAATTTTTTTATGTGAAATATGCCGTACTTTCGAATGGCGCAAAAAATTTTTTAAGAAAAAATTATTTTAAGAGATATTTGACAAAAACTGGTATTTTGCGTCTAATTTGTTTAATAACAAATGACGCTCAAGGACTATTGTTGGTAACTTTTGGTATGTTGTTCCTGAAATGTTCTGCATTCTCAAAAGTTACCGCTTCCCGGAATTTTTCCGAAGTGAAAACCTCCACTATTAAGTTCTCAATGAAATCGCCGCAGCCACGCCACTGACTTAGAAATCAATTATTTTTGCCTCTGATCCCTTTTGATAGAATTATATTATCAGGGCCCGTTGTTCTCAGAGGAAAAACTTCCGTAACAAAACATTTAATCGTTTTTGTATTCAATGCTTGCCACCCACGACCCAAATAGAAGCCCGAAATGCAACTTTGCAGTCGGCACCGTTTAATTTTTTATTGTTCTTAAATAAGTATTAATCACGATTTTATAGGTTTAATTTAAATGCTATAAAACTTACTATATGCTATATTGTTTCTGATGTAGCGCCACAATTACAAATAATTTAAATGTCCCATTATGAGGGTATGTTTATTAATAAGTATTAAACACGGTCCCGCGGGTCAGCAGATAGAAATATTTCACATTGTGTCAAAAAATATTAGTTCCAACAGTTTGCAGTAGTTTATAGGAGTTTGTTATCAGAGTATACACATACTCAGTTTAAATTATTGGAATTTTTATTTGATGCAAAATGGCTTTGAGGGTAAAACTTTTCTTTGAATGTCTTGGTTTCAGGCATTTTAAGGGTTCCATTTAACCTCTCCTCCATTTTAATTCAAGCATGTCACCAGCTCCTTCGCCAAATTTAACACCCTCTGATTTACCCACATATATCTAGGGAACGGATTATTGGATTTTCAATTTTCAAAAATAAGTATGTGGAGAAAATATCTTTCAAATGGCACTAACAACCAAATTATCATCAAATAAATGTGGGGAGAGACACACTGACTAGTGACTAGCGCTTTTTTGTTTTGTTAAGAAATATAATCTATTAAAGAGTCCCAGTTGTTATAGGCAGGGTCCATTTTATTTGAACAAATCGTCACATCATTCGTACGTACACCTCATGTATAGTTTCTACTAAGCTTATTCATGAATACGCCGAAAAAGATTTGTCATAACAAAAAGCGTTAAAAGCGGCTACTCCAGTCAATAAAAATAAATCATGTTATGAGTACACACGCGACTAGTAATTCTAACCAATTTAATTATAAGTAAAAAAACATACGTACACGTGTCAAATTTTTAGTATAGTTAATTTTCACATAACTTCTCTTAGAATTTAGATAAACACAAATGGTGCAGTGGAAAGTAAAAAATCTGAACAGTTTTTCTTGGAATTGATAGAATCCCAAAAGATCACAACTGATGGAAAAGAATGGAGATGGGACAAAGAACGTATTGAAAATGTTGAAGGAAAATAAGTATATAAAAATACGAGGAAAATAGATACAACTGGAGAGAAGAAAACAAAAAACGAAAAAACTAGGAAGAAAATCAGATAAGCATTGGGACATGAAACGTGAGAAGTAGCATGGGAAAAGAAGAAGAACTAGTGGAAGAGATGATACTACAAGACATAGAAATCCTGGGAATTACAGAACAAAAAAGAAAGGAAAAGGGTTAAAGAAAAGACATAAAGGATACTGGATATTTTGCTTCGGAGTAGATGAGAAAAATCAAAGGAAGGTGTCGGACTAACAATCGCCTCGAATAGATTAAGAGATGATGTTACAAAAAGAATATGTAAATGAACGACTACTTACAGTTAAAATAAAACCGATAGACCAAGAAATATGAACTATGGTCTACTCGTAAATGAGAACGCAAGAAAAGAAGACATAATAATAATAATAGGAGATCTAAATGGCCAAGTTGAAGACAAAAATGAAGGAATAGAGAAATATACAGGCAAAGGAGCAGAAGAAGAAATAAAAGAAGTTAAAAAGGCAATGAAATAGGCAAAAAAGAAATTTGGACAGAAAATGACAGAAAACTACAGAGATAATCAAAAACTATTTTTTCTACTACCGATCTTAAAGTACTCTGTAACAATAATCTTTGAATTTTTTATAAGTTTGAAATTTCATTTATGTTTTCAAAACTGATTAGTGTGTCACTCATTTAAAATTAAGTAGGCCATAGCAACACTGTCATTGTTAAATTTTGACTTATAAGTAAGTTGGACATTTTGAAGTTCGTTTCATATTATTATTAGAAAATTTAAGTAAGGAAGCCTTTAAATTTGTTATTAAATAGTTATTTATGCAACAAGTGCGTTAGGTGAGATTTTTTCACGAATGGGAATTTTCGTCTACGCTACGCCTACGGCTCATGCGACAATCCCATGAGTGAAAAAAGCTCACTTTTCGCACGAATCGCATACAATATTTTTTCTACTACCGAAATGGACTTAAATTCTCTAAAAATAATATATCTAAAAAGATATATTCGATATTTAGCTATCACTTTAAATTTAAATGAAACTTCAGAATTGTAAAAAATTCAATCATCATTGTTAAAGAATACTGAAAATTAGGTGGTATGTTTTACAATAATACTTTGATATTAAATAAATGGACTACATAAAATTAAATAACCAAATTTAACGTTTTTAAAATAAGATATGATTATTATAGGTGCTCTAATAGGTATGCAATTGTTTAGTATGTTACTTTACGCACTAGTGCGTAAAGTTTAACTTTACGCACTCTACAGCGTGTGGAAAGTTAGTACTTTACGATCGGTAGTAGAAAAAATGATTTTTGAAGTTTCATTTATACTTTCAAAACTTTAAATTTTATTTTATTTTAAATTTCTTAGTTCTCGTCTCTCGAAGAGATAAGTACAATTTGGATGTTGATTTATCAGATTTTTTCAGATTTTGAATGCAAACTCCATCGAATATAGCCAATTTGGCACAAAAAGCCATATCAATGACTACCTACGGGTTAAGTTTTGCATAAATTACTATTGTTAGAAACAATATCTCATATTATTATATTGTATAAAATTAATCACGTAATTTTCGTTACTACAATAAATTTTGTTAAGTACAGAAGTGTTAATTTTTTCTCATACAACAAGTATGTTTAAGCAGAATGCCTTTACGCACTAGTGCGTAAAGTAAATTGTACTTTAAACATATATTTCTTTCCTAGGGCTCATGCGACAAAATTCCCATTCGTGAAAAAATCTCACCTTACGCACTTGTTGCATAAATAACTATTATGGTACATTAAAACAACTTAAACAAAATAAGGAATATAATATGAATATAAAATACCACAATGGCAATATAATAACAGATGATAAAACAATGGATCGATGGAGAGAACGTTTTGAACAACTAACTCGCAGGGATATACAAAACAAAATGAGAAAAACAAATGACAAAGGACAAGAAATAAAAATTATGAGAGAAGAAGAAATAGAAGAGGGAATAAAAATGGTGAAACTAGGTAAAGCGCTCGGCCCCCGAAATGATAAAATATATGGGAAAGGCAGGAACAAATAAACTAGCAGAAGTAATGAACGATGTATTAAAGAATGGAAAAATACCAGAGAAATGGAAAACTTTATTCTTTATTCCACCCATATAGAAGAAGGGCGACAAAAGAAACTTGCAATAACTACAGAGTAAAAATCTAGTATATATTTTTTTAAATCTTTACAAATTTATTGAAAATTAACTTGCACAAGGCGTATGCTAAAGTCCACTGCCATTTTTTTTCGAGTCAAAAAGGTCATGGATACGTAAACTCTAAATATATGCAATCAGTTTTGAGCTTGACATTATTCAAATTTTCAAGGGGACTTTGTCGGTTTGCGCTTACGTAAAATATAAAAATAAAAAATTTTCTACGTCCGCTGAATTATTACAATATACATAAAAAAGTACATACGTACATCTGATGGCAAGCTACAGTAGACAATATAAAAAGTGACTTAAACGACCCATTAAATATGCTGCTCCCAGCAATAAAAATACGCCACAATGCCAATGATTTACTCTATCCCTATCGCATGCCCGAAATATGCCGGATTCACATTATGTACCTACTTTGTGCCGGATTTTTAAAGAACCATTTCTGGTCGATTTATACCTTGAAAACACGCATGTTTCGCTGGGTAATTCTCTGTTAAGCCCACACGCGGTACAATTCAAGACCCTGTAACCTCTTACCAATAAAAAATGTTCCTTCGCTTTACACACAGCAACGTACACCAGACATAGGTATCAAATCTCAATCGGAAACGAACCCAGCGTCGGCGTAATATACCGTCTGGTGTGATTTATTACTGTAGATACTGGTTGTGTATTGAATCCTGTAAGAGTTTGCCAGTTGAGTTGTGTTTGGGAATGTCGAATTTTCGTCAGCTTTGGCATGTAGATGGGAGTATGGGATGATAATTAGTTTTCTTAGTTTCTTGGATGTGAGCTGCATTCGAACAGTTGGATCGACAGCTACCTGGTCTGGAAGAAAAATGCAGGTTGACAAATTTTTTGCCATCCTAGGGCTCGTCTGTAAAAACTCCCCAACGCACTGCAGCCTCCTAGGCTTATTGTGCTCTCCCTCTAGGAATCTATTTCAACAGTTCCTCTAATTGGATGGAGGATGGATTCGGATCTGTTAGAAAATGCCCTTATATTAGTGGAGGCAAGGAGTTGGAGGAGTAGTCGAGAAAATTTTGCAACAACAAAACCTACTCCCCTATTTTCGATATCAACGCTCCATCTCGAGAATATCTTGGTGAAAACGTTCCCCTTGCCCTTCCCTATAATCTCCTAGATTTTCAGGAAAGAAATTTATATTGTAACGAAATGATTTTTCCAATCAAGGAATGTTCATTTTTGCTTTAAATATTACCGTCACTTGGGTACACCCTGCCGCTGTTTTTAGTAAGTAAGTTCTGTTCTAGTTAAGTTATTAATAAGTTGTTAAAAAGTCCGCTGGTAAACAAGCAGTTAAGTAATTAATTGATTAATTTTCGACAATCCCTCGTATAAGTAAAATCCGAGAAATATTATAAATAATGGCCGAGTCGGAAATAAAAATCATTCGTTACTAAAATTGTTAATCCTTGTCCGTTTTAATCCGTTTCTTTTTGCAACATGGTATAGAAATTACAAGTAACTCATTTCCGGTTATATACGTTCTGAGTTGATGCGCCAAATTGCATAATCCGCTGCACCTCTGCAAGTTACGCTGGGTTGTGCATCCGAGTACGTCGTTTCAAGTCGGTGACCGCCCCTCTATCACGCGACCTAGATACGTCATAAAGGTTACAAAAGGGGGAGGAACGCTCACTTCGCTCTCATTCTCATTCCGAGAAAACCGGCAGCAGTTCAGGTTCATTCCGAGATAGTCCGCAATATCAGATACGATTTACCGTCAGCCATTGAAGATATATCTAAAGCCGTCAACATTTCAGTACCGCCGCTCCGAGTTTTTGATAGTAAATTTCTTTGCATTAAATCTTGGTAAGAATTCACCGTAACCTGCTACCTTCTGCAGGCACTGCCTTCAGTTAAGTATAGATATCTAAAGGTCTTATTTTCCGTGAGTATCGCCGTATATTACTACCAAAGCAAACTAGAGCTAATTCATAATACCTGAGATTATGAAGACTCTAGATAGTTACCGTCAATATATTTACTGGCCGCGGCAAAAATGGATGCAGAACTCAAATAATTTGAAAGCAGGCCACCGAAACTTAGACTGGTGCCGATGATACTCATTCATAATGTGTTACGCACATTATGAACGAACGTCATCTGCTCTAATCTAAGTTACTTGAGTTCTGCATCCATTTTTGCCGCGCCCAGTAAATACATTGACGGTAACTATCTAGAGTCTTTATAATCTCTGATAATACCAACGTTGGTTGATTCGTGTTATTATTTGATAAATTGTGCACCAACTGATCAGATTTTCTCGCTCGGGTGATCTGCACAGTTGTCATGTACAAGGGTTTCCGGAAAACCCACTGTAATTAGAAAAGTCATTCCTAAATGTGCATCCCCTAAATAGATTTTCTCGCTCGGGTGATCTGTAAGGTGTCAATGTACCAGGGTGACCCGAAAACTTGCTGTAAATTAAAATAGCCGTTCAAAAATAGCTCTACGTTTGTGGCAGTGGTTCGCCGTATTTTCAAATACCAGCAAAAGACTTAAATATCTATAGCTAACGGATTGCCCGCCGTTTATAATACATCCTATTGGAAAGGTCCGTTTGCTTGTCGTACACAATAAAATATTAATTCAACGTCTCCGAAAATTCCGCCGTAAAATCGCGTAAAGATTCTTGATTGCCAGCTTGACTTGTTCTTAATTATTTTGACATAGTTTTATACACACTCGACTGTACAGTCGTGGAGGTTTTTAGAGTAAATTAATGTGTTCATTATTATCACTGAATAAATACGTTACCTATTTTAAAGAGCTAAAATTCACGAGTTATTATTTCTGTCATTTATTTCTGATTAACCCGTTTGAGCAGCATGATCGAAATCCATTAGAATTAGATAGATCTCCAACTCCGACCCCTGACAATTCTGTGTCTCCGCTGTTTCGCTATTCAGGGTTGTTTTCCCAATTAGGAGAGCCAAAAATAAGTGTAGTTCTTTGCACTTAAAAATTAAAGGACTGGCGCCCGAGATTTCCGTATAAAATATTACGTAAGTATCTGGACAAAAAGCAGCCATTCATTACAATATGTGAGTGCAAGAAGTGCAATTTTAGGTTCATTAGTCAATTAGTTCTCGAAATTCCTGCACCTTTTCTGGCTAGAGAGTCAGCAATTTTATTGCCCTCCATTCCAGAATGTCCAGGTATTCAGACCAGATTTATTTTGTTGTTTTTTCCCTGTTGGGTTAGGGCCTTTCGACAGTTCCATACCATTTTAGAATTACACCGATATGATTCAAGAGCCTTGAGAGCTGCTTGACTGTCTGAAAATATTTTTATTGATCTGCGCTTGGGATGCGATTGTTCTATCTAGCCTCCGCAAGCACAGTTCAATGGCGTGAACTTCAGCCTGAAATATAGTTGCATTAATCCCCAGGCTTGTGGATATCCTCACCTTTGGTTTGTAGCTATACACTCCGGCTCCAGTTCATTCGGGGGTTTTTGAGTCATCAGTAAACCCCCCGCCCGTAATTGGTCGATTTTATTTTCTTCCCATTCGTCTCTTCCCGGAAATAGGACGTTAGAGGGCAGTTCGGTGTTGATCCTGGTAGGCATAACATTCCTAGGATACTGTGACTTTCTATGTCAGCCGCTTGTTGAAGTCTGTATGTTGCCCACCTGGCTTTTCTCTCCAGATGAATGTGAAGAGGGAGTAAATCCAGGAGGATTTCCATAGCAGCTGACGGGGTGGTGCTGATTGCCTCAGCTATCGCCAGGCATGCTTGTCTCTGTAGCCCAGAGAGTTTGGTTTTGGTCGTCCGTTGTAGCACATTCGACCACCAAACTATGGAGCTACCATCGGTCTTATGACTGTGATGTAAATCCAATATATTTGTTGACGGCCAACGCCCCAGGATTTCCCGCAAATTCTTCGGTATGTCCACAAGGATAACCTTGCCTTGTTGATCACCTTCTTCAGGTGGGAGTCCCAGTTTAGTGATTTATTTAGTTTAGATATTTCACTTCCTCCGCAGATGGAATGGTTTTACCAGATAGGGAAGGTGGTTCTAAATTGTTTTGTGAGGATTCACAGACATCTGTTCTCTCTCACACCAGCTATGTACCGTATCTAATATGTCCTGAAGGGTATTGGAGATCATCCCTTCAGAGTTTCCTCCTACCAGAATCACTAGATCGTCCGCATATAAATCAACAGAAATGATGTCAGGCTAATTGGTCTAAATGATTTAGGTGCTGCGTCTGTTCGACCCATTTTAGGTATATATACCACCCTAACTACCGACCAGTTGGATGGGATATATTTCTAAACTAGCTCTGAATAGTCTGATGAGGAGTGGTAACAGTATCTTCAGTCCTCCATCCTCTCCTGGCGATTTGAATGGTTGAAAGGTTTTGATGACCCATTCAATCGCGGATACTCTAATGACCTTGCTAGCTACCAGCCAATCGTTCTTACTAGGTCGCTTAAATCGCCCTATTGTTGCTGGTAGCTCCTGGTTATCCAGAATCGCGAGCTCCCTGGAAAGTGATTTAGTGCCAAGAGCTCCAAGGTTTCCTTTCCAGATTCGGTGAATGTACCATCCGGTCGTTTTATCGAGTCGAGGTCCCTCGCTGGATCTCTGGAAGTGATCGTGTGGATCCTAGTACTGCTAGGTAATTCAGTAATACTCTCGCAGAACTTCCTCCAAGATTCCCTGTTTGCCCTCCTAACTTCCTTATTATGGTTCGTTAATGCAGATCTGCTTCCAGTTGCTTGAAGCTTTAGCTCGATTAAAGAGGCATCGAACTTCTTTTCTAATTTTATCTAGTTTTTTGTTCCACCAAGATGCCCCTCTTCCTTTGATTTTAGTGGAGAGCTTTCATGATAGGCTGAAATAATTGCGTTTTGGATTTGTTCCGATGCAATTTCTATTCAAGACTCAACTAGAGGTTCATTTATAATATCCAGAATCTCCAGAATCCATACGCGATCTTTCTGTTCAAACCTCTTTTTTGTAGTGATTCTCTCGATCCCTGCTGTCCCAAAGACCTAAGAAGCATGGATCAAATTTTCAGTCCAAGTTGAAAACGTTCTATCAGGGCAAAAATTTAGCAACGTTCTTCGTTGGTCCATTTTCGTACAACATTCAGGACTCTTTGTGAACGATTCTTATTTTGTGGAACATTCCCTTGACTATGATGATTATATCGTCAGCACAAACGAGAGCTTACTGACTTTTAACAAATAACTGGATATATCTTGGGGTGAACGCTCACTAAACCCTCTACCCCCTACAGCCATAAACATAACTTAAAGAACTTTTCTAAAGAATACGTTCGGCACCAGCTATTTCCGTTTATAAACAGAGGAAATATTCTCTTTTTTTTGTGCCACTTTGTTTGGTCTTTTTGCAATTTCAAGATAAAACTTAACTCGAGACATGAGAAAATTGTTATATATACAAAGAGCTTTGTTTACATCTGTAGGCACGAATTTCGAAATTAAACGTATTTAAATATACAACACTCTCAAAATGATAGCTATTTCTAGCGAAAATAGTAACGCGTTACAACAATGTTGGTACGTTTGCGGGTACATGAGCCCGGCAGATAAAACAGGCACATAATGTTTACAGAAACGGCAGAAATCACCTAACCCGCGACGTGCTTCTGAAAATCGCGCCGTATACGGATAGAAGACTTCGCAAAAAGGCGTGACAATTGAGTTCCATACCTTTGTTACTGGGATAAATTACTACGCCAGTAAAAGGACAATGATAATCTTTATAAATTTATATTTAATACATTAGCACATTATAAGTTGCATAAGCCCAAAAAAGAAAAAATTAAAAAAAAAAAAAAATTGTTTATAACAATTATATGTTTATTATTTGGATATTGCAAATGTGCCCATTGTTATTATTTTCGTGAGCAACCTCAAATTAAAAAAAAAACGTCGAAATTGGCCGGAAATTAACGGAGATATGACGAATTTTTCTCGCTACCCCAATTTGAAACTCGTTTGATCAAAAATTCACCTGTCCCTTGAGCCAAACAAATTGAAGACGCTCTAAAATCACTAATTATTAAAAATTATATTTTGACCTCAAAAAGGGCCCGTTTTCAATAGGACTTGATGAATTCACAAAATTCAAGATCTTATTAACAACCAGTTACAATTTTGGCCATAAATATTAATAAGTAAACGTTTGGCGCATTAAACAATTTAAAAAATTATCTCGGCTCCTACATGTCCCAGAGCAACAATTTTTATTTACAAATTTGTTGAAAAATACCAGCAACTCAAATATGAAAGATTTGTGCAGATACGTTCATTTGTTGTAAAGTTATTTGCAAAAAACGCTGCTCCGAAAAGTAGCAATGTTGTTAACGCCATTTTGACGGTCAAAATTATTGCAAATCGATACGCCCATAACAGATTCGTAAAATTGACGTTTGACGAAAAAAATGAGCTGTGGTTGAATTATTTTTGATAACGTTAATAGGTCAATTTTTCATTAAACATTTGGGACGTTTTTAATAAACAAATAGAATTTCTCGAAAACTAATAAACATTTTGAAACGAAATTTTTTTTGTAAGTTGAGGGTAATGAGACACATATTCCACCAAAGTTTCAAGAGTCTAGCATTTTTCCTTTCAGAGTAAAAAATGCTTGAAATTTTCGAAAATTTCGATGGTTTTCGGCAATTATTTAAATAAATAATCAATGAAATGAAATCAACCGGGGCTTAAATTAACCGGTTTGGAATTACCTAGTAAACAGAAACATTCAAAAAAATTAATCTACTGCAGTCTTACTGTAATTTTTAAAAAAATCCAAATTTCATGATTTTTTCACATAAAAGTGACTTTTAAACAATGTTCTGTTTATTTGATTTGGGAGGAATCGCAGAGGTATATATATTCCTTATAACTAAGCTATCTGAAACGAATTAGTTACACCGTTTTTTCTATTTCTGCAGGCCTACAAATGACTATTAGATTAAAGTTTTTATTTGACGAAAATTACGCTGTGAACTGTCGTCTTCTATGGCAGTAAGCATTGTTATTGTATCGGTTAAAAATATCTTGTTAGAGATATTAAAAACGGGTTCTGCGATCAAAGGATCGTCGGTTATGCAAAATTATGTAAAATGTAAAATAAAGTCATTATACATACGGGTTGTTTATTAAAACATTCAAATTATATTATTATCGAAAGGTCGTTTTGAATATTTGCGTTAAGAACGAGATGAGTGTTATTAGTTGCCCATTGCATACAGGTCGAGCAGAAAATTAATTTTACTACAAGGGGACCGATGGACTTCCGATGCAAGAAAATATGATTTATGTACGTATTATCTTGTTTGGTTTGATGGTAATTACAAAATAAATAAATGTTGCCAAAATATTGGAGTCGTTTTGAACTGTTGTAAATTTTGTGCTGTTGTGACGTAACGAGACGCAAGCCCCACAAATATTTGCCTACTTGTCAAGGAAGGAAGTCGTACGCGAAAAGGTGTTGGTATTTTAGATTTTAAAGGTAATTGATTTTTTTAATCATCTATTATATAACCCATGCAAGCATATCCTTACGTATTTACATCTGTTTAATGTAGACTTATAAGTACATCCTGTACATCAAGGATCCATCCCACATTCACTAATTCACCGTCATTATAGGTTCCCTTGCCATCGACTGGCTATCAATTAAAGTTTTATGACAATGACGTGACAATTTTTTCAATTTTTATTGTCTGTTATTTTTCATATTATGCGAAAATAAATATCACTGTTGACTAAATCAGGTTCTCGGTTGTATTCTTATCTATTGAATTATTTATACTGTTTGGCCGATCGCCAAGTGTAAATACACGCGATGAAATAATAGTTTTTAAATAATAAATTTTGAAATCGTGTAAATTTTTATTACTTACTGCTATTTTGATATGTTACGTACGAACATAAAATATAGTATCATTTTATATCAATGTAAAAGCGGTGGAAGAAATTCGACTTGTTCTTGTTTCAGCTAAAATCTTCATCGCCTTTTGGTTGTACTGCAATTTGTGTTTATTGATTTAAATACTTACCCATGTTCATTATAATCGTTCTTTTTTTGTGAAATTTCATGGTGGAAAAATGTTTAAAACTAGGGCATAGTTACACTTCAAAATCCATTTCTGAACCCAACGTTTCTTAGTTTCATGTTTCTCTTATTGGTCTAGACTCTCTAGACAATGTGTAAACAACGTATTTAAGGGACGTTACTTTAACGTTGCTTTTACAGGAATATACGTATATTAGTTATATTTCTTAATTTACAGAAGTTTATCCCCATTTATATTTAAACAGGTATTACAATGTTCTTGAACCTTCAAAATAAATATAATCAAAATAATAAAGAGTTAACAGTACCAAATAATAAGAAAAACAGAAGTCAGCGCCTAAAATCCAAGAAAATAACGTCTTTCAGCTCTGGATGCGTGTTTCGTAGTTGTTGCTCCTCACCAGGTTAACGTCTATCTCACAGAGCTATTACGTGAGTTAAACACTAAAGTGCGTTGAATTAACGTTATGGCCAATACTAACTGTCTACATTATACTTTTACTTTACAACAACGTTGGTTTAACGTTGAAATCCAGCAGTTGAACGTCTCACTTGTATAGGTGTCTTCTTAACGTCATAAGATTGCGTCTATATAATGTTATTAAATTAATATTGTATTACTGTAGAATCTAAAAGGGACATACGTTATTAAACGTTATTAAATCATTGTGTTTTAATGTTTCTTAAACGAGACCAATATATTTGAACATCAATGTCATTTTTAGATATACGGTTAATGTTTCATAAATGCGTTAAATTGACTACAGTAAAACTATTAGTTTCCTCCTCTTTACTAACGTTACAATAATGTAATAAAAACAACCTTCTGTTTTATAATCAGTTACTAAAATCAAGCGACTGTGTGGGAAAGTCAAAATCACTTTTAAGGGTTGGCGTAAAGTCCCATAATCACGTTAAATTGACGATGCAATAAAACCTAATCAAATTATTCATCTTTATTAACGTTACCTTAACGTTAAAATTAAACTCCTGTTTTATAACCAGTGAAGTATGTTGGGCTGAATTTTTATATTATCAGTTTTATCATATCTTTGGTGCTTTTATTATTGTCATAACGTTAATGTTACCAAACCACTATGATTATTAATGTATACCTAGTTAATAAATGAAACAAATGTTTGAGAATATCAAAAATATTTTTAAAGAGAGGCGTACGTTCCACAGACGTTGAATGGAAGTTGTAATATAACTATAAATTAGATTATTGCACTTTACTAACGTCACATTAATGTTAAAAACTGTTTTATATCCAATGAAGTATGTTGAGCTAAATTTTCTTATTTCAGTGTCTTGTCATCTTTAGTGTGTTTGTTATTGTATTATTGTCAAAACGTATATTAAATATTACCAAATAACTATCGTTTAATGTATATTCAGTTATTAAACTCAACCAATGTATGGGAATGTCAAGGTCACTTTTAAGGGTAGGTGTAACGTCTCACAAACGTTGAATTGACGTTGCAATAAACTTATTCAAATTATTAACCTTTATTAACGTTACCTTAATGTTAAAAGTAAACTCCTGTTTTATAACTAATGAAGTATGTTGGGCTGAATCAGTTTTGTCATTTTTGGTGCTTTTATTATTGTCATAACGTTAATGTTACCAAACCACATTTAATGTATACCTAGTTAATAAACGAAACAAATGTATGGGAATGTCAAAAGCAGTTTTAAACATAGGTGTAACGTTCTATACATACGTTGAATTAAAGTTGTAATAAAACTATAAATTGCATTATTCCACTTATAATGTCACATTAATGTTAAAAACTGTTTTTTATCCAATAAAGTATATTGAGTTAAATTTTCTTATTCCAGTGTTTTGCTTTTATTATTGTCATAACGTTTATTAGATATTACCAAATAACTATCGTTTAATGGATATTTAGTTATTAAACTCAACGAATGTATGAGAATGTCAAAGTCACTTTTAAGGGTAGGTGTAACGTCTCATAAACGTTGAATTGAGGATACAATAAAATTATTAATTAAATTACTCCAATTTGCTAACGTTACTTTAATGCTAAAGCAAACTTTTGTGTTATAACCAATGAAGTATGTTGAGCTAATTATTCCTATGTCTTATCATCTTTAGTGCTTTTATTATTGTCATAACGTTTATTAAATGTTACCAAATAACTATCTCTTATTGTGTACTGTGTACTTATAGTTATTGAATAAATCGAATGTATGGGAAAGTCAAAGTCACGTTTAGAGCTAGGTGTAACGTTCCATAAACACAGTGAATTGACGCTGCAAGAAAGCTATTAATTAATTTATTCCACTTTACTAACGTTACTTTAATGTTAAAAACAAACCTCTATTTTGTAACCAGTCAGGTATGTTGAGCTAAATCTTCTTATTACATCAATGCTTTATCATCTTTAGTGGTTTTATAATTGTCATAATGTTTGATAGATGTTACCAGACAACTATCGTAATGTGTACTTAGTTATTCAGAGAAACGATTTTATGAGAATGTCAAAGTAAGTTTTAAGAGTAGATGCAACATTTCATAACTACATTGAATTGTCGCTTCAATAAAACTTAATTATATTGTTCCTCTTTACTAAAGTTACATTAATGAACTTCTGTTTTATTACTTATGAAGTATATTAAGCTGAATATTCTTATTATAACAATGTTCAACAAACTTTTAGGGATAGGTATAATGTTCCATAGAGACGTTGAAATGACTCTACATAATAAGACTATTGATTAAATTATTTCCCTTTACTAACGTTACATTAATGTTAAAAATAAACTTGTTATACCAGTGAGATGTATTAGACTGAATTCTCTTATTATATCAATGTTTTATGATATTTAATGCTTCTATTATTGTCAGAACGTTTATTAAATGTTACCAAACAACCATCGTTTAAGGTATACGTATTAAATGAGACGAATGTATGAGAATGTCAATGTCAGTTTTAAGCGTAGGTTTCATAAATATCTTGAATTGCCGCTACAATAAAACTATTAATTAAATTATTCCTGTTTATTAACGTTACTTTAATGTTGAAAACGAACTTCTGTTTTATAACCAGTGAAGTATGTTGAGTTAAATTTTTTGATTTTATCGATGTCGTATCACCTGTAATGCTTCCTAATAACGTTTATCAGATGTCGCCAAATCATTGGTATACTTAGTCAAGCGATGAATGGAAATATGAATGTCTTTTTCAGATGTAAGTGTAACGTTTCATAAATACGTCGAACGGACGCAGCAATAAAATTAGTTAAACCTTCTTTACTAACGATACATTAATGATAAGAAACTACTATTTGATAACCAATAAGGCAGACTGGGTTTTTCAGCCATACAGTTTAATAAACGTGTATTTACCAGGGAGGAAGCAAAATTATGTTAAATATTTGATTCATAAAACGTATGTTAGTCATGATTCATGGTTTTTACTGTTTCAAAAGGTGCGCCACTGTCATAGCGCAGGGTTGGGCGAAATCTTGCAATAAAGAATAACAGTAGCAAATAACACTAACAATCAGCTGATTTATGAGACGTTTAGCGGTGACTTGTATCGGTTTTTAATGGTTTACGAGACAGAATTGTAAAATAACATTCCAGGAATTTCAAAATTAATTAAATAGGACGGTTTATTGCTCCGAAATGCCTTTATTAGTGAGATACTATCGATAAAATGTGTAACTAATCGCCAGCGGCTGTTGCAAGTTCTGTGTTTAAAATCAACGGGAGGTATGCACAGGTACCATTTTCAACTGAACTAATACAGTTAATAGAAAATAATCAAATTTATGATAGGAGCATACAGTAACGTCTTTAATTTTTTCAGCGATGTTGCATCCGCGTGTTAATTGTCGTGTTGGTTATCCTTGCACCTCCGTCATAATCTGCAATGCATATGAACATCAACGGCGCGACGTGCGCCGTCCGAGTTGTATCTGGGTCGTATCGTAATAAAAATTGCAGGTATTTATGAAAACATAAACACCTTAAATCGAGAGCAATTTATAGTGGTACTTGTTCCAAACAATGCGCGGTGCTAACGACTTTTTATAGTGATATTTCGCAGAATGCCAAATAAAACGTAACCTCATTCGCCGAGACCAGACATCAATTAAAGATCTCGTTAGCCGTACTCGCGTCTTAATTATGGCATTATCATCACGTACCTTGTTATAACATATATAATTTAAAATTCTCAATTTCTAATAATATTTAACCAGACGTTAAATGATTCACAGCGAGTACGTGCGCTAAATAAATAAACTGGGGATTATCATTTTAGAACCGGTCAATTGCCCTGATTGCTCCGTCACTTAGAAGTCGATCAATTTAATGAGCCAGTTTGCTTGAAGGAAAGAACAAATGAGAGCAAATGAATGATTATCGATTTCAGGTAAATAAATAATGCAAGAGCGTTATAATAATAATAATAAGGCTGAGAGACGCTGTTTGGTATACAACGTCATAGTCAGGGGGTTAGTTAGATAAGACAAAATAAAAAATCTGGCACAAATAATCTTTCTATAAGAATTGTTTTAAAACTGACATAGACCTAGCTGAGGTCTATGAGACCTAGTTGAGGAATACATTTTGACATTTTTGCAGTAGGTTTTCAAAAACTTCTCTGCCATCCTCTTATTTAACACACAGAAATTCTTTTATAGAATACCATATGTTTCAAGTCTGATCAATTTCTTGCTACTTCTGCAGTGCCTCAGGGATCCATACCCAAGGACCCGTATTATTCATTTGATTCATTAATGATTAAAATATCGCAGGAGCCTACTTATGTTTTTCAGTTTTTTCACATTTTCGACGCCATTTTTAAACAAATGCTAACTTATGACATGTCGCTGAAATCATGATGAACAAGAAAATGCAAAAATACACAAGGCGTTCCATTTAAAATAAGTAAGCTGGTGTAACTTTCGGTCAGACCGAAAGTAGTATTTTGTGCACAATTCTGTCAGATTCTGGCTTTAGTACACTAAACTGCTGACCACTCGAACTTACACATAGAGACTTTTAGGCAAAATTTAAAGGTCAATATTTTCAACAGGAATGCAAATTTTTTAACGCGGCTTGCAAATTTTAAGAGCTAGTTTTTTTCGGATTAAGCTGCATGACGTATATTTATCGTAGGACCATTAAGGCCCTTAAGGCCTTAATCCAAAAACTGACAAAAACGTCTAGAGATATTGATGTTACCTTAGTAACGAACCATATTGCAACGACCAAAAAAAATTTTTTGTGGAAATTTCACTCATACAAACTTTTTGATTTTTTGCATGACTTCATTGATCACCCCGTATATAATAAACCTATGGTCCTACGATAAATATACGTCATGCAGCTTAATCCGAAAAAAACTAGCTCTTAAAATTTGCAAGCCGCGTTAAAAAATTTGCATTCCTGTTGAAAATATTGAACTTTAAATTTTGCCTAAAAGTCTCTATGTGTAAGTCTATATTTTATAATAACCTAGTTATTCCGTAAGCAAAACTTTTATGGCCACCCGGTATGTGTTTTTTATCTATTTTAATGGTTCTGTATTATGTGATTTACGTAATTTTAATTCTGATTGTTATCATTGAGCGTCTTTTCCATTCCTTAATTTTCTGGAAAATTTTAACGCCCTGTATCGCGAAAGCAAATTTTTGGGCGCAACTTTTTTCTTAAAATACTTTGTATACACCTCGTATAAAAAAATAAAAATGCATGTTCTTAACCATTTTTTTGCATACCACCTAGTTAGTTACATTACTCGAATCGCTTTGCACTGAGATACAAAATAATTAATAGAGTATAAATTATAACCTTTTCAGAACCGCCTACCGCTGTAAAATATCGGTATTTAATTACCCACAATTAATAACTTTTGACGGGTTCATTCATTTCGTTTCGTTTTGTTACCTACAGTGATGTCGAGGTGTGCGAAAACCTATTCAATGCTGTTACGCCTCTGCGTGTCCAATATCTGTTCGAGACTGAGCGGTTTTCGGCGAAGAAATAGTGGCGATTTTTTGGGCTGGTGTAATGCTATTATTTTTGGACCAGAGCCAGATACATTAACTGCTCGCTCAAGGCTGCTGTTAGTAATGTACGCTGTGAAGATTTGTACGATTATATTTACTTTCGTAAATTACATTTTTTTAACGTATCTGGCATAAATAAATAAATAAATAATTTAATGGGATAAAATAGGACTTCCGACAATATTTAAAAGCTGCGTGCGTAATCAATTTGGCAACGAAGGGAAAAAATTATTTGAAAGATTTTTACGTGTTACGTTTTTGAAAAATAATTATCCATTCTTCAGTTATAAACGTGGATATGGAGAAACACATAATGAAACAGAAAATATTTTGACGCAAGTTATTGAAAATATCCATTTTTTATCTCCTGGCATTAGAAGAATCTGTTGGGAATGCCGTGAAATGTTTCCCTGGTGATGGATGTATATTAAAAATTTTGGCTGCAAACATGATCGATTCTAAAGGCAATAAGGACAAAAATTAGAAGCTACAAGACGCGTGTTAGACCTGTGGTGATGTACGCAACGGAAGCAATCTACAACTTTGACATCCTGTCGAGCACCCTGTATCTTTATTAGGAAACATTTCACAAGTTTTCTTATGAAAGTCTACTTTTTTCTAGTTGTTTTATCACCTATCAAAATTAATGACGTTTAACCTGGACCACCCTGTATCTTATTTAATATACAGGTTGGTCCGAATTTAAGTCGGGAAACTTCGCCAGCGGATACTACGCCTAAAAATAATAACATTTTGTCATATAAACATATATCGAAAAACGAATGGATTTCAAAATACAAGGTGTTGAAGTTGGCGGAAAAAAAATATTTTTTTTCAATATCTCAATAACGAATAAAGATTTTTTATTCAAATTTGACATGCAGGTATAATTAAGGCAAGCACACCAGCTAAAATAAATTTTGTCCAAAATATTACACTGGGTGATTATTTTTTTCTGATCGATTACTGCTTAAACCACAAGAACTTTTTGTTTGTACGCCACTGGTAAAATTTAATAGAAAAAATTTATTTTACGTTTCTTTTAGAGCAAAAAAGTATTTTTGGCTTCCTTTCGAAATTGTTATGGTTTTTGATAAAATTGACATTTTCTACAACCCATAAACGACGGGACGAAGCAATAATTTTTTTTATCTGGACAAAAAAAGAAGTATGGAGACCGACTAAAGTGAACCTCGCGAGTCCGAGAAAAATACTAAAAAAATTCCAAGTCAGTGGCGTCGAAAACAAGGGGCGCTGCAGAGAAAACGGGGGAAAAATTCAAAAATGTTTTTCGCTATTTATCTTCATTTTTCGACGACGTTTACACTTAGGTGGTCGAAAAATTTTTTGGGCGTCCGGCCTGACCTGTACACTGAACAAAAGGATCCAAAAAACAAATTTTTTATCCAAACCAAAAAAAGAGTATGGAACAAGACTAAAATGAACCTCGCGAGTCCGAAAAAGGTACTAAAAAAATTTTATCAAAAACCATAAGAATTTCGAAAGGAAGCCAAGAATACTTTTTTGCTCTAAAAGGAACGTAGAATAAAATTTTTCTATTAAATTTGACCAGAGGCGTCCAAACAAAAAGTTCTTGTGGTTTAAGGGGTAATCGATCAGAAAAAAATAATCACCCAGTGTAATATTTTGGACAAAATTTATTTTAGCTGGTGTGCTTGCCTTAATTATACCTGTTCACGCAGATTCGATAATTGTAAATTTTAATAAACACGAGGTCGGCGACATGTAATTGAAATATCACCTACCTGTTGCTCTCCCGGTACAACACCCTGATGGAATCGCATGGGTTTCCTCCCTCAGGTCTTCACACAAGCAGGACACCGGCCGGGCTGCACTTTTCGACCACAAAGTTGATATTTTTAGCAATTTCTTGTAGGTTTTTAACACAAAGCAAAAGCGTGGCACAATCAAAACCGCCATTCGCTCACACACGCGTAGATAGATAGATAGATCTGACAGTTAGTCTCTCTTCGCATTGGTGGAAGGTGTAAGCCAATTACAGGAAAGTCGCGTAATCTCCGCGAAAGTTAAAATAAAAATAGATCAGGCATGAACATTCCGCCCACCAAATAAGGAACTTATTTCCTTTTCTTTTGTTTAATGAAAATAAGACACTCTAGTGTAGAAAACCGAAAGGGAACTTAACATAAAATATAAATATAAGCAAATGAAATTGCATTGTCGCTACTGCGCGGGAAGCGGGCATAGCTTGACCAAAGGTCGATCCAGTGTGGCCTTTGAGGTGCGCACCTTAGCTACACGAGGGATCCCATCACGACCTGGATATAGTGCGATAATGCGTCCCGTCTTCCAATATAACGGAGGATGCAATTCATCCTTTATTAGGACAAGATCGTTAACACGCGACATATTTTGACAAGTGTTCCACTTATGACGTTGTTGCAAGGTGTGGAGATACTCGAGTTGCCAACGACACCAAAAATCTTGATGCATGCGGTTCAACAATTGCCATCGACTGAGACGACCGAGTTTCAAAGAAGTGACATCCTCCACCGGGGGGGCTGTCAAGGGCTCTAAAGTTAAGAAATGCCCGGGGGTTAAGACACTTAGATCATTCGGATCGTTACTCATACTACATAAGGGGCGAGAGTTAAGTACGGCCTCAATCTGTGCTAAGACCGTCGCCAACTCTTCGAATGTTAAGATTTGAATACCAATAACTCGTTTGAGATGGGTTTTGGTCGATTTCACCCCCGCCTCCCACAAACCGCCGAAGTGGGGCGCTGAAGGGGGGTTGAAATGCCACTTGATACCCGATTCCTCAGCAGCTCCTTGCGCGTAAGACAAGAGAAGACTATTCGCTCCCACGAAATTAGTTCCACAATCACTGTAGAGGTCACTACATCTCCCCCTCCGAGCTATAAATCGATGTAACGCGGCAAGGAATGCTTGCGAGGACAAGCTGGACACTAGTTCTAAATGGACCGCTTTTGTAGCTAAACAGACAAACACAGAAATATAAGCCTTTACCGATCGAGCTCCACGACGCCGAATGGCAGTAACGAAAATTGGACCTGCAAAGTCCACTGCAGTATGTGAAAAGCATTTCGCCTGTGAAACCCTGGGAATAGGCAAATCCCCCATAACAGGAAGACTCGTAGAAGGTTTAGCCTTGAAACAACGGTAACAACGGGATAACACATGATTAATAGCCCGACGAGAAGAAAGAATCCAAAACTGTTGGGCAAGTAAAAACTGTAGGGTCCGTAAACCCGGATGTAAATTCTCCTTATGCACCTGTTCAATAATAAGCTCCGTGAGACGATGACTACGAGGTAGCAACATAGGATGTTTAGCATCGTAAGACAAGTCTGAATGCCGAAGACGACCGCCCACCCTGAGCACATCATCTGGATCAATAAAAGGAGCCAATTTTCGAATTAGCTTAGAACACACTTTTTCGGATTTAATCCTTAATTTCTCATGATGAAACACTTCGTTCTGAACAATTCGGACCATTGTGACCAACGCATGAAATACGTCACTAGCAGTCAAAGCCTCAGTTTTACGTTCACCTTTCTTGGCTCTTACATTATAAATGAAACGCTGACAGTACGCTAGAATTCGTTGGATTTTGGTTAATGAAGAGAACCTATCTAGGAGAGATTGAAGCCAGGTATGCGAGTCTATAGTGGTAATACACACGAGATGTCGTTGTTCACATTCACACTCTATTTCACTTGGTGTGGCCAGAAACTCGACCTGTGAAGGTTGCCAGGTATCTGATGGTTGTCTCAGCCAGGACGGGCCCGCCCACCATGACGGGTGCTCGAGAAGTTCATTAGGAAGAAGGCCGCGCGACGCACAATCGGCAGGATTATCAGTTCCCTTGATATGATGCCAACAAGAAGGAGGAACCCTCTCCTGGATACGACTAACCCGATTCGCTACAAAGCTTTTCCACTTGTGAGGAGAAGATCGAATCCACGTTAAAGCAACTGTCGAATCGGACCAGGCACAGATTTTTTCCACTGGGATATGTGGCTTATAGGTAGAAACAACGAATTCAATTAAATCAGCTAACAAGACTGCTGCACACAACTCTAATCTAGGAATAGAAACTCTCTTGAGTGGCGATACCCGCGCCTTGGCACACACTAGAAACACAGAAATATCGCCATCATCCGATGTCTGGCGGAAGTAAACCACACCTGCATACCCGACCTCGGAGGCATCTGCAAAGCCATGCAGTTCATTAGCCACCAAACCATCAACCACCAGCCGTCGGGGTACGGATAGTGCCGTCAAACTTGCAAGTTGAGCCTTATATGTATCCCAACGATTCCTAAACTCCGGGGGAGGTGGTTCATCCCATCCTAACCCTTGGGTCCACAAACACTGCATAAGATGCTTAGCCAATAACGTAAGGGGAGAAAGCAAACCTAATGGGTCATAGATCCTAGCCAACTCCGATAACACGTTGCGCTTGGTGCAAGGACGATCAATTGGTACCACATTATATGAAAAGGAATCCGTGAGAGGGCACCACCTCAAGCCTAAAACCTTCACACCGCCAGATTCCTTGGGACTGAGGGAGATGGGTTGCTGATGAGCATCGGGAACCCCAGCCAACAACTTTAAGTTATTACTAGCCCATTTTCTCAGCTCAAGCCCAGCCTCCAAAAATAACGCAATTAACTGAGCTTTCATTTTTGCTGCGAGTTCCACCGAATCAGCCCCAGTCACGATGTCATCCACATAAAGAGACGAATACACAATTTGTGATGCCAAAGGGTAGGTATCCTCATAATCTTTAGCTAACTGCAACAAGCAGCGTATTGCTAAATAGGGGCTCGAAGAAACGCCATATGTCACCGTATTCAGACGGAATTCTTGCACTGGATGTTCCGGAGAAAACCTCCACAAAATTCGCTGATAATCCCGTTGATGATCAGCAATGAGAATCTGACGATACATTTGACGAATATCGGCCGTGAACACGATCTTATGAACCCGAAACACTAATAGAATAGAAGCAATATCCTTTTGCAACTTAGGACCCACTAACAACAAATCATTCAACGATGCACCATTGGAAGATTTCGCAGATGCGTCGAACACTACCCGAATCTTAGTGGACTGACTCTCAGGATGTACCACACAATGATGGGGTATATAATACTTCTGGCTCATATCCCCAGACGGATGGGACACACTAGACATGTGGCATTGTTCCACATAGTCTCTCATAAACGAAGAATAAGCTTCAGATAATGAAGGATTCTTTGCTAAGCGTTTCTCTAATAAAACTAAACGACGCAAAGCCACATTGTAAGATTCTCCTAGAACAGGGACTGAGTCACGAAATGGAAGTTCTACTATATATCTTCCCTCTTGGTTCCGAGAGTGTGTTTCCTTAAATTTCCTCTCACATTGTATATCCTCCAACGACTGAGATATAACTTCAGGGATTTTCTCCAGTTCCCAAAACAACTTAAGAGTTTCATCTAAGCAAGTATCTATCTCCGTATAAAAAATCCTCACAGTCTCACTTGGACGCCCCTGAACTTGTCCCAACAAAACCCAACCAAAAACTGTATTAATAGCACTAGGCTCAAATCTATTACCTCGCTTCAGCCCAGGTCGCAATATATCTGCAAATACGTCTGCACCCAGCAAAATATCTATATCTCCTGGATTACCAAATCCAGGATCAGCAAGAGAAAGCCTTTGTAGATAGGACCATTCTCGATTATATACTGGCACAGAAGGAAGTTTCGCACAAATCACAGGGATTATAATCATTTCGATATGAAAACTAGGCTCCGAATTTTCCACTGGCCTTACTACAGATACCACTGTCCCTAACTTTGCCTGAGTAGACATTTGATTTAAGCCTTGAACTGGAATAGATGACGAAGATCTCGGAAGAGCTAGCCTGTTTGCACAGGCCTCAGAAATAAAGCTGGCTTGACTAGCTGAGTCAAGCAACACTCTACATTTTTGAAAGTTTCCTTCACCATCCTTAACACTCACCAACGCAGTAGAAAATAAAACAGTACCTCGCACATGAACCGTACTTGTCATTGCATTCACTACAGAACTTTCAGAATTCGTCTCACTCTCAGTATCTTTCCCTTCACCCTTGACAACCGAGGGCCTAGGAAAATGAAGCAACGTGTGATGTCGTTTCGTACACACCCGACAATTATACTTTGACACACACCTCTGTGCCGAGTGTGAGCTGGACAGGCAATTGAAACACCATCTCTCACTTTTCACCAACTCGTGCCTCTCCTGTGGGCTCAATTTCAGAAACTCATCACACACCACCACCGAATGATCTTTTTTACAACATCCACACACCGTAACTTTCTCAGTTTTAGTTACTAAGGATACAGTAGACTTATCTTTCGACACCACAACCTGCTTAGTCACAACCACCCTTTTTTGTTGAGACCCGCTTGCCATCATTACACTAGTTTCCAACGCACGACACTGTTTTTCTAAAAAAGTGTATAACTCTTTGTATGTTGGCATGTTTGTTGATGCAAACTCTATTTCAAACCTAGTACGCATATTACCATCAATTTTTTGTAATAACCAATTAAATTTCGTGAAATCCCACAAGTCCTGTTTGAATTGATCTAATGCCGCTAAATTTTCCGAAAATACCGACAATAAGTTTCTAAGTGAAGCAGCAGATTCACCACTTACTTTCTGCGCCTGCGAAATAGACTGCCAATAATTTGTCAACAATACACGTTTATTTTGAAATCTATTTTTCAACGCATCAAACGCTATTTTATAATTTTCCGCGGTAATCGGCAAATTTTTAATAATTGATAATGCTTCTTTAGAAAGGTACGAACTTAAATATTGAAAGCGTTCAATGTCTGACAACGTTGTATTCTCATGTATAAGCGTTTTGAACATGTCATAGAAAGTAGGCCAATTTTTAATGTTACCGTCAAATTTTTGAATTTCTATTCTCGGCAATTTTATATTTTCCCGCACGCCACTAACACTTCCTCCGTCTATACTCCTCACCTCAGAATGCACCGAACTCACGGGACTACCCGATCGGCTAACTAAACGGACAAACTTACTTTCTTTGAATAATTCTCGTCGAATAGATTTTACTGAATACTGCATACTATCAAATTTAGATTGTATTTCATCTTGTTCATCTAATTTTGTCGAATCTACCAGCGATATGGCTTCTAAATGCAGCGAATCAAACAAATTTACAAGCTCATTTAACGAGTCACAACGCACCTCAAATTCCCCAAGTTTTCCCGGATCAACCAACGCTTGTTGAGCGATCTCCAACACTTTTTCCACACGTTTATATATTGCATGACGCTTGTTTGACGCTTTGTTAAATTCCACCTCCATCACGCAACACAACAACACACACAAATGCAAATACGATAAAGTTCCACTAAATCGAATAAACTGTTAAATTAACCTCAAATTATGTTCCTTTCAAAATTATTGTGAACAATTAATTAAGTCAGGTAACTAATGTAAATGGACTGTATTTCACAGAGAAGCTCTAATATGGCTAGAAGGGCCAAATGTTCACGCAGATTCGATAATTGTAAATTTTAATAAACACGAGGTCGGCGACATGTAATTGAAATATCACCTACCTGTTGCTCTCCCGGTACAACACCCTGATGGAATCGCATGGGTTTCCTCCCTCAGGTCTTCACACAAGCAGGACACCGGCCGGGCTGCACTTTTCGACCACAAAGTTGATATTTTTAGCAATTTCTTGTAGGTTTTTAACACAAAGCAAAAGCGTGGCACAATCAAAACCGCCATTCGCTCACACACGCGTAGATAGATAGATAGATCTGACAGTTAGTCTCTCTTCGCATTGGTGGAAGGTGTAAGCCAATTACAGGAAAGTCGCGTAATCTCCGCGAAAGTTAAAATAAAAATAGATCAGGCATGAACAATACCTGTATGTCAAATTTGAATAAAAAATCGTTATTCGTTATTGAGATATTGAAAAAAAAAATTTTCTATCTAGGTATTGCTGTTAGTTCATATTCATCGTCAATCTCTTTTAGGTCCAAATCCCTTCTCGTTCTTGACTTGATAAAACTAAAACTATAGGAATCAAATTTTTCCCTTTTTAGTAGTTTTAATATTTTTATTTGCGTCTTTACACAGTTTTAAATCGTTTTTCTTTTAAGAGGAGTCCATGGTAACGTACCTTTAGTTTCTATCGTTTTTTTAAGTCTTTCCATTTGAGTCTGTCCGATGGTTTTTATTTCCGACATATCTTTGGCTGGTTTTTCTCCAGCTTATTGAAAGGGACTAGTAGTTTCTAAAACGCTCGAATTAATTTTTCACTTCCTGAAATAATGTGTGGCACAAAAACTTCTGTAAAACTGTGATTTTTCGTGTTTAGCTCGTAGTTTTGCTTCTTTGGAAATCTCTAATTCAGGTAAGCCTCCGTGTTTTAAGTTAAGGCTAGGATTTAATAGTCTAATATGCTTTGTATGGTTGCCTAACGCGGGTAGACGATCACTGGCTGGTCCGGCCTGGAAGACAATGCAGATAAGAAATTTTTGTTTTGTTTTGAGGGTTCACGCTACTCGCCGTCAGATGCCGGCACGTAACGTGTTTATAATATTGTGTATTATACCACTATGTTTGTTGTATGACTTGTCTTATAGCATTGAATAAAGGAATATATTCCTTTATTCAATGCTTATAGCCTGTATTTGTGCTCTTTTGGACTAATAAAGTACTACTATAATGCTACTACTACTACATGCTGACATCTCCAGAGTGATAGACCAAGTTGTAATGCAATATTGTTCTGTAATTTGCCTAGTTTCGGGCGCTATTTCAGCAATGCAAATGACTACTTGACCTAAAAATGTGAAAATTCTCCTTTGAGGTCAATTTCACGAAAGATACGTTAATTTGAGCGACAATATTTGGTGAGCTTTTAAGTAACACTTTGTACTCGGCCGTAAGCTAATTTCTTTTTACAAAAAAAATACAAAATTGTAAATACAAGCGATTGAATAAGTTGCCTACGTATTGCCAATATGTACAGTCTTATTTTTTCCTTCTCAATTATAGATAAGAATCGTAATTTCAATACCTCACGGCCATTTACACTTTTTTCTGCAAAATTAGATACATTAATTTTCAAAATCCGTGTATTAGTTTCTGCAAAATTTACTCCTAAAGAAATAGCGGTTAATATCAGAGGAGTAAATCGCAACCTTAAGCCCACGATTCCACCTCTAACTTCTAATGTTTTATTTTCCTGTTCTAAAGCTTCGTCGCTTCCCAAATAGCAAAATGGTATAATATGTATTTGACTTATTTACAATTCAGTTACTCTCCTCATGAACTCCTGCCAAATATCGAGTTCTTAACAAATATTTTGAGACAATAAATGCATCAACCAATCACCAGTTAGTTCAAATAGATCGAAAGATCATGTGCATATAATTTCTCATTGTCTTAAAGGTTGGTCGATTTTTGTGTAATCTATCAAATTCCTCCAAGTTTTTCTTTCAAATTTAATTCGTTTATTCTCTGTTACATTGTTTGATTAGCAACTTTAATTTATTCATCAAAGATTTAAAAAAATGTAATTACTTGTAGTACTCTTTCAGACTTAAAAATTCAGGGTGCTATTTTCGAAATTCATTAAAATATAAAGAATATAATGCTATTAAGGATATTACATGAGCATGTATTGTCCCAAGAACATGTTTCACCACCAATATTTGATGTATGGTACATTTACTATAAATATTACTCCATAAATCTGGCAATCCAGTTCCTTCAGCACCAAGACTCGCAATTCTGCCATAATCGTATATGTTGTTCATTAGATCTAAAGATCCAATTTGTAGATTCCTATGGGAAAGAACTGCGTAGGCCTGTACAGTGCCACGTCTAAAGTTACTACACATTTTTTATTTTCTGCAACAATGCTTGAATTTAAAGTTAAAGTTAAGTTAAACATACAAACACTAAATAAGCAGGTACTAATTTCTATTGGAATTTAGTTATAATTTGTTATCAAATACAAAAAATCTCAAATATATGAAAAATTACCATTTACATTTTTGTCCAACCTCTTTAACTTAATTTGTTCAAAAGTTGAAACAGTGGAGAAGGGCTTGGACAGACACTATACGTTTTTTGAATGAACAACTTTTTCCATCAACACAGCAAACTACTGGTGCCTAAATCATCAAATGTTCCCGGATTGTTTACTTTAGGAATAGGGGTTAATACATTGTAATTAAGTCGTTTATTATTACGTAAAACAGTGGAAAGTGAACGAAAAAAATTGTTGGCTGTAAAAGGCAACTAAAAGAGAAAACTGGTCAGAGTACATATTTATAAACACGTAACATCAATGGGTAAATTATACAAAAATTTACATACATTCCAAAAATGGAGATTTTAATCACCCGTGGACGTAAAATTTTACACCTTGCGGTTGGCCTAAAGTAATTTTTCACAATTTGGCAAAAAATCGTTCCGTAGAAGGTGCGTGTATGTCTGCGTCTTGCCACTAGGGGTATTAGCGGGTGTCCGGCCGAAAAAAAATTAAAATTAGCCGACCTTGATTCCAAGCAAGGCTCGTCGAGTGAGTGAACTAGCCGACGGGCGCTGGACCTCACGAAAATTATTTTTAGAAAAACTATGATGTCAAATGCGTATTTCAGATCACGTATAATTATTGGACGTACAGGCCATGTGCGGTCAACTACATCGCTGCTATACTGGGTGTTGGTCGTTCCGTTGACTCCTCCACCGGATGACGGGTACCATTAATATTAATGAGTGGCGCCGAAAGCGGCCAAAAATTCGTTCGCTAATATGGTCCACACCTACGGTCGGATATTTTGCGGGGTGCACTCCAGGTTAGTAGGTGGGTACCATATTAGAGGAGCCAAGCCAAGAGCAGTATGGTCTTATTTTGAGCGTCCTACCTTTGCTAGCCTCACTCCATATCCTCTTCGGTCTGCACTCTTTCTTTTTTCTTCTGGTATTTCTCCAGCCTACGTAATTTACACTTCTGTCGTCTTCCATTCTTTCACGATGACCTAGCCACGACAGACTTTGATGAATTTTGTTAGGTTTGGTTCTTGATATAAATCATAAACTTCTGCGTTGGTTCTTCCTCTTCGTTCTCAAATGTCTTCAATATTTTTATCATCGAATATTCTTCGTAGAATCTTCTTCTTCTAACTTTAACTGCACCGTTTTATTGTCCATGTCTCACTGCCGTATGTCAGCGTTGGTCTTAAGATAGTCTTAAGGCTGCGAATTGAGTGTATATTTGGTTGCCTAATATTTATTAAAATTGATTCAAACAACGGGGTACCATTTGGTAAATAACTCCTTTATAAATATAAAATAGAAAAATACGATGTGTCCAGCTTAATAACAGAAGATACTAACACTTAATTAAACACTGATTTTTTCTTTAAAGAACAAGATTTTCCCGAAAAAAATTGTTGAGGATCGCCTATTTACGTAATTTGCGAAAACATAATTTTTAACTACACAAAGTAATCAATTTCAATAAAATATGATTTATAAGATACTCTGAACATACACAAGTTATTATCTGAATAAAAAAATGTAATGAAAGTTATTTTGTGAAGTGTTTTTTACCAAATAGATTTTACTAGTAAATCGATAAATCATCATGAATGTTTTAGCAAATTGTTCAACATATCGCCGAAAGAGGGCGCTATTTCTTCTTATAACGGAACTAAAAATTTATGAATGGAAGAAATAGTACGGCAATTTTAAATTCAATTATACAGAAAAAATAGTGAAATAGGTACTAAAACTTATTATAGGAATCAAATAACAAAATAAAATGTATAAACTGATTTGCCACTATGTCTAGTCAGGTTGATATTTAGGTATTTTATCACTCTTAGTTATTAGCATAATTGTTGTCAGCATAAAAAATATGCCTATGCTTCAGAAAAATATTTTATTAACTAAAATCTTGTAATTATTGTTTATGCTGTCAATTTATTACTATTGTGGTGCTCCGGTCACTGCATACATTTTATTGTAAAGAAACACCTTAACATTATTGCAATTTTGAATTCGACTTCCACTACCATTACCACACCTAACTAGAACTACCAGAGATACCAACTACCAATTACCAAAACCACAGTCGAATTTTTACGTTTCACCGTGAGCGGACAGTTTACTTGTATAACCAATCACGGGACAAGAAATTTGTATTCAACCAATCAGCATTAGTTAAGTAGTAGTTACGTAGTTAAGAATAAAACGCCGGGTCATAAGCAGGTAAAATTCTTGTGTTCAAGGTCATCTTTACAACTCTTTACTAATACAACGCCCTATTGCCAAATCGGTTAGAGTAATTATCGTTTCCATTTTACACATTCTAAAAAAATTCCTTTTTGTGGTTCTTTTCGTAATATTTTCTTTTCTTTCTAATTACAAGTTTCCATTTTAATTAGTATTAAATTACATCCCCTACCATGATTGTTTTTGTCCATTGGTGCGGCATAGATTCAGTATCCCAGATATAACCAGTTTATAGAGTTTATCGTGCAGTATTTAAATTTTCCGAGAAAATACCATTCTCTCCTGGGCTTTTATCGTTTTTCAATGCTAATATGATTTCCTCTACTTCCTCTTTCAGCAGGTCTGGCGTATCGTCCTCGTTTTCCCTCCTTTCCTGGTAGTATTCCAGCTCTTCCTCTGTCCCTGTGTTTAATAATTCCTCAAAATATTGTTTCCATCTTCTACAAATTTGCTCTTCATCTCCCAGTAAGCTCCCATCCTCATCTTTGTAGAAGACAGACTTTCGTATCCTTCCTGAGATCCTTTACGTCCTTATAGAAATTGTTTATCTACTTTTCCTGATATTTTTCTCCTATACTTTTCGATTCTATTTCCATGGATTTTCTTATCAGTTCTACACATACATTTTACCCTTTTCCTCTGTTCGAGATATTATCCTTTTCAGTATGTGTCTGCAGCATACGTTGTGATCATCGTGATTTAATTTTCAGTTCATTTTTACATTCCTCATTCATCCATCCCTTTTTCTTCTGCTTGTTACTTGTCGTTAAATTGTTTTTGGTCGCTACTTTTATAGCCTCTTCCATTTTGTTCCACCTTTCTTCAATTTCCTCTCCAGTTTGAGTGCCATTATTATTATGTACTTCTTTAATATTTTTCCTGTAATTCGATACCACTATACTCTTTTTCGCCAATCATCCCATATTATATTTTTAATCAGTTACATTTCTTTTTTTCGCTTCTTTTCTCCCCCCTATTTTATTTTTGCCTTAACTAAAAATGTTCAGAATCGGCGTCTGCACCCCTAAAAATTCTTACATTACTTATCAGCCTCGTGTACTTTTCCTGAATTAGCACATGATCAGTCTGGTTTGCTTCGTTCCTTCCTTTCCTTTAAAGTGTCGTTATTTCCTACATGCTTGCTTTCGCCACCAGTGATTTCCTGATAAATATCCTTCCTGCCCACTTTGGCATTCGCGCCCTCCATAATTACCTATTGTTACACCATTATCTGATATTCTTTCCATTACTGCATCAAGTTCTTCATAATTTGTGTCCTTTACTGCCTCTTCTTTTTCCTCAGTTGGTGGGTGAATATTTATGATTGTCAAAAAAAATCACACGCAACCGTTTAAAACGCATATTATTAAAGTAATCATCAAAACAACTACTGCTCCAGCCAATACTGAAAACCATTGAACCACATGAGAGATAGATATTTATTTGCTCAGCAGCTCTCCAACAAAAAATGCGTGCCAAATTACTACCTATAAACGTTTATCATAGACAGACCATAGACAAATTTGTCATCGGGCGAATCCCACATATTTTTCCAATTGGTTTATTTATCAGCACCCAATTACTGCACCGTAAATCAGAGCTTCAACAGGTGCCGATTTTGGTGCGAGACTTACGTAACGTTCCAATTCAGTCTTTCTCGATGACTTGCAAAATGCTTCGTGCAGCATTGCAGATCGAACCGGAGATAATATTAAACGCGAATCAATATTATGTCATTGAAATTAAATAGTCATTAATGGTTATAGTCCGTAGAGCTGGCTTGAGTTCAGATAAAACAGCTTTGTTGTAACGTTACTGCAGGAACGGTATATTCTGACTTATCTTTAATTAAAAAAAATGGTGGACTCCCTTATCAGACGTACAAATAATGATATAGTGTGTGTGATTCTCATCTAATTTGCTTGGCACAGCGTTACGTAAGGTAGTCCGGTCTTTGCCACCTTTTAATTTAATGCAATGTACAGCCCTGACAAAAAAAGGTTTTTACCCTAAAGAATTTAATTCACACACTTTCTTACTTTTATTTAGACTAATTTAAATAATTCATAATCGCTATTCCGGTTTTTTGAGTCACGACGAATAATGAACCAGAGCGACAAATTTTGAGGTAAAGACACTGTGCAGATGCGGTTTCGATAAATTGTTATGCTTCTGGGACGTTGATTATATTACTAATTAACATTGTAAATAATTAATTATTCATGTACACTCCTTCCGATGGCAGAGACATCCTTCATTAATCATAATATTAGAGAGCCTACTGAATTAAAATTAGCATGCAAATTTTTTATGGGTTGTTTTGCGTAACTATTAGTCAATGAGTGAGTTAAAGTCGCCTTATACGTTTCATCCGGCTGGTAATGACTTTAATGATGAAAAAAATTATTACCAAATTAGCAAATACTCCCACATAGTTGTATTGGTATTATACTCTTCCTGATTTTGGGGATTTTTCATAAAAGGTAATCGGGAAAAAAATACTGATTTTATATATTCACATACTATAATTCAATAATGTCCTATATTTACCTATCCGAGATTTAAATTGACGGTTATTGAGTTATTTTGTATACAGGGTGTTTTCGACAATAGTACCTACTCGGTGTTAGGAAAGCTTATAGTACACATCAATTACAACAAAAAATTCTTTTAATATTTTTCATTTTATATAATATAATCCATTCACTAAAGAAAAAGATTTTAACTTTGTTGACTCAAAACCGATTTTCATATTTTTTTTTCAAATTTCAGAAAAAGTTTAGAAAAGTTCCCCGTAGGTGAGAGGTGTGCTTTTTATTTTTTCCATTGTTATTAACAAATAAGTGTTTTTTTTTTAAATACACTCTTAATTAAAAAATGTATAACTATTTTATTTATTTAAACAATTACCTGAAATTTGATTACTCAATGTTTTTGGGGTCACAGATTACGAATCTGGCCTCAAAAATCGGTCTAAAAACAAAATGGCGTCGAATATCTCATTTTTTATTTTCTTCTTTTTTTATTATACTTATTTATAAGATATATGAGGGTTTTTGGGGTCGCTGAACGAATTTGACATTAAAACTATACTAAAATAAAAAGTTGCGGATTATACCGGTTGAACTAGAATTACAAACCAAAAGAAAAGCAATTTATGTGAATCACAGCCATCTAATTCTGATTTTAAAAACGAAATAAAATATAGTTAGTTCCAAAAAAATACAAAAAGCCACTATTATACGTATCCTCTGATCTCAAAAATGTCAAAATGGGATTGGGATTTCTTATACCGGGTGACAGCTACAATTACAAGCAAAAAAAAACCATTTATGTGAATCACAGCCACCTAATTCCATTTCTAAAAATTTAATAAAAAGTAGTTATTTCCGAAAGAAATCCAAAAAAGGTACTATTATATTATATACAAAACATATCCGCTGGTTTAAAAAATGTCAAAAAAAAAACAGGATGTTCTATTTGAAAATCAAAAGTTCTGGTCAATTCAGGTCAAGCCGGAAGTACTTTGAAATCAAAATTATCCTAAAAAATGTGTAATATTATCTAATTCACGTCCTCCAAATTTTAAATTTTTATCTGATGTAGAGAACAAGTTACACTTTAGTTTTCACCCGGTATAGGGTATAGGGGTTTCTTGGGGCTGATCTCAAATTTTATTTTACAATTTATCAAAAATGGAAAACGGTGTCTAAAAAATGGTGGAAACAAATGATAAAACCCAAAAAAAAACGATACTGGGTCACAACTACAAGTGAGAACACCTGTAATTTCTTTTCTACTTCAGATAAAAATTTTAAATTTGAGGGACGTGAATTAGACAATATTATACATTTTTTAGGATAATTTTGAATTTCAAGGTACTTCCGGTTTGACCGGAATTTACCAGAACTTTTGATTATCAAGTGGAACATCCTGTTTTTTTGACATTTTTTAAACTAGCGGATCATTGTAACTACTTTTTATTTAATTTTTAGAAATGGAATCAGGTGGCTGTGATTCACATAAATGTTTTTTTTGGCTTGTAATTGTAGCTGTCACCCGGTATAAGAAATTCCAATAAAATAAATTAACCCTTTTCCGCCATTTTGCCATTTTGGATCCGCCATTTTTTTATTTTATTTTAGTTTTAATGCCAAATTCGTCATCAGCGACCCCAAAAACCCCCAAATATCTGATAAATATAATAAGAAAAAAAAAAAACACTCGACGCCTCGCTCGACGCCATTTTGTTTTTAAACTGATTTTGAGGCCAGATTCGTAATCTGTGACACCAAAAACTCCAAAAACATTATGTAATCAAATTTCAGGCAATTGTTTAAATAAATAAAAGAGTTATAATTTTTTTAATTAGGAGAGTATTAAAAAACACTTATTGTTAACAACAATTGAAAAATGGGGAACTTTCTATAAATTTTTTCCGAAATTTCAAAAAAAAACAGCAAAATCGGTTTTGAATCAACGCTTAGAACTTTGGCGAATTTTTAGCGTTTAGAAAATGGACCAATAAAAAAATTAGTAAATTGTGAACGAATTAGGGAGAAATAGTTTATATCGGAATCGTAATTTTTCTGAAAATTTTCGCTAAGCTTCTATTTTCCAAAAATGATAAAACTTAAAAATCGGCAGCATCTTTATTTATAGAAGTAGAAAAATTAGCTCAATACGAAAAAAATTCCTCGATCCTTGCTTTTTCTTCGTATGTCAGATTCGTCTCTTAATCTTGAAAAACAATAGAATTGTGAACATTCAATGGAGGCTCTTTCTGAAAATATTGAACGTCTAATTTTCAAAAATTACCAAATTTAAGAATCGGCAGCATCTTTATTATTTATAGGAATAGAAAAACAAAATTCCCTGATTCTTCCTCTTTCCTCTGATGTCAGTTTCATGTTTAAATCTTGAAACACAAATAAGTTATGAACATTCAACGGCGAGCGTATTTTTTCGATTTCCTTCTGCGTTCAACTTTAGAATATTGCAGCGCCTTTCTTTATTTATGAAGATGAACTAAACTGTAACTTGGCGAAAAGAAATCTTGATCTCCTCTTTCCCTCTCATGTCACTATCGCTTCCTTATATTGAAAAACAAAAATATAATTAATTTCCAAAATTTTAAGTTAAAAATAACACAATAAGAAAAACTCGGTAACGTCCTTATCGACCGTATCGACAACAGTAGAGAAACAAACTTCGATAAAAAAGATTCCTTGAATTTTCCATCTTCCTCCTGAAAAACAAAAAGTTATTAGCGTTCATAGAGTAACATGTTTCTACAAATAATTTACCTTCTGCGCATGCTCAGTTTTAAAATTCTGGAGCGTCCTTATTACTCCTTATTTATAAAAATTAAGAAATAACCCTTGGAAATTAAGACTCCTAAAACCTGTCTCTTTTCATTTATGCAACGTTTGTTTCTTTTCATTGAAAAACAAAAATTAAATTGATTTCTGGAAATAGCGTGCTGCTAAAAATTTTCCGAGAAATTTTTACATTTTGCAAACAACCAACTATGAAGATCGGAAGCTTATAGAGAAAGATGCCCTGATGCCCTCTTTGGCCTCTTTGTCCTTGTATCATTTCGTTTCTCAATCTTATAAAACAAAAAAGTTATTAAATTTCTTACTCTCTTACTTACATGTAAAATTTAAAATTTTGCAGGAAAATGGGGAAATGAACCTAGAAAAAACGAATCCTAAAGACTCCCTCTTCTCTCATGTTACTTTTCATCTCCCTATCTTGAAAAACAAAGAAATATTAATATCCAAAAACGCATGTTTTGTTAAAAATGTTCGAAAAACTTCGTCTTTTAAAAAGTAAATTTTTATTTTTCCTAATTCTTCTACAATTTTGTGTTTTAAGTTTTAATACACTGACCTGGAGTTAATTTATATTTTTGTCCCGGTTGACTAATTAATCTCGTATCTAATAAGGTCTCGCTGACACTCGCTTAACAATTTTCTAATTTTTAAAGTGTAAAATTTTGGGTACCATTGGAGTCGATGTTATTTAAATAATGTTGTGAAAAATCAATGGCCATTTAATTTTCGCTTCATTAGAGTCGTAAGCGGCGTCGACTATTTCCTAAATAAGTATGATCATCCTAGTTATTTTTAGATAATAAAAAAATATATTTTATTATTCTGACCTAATATTCTGCAAGCAGAACAACACGATAATTGATGAGACAACTCAACTAATAAAGATTTTCTTACTCGTAAAATTTATAACTGAAATATGTAAATAAAAGCTATGACATGACAGTTACAATTTAGGCGATGATTACAGCTTAAGAGGACTCCGCTTATCTGGCGACATATCAATTATTATTTCCTAATTGTCTTTCCTACGTACTTCACTTGCGAAGATCGAGAAACGCGGAATCGTATAACGGTCAAGTGAAATATTTGACGTAGGTATCAGCTCGATCAAAATTTTTTATTAGACGGAATATACGTAAAGTAGTTTATACGGTAGATCATAGATAATAATAAAAAAGAATCGTTAAAATAAAACAATAACCATTATTGATCATCACATTGTTTATCGTCATCGACGATTTTTGTTTCCTCAGTAATTTCTTCTTAAAAAAATCTTCCTCATTTTCATTTTCTTTTTGTAATAATGACAGATATGAAACGTTTGCAACCCCACAAACAAACCGGTAAATGAGGGCCGTTGCACAGTGGTGCGTCAAAAATCTATCACCACGCCAACGAAGATTAAATAATTTGTTTGTTCTTCAAAATGGCAGCTTCAAAATTTCGGTTAGAATAAGGAAAAAAGGTGAAGAGTTCATTAAAATGATTGTCTAAGTTAGGTAAAGGAATTCAGTAAAAATTATGTCCAATTTGTATTAATGCTGTGTTTGGACGTATACATTCATATATAAGTAATTTTAGTACAGATATTTTCTAAATTTAAAACAGTAAATTTAGTATGGTGCCCAATGTGGCCAAAGGATCAAAAATCACTCTGAAAACTATTTTTTGTGCTATAACTTCATTTTTCTTTTAATATTTGGAAAGGTGTCCGTTTTTGAAATTTCACAATTCTAATCTAATGGTAAATTGACGATTTTGACAGTTGACAGCTGCGCCAACCAGTTGTCAAATCAACATTAACAATTCAAAAACATGAAATAATCTATAATAATGATCTTGAAAAATTATGTTATATTTTTCTGGTTGCTGTATTTAAATCTGACGTCATTTTAAGAATTTTTACAGTTGACAGCTGTCAAAACTGTCAAATTACCATTAATTATTGAAAACTAGAAATAATTTTATAACTTTATGGTTTTGAGGTCGCTGAATTCAAATTTCTAGTAAGATTAACGATTTTGGTAAAAAAAATATCATTTTTTCAGATCATTATTATAGATTATTTCATGTTCTTGAATTGTTAATGATGACTTGACAACTAGTTGGCAGCTGTCAATTGTCAAAATCGTCAATTTACCATTAGATTAGAATTGAGAGATATCAAAAACATAATATAAGTATACATATTCCTTTCCAAGTATTTAAAAAAAAAATTAAGGCGATAGCACAAAAAATTGTTTTCTTGAGTGATTTGAGGTGTAAGTTGTAAATAAACAAATTATTATTATTATTATTAATATTATTTATTGTCATTTCCTAAAATTATAGAGATTTTAATTATTTACAAGAGTCACACGAATAAAAATCAAAGACCAAGTAAACTAACTAAATAGCAGAAACCTTTCTCTTTAAAACGCTTTTTTTAAATTTGGTTCAATAAATTTACAGAAGTTATTATATTTTCTTTCTAAACTTTCATGCAATATCAAAAGCCGAAGACTGGGTATATTGCTCCGTCTGTCCCCAATTTTACTGCAATATACTCACAACTTTCTCCAATTTCTAATTTAATTGAAAACCGTGCAGTTATGGAAAAAAAGGCGTAGAACCATTTTTTCGTAAAATTTCCGATGTTTCTTTTATTTACACAGATATTAACTAAAAGCGCCATCGAACACAAAAACTATTGCCTACCCCTGGAAAAATATATATATACAGAAAACATTTAGGGATTTTGATAAATATAAAAAACTCCAAGAGTTCAAGCGCTTAAGAACACTTATAAAACCACAATCCGATTTGGCTTACAAAACTTAATGTTCACTCCTCAATTTCTTCTAACTCAAAAACGGCATCGTCAAGGATTCCAGGAAAAATGGTGTGCGAAGAAAACTACTTTAACTGCCCCTCAGTCTATGTATATACTTTAAGTACCCTTTTTCTATATGTATATTTACCTAACAATGACAATTCAAATACTTCTAAAGGAGTTATAGCTGCGATAACTAGTTGTTTTATTAATATTGATAGTGTAATTGAAATTGGTGGTGGTAATATTAAAAATTGTAGCAATGTTTTGGTGGAATCTTTGTTAACAATATTTAACTTTGCTTTAAAGACCAAAATGTTTCCTAAAATTTGGAAGAAGGTAAAAATTTGGCCAGTGTTTAAGACAGGTGACCCTTCTATTATTAGTAATTACCAAGCGATTGATATTCTATTAAATTTTGCGAAGATCCTTGAAATCATCCTCTATAATCGCATCTACTTCTTCTTCTTCTACGGTACCACAGCCCAAGTTAAGCACTGACCTCCCGTAGCTTTAGCCTAGAAATCCCTGTCCGTAACTGTTCTGCTCCAAATTCTGATTCCTAGAAGACTCCGTACTTGACTGTAAAGATTTGGTCCATCGTGGATTTACCGCTTCTGAAACCAACTTGGTACTCACCAATGATAGTCTACAAGGGACTAAGGTCATTGATTTATGATGTATGACTTTGCATGCAGTACACAATAGGGATATTCCATGGTAGTTTTTGCATGAAAACTTATCACCTTTTTTATAGATATGAGGTTTTCTTCCAGTCTTCAGGATTTTTTTCATCCCTTCATATAGATTCGATCCGGATATGGATGTTTTATTAGGTGATTGCCACCTACCTTGTACAGTCTGAGGGAATATTCTCCATCTGGTTTATCTATTAGGGGTTCATATCTAGTAAATATTCTTCAGGGTCTAACTGTCTGTCCAATAGGGTTTGGAAATGTTGTTGCCATATCTATTTAACATGTTGGTTGTTAACAATTTGCAGTTTTACATAAGCTGGTCTGGGGTTTATACCACTTCTTCAGTTTTTTTCAGATACGCGCCTTCGTTTTATTTTCCTTAAAACGTTCTTCCATCTTCTGTATTTGAGCGTTTCCGTACTTTCTTTTCTTCTTTCTATTCCATTGCTCCTTCACGGATTATATTATCTTCTTTAAAATTTTCTTATGTATCTTTCAGTTTCTCTATGTTTAGTTTCTTGGTTATTTGTCGCTGTTCCGTCTCTTTGTTGTCGATTCTGCATCTCAAGTTAGTCTGCACTAGGTCTCACTAGTAGAAGAAGATACACGAGAGGAAATAGGAGAGGGAGAGGACAAGAGAGCAACGATGTAGTCGCTCAAGCTTATAGAGATGCCAAAAAGAAACTCAGATGCCATCGCCGAAGCTAAAAGGACAAAGTGGATAGAACTATGCATGAACATCGACAGAGGTGTTTGGGGAGATGGATATAAAATTGCTACTCGGCGCATGAGAACCCTCCCCTCCACGATACCACCGGAGAAAATGGAGAGAATCATTAATGGTCTGTTCCCAGAAAGGAAGAGATAAGGTGGGGCGAAACGGACGTAGGTGAGGTAATTCTTTTTACTGAGAGCTCAGAACAGCAGCCTCCAGACTTAAAAGCGGTAGAGCCCCAGGACCAGATGGCATCCCACCAGAGATTGTCAAAATGGTTGTTCAAGAATGTCCAGAGGCGGTATTGGGTGTAATGAACCGGGCACTAAGACAAGGGGGACTTCCCGACCAGATGGAGGAAAGCGAGACTCGTCTTGATAACGAAGGGAAACAAACCCCCCGGGGAACCATCGTCCTATAGACCTGTCTGTCTGCTCGACGCAATGGGAAAATTACTGGAGTACCTCATACTGGGGAGATTAGAAAAGGAAATAGAGACAAAAAACGGACTGGCGGACAGCCAATTTGGATTTCGCAAAGGCAGATGCACGGTAGACGCAGTGAAGCGCCTTACAGAAAACGCAAGAACGGCACTAGATACGAAAAAAATATGCCTCGTCATCACCTTAGATGTTAAGAACGCCTTTAATACGGCTGGATGGGGACATATAGTCGAGAAACTAAATAGGCTGGGCGTAGCTCCTTATCTGGTTAAGATGCTGGAAAGTTACTTCAGCAATAGGAAAATAGGGATAGACACAGAGGACACCACCCGATGGAGACAGGTTACTTGCGGAGTGCCGCAGGGATCGGTGCTGGGACCGACCCTGTGGAATGTTATGTTCGATGAAATACTGAGATTACCGAAGGCAAACTGTACCACCACAACAGGATACGCAGACGACCTGGCAATCACAGTCGTCGGAAGCCGAGTGGTGGAAATCGAAGAAGAGGCTAATTTAGTTATCAGGAGGATGGAGAGATAGCTGAGGAATGTGAATTTGGAGCTAGCACCAGACAAGACGGAGGCCGTAGTGGTCACCAGAAAGAGAAACCTCCCGGCCATCACGGTCAGAGTCGGATCGACGGAGATTAGACCCGGCAGTGCTCTGAAATATTTTGGAATCTGGATAGACCCAAAATTAACATACGGGCTGCACATTACGAAGACCGCCGAAAAAGCTGGCAAGACGATGGCGGCATTAGGCAGATTGATATGCAACACAAGGGGACCCAAATCTAGCAAAAGGAGGGTACTATGCAGTGTGGCTCACTCCATACTACTATACGCAGCGCCGGTGTGGGTACGAGCCCTTGAAGTAAAGAGTTATTTAAACAGGCTGACCAGGATACAGCGGTGCGCAGCGCTCAGGGTGTGCAGCGCATATCGAACTGTATCTTACGAAGCGGTACAAGTGATGGCCGGGATCCCACCGTTGGATCTCTTAGCCAAAGAAAGGACGGAAACATACGAAGGGAACAGTAAGGAAGCAGCCAGAAAAATGCTGCTCTCGAGATGGCAAAGAAGATGGGAGGAAACGACAAAGGGAAGGTGGACTAAACGAGTCATTCCTAGAATCAAGGAATGGGTCGAGAGGAAACACGGCGAGGTGGGATACCACCTCACCCAGGTACTCACAGGGCATGGTTCTTTTGGAGATTATTTCCTTGGAATTGGGAAGTGGGAAACGAGAGAATGTGTGTATTGCGGTGAAAGGGACGACGCCGAGCACACGGTATTCTACTGTAACAGATGGAACGAGGAGAGACGGGAAATTAGCCATCTAGGACCAGACGAACTTGTCCAATTCATGCTGAGAACACAAACGGGATGGGAATGTGCGGAAGGAGCGATCAAACGAATTATGAGTCGCAAAGAGGAGGAGGAGAAGGACTTTAACCTGAACCCCTAATCGTGCAAACGGAAGGGGGACGTAGGGGAGAGTGAATTATTGCAGAATAACATCTACTACGGGCAATTAGTACATATAAGAGGAATGACCCGTATCTTGACGTAAAGTGAAAGCGGTTCCAGGATACCACTCCTTGTCTTAGCATCCAGAATACTGCTAATTGCTCTTTTGTCTACGAGAACATGATCTATCTGGTTGTTGGTGTTTCCATCAGGTGATACCCAGGTTCCTTTGTGAATGTTTCTGTGGGGGAAACATGTGGAATGCCATTTCTCCCACTCTCGTCAGTCCTGATGCTGCGTCCCACTGGGGTTGGTTACCACAGTCCTCCACATAGTTGCCCAGTCAGTAATCTAATACCAATTTACCAGCACGAATTTATGAGTTACCGTTCAGCAATTTCAAATTTGGCTATTTTCACACAATTTATCTCTCAATTTATTAGCATACTTCTCTTAAATTGTTCTGTAATTGGGTGTCACCTGTTGAGACCAATAAAGGTATTATTATTAGTCGCCAATTTTATTAGTGAAATACTACGCAAGGATCTTTTAGTTGGTGATTTATTATTTCGTGTAGAAACCCATAGAAAATGGATTACAGCTGTTGTTAAAGTAGACCACATCTTTATAGTGCACATGAAAAACGTCGGGTGTTTTAACTTTTTATCCGCATCAAAGACACCGACGTTTTTTATGAGCACTATAAAGATGTGGTTTACTTTAACAATCCTAAAATACAAGATGGAGACTCTAGAACATGCTTAGACATATCCTTATTGGTAACAAGTGTTTTTTTCTACAATTATTTGGTCCACTTTGATTATCGTTTTCTACGAATAATTAAGACCTTGGTTAGTGAGAACGGTAGAAAAAAAATGTGATTTATTTTCTTTCCACTTACCCAAAAAATTTGTTTTTTTTCTATTTCAACTTGCTATGAGAAGCGTAACGAAGCAGAAAATTTACTTTAAAATATGCAAAAAAACAATTATCTGGTATTACCGGATGACAAAAAGTAACAATTAAATTGGTACTAGGTGTACAAATTTCATCTTGCAAACCAATAACTTTGGAGGTATTTAACCAAAGAAACAACACCAGTTGCGTAAAATTAGAAATAATATTCAACACTAAGTTGTTATTGAATTTGAATTAGGTATGTAAATAAAAAATTATGCTGTTGCAACCAGCTGATTTTTGAGTTTGTAAATCATGTAGACCGTATACTCTTAACATTCATTAGCATTCTGCACTAGTGGCCTACTTATAAAGTGACATAAAAAGTGTATATGGGCTGTAAACACTTGATATTTATTTTGTTTCCTGCTTTTTTACTACTATAGTACAACCACACACTGATTAGCCGAGACGTAAATCACACTTCACAAATATCAACATGTAATATCAAAATAATGTATATGTTTATAAATAATATAACGCACTTAACATTTATTGACTATTAATAAACATACAGGGTTCTCAAAAGTGTTGTAATGGCCTTTTAATTGCGCAACCTGTCCTGTTTGTAATTGGCTACCTACAAACAGGACTCACTGGCGTTGTGACACTTTTCGGACGGAAACTCGGGCGCCAGTTTCTTATTTTTAAGTGCAAGGAACAGCACTTGCCTGGCTCACCGGAGTGAGAACGCTTGCGGGGTAGCTAAAACAGTGGAGATACGGTTGTTTGTCCAGAGCGTCGAAAGATGATTGTCTTGTCAACTGGACTGGATAATTTCTCAAACGGGTTAATTAGAAATAGACAACGGAAATAATAACTAGTAAATTTTACCTAGCATACCAATATATTTATTTATAAGAAAACAATCATGAACAAGTAAGGTAAAACTGGACCGGTTAATGCAGTGATTTACTTTGCTGTCGGTTATGTACAATTTTTAAAACGTTCATATGCAAGCTGGCAAACAAGAGTACTCGTGGAAATAATTTAATTGTGGACTCGAAGTGCGAACGGATCGAGATATACCCACGCGCGGAAATTAAACGGCTGGGGCTAGCAAGTATGACTCCAACGGGACACCAAAATATCGGCGCGCTATGAATAAGCCACAGAGATTCTATTTATTTCGGTTTCGGACACTACTTAACAAACGCGGATTCCTACTGCCTCAAATACAGAGCTATGCTAACAAGGAAGTTATTTCCTTCCTTACCGGAAAATAAAGATTTAAATCATACACTGGGGCCACAAACTACCGTGAACAGGTTACCAAATTGTTTTGCCTGTGTATGATAAATCCACGTTTTGAAATACATTCACTGGTGGCTAGGCCTTACCATCTGAGCAGGACACTGTAAGGCTCAACCGGTGAATGTGTGATATAACATTAAATACGAATAACCGGAAAATTTACACCGAACTCTGATTTAATTAAGTAGTTCTACAAGACCTCGATACTTATACGATGAAATCAATAGCGAATCTCGGTGCTTATTCGAAGGCGGTACGACTGGATAACGGCGGACTACTATTGTTCTTACCAAGATGGTTCACGATAAAGAAAATATTTCGGGTCGGTTTTCGTTGTTGGTGCCAGGGTATCGATAATTCGATGAATGTTGATTTCCCGATGAATTTATTAGCTTTTTCTTGCTGACGCAGGCGGCGGCGCGCTCATACGGTGGGTGGAATCCGGACAGGTGGCCCGAACTAAGAACGTGGTTTACTAAGTCCGAGCGTGTTATGTAACTTGCCATATTCAACCGGGCTAACTGAAAACGGAGATGCATTGTTTTTACAATTTTAAAACTATATCGCAAAGAGAACCGGCTTAAAACAGACACGGATTAATATTTTAACAAGTTTTTGTAACTAATGATTCTTACTTCCGGCTTGAACATTATTTTTGAACAATTCATGGATTTTAGCTATACAGGGGACTATCGAAAATTAATCAATTAATTTACGGCTTGTGTACCAGCTGATTTTACAATTCATTGTTACCTTAAACATAACTTAAATACCAACAGAGTTACAGGGTGTGTCCAAGTAACGGAAATATTTAAATAAAACAGGCAATCCTTGACGGAGAAAAATCACTTCGTTACACCTTAATTAATTATCTTCATAAAATTTAATAAACTTCATTCAAACACACAACAATTTAGTGCAAAAATATGTGTTTCGAGTGTAAATCCGGATAAATAAAACAAACGAAGTAAATAATACGACAGAAAGCCAGTTCTTAAACCATGCACCGTGGGTTTTTATAGATTTGAAATTTTTATTGCTTTTCTACGGAAAACCCAACATTAAATTTAACCAGATCGATTTACAGCAAACTAACATCATCATAATATAAATTTTACAGATCCTAAGATTGATTTTAAATATTCAGCTATCTCATTTCCTGCTCGCTTTGCGAACAAACAAATATTGGCATCTAATAATAACGGGCCTGTTCGGTGCTAAAAAATTATTTGTTTCCATCGCGCGCAGTATATAGAGCAGTTTTTTTGTGAAACTTGCACATTCCTCATTAAAATTACATTTCGTAACAACGCAATACCGTTACAAGTTAATAACAAGCCCGTTTATGTAATGTACAGGGTGGAGAATGGTGGAGATTGACGAGTTTGAGTTTCACCCATTTGTGGATATCAAAACTGAAATCTAATGATTAAGATAAAAAATGCAAAGGATCAGGCCACAAGTGAAATGAAGTTTAAATTAGATCCTGAAAATAAAACAAGGGAGAACGAGTACACAAAATTTAATAATTCAATTTCTGAAAGAGAAAGATTTGTGGATGTGTACTCTTGAAATATTTAAACTGTTTTATTTTACATTCAGAGATAACTGTCAGAAATAATTAACATAAAAATACTCTGGGCGGACGTGCAAATGGCGAAACCTTGCCATACGCGCAAGAGAAACCCCTCTTGAAATGTTTCGCTGGATGCTTCTTAATTACCGGGTAATATACAATTTTTGGTGTTCCTCAAGATACCGCTCCTGGACCCATACTTTTCTCGATTTATATAAATGCATTGCTTAGTCTAGAAAGTATGGGGGAATGTGTCCTTATTTGTTTATGACACAGTATTACAGTATACCGTGGCATCTTCGAGAGGAGTTAAAATTTAAATTGATACAGACCTAAAAAAAATTGTATGCTTAACTGATGAATTTATTGCCAAATTATGTGTTTAAAACCTTCTAAATTTACAGATCTATTTGTCTCTGACTAGACTCGTAGGAAATAATCCAATGGTATCAGATCCAGCGATTTGGCTGGATATTTGGCACGCCTTGTGTTCCTTGTCACTTGTTAAGGAAAGTCTTGATTAAGCAATTTAAAATACGCTCCAGGTAGTGTGGGGAGCACCGTCTTCGTGGGGAGCACCGTCTTCTGGAGAAATTGGAAATTGTAAAAATCTACTTTTTCAAATGGCATTGGCAAAAATGGAATTGCCATTTAAAATAAATGACGCTGAAGTAATAACTTTTACACGAAAAAGAGATTTTATGCATTACTTTCGGGACGCACTTTATACAGTGATGATGACGGTATTGAAAACGCAACTAAGCAACAACTGCCGGAGGCCGTAACGAATTACTTGAACAATTTTATAGAATATCAAAAACTCTTTTGGTACTTTAAGAGAAATGATTATTATATAATGATGATAAATTATGATAAAAAAAAAACAATATGAAGATTCTTAAAAAAGTCGAAGGTTACTGAAATATAAATGTATGTATAATATACCGTAAAATCATAAAAAATTGAGTATCCTAGAGGCCTTCTATGATTAACGTTATGAAATACAAGGGCGACGGGATGCACCAGTAAACCTGAATTTTGACAAATTAAGCTTCACTTCACGATTAGGCCTGTAGAATTAGACGAAGTGAACGGGAATCTGTAACTAATTCGTTTCAGATAGCCATAGGTAAAAACAGGTGTATTTAGTTATAAGGAATATACCTCTGCGATTCCTCCCAAACCAAATAAACAGAACATTGTTTAAAAGTCACTTTTATGTGAAAAAATCATGAAATTTGGAGTTTTCTAAAAATTACAGTAAGACTGCAGTAGATTAATTTTTTTGAATGTTTCTGTTTACTAGGTAATTCCAAACCGGTTAATTTAAGCCCCGGTTGATTTCATTTCATTAATTATTTATTTAAATAATTGCCGAAAACCATTGAAATTTTCGAAAATTTCAAGCATTTTTTACTCTGAAAGGAAAAATGCTAGACTCTTGAAACTTTGATGGAATATGTGTCTCATTACCCTCAACTTACAAAAAAAATTTCGTTTCAAAATGTTTATTAGTTTTCGAGAAATTCTATTTGTTTATTAAAAACGTCCCAAATGTTTAATGAAAAATTGACCTATTAACGTTATCAAAAATAATTCAACCACAGCTAATTTTTTTCGTCAAGACGTCAATTTTACGAATCTTTTATGGGCGTATCGATTTTCAATAATTTTGACCGTCAAAATGGCGTTAACAACATTGCTACTTTTCGGAGCAGCGTTTTTTGCAAATAACTTTACAACAAATGAACATATCTGCACAAATCTTCCATATTTGAGTTGCTGGTATTTTTCTACAAATTTATAAAAAAAAATTGTTGCTCTGGGACATGTAGGAGCCGAGATAATTTTTTAAATTGTTTAATGCGCCAAACGTTTATTTATTAATATTTATGGCCAAAATTGAAACTGGTTGTTAATAAGATCTAGAATTTTGTGAATTCATCAAGTCCTATTGAAAACGGGCCCTTTTTGAGGTCAAAATATAATTTTTAATAATTAGTGATTTTAGAGCGTCTTCAATTTGTTTGGCTCAAGGGACAGGTGAATTTTTGATCAAACGAGTTTCAAATTGGGGTAGCGAAAAAAATTCGTCATATCTCCGTTATTTTCCGGTCAATTCCGACGTTTTTTTTTTATTTGGGGTAGCTCACGAAAATAATAACAATGGGCACATTTGCAATATCCAAATAATAAACATATAATTGTTATAAACAATTATTTTTTTTTTTAATTTTTTCTTTTTTGGGCTTATGCAACTTATAATGTGCTAATGTATTAAATATAAATTTATAAAGATTATATAATGGTAACAATGCTGTAACATCGTATATTGTTTGATGGAGAAATATTTTGTGCATACATTGTTACCATTATATAATCTTTATAAATTTATATTTAATACATTAGCACATAAGTTACATAAGCCCAAAAAAGAAAAAATTAAAAAAAAAAAAAAAATTGTTTATAACAATTATATGTTTATTATTTGGATATTGCAAATGTGCCCATTGTTATTATTTTCGTGAGCTACCCCAAATTAAAAAAAAAAAACGTCGAAATTGTCCGGAAAATAACGGAGATATGACGAATTTTTTTCGCTACCCCAATTTGAAACTCGTTTGATAAAAAATTCACCTGTCCCTTGAGCCAAACAAATTGAAGACGCTCTAAAATCACTAATTATTAAAAATTATATTTTGACCTCAAAAAGGGCCCGTTTTCAATAGGACTTGATGAATTCACAAAATTCAAGATCTTATTAACCACCAGTTTCAATTTTGGCCATAAATATTAATAAATAAACGTTTGGCGCATTAAACAATTTAAAAAATTATCTCGGCTCCTACATGTCCCAGAGCAACAATTTTTTTTTATAAATTTGTAGAAAAATACCAGCAACTCAAATATGAAAGATTTGTGCAGATACGTTCATTTGTTGTAAAGTTATTTGCAAAAAACGCTGCTCCGAAAAGTAGCAATGTTGTTAACGCCATTTTGACGGTCAAAATTATTGAAAATCGATACGCCCATAACAGATTCGTAAAATTGACGTCTTGACGAAAAAAATGAGCTGTGGTTGAATTATTTTTGATAACGTTAATAGGTCAATTTTTCATTAAACATTTGGGACGTTTTTAATAAACAAATAGAATTTCTCGAAAACTAATAAACATTTTGAAACGAAATTTTTTTTGTAAGTTGAGGGTAATGAGACACATATTCCACCAAAGTTTCAAGAGTCTAGCATTTTTCCTTTCAGAGTAAAAAATGCTTGAAATTTTCGAAAATTTCGATGGTTTTCGGCAATTATTTAAATAAATAATCAATGAAATGAAATCAACCGAGGCTTAAATTAACCGGTTTGGAATTACCTAGTAAACAGAAACATTCAAAAAAATTAATCTACTGCAGTCTTACTGTAATTTTTAAAAAACTCCAAATTTCATGATTTTTTCACATAAAAGTGACTTTTAAACAATGTTCTGTTTATTTGATTTGGGAGGAATCGCAGAGGTATATTCCTTATAACTAAATACACCTGTTTTTACCTACGGCTATCTGAAACGAATTAGTTACACCGTTTTTTCTATTTCTGCAGGCCTAGATAGACAAATCTATTATACTATAGGAAAGTAGAAATTAGGAAAAACGTAATTTGCAATTTCCAAGTGTTAATTGAGTTGTTCTGGAGGTGTAACAACCGTATTGATTGGTCTGTGCCAGAGCGAACTGGCATGAAGCGTTTTATCTCCAGCAAAACTGCCCACATTTGTTTGATGTTTGCAGAGAGCAAGTCGTTAATGTAAATTAAAAACAAATAAGGCGTTACGACAAATCCTTGTGGAACACCAGAGTTGGTCTCTGGTGATTTGTGAAGTGAACGATAAAAAAGAAAACTCGTTATCCACGAACTCAGCTAACCCAACAGGCCATAGGATGACAACTTATTTAGAATCTGCAGTTGCCATACCATAATAATAATAGTAATAATAATGTATTTCCAAATTGGGCGACTTCCAACAACTTCGCGTTGGCGGGGCGATGAAAAGTTGAGAAACGCTGGATTAGATGAATGAAACGCCTTCATTCATCCGTCCTACGCTAATTCAACAAAAAATTAAATTAGAATTAGATTTAATGAAAGTCATTTTTAACACCGCACCGGCTACAAAAGTGTATAATACTCCTTTTTTATTTCGTGATTGCCGGCTCATTCAGGAGAGATTACCGTAATAAATAATTATCACCGCTCGATTAATTATTAAAATGGACCTTCTTATATCGGGCTTGATAAAGTGGGAAAGCCGTAATAATTTAAATTATCAGATAATTTCGGAGCGACAAGGTGCTGAGATCTCACACGAAAACTGACATTCATAAATGGTTTACAATTTAAGAGAATCACGATCTTACCGTCAAAATGTCGGGAGGTGCTTGATAAATACATAAAAAACGGTAAATCGATTAAATTATTTACCCGTAACGAGTTTGATGAAAAAATGCTCACGCGATCGGATATTTAAATATCGTTCGTTCGTATACAGTGCATTTCGAGAGTAAGGAATACGTTACAAAAAAAAAACACTTACTGAAAGATAGGCCACTCCAGCTGGAGCTTGCTGTCAATGCGGGAGCTCTGAGGGAAATATCCATGAAAGTCTGAGGAGGTAAACCATGTCTGGAGAAAGCTGGAACATTTGATGTGAAGCAAAACGATACACTCAGAAGTGCAGTGCAGTAAAACCAATAATGATGGATTTTATCACTTTATTGTTCGTGATATAAGGTGTGTCTGATAAACTAACGTTGGATAGTTATTTTGTTATGCTATGCTATTGGCTTTAGTCTGGAACAGTTCTTATTTGACAGAAAACTTTGTATTATTGACCTTTTCCTTTGCCAATTTTTTATTTCGACAGCGAAAGAACTGCTATTGTTACAATAATCTGTACCATAAAAAGTTTAACCTCCTTTTTTTTTGTGATACAAAAAGTAGTAATTATGCTACGATTATTTTAGGTAATAAGGAACGTTAATGACTTGTAGTTTTTTTTCAGTTGGGCTTAATATGCCCATATGTTAAATATGCACAAATAACTTTGTGTGCTCCGACTCAAAAGGTAATTTTAAGTAGACGAATGTTGGATGGTTTTTTTTCCCATTAGAAATTATAATTATTTTGATAGGTGAGGCTCCGGGTTAATTAGGTTTTAATTGGCACAGTCGATGTGAAAATATTTACAGCGTTAAGTATAATAATGCAGATATGAATCACTACAGCTTCTAATGGATCAGCCTTTTGACCCTTTGCATATATTGTGCATGCACATTTAAATATACAGGAGAATTGTACAGCATTGGGTAAAATTTGCTTTCGAATTCTTGTTGATTTCACGGCGCTCGATATTGAATAACGCACTGGTTCGCAGTGAAGCACATTCAGTGGAACGCTATAAGTTCGTGTATAAATAGAGATAGATTTAAAAGTGATTTTTTGCTAAATAATATCGTTATTTTCAATTAAAGTGAGTCTACAACAGATCACAAATACATATTATCGCCCAATTTTCATTTAAATATTTATGTACTTTACAAATAGATAATGGATCTGCCAAAATAGTTTTCATTTGTTTTTTTATCCTTGATAGCTGTCAAAATTACTGTCAAATTTAAAAATTGAAAAGTTTCGTAATTTTAAAAACAATGTGATTATCATTAAAGAAAAGATATAAAGTATATTAAATTTTTCTATTTTTTTAATTGAAATTAAAATAACGTTTTCATTTTTGACAGCTGTCAAATTCTCTGTCAACTGAATAAAAATGCCATTTAATAATTATTTCCACAAATGACTTTAGTACTTAAAAAGACATTTATTTATAGGTTTCAGAGGTACTGAATACGAAATTAATTTCATAAAATTATTATGTTTGTTGGTAGCTACCAAAATTGCTGTCAAATTGCAAATTTGTCTTTCAACATTTTATAAACAATGTGAATTTTCATAGAAGGGAAATCAAGTGTTTTTAAAATTTGCTAATTCCATAATTGATCTTAAAATACAGGTTTTACTTTTGACAGCTGTCAAAATTTCTGGCAAGTTAATGAAAATGTCATTTAATGATTATTTCAATAAATTGAAGTACCATGCGGGCATTTCTCTATAGGCTTTGGAGGAACTGAATACGAAATTGTTGTAAAAAATATTATATTTGTTGGTAGCTGCCAAAACTGCTGCAAAATTTTTTGAAAAGTGCAAGTTCGCCTTTTGTAATTTTGAAAGTAATGTGAATTCCCATAGAAGAAGTGCTATTAAGTGTTTTGAAATTTGCTAGTTCCATAATAGATAGTAAAATAAAGTTTTCACTTTTGGCAGCTGTCAAAATTTTTCATCTTAATGAAAATGACATTTTATAATTATTTAAACAAACAAACGTACTTAACAAACATTTTTTTATAAGTTTGGAGATACTGAATGTGAAATTGTTGTTAAAAAATAATTTGTTGGTTGGCAGATTGCCCAAAATTGCTGTCAAATTTAAAAGTATATCATTCGTAATTTTGAAAACAATATTGGTTCTCATAGAAGAAGATACATAAATTGTTCTAAAATTTTCTTGTCTAGTATTTGATATTGAAATAAAGTTATAACTTTTGGCAGTTGTCAAAATTTATGTCAACTTAATAAAAATGTAATTTTATTATTATATCAACAAATTAAAGTAAGTACTTAAAAAACATTTTTCTACAGGTTTTGAAGGTACTGAACACGAAAGTAATACGAAAAAGACACACTTATATCCTTTCTTCAATGGAATTTCACGTTGTCTATAATTATGGCCGACAAACTTGCATATATTTAAAATTGACAGCAATTTTGGCAGTTACCGACAAATATAATATCTTTTTCGTATTCAATACCTCCGGAATCTATAGAAAAATGTCTGCTTAGCACTTTCATTTGTTTAAATAATTATGACACTTTCATTAAGAAAATTTGACAGCTGTCAAAATCGAAAACATTATTTTAATTTTAATTCTAAAAATAGAAAGATTTAGATTTAAAGAACGTTATATCTCTTTTTCTATAAAAACTTACATTGTTTTCAAAATTACATAAAAAATACAGAGATTTCACTTTTGACAGCTTTACAAATTTCTAGCAACTTAATGAATTTTATTATTTCAACAAATTAGTCCCAAGCAGACATTTCTCTATAGGCTTTGGAGGAACGAATACGAAATTGAAAAAAAATATTATTTTTGTTGGTAGCTGTCAAATTTAAAAAAATGCAAGAGTGCCTTTTGTAATTTTGAAAATAACGTGAATTCCCATAGAAGAAGTGCTACTAAGTGTTTTGAAATTTGCTAGCTCCATAAAAGATAATAAAATAAAGTATTCACTTTTGGCAGCTGTCAAAATTTCTCAATTTAATGAAAATGACATTTTATAAATATTTAAACAAATAAACGTACTTAACAACCATTTTTTTATAAGTTTGGAGATACTGAATGTGAAATTGTTGTTAAAAAATAATTTTTTGGTTGGCAAATTGGCCAAAATTGCTGTCAAATTTAAAAATTTACACGTACTTATATCTTTCGTAATTTTGAAAACAATATTGGTTCTCATACAAGAAGATACATAAATTATTCTAAAACTTTCTAGTCTAGTATTTGATATTGAAATAAAGTTGTAACTTTTGACAGCTGTCAAAATTTATGTCAACTTAATAAAAATGTCATTTTATTATTATTTCAACAAATTAAAATACTTAACAAACATTTTTCTAAAGGTTTTGCTCGGTTTTGAAGGTACTGAACTCGAAAGGAATACGAAAAAGACATAGGTACTTGCATATTTTTAAATTTAGCAGCTGTTTTGGCAGCTACCAAAAAACAAAATTTTTTTGACATCAATTTCGTATGTTTGCTAGGTATTTCAATTTGTTGACATAATTATTAAATGGCATTTTTATCAGGTTGACAGAAATGTTGACAGCTGTCAAAAGTAAAAATGTATTTTAATATCAATTATGGAACTAGCAAATTAAAAAAAAAACACTTATATCCTTTCTTCAATGAAAATTCACGTTGTCTATAATTAAAAGGCCAACAAACTTGGATGTACAGGGTCATCCAACGAAAAGGCCCACCCTTATATTTTCTTTATTTTTCGAGTTAGGAAAAAATGTTTCAAATAAAAGTTGTAGTGAATCAAATGAACTCATTTAAAACCCCTACAAAGAGTATACAGGGTGTTCCATAAAAGCGGGACAAACCTAACTTACATTTTTTTAAATGGAACACCCTATATTTTTTTTCATTTTTCAAATCTGTGTATTTTTGTGATTTCAAATATATATATATGTTGTATCTTATCTTTTACTGTTTTTTATTTATTGCAGATTTTGTGAACAATATTATTTATACCACCAGCATCTGCATGCGTATCAATCAGGTTAGCCATGGATGAAAAGTTTGCTTTTTGAATTTATTCAATTAGTCTGTAAGGCATAAGTGTCAAATTATTTGTTTTTCATCCATGGCTAACCTGATTGATACGCATGCAGATGCTGGTGGTATAAATAATTGTTCACGAAATTTGCAATAAATAAAAAACAGTAAAGATAAGATACAACATATATATATATATATTTGAAATCACAAAAATACACAGATTTGAAAAATGTAAAAAAATATAGGGTGTTCCATTTAAAAAAATGTAAGTTAGGTTTGTCCCGCTTTTATGGAACACCCTGTATCTTCTTTGCAGGGGTTTTAAATGAGTTCATTTGATTCACTACAACTTTTATTTGAAACATTTTTTCCTAACTCGAAAAATAAAGAAAATATAAGGGTGGGCCTTTTCGTTGGATGACCCTGTACATATTTAAAATTGACAGCAATTTTGGCAGTTACCGACAAATATAATATTTCTTTCGTATTCAATACCTCCGGAATCTATAGAAAAATGTCTGCTTAGCACTTTCATTTGTTTAAATAATTATGACACTTTCATTAAGAAAATTTGACAGCTGTCAAAATCGAAAACATTATTCTAATTTTAATTGTAAAAATAGAAAGATTTAGATTTAAAGAACGTTATATCTCTTTTTCTATAAAAACTTACATTGTTTTCAAAATTACATAAAAAATACGGAGATTTTACTTTTGGCAGCTTTCAAAATTTCTAGCAACTTAATGAAAATGCCATATTATTTCAACAAATTAGTCCCAAGCAGACATTTCTCTATAGGCTTTGGAGGAACTGAATACGAAATTGGAAAAAAATATTATTTTTGTTGGTAGCTGTCAAAATTGCCGTCAAATTTAAAAAAATGCAAGAGTGCCTTTTGTAATTTTCAAAATAACGTGAATTCCCATAGAAGAAGTGCTACTAAGTGTTTTGAAATTTGCTAGCTCCATAATAGATAATAAAATAAAGTATTCACTTTGGCAGCTGTCAAAATTTTTCAATTTAATGAAAATGACATTTTATAAATATTTAAACAAATAAACGTACTTAACAAAAATTTTTTTATAAGTTTGGAGATACTGAATGTGAAATTGTTAAAAAATAATTTTTTGGTTGTGCAAATTGGCCAAAATTGCTGTCAAATATAAAAATTTACAAGTATTTATATCTTTCGTAATTTTGAAAACAATATTGGTTCTCATAGAAGGAGATACATAAATTGTTCTAAAACTTTCTAGTCTAGTATTTGATATTGAAATAAAGTTGTAACTTTTGACAGCTGTCAAAATTTATGTCAACTTAATAAAAATGTCATTTTATTATTATTTCAACAAATTAAAATACTTAACAAACATTTTTCTAAAGGTTTTGCTAGGTTTTGAAGGTACTGAACTCGAAAGGAATACGAAAAAGACATAGGTACTTGCACATTTTTTAATTTAGCAGCTGTTTTGGCAGCTACCAAAAAACAAAATTTTTTTGACATCAATTTCGTATGTTTGCTAGGTATTTCAATTTGTTGACATAATTATTAAATGGCATTTTTATCAGGTTGACAGAAATGTTGACAGCTGTCAAAAGTAAATAGTTATTTGTGTATCAAGGCCAAAAAGTTGATCTTTCTCGGCCGAATCTGAAGTTTGCGGCCGAGGCGCAGCCGAGGCCAAACAAACTTCGGATAAGTCCGAGAAAGATCATTTGGCCGAGATGCACACAACATTTTTTAGGCAGTTGTCTCAAAAAGTAAAATAAAAATATTTTTAAAATTGTTTCGTACTGCAGACATGGACAAAATTTTGCGAAAAGCCTAGTAGGCTGACATTTTTAATTCGTTTGACAAATGAAAACGTCACTGGATATTTTATTGACAAGCCTGTCATTAGTAAAAATGAGTGATAGTGATAGCGATAATCCACCGGAAATTTATGAATCTGCAAATGCAAGGTTGGAAATCTAGGTACGTCTGTTTTAGTTTTTCTTTAAGCCTAAATCCATTTCAAATATTATTATTAATGATCAATTAATACATGAGCCCGCAAAGAAAATGCGGACGTGAAGTAAAAGCGGCCGTGAAGAAAAAGCGGCCAAAAAAACATAAAATTGACAAATGAGTACAAAGAGATGACACTTTAGGAACGCTGTCAGATCCGTGAAACGTCACTTTTTGTGACAGCTGCCTAAAAAATGTATTTTAATATCAATTATGGAACTAGCAAATTAAAAAAAAAAACACTTATATCCTTTCTTCAATGAAAATTCACGTTGTCTATAATTAAAAGGCCGACAAACTTGGATGTATTTAAAATTGACAGCAATTTTGGCAGTTACCGACAAATATATTATTTCTTTCGTATTCAATACCTCCGGAATCTAAAGAAAAATGTCTGCTTAGCACTTTCATTTGTTTAAATAATTATGACACTTTCATTAAGTTGACAGAAAATTTGACAGCTGTCAAAATCGAAAACATTATTCTAATTTTAATTGTAAAAATAGAAAGATTTAGATTTAGAGAACGTTATATCTCTTTTTCTATAAAAACTTAAATTGTTTTCAAAATTACATAAAAAATACGGAGATTTTACTTTTGACAGCTTTCAAAATTTCTAGCAACTTAATGAAAATGCCATATTATTTCAACAAATTAGTCCCAAGCAGACATTTCTCTATAGGCTTTGGAGGAACTGAATACGAAATTGAAAAAAATATGTATATTATTTTTGTTGGTAGCTGTCAAAACTGCTGTCAAATTTTAAAAAATGCAAGTGTGCCTTTTGTAATTTTGAAAATAACGTGAAATCCCATAGAAGAAGTGCTACTAAGTGTTTTGAAATAAAGTTTTCACTTTTGGCAGCTGTCAAAATTTTTCAACTTAATCAAAATGACATTTTTTTAAGTTTTGGTGGTACTGAATACGAAATTGATGTCAAAAAAATATTATGTTGGTCCGCAGATGCCAAAATTGCTGCCAAATTTAAAAATTTACAAGTACATATACCTATCTTTCGTAAAACAACTACTTGTCTAGCTAATACCAAATCTGTTATTCTAAAGAAATCTTGAGTCATATAATAGAATTTTATAGTAAAATACTACTCCTGTAGAGTACCGCCATAAATATAATTTAATTGATGGCGAAACAGGCTAAACACAAGCTTTCTCATATATTAATATTCTCGATTAATGTTTCGGAAAACCATTTTAAAAACTGAAAGGCTTCATAAATTAGTATTCAATTACTTTGTATATAATTAAAAGACATTCAAAAATGCCACAGGAATTTTTAATGTTTTTCCTCACATAACACAGGCTATTAGTGGGTCAAGGACTTTTCTGCTACATACCGATGCTGATTGGGTTATGAAGTTTTTAACAACTATCACTTTTATCACTCTTTTGTTAAATCACCACGGATGCAATTCTTGTTTGGATAATCCCTGCATATTTACCTAGGTATACAATGGCGTTTCTTAATTATCTAATAATTACTAACCATACAATTTGTAATCCTTTCCGTGCGATTCAATGAAAACCGTGCAGGCGTTTGTTTAGCTTATCCATTAGGAAAGTTAATAAATTACAATTAATTAATTACCGTCCTTTTTTATTTTGAAATTTCATAACCACACGAATGCCGCGTCTAATAAGGTCTAAGGTTGGTGCCGTAATACCCTGCGTACGTAAAGTCCCGGCACCTTATGTGATAACTAAATTACCTATACTTGGGTCACATAATAATTTTTTTTCAGTCAATGCAACGTTGGCTTATCAATAACATCAAATACAGAGATGTAATAAACGGCCAACTTTCTTCATCGTGCCTGCCAACTGTGCAAAATAATAAAAGAGCGTGTAATTATTAATTATTCTTTTTTTTTACTGCGTCACGTAATAATACAGTACGACGTGCCCTATAGGGGAATTCGGAAATTTAAATGCACAGCCATGCCGGTACGTTATCATGTAAGCCATAACCTAAATCTGAGGCCTCAAAAAAACAATTGAATATGTATATATATTTTTAATGCCAAATGAGGTGATATTGATCAACGTTACCAATCACCAATGCAAAATTTGACATTTTATTTTCACGATTTAAGTTGAAAACATTAATTTTATATTCAAGGTGTGTTAACGAACCCAAAGGTTGTCGTAGTAGATATTTTACTTAAAAATTAAAATAAGCACGCTAGTAAATACTAGTCAATCAGTATTTTAAAATTGGCAGTGAAGCATCTATTTTTGAATTATAATTAACTACTCATACACGGTGGTCCAAGTACAATAAACTCGATCACTATGAGAGTTGGAAAAAATGTTCAATACAAAAGTTGTAGGAACTATTAAGAGCTACAAAATAAAATAATTTGTTTATACAGAGTTGCGCATAAATTTGCCACATACCAAACTTACTTTTTTTTAATGGAACACCCTGTATATTTTTATATTTTTGATATCAGTTCTCTCTCCAACGACGTGCGCCTTTTTGATTTTTGATGCGACGCTATCGAAAATCCGTTTGCCCTTTGGCTTTTTTAACCAAAATTACACAAAAAGTGCATCTGCATAAGATAAAAGTTTGTGCAAAATTTCATGTAGAAAACTTAAAAAATAACTGAGTTATTAATAAAAATAATTTTCAAAATTTAAACTTTAACACCCTGTATAAGGAAAACTACGCGTCAAAATAAAAAATCACACCATAAAAGTCGCATTATTTTCGTCCAAAGAATCTGTGGTTATAGTGCAAGAAACAGTACTTTCTCTCTTCGCGGTTTCCAAGACAGGCGAGGTAACCTGCAGTGGAGATACAGCGGTCTTATAGGTTGAATGCCAATTTTAGCGGTCTGGGCAATTTCCCATACGGGTCTAACTAATTCAATGTTTTATTTTGCGTCCTGCGTTTGCGGCGACAATTGTCAGTTATGGTCTTTTATATAAAGTTTCCTCTTTTTCAGACTGGCTACATAAGGACCTCGGACAGCAACTACTACATAGAGCCCGCGGAAAGATTCTCCAACGACACCGTCATAGGCAGCCTGATACATAGAATGAAGAGGCTACCGCATCCTTCCAAAGACAACAACAACATAATTAACGATTCCGAAGGATACCTCGAAAGCGTTGGTGAGCTTAACAAATTTTATCCAGATAACAGAACTAGGGCTAACAGAAAGAAAACATTTTGTGGGGTTGTCCAAAGAGCAAAAAAGGTCTATTTTAACCTTAAAACTAACGAGAGGCTACAAAAAATTCCCTTGGTACGATCTCATGCAGTGGTTTACATTTTTTCCACGGGATATTAACTTAATCTAATCAGATGTAATGTAATTTCATTTTTTGAGTTAGAATAAGGGCATAGACGAATTTCAATGTTCTTTTTTTTTCTTCTTCGTCTCCTTCTTCTTCTTCTTCTCATCCTCCTCTTTCTTCATCTTCTCTTTCATTTAAACGTTATCGATACCTATTTCAACATATTTATTGTCATGTATACCCCAGGTGGAAAATAAAAAATAAAATAAAACTCTAAATAAATTAATGTAAAAATTCCTTCTTCAAAAAGACCCAGGAGATTTTACTTACGAAGCAAATAGTGTTTAAAATGATACAAATCTTGGGAAACTTATTTTGCTCTTAAAGGTACTTGCAGTCATCGTGTAGAAAATAGTCCACGGAGAGAGGCTCGTAACACCTAAAAAACAGTCAAATTGCAATAAATTTACTAAAACCCTACACAAATATAGTTTTATAATATACAATAGTCAATAACAAACCAATTACAAATGTACTATGATGAAAATAAGGGATATTTAAAAGTTTAAACAGACATAAAAAAAGTTCAGATACCTGCAGTCGATGCAAATATGTAGTTTAAGACGAATTTGTAATAGAATATAAGTAGAATAAGTTAATCTGTGTATAACCAACCTAAATCAAGTGAAATTTAAACGTCAAACAGTGTTTAAAAAGTGAAATATAAAAATCAGTGTGTGAACGTACCTACCAAGTTCGGAGGATCAAAATTTCATCTAACGGAATATGACATGTGGGGCATCAAAAGAAAGGTCCTGGCTCCAACAAGCTGAAAGGAAACATAATTCACGATATTATGTCCAAATAAGAGGAAAAACTTAGAAAATAGTTACGAAACAGAAATGTCATTCGTCTAGATTGCTATGGAATATGCACAAATTTCTTAAAAACTCCTTGACGACGAATAACAAACAGTCGAGGAGAGCGTCCTTTGAATGAAAAAGAGGAAGAAGTTTTCGGCGTGGCTCCTAAAAAAATCAAAAATATCTAATTAATTACTGAGAAATTCAAATCCAAAACCAGTGAAAAGTCGTTACAAACATACTTCAAAACAAAAACAAACAAATTGAGGCCCAGAAGCAGAGGAAAATATCCAAACAAGGAAAGAAATATACAAGGTACTTACCTAACTTAAATAAAATAACGTTTAATTTACCCAAAGTGGACTAACTTTTCATGTACAAAGTGTAAAAACCACATAACCAGGCAAAAGACAGCCATATTTCCAATATTGACAACCTAAAACATTGTCTGAAAATGCCCAGCGAGCATATAACTCTAAACCAGTGTAGATCGCTAATTCACGTTTAATTAAGCTTTAACAATTTAAGAATTCGATAATAGTTCACACAGTAAACAAATTTTGTTGCACGTTAAATAAATTAAGTTATCGCAGGATTATTCTAACTAGATATTAAGAATATTTGTGATTGATTTGCAATAAATTGTATTATGTGTTCTGAGGAATCTGATCTTTCTTTCATGGAACTATAAAATCTCTATAACAGACTAAAGTCAACGCCATCTAGTCACAGTGAGTTACAATCATCAGTCTCTAATTCATCTTAGTACAAACCTAACTATCTAAAGGGAGCAGCTAGCTCAAATAGGACTCTTCAATTCAATTTAAAACAAATAAAATTAAGCAGAATCTCTTTTCATATCATTTATTGTCATTAATTACAAAAGTAAACCAGTAAGAACAAGGTAAGTCTCTCCTAAAGCACCAGGAACTCTTCTAACGGCCCTGAAAACTAAAATAAAAAAGGGATCAGACAGACCCTAGTAAATAAAACCTCCTAGTTTCACACGCATTCTCTTTGACAGATATAAAACAGGTGTAGTGTGTGCTGGGGAAGAAATTTTGTGAGTGTTAGGTGGAAGAAAGTATCGAGTAAAATAAAAACAAAAAAATAATTAAAAAAAAATAAATTCTCTCCCCACTTTCACCACATTATATATATTTCAATATATGTCTATTGTCTTGGGTAGAATCCAGTAGTTCTGATAGTTCCATATGATAGATGATGATACACTACATACCTACTTATGTATTATTATCATTATTATAAAATACCGTTAAAATTTTTGTTTTTTACTAGCATGTTACGTCATTAAAATTATTCATGATAGAGATATACAGTTACCGAACCAAAACACAAATTTTTTCTCTCTCGTATCAATAATTAATCATTTTAACGAAATAAAAATCAAACAGGTTACAACCTAAAAATACTTTATGGTGTAATATATCAGTATTACGAAAATATCTCAGTAATTAGTTATTTATATTTAGTTTCAACACGAAATTAACATATGAATAAAATGTATGCACAAGCGTTACGTGGTCAATACGATAGGCAGAGCTGGCGATTGATTTTACTGTTTATTTTATTTTAACGTTAAGTTAAGACAGAATTAATCCTACCGTTATTACTTTTATGGTAATCGACTTTCGAAGATTTGTCGAAATTTTGACCAATGTAGAACCTAAAGAGCCAAATTTTTCAAATTAAAAATAATTTTAGACTTCTTATTGTGGCAGCTGATTAAGCTAGATACGAACTTCCAAATAATGTATTAGAATTTAAACTTTCGTCTGCAGAGTGTTTATAATTTAATTTCGAATATGTAAATTTAAAAACATCTCAATTAAATGGCGTAATCGAAAGCAAATAATTTTTGAAAATTCGATCAAAAACGTGCGAGAATCATTTGAATAATGAAGTTCATTTACCTCGATCCGACCCTGTAAAATGCAAATAACTTATTAATATGCCTAACAATAACTACCATATACCAGACCGTAAATGCATGCCCGTAGCGTTAGACGAAAAAAAAAAAACAAAAAACCCATAATAAACTGAATAAATAGCGGCCAAGTGGATAGGCACTTGTATAGATGATTATTAAATACCTGATTGTATAATGGTTTACAAGACAACCGAACTGCACTGCAGACTGCTCGGCTCCTTTAAGAGCAAAGAGAGAACATGGGAACAGGTTGGAGACCTCTACCAGCAAAGGTCACCCGAATGAATTAAAATCCTGAAGAATATCTAATAAAAACAAACCGGCAACAAATAACGTTTTACTCGTTTTTCCAGTTCGGTTGGATCTTGTATTTGGTTTTGTACGTAATTATTACCGCATTTTGCTTAATGGATCTGTGATAGTACGAGTGCGAGTAAAAGTGCTCGTTTTGACATTGAGACTCATCATCGGAAACAAAAATAATTTCAAGGATAGTAGCGTAAAATTTTATATGCGGAATAAAATTTAAATCTTACCAATTAATTATTCTTTTTTGCCAAGTCGTTTACTACATTCTATTATTATTTCAACGCAGATTTTTTATACAGGGTGTCTTAGTTGCTCAAGAATTATCATACTTTTTAAAACTGGTGCGTAATTCCACTCCACGTTAAAATGTCCGCTCGTTTAGCGAGAAATTTTTAAATAACAATTTCTCTGGCCTTCTCAATGACCTGATCTCAACCTTATGACGTTCTTTGTCTGACGATGATTGTATGATTGATTCTTGTCTGACCGTTCAATATCGTACCGTTGGTGGGTGGGGCGCCTATTTTGGCGACCGCGCAACCTTACATAGACAATACATCTTGGTAGAGAACAAATAAAACATAATAGTGTAACCTCCTCTTTATGATCGTCTATCAAAATGGAAAGGCTTAAGGCGTAACGAAACCATTACCTTGAAACTGAAAATGAACATTTTGTCATGCTTTGCGAGATCGTATCTCAGCTTGCAAAAATAGAGAGATGGCGTGAAAAGAGTACGGATAATTAAATTATCTACTTAATTGCTGTGTAATTAGGTTCTTTTTTTAAAAATACAGGAATAAAATTGCAAGTGGATACGTATTATCTCCGTATGGAAGTTATTGTGCTGTGCTGGCGCACTAGTCGTCTCGGTATTTCCCCAAAGAAATAATTTTAATCTTTTATTGAAGCTAGTAGGTTTTCGTGGGCTTCAGCGTTATTTTTTAATGCTTGACCGTCTATTCATACTGTGCGTATGAACAAATCTCCAACACCTTGGCTTTACTGATACATTAAAAAAAAATTTGAAGGAAAAATGCTTTTACAAAGTATGTGATGGTGCCTTTTTATTACGGTGCTTTCGGTCAGATACTTACGTAATCTTTTTACACGGAAATCTCGGGCGCCAGTCAACAACCCTGAGTAGCGAAACAGCTGAGATACGGAATTGCCAGGGGTCGGAGCTGGAGATCTATCTAATGGAATTCGATCATGCTGCTCAAACGGGTTAATCAGAAATAAATGACAGAAATAATAACTCGTGAATTTTACCTTTTTAAAATAACGTATTTATTCAGTAGTAATTGGAAACAGAAAAATTTACTCTAAAACCTCCACGACTGTACAGTCGAGTGTGTATAAAACTATTTCAAAATAATTAAAAACAAGTCAAGCTGGCAATCAAGAATCTTTACGCGGTTTTACGACGGAATTTTCGGATACGTTGAATTAATAAATTAACGTGGACGACAAGCAAACGGACCTTTCCACTAGGATGTATTATAAACGGCGGGCAATCGATTAGCTATAGATATTTACGTCTTTTTCTGGTACTTGAAAATACGGCGAACTACTGCCACAAACGTAGAGCTATTTTTGAATGGCTATTTTAATTTATAGCAAGTTTTCGGGTCACCCTGGTACATTGACACCTTACAGATCACCCGAGCGAGAAAATCTATTCAGTGGATGTACTTTTAGGAATGACTTTTCTAATTACAGTGGGTTTTCCGGAAACCCTTGTACATGACAACTGCGCAGATCACCCGAGCGAGAAAATCTGATCAGTTGGTGCACAATTTATCAACTATAACACGAATCAACCAACGGAGGTATTATGAATCAGCTCTAGTTTGCTTTGGTAGCAATATACGGCGATACTCACGGAAACTAAGACCTTTAAATATCTATACCTACTTAACCGAAGGCAGTGCCTGCAGAACGTAGCAGGTTACGGTGAATTCTTAACAAGATTTAATGCAAAGAAATTTACTATCAAAAACTCGGAGCGGGCGGCGGTACTAAAATGTTGACGGCTTTGGATATATCTTTAATGGCTGACGGTAAATCGGATCTGATATGATAATGCGGAATATCTCGAAATGAACATGAACTGCTGCCGGTTTTCTCGGAATGAGTATGACCTGCTGCCGGCTTTCTCGGAATGAGTATGAACTGCTGGCGGTTTTCTCGAAATGAGAGCGAAGTGAGCACTCCTCTCCCTTTTGTAACCTTTATGACGTATCTAGGTCGCGTGATAGAGGGGCGGTCACCGACTTTAAACGACGGACTCGGATGCACAACCCAATGTAACTTGCAGAGGTGCAGCGGCTTATGCATTTAGGCGCATCAATTCAAAACGTATATAACCGGGAATGAGTTACTTGTAATTTCTAAACTATGTTGCGAAAAGAAACAGATGAAAACGGTCATATTAGACCGTTTTAGACCATGACAAAGCTATCTAAACCGATCGGGTCTCCGCGTCAAAAATTTCATAGTCGAACCAGTCATGGTCTAGTTAGCCATGCGCACTAGTGGATGATGTCAGGCAGCTAGTTACGATTGAATTTCTTGCGATAATCTTTCGGTCTCTTCGTGACTGATTTCCTTTGAATGTTTGGCAACTTTAGAGTTTGTGGGTGACTGATGTGCTCTTTAAACCTGGCGTTCATGTCTTTTATTTTACCCGATGTAAATTTGCCCACGAGATCAAAGAATACTATAAACTGCTGGTGATCTTTTTCTTGCATCTGACCACCCCGGTATGAGAGAATCATACCTCCTCTGATCACAAAGAAGCAAGCTGGTAATAAAAATGCAAATACAAAGCGCCTTAACCGTTCCATAAGTGCATATTTCAAAAAACTTTAGCAATAACCGTTCCGCAAAATCCGGCTGCCCGCTGGAATCGATTAAATTTACGGCAGCTTTACGCAATTGTTTCATGAATGACGGTAATATCTCGCGGTTTAAATAGGCTGTTCGCGTTTACAAGAGCAAAACGACCTGTAATTGCCGGTGAGTAATTATTGTAATTGTGATTTATCGTACTCGAAACACAATGCAGTCCGCCTGATCACCTGGTCATTTTTCCTTAACTGAAAGCGACACCACCGGTTTGGTTTACGTGATTTTATTGCCGCGGACGTAGCGGGGGCCAAATTGTGGCCGTCAAGTTTACGAGGTTCGTAAATACAATTTGGTTAGTTTATTTCTTTCGTTTACATCCTGGTCAGAACACACATTTAATATCATCACTGGTAACATTAAAAAAATTCGGCTTTATAATAATAGTTTGTATTTTCAATAATTTTTTATATAACAATAAAGTTATAGAATTCATCTTATTTTGTCCAAGCTTGGATCTTCAGGATCATGTAGGTCCTTACTCTTTTACTCCAAATGCATTTGTTGTCCCTATCTCCGTTTCCATAATTCATTTCCAACTGTTGCGAATCCCCACCTACTTTTCCGTGGCGTTTTACGTTCAATAAGTATAATATACCCATAAAATTATTTTTATCTTGCATTATCGTGTGAATCTGCCTGTATTTCAGATACAGGTGTTGCGCTCCGGGCGACGATAAATATTTCCCAAATCAAACGTTGGATCTCGCAAGAGTTTTGTTAGGAGTTGTCACAGGACGATACTAAATGCCCATTAATTAATATTAATTAGCCCATTCACGGGCCGTCAACGAAAATAACTTTTGATCTGCAATTGCAATTTACAAACATTTAAAGTATTAATTATGAAAGCGAAAGTACAGTGGCCGGTTTTTATTTTTAGTCAACAAATGATTCGGTACTTCGGCGCTTTCTCGAAGAACTGACATCTGATACGCCAATGAACCGCCACGTCGCTGCAGAATTAGGCAACTATATATACACTCACTGCCGGATAGGCAACCAGGTATTCAAAATGTGTACTCGGTTGCCTATTTTTGGTCGCGTGGTTTACGATCGTTTATGAAGGTTGGCCACGTCACCATTACAAATCTGGGCATAATGTAGGTAACAAAAAGATATCGTTACCAGTAGTAAACAAAGATTAGCCTTTGTATTATTGTCAAAACGATGATATGGGTAAAAAAGCTGTTGAAGACTTTGAGTATTTGTATTAGTTGGGATATATATATCTTCATCTTCGTAAATCTTTAAAACTGTTCCGAGATTAACAAAATCAATTAGATTAAGACCAAGAAAATGTGCTGGTTAGGTCGGCCCAATTCCAACGAAAGTTAAGCATCATTTAAGGACACACTTTATATGTATATATTGGGTGAATCTTTAAGTGGGGGTCATATTTATAGGGGCGACACCTTTTCAACTATAGGAACACGAAACTATATTTTTTTAAACGCGGCTATGAAAAATGAATATTGTTTAAACACTTTTTATTTTAGTTTGGGTACCCCGCCAATGGAATGCGCTAATGAGAGGAATGTCTAATACCTAAGGCGACCGCGCGTGTCTTGTACGATTCCTGAACTGTGTGTTATTGTTATGGAGTCTAATAAAATACAGGAAATTTAATAGTAAAGCAAATAGTCCCTGACATGTTAAACTAATCTGGTAAACATTTTCTTATTCAGGATTGGTCTGCTTCTCCCGAATAAACGTCACCCATTTTTTATTATTACTACGCAACCACAATACTTAACCTTTGAATTTTACTAAAAACTGAAACTATTAATATCGTACACAATCACAATAGGTACCTATCGCAAATCCACGCGCTGCCTTTGCCTTCCAGGAGAACCTAAATAATAAAAACTGGGCCATGTAAAGTCTGTGTCATATCTATACAGCACATAAAAAGAGACGGCTTGTTTGAAGTTTTTATGGGCATCAAATAAGCCGCCGGTTTTTTATGTGTCTTACAAATCTGAAGTCGACCATACTGCAATATCCGGCTCCCGAATTACCATCGTTTGTTTAGATTCTTTGGCGCTATTTTTTGTTTTTTGTATTTTTTGTTAACGCACACCTGCTGCATTTGAAAACTAGGTCAGTAGTAAAGTAGCAGTAAAGTTCAGTGACTCTGAAAAACCAACAGCTGGCAAGTAATATAGGCAAAAGGTCCTATAATCGAATTCTGTTTTTAAAATCTTTTTCATTGTGTTATAATAATTTATAAAGGCGAATTTATGCAACCGACTTCTTCATTTTCTTTTGCATTACAATTTTCATTATGAAAGTCAAAACTGCTTATTTCGATAAACCGATTTATGCAATTAAATTAATTTTTTATTTCCACTATCCTTATCTCTCTCTCTTGATTAGATAACTCTAATGAAAAGTGAAGTGAAGTGAAGTAAATGTAAATGAAAACAAAAAAGTAGACTGCATAAATCTACCTCAAGTGAAGCTGAAATGCCTTTAATTTGATTACATACAATCGCATTGGTTTCATCTAAGCTTTAATTGAAATGGCAACACTGTCGGCTGGTCAAACATAAGTGCACCGAAGGCTTGCCCAGCGGCGCCGGAATTACATTTTAACCGCGAATTTAAAAAAAAACTCAACTCGGCTAGTGCTAATATCCATAAAAATATGACCCCACTCCCCCCCCTCACATAACAATTTAAAAAAAATTGTGGACAAAAACAAGAATGTTCGTATCAATTTGTCTATAGATTTCATCATTTCGTATTTGAAAAATAGCCGTGGCACGCTGTGTAGGAAATTTATCTAAAAACAAATATCCCAGTCGATTTACGACACCTTAGAGTTAGCTCATTATATTTAATAAACCGAATTATAAATCTCCTGAGACGTGCCACCTACCGTTTTTAAATATTCCGGCGCGGCCCCCGTTATTATAATAATTATACACATATCTCTATTCTACTATATAAAGTGTCTAACTAATTAACGTTAAATTCTTTACAAATTAATCAATGATCTTTATTTAGGTCTCTTTATATCAAGATAGTTTTTGAAATGCGTGACTAAAGTTATTGTAACCTTCGATGTCTGCGAATCTATTTAATTATACATGTATATCATACAGGGTGATTGTATTTCTTTTCATTTGCGTTTATTATTATTTTTTTATACATGCTCCAAAGCTTTTATAGCATGTAGCGACCCTGTTGAGGATGTGTCTAAAATCTGAATGAAAAACAAACGTGCATGCCTTATCGATACGTTTGATCCACAGATCAATGTCTCCATAAATATTTATTACAACCGTATATGTGATGCCTCCTTCTCGTTGTATGCATATATACTACTCATTGTCTGCCGAGGAATCATGAACGACGAAGATTCGTTTGGAGGTGTATCTTATTTGTCAGACCCCGTTTCTAATCCGGCCCAGCGCATTCAATCGAGCATGTCTATGAATATTATATAAGGGTAATGTTCTGCTAGCAGGGGGTACCTTCAAGAATCTAATGGTAATCTTTCAAACGTTGCCCACGCAGATTTAAAAAATAGCAATTTGACTACAAATAAAGGAACAGTCTGAATTAGAATACTTATAATGCATTGAAAATATCAAATAATAATAATAATAATAAGCTTGTAACCTTCCTTCGTTCCCCCGAGGGTTCTAAGGCGGTTACTTTGACGCCTGAGGGGCACACAGTGGGAAGGAAAAACAAAATACCCAAAATACCGTTCAAAAGACCGAAGATTATGAATCATCTTATTTTTTTTTTAAATGTTCGTTTTTAAATTCTTCATCAATCCCTTGAGCCAGACTTTTTATTTTTAGCTATAATTTTTATAACCTAGATCTAAAATTAGTTTTTGCTACTATATAGGTCACAAATACATAGATTCGCCAAATTTTGTTTTAAATATTTACTTTACAAATAGATCACGGATCTGCCAAAATATAACTTGATAGCTGTCAAAATCACTGTCAAATTCAAAAATTGAAAAGTATGTCTTTCGTAATTTTGAAAACAATGTGATTTTTGATAGATTTTAAATTTGTCTATTTTTATAATTGAAATTAAAATAACGTTTTCACTTTTGACAGCTGTCAAATTTTCTGCCAACTGAATAAAAATACCATTCAATAATTATTTCCACAAATAACTTTAGTACTTAAAAAGACATTTTTCTATAGGTTTTGGAGTTACTGAATACGAAACTAATTTCAAAAAATTAGTGGTAGCTGCCAAAATTGCTGTCAAATTTAAAACTATGCAAGTTTGTCTTCCATAATTGTATAAACAATGTGAATTTCCATAGCATAGAAGGGAAATCAAGTTCTTTAAATTTTGTTCCATAATCGATATTAAAATAGTTTTTACTTTTGGCAGCTGTCAAAATTTCTGGCAACTTAATGAAAATGTCATTTAATAATTATTTCAACAAATTAATGTACCAAACAGACATTTCTCTATAGCCTTGGGAGGAACTGAATACGAAATTGTTGTAAAAAAATATATGCATTTCTTGGTAGCTGCCAGAACTGCTGTCAAATTAAAAAAATGCAAGTAATTCGTAATTTTGAAAATAACGTGAATTCCCATAGAAGAAGTTCTACCTATTATGTGTTTTGAAATTTGCTAGTTCCAGATAATAAAATAAATCGATTGAAATTGATGTCAAAAAAATATTATGTGGGTTGGCAAGTGCCAAAATTGATGTCAAATTTAAAAATTTACTAGTATATCTGTTGTAATTTTGAAAATAACGTTGATTTCCATAGAAGAATATACATAAAATGTTTTAAAACTTCCTAGTTCAGTAATTAATTATTGTTGTTAAAATAAAATTGTAACCTTTGACAGCTGTCAAAATTTCTATCAACCTAGTAATAATTAAATTTATTATTATTTCAACAAATTAAAGTACTTAACATTTTTCTATACGTTTTGGAGGTACTGAAAATAATACGAAAAATATATATGTAAGTACTTGTATATTTTTTTTAAAAGCAGTTTGGCAGTTACCAACAAATATAATATTTTTTTAAACTAATTTCGTTTCTATACCTCCGAGAAAAATATCAGCTAAGCGTGCTTTCATTTGTTAAAATAATTATTAGATGGCATTTTCATTAAGTTGATAGAAAATTTGACAGCTGTCAAAAGCGAAAACACTATTTTAATTTTAATTATAAAAACAGTATCTTTTTTTTTTCAAAATTACGAAAAACCTACTTGTAAAATTTTAAATTTGACACTGATTTTGGCAGCTGTCAAAAATAAAAAATAAAATTCTATTTTGGCAGATCTATAATCTATTTTTAAAATAAAGATTTAAAACTAAATTGGGCGAATCTTTATATATTTGTGACCTGTATCTAAATTATAAAAAATTATAACTTAAAATAAAAAATCTGGCTCGAAAGATTGATGAAGAATTTAAAAACGAACATTTAAAGAAAAATAAGATAGTCCAATAAATTCTGGGGTCTATATCAATTTTTGAATGGTATTTTGTTTTTCCACTCCACTGTGGGGCGGCGGTGGTACTAGCAGGACGATGTATCTCGGGCTCCAGTTTCTGTTTCAGAGTGTAGAAACATCACTTTTCTCTATTAGCAGAATAATAGAGGCTTAGGTAGCTGCAGTGAAGAAACGGTAATGCCACCCAAAATTTTACTTACTCTTACTGGTTGCGGTTTACTTGCTAAGATTGACTGGTCGGGCGGACTGACAGAAGCGAACTAAATTTCACAGTCTAATCTGCGCTCCAAGTTACTAGATCTCTAAACGGTACAGATTGGGAGAAATGCGCATAAGATCTGCGCAGCAAATTTGTGGAAATTTAGTCAGTAACAAATTTATTCTAAGTATAACATTTACTTGCTAACTAATTTATTTACATATGACTGACCGGCATCTTTTACGGACGAGTTTACGGACTACGGTGATGTGTGTTTACTTATCACTTGCCAGCACTCTATGCGGTATTTTATATAATATTTACATACAGTGGCGAAAAAAAATCGGTTTCAAATAACTATGAAGTAAATTGAAATTAAATTATTATGCCTGCCTTAGAAATACACTTAAATAATACATTTTACTTACCACACCTCCTGAGTACGTCCCTGTTGCCAACTCTTGATAAGACGATAGATTGTTAAAAAACATTGCGGTAATTACAAAACACATAATAATGCACTATAAAAACATTGAGGTGAATCAGAACCTAAAATTACCTACCTGGGTACTAATTTGCCGACAGTGTAATATAGCCATACGTAACGCGTACGTGACTGCATCTTCTTTTTTTTGTATGAAAATATTATTTTGTTACACAATATGTTGTAATAATAAAAATTAAATTGCATCGCCCTCGGTGGCTGTATATAATCCTAATTTCGCCGAGAGTACCGTGAGAAAATTCCGTCTGTCTACATTTATGGGGAGGATGTTTCGTTTCTTACAAGGTGTACTTGATGGTCATAAATCCTGGCAAGGTTTCTAACTGATATTACGAACAATTTCATTTTCTCTTCTCATTTACAGACCTGCCGCAAGAACGTACATTGGGACTAATTATCAATACCGAGCCTCCATAAACGATCGCCCAAAAATAGGCAACCCGGTATACATATTTTTAATGAGTGTATATATGGTTGCCTAATTCTATAAAGACTCTTCACTAATCTCGAAGGGTATGTTGTAACGATTTCTTTTTTCGCAGAGAACGGTACCATCATAGAGGACGATTTCCCGGCCGAAGTAGTAGAACATCGAGGTGGCCACGTGAGGAAGAAAAGAGACATATTCGTCGACGAGGCAAGTCAGGTCGCCTACATCGAAACTTGCGACATTGACACGGAAAAAGAATATCCCCCACCTCTTATGGACGAGCTGCATAGATCAACCCGGGACACCGAGTGGAGCAGCTACTCTAAAACTAGTAACGAATATTACGTGAAGGTCTTGGTGATAGCTGATAAAAGTATGTTCACGTACCATTCGACGGACGAGGAGTTGACGCATTACATCTTGACTTTGATGTCTCATGTAAGTTTATTTTTTTTACAGACAATGCTAAAGTCGTCCGATCACAGGAAATACCAGGCGAATTTACAATTCCCTATGCTAAATGTACGACCTATGCGCAAGCGCCAAAGACGATTTTCGTGAATTAAAATAATTCTTTCGAAATGTTTTTCGAGACAATCGAAAGAGATTGTGAAATGGTATACTTCTCCTTAGCTATATAGTGGGTTGAAGAAACACAAAAAACTTTCAAAGTGGCCGCGCTCCGCTTAGTTTGAGAGATATCGAGGATTGGACAGGGCTGGCTTCAGTTACTAAATATTGACGATTAATTTTAGACCAAGCTCAAATTCATTATATAGAAAACAATAAATCACAAATTATATTATAAATAACAAATATGAACCACTACACTAAATAATAACGATTAACCTATTTCTTAAAGCAGTGTTGCCAGGATTATTTTATTTATCATTGAAGCAATTTTTTTAAAACCCAATTCTCTTACTTTATAAACAATTAAACAAGCAATTAACTAAGAATGTCGTTATTTTTCTACAAAATGTTGAATAAAGCAGATCTGTCAACACTGGGCCTCAATTTTCCTGTGGTACAGGGAAAGGGTACAACAAAGTTGTAGAATATTCGATGGGGCATGCATCTTATGGTTGAATAATAAACAGGGTGTCCCACTTGAATTTTATGTTTGGCATGATTTTATTCACACCCTTTATGTCACAGATCAATTTCTGATATAACATTTCCAAGAGCCATTCTTGCTCAACAATCAGCCAAAAGTATTTTTTGCTGATGATTGGCATAGTCTAAGAATATTAGATAATATGAGTAACAAAAATTGAGAAAAAACATATCAAGCCGAATATTTTTACAACTGCCAATATTTTTATTTGAGTATTATACATACAGTACCTTATTTTTCGTGTAGATTCGAAAAAAATTATAAAAATCTAGGTTGCCATTAAGAAAACCAAAATTACTATCTGTCCATAAGAAATGGGACACTCTGTATAATCGGCATTATTTAAATTTTGTAGAACTTGAAAAACTAGCAAAAAAAACATAGCAAAAAAAATCTATTTATCTCCTTTATTAACAGAGATATTGAACTTCTGCGCACTAGGTGAACCTGGGCACCCTGTATAATTATTAGAGTTAGCAAGCCAGCCCACTTTTTACATGATTACTTACATATATGATGTGTTTCTATTTTTAGACAACTATATAACACTGTACTAATTTTATAGATTATACAAACCAATTTTTTGTAACAATATTAAAAAAAATGGTACATTCTACAAGTTTCTTTCGGATACGAATAAAAAAAACAATTAACTATAAACTGTGTAGGTAGCACTCCTCTACAAGGAAGCGACTATCGGCAATGCAATTTCAATAGCTGTTGTACATATTGGAATATTAAGGACCTACGAATTTCCTCACGCAACTTCACAGGGTGAGTATTTACACAACTTCCCCCTTAGACGATTTTCTTCTTTGAAATATCGTGATGTCATTTACGCCAGACCCTTACAAAAGTTTCTTAGTTCTAATGACAAATATCAAATATTAACATTGTTTCAGACATGCTGGACCAGTTCTGCACCTGGCAAAGAAAAAATGTCAGGGATAGAACGCACAACGTCGCCTTACTCATAACAAGGTAAAATAGTGTGTGTAACTATGAGTTTAGATTGCGCACGAGAAAATTTTAAAAATTATTAAAGGCTAAAGTCAGTTTAATTTTTGACAGAAACACCATCTGCAAGAACTCCACTGCGAAAGAGTGCACCACCTTGGGAGTAGCTCAGGTAGGATCGATGTGTGGGTCGTTGAGTTGCGCCATTGTCAGGGACAAGGGTCTCTCTGCGTCGTACACAATCGCGCATGAACTGGGACATGTCTTAAGGTAAGGATATGTCTGTCAGTCTGTGCAAGGGTGATAATTTTCTTTCGTAGTATGCATCACGATGAGGACAGAAAGTGTGAGCAGTACAACAGGGAGTCGGCGCAAAACAACATTATGAATAAAATGTTGAAGAACGATGTAAAGCCGTTCATGTGGTCGCCGTGCTCGAAACATTTCGTCACCGAATTTTTGGAGTAAGTAAAAAAAATTTTTCTTGAAAATACCATTTACGTGTAAATGCTAATTTAATGAGTTTGAAACATTCACGTAATTTTATGCGGAAAGCTGCAATATATTTTTTGCGGAGGTGTCCACCGAATTCCTAAAATAAGCTACTTTTTCAGGCTTGGATGCCAAAAGAAGAAATCTAAGACGGTGGTTTTTTTAAATTGAGCAGAAATATATTTATCCGTTTGTAAATTCATTGTAAATTGTAAAATTGTGTTTCTGGTTAAAATGACATTGTTATATTGGTATGGCCATTTTACTCATCTAACTATAAATTTGCTTTATTGGTGCAGGTGAAATTAATAAGTAACTATAATGAATTATATTAAGGTAATAAAGAAGATATTTTGCTTTTGAGCTACTTAATTTATTGTTCACCTTATTTTCAGTTTCCGAAGCTTCAGCGAGTACGTATATACACTTATAATATCTACTTAAACTTAAGATATCAGTTCACAGTTTCTACACCATTTATTTATATACATAAGGGGCAAACGTAGTATAGGATATAAGCGATTCAATTATGTACTTAAAAAAATTAACACTTTTGGCGCCACACGCGGGGCCCAGTTTTCTTATTTGATTATATATTTTCAAAATAGTCCACCTATCACACATATTTAAAAAGTAGTTTTATCCTGGTTAAACCCTTTATATCGGTTTCAGAGGTACAACATTGTTTTAAAAAAAGTACATAAACCGAGTTAGCTTTGGAAACATAACTTATCCTTCACCTCTGGCCGCCTATGTTCAATCAGAAAACATTATTTAATAGTGGACACCCCAGTTTGTGACATTGTAATTTTTTATTAATAGAAATATAATCATTTGTTGTAAACGCAGTGTTAAACACTTTAGCGCATGATATTTCATTTTCCTTATAAGAAAGTATCGGTACCCGACGAGAGATTTAAATATTTGAGCAAAAAAACGAGTTTATCTCCTATTACGTTTTCTCGAAGAACATTGACATATAAACAAAGGAGGAACTGCAATGTCAGCCACCTGGGGCTCGCATCGGAATTTTCAACGATGCCCTAAAAAGGAAGCTCAAAACGACCCAGATTTTTGCAATTTCTACAATAATTAAACGCAAAACTATGTCAATTAAATACAAAAAAATTGTGCAAAAGTGGAGTAGTCTACTAATAAATACGCCTATTATTATTGCGAAAATAGGCTCGTTTTTTGCTATAAACACGAGAGATTACAAGATTACAAATTAAATGACCTTTTATACAATTTTTAATAGCATAATTAAGATTTTATTGTGAACTTAATAGCTAGTTTAAAATGATTGATTATATAAAAAAGTAGATAGCATCTATCTTATAACATTAATTAACATATTTGGGCCTGGACGTATGAAAAGAGTTAGATAATCAAATGATACAGATGCTCGAAATTGTTCCCCTCCAGTTTCAGATTAGAAATATCTACAACTTGTCTACGCTAATTTTAGACAATTGCATAAAATTAAAGGCTGAAGGACCTTGGTCAATTGCCCTTCAAATGCTTTTCAATAAACATCATTATTATTATTATTAGAATAAGACATATTATATACATAACAAATAATATCGGAAATATCTGCATAAATTCTAAGCTAATTTGTAGCAATCGAACTTTTCCCACGCGCTGGCCGGCCGCCATTTTGGAAAAATAGTAATTTGTTTGTATTCTCTATCTCTGCAACAGTATTTTAGATTAAAAAAAAGACATGAAGAGCTGAGCTATGTGTTTATTACACATATTATTATTTGCGTTAATTTATTTGGTCTGTCATTTTTCAACCTTGAGTAAAATCGTATCGAAGAGCATTGCGATATATTTTAAAATTGCCTGCTTGTTAATTTTTTTTCTTTTATTTTTAGTTCTAACAAGGCTAAATGTCTTACTAATGCTCCAACAAAAGATTACATATCTTCTAGCTACACGAACATATTGCCTGGGGACAAATTTGAGGCAGATCGTCAGTGTGAGCTGGAATTTGGGGAAGGATATAAGATTTGCCCATTTGAAGTAAGTATTTTACATTTCAAATGTTGTACAGCCTTATTTTACACTACATCAATTTTAGTTTAGTCTAATAGCCCAAGAATGATCTTTTCCGATTTTTGAGTCAATTTCGTTATTGATATTTCACAAACAGTTAATATTGAAGACACAGTTTTACACTTCTTTACACAAAATTATTTTTTATTATTAATACATAAAAACAAATATATTACCAAAGTTTTGTGACTATCATCCACAATATTGGCACAAGAATAAGTGTTATTTATTTATTCTTGTGATATTGGCATCCCATTTTGTTTCGCGATTTTTTAAAACTACGTGCGTGGAGAACTTTAGAATGATATTTAAAGTTTTCCATACGCCATAACCATCTAGTAACAATAGTAATTTCATGAAGGATCAGTGTAATAAACTAAGACTGAATCTGATGTACCATATACCTTCACTTTCTTTATTGCACTCCTTGATGACAAGAGCTATAGCTTTAATTTTTTTTAAGCCTCATTGCGCGCATTTATGGTGCACGAAAGGCAATGGAAATGATGGTTGCAAGACTCAGTGGTCTCCTTGGGCAGAGGGCACCAAATGCGGAGATAGAAGGTAGGTTGACTATATATATAGGGGAATATAACACCATTTTAGTTCTTGGCTTTTTTGCTGTTTAATTGATTTTAAAAGCTGGAGATATTAAATTCGAATTTCAGAGACTGCGCCAAACAACATGAAATGAACATTATTTGCACTGTTGCAGGGCATATTGCAGGATAAACAGTTTTATAACTCCAGCTTGAAGTCAAACAAATAAACACATATTATTATTTGCATACATCATTTACCTATTACAATTCCTTTCTCATTAACAAATCCATGAAATTGGATTTCCTGTTGCCAAAACATATCATAAAAATCATGACTAATAAAGTCAAAAACAATTATTATAATATATTCTTATATTCATAAAAACATATTTCTTTGAAGTTGGTGTTTTCATCGTGAATGCATCCCAGAAAACAGAGACGAACTTACTTCTATCGATGGTGGATGGGGCTATTGGCATGAGTAAGTTATTTATCTTTAAATAAAAAATCATCAATATTTCTAACTAAAAACGGCTTCTGTAAAAATAAAATATTTGTAGTTGGGGACCATGTAGTAGAACTTGTGGAGGTGGCATTAAAGTGGCTCAAAGATACTGCGACTCACCAGAACCAATCAATGGGGGATCATATTGTAGAGGTGAAAGCATACGATACGCTTCTTGCAATACTATGGACTGTGAAACGGGAACTAACGATTTCAGGTAGGTCATTCACATACACATTACACCAGAGAGCATTCGGTCAGGCTCGCGAGTCCAACTGCAATAGTGGAACCCACGGAATAGCTAACTTACTGCACTGTTGTAAACCAGAAACGGTGAACGTGAATTTACCACACAGACCACGATCTCCTCCCTACTCCGAATATACACGATCGCTGTATTTCGATGTAGCTATGTTTTATCACTATCAATCATAGAGCAAAAATGTTTACATCGTTGAGTTAGTTTTCAAAATTCTGGATAGCTTTTAAAATGTCCATCGTTCGTTCCTGTTGAAATGTGTTATATTTTTATTGGCAAACCTATTGTAGGTACTCTCTTAAGCACATTTTCTAAAAGTTATCTCTCCAATTTTTAAATTACCATTTCTATAAGGAATAATTGCCAGATTTATAGTGTATGGATTGCTTTAAACAATTATTATTTAAAGCACACCACACAAGTTCAGTTTCTCAAAGTAAAAAAATTGTTTTTTGCTTTTGCAGCTGAAATGCTGATCAGTCTACTTAACACCAAAAACATACTACTTCTTTATGTCTGTACATTTGTTCTTAGATTAAGAAACATTCTTCAGTAAAAAGTACAGCAGCCGTTAAACGTGATGGCAAGAGCCCGTGCAGGTTAGGCCACGCCCTAGTTTAAAACAGATTCAGGCAGTGGCGTGCTTTAAGATCGGTCATTGGCAGGTCAAATGGATTGCTTGCTTCTCTGATCCATCTACGTTGGCATAAAAACCTTAAATTGGTGGCCCTCTTTTTAATACGTCCTAAACGCCTTCCATTTACTTAGTGAAATATTGGTAACATTTTACTTATATCAATAAATAAATAAAAACAAATTAAAACAGCTCCAAAATTTGAATAAAAATAGGTTATCTCCTTCGTCTTGTAAGAACATTATTCTCATGTTAACCAATAAATTTTCCCGTTTGTTCAAAGTGTTATCGTATACCAACGATACCACTAATCGTTACGATTCTCAGTTTGTATACGATATCAAGTTTGATGTGTTGTAGAGCTGTATCGAATCGTCAAATCAGAATCCCACTACTGTTTATTATTCGTGCCGGTTTTTTTTCTGCTTTTTTTTATCATATTGTCTTGTTTCTTATTGTACTTCTTACTCCGGTTATTAATTTGCCATTTTTAATAGGAACAAGAATATTCAGATTTATAATGTATGGGTTGCTTTATTCAGTTCTTATCTAATGTATACCTCACAAGTTCATTTTCTTATATCAAATATATTCTATAGAATAATCTGTTGATTAATCGTTCGCTTTTTATTATTTCTTATTACATTAACCATTGCCTCTTTATGATTTTTATTAACAAAACTATTGTGCTCTTTTAAGCACATTTTCTAAGAATTATATCTCCAATCTTTAAATTCCCATTTCTTTAAGGAAGAATTTATAGTGTATGGATTGCTTTAAACAATTATTATTTAAAGCACACCACACAAGTTCATTTCCTTAAACTGAAAAAATATTTTTTTACCTTTTGTAGCTGAAATACTAATTGATCTACTTAACAGCAAAGAAATATATTTTTTATGTCTGTACAGGGTGTCCAGCTTAAAGGTGCTTCCCCCTTTATTTTCGCTATTCTCAACAGATTTTTGCCATTCAAAAACTTTTCTTGATCAGTTTTTAATGAACTTTTTGGATCTGTAATAACATCTTCTCTACGTCAACAAAATACAGGGCCTTAAAAAAATTTATTTCTGTTTGTTATCTTTATTATAATGTTATTTTTTGTGAAAGAAATATATAAGTGTTATATATTTTTGAATTCAGCTTGAAAGGGTCTATCGAGATATATAATAAATATAGGGTCATTATATTAAAAAAAATAATAATTTTTTAAGCGCCCTGTATTTTGTTGACGTAAAGAAGATGTTATTACAGATCCAAAAAGTTCATTAAAAACTGATCAAGAAAAGTTTTTGAATGGCAAAAATATGTTGAGAATAGCGAAAATAAAGGGGGAAACACCTTTAAGCTGGACACCCTGTACATTTAAATTGTCGCGATGCAATAATTTTGTCATATCTATTTTATACTATTAATTTTTAATTCATAATTTTCAGAGCAATCCAGTGTGCTCAGTTCAACGGAATAACTAAAGATTTACCAAATTTAACCAATGGCGTGAAATGGATTCCAAAATATGGACTAGGTAGGTTGTTGATATACTCGTAATATCTCTAATTCCATATTATACACAAAATTGATCATAATAAAACAATATTGGATTACTTTTTAGCTGAAGCTGACGATTTTTGCAAACTCTATTGCAGGCCAAAAGATTCCAATGCCTATTACATGCTTAAAGAAAAAGTACTGGATGGAACGAAATGTGGCCTAACTAGTTTTGACATCTGTGTCAATGGTATTTGTAGACCAGGAGGCTGCGATAATAAACTTGAATCAAAGATGGCTCTAGGTAAAATAATAATTCAAGGATTACTAGACATTTACAATTATTGTATCATTATCAAGGATTACTAGACATTTACAATTATTTATTCTACCCTACCACTCCACCAACTATGGTTACTATTCACCAATAACACGCATGCTAAGACTAGGAAATATTTATTCAACTAATCTTGACTTTTTCGACTGTACATTGGCTAAATTTAAACGTCAAGTATTAGCTAATGTTGATTAGTTTCCTAGTATGAATGTGTATATATAGCTACATGTTTGTTATGTTAAATCTACAGGTGATGTTATGTTAAATTTAAGTTGAAATTAACTATAAATTAAATCAATGTATATTGTAATTGAATTTTTTGCTGTAATATTGTGAAACTTGTCTCTAATGGGGATTTTCCCGTGAATAAATAAATAAATAAATAATGTGGCATTTTCTGTATAATTTCCTTACTATTTCTTGTTTAGATGACTGTGGTATATGTGGAGGAGATAATAGCCGTTGTCAAGAAATTAGCGGTACATACAACAAACGAGCTGATAGTTCAGGTTATAATAAGGTTGCCAGAATCCCAAAGGGCAGCTCAAACCTGAACATCACGCAGAGTCCTCATCCATATTCTAGTGATGAAAACTATCTCGGTATGTATAGCATATTTCCTTTGACTTACCGAACAAATTTCTGAAAGATGGAGTATAGCATAGTTAATATAGTAACAGCAGATTTTCTAACAAAATGATATTTCAGTTCTGATTGACGGCGAAACAGGGGACCCCATACTAAATGGCAACTACATAGCTATAACTCACCAGACTGATGTTGTATTTGGTTCCCTAATCATCAAATACAGTGGTACTAATTCTACAGTTGAGTGGATAAACACCCCGAAGAACCATAAACTTACCAAAGATCTAGTACTGGCTGTGTTATCTGTTGGAAATCTGACGCCACCAAATATACGTTATAAATACGTTATTAGCAGAGATGACGCGCCGAGGTAAGTGTCTGTCACCTTAACGTCATTAAAAAACGTACATTATCTTTTTTATGAAAGTAGTTTCTATTTAAAGTCGCTACTACCTTCAGGTATATCAAGTTCCAGTGGTTGCAGGCTGTTTCATGTGATATGTACGTCTTTTAATGACCACTTTGAAAACAGAGTTTACTTAATAAATAACACTTTCATATTTGCAATCAGGTATTCAAGATATATGAGTAACTACCGTGGATATGTATTAAGGTATTTTCGAAAACAAAAATTGCTTTAAATGTAAATTAATTTTTAAATTATATTAATTGGTAAATTGTCTCTGCGTCTCTTCTTCTCTTCTATCAATACTGTTAATTAGGTCTACGTAGATTAACAAAACTTTCATTGGTACATCAGTAACACTAATCATTAAAATTCGTAGAGAGTCGCTTCATATTTTGTAGTTTTCAAATTAGGTTGAAAAAGTAATGATAAAATTCTGGTAGTTTTTTTTTTAATCAATAAATAAATTTCTTAGAAAAAAGAAAAGACATATTTCTTGGCACATCAGGTGATATTCATAATATTTTCAAAACTACTTGAGGTTTTTATTTTATTTGTCAGAAATAAAAGAAAATTCCGAAAACCTCTTATGTAGCCGTAGGGAAGTCTTAAATAAAATATCGAAATTCTGAATATATAATAATCATTACTTTTTTTAACTTAACTTATGGACATCTAAGTAAAAAACGTTATATGTATATGTTTTCAATTCGACTTTGTGTTGGTATATATTTTTGTAAATTGATGAAAAAATAGGCTTTAAATCACGCACCCGAGCTGAATACTTGATGGAGCTATGCACTAAACTAAATTAACGGCAACGCAGCAATATTTAAAAAAAAAATTAACCATCCTCAGACAACGTCATCTGATAATGCAACAAAACAAAGCGAATTAGATGCATGTTTATATAACCTTACTTTTAGATGGACCATACACAGACTGGAATTGTCAAATGTTTCAGTTTATTTCAACACACATTATTCACTAATGTCCAACGTTTCATGGTCGATTTTTCCATTTTTTATCATCAATCTAATATTTTTGCAGATTGTTAGGAGTTTTTAGAATAGCAACAAGATAATTAGAGCTCTCTCGTATTTAAATTAATAGTTTATAGAATTCATGTTTTTGTAGCGAATTAAGTATAAAAATAATGAAATTCCTACAAAAATAAAATTGTTTTAAAAAATATATATATTTAAGTTATGAAAAGTTGGACACATTATACACACAGGTAATAGGGTAAAATCATCATACATAGGAAAGTTTTGAGCAAGACAATAATTCTCTCTTAGAGAGTAGGAATTGTCCAACACTTAATAGCCAGGGATTTATTTACATCCCCTCCGAGGAATAGTATATCCTAAAACACTCCTCGTCTAAGATTGCATTATTTGCTGATATACAAGCCACTAGAAGGCACGACAAGGTCACTGTGTTTATCTGGTGAACCACCCATCCAGAAACTAGTCGCAACTCATGTTGCTTAACCTTCTATAGCGTGATTCGAGTACGAATATGGCTAAAATGCTACGCTTGCCCTGGTGTGGACGTTAAAATATATATAATTTGTTTACTATGGTGCGGGGAACTTATCTCATTATCTTCCTATGTACGCTGATTTTTAACTACATTCAAGCAACACTAGCTGAGAAACTATTAGACCAGATAATTTCCGCCCATAATTTTAGTTTGTTACAATTTTGTAGAAGTGGAGGTCTTCTTAAATCGATGTTTGTGTTTGTGTTGTAAATCTGCCTATGAAAAAATCGTTTAACAATTAATCAGTGTCGCCTCGCATAAGATTTTTCATGCAAATACAGGCTAAGTGTGGTTCTAGTTATGGCTGGAGACTCTACCAAAAACAATGGTCGAAATGCAGTTCGATTTGCGATGGCGAGCAATATCGAAAACCCGTCTGCGTCGAACTCATCTCCGGCAACGAAGTGCCTAATAGCTACTGCGATGTTATGGAAGACAGCGAAAGTCAAAAACAGGCGTGCAATACCCACTGCGAGTTGACTTGGAATATCGCTTCTAAAAGTGTCTGCTCCGCACAGTGCGGAAAGGGGTAAGAACTTCTTGAATTGTGTTCATAATTAACTGACCAAGAAAATAATAATCTCGGCAATATTAAAACTGTGACATTGTACAACAATATTCAACTACCCTTAATTTTATTTATTTTTTTGACCGTTAACATGTGATCTGTGGATTTTGCGGAAATGGCTTGCAGAAAATCCACAATCGCCGTGTCTTGTCTTACAATGACTATTTTCTTTAGGATACGTCACGTGTACTACGATTGCATGAAGATATACAAAAAGAAACCCAATTACAGCGAGATCGTCAACGAGAAGCACTGCAGCATCCTGGCGAAACCTCCTAGGTTGGAGACATGCGTCACCGTGTGCAACTCGACGAGATGGGACTATTCTCCTTGGTCGGAGGTAAGTGGACAATAAAACTCTAGCTATCTACCTATACCATTTATCTGTACATAAATCTTTCACCTATATAACAACTTAAAAACATTAAACTAGATATTGGTGTTTCGTTTAACATCAGTCTGATAGTTGTACTCTTCCTTGTAAAATAATATAAAACAAGTAATGCTATTCCTCAATGTAAATTTGGTCAATTTCCTTATCGATATGATATACACTTGCATATAAACAAGAGAGAATCTTTAATATGCTGGAATAGCATGTTTCTACTATAGAGTATTTAATATAATTCGTTTCTATGCTTTTCACTTACAGTGCACCCAGACATGCGGAGGTGGCATACAAAGAAGAACGGCGAAATGTGTGGACAATCAATATACACTTATCGATGACTCTTACTGTAACAATAGTGAGAAGGTTACGGAACAAATATGTAATACTGAAAGGTGTCCCAGTTGGACCTTGGCCGAAACGTCACCTGTAAGTAAAAAATTTGTTAGTTATCGATAATTTTAGATTTAATTAGCGTCTGATAAATAATAAGCATTACTTTGTAGCTTCTTACTATACGCTATTTTTGGCTCATAAACGACTTTATGCCAAAAGCAAAACTAATTCATTCTTCTTTTATACTGATTCACATCTATTTCACTCCACTCGGGCAAATTGGTGGGGAGGAGAGGGGTCAGTGGGAAAAAACCTTTGGGCAGGATTTTTGTTCTCAATAGGTTTAGAGTTAAAAAACCATAATCTGATTTGTCGCAAAAAAAAATATATTGAATTCAGAAATTACAACCTATGAGAAATACAATTTTGCTTATAACCTCAAAACTATTCAAAATAGCTGTATGCGTTTCTGTACTCTCATCAGTTCTAGACAAACCGATTTTTATTAGCCTCTTTTATGACCAAGGTATAGGCTCTTCAAAAATGTCTAAAACCACACAACGCTTCACTGGTTGCAATAAATTGTATAGAACTGAAATAAGTATCTACCTAAAAATGCTTTAGTGTTCCTCAGGGCTCTGTATTGGGCCCGATTCTTTGGGCTGTGTCCTAAATATTAAATAACAATTCCATTTTCAGTGCTCGACACCTTGCGGCGGTGGATACAGAAATCTGACGTACTACTGCGTTTTAGACGGCAGAATATACAGTAGTGCCTGTGATATAAAGACGAGGCCACCCGTCAGAGAAACCTGCAACGAGCTGGCTTGCGGCAGATGGACACCGCTGAATTCATATCACTTTTGTTCGGTGACATGTGGGGAGGGCGTCGAAAGGAGAAAATTTGGTTGTATGAAGTTCGACTCGGAAGAAATTTTAGACGACTCCTACTGCAGAGAAGTACCCATACCTAACGAGAGTCGGGTATGCTACAGGGGAAGTTGTGACGTAAGTAAAAATTTAACGAGCAATACCGCCATAACCATGATTTTTCTTACAGAAACCTTCCGAATATGGGAGACCGTATAAATTTAACAATGACTTTGACAACTCGATCGTTCCAGTTTACGACCGATATCACAGTTTCCACTGGATGCCCGGCGACTGGAGCTCGGTAAGCACATTCCCACAATTATAGTATCTTGTAATAAGCGTCGGGGTTTCTAGTGCTCCCAAACATGTGACGGAGGCACCAGCACCCAGATGTTCCACTGCGTTGATAAGCTGAGAAACGAGGACGAGTCAATGTGCGATCGTAACCTAAAACCAAACAATATTATACAGTGCAACAGCAAGCCATGTCCAAAGTGGAAAACTGGGGATTGGAGCCCTAATTGTGACGCTAACTGCGAAAGACACCGACAAGTTAGATGCATGGATTATACAAGTAAGGCGTGTTTTTATTGTTACATCAAAACGTGAATCTCGTTCATTATTTTTCATTTAACTATTATTTGCCACCTGAGCGCCGTTGAAATATGTGTATCCCTAATTTATTACTTTTTTTTTTTCTAGATACCCCGTTAAACGACTATCATTGTGACAAATCTCGAAAGCCGGAAAATGCCACAAAATGCAAACTGTTAGAGTGCGCACATATTACAAATACAATACCAAAGACCTATTTCGATCCAAAGGAAAAAGGTGACAAGAGGTACCACTGGAAAGTTGGGGCTTGGAAGCAGGTAAGAGAACGTTATTTCCTTTAGCCCACGAACCCTAACAATCATATAAAAAGTTTAAAATAAATGTATAGTTGTTTTAAAGGGAAAATTTTGTATTTGAAATCATCCTACAATGGAGGAGCAAGTGTTTCAGTGGCGGAACTAAAAAATAGTACAACTGTATTTCATGAAAACTGACATAGTATTCTTTTTCTATTTAAATTTTGAGAATTTTTAGTAAGTAGCTCGGAATGGTAAGAATTATAAGAATAACAATTAGAAAAATCTATTTTATGTTACAAATAAATCATTAACAAATAACAAATGCACATCGTTAGTGTAAGCGGAACAATAATTACCATTTCATTGGAAAGATTGATCAACATGCCATGAAATTCTAAAGAAACATGCTAATGAAATTTGCACTTTAATTTGCGCTCTGGAAAAAAATTTTTTAGCAAAAAAAATGCGACCTTGTTTACATGTAGGGCCTGATAACTCAATTTATTTATATGTAGTTATAATTATGCACAATTCTGTAAATAATTTTATGCAGCAAATAATTATACTTATTAGTTAATTCTTGATAGCAAATTTTATAAACTCATTTATAAAGGAAATTGCTTGTTCGAACATAGCATTAGAGTTAAATGCAGAATGAATATTATAGCGTTACGTTGTAATAATTACAAATTGACATTTAAAAAAAATTTAATTAAAGAAAAAAACTTTAAATCATAAAGCACAATTAAACATTTTGCTAGTGCCAAGACGGAAAAGTGGAACAGAGGGGAAAAAACAATCCTTCATGAGCAGCATTCATGCAACAAAATTCAGTTTTCCCACATTACCCAATTTGAAAAATGTTTGGGATTGAACACATGAAACACTTTTTGTTATAAGTTTCTACAAATTTCACAAGAAGTCATTAAAAACGCATGGAAACTTTACCAGTTTCACTCTTCGTATTAAACTCAATCTACCTTCCTTTATTTCTATTTAGTTACACAGTAGCCTACTATGTAATTATAGAGAATTTTATTCGCACTTGGGGTCTGCTTCAGTTTATTTAATTAGTTTATCAATTATTTCTCTCTGGGTAAACCGCCACTGATGTGCTTAGTAAACAAATTCCTCACAAACGCTTATCACTAACCTCCCACCACCCACACTTCCTACACATTTTCACACGATTTTCTTTTCTAAAAGTGCTCCAACACTTGCGGCAAAGGCACTAGAAGACGACACATTGAATGCGAGGATATACTGAACGACATAACTGTTGTCGACTCCTTGTGTAAACACTTAAGAAAACCAAAAGCCACAAAACAGTGCGAACGTTACACATGCAAATATGCTTGGATAGAGAGCTACTGGTCATCTGTAAGTTCTTGTTATTTTACTGGAAATTATTGGTGTTGGTTAAAGCATCTCGAAACTAATAACTTTTATTATAATTTATTCCGTACTCACCAAAACACGAATTGGAACCCGCCCTTATCAAAACTTTACTAATATATATAATTCTAGCATGACAGATATCCCACACACCTTCCGGGTGGTATAGAAAGACGGATCACTCACCAGGAGTTTTTTTGTTTCTCATGAGAAATTTTTGCTCAAGCTGCACAAATTGGGTATGAAATCCCACATTTAGGATACGATTTCATCATGTCAGAATACAGAAGTATTTTCTTCTATTTCTACTATTTGCAAACCAACTTGATTTTATAACAATTCTTATTCAAATTGATTTTTACTAGCGTTACCATTTAAGAAACAACTGCATGCCCAATTTGTGTAACCTGAATTTCAGAATTTCACCATAAGAAATAATCTCTAGAAGGGGGTGAACCGTTTTACTGTGGCACCCGACATAATAAAGGACTGTGTGACTTGAAACTAAAATTAAGAAATAACCGCATTTTGCCTTGGGGAAACAACGGTGTGACGTTTTCTATTTGTCTATATTTTTAGTGCTCCACGACTTGTGGTCCCGGTATAAAAACAAGAAACGTCACATGCCACAGAGTTCACCATGGCGGCGTCATCGATCCTCTGCCTTTGCCGGATATTTATCTGAATAAGATTCACCACAAGAACTACTGCTCTGTATATAACAAACCAATCAATGCGGCCAAATGTCTACTCAGCCATTGTGGGGACGAATACATTTGGCTTCCGGAATCATGGAAACAGGTACAAAATCATATTAACATGATTCAAAACTGCCACAACAAATATTTGACTTAATGAGTTTTTTAAAACACTACCCATTATTATTTCAGTGTTCTCAAAAATGCGGAAGGAAAGGACGGCAGACGCGGATTATTAATTGCGTCAGTGTCAGAACGAAGGAGAAAGTATCTCGTCACTTATGCAATAAAAATCTAAAACCAAAGAGGAAAAGAAAGTGCAATCAATCGAGATGTAAGTATAAAATTTGTTGCTATTCAAGATTAATAAACTGAATTAATAACCAGGCCTTTACATGAGTTGCAAAGAGGTGAAACACTATATGAGGACGAAAGAAAATAGAGACTATATAATATCCATTGGGGGACGCCCCGCGCAAGTGTACTGCTATAAGATGGACACCCCAGAGCCTCAGGAATATATTAGCTTACACCCCGACACGATGAACTATGCGGAAATCTACGACAAAAGGTAAGCCTTCTCGAAGCCCATAGGTAGAGCTTCGTTAAAGTTCCAATTGCCTTTCAGATTAATCAACATCCATTCGTGCCCTTATGATGGACAACGAAGGGATAATTGCCGTTGCGATCAAGTTGGAACAAATAGGTCCGGCTTCACGAATTTCTGGAAAGTCAGAGTAAACATTACATCTATGAAAATCATTGGTAAGTTTTACATCTTTTAGTCTCCCCTGCATAAATCAATTCAACCACACTTTTTCCATCAGGTGACGATTTCACATTCTCAAAACAAACGAAAGGCACACAAACACCGTACGGCACCGCTGGAGATTGCTACAGCGCCATACATGGATGCGCGCAGGGGAGATTCTCGGTAGACTTGACGAACACCTCGTTCAAGCTAGCCAGACATGTGAAGTGGGAGGAGATAGGAGCCTATGTTTCCTCTGAAATACACAGAACGGTAAGCAGCCATTGCATAATAATTTTGAATCAGTCGCAAGAACTTACATAACTTCTAAATTTGTAAAATCAAATTGAATGGAATCACATGCATGCAAGCCGATCAGTGCAGTTGAATCCAGATTGGACATTTAATTCGTAAGTCCTAACCTCAAATTTAAACAAACATAACCTAACTTAACACGTTAGCTGCCACCCATATATAATCATATTGATTACTGGGAGGCCGCGTGGTCCGCCGATGACCTAATACAATAGATGATTTCCAGGCCACGTGGATCGCTGTTGACCCACGTTTCTATGTATTTCTAATGGAACATAACTTCCAATGGCGCTACGGTAATGTAACTGTCTTAGCACTGTTGGCTTAATGTGAATTAAAATTTTTTTTTGCGTTTTTTATTTTTTTAAATCCGTTGAGAATGGCGTGGTAATCATGCAATGACGTGGGTCAACGGCGAATCACGTGGCAGCTAACGTGTTAAATGTCTATTTTTTTATTTACGCAAACGAAACAAATGAAGGATATACCTTGGATACCAATAAATTTTCGACTAGTGACAACTTCAAGTAGTCACAGTAACAGTTTCCCATAAGATTACACATGTCGTCGCTTTCACATATCGGTGAATTTTAAAGCTTCCCTCACTTAAACGTTCGTGTCATTTTCACAAATACGAAGTGAATCTTACTGACAAATTTGGAACAATATCCAACTTTATGAAAAAATATCTACTACTATTACTAAATACTATCATACTAGGAGGTCACAAAAGTATTGTCATGAAATAATTCGGTTATTAAGAAGGACACGCTTCTATGGATTTTTAAAAATGCAAAACAATGGGCACAAAAAACACACCCAAGCATCATATTCAACGTCAAAAATAAAATATCGCAGTTTAGATCAGAAGTAGTATTTTGTCAGATTCTGACTTAAGTGACGCAATCCAAATTTCAGAAGTCTATCTTTCACAATAACCGAGTTATTACGTAGGCAATACTTTCACGACCACAGAAATGTCGCTAGAAGAAAATTATATGTTATGTATTTTTTTTATATTCTAGGAAACATCGGCTTCCGGAAAATGCGGTGGATATTGCGGGAATTGCTTTCCCGACCCGAGCATTGGCTTAGCCGTTGAAATAACTTAAGGCATCGTTTAGACATTGTTTGGTGTTCAAGAGAAGCAAAGATGAATGTAACCGTATGTACAATCGAAATGAATAAGGTTGTAATAAATTGGAGAAACTTAGGCACTAAGAATCCGAAAAAGATGAAAAAGATATATTTACTTGTATTTGGGCTCTGTTAAAATGACCGTACTATGTTAATTAATTAATTTCTGAATACGTGTAAAGGCTATGTGAAGTAAAAGTTAATGATAATACTATCATTATCGGTGCATGTGACAGACCTGTGTGATAAAAAAAATAACAAAATTCTAATTTCATACTATATTTGACCTCAACGTACTGATATATTTCTTAAGTTTAATTTTAAATAAATAAGGCCTAAAGTGTTCAACTGCCCAAACATGCACAAAACTCGCTTCTATAGTTTTGGCATTGCAAGGTTTTGTAGCATATGTAATTAATATATTTTTGTTTGGAAGTAATCGCGATTATTGGGCTTAATAAATATCAATATCCTACCCACCCGGAGACTCTTTGTTCTATAAATATCTTGATAAAGATAGGTCAGAGGGACCAAGGCAGATGAATTTTGTGGAAAAAAAAAATGAAGCAAATACATTTCTTTATTTGTAACTATGCACGAGTCTAAAACAAGATTTGGAGACCTTCCCAAACATTTTATTTGTTAATTTTAGTCAATATATTAGAATTTTTATTCTACAGGAATATTAATTTGTGTTTTTTATACTTACTAATACTAAGCACATTTTTAATTTATTAGGCAACTAGTTGCTTTTATCTTGAATTTTATAAGTAGAGTTTAAAAAATAGAGACGAGTTTCTAGGAGCCTTCATCACACAGGAAATTAAAATATACTGACGACCGAATATTTGTACTTCACATTGTTTAACACGCCTAACCATTTCTTTGCTTAGAGAGAAGACTTTATTTGTATTATGATAAACAACTGCCCAGTATTTTAGTATTACAATTAATACATAATAATTAGGTTATATAACTGCCATACCAAATTGTATATTATTGGTTTTTATAATAATTTCTCTTAAAAGACCTTGAAGAATACTCTTTTCACGTACAACAATGGGTTTTTCATTTTTAATTCAAATCTCAAAATCAAATTTTTCTCATCGCTCTTTTTATATGCAGTAATTAGAATAGTACACATCATATGAAAAACTTTTTTGTTACCATTTTCTATGGCCGGAATTAAAGGTCCATTTTACACTGAGCAAACTTTGATAGCTCATTTTCTATGACCTATGACGACTATATTTCGAAAATCTCTTATATACAAATTTTTGTAAGAAATGGATAATACAAATATTTCCAATATGATGTGTTCTATTGTGATAACGCTATAAAAAAAAAACATTTAACGGTAGTTCAAAATAGCTATAAGGATTACATGTTGTTGCGACCGATATATAACACGACGATATGAAAATCTGAGACGTATGAATGGCAATAATAATACTTTAAATTGTAGTTCTTTTAACACCTCTGTGAATAGCTAACCAGTGCGTTAATATATTTTTAAAATTAATTCTACTGCCGATTGCCAAAAATGTACGTACAAAACCTTTCTCTATGTTTTAAATTAAACCCATTTTAAATTTGCCTCATATTGAGGCCCATTATAGTATTTACATAAATAAAGTTTAAAATGTTAGTACTTTATGATAATTTAAACGATGTACAATACAGGCTGTCTTTAAAGTTTTTTTTTTATTTTATTTATTAGCTGAAAAAAGTTGTTTTTAGAAATCACTAATAAACAAGTTGTTTTAATTAATTTTAGTTTGAGGTTAGAATCTGTGACAAACCAAATACAGAGAACGTCAACCTCATTCGGTGATTTCCATTAACAGTAAAGTTAAAAAAGTAGCGACAGCAAAATGTAATATATATATGTAAACTTCAAGCGACATCAAAAGATGACAATTAAAGAGAGTCAAGGGAATACGAGTAATTTTATTTTGAGTGATCGAATTGCCTGTCGCTAGCAACAGACGAACTTCTCTGATTTAGGCTTTAATTACACATCATCATGCATTTCAATTTTGATAAAAACCAGTTTGATCTCGAAAAATGCTTATTAACAAAAATAAAGGACAGCTTGTATTAAGAAATGTGTATTGTGAATAAATTATATATAAAAAATGCTTCGGGGTTTTAAAGTCAATATACTGCCAAAAATTTGTTTGCTTATTTGTTTTAAGATAATTTTCATTTTCTCTAAAATTTTACGATTCGGTCTCTTCCATATTCAGTCAAGAAAATTTTACGTTTTAGAGAAAATGGAAGGCCATTTTTTTTTTTTTGTTTATTTATTGTTCATAACTGCCAGTGTTGTATATAATTGTATTTATTTTTATTGTAATGGAACATTTCATTTCATTTCACATATTGTAATTAACATGAATGAAATGTAAGGTTCCAAATTTTTTTTATTTTAATCTTAATTTCTTTTTTAAAGACTGTTAAAATACTCAATAAATCTAAGGACTAGAATTTCCGAAATAGTTATTTATTAAGTTGTTTCCTTGTGTGACACAGAATCATTTTTACGCATGTCGGATTAAAATCATTAACTGTTTAATTTGTAAAAACACACACCCTATTTCTAATATTTTTTGTATCAGTAGTTAGCGATAGTTGATATGAAATAAAACATTTTTGCCATGAAACCATTCGTGTCTCTATTTCAACATTTCCCAGAATGCTCCAATTAAATACAGGCATTACAAATAGAAAATACCAGCGTAAAAAAGCCAGTTTACTGTGTAGTAGTGAATCTTAGGCACAGGAGATCCACGTAAGGTGGACATTGATATCCTAGATTTATTATTATGGGAATGACCACATTTAAAGCTGCTTGCCATTATAGTTTTTTCAGTAAATTCAAAGTTCGGTGAATATACAGGGTGGTCCGAATTTTAGTCGGGAAACTTCGCCAGCGGATACTACGCCTAAAAATAATAACTTTTTGTCATTTAAACATATATCGAAAAACGAATGGATTTCAAGATACAAGGTGTTGAGGTTGACGGGAAAAACATTTTTTTTCAATATCTCAATAACGAATAAAGATTTTTTATTCAAATTTGACATACAAGTATAATTATGACAAGCACACCGGCTAAAATAAATTTTGTCCAAAATATTACACTGGGTGATTATTTTTTCCTGATCGATTACCCCTTAAACCACAAGAACTTTTTGTTTGTACGCCACTGGTCAAATTTAATAGAAAAATTTTATTCTACGTTCCTTTTAGAGAAAAAAGTATTTTTGGCTTTTTTTCGAAATCCTTATGGTTTTTGATAAAATTGACATTTTCTACAACCCATAAACGACGGGACGACCTGTATGTCAAATTTGAATAAAAAATATTTATTCGTTAGATATTAAAAAAAAAAAAAAATTTCTGCCAACCTCAACACCTTGTATCTTGAAATCTATTCGTTTTTCGATATATGTTTATACGACAAAAAGTTATTATTTTTACTATTTTTAGGCGTAGTATCCGCTGGCGAAGTTTTCCCGACTTAAATTCGGACCACCCTGTATATATTAAAAAATAATTTTTCCAAAATTCTCTTCTGTTAGGCAGAAATCCATATTACTGTTTGGTTACAAAACATGTGGGATGACTCATTCGACTTAGGATAAGCCGATTTTTCCCTATTTATTGATTGATTGGTTGATTAACATTTTTGCATTCTTTATTTTATAAAATTCTGAAACTATGGAAAAACCATTTAAAACCTTTCAAATTTTTCTCTACCTCAATATTAAGACGAAAAAAATTCAATGTCCCTCTTACGTCACTCACCCCCACCCCTTTATATTAGGAAAAACATACAAGTTAAAAAAAATGGATTCAGCGACTTGTGCAACTAAAAGCAACTACAAAAGAATGGCGTGTTACATTAGTTGCCTGAAAAATAAATGAGGGGTGAAAAATCAATTGCAGTCAATGAGGCGTTCAAAAAGCCACGTTTCAATTAGCATTAAAAGCGAGAAAAAATATAAGACTTTGGCACAAACCTTTGAAATGTTTTTTATTCCTCCAAACTTCTCTTATTTTCATGATGCTCCAGGCCTGGTGCGTTATTTCCCAGAACACTCTGTATCATTTCCACGCAGGTGGCCCATAAAATTTTGGCAAGTTCGTCGTCTCTTGCTGCTACGCTCTCTTGGCATTGGAAACAATTGTTGAAATACACACCTACGACAAACGAGATTCGTAAGAATCCAAATTTCATGTATTGAGGGGAGGTAATTTATTTCTTGAGATCATAATCGATAAAATTAAAACTCTGCAAAAGAGTGAAAAATATTTGTTACCGGAAATGGATACACAGAATAAGAACATTGCTGTATTTACCGTGTGTTATCAGTCTGTTCCATGTCTTGTAGGTTTTTTGGTGTCGCATCGAAAGGATGCCACACGCTTGGTTCGGTACGTTTTTAATTTGGTTATATTTTTTGTTAAAAACATTTCTTCGGGCCAAATCATTTGGTATTTATCAAATTTAATGTTAACAATTTAAAATTCTTAGATGTTAGATAGTCAAAAGTTAAATTGAAAACTCAAGTAATCCCTACAATAATGTAGAATACCGCAAATACCCAATCGTCATTCATTGCATGTCGGTATTAATTATAATTAGTTTGCTTATAAATTTATCTAAATTCTGTCCTAGGTTCCTAGTTTGTTGCCACTCTAGATTATAAATACCTGTTACTCCAGTTAGTTCCAAGGCGGTGGCACAATACACCGTTGTGCTGGCGGCCTGCTGCAAGGACTTTGTAAAGGGCCTTACTATAGCAAACAACAGCCTGTACAACCACCAATTTCTGGCTAATTTCGAGGAAACCATGTTGCCGGGATGTAGACTAAAAATGGAGATTCCGGATGTCTGAAGATTCTTCGCCAACTGCCTGGCGAAAAGTACATTGCACAGTTTGGAGTTATTATAAGCCATCATGTCCCAATACTTGCTAGCCGAGTCTGGAGACAGCGTTAGCGGGCACAAGTTTTCTAGATTCAGATTGGCATATCTGTAAACAAAAGCATTCCGTCATTTGTCTTCGTGAAAAACTACCGGTGTACCTATGCGATTCCGAGGAAACTACAACCACTCGGGATCCGCTGACTAACAGTGGACGTAACAATATAGTTAAATAAAAATGGGACAAGTGATTCACTTGAAAAGTAGTTTCGAAACCATCCAAGGTTTTGCTGAAGGGCAAGCCGAAGACTCCAGCGTTTAATATCAACATGTCTATCCTATCGTACTTGCTTTTCACGGTGTTCGCAAACTGAACCTAAAACAAAGAGTAACCAATTAAATGAAAGCTCATAATTTCAAAATTATATGAAACTATTGTACAACACTAGCGTTACAACCCTAACAATTTTATGTATTATTGTCCCCGGTATAACGTAATCTATTACTTACTACTGATGATAACGAATTCAAATCCAAATAAATTGCTATGCAATTGTCACCAGCAGCGGGTTTATCTTCTCGTATCTGGTTGATCGCTTCCTCAGCAGCTGCCAAGTTTCGGCAGGCCAAAATTACAGTACACCCATGTTTTGCCAAGGACTTGGACGTTTCAAAGCCTATGCCGGCGTTAGCGCCCGTAACTATAGCCACTTTCCCATTTAAATCACGTCCATGCAGTACCTGATTAAAACAGTGATATACACTAGGTTGTGAGAAATAATCTAAAGGCTTACTTGAAGAGCGGTACTAGAAGCATCAAATCTTTGTCTATAGTCATTGACGTGTTCCTTCTCTTCTATAGCAAAGGCCAACCTGGGATCTGTGTATGTAGTCCTTCTGTTATCGTGGTCAACGTAGATCACTTTTCCTGTATTTTTGTCGATGCACCTCTCCCAACCGAATGGAAGTTCTCCGGATACCTTGATAAATATAAAACATTCTTTTAGCATTCGTGCTCGTCAGTTAGCAGAAAAAAAATAGGTATTAACTACTAACCTTCTTTTTCTTGCCGGTCCTAGGGTGTGTCCACTGTGTATTTTTCGTTAAATGGTTTGCATAAAAAACGCTCCCATCTACAGTTACTCTCTCCTCCCATCCTGGTGGAAGCTCATCCTCACTATCAGACTCTGGCAGATTCATTTTATTTCGATGTATCTATTCCTTGTTCCGTTGTTTACGCTTGGAAGATTATTATTATTATTAGGAATTCTAAATATTTGCAAACGCAATGATAAACAATTTCCACATCACCTGGTTTAATTAAATATATTTATGACAACTTGAACTTTGCTTCTTTAACAGTTAAAATGTTTAAATTGCGTTTACACTTCGCAAATAAATTCAGCTGATTTGAGTAATTTAACGTAAATGTCAAAGGTTACGGGAACCCCGGCCACCCCGCAAAGTCAGGTCGTATTCGACACATCGGCAGGCAGTGGCGTAGGTAATCAGCTTTTTCTAGGTAATTATTTATTTTTTTATTGACGACCTATAAATTTTTACCTTATTTTTTAGATGAAAAGATGGGCCATAAATATATCAAATCAGTCACATACATTTATTTCCAAGTTTGGCAGGGCACCTAAACAATCAAAACTGACATTAATCCAATCGGTTCTTTTGATCTTTGTGGTTAATAAAACCATGACCTTGACGCCATGTTGAAAGAATAAAACACAGGACCGATCCAACCATTTATTAGAATACAGAGATGTATTAAATATAATTAGTGTGTATGGGAAAAAGAAGTAATAATATACTTGATTCTTAAAATATAAATAGTTTTATAAAATCTTTTTTTAATAAAATAATGTTGAATGATAAAGACGCATTTAGGTACATATAATATACTTTTAAATGTATTGGTAAAATTTAAATGAAAATAATTATTATATAGTAATTGACGCTAGTTAATGATAGAAATATATTTTTGTGAAAACATCAGAACAAAAATATATGTCTTGTGCATTATAACCATATAATTTTCCGTTTAATTTTCTTAAGTCTTTATGAATAAAATGATTATCTGAAACCTACAAAACAGTTTTATAAATGAACACGAAAGTGTTATAGAAATAAAAATGCATTAGTTTTTGTTTTACTTTATTGGTGCAGCTAAAAATTATTTTATTTATATTAGTCATTTTAAAAAAAAAATAGACTTCGGAAGGAAATAATTGACCAAAATATAAAAAAAATTCAAATTTCATCCTTTTTAAGGCGCACTTTTTGGTGCATTTTAAATCCATCGTATAGCTAGTCATTTAACTGTTTTATCTAATAAACGACCGTTGTGCTGAGTACTACTCTGAGTACTACTCAGGTCAGGATCAACGGATCAACGATGTCTTGCCTGTTAATAATACTGTGAAATATTCATTTTTTTCAAATATATGCTGACGTTTATGTGATATGTCATATACGCCCAATAAGCTCGTTCGTCAAGCTGTCAAAACGTGATTTTGTTTCCATACTATCACCCCAGAATACTCGTAACCATAGTGACCCCAAAAGCACAATGTGAAATACGCATAACAGAAAAACATAAGTATTTATATTATGTGAACTGGTAAATTGACAGTTGACAGCTGTCAAACCGTGATTTTGATGCCATAACCGTAATCAGCAGTCCCACAAACATAATATATCTGTCCAAACATATTAAATTTTGCTCAAAATAATTAATTGTTAACTTAAATCTATAATTGTAGAAACTAAAAAATTTAAAAATGCAAAAGCAAGTGTATATTTTTGTTTCAAACGCTTGCTACATGCAAATGGTAAATTTTTGACAATAAATAATAGTACATTGTACTATTATTTACATACATATTATGAAAAGATGAATAACAATATTACGGATTAAAGTTTTAATTATATGATTCTAATTTGTAAATATTTTTATTTAATTGTTGTTATTAAACTACCAGAAATTTGATGATAAGTCATCTTATAAAGAGCTAAAAATACGTATTTCCCTTATGGGTTACCTTATTAGTGCATAATTATATGTTCGCAATCCTGCCCTGACTTTGGGCAAATAATTCAAAAAGACGGACCTGGCTTCCTTCCCATGGCGGCCAGCAGTGGGGGTGTTGGTTTATTAGACTTATGTGGAGTCCATTTTGAACACGCTTTTATTATTTAAGAAGTTCGTGAGTTAAGAGGCCGCCACAAAATATCCTGATGTATTTATTTATTTGTTTGTAGCCTCTTCCCCTAAACAAAACGCTAAACATGTCAACCAAAACAAGTGGAGTTCATCTTAAAAGCTCAGATTTATAGAATTATAGAAAAAGAATTCACAATAACTACTTTGATCATGTCGCAACTCGCAACAGAAGTAATTTCGAACGTACTCCTACACTTATGCAACCAATTATACAAGATCGTGCATCACGGATCATCGCAGGATCATGGGGCAAATACTCATTCAACTGCGTCCTTTTTCATGAACCGAACCTGTCTAACCTCCACTATTTTTTGAGAAAGATACAAAAAATATTTTTTAACTTTATTGTTCATTAAAATTTTCAGTCTCAATATAAAATACTAAAAATAGAAACACGAGAGGAACTAACATTAGCATAATGATTATTAATACCACAAATATATCAAATATTTTGTGTTATTACATAGGTAGGTATGCCTGATATGCCTAATACCTATCCTGTCACTATATCCTTGAAGATGGAAATTCAAATTGAATATAATCTAAGTACGCCTATGCGTATACAAAACAGTTTACCCAGAAGTTGGAGGTGGCTCACTAACTTTTTCTAGTCAAACTAAAGTTTCGACTATCGTGTGATTAATGATTATGCGTTTGGCAGGAGGGTGTGACTTCGTTCCGGTGACGTTGCCTGGCCATGCGCGCAATCGAGTTCCACGTCATCTGGAGGTGTGGTTCACTGCGATGATGTCGGTGCGGTTAGTTATGTGCACCATTGATTTCACGTCACTAGGTTGGGCGGTTTCATACTGGTGACGAAACGTAGTGAGGGACGTTAGCCTTTAGAATCAATAATGTTAGTATGTACTTTGCTAGTTGATGACTTTCGCAACTAAGTAATAATAATAATAAACCTATCATGTACCATGTACTTACTTAAAACAATTTATCTGATAGCGGGCGGCGTAGTCGAGACAGTTTTTAGTTTTAGCGATCCTGCCATATCGTATTTTAGTATGTACCTACCTATTTCATATAAATTGATAACATTTCACAACCGATCTTTATGTATCGATAGAGGTATCTGATTATAAAGCGGATAATTAGGTAATTTACGAACCCTATCTAATTATAACACCATTAGCAATAATTCGACAACAAAATTTAATTATGTTTTTGATTATCTCAACAAATAACTGATACAATCTATAAAATCCATTGTACTTAAGTGCGTTTAATATATTGCATAACTGCCGCTATCACTAAATATTCGATTATATAAAAATTGGTGACGGCCAATAACCAGAAACCGGTTCACGGATAATGTTACGTAACCTTCTTGATATAGGAGTTCCCTAAACTAAAAGTAAATCTTTCACCCAGTGAATTTACGTAATGCATGTATGGTAATCATTTACAACCACTGGTATGCGCGTGTGTGATTGCTTTTGAAAACAGGTATATTATTGGAATGATGGAGGAAAGGTCGGAATAGCATATGCATTTATTAGCGTTTTAAATAATTCAAATGTTTTCAATATCCAATTAATTCAGAGGCGCAGGCACAGGGGTGCGCATATAGGGTTGTCACCGAGACAGACGAGACAATTTGGAAGTTCAAGATCACCACAGATTTCAAAGACTGCAAATTCGAAGATAAAGGGGGTGGGAATAGTCTACAAACTTGGTGCCGTACGGCAAATTATATCACCAATATATTAAAAGATAATGTACAAAATAAGGGCTATGGGACAAGCTAAATGAGAAACCCAAATGCATACAAAAAGGATAGGTAACAAAGAAGAAAAAATTACAGAAAACGAGCTAATCTTAATCAAAGTGGTGGAAGACTTCTCCACGCTGAAGTTCGATGGTACTCGTGCAACACAAATTCGAAAGACAAGTCTTCAAAGTTTTACATCTGAACGTTTAGAACAATTATTAGCTGCAAATGAACGATTTCGCTGCTTCAATATTGTATAATCGCTTTAGTTTTAGACGTTTCAGATCTTGCAATAAATTGCGCCATTTTTTATTGCATCGTCTAATAACAGAAATTGTCGTAATTTGACGTCTGCAACAGATATGGCGCAATTTATTTATTTATTTACTTGTCGATTTTTTTCACAAACAGTAATACACCCATAGTAGTTTGTAATGTGTTCCTATTTAGTTAGTTAGTTTTAGTTTAGTATAATTATTATCATGTACAAAATTAACGTACGAATAAATAAGCATAAGTAGGGACCTACACATTTTTATACGATCACAAATAGCAAGGCAGAAATTAACATTTACGTCTACTAATCACAGTAATAACTGATAAATTAATAAGGTGTTTAGATGATAATAAATTGGTTTTTATTTTGGGAACCAAATGTATTTCTCTACAGAATTTTTTTTTTATTTTTCATGTTTCTTATGAATTATATTATAATATTTCATTTCGGACCCGGTACATAAGAAATCTTTGGCATGATGTTTCTGTGTTTAAATTTTGTTGTATTTCGTTATTAGCGATTGTTCGAGTAGGTATTATGGTTATGTTGAATTGTGCATAAATTACCAAATTAGAGAAGGTTCTATTTGCTAACAATTTTTCCCTGATTTTCAGTGCTAACAACGGTTTTTCTTTCCCCTTAACGATCGTACCCACTATATATACAGGGTGTTTCCTGAGTGACTGGCCATACGCTAGTGGGAAGTAGAGAACCCCGATACGGTTTCAGAACTACCCTTATTTTAACTCTTAGGCCCTCCGCACATTAAGCTACTAAAAAGAAACTAAACTAGTTAGAAACATAAATCACAAACTAGTTACAAATTATGAATCGCACACGACGCTACTGAAAGTTCTTCTACTAGTCTTAAATTCAATGATTGTTCTGCCATTTTCGCCGTTTTGCGTAGTTGTTTACAAAAGAAACTAGAAACTAAACGCCAAGCGACTCTGCATGTCGGGTTGAGACTGACTGATTACCAACGCGTTACAAACCGGTTACCAACTAGTAGCGTTGTGTGCGGATGCTCATTGAAATACATGGGCAGTGACTAATAACTAACTGCTAGGTGATTTAAGTTTGTAACTAGTTTCTTTTTAGTAGCTTAATGTGCGGAGGGCCTTAATTCCCCTCGTTTCTGGTATACAGCATGTTTTCCATTTTTTGGCAAAATTTCGATCGGCCATATTTTTTTAGTGCCATGGCTTCACCGAATTCACGAATTGAACCAAATTTGGCAGATATGTTTCACTAATGGATGTCTACATTATTCAGTAAACAAAAGAAAAAAATAACATGGCTGTGGTCAAACATTTTTTAATAAGTTACGTGTCCCTCCCCTCCGACTGCAACAAAAAACATCAGCAATGTCCTTGGACGACTTTAATAATGTGTGAAAACGTTTATTAAATATAAGGGCCGGATCTTATTGTTAAATTTATGTACTATTTTTTTATATTTACAAGCAAAAAGAATTGAAAACCACCAATGACTTTTGTTAGAATAAGCACAGGGTCGTCGCTTTTAAATGATCGCGATATCAACTTAACATGTGGATTTCTGATTCTATCGTTAAGTCCAATGTTATAATTAAACAAATAATGAGAAAGTCAATTGTCTTTGCTTTGCTCTTACCTGTTTATTTATATTCCAGGACTTACGACGGAATCAGAAATCGATTTGTAAAGTTGATACTGCGCACAATATTAGTTAGTAATTATACAAAAGTAAAATAACGCATCTAAAATTAAATTAAACAAATAAACAAATTTTGAAAAATAGATATTTATGTACAAGGCATTAAAGTTCAACTTTTATCATGAATGTGGAGAATAAACCACATGAGTGATAAAAAGAAACTTTAATGCTGAGGTGCATTTTAAATTTTTTTTTTTAATCCAGAAACTGTGAAATTAAGATTAATTAACTCTATTTTTTAAATAATTTTCATTTCAGTGCCATTAAGAAATGTCATAATTATTTTTAAATGTCAAATCGGAATAATTTTACGTAGTTTAGGTATACTATTAGTGTACTTTAAAAGTTGCCATTGAAAATTCAATATACAGGGTGATATTTTTAGGTAACTTCCCCTTGACCACGGCACTGTAATTTTTTCTTTTGTTTACTGTGTAATGTAGACATCCATTAGTGAAACATATCTGCCAAATTTAGTTCAATTCGGTAAAGCCATTAAAAAAATATGGCCCATCGAAATTTTCGCAAAAAATAGAAAACATGCTGTATGTCAGAAACGAAGGGCATTAGGGGATAAAATAATAAGGGTCGTTCTGAAACCGCCTCGGGGTTCTCTACTTCCCACTAGCGTATGGCCAGTCACTCAGGAAACACCCTGTATATGGTGTCTCTTTTATTATTATTTTTTTGGTTCTTCCGGAGTGCGGTCGCAGCTATAATCAAATTCAGAAGAATTACTTATTTCTTTGTGTTAGTAACTGGTTTTCGTTTTCATTCATGAAAATAAGTAAATTTTCATTCATTCTTTTTCTTTACGGTCATCAACTTTTCGGTTACGTTTATACTTTTAATTATTATGTATTAACGGTTGCATTTTTAGGCATGAAAGCGTGTCAAACGTGTTTGCCTTCTCTCATATTTGTGATATTAACCCGAGATCCGAGTACTAAAAATGAGTTTTCTGTTCATATTTTAATTTATTATCGTCATTTCGTATTTTGTCATTGCTAAAAATAAAATTAGTAATTACATGACTATAAAAACTGGAACTCCTGAAGGCACGGTTACTTCCGATTCTTCTTTTAAGTTTTATAAATAATTTTTGCAATGTTCGTAATATATCAGCAAAAATAGTTTCATATGCTGATGACACTGTTCTTGTATTTGAAGGCTGAAATTGTAAAAATATGACTGAAAAGGTATCATATCAGATATGAAAATAATAAAAAATTGATTAGTTTCTTAATTTACTCAGCTAAATACCGTTTCACTTATTAGTACATCCTTCTGATACTATAATTCTCCTATATTTATTGTTTTTTTTTTCTCTCATATTAATATGTTCTTTATAATAATTTTTCAAAAATGATGTAATTATACAGGGTGAACCTCAACTTATTTCATTCCTTTTAAGGGGGATTTCTGTAGATATTTGTAATACGTACCTTTGTAGGTACGTAAGAACAAAAAAAATTTAAAAAAGAAAGTGGAAATCTGACCCACCTACCTTACATAAAAGCAGTGTCGATATTGAACTTTTGGTAACCCCTGTATGCCTTTACCGAGTCACTTGTGATATGAACAACAAGTTTTGTGTATCTAAGTTCTTTGAAATTGTAAATGTATAGGTCCAGTGGCTAAAGCTCTTAAAATATTGGAAGTTTTCGTGAATTTTTTTCTCGAAAGCCACACAGCATATTTCATTAATTTTCTGTGTATGGACTTACCATTAAGAGACCTTTTATTAAATAAGTTGGGGTTCACCCTGTATGTAATATATTTATTTTTAAATGTATAATTTTTGATTAGCACAGAACAAGCCTAACTGAATTTTCAAAGAGAGCTAAACAAAGGATCATTATGCGGAAGTTGCCACTTTTAAAATTAGGAAAATATGTAAAATAAATTATTGAAATTAATAATAACCTTATTTCATATAACAAAAGTCTAAAATCAATATTAATTAAAACCAGTCATAGTCTTTCTAACGTAACACGCATATATTTCTTAATAATTATTCAAAAATAATCAACAATAAAATTTACATTCAAAATAAGGACACATCAAACAGAAAATGAATGCATATGGTGACTTGGAAAACTTAATTTAAATAAAATTATTTTACCATAAATAAAAGTTTCTTTTGAAAAATATTTAGTTTTACTCACATAAATAAAATACGATATGGTGTACTCAATAAGCTATGATGGCCAGCCGGCTATTGTGCCGTCACTGATTCTTGTTCGCGGCCAGTTTGTCCAGGAGGTTTGACGACACCCTGCATACAAGAGTAGCATCCCTAGTAGCATGTCCAATGAACGTCCAGAGAAGGTCCGAGTCACCCAGGGACGTTCACGGACGTCATATGGACATCCGAAATGGACGTAAATTTTATTAAGTCCGTTGTGGATGTCATATGGACGCAATGGGGCATACATTTTATGACGTTCATTATCGATGTCCTATGGAAATCTTAATGTGGTACAAAATTTATTATGTCCTCTGTGGATCTCCTATTGATATCCTAATGGGATATGCATTTTATCAGGTTAATTTTGTGAATATCCTGATAGGACGTAAATTTTATTAAGCCCATTATGGATGTCATATGGACATCATAAAGGCACGTACATTTATTACGTTCATTATGAATGTACTATGATATCCTGCAAGGACATACATTTTATAAAGTCCATTATCACAGAAAATTCTGTGTTCTGTGTAATGTGGCTAGCATCAGACTACGATCCAGTAGATGGGGTTGCTTGCAGTTCGCAGATTTAGTTCTGTTCCGCTTTGATTTTTAAGAGGATAAGGTAGATTTTATATCGTATGAACGTCCATCTGCGGTTTTCTTCCGATTGATGTCTTTCGAATATTTATTTCGGACGTACTTCACAGTCGTTCAATTATGTCCATTGTTCCAAATTGTGACATCTAAACATAGGATGTCCACTAATATTTGTGTGCATCCATATAGGACGTTCTGTGTATGTCCCAATGTGTATTGAATGTTATCATCTTTGCAATATTACCTATCTGTACAGTACATTTAAATTTTTTTCATTACAAAATAACATCTATTATAGGTTCTAGATAGTTCAGAAATCCTGCTATTTTAAATGAGGAATAAATTTAGATAAAACGCGTCAAACGACGTTCCCAACAACTTAAAATACTGAAACTGAGATGATTTCCGATTGCGCAATTTTTCGAAATAAAAATTTGCACTTAAAAAACCCTTTTAAAGACTACACCTTAACACAACTGTCCTTTAATACATTATTATTCTTCCTGGTTACTATTTTTTGGTAAATAGCCCCAGAAAAAAAATAGAATTAACGTGAGAAGCAACGTAAGAGCGGACCGCGTTGATGGGAAATGTTCTAGAGCGACAGGCGGCGAACATTCCCGAACATTTTAAATATATTATTCGCTGACGAGCGCGAGGTTAGTGAATTTCGGTGTCCGCTTCCCCGGCTTGCCGTTTCAGTCGATAATATGTTACAAGCACGGGACTGAGTTATGTAATATACATTTTAAAAATCATGCTGTAGTTATCTGTATATAATTCGATAAAATTTTAAGCAACCACTAAATTGTTATGTGATTTTTTTGTGATAAAAAATTCTTTTTACACGCGGGCTACACATAGAGATCGTGAAATAAAATAAAATCGTACGCCAAGTAAATTATATACAAAATTATTCAAAATTTATTATAAAAACGACAACTGTGCAATTTAAATTACATATTCAAATAAAGTTCTCTTATCGACTCAAGAAAAAACAAAGAGCCTTGGTAACTGGTGCGAGGAAATTAAATATATATAAAACCGATACAATTTACCGGCGATTTTAAATATCTGGTATTTGTGTTGTTAACTGGGAAATGGTGCGTTTTTGAAAAAGGACTGTCGCTGCCCATGATAAATCAAACATTTGTTAAATTTGGAGTGCTCTGAGAAAATGGGGAAAAAGGCAAGAAAAACTAGGTGGCGTACTTTAACTATAGCTGGTAAGTGTGAAGTTGTGTCAAATTTAAATTAACGCATGCAGCAATTGCACTTTTATTAAATCAAAAAAAAAACATACCTATATTAAAAAGTGTAATGGAAAAATTTTTGTGGCGCTGGATTTAGACAACCAGTAATTTATCTTGATGCCTGGGGGGATGGCTACATTTAAGTGTATTTTCTTCCCCACCCCCCCTAAGACTAATTTAGGTGTTGCATTTGTTGAAACAAATAGGAAAGACTGAACGTTTTGTTGTTAAAACATTAATGGGGCGTGTCTCGAGTTAAAGAAGTACCTATATCTAGATTTTATTTTGTGAAAATTACCTTATCTTTTTCTGATCACGAGATCTGCATCGAAACGCTCATCTTTACCTCGGAAACAGTTTGGCGCAATTTAATTAACTCTCCGCTCAATCGCTCCAGCAGGAATTAAATGAATTGATCAGAAAGCCTCCTAAACATAACAATTGGTGACCACTAATCAATTAGGCATCTAAACAAATGTGTCGTTTCTGATACTTATGCTGGCTCCGTATGAATAACTTGATATTGATTTTACAAGTAAACGTTTTGAGGAAGGTGAGATCTAGAACACTCCGGCTGATTTTATTCAGTGTTCAAATTGTGAAGTCATTGATTCCATAGAACTTGTTTTTAATTGAAATTGGAGCGTGTTTTTTGTTGCCATTTTTTATAATATAATATTTATCTCGCATATTATTAATATTAATAATTCGTTTCTGTACAGGTACATATATAGGTATTAGACCTCAGAATTAATTTGAATACGCCTAATCAAGATCCTTTGGCAGGGTAGATGTTAATGTTTAATTGGGTGTTTAATCTAAAGCAGATGGAAAATATCTTTGCATTTAGGCTAAAAAAAATTATATTGTGGCCACATTATTGCATTATTTTTAATTTCTATAAAAGGGTGTCGACTGTAAAAATGCTTCTGTGAGGTCTCGTGTGAGGTCATAAAAGATAACAAGATTTTTAACATTTAAAGAGGCATATAGTCATAGTCATTAGTCAGTCATGTCTTCCTATTTTAGATGGTGCGGATGAATTTATAATTCATTATATCCATCTATGGTCGAACAAAATCTTTTCTTTTCCCCCCTTTCTCGTGGCAATACACTAGAACACTATAAGCTCTAATAATGACTAATTGATTATATTAAGGCAAATCGAATATAACAGTACACGAAGTATTATCAGTAAGTACCTACACACTTATTTATCATCACGCGAATGTTTCAAGCCACGCCGCAACACTTAAATTGTATAGTTATATCGTAAGCAACATTCTCCTTCCTGGTAGGAAATATACATAATGAAAAATACTCGGGACATAAAAAAAAACAACCAAAACTATTAGATTGATATTGATATGAAATTGCATAAAACCAATTTTGAACCTACTAGATCAAAACAATTAAACGTAAAGTGTGAAAAGATTTCAATAATGCTAGCAATAATAATAGTTAATGCTAGGAAACAAAATGCATAGCACTCTTGTTTTAAAAAAAATAACCAAAACTGTTAGATTGATATGAAATGGCACAGAATCAATTTTGAACCTACTAAATCGGTGCAATTAGACGTAAAATGTGAAAACATATTAAAAAATGCTAGCAATATTGATGGTTAATGCTAGGAAACAAAATCTATAGCACTCTTGTTTAAAAAAAAAATAACGAAAACTGAGTTATGTTGATATGAGATGACATAAAAGCAATTTTGACCCTACTAATGTAAAATAATATCGGAAATAATATTCAATAATGCTAGCAATAATAATAGTTAATGCTAGGAAGCAAAATGTATAGCACTTTTGTTTAAAAAAAAATTAACCAAAACTGTTAGATTGATACGAGGTGGCATAATAACAATTTGAACCTACTAAATCGGAACAATTAGATGTAAAATGTGAGAAAATATTCAATAATGCTAGCAATATTGATAGTTAATGCTAGGAAACAAAATCCATAGTATTCTTGTTGAAAACAAAATAACGAAAACTGCGTCAGATTGATATGAGACGGCATAAAAGCAATTTTGACCCTATAATGCTTTCAATAATAATAGTTAATGCTAGGAAACAAAATGCATGGCACTCTTGTTTAAAAGAAATAACCAAAACTGTTAAATTGATATGAAATGGCATAAAATATAAACAATTTTGAACCTACTAAATCGGAACAATTAGACGTGAAATGTGAAAAAATATTCAATAATGCTAGCAATAACAATAGTTAATGCTAGGAAACAAAATGCATAGCACTCTCGTTTGAAAAAAAAATAGGTACCGTAAACCGGGGTGACTTGACTAACGGCTTTGTATATTTGGCATTTTAACTCCTGAACGGTTTTGTTTTGATCAGAATTAAAAATTGTATACATAACTTTGGATCCTAGGGAACACATTTACACTGCCAAAGAAATTACGTGACCCGACACTTTTCCAAAAAAAATTTTCAAAGGTCATTTTTCAAGTCGCCCCACTATGGGGCGACTTGAAAAACGCCTTTAAATTGCCTAATTTATCAAGTAGAAACGTTCAAAGGGCGACTTGAAAACAAAATATGGTTTTTTAAAATATTTCAGACCATTTGTTTTGCAAGAAAAAGGCCTATTTGTAGGTTTTTATTTAATTGTATATATAACGAAAATAAATCTTTTAAACTGCCATTTCCATTCCTAAATCGTTCTAATGCAATTTCCAACATTTCATCATTGTAGTCTTTATATTTTCGACTCCCTGGCCGCCGAATGTACTTCCTGACCATTTTTTCAAGTAACCCCTGAAATGACATCGAAAAATAAAATGATACGCCACTGGCGGAAATCAATCTCATTGGAAATTTTTAGGTTACGATTTTCTTTACATATAAATGGGCCATAAGAAAAAAAATATAACGTGACTATCACTTTCACTAGAATTGCTACGCAACAAGAAGTATACAGGGTGAAAAAAAATGCAAAATTCTTACCAAAAATTCCGATTAATTAGATCAATAGTAAAGACATTCTTGCCGGTCTACAAATGGTTAAGAGAACTAACTAGGCATATGTTTATTACATCTACCGAGTCTGGTAGTTCGGCTTCCAACAGGTAGATCTCAGGAAATTTTAAAAGTTTTACTTGTCAATTTAGTTCATGACGCCCCGCCTTTTCAAGTCACCCCGGTTTACGGTACCCAAAACTGTTAGATAGATAGGATATGGCATAAAAACAATTTTGAACCTACTAAATCGGAACAATCATTAAATGTAAAAAAAATAATAATGCTGCAATTTTGATAGTTAATGCTAGAAAACAAAATCTATAGCACTCTTGTTTAAATATATAACCAAAACTGTTTCATATGAGATGGCATAAAAACAATTTTGAACCTACTAATAAGAAAAAACATTCAATAATGCTAGCAATATTGATAGTTAATGCTAGGAAACAAAAAGTATGGCACTCTTCTTTTAAAAAAAAATAAACAAAACTGTTAGATTGATAAAGACAATTTTGAACCTACTAGATCGGAACAATTAGACGTGAAAAAATATAAGGCATTTGCACGTGACGTCATAACTAACCTCAAAAATATATATTTTCTAAAATTTTTGAATATTACATCAATTTTTATCAAAATATGTGCTTGGTTCCTCTGCTATCAACTGAAATCTTGTTGTCTGCCATTATTAATAAAGTTTTAATTGCCTTAATCTAATAAAATAATACACTTTTTGATGGTTGGAATTCCAACCTCTAATTAGCAATCTACTTTTAATAATCGACAATATTGAAACTTTATAAATCTACTGTCTGAGAGAGTTTTTAAATGTTATAATGGGCCCAAGCTAAAACTTCAAAAATTAAAATTAAAATTGAAAAAAAAAATTTGCAAAAACTAAAAATTTAAGGTTATGTTAGCATATGATGCACATGAACATTCAATAATTAGTGTTAGAAAACAAAATGCATGCCACTCTGGTAAAAAAAATAACCAAAACTGTTATGAGATGGCATTAAAAACAATTCTGAACCTACTAGATTGGAACAATTAGACGTAAAATGTGAAAAAACATTCAATAATTACTGTGTTCCTTTTATGTGCTCCAGGCACATGCGCTTGAAGCCGCGAGCTCCTACTAGCTGTTCATAAAAGGAAGAGCTCGAGGAAGAGTTATTTGCCCTTTTGGGTGTTCTGTGGTTATTTGACAGGTACAGGAAGTGTTTGAAAGTTGTGTTTCTCGATTGTTGGTTTGAATATTTGTATCTATTTATTTATTTGTGATATGGTGCGTGTTTTCCGAATTCGACATAATTAAATTAATTTTAATTTTCACATAACCCCAATAAACGAACATATATATAACCTAAAGCACATAGAGTGACGTAATCTGCGCTTTAAGCCCAGAATTCGGGGTGTGCACCAGGGGCAAGGGGGAAAATACTTTTGAGCAGCTCATGAGCTTGTAGCCTGATAAAAGGAACACATGAGTAGTGATCACGAACTACTAATAGTAGCCCATTCGAACAAAAGGAACACAGTAAATGCTTGAATGACAGAATGACAGTTAGGTAATACTAGAAACGAGGTTAGAAATCAAAATGCATGGCACTCTTGTGTACAAAAAGGAACCAAAACTTTTAAATTGATATGAAATGGCATACAAATATGAAACCAATTTTGAACTTGCAATAACGTTAGACAATGTTAGGAACTAAAATGCATGGCACTTAGGATATAAAAAACAACCGATATGAACTTGTTAGATCAATTTGGAATGGCATAAAACCAATAATTGTGGAATAGTTTCCTGTTCTCTTACGATTTGATTCTTTGATTGCTTGACAATTCGATCACCTTGTCGTGGTCTTCTTCTTCTTCTGTTTCATTCACATCGTTTTTTAAGAACACCATGACCAAATGGCAGAAACGTCAATTATTCAACTAGGAAGAGAAATCTATTATAAACCAGCTTCTTGAATGCCTTAGAATAAAAAAAAATATGATAAATTTAATAGTTATCAAAGAAACTCGCATTGACTTTCTATTACCAAAAATTTACTGTCATGGTGCCAATTTTGGAATTGCGGGAATGATTCAGAACGTTGAGACAGATAAACATGGGTACTATACAGAGGAATTCGAAGAGAATGCAGTTTTCGAGTAAAACACTAACGGAATTAAAAGAACGTCGATACTGATATATTCAAGTTAAACATGTGCGTTAGGTGCGTGTCGTTGCATCATTCGCTTATTATCTTCCCAGGGGTGACACAATCCCACGATAAATTAGGATTAATTGATATTGATATGCTACTAACAACAAACATGTCATAGTTGTAAATGTTTATGAAGTGCTGTCTTGAGTTTCGACATAGTCTTCTAAAAGCGAAAATAACAGAGAGCATTATTTGTCTTATGGAGATAATGCTCCAGGGTTCTAGGTTCTAGGCCACTTAAAATCAAACTGTCGTCAGTTAAGTAATAAGTTTTCGGAGCATACATTTATGGTATGCTACAAACAACAAACATGTCATAATTGTAAATGTTTATGAAGTGTTTCGACATCGTCTTCTAAAAGTAAAAATAACATGGAGCATTATTTGTCTTATGGATATGCTCCTGGATTCTAAGCCACTTGAAATCAAAAGTTTTCAGAGTGCGATGTAGGAAAATTTATTTTTATTTATTTTTCCATTCACCGTTTGGTACCGATTGGTATAAACGAATTAATTATTGCTGTAACCTTCAACTTAAATTTATTTAATTGTTCAATTTAATTAGAATGTACATAATGAATAATAATTAATGTATATCCATTTGTTTTAGTTTACTAAAAATAAATATAATTCTCCAACGCCATACCTAATCCTTTTTTTATACCTCAAATCAGAGACACAACGATCAACTAAATATACGTACGCAAGTGTTTTAGAATAAATTAAAGATGGTCACATTATGCACGTAACCTCGAGAAACTCGGTATAGAGCATTTCCGTTCCATGCATTTTAAATGGAGGTATTATTACGGCAAACAAATATGTTTACCTATTTAGTTTAAGTAGAAAAGGAAATTATTAAAAATCGATTTGGTCTACACGAGTTCTGTATGGTAGAAGCTATCATGAAATATCTGGGTTAGATGTACTAAAGGTTATTGGGGTGTTTAATTTTTCATTGTCAATTGATTTAATAGATAATCTGAGCAAAAAATCGATTGACATATTTTAATCAGAGTTTGCGAGTTTTTTGTAGAGATTAGGAACAAATATTTTAACAAAAGTTGCAGGGTATTTACTAAATTTTTATTTGGCAGTAATAAAAAAACAATTGAATGACGATTTTTTTCAGATATAACCTATGTTTTTTTAAATGGAACACCCTGTATGTTTCTATCCAGTTAGATTTGTTTTTTTTTCCGCATTACACTGATATAGCATACTTGATAGTTTTATACAGGGTGTTTTGAATTATTAATCAAAAATAAAAATATTGTAGGTAAGTATTCCTGCTAGAGTTCAATTAGTTCAAACATTTAGCGTTAGCAAAGAGGGCCGTGGATGAAAACAATAGAAACTGCTATTGTTTTGATATTGTTTTCATCCACGGCCCTCTTTGCTAACTCAAAAACTTTAAAATCTAGTAGGAATACCTCGAGGAATACTTACCCACGATGTTCTTGTTTTTGATTAATAATTTAAAACTTCCTGAATAAAACTATCAAGTATGCTATATCAGTGTAATCAGAAAAGTAAACCACATCTAACTGGATAAAAACATATAGGGTGTTCCGTTTAAAAAAACATAGGTTATGTCCATATCTGAAAAAATCGGCACTCAATTGGTTTTTTATTACTGCCAAATAAATTTAGTAAATACCCTGCAACTTTTGTACTTATAAAATATTTTTTTCTAATTTTTACAATAAACTCACAAATTGATTAAAATGTGTACCAAATAAACTGATAACACTCTACAAGGCGATACAGAAATATTGACAAACTTTAAGAATTAAAAAATATTTAATGAATAATGCAGCGGCATCTTGTTAATGTGTTTATAAATAGGCGTATTTCTATAAAATTAATATTAAATCTGAGAATCAACAATTAAGTGGCCTTGATTTACAGTGCAAATGTATACTTTGTATACCCATACAATTAAAATATTTTTTATAAGTATTTCATATCCGTTTCTAACATAAATTACACATACAAGTGATTTTCTTTTTTTTTTTTAACGTTGATGTCAATTAATTTGATGTGTAAATTTTTTATTTGCTGACGTTTCGGTTTTAATAACCATCTTCAGAAAACTATTTTAACAGAGAGAACTTACTGTTACTGCAGTATACCAAGCTTCTCGAGGTTACTTGCATAATTTGATTATCTTTTATTTATTCCAAGAACTTGCGCACGTAATGTTACGTGTTTACACCTTTCAGTAAACTCTCTTGTGTACAATAATCACTTAGATTATTGCACAATTCTCTAGTTTTCCTAATTCGTTTTCATACCACTGACACCATCTATGGGACGACTGCTGAACCACCAACTATTTAGGACTCTGCTTTCAGTGGGCATACTACAGATTTCTGTAAAGTGGGTGTAAATTCGTCACAGTATATTTAGTAAATCGTTGTGTTATTCCGATTTGAGGTATATACTTATTTGATGCATCCAAAAAAGGGGAAAATAACTTATTAAACTGAAATAAATGGCTATCCATTAATTATTATTCGTTATGTAGATTCTAATTAAATTAAACAATTAAATAAATTAAAGTTGAAAGTTACAACAATTAATTCGTTTCATCGGTGCCAAACGGCGAATCGGAAAAAATGATAAATTTTCCTACATCGCACTGTAAGATGTATGCTCCGAAAACTTATTAACTGACGACCGTTCGATTTTAGGTGGCGTAGAACCCAGAAGCATTATCTCTATGAGACAAATAATGCTCTCTGTTATTTTTGCTTTTAGAAGACTGTGTCGAAACTCAAGACAGCGTTTCATAAACATTACAACTGTGACGTTTGTTGTTAGTAGCATATCAATATCAATTAATCCTAATTTATCTTGGGATTGTGTCACCCCTGGGAAGATAGTACAGCGAATGATGCAACGACACGCACTAACTAACGCACATGTTTAACTTAAATATATCAGTATCGACGTTCTTTTAATTCCATTAGTGTTTTATTCGAAAACTGCATTCTCTTCGAATTAGTCTGTATGGAACACATGTTTATCTGTCTCTACCTTCCGAATCATTCGCGCAATTCCAAAATTGGCCACATCCAAGCAATATAACAATAAATATTTGACAAAACAAGAAAATGGCGCTTTTCACATTTTTTTTTTTTTTTTGTTCTAAGGCAATCGAGGAACTGGTTTATACATTGATTTCGCTTCCCAGTTGATATTTTGAATAGTTGACGTTTTTACCATGTTGTCGTGGCCTTCTTAAAAAACGAAATGAATAAAGAAGAAGAAGATGATGACCACGGCAAGATGATTGAAAACTGAAAAGTCAAGCATTCAAAGAATCAAATCGGAAAAGAAACTATTCGACAAATACCCTGTTGAACAAAAAAATTCGGTCAATATTTTTATCTAAATTTCAGCCACATACCTACGAATTACATACCTCTACATTTCAGATTAATGTTGAACAACTGAACATTCATTATTGAGTATTTTTTCACATTTTACGTCTAAGGGCCGATATTTTCAGTCTGATTTAACCCTGATTAACTTTAATCATTGATTAATTACCATGGAAACAATTGTCTCGACAATTATTTCCAAGGTAATTGATCAATGGTTAAACTTAATCAGGGTTAAATCAGACTGAAAATATCGGCCCTAAATGTTCCAATCTAGCAGGTTTAAAATTGATTTTATCTACTCTTATTAGGTTATTTATTAATTAATCAACTGGTTTTGAACAATTAATAGTATCCATAAACAAATAGCCGTTGAGTTGTGTTCATTGATTATAAGGAATGAATAAGATACGCGACTCCAATGTAAAGTGCGAGGCTAATTTTGGCAGCGAGATTCCCGGTAAGTTGCGAGCATTCCTGTGATTCACGTAGTATGCTTTTGATAAACCTGTGTCGTGTTTGGTTTTATATAATTTATAATCTAGTGAAAACAAAAACTGAATGTTCAGATTGATTTTAGTTTAAAATTATGTGACGGTTAAAAGTCAAACAATCGTTGAGAAATAGCTCGCAGAGAGAACATACTACGTTAATAATTTTAAACTAAAATTAATCTGGACATTAAATTTTTATTACCACTAAATTATTAATGATATAAAACCAGACACGACACAGGTTTGTCAAAAGCATACTACGTAAATCACAGGAATGCCCGCAACTTGCCGAGATCTCGCTGCCAAAAAAGGCCTCGCACTTTACCATTGAAGTCGCGTATCTTGTTCATTCCTTAATCAATGGTTGTGTTCGTAAAAAGTCACATCGTGAATTTTTGTTTACACCAATCTCCTGTAACTTCATGCGTAGCCTGTCCAATAGAAATTCTCTTCCGATACTGTGAAATAGAATGGTCCATTATTACTGAGGGGAGGAAAGTGATTTGACATTTGAATAGTTTTGACGTTTAATTAAGTTAAGTAATAATTGTGCCAAAAATGACAATTTCGGACTTGCAAAGGTTAGTATTTATTGTTATAATCTTAGATAAAGTCAACTCGTGGTAATACTAAATAACTCACTTGATGAACTACAGCTCTCGCTGCAGAATTAATTGGGGTGAGTTATTTAGTATGTTACCACTTGTAGAATAATATACTATTTTGCCATTTCATATCTTTTAATTAACTATCGAAAAGAAAAGAGAGGGATGTATTGCAAAACATGGATCATGTGCATGTGCATCTTATGACTAACATAACCTTAAATTTTTAGTTTTTGCAAATTTATTTTCAATTTTAATTTTAATTTTTGTAGGTTTAGCTTGGACCCATTATAACATTTAAAAACTTTCTCAGACAATAAATTTATAAAATTTCAGTATTGTAGATGATTAAAAATCTAGACTGCTAATTATACGTTGGAATTCCAACCAACAAAAAGCATCTTGTGACTTTATTAGTAATGGCACTCAACAAGATTTTTGAGGTTAGTTATGACGTCACGTGTAAATGCCTTATAATGCAACAGAGTGAAACAGAGATAGGCTGCGCGCGTCGCATGTGGCTTCTAGTTACGTATAAAGGTTGGTATCTGGCGTTCGTAACCGTGAAATAATAATGTTGGTTGCTTGCTTTTATGACGGTATGGTCAAATTTTTGTTTCTTTTGAAGGCGACTTTGAAGACGTCAGTGATGTTGATGGCTGAAGCCATTTATCTAGTAGAACTTTGTTGGTCACCGGGAATCGATAAAAAGATATGCCACTACTTTTAGTCGCTTGGTCTTACATAACATTCGGTCATCATTTTCCAAAAAAAAAAAAAAAAATCTCGAACAAAACAACAAACATAAAATCAAAACATAACCTCAAGATGCAGATTGCAGATTACGAATCTGGCCTCAAGATCAGTTTAAAAACAAAATGGCGTCGAAAGTTCAATTCTTTATTTCTTTATTTTTTATAAATGTCTGAGGATTTTTGAGGTCGCTGCTGATTAGAATTTAACATTAAGTCAACTAAAATAAAAAATGGCGGAACCAAAATGGCGGAAAAGGGTAAATTTTTTTATTCGGATTTTATTTCGTAAATAAGGGTTTTTTCCGAGGTTTTTTCGGTCGTTGATCTCATATTTTATGTTAAAATTTATCAAAAATGGAAGACGGTGTCTGAAAAATGGTGGGAACAAATGATAGAAGAAGTTAAATGGGTATTAAAGGTATTATACTTTAGTCGATTTATTAAAATTAATCCAAGCAAGATACATTTAAAAGCAAGAAAAAAATTATTTAGTTTTTAAATTATTTTCCTCACTTCTTCCATAGACACTGTCGGTTGTGAATTAAGGCAACTATTTCCACCACTATTACCGCAAGCCGCCGAGCAATAAAGGCCACTTTTCCTTCAGTTGCAAAAAATAATCTTTAGGATGTTTTATGGACTAAGAGAATTTAAATGACTTTCGCATTCAGGATTTTTATTTTTATTTTGTACTCGTTTGCTTCGCTGTCCTCGGATTTAGTAGAAATATCAATGGAGTCGTCCAACATATTTCGATTTTCATGAAAATTGGAAGGTATAACCGTTTTCTGGACGAAATTATAGAGACGCTTTGCGTCGATCAATACAAGAATAATAGTAGGTCTAGTTACCACAATAATTTATGAATGCGAGACTTAGGCATAGGGGAGTTTATCCCCAATTGCCTGGATATCTATCTGACTGCAACCCTAAAAGCAAGTGTGGCGGAAACCTCATCTTGGAGTCTAGAATCGTCCTACTTTGATAAGACATGGGTGTAGAGCAAAATGCGAAACGAAATGCCACACCACGTGGTGTTTATTCATACTGGATCTATTCCAGAGCCGTAGCCACGTTTTTGGCACCCCTGGCAAATGTCTGAAATGGCGCCACTTTTTAACTTATTTTATTAAAGTAGCCACAAAAAGCAATCAAGCAAGCAAGAGAAAAACGCCATACAGGATGCATAATGTATTGTTCTGCAGGCCATGACTTTGGTACTGACTTACATATAAAAAAAAAATAACAATAATAACACCGCCTTCTGCGGGCTATTTTTTCATCCCTTTCAAAAAAAAACAAAAATGCATAAAAAATTTTAAAATAAAATTTGTCGTTAAAATTTAAACCGTCTGAGTTAGCCCATGATTTGGCAATTAATTTCTTCCATGCGATTTCACGTCGAGGTGGAGTCGTATTGATTTATCTTGGGCTATCGAGGGTGCAAAGATGTAGGGATAGTCCAACTTACCTACACAATATAATCATATTAAATTTAAATTAAACTTGCGAACGCCTTTCCCCTTTCCTAAAAGGAACCGCCAAGCAATAAAATAATCACCATTAAGCACAAAAGCCTGCGGTGCGTTTATCAACAGGTACGGATTAAATAATTTGAACCTCCCTGCTTTTGTATAGATACAAAAGACTCTAGTAGCAAAATTAAAATATTCATTGAGTTAGTTTTCATTCATTCAAATGTGGATGATTCACATCTAATTTGCTCGGCACAGTGTCATGTAAAGTGGTCCCGCCCGTCAACATGGTTTTTAAAGGTACTTACTAATATGGCCAACAGTAACAGTACCTGCAGTTCTATATATCGATTTAAAATGGATACGCAACAGGTATCAGGTTTTGTCGTTACCAATCGTTTAATATTTCTATTTACTCTGTGATACTTGATCTGATATCACACATAAGAAACTATCTAAACAAAAAGCGTAAGTGTAACCTTTCTTACAGTGTCAATGTATGAGATAAAATAAGTGCGATAAAGAGGTGAGCCAGTAGTTTACCCGGAATAAACTGCTAAGCGCCACAAAGATACGTATAATTTTGATAATAGTATTTGATCAACGGATGAATCGAGAAATATGATACATTTAACGTACAAATATGTTTAGTTCCAATCAATAATCAAATAAAAATTATTTTTTGCCTGGTTGCAGAACCGGATCGAGAAAAATTTAAGCCCAAGAAAAAAAACGTGTATACAAACGTAAAAACAAAATATAAGATTTTTTGTGAATAAAATAAAAACCTAAAAGTACATCTGCTTTGAACGGTGCCCGGTGTAACGCTTTTGATCAAATCTACTGTATATTTGGAAGACAATGGAAGAAACAGGCCCAGATATTTTTGAAATATTTCGACCCTTCCGATTTGAATTTGGGAGCGCTTTCGAAATGAAAAAACGCAAATGATGCTTTTATTTATGTACAAAAATTCATAATAAATTAAATTACATTTAGTCTTATTTTGGATTTTATTCATTTTTGAACAAGCTTTTGGCTATTTATATAACAACTTTCAGATGGTTTAAACTGTTACATAACGTGGAGCTGCGTTTACTTATCTTTCGAAACTTTATCATCGGTAAATAGTCGGGTTCATCCGAGTCAGATAAGTGTTATCTGTATTCGTTTTCTTAAATTTATTATATAATAATATCATAAATCAATCTGGATTTATTTACGAAATTTAATTTATTGTCGAGGTTCATTGAAGTGTAAAAAACTTCCGTGTAACAAGTTTTATTGAACTAGGTAACACAAGTAAATCTTGTATTTGGTGTACAACCTTGGTATTTTTGTATTAAATATTTTCTGTTCGTTTTTGTTAAGAAATTCCCGATTGTTCACTAAATTTCGATGTAACCTTTGGTCGTTTAAAAATACTAAATCGGGATCCTACTAAGCAGTCCTAGCCAGTTGTTTTGCGGTGCGTAGGAAACCAAATGAAACTAATCAATCATCTGTGACAGGTCCGGACCAATGCGTAGAGAAATTCCACCCGAAAAAACATGTGACACACGCGTCGTTGAAACAAGTGAATGCTGTGAGAGCATTCTACATCTGTTAATGAGTAGGTATCCACATTTCAATAAAATACTGTGCACTCATTGTTAAACGTATATTTTAACCGTTTTTAAGTGTTAGTGACTGACACATATCGTCAACCAGTAACACAGTGACTCTCTTCCTCTCGTATTCTTAAAAAATTAATGTACAAGGTGGCCCATTTTCGAGCCACATCATTGGGATCTCGGAAACCGTAAGAGCTACAGGGTCTTGATGCTTATCAAAATGCTGTGTTGCAATTTGAAAAATTCCGAATACTTTCGGGAATATCCGGAAAAAAGCGAAATTTCAAAAAAATGTTTTTATTTTTTCTGACGTTATTTGAAAACAAATTTTAAAACGAATAACACTTCGTCATTGCAATCCTCTACAAGATGGCGCTGTCAAATTTGTTGCTGTCTTTCGTTTTGTGTTCCAGAAACCATCACAACTACTTTTTTTTTTTAAATACAGACCTGGATTTTTTATTTTATTTTTTGTGATCTTTGGAGTTTGGACTCCCTAAAAGGTATGACCCATCACAATTTTTGATTTTCAAACGTTTCGATGACGAAATCTGACATTTTCTGTATTTTTAAAAAATATTTAATACAACACTGTTTTTAAAACAAATTATTTTTTCAATATTCTTAATTTATTAGTTAGGTAACAAATAAATATCTAAATTTGTGATACTTATTAAAAACGAATAAAATATATATTTATATATTATTATAATTATAATTATAACTAAAGAAAGCACTTATGGGTAGGTAACTAATTTAAGTTATAACAGTAAATACGAATATAATAATTTTTATTTATTTCCAAATCTTAAATGAGTAAGTAGGATTTTTTAAAATAGTATATAGTGCATAGAGGTGCAAGGGGGATATTTGAGCATTTATTTTAGGTTTTAATTTTGTTCCTTTTAAAGTTTAGGTATAGTTATTAATTAATTAATTAATTGTTATTAACATTTTTTAGCCAGAAGTTCACTTTCATAATACCTAATTTAGAAGGGGGAGGGGGGGGGCTACGGGGTTTTATTAAAATCTTGAATTTTAAAATAAAGTGACATTAGTATGTGTCACTTTGAGTTAAATTTTTATTTTCAGCATATAAATAAATATAAGTGCATACAAAATTTCCGGAAATTTTTTAAATAATTCCTTAATATGTATTTTTATTTTTGAAAATTTTGTTTAAAACCAATTTTTTTATGTATTTTATTTTTGTCTTTTAATACCTAGGCCGTCTTCTTCATTTTCTGTTAATAGTGCAAAATAAGCTCAATATAAACGAGTTGGACAGACATATTGCATTGAAATAAAAGTATTTGACTTATCCTATTGTTTAAAATCCTATTTACTCATTTAGGATTTGGAAAATAAAAATTTATATTCGTATATACTATTGTAACTTAAATTAGTTACCTTTACCTACAAGAAGTGGCTTTAGTTATAATTATTTATAATTACTTTTTATTCGCTTTTAATATAGCTATAAATCTAGAATGTTGAAAAAATTAAAATATTAAATACATACCTATACTTCATTTCATTTTTGTATCGCAGGGAAAAAAATGCCGCATTTACAAAGCAGAACGCGGCCTCTTTAATGTTCGCAAAGACGCCGCCGCACGTGTTCCTTAGTCGGTAATTTTTTATCTGCGCTACAACTCTGAAGTGGACTTTACTCGAATATACATATTTAAAAAAAAACAGAAAATGTCAGTTTTTGTTATCGAAACGTTTGAAACTCAAAATTTGTGTTGGGTCATAGCTTTTAGGGAGTCCAAAGGTAACAAAAAATAAAATAAAAAACCCAGCCTAATTACGTATTTAAAAAAAATAAGTTGAAGATGGTTTCTGGAAGACGATACGTCGGATTTCAAATTAGACAGCGCCATCTTGTAGAGGATAAAAAGTGGCAATGACAAAGTGTTATTCGTTTTAAAATTTGTTTTCAAATAACGTAAAAAAAAAATTAAAAAGATTTTATGAAATTTAGGTTTTTTCCGGTCATTTCCGAAAGTATTGGTAATTTTCCTAATTACCCTTTGCCATAATTTAACTGGCCCTGTGCCTGTATCTCTTACGGTTTCCGAGATCCCAATGATGAGGCTATATATTGCAAATATTTTATTTGAAATATGTATTACGTATTTAAATACTTAAACTATTTATATAACTGGGAATTATTTAAATACTTTTATAGAAGGATTTAAATACTTTTCTGATAGTATATTTAAATACTTTCGTATATATAAGAAATATGTGAATGTCCACTAGTTTAAATCTGAAAATACAAATATGAAATTATGTCATCGAAAAGGCAACATTTCTATTATTTTTCAAACAATTATTTTAATACTTTAAGTATTTAAATAATTTTAGGATCATTTTCACAAATACTAAGTACTAAATACTTCAAACAAAGTATTTGCTAATATAAATACAAATACATGTTGCGAATAGTATATAAATATTCGGTATTTAAATACTTTCTAGTAAGTACTTTGAAAATATTCAAATACCATGAAAGTATTTAAACACTTGAAAGTATTCAAATACCATGAGAGCATTTAAATACTTTGAAAATATTCAAAGACCCCAAAAAGTATTTAATTTAAATGCTCTCAAAATATTTGAGCGTTATTAAAATATTTAAATATTCTGAAAGTATTCAAATACTCAGTTTAATCTATCTGATTACTTTTATTATTTATTATTTAAATACTGTTATCTTTTGAAAAATATTTAATATACTATACTATATAATTTGAATTTTTTTTAAAGATTTATTATTTAAATAATTTTTCAAAGGATTTGACCAGATCTGGGTGCGTAGTAAGGAGGTGGAGGAACACTTTTTGTGACTTACTGGGTGACCACAAAAATATTGCCTACAGAATAACGCGGTTATTATGAAAGATAGACTTCCAAAATTTGGAATTTCACTCCAGAATCTTGAGCAAATTGTGCACATCAACTTTATTATTTTAAATAGAACACTTTATGCTCGACTTTATGTATTTTTGCATTTCCTTATTCATCATGAAACTCTGAGTTCAGTGATATATCACAAGTTGGCATTAAAAAAAAAAATGGTGGAAAAACTGAAAAACAACACAGGATTTTATTTTTGAATTTTATAGGAAGTATGCGTTGGATTTGGGATTGGCGTGCCTTTTGTCTCCATGTACGCAAGATTCTTCTTCTGTTTTTTCCGCAGATTTCAATTTTTAAAAATTCAGGAGGTATTTTAAATGGGTACATTTTTTTTTGTACCACGAGAAAACTCATACTTTCAGCATTCGTTTGTTAAGCCCGAGTATTCCTAAAATCTAATTAAATGGGCCACCCTGTACAAGGTGAAAATGTTGCACACGTAATAAAAAATCAAGCCGGGTCTGAACAGCGGTTTTTCGTTTGAAAATATGTAGTTTCTTGTTTTCACAATTTTTTCAATTTTATCAATTTGAAACATGTCCCCCTAAGCTGAATAACTCGCGACTCCTTCGAAAAATGGACCGACGGAACTTTTTTTGAAATATACACGAAATTTAGAAAATCGCTGGGCGAAATCGTTTTTCGCAATTTTGCTTCCCAAAGGCAGTTATGATTTTTTGAAAAGTGCGATTTTGTCGGATTTTTAACGATTTTTCCGACATGTACCCTTCAGAAATGTTCCGGAGCCTTTTTATGTTGATCTGGAGGATCCGGACCCGGACGGCGACCGATAAGAAGGATAATTGAGAACTCTTTTTTTATGTCCGTCTTGGATATTACCCGAGATACGAATTTTTTAAAAAGGTCGATTTTGCTGAAAAACCACTTCTCCGGAGGCGGTAGCTTCTTTTACCGGAGGATTTTTTCGACCGGACTTGAAAGGAAGTTAAATCCATTACTCCTGTCCGGACAGTGAATTTTTTTAGCGAACCAAACTTTCATCTTGATATTTATCGAGATATTTATTGTCCATCCGATAGATTACCGCTTATAGTCGATCCGGAGAACTCTAATTTTTTATTTTGGTCCTAGGACAAAACCGATTACGGAATCGGAATCCGGACGACTTCAGGAACTCCAAACCATTTTCGGATTCTCGATGGGACCCCATCCTTCACTTTGACATTTAAACGTCACATTTAACACTTTTTTAGAGACACCATTGTTTCCAAAAAAAGCAGCCCCGCAGGGGCTGTATCTGTATCCATTTGGAAAGGTCATTTTCAAATTTTTGTTTTAAATTGAAAGAAAAACCAAGAAAAATCCTTAAATTTTCTTTCTCTCTCTACCGAGACCCTATTGGACTCTGGGTATTCCCGAAATACGTCTTCCTCTGACCCGACGTCAATTTCTATAGTAATAATAGTTTGCAGAGATGTCAACCCCTAGGGCAGCGAGCGGAGGACTGACTTCACTCACTTCATAGCGATATTAGGAGTAAAGCAACATTTACCGCGTGTAGTACATGGATGGAGACTATCCATGGAAAGACGCGGTCTCGCTTCCCTACTTCTAGCGGCTTGTATATCAGCTATATCGCAGAAGCAATACAACTGTAGGCGAGAGGTGTATTGAGGATATACCATCCTTCGGAGGGGATGTAAAGCAGTCGGTCCCTTGTCTATTAAATGTTAGGCAAGTAAAAAATCCCTACTCTTAGTAAGATAAGAGATTCGGCAAAATTTCCAGGTTGGGGGTTGCTCGTCTCCTGGCGTCGGTGATTGGCCTCCGTAGCGGAAATAGGCCGACGTTAAATAAGTGATTAAAAAAAAAAAAAAAAAAAAAAAAGATGTCAACCCAAATCTCTGTCAGTAGTGGACCACCACTCCAAACGATTCATGGGAAAAGATTTCATTATCTTTGTGGCCTTCCTCTCTGCGGTTTACCAGTATACCAGTATACGCTAGTAGCGTTTGCTTAAATAGGTCGACAAACTGATAACTTCTCGCCACATCCAAACAAAGTTAAACTATCTTTGCTTCCCCACGTGGAAACAGTTCTCTTATTAAAATATTTAAAACCATAATTAATGCGTTACTGCTGACATACTTAAACGTTGTAGCTCGCATGCGTTGTTCCACAAGGGCCTGTGTTAGGGCCAACTTAGTTAAGGCATTTGATGAATGACCCTGAAGTCGTGTCGTCTGGACACCAAAATACCAAATACTCTACACCTCTCGACGCGCGTTTCGTTAATAACATCGGCATCATCCAGATATGATTAAAACTGGTAACCAGTTTTGGTAGGAACTATTTGAAAATCGTTGGAAGTTTCTGATTCAAAACGAATGGGCCATGTATTAGTACCACAAAGTTATTGAATTCACATGACTTCCCGAAACCACAAGATCGCTAACTTATTTAGCTTTTACAACAATCTACAAACAAATACTATAACTTTTAAGGTGTGTCGATTCACAAGAATATCATTTGTTTACAATAGCAAAGTGATATTGAACCGTAATTATGTCTTGTAAGATAAGCAGATTTTCCAACCACAATTGAAACCGAGATAAACAAAACTAATAATCGTAACTCCCGATTCTTGGTAACAATAAGCAATCATCAAACCGTTACGCAACCACAACGCTAATGCCCGGTTGATTAACTATGGAATACGTTACTCTCTCGAGAGATGTCACACTGATAAGAACGTGTAAATAATTGATAACAATAATAATAATTTTTAATTGAATAAAATAGTAATATTGAAAAATTGCACCTCAGTGGCGTTGGCAGGCGAGAAGAATGTTGGAGGAAAAAATATTTCAGGCGTCGTGCCTTCCAGCGTCGTTTAGTTGACCATATCGTCTTTGATGGCGGTAATGATCCCCAAAATACGCCGGCGTTTTTTATGTGCCAGTAGGTAATATTAATTTTTTTTTTTTTCGGTTTAATTCACCATTTGCTGCAGGAAAAGGGTTTTATGTATTATTTGATCTATTTGAATCCCCTCAACATACATTTACAATCATTTGTTTGTGTCATACCGCAATATTGTGCTTGAGCTAATTGACGACGATTACTGTTATTAATTTCCATGAACTGAACTAAATAAACATCGACTGTGTCAGAATACTGTGTAATCACAGATAGGTAAACCTGTCTGGTTATGATATAAACCACTAGTTACGGAATGCGTACAGATGGAAAATACCGATAGTAATAATTTGATTCGGGAATATTGTAGTGACCATAATATGGGGTTAAGTGGTAGAACAAGGTAATACTTGAACTTCGCCCTAAATATTGTTGTTATTTTAATAGTATAATTTTTTTTCAGATTAATAAAGTCCTTTATTATTATTATTATTATTATTATTATTATTATTATTATTATATGTGGCTTTGGCTGTCGTCGATCATCTTCAAACAGTAGTCGCTGCGCAAATTTTTAATAAAAAGTATTATTTATTTTTATTAGTTTTCAACACTCCAGCGAGATAAACAGATTCCCTGGAATTTTAAATGAAAATAATGAAATAAAAATAAAATATTATTCATTTATTTATTTCCATTATTACTTTCTTTTAAACTTTTGCGAATTCTTTGATATAGTTTAGTAAAGGATCTTAATATATGATTGGAAGCCACGTGACAAAACTAGGCAACCATATATACACTTAATGGTATTACGTATGCAGAAGAAACAAAAATGTGTGTCAGATTCCCTATTTTTGGTCACTTGATTTATAATCCAGTAATACTAAAGGGTTGTATGTGATTATATTTGCATGTTTATTATTTCACCAATATGTACATAAATTCTAGCATAAATTGGCTTTATATCATTTATATTTTGTCGAGACGCATGCTGCTAATTTTATTATATCATAGACCGTGAATTTTGGCACGGTTTTAAGAAAAAGGTAGCCTGTTGTCGTGGTTGTCATAATTCTTCACCACACTTGAAACGTCTAAATTAATTTTAATGAAGCTTTGCACACTTATTTCTATTACAACGAGCAGGAAACTATTTACGCTTCTCTAGCCAATACTAAGTAGTATTGAGTTACAGCCAAAAAGTTGCCTAAATTTCAACTAGTGCAACATTTTAATCCGTGAGTGAATTTGTCAAAATTTTGCATATTTAGAAAGCTCTATTGCCTCAAAAGTAATTTCCACCCGACACCAACACACGCGAATACTTAACACTCGACAAGCTGGCATCATCGGGAGATGGTCTAAAAGATTTAATCATTTCTATGATGCCAACTTGGTTGGCGAAATGCACATAGTATTCGGTGTTTTGTGTTCAGTTCACTACCAAAGTTCCAACCCTCTTCAGGAAACAGCTCAATTATATAAACAAATAAATACAGGGTGTTTTTAAATTACATTCATATATCCAAATGCTTACGTGCCATAAAGCTTCATTATAGCACTAGTGTCATAAAGTACTATTTTACGCATATAAATGATTGTGTAAATGTCTATTTTATTCCTCAGCTGTAAGAAATAACTATTTACGTAACTAGTGTGGAAACTGCACAGATATCAATAAATTCCCACATGTACATTATTTTTCCTACGATATCAAAAATGCAAGAAATATAGTTGAATGACAGTTCTATTTATTTATATCATTGGTAGTTCTGTTTAAGGGTGAAATTGCTTTAGTTCACATCATTTCACATCGTCAATAACAACGTAAGTACTATAAAGTTTCATTACAGCACTAGTGTGATAAAATACCACTTCACCCGCTAAAATGAGTGTGTAAAGCGAGAAAGTCTACTTTATTCGATGGCTGTGGGAAATTATTTACGTGACAAGTGTGAAAAATGCAGTTTTCGAAGTTTTCACACGTAATGCATACGCTATTTTTCTTACAACAGCAATAATACAAGAAATATATTTGATTGGCAGTTTAATTTGTTTGTCATTCATTGACGTTCTATTCTCGCGTAAAATAAAATTACTTTGTTTCACGTCGTTAATACTAAAAGCAATGTGTTATAAAGTTTTATTACAGCACTAGTGCGATAAAGTACCTTTTTACTCACTAAAATGAGTGTGTAGAGTTTATATTATTCCATACTTATAGGAAATATGTAGTTATTTACGTAGCAAATATGAAAGAAATACTTCACTGAACGATTGCACAGATTTAAATAAATTTCTACACGCGTTGCGTACACTATTTTTCATACAATAACACAAGCAAGACAGTTTGTCATTCATTGACAGTTAACTTTCTCTTTGAAATAAGACTACTTTATTTCACTTCGTGAGCAACACACTTTAAGTTTCATACAGCACTAGTACGATAAAGTAATACTTTACGCATTAAAATGAGTACGTAAAGGTGTCTATTTTATTCAACCGCTGTACGAAATAATAGTTATTTACGTAATAAGTATGAAAACTAATACTTTATTGAACGAGTGCACAAATTTTAATATATTTTCACACGTCTTGCCTACACCAGAAAATTTACTTGAAGGACGGTTCAAATTGTTTGTCATTCATTGATAGTTCATTTTCCGCGTGAAATAGGATTACTATATTTCACATCATGCAATAGCAACGCGCTATAAAGTTTCATTACAGCACTAGTGCGATAAAGTACTACTTTACCCGCTAAGAATGAGTGCGTAAAAATATATTTTATTCGACGGTTGTAGAAAATAATTATTTACGTAACAATTACTATAAGTAATACTTTATTGAATGAGTGCACAGATTTCAATAAATTTACACGCGTGTTGCTCACACCATTTTTCCTACGACTGCGGAAATGGAAAAAATACAGGTTCATTCGTTTACGTCATTTATTGACAGTTTTTCGTTCGTGTGGAATAAAATTACTTTATTTCACACTTTAAAACCGGTCGTTGGAAAATAGTATATTATTCTACAAGTGGTGCCATACTAAATAACTCACGCCGATGAATTTTTTACAAGGCGAGCCGAAGGCGAGAGCTGTAGTAATTCATCAAGTGAGTTATTTAGTATTACTACGAGTTGAATACTATACTTTATCTACAATTATAACAATAATCTTTGCAAGTCCGATATCATCATTTTTGGCACAATTCGAGGCACAATTATTACTTAAGGTTGCGTTCCTCTGATATTAACCGCTATTTCTTTAGGAGTAAATTTTGCAGAAACTAATACACGGATGTTGAAAATTAATGTATCTAATTTTGCAGAAAAAAGTGTAAATGGCCGTGAGGTATTGAAATTACCATTCTTATCTATAATTGAGAAGGAAAAAATAAGACTGTACATATTGGCAATACGTAGGCAACTCATTCAATCGCTTGTATTTACAATTTTGTATTTTTTTTGTAAAAAGAAATTAGCTTACGGCCGAGTACAAAGTGTTACTTAAAAGCTCACCAAATATTGTCGCTCAAATTAACGTATCTTTCGTGAAATTGACCCTCAAAGGAGAATTTTCACATTTTTAGGTCAAGTAGTCATTTGCATTGCTGAAATAGCGCCCGAAACTAGGCAAATTACAGAACAATATTGCATTACAACTTGGTCTATCACTCTGGAGATGTCAGCATGTAGTAGTAGTAGCACTAGTAGTACTTTATTAGTCCAAAAGAGCACAAATACAGGCTATAAGCATTGAATAAAGGAATATATTCCTTTATTCAATGCTATAAGACAAGTCATACAACAAACATAGTGGTCTAATACACAATATTATAAACACGTTACGTGCCGGCATCTGACGGCGAGTAGCATGAACCCTCAAAACAAAACAAAAATTTGTTATCTGCATTGTCTTCCAGGCCGGACCAGCCAGTGATCGTCTACCCGCGTTAGGCAACCATACAAAGCATATTACGGCCATTCTCACCGTAGTTTTAAAGGAAGGTTTAGCGATAAGGTGTGCTTAAATCTGAATTTTTCGTTGCACCGTTGCTTAAGCGTCCTTAAATCGCCTTAAAGGTTCCTTAAATTTAAGCCCTGAAAAATGGTGGCTTAAAGCTGGTTTAAATTTAAGAATAGTTCTGAGCATGCGCATTTTTACAAATTACGTGTCATTACTGACATTTATTTGATTTTGATTTCAATTTTCAATCTTTAAATTACCTATTTTATTATAAAATGGAATCTGATGATGAAGGACGATATTGATATATTGGAAATTATCGATTTCAGGTTTCCCATAAGAATTTATGTAAGAAATTATTTTGCTGAATTAGATGAGCTAACTTTCTTTAGGCGGTTTAGATTGCGTAAAGATACTGTTTTATATATTTTGACTTTAATTGAAGCCAATTTGGAGTTCCCCAGTGATATGTATGTGTTAAAATATATTCCCTTCCATAATTTAAGTGTACAGTACGTAAGTAAGATTTTTGTTCGCAGGATACAGAGTTAGTTTTTTTGTTTTCAATTATATCTTTATATTTACTAATAATATTCAAGAGGAGGATTTATTCTTATTTTTTAAATACAAAACGTGATGTGGGTACAGACAGAATAAAATAATGGATGACATATGACATAACAAAGAACGTAACGAAGTTGCCAACAAATTACAAATGACCTAAAAGTAGGTGTATTACAATAAAATCTATACTTATTAAAGCGGACTTAAATATTTTGCGGTGCAATGCAAACAAAGTTAAACCATATTTAAATATTTAAGCAACCTTAACTAAGGGTTGCTTAAACAATAATCGGTGAGAATGGCCGTTAGACTATTAAATCCTAGCCTTAACTTAATTAAACGTCAAAACTATTCAAATGTCAAATCACTTTCCCCCCCTCAATAATAATGGACAATTCTATTTCACCGTATCCGAAAAGAATTTCTATTGGACAGGCTAGGCATGAAGTTAAAGGAGATTGTTGTAAGAGTTCTTTAGCTAATAATATAACGTTACGTGTTTACACCCTTAGTAAACACCCCAAGCGTGGATTCAATAATTGCAACAAGACTAACACTAAACCACTGATTTATCAACTCACTAATTACTTACAATAATTAGTTACCTAAACTATAACACTAATTACTATTTTTAACCACCATTATTCACTACTTGTCACTGTTCCTGCTTTTCTGTTGTGTTCAGTTCAATATTTTCCAATATTCGCAACTGCCTACAGTGGACCATCTTGGTCTTTATATACCTGCCGAAATGCCTTCTAGAATAATCTATTTCTACAATTCTCTAGTTTCCTAATTCGTGGCGCCATCTCTAGGACGATTGCTGAACCATCAGACTTAGGGGTCTACTTATGAGAGCATCAAATTTAAAAAAATGGCTTTGTTAGACACCTTGCGCAAGAACCCACTTTTCGCTTACTACCGGTGTATGTCGTAGAATAAAACTATCAAAATAAGAACTTTGTTAGATGGTGGGTAAAAAAGTTGACCTTACTGGACCATTGCACCAATCAAATTTTGACGAGTGCACGGTATAAATAATCATTGGCATACGCATCTCTTCAAGTTGTTAACACTCTACTTTTAACTTGTTTACTATTAACGGTGCGACTTAAAAAAATGTGTAAAGCGCATTTTAAATCGTACTCAATGTATGTTTTTGGCAAATAACGGGTAATCACAACTGCCAAACTGGGACTCATCAGTGGCATTCGTTACGATTTACAACCTTCATATTTTCAACGCTTAAAATTGCCATTTTGAAAAATTTAATCTACACTGGGTTGGGGCAAAATAATTGAATAAGGACCAAGATTTATCTTAGTTGCTAATGTTTTTTAAATTTTTTTAGACAATATTTTACCCACCCTGTATATAATTCCAAATAAACTAATAAAAACCCTTTTTACTACTACAGTTATTAATTTCAGTTGTATAGCTTAAGGATGTAATAAAAAATTGCACAGATTGAAGTTTGCAAAATATGTGTTTCGACGTTAATTCCCTCGTCTAAAATCGACCTGAGCTATTTCACAATAAGTAGTAAGACGTAAGGGTGCTTGTTCAATGAGGAACAATGGGGGCGTGAAACGTCAGGATTCACTTTAGCAAACAGCTATTTTAAGTGCATCCATGTTGGAAAATCGATTAAATAAATGGTGTCAGTTACTGTGTTAGCATATTATAGTCTTAAGCCTGTACCACTTCGGCTTAATTCTTGTCGTGAGTTTTATCGAATAGCTAGCTTTTGACGCTGAATATTGCTTGAAAATAAAAGCTTTGGCATGGCTGCTTGATTAAATAAGCTATTGAAAAATCCTTGTTTTCAAACTGTAACAGAGAGTTACAGAAAAGCTATAGAAAAAAATAATTATGAGTGAGTAATAAAAGATATAGCGACAGTTCTAAAAAAGAATATCGTTTTCCTAAAGTGTCTAAGCAATGGCGCGCGTTATTATTTTGAAAAAAACCCAAAAATCAAACGTCCAATCTGATATAACTCAAAATTGAAGAATATGGTCGATTGGGTTCAGGTCAAGACTTTTTGGAAGTCGAGTAATAATTTTCCATCTATTCGAGTGAAATATAGCTAATGTGGAAGTGACTTGTTTCCCCGGTACACTTATGATACCACACGATCCTGTTAGCCATTTGATGATCTGATTATTAAGTAAATTTCCAAAATTATTTGCAACATACTAAATTCTTGTTGAACACACTGAACGAAAAGAACCAGCAGTAACACTGTTTTTCTTCGTTTGAGTAATGATATGGAATTTGGATTCAGTCCCAGTATTATGCAACAATAAGAATTATTGACAAATGGTATCAAAAACATTGAGCTAAAACTAAAGATAATGTATACGTTTAACGAAATAATATATAAATACACTGTTACTTTGCGTTAAGTATGAATTGCTGTTAAAATAAATGAAGCTAATGAAACGTCAGATTAAACAAAATTAATGATGCGTCTATTTTAAAATTCTAACTTCCTTCATTCTTTTACGTTATTGCGAGTATTTTGCTATTTTTAGAAATTCACGTGTAAACTTGTGAAGTATCTGCATCTACGATAATTACTCCTATACCCCTGCATATATTGTTCGTATAATTTATTTCATTTCATACTTGCAACCTCGATTACGGAAGGTTTTACTTCCCTTATTTTGGTTACTTGACGGCTCAGTGAGACCCCATGCATTGCCACGCCGTGAAAGTGTCACTGTTCCCAACAAACTAACGCGACCACAAATAAAATATCAGTTCGTGGCTACGAGTTGGTACCTCACAGGAGTATGATAATTTAATGACCGAATTTGTTAGCTCTAAGTTGATTTACCAGGTAAATTCTGCACCAACTGAAGAAATGTTTAGTTTTTAATTAATTAGTAATTTTGCTAATTTTTTCGGTTTTCGACTCATTTGCATGTATAAAACAAAAAACAAACAAAAAAATTCAACTTCCCGATTACATCACTTTAAAAATCCTAATTTCCCTCCACTAAGAGTATATTTTATTTTAAGTGAAGTTACGCTTAAACTGCCTATTTAAATGTCGGCATTCTTTAACAGTTTTTATGCTACAAATAAGTACGAAATAAACTCTGCCTTTGAAACATTGTTTTCTTTACTATCCACTTAAATTATCCATATGAAAAAAAATAAACACATTTAGATAATTATATGTATAAACCTCTCAACATATTTTGTACCGATTTAGATTTTATGCGACACATACGATTTTAACTTTTAAAGCCTTTAATCCCCGTAGTTTTACGACTGTTTTCTTCTCTAAAAATAAGCAAATAAACCCATTAACACCAAACGTGTAATTGGAGCTGCGCCAAGTTTCACATTAGAACCAAGTTGATATTTTATCTGTCAACAGAAGCGAGATGATTCGTTTCCAATTAACATCAAAACTGAAAACGACGCCTGTTTAGTCAATCAAGTAGGTACCATCGAGAGATGGTTAAGAAATAGAAAATTCTATTCATTAGTCACTGTTCCTTTTCCGTTCTATTCAGTTCCTTTTCCAATTTTCAACTAACTCCAGTGAACCATCTTGGCCGTTATATACCTGAAGAGACATTTTCTAGAACAATCCAGGTCCTTCTCTGGAAGATTCCCCATTCCTCTTGTTTTCTAATTTGTTTCCGTACCACCATTGCCATCTCTTGGACGACTGCTGAACCACCATACTTAGGGACCTACTATGAAAGGGCATACTACAGACCGCTGTAAAGCGGTGTAAATACATCACAATTATGTAGTATATGGATGTAGAAAATATTTTTAAAATGGGAATGTTATTTCACAAATTGTTACGTAATAGTTAGTTGTAAAATGTTAGGTTAGTTGAACTAAACTTTAACGGGATTTGTTCGATCTTAATCCATAATGATCCTTTTCCCTAAAATAAACCACACCATTGTATTCTGTTGTGTATTAAAAACATGTGTTTTCCATCTCACACAGAAGTTTCCCAAGGATGAAGGGATAAATTTAACTCTGCATGCCATTTATTTAAAGGCCCACTATGTTTAATTGAAGAATGGCATTTCTATTTCAATCAAGTTCGATTATATTTTGGTATGGGACGGGGTTTTCTGAACGAGAAGTTTCATATTGAATACATACCTAAACTCTAATGCTACTGCACATACAGAACATATTTCATTTAACTCTTGTTTTCAGTATGGCCACCATGCATAAATAAATAATAACATAAAACGCGATGGAAAAAAAGCACAAAAAAGTAAATGTTTGTATGCGTCAAATCCGGCAATTTAGCAGTCCATTGTATTAATCCATTTTGCAGAAAATCTCACTATACCTACTTTTATAAATAAATATTCATAAAAATAAGGATGATTTAGGTCTCTTCCAGACCAGACCTTGACAACAAAAATTTCTTGGACTCCTGGGTTGGTAGTGAATGAACCTAATCTGAATTTTTATTTACCGGTGATTCCGAAGATTGACGTTAACTTCTGCCCATTTCGAATTGACCCTTCACTTGAGGTAAAAATTACCATCTGCATTCCATATGCCTTGATTGCAGTTTTTGCCTTAAAATCTTCCCTGGTTCTCAAAAATCTTTGGGTCGAGATTGTCTATATTTTTCCACAACATACTTTGCCATCACCTATCAGGTTTCTAAATATCATGGCTGGCCGGATTTTACGGAACTGGCACCACAGAATCGCCAATTTCTGGTATTCTAGTAGTATTCCATACAGCTTATATTTATAGACATCTATTTCGGCATAAGATTCTTTGCCTCTGTTAAAATCCAATTTCTTTGTTTTACATTTTTGTAAAATAAATCTTCCAAAGCAAGTTGGCACGCTAGGAATTCTAATTTTACTTTTTTTCTTCCTCCGAATCTCCTGTTAGACAAACTATAACTTATAAAAATTGGGTCAGTCTAGCTAGTGTCCAGAAACACAAAGAAACTATTCGTCGGCTTCCTCTTTAGCAGGTTGTCAACACTTCCCCCCTTAAATATAGAAACTATTTTCGTGGGCATTTTAAAAATATAGTTTCTTCGTCCATTTTTAAAACAAATGAGTTACACGTGGTAGCCACAGTTTTACGACCGAAGAACTGTTTATGTTCTAGGTGGACCGTGAGCCGTGAATTAGCTCTTCCGTATGTAGGTACCTTACGTTCAACGTACGTAGATAGCGGGCCTATTTCTGGATACACAACGTGAAAATTCTATTATTACATCTTGAACGTATGACACGAAGTTATGAATTACGTTAATTTTTTACGTACGCATGTGGTCTATTTCTGTATACAGTATCGAACACAATATAGTTCGGACGATTTTTTTCCCTTGTAAAATACACACAATACATCTTTAACTGGCAAACAAAATGGAAATAACTTAGCCGTAGGCAATTTTAGATTTCGGATTGATAACTAGAGACGGATGTCATGTCGCCATTAGAGAGATGGATGTCAGTGCATACATTAAATTTTATTTATCTTCACTGACATTTTGAAGACGCCTACTTCCACAGATATAGAAATACCCTCGTAAAATATTGGACAAAAACTGACTAAATCGACTAAACAGTCGACTTTTGTAGTTCAACTGAAGCTACACAGTTACAGTCCGAAGATTCCAATAGGTAACACAAGAGGCGCGCCACGTATTCCTTTGACTTTCATCAGAAACCACCATTCCCTTTTTTTTCTTAGTAAAAATAAAACGATAGGTGATGCATACAATATGTGTATTAATGATTGAGCAAAAATAAGTAAATATAGAACACGAGCACAGACGATGTGGTAGCAATTCAACTGGCACGTCATCTGTAACGAAGTGATTTTTCCAATCAGGGAATGTTCAATTTTGCTTTAAATATTACCGTCACTTGGGTACACCCTGCCGCTGTTTTTAGTAAGTAAGTCCTGTACTAGTTAAGTTATTAATGAGTTGTTAAAAAGCCCGCTGGTAAACAAACAGTCAAGTAATTAATTGATTAATTTTCGACAATCCCTCGTATAAGTAAAATCCGAGAAATATTATAAATGATGGCCGAGTCGGAAATAAAAATCATTCGTTACTAAAAATGTTAATCCTTGCTCGTTTTAATCCGTTTCTTTTTGCAACACGGTATAGAAATTACAAGTAACTCATTTCCGGTTATATACGTTCTGAGTTGATGCGCCAAATTGCATAATCCGCTGCACCTCTGCAAGTTACGCTGGGTTGTGAATTCGAGTCCGTCGTTTCAAGTCGGTGACCGCCCCTCTATCACGCGACCTAGATACGCCATAAAGGTTACAAAAGGGAGAGGAATGCTCACTTCTCACTTCGCTCTCATTCTCATTCCGAGAAAGCCGGCAACAGTTCAGGTTCATTCCGAAATAGTCCGCATCTGAACCGTTCGACCGCCAGCCATTGACGATCAAACTGAACCCGTAAATCGGAAAGATTCGAATCGGAGCGGCGGTACGGAAAGTACCGCCGCTCCGAGTTGTAATAGTAAATTCCTTTGAATATAATATTGGTAAGAATTCAACGCAACCTGCTACATTCTGCAGGTACTGCCTTCAGTTAAGTATAGATATTGAGAGAATTTATTGTCCGTCAGTATCGCCGTATTTTGCTACCAAAGTAAACTAGAGCTCATTAGTAGCCTCCGTTGGTCTTTTATTTTGTTAATATATGCAAAGGCTGCTGAGATCTGTTCACTTGGGCCATCTTAAAAGCCCCCTTGCATAATAGGTTACCGGAAAACCTACGTGAAATAAATAGTCATTATATGCATCAACTGTGTGTATCTGTTAACTTGGGCCATACGTACAGGAGATCCGCATAGAAGTGACTCGAAAAACTTACATTTTTCAACATAATTATTTAACAAATAGCTCTACGTTTGTGGCAGTAGTTTACCGCGTGTTTCAATATCTTGTCTAGCCTCAAATATCTATAGCTAACGGATTGCCCGCCGTTTATACTATTTCCTAGTGGAAGGGTCCGTTTGCTTGTCGTACACAGTAAAATATTAATTCAACGTCTCCGAAAATTCCGCCGCAAAATCGCGTAAAGACTTTTGATTGCCAGCTCGACTTGTTTTTAATTATTTTGAAATAGTTTTATACACACGCGACTGTACAGTCGTGGAGGGTTAGAGTAAATTAATTTGTTCATTATTATCACTGAATAAATACGTTATTTTAAAGAGGTAAAATTCACGAGTCATTATTTCTGTCATAAATTTCTGATTAACCCGTTTGAGTAGGGGTCGAAGTCCTTTAGACAGACCCCCAGCTTACGACCCGCTGGCATTTTCCGTATCTTCAACTGTTAGCTACCCCGGATTGCTTTCCCAAATAGGAAAGCCAAAAAGTGCTGTCCTTTGCACTCAAAAGTTAAAGTACTGGCGCCCGAGATTTTCGTATAAAAGATTACGTAAGTATAGTGACTAAAAGCATCGCAATAAAAAGGCACCATCACACATCTTGAAGAAATTCTTAAATCTGACGGTCGCGCTATGAAAATTTATAATTTAATTATGTCTAGCATAACTGCGCGACAGTTACATATCTCACCGGTTAATATTAGATCGTCTAGTTGAAAATATCTTACACACAGCGTTTAAATTCTAAAATTAATGTGGGTATTATTTTAATTATCAGGACGCTATAACAGCATTTTCTCTTGAAAACTGAAACAAAATGTCGTAGACAAGTACAAACCCTATAAATCTGACACAAGCTGGCACCTGCCAGTGTCTATAAAACAATTTTGAGTAAGTGGACCGAAATACCTGGGTCGAATTTTGCTTCTGGGATGAAATATTCCCAAAATAGGGACCTAGCGAAAACACCCTAGAATTTTTATTACACACACAATATTTTTAAAATATTTCGTTTCCGTTTTGAACTTCTTTGATCACTTCTTGTACGCCCCTGGCGCCCACAGCTCTGTTTGCGAACTATTGATTAATTACTTTTGGCATTTCTCAACCGTTCAAACCGTATAACATTTCAACTGTAAATCTAAAATTTTAATTGTTTTATTTTTAAGCGACTGGCAACAAGTACTTGGCAAATACTACTGAAGATTAATCGTAAGTAGGTGAATAAAGGTGGCCGAATAAGTGAATGCGTCGACACCTACTTACTTGGTTGCGATGGTTCGATTCCACTCCGAAATTGTAAATTCCCCACAATAAACCCTAGGGTTGAATTTCTCTTTCGTAGACGTTCTTCCTGGGTTTCCAGGGAGTTGTTTTGATGGTAACAATTTTTTAAACCGTGCATCACGTGAAGTTACAAAGATCTGGTGAATAATTTTGGCCTTGTCGATCGCCCAATTTCAACCCTCTGAACCTTTTATCTAGATTTATACCAAACCAGTAATGAATAATATATCGTAAACATGTCTGTTTTGTATGCAAATTAGTTTTGATCTCTCCATACCCAGTGAAACAATCTCACATCGACCCTTTTACCTACATTTTCCATTGTCTTTCCAAACATAGAATTTATTATACCTTTGAAAAGATCTCGTTCAGTTGCATTTTTAGATACATTTCAAGGTTTAGTATTCAAATCAATGTAGGGTTTCAACTACGCAGATTGTGAAAATTCAATGACTTTTCTTGTGAGTTAAATCCATTTTCTAAGCATTGTTTTAAGTTTCAATAATGAATAATATATCGTAAACATGTCTGTTTTGTATGCAAATTAGTTTTGATCTCTCCATACCCAGTGAAACAATCTCACATCAACCCTTTTACCTACATTTTCCATTGTCTTTCCAAACATAGAATTTATTATACATTTGAAAAAATCTCGTTCAGTTGCATTTTTAGATACATTTCAAGGTTTAGTATTCAAATCAATGTAGGGTTTCAACTACGCAGATTGTGAAAATTCAATTACTTTTCTTGTGAGTTAAATCCATTTTCTAAGCATTGTTTTAAATTTCAATAATGAATAATATATCGTAAACATGTCTGTTTTGTATGCAAATTAGTTTTGATCTCTCCATACCCAGTGAAACAATCTCACATCAACCTTTTTACCTACATTTTCCATTGTCTTTCCAAACATAGAATTTATTATACATTTGAAAAAATCTCGTTCAATTGCATTTTTAGATACATTTCAAGGTTTAGTATTCAAATCAATGTAGGGTTTCAACCACGCAGATTGTGAAAATTCAATGACTTTTTTGTGAGTTAAATCCATTTTCCAAGCATATTGTTTTAAATTTCAATAATGAATAATATATCGTAAACATGTCTGTTTTGTATGCAAATTGGTTTTAATCTCACCGTACGCACTGAGACATCATTACGTCAACCCTTTTATTTACATTTTCCATTGTCTTTCCAAATATAGCATTTATTATAAAAGTGAAAAGATTTCGTTCAAGTGCATTCTTAGATGCATTTCTAAGTCTAGTATTCAAATCAATGGAGGGTTTCAACCACGCAGATTGTGAAAATTCAATGACTTTTTTTGTGAGTTAAATTCATTTTCCAAGCACTGTTTCAAATTTCAATAATGAATAATATATCGTAAACATGTCTGTTTTGTATGCAAATTAGTTTTGATCTCTCCATACCCAGTGAAACAATCTCACATCAACCCTTTTACCTACATTTTCCATTGTCTTTCCAAACATAGAATTTATTATACATTTGAAAAAATCTCGTTCAGTTGCATTTTTAGATACATTTCAAGGTTTAGTATTCAAATCAATGTAGGGTTTCAACTACGCAGATTGTGAAAATTCAATTACTTTTCTTGTGAGTTAAATCCATTTTCTAAGCATTGTTTTAAATTTCAATAATGAATAATATATCGTAAACATGTCTGTTTTGTATGCAAATTAGTTTTGATCTCTCCATACCCAGTGAAACAATCTCACATCAACCTTTTTACCTACATTTTCCATTGTCTTTCCAAACATAGAATTTATTATACATTTGAAAAAATCTCGTTCAATTGCATTTTTAGATACATTTCAAGGTTTAGTATTCAAATCAATGTAGGGTTTCAACCACGCAGATTGTGAAAATTCAATGACTTTTTTGTGAGTTAAATCCATTTTCCAAGCATATTGTTTTAAATTTCAATAATGAATAATATATCGTAAACATGTCTGTTTTGTATGCAAATTGGTTTTAATCTCACCGTACGCACTGAGACATCATTACGTCAACCCTTTTATTTATATTTTCCATTGTCTTTCCAAATATAGCATTTATTATAAAAGTGAAAAGATTTCGTTCAAGTGCATTCTTAGATGCATTTCGAAGTCTAGTATTTAAATAATAATAATAATAATAATAATAATAATAAAAAGTCTTTATTTCAAAAGTATTGCACATAAAGTAATACAATACATTTACCCAGGGGCGAAGTCTAGCTTAAAGCTACTTACTTAACCCCATAGTTATACATAAATTATACAAAGAAGACAAAAGAAACAAAATAATATACCTACATCTAGAATATAATATATAAATGTACTAAAACATCACATAAGAAGCATAGTAGACACAATGGTAACTAACTAGAGTTCAGGCTTAGGATGATCTAAATTGGACAGTGCAGTACAAATTAATGATAGGCGTCAACTACTGTGTAGCAATAAAAAATGATTAGACCTTTTTTCGAAAGACATTCACTGAGTATTTTTTAAATCATCTTCAAGTAAATTATAAACAGAACAATGTAGGGTTTCAACCACGTAGATTGTGAAAATTCAATGACATTTTTTGTGAGTTAAATCCATTTTCCAAGCATATTGTTTTAAATTTCAATAATGAATAATATATCGTAAACATGTCTGTTTTGTATGCAAATTGGTTTTAATCTCACCGTACGCACTGAGACATCATTACGTCAACCCTTTTATTTACATTTTCCATTGTCTTTCCAAATATAGCATTTATTATAAAAGTGAAAAGATCTCGTTCAAGTGCATTCTTAGATGCATTTCTAAGTCTAGTATTCAAATCAATGGAGGGTTTCAACCACGCAGATTGTGAAAATTCAATGACTTTTTTTGTGAGTTAAATTCATTTTCCAAGCACTGTTTCAAATTTCAATAATGAATAATATATCGTAAACATGTCTGTTTTATATGCAAATTGGTTTTGATCTCGCTATACCCACTGAGACATTAACCTCACATCAACCCTTTTATCTACATTTTCCATTGTCTTTCCAAATACATCATTTATTATAAATTTGAGAAGATCTCGTTCAAATGCGTTTTTAGATGCATCTTTAAGTCTAGTATTCAAATCAATGTACGGTTTCAACCACGCAGATTGTGAAAATTTAATGACTTTTTTTGTGAGTTAAATCCATTTTCCAAGCACTGTTTAAATTTCAATAATGAATAATATATCGTAAACATGTCTGTTTTGTATGCAAATTGGTTTTGATCTCACTATACCCACTGAGACATTAACCTCACATCAACCCTTTTATCTACATTTTCCATTGTCTTTCCAAATACAGCATTTATTATAAAAGTGAAAAGATCTCGTTCAAATGCATTCTTAGTTACATTTCTAAGGCTAATATTCAAATCAATGTAGGGTTTAAACCACGCAGATTGTGAAAATTCAATGACTTTCTTGTACCTATAATCCATTTTCCAAACACTGTTTTAAATTTCGATAATAATTCATATATCTCGTGTTTATTTTGTAAATTAACAATCAATTTTGGGTCTTTTGAGTTAGGGGGTATGAGTTTCCATCAAGCATTTTTCTATTCGCCTATCATCTTCAGTTGAAAAGACATTCAGCGGACTTAGGCATACGAGGCTTTGCCGTAAGCTTGCTCCGTAAAATATTAAGTAAAACAGCTTCTTAATAAATTACTTAATTTTTCAATTCGAAAGTGAACACTGCCATGTTGTGACGGTTTTAGCTGTCTGCTTGTTTCATTCAAGTTCTTTGTTCATCACACGGTCTAGCTCACAACTTTGGTGCTCAGCCAATATACTTTGTATTGTTTAGCTAACGAACTAATTAAAATTTGTTTTTAATTAAGGCATACAAGAAGTCTTAAGGTAGCCTTCTTTTATTCTCTTATAAAACTAATAAATGCTTGCAATTTATTTCGCCCATCCCATAGACGAATAACTGTGTCGGAAAAACTTATTAAACAGAATATCCCATTCTCAGTCGTTATATCGTTATATGACTTCCTTACCTTCTGCCATCAAATCAAATATCAAACCGAACAGAAGATTTAACGCCATATTTTTCCTGTGCCTCAGTAAACTCGCTTAATATGAAATCGATTCGAGCGAACTTTAACCTATCGGTTACACCGCAAGTCTGATTTCAACGTTGGAAGTTTTGTTTCTAGGGCAATATTTAATTTCGTCCTTTGGTAAAATCTAACTTTGTCGGTGATGTTTTTAAAGGGCCACATCAAAGTGCTGGAATCTGCTGGTTTGTTTGGCCAAATGAGGTTTATGAAAATTATTTAATGGAGCGCAAAATTCGCAGTGCAAAGTTTTTCCATTATTTCTTTTGTTTGCCATACGCCTAGGTACGTCTAGTGGGTGTTTTAAAACAGATTTTTGTGGGAATTGCCTACTTGGTTACCTTGATTTGCGCTCAAAAGTTTGATTTCCGAGAAAAATTTCTGCCAAATTTGTAATCAAAGATAATCTTCGAGTTAAAGCTCTGAGACTCTTATCATTCGTTGTATAAATAAATCGGGATTGTCGTCGATAAGAATTCGTAGTTACTAACAGCGGCGTGGGATTTCAAGTGGAAGCCACAAACAAACATCATTTCCTACGTTTTTCGGTGGGAATATTTTTGTATTATTTGACAATCCCTTGACACAAAAAAGTCACCGTTAAGAAACAGTACACACGGTTGATGTAACCAACAGACATCTATAGATTAGAGTATAAATAGACCGTGTCGCAGACATCCAAAAATAAGCAGACTGATATTCAAGAATAACCAATCTTGGATTTCTCCACTGAAAAACCTTCGTCTAATTACTATAAATTGCTTCATTATATTCGATAAAATTGATATTGGATGCGAGGAAACTTTTTAGCGAAAGTCATTAGGTCAAATATTTTATAAATTATCAGCTAATAAAAAAGTGTTTATTATGATTATAACAATTATTACTACATAACAATTTGTAAAATAACATTTTCCACATCCTTATACGATATCTATAAACACAAAAAATGTCCAGGTTTATAAAATATGTATGTTGATTTGTTGAAGGTTTTGTTAAAATCATAGACAATAATTACGAAATTTTAAATGTATTAATTCAAATATATATTTGAAAAATAATAAATCACCTGGATTTGGCGAAATTACTGTAGAAACTTTGAAGCTAATATCTTTTAACATCGTGTCACCTCTTACAAAACTTATAAATTTGTCACTTGACCTGAATGGGAATATTTCCTGATATATTAAAAATTCTTGTCATAAAAAATGGAAAATTATCGTCCTATTTCTATAATTTCACATATCAGTAAAATATATGAATTTATGATTAAGAATAGAATAGAATAGAATCATTTAAAAAAAGTGTAACATTTTATGTCCTGAATAATTTGAATTCCGAACCAATTTTTCAACACAAGACGCTAAGATCATGTCTAAATATACAATAATCTTGATATCTCTAAACCTCTCTTGGTATATTCATTGAACTTAATTCTGGAAATCACGCCAAATTCTAAAAAATAAATAAAAATAAGAAAATTGCCAAAATATGTCAAGATAAGAGTGTAGTATCAAAGGCAAACCTCAACAGTTTGCCCCAGAAAACCCCAGTATATAGTCTAAGTGAATATAAATACAATATTGTTATCTAAAATTCGTATCAGTGGTATTCTAGTATTTTACACTAGAAAATATAACAAAATGTATATTATATAATATATAGATATATATATATATATATATATATATCTATACGCGGTATGTTGTCACCTCCACTACATGGAAGAGGCGACCTCGCCTCCGGGTCTCCCCGTTCAACTAGAGAAAAAAAAATTTCATATATGGGGTGAGGAGAGGGTCATGAATCTGTATTTCAAAAGAGGGGAAGAGAAATTTGACTTTTAAGGAGGTCATATATGGAAACCACATAAAGTACTATGTGACCTCCGAAATCTATATATAAGCGCTCACGTTAATAACGTTGTCGGCTCCGACAGTGTTGTCACATTATCGGAGGTCACAAAGACACCTCTGTATCCGTGCATTATAAGGGCGTGTTTTTAATATGAACATAATTTAGAAAATAAATTCAGTTTCAGAATGTTTTACTCATGAAATATTACTTATCGAAATATTAAATAAAATGGGATAAATGAGGAACTTGACTTTTGTAAGGTAGGGAAGGACAAGAAAATTGTGGTCAGTTAAGGAGAACTGTAAAAATCTGAGTCAACAAAATATATTTGTTTATAAGTACGTTTGTTTAGTTATAAAATTTATTAAAAACATGACAAAGAAATATAATTTTCTTAATTTAAAAGTAAGTTGTTTTGACTCGCATTACCCAAGAAGAGATAATCAGAACGGTACAAAACTAGTCAAAAAAATATATTTTTTTAACCTTAGTTATTACATTTTCGAAAGCAAATACGTTTCTTAAGCTATAAAACTAACTTACTAGCAATTTAATAAAAAATAAAATGTAATATATTACATTTTAATATATCACTTTAATAAATTACTTTAATATATTACTTTAATATATTACTAATAAAATATAATATATTACATTTTATTTTTTATTAAATTGCTAATAAGTTTTACAGCTTAAGAAACGTATTTGCTTTCGAAAATGTAATAACTAAGGTTAAAAAATATATTTTTTTGACTAGTTTTATACCGTTCTGATTAATTCTGGTTAATTTTCTTAAAAAGAAGTTGTTTTGACTCCCATTTCCCAAGATACGTGGTACCTAATCATGATTGGGGGTGATAAGAACCAGAGGAATTAAGATATAAAACATAAGGAAAATAACAAATTACTCCTTTAGGGACTTAAAATACACAATAAAACATTTCAACTATTGTGGTTTATACATGGTGTTCAGGAATGGAATTCCCTTTTTAAAGGCTAATAATAAATTTGCTTGAAGTTTTAAAATAAATTTATTACTGCAAAAATACACACAATATAGGCGGATTTTATGTTTTAAAAATTATTTTGTCGAAGCTCCTTCCATTTCGGTATTTCGGTCAAAACACTCCTGCAATACCTTCTCCATGTGATTAAAAACTGCTAAACACATCTCAGGTGGAATTCTATTAATTTCTTCTCATATTTTTTGTTTTAATTCTAGCAAAGTCATAGGCCTATTAACATAAACTTTACATTTAATTAGTAATTACTAATAAAATTGTCCTATTATTATTTTTTGCAGTAGCGCCCTGGAAGCGATCATTTCAGCATAATTCTATTATTAATTAGATACTAAGTACCTAGAGAACTGTGCATCCTACTCGTTCCGTTGTGATTTTTTTGTGATTATTGTTTTCCAGAAACTCAAATAACTCGAAAACGGTGCGCCATATCAAAGTACAACTAGAATACCTTTATTGCAGAAAGATAATTTGCTACCAAAATTTGGAAAAACTTACATGCGAAAAAGTTGTGGGGCATTTTACTCCACCCCCTCCCTGTTTGACCCACCCCTGAATGAAATTTTTGATTCATTTTTACACTACCTTATTGGTCATAAAATGATTAGTAATTGACCAAAATTTCATGTTTTTAATTTCACCGGTTTCGGAAATATTAACTAAAAACCATCATCAAGGAAGCACTTTTAAAGGGTTGTAGCTCCCTTAGGAAGCCTTTCTGTGGCTATATTTGTAGGAACTTCTTGCCTTATTTTTGAACAAGCTGGTAAAATGATGACCACTAATTTCGGGACACCCTGTATATGCATAATAATTTAACTCCTGTTAACTTTTACCTATTAAGAAGACCTTCCATAAGTACAAAGTCGTGCCCAAATTTCATTCCGCCAGCTATAGTCACTTTCGAAAAAAAAAAAAAAATCAAATCACTTTTTGGTGCCCCCTTTTGAGGAGATCTAGCGGCTCAAGGAGGCCGTTCTCGACTTTACTGTACATAAGAGATTATATTTATTTCTTGATGAGGAAATACCCGTAAGAGGTTTTCACGTTATTTCGGGACACCCTGCAGTTTTAATTTTGTAGATTATTAAAAATAGGCAGCTAATTATAGATTGGATTTCCAACCAACAAAAACAATCTTATTTTATTAGATTAAGGCAATTAAAACTTCATTAATAATGCACTGAACAAGATTTTAGTTCATAGTACAGGAGCAGAAATTTTTATAAAAGCAGCATATTTGAAAATCGTAAAAATTACATATTTTTGAGGTTAGTATTGTGACGTCACGTGCACGAACGAATTTATTTGGACTTTAACCAATAACGAGACCGTCCGTTTTTGACGTCATTAATGGAAAACTGGCGAGACTTTTGAAATTGATACAACTTATTAATATTTAAAGCAACTGTAAGAATGCTATATTATTGGAATTTATTGCATTATTATATTTAATAATATGTATTCAACTTTGACGTAAATCTATTAAAAACCTTTAATTCAATTAAGGTGTAAGAGTTTATTGTCAAAAGATTAAACTAAACAGACATTTATATTTATAATTAAAATAAGTCGTCAATTTAATTCAATTTTCCATTAAACAACATCTTGCCAGGTTTCAAGTTTTTATACATTTCTAATAACAAATAGGGAAATAACTCAAAATCAAATACATTATGGTTAACACTTGTAGAGACCTAATTTACTTAGAATTGACAAACGATTATAAAAATTATTATAAATCTTTAAAAAAACCCAGACGCGTCCACTTTTTTAAAAAAGGGGATCAGATGGCCCCGATTTGTATGCCACTGGATCTTGTGTTAATGTTAAGGAGCACAAGAATGAATGTGGTTTTGTCCAAAACTATCATATACCAAATTTGACTGAAATATCTTTTCCCGTTTCAAGGATAAAAAATAAAAACACTTGGTATCTCACAAACTAAGCAATTTTGAGGATATGTTTATATAACAAAATTTTATTATTATTATTCGTTTGCGTTTATCCCATTAAAACTGATTCACCCTGTATATGTATTGTATATTTGATCCAACCTTTTTAGTCCATACGGCGGCAGGTCGAAAAAACCCACAAAAAAATACAAATTGATAATAAATTTTTTTTTTATTAATGATCTTGTTTCAGAAACATAAAAAACATATCAAAAGTGTGATTACCCCCGATGTCGGCAACTACCCTTAATTGTGCGATTTATGTATTAAAATCTGGTTTTTTTACGATAAGGTGCTTCCTATTCACCCTACGAGAGAAATAGTGGTATACAAAATTGAAGACATTAAAATTCTCTATAAACTTTACATATTTTTGCTCAGACCAAAGGTTTTCGCTCGCTGTGACCGTCACGAATTTTTCAATTTTGTGCGGTTAGTATTAAAAAACCGTTGGTCTGAGGAAAAATATGCGTAGGGCATCTTTTATAGAGAATTTTAATATCTTCAATTTTGTATACCACCATTTCTCACGTAGGATGAATAGGATACCAGTTATTGCTAAAAAACCGGATTTTTGTACCTAAATTGCAAAATTAAGGGTAGTCTCCGACCTCGGAGGTAATCACACTTTTGACATATTTTTTATGTCTGTGAAACAAGATGCTATTATCAATTTGTGGCGAAAAAATACTTGCCGCTTGGCCTAATTGCCCAATAGACATCAAATATCAATGTCTGCAAAATAAAAAGAATCAATTTTGCCACGAAAATTTTATATTTTTCTACTTTATTTTATTAATTAAATAGGAATTTTTGAAACATGTTACGTTGCACAGATGATCAGTTCAACATCAAAAACATGCGGTTTTCTCCGCGATCCAATTAATTATGTGAAAATCTAGAAGGCGTCAAATCAGTTTTGTCAGAAACAAAAGCATTACTATTTTAGTTTGATATTTCTCTTACTAGCCCTAGTTTTGGTGGCTACATTTTTAAGTCAAAATGGTTCTTGTTCAATCGAATAAAAAAATGGCATTATTGATTGTTATGTGGCATGTGGAACACCTTTTCATAAAATATGTTTTTTTTGTAAAAACATGATTTACCTAGTATAAAATAACAAAATAAAATGCAGAATGGTATTTCTAACCAATATAATTTTCAAGGCAACCCTGTTTTTCTACATATTTTGCAAAAATTTATATTAGAAGAAGTTGAGCAAAAAGTTGAGCAAACATACAATACATGTACCGGGTGACCACGAAATGACGCTCGTCCCTATATCTTCTTGTTTTGACAAGATATGAATTTCAAATTAGGGCACGTCAAATAACGGTTAAATATGCATTATGTCGACTGATTTTTCATTTTCTGTCACTTCCGGTTTTACCGGAAATGTGACTAACTTTGGTTTTTTAAATGGAACACCCTATATATTTTTACATTTTTATATTCAGGAGGTCATTTTGGATACAGTTATGGCATATTGAGATAAAAATATTACTGGCAGACATTTTTATGAGCAAACTTAATTTTTCATCCAGGCGGCCGTGATCTCAAAAATATGTTTTATTTTGCTTCAATAATTAATCAAAAAATGCAATTATGGTATTAAATCATATGAAATTTGTGTTATAAGATCTGAAATATTTTGAAAATAATTTTTCCAGGATAACTATTTTTTTTAATGGCACCATGATGGATTTGTTCATATTATAATACATAAAAATACATAAGAATAATATAACATTCAAAAAGATATAAATGAAAAAAAAAACTCATATTTGTGGATCTCTAGCATCTGACCTGCTGAATAAAAAATGTGAAAATATACAGGGCGTTCCATTTAAAAATCCAATGTTAGCATAATTTCCTGTGAAACAGGAAGCAACGGAAAATGATAAATTGGTCGAATTAATAAATATTATTCAGCCGTTATTTGACGTGTCCAAATTTGAAATTCATATCTTTTAAAACCAAGAATATGACCACAAGATGTCACTTGCCTCTATTTCTTCTTGGTTTTACAAGATATAAATTTCTAATGTGGGCACCTCAAATAACGGCTAAATATGCATTAATTCAACAGATTTAACATTTTTTGTCGCTTCTGGTTTCACCGGAAATAATGCTAACTTTGGAATTTTAAATGGAACACCCTGCATATATTTTTACATCTTTAGATTCAGGAGATCAAAGGCATCTACTTGATAAAGATCCACTGTTAAATATTGACTTTTTTTCATTTCTAGTTGAATGTTATTCTTATGTATTACAATATAAAGATATAGTGAAGTCCTTGGTACCAAGTAATCGGTAATAAAATGCTTTATTGAAATAACGTAGTGTACCACCATGGTGCCATTAAAAAAGGATAGTTAATTTGGAGAAATGATTTCCGAAATGTTTAAGATTTTTTAACACAAATGCCATATGGCATAACGTCATAATTGTATTTTTTATTAATTACTGAAGCATAACAATAGTAATTTTCGTCACAAGTCCGGAAGGTGACTTGTTACAGTCGAGTAGATATTATGGACGAGGCGACGGCAGGAGCCGAGTCTAGAATATCTAAACGAGGCTGGAATAACACCTTACGGACGTGTGTCGAATGATATTTTATTTCATCCCGTCATTTCTTGTATATTAGCATTTTTGTATAATTTGACACTTGGTTATTTTCTTATGTCATTTGACATTTGACACTATTTTTTAATTTACGGTTGATTTTTATATGTCAAACAACTGTCAAAAGGTATAATAACAGTTTGTGATTGGTTCGTAATAAGTTTCCGGTGGTTTCCGGTACTTTGCCGGCTCTGATACCGTAATGTCTCATTTTCCGGCCTCATATGAATACTGTACTGTTGTACTTTCCGGACGGGATGAAATAAAATATTTTTTTTGGGATTACGGCCGCCTAGTAAAAAATTTAATTTGCTCATAAAAATGTCAGTATTAATATTTTTATCTCAATATGCCATAACTACATATATCCAAAATGACCTCCTGAATCCAAAAATGTAAAAATCTATAGGGTGTTCCATTTAAAAAATCAAAGTTAGTGTCATTTCCGGTGAAACTCAAAGCGACTGAAAGTAAAAAAGCGGTCAAAATAATGCATATTTAACTGTTATTTGACGTGCCCAACTTTGAAATTCATATCTTGTCAAACCAAGAAGATATAGAGACGAGCGTCATTTCGTGGTCACCTGGTATATCGTCGGAATCGGGATAATGCGTAGATTTCAAAAATATAAAAACATACAGGGTATTCCATTTAGAAAAACAAGTTAGGTTTGTATCTCCAGAACGCCCTGTATAATTGTAATTTCGATAAGTACGGTGAGATCGCGGGAAAATTTCGCACAACTTTTGTATTTACCATTATTTTCTTAGAAGAATAAAAATGTCATAAGGGGTTAATCTTTCGATAATATCCCTGTACTGGCCTGTACAGTCTGACTCGTTCTCACCCACTTTTTAGTCTTACATTACATTTTACAAAGAATCTCCAGATGTGCATGAAATTATACGTCTTAAGCTAAAAGTAAGTTATATTGTTTTATTTCTCCAAAAATATATAATATATTATACTTAATATCTATTCCAATCATATCTTGAAATATAGCTTCTTGAATTATGAAAAATTTCAAAGCTGATATATTGTATCATTCCGGTTTTCTGCAAAAATTTTCAGTATGCCACGTAAATAAAACAATAACTATAATTTAGGATGTTCAAATGACATAATTGATGACATATTTAAATTATCACTATCCAATCTCATAGGGCGAGTTGCTTTATTCACCGGTGGATCCATCAGATGTGTTTTATCTCGTTCTATGTCCGAGGTTAGAACGAGATAAAACACATCTGGTGGATCAACCCGTGAATAAAGCAACTCGCCCATAATATGCTGAAATGTCCTGCGACGTTGCCTTTTTAAGGAGGCGGGAACGCTACGCTTGTGACAAAAAATTCAGCTTTATATATCAGGAGGTGACAACGTGCTCTCATTGAATACTGAATGCGACATCAGCGCCAGCGTTATATATAGGAACTAAAATATTTATTTGTGAGTATGGAAGGTACTTTGTCGCCTCCGAACAAATTTTCGTTTTTGACCTCTAGATGTCACCTTCTTTCCAAAACCGATGAAAAATAGGAGAAACGTTGTCGCCTCCGAAATCGGAGGCCATAACGTTATATATGAGGTGACAACGTATCTTTGGTATCTACTTTGGAGGCCACAACATACCCTTTATCAATATATATATATATATATATATATATATATATATATATATATATATATATATATATATATATATATATATATATATATATATATATATATATATATATATATATATATATATATATATATATATATATATTTATATGATATGTAAAAAACAATTATAAAACAATAACTTATCTTAACAGAACGTTTCGAACCAAAGTCTAGGTCCTTTTTCAACTGTGATTACAAAAAATGACTTGTCAAAAAAGATCACTTTGACACCTGACACTGATTATTAATTAATGCATAGATCACTAGATAAAGAATTCTAATTTATTTGATATTTCCGTCACGTACTTCTTTTTGGAGAATCGGTAGCCAGACTTCGTCTAACAACACTGAACTAGTAGAGACGCAGTCGGTACTATTTAGTTGAATACAGGCACTCTCTTTAAGTTTTCGTTTATTACAATGTGTCTCCGTTTGAATTATTTTTGCCTGTGTCCAACTAAATCTGTGGCCATTACTCCAAGCATGTTGTGCCAGTGTAGATTTATCAACTTGGTAATTTTTAACGTTATTTTTGTGTTCAGATATTGTAACTTCTAATGGTCTAGACGTCTCACCTATATATAGCTTTTCACACTCGCATGGAATGCTATAAATGCAATTTTTAGATGAGACGTCTAGACCATTAGAAGTTAGAATATCTGAACACAAAAATAACGTTAAAAATTACCAAGTTGATAAATCTACACTGGCACAACATGCTTGGAGTAATGGCCACAGATTTAGTTGGACACAGGCAAAAATAATTCAAACGGAGACACATTGTAATAAACGAAAACTTAAAGAGAGTGCCTGTATTCAACTAAATAGTACCGACTGCGTCTCTACTAGTTTAGTGTTGCTAGACGAAGTCTGGCTACCGATTCTCCAAAAAGAAGTACGTGACGGAAATATCAAAATAAATTAGAATTCTTAATCTAGTGATCTATGCATTAATTAATAATCAGTGTCAGGTGTCAAAGTGATCTTTTTTGACAAGTCATTTTTTGTAATCACAGTTGAAAAAGGACCTAGACTTTGGTTCGAAACGTTCTGTTAATATAAGTTATTGTTTTATAATTGTTTTTTACATATCATATAAATATATATATCTATGTATTATATAATATACATTTTGTTATTATATTTTCTAGTGTAAAATACTAGAAAACCACTGATACGAATTTTAGATAACAATATTGTATTTATATTCATTTAGAACTATATACAGTGGTTTTCTGGGGCAAACTGTTGAGGTTTGCCTTTGATACTACACTTTTATCTTGACATATTTTGGCAATTTTCTTATTTCTATTTATTTTTTAGAATTTGGCGTGATTCCCAGAATTAAGTTCAATGAATATTAACTATCCGCCACAAATAAACTACAAACAATACTCTCTTGGTATATTCATTAAAATTGCTTACTATTAATCATGAGTTGCTTTTTAACACTCAAGAAAATTATGCAATAAGAGGTAACATTTTGAGTCTCGTAAAAAGTTATTATAGGAAGCAAATAGTAAAATTAGAAGATAAAAAAAGTAACTCTCTGGAACTTCCCAAAGAACAGTTCTTGGTCCTTTACTTTAACTATTTACATATTTACTTTCATTGTGGAAAAAATTGAGATTTACTGAAATTAGTATTATTTCGACTGTTTAGGGCACATGATTCCAGAATCTACAGCCACTAACAAGTCACTGGCAAGTCGGGAAGTGGTGCATTTAAGCCTTTTAACGGTATCAATACTTTTGTATACTTGCCATAAACCCCAACTACCAAATAAACGTGGGCGTTAAATCAAATACGCCCAAGTCGGTGTCATGAACGTCGAAACTAACTACAGAAAGTTTGGGGTAAATAAATTGGCCCGGATTTTATCAAGCAAAGCTTTGCCAAGTAGTGCGTTTGATAATTCTGAATTTACAATGCAAGGCATGCCCGCTATGACTTAATTGTAAAAACGTGACTTGAATCCACGTGAAAAGGCTGTATTTTTTTGGACAATGAATGGAGGGATTGATTATTTTTAGAAGCATCGTAGAGTAACTTAAAATAACCAGAAGCGCATGAGATATCGCCGTAAGGCATGTGATTCGAAATTGTTTTGGATGTAACATGTTTTAACAAAAATAGAATGGGTTATAGAATGTATTTCCGTTGGTGTTAAAAGGTTTCGTATTGGGTATGGTCCATAACATACTTTCGGGAAGCTTTTTACGTTAATGTGAGTGATTTATTTTCACGCGAACTATTTATAGATCAAGAGTAATGTCAGCGAATAAAATTAGCGCAGGTTGATAAATGAGTCTATTAACTGCAACAATCAATTAACTCAAAATCACAATTTGTAATCGACTAGTTACTGAAAAAAATACAGATCTCTTTAAGTGGCAGCTAAAAACACATAAATCTCATACCAGTTAAAAGCTTACCAAATGGTCTACAGTTAGGGAAAAAATTGAAAAGTCTGTATTGTATTATATCATGTTTGTACAAATTGTAACCTTTTTCAAATGATAAGATTGTCTGGAAAATGAATAAATACGAGAGATATGCAAACATTGCCAGCAAAATCTTCAAGTTTAATGAAGAGGTGTTGGAACCTTTGGTGTAGAACTTACACTTGGAGTAGTTTTCCACACACACCAAAACATTTTTGCACTCTTTGACAAAATCCTACAAAAAAAGTCACATGGAGTTACATCTGGAGACCTAGGTGGCCAACTTATCGGTCCTACTCTTCCTTCCGATCCATCTATTTGGTGATATAAAATTTTAATGTGCCCTAACTTTTGTAGCATAATGGAGTGGAGCTCCGTCATGGTGGAACCACAATCGCTGCACCGTTTCGTCGTACACTTTCGAGTAGAGCAAACAAATGATGTTGTAAAAACTGAAGATGCACCTCACTGTTAAGATTGTTATCAAAATATGGGCCAATGACTTCTGTTCCTAAAATTCCATCCCAAGTGTTAATACTGTTAATAGTTCATTTTCTAAACACTAAAATTTCGTCAAAGTTCTAACTTCGTTGACTCAAAACCGATTTAGATTTTTTTTTTTTGAAATTTCGGATAAAGTTTATAGAACAGTTCCCCATAGGTGAGAAGAAGGTGTGCTTTTTATTTTTTCAATTATTGTTATTAACAAAAAAGTGTTTTTTTAGTACACTCTAATTAAGAAATAAATAACTCTTTTATTTATTTAAGCAATTGCCTGAAATTTGATTATAATGTTTTTGGGGTCTAAAAACAAAATGGCGTCGAATGTCTAATTTTTTTATTTTCTTTTTCTTATATTTATCAGATATTTGGGGTTGCTCATTATGAATGTGGCATTAAAACTAAAATAAAATAAAAAATGGCGTCAATTTATTTTATTGGGATATTATTTCTTATACCGGGTGACAGCTACAGTTACAAACCAAAACAAAACCCATTTATATGAATCATAGCCACCTAACTCCACTTTTAAAAATTAAATAAAGTACCTAGTTATTTCCAAAAAGAACTCCAAAAAGGCACTATTATACGTAAAATAATCTGCTGGTTTAGAAAATGTTAAAAAACAGGTTGTTCCATTTGAAAATCATAAGTTCTGGTCAATTCAAATTTAAAATTTTTATCTGAAGTAGAAACGAAATCACAGGTGTTCCCACTTTTAGTTGTCACCCGGTATCGGGTTTTTTGGGTTTTATCATTTGTTTCCACCATTTTTCCGTTTTCCATTTTTGATAAATTGTAAAATAAAATTTTGAGATAAAGTGGGTACACCGGTAATTTCTTTTCTACATCAGATAAAATTTGAAATTTGGGGGACATGAATTAGATAATATTATACATTTTTTAGGATAATTTTGAATTACAAAGTAGGTACTTCCGGTTTGACCGGAATTGACCAGAACGTTTGATTTTCAAGTGAAACATCCTGTTTTTTGACATTTTTGAGACCAGCGGATCATTTTACGTATAATAGTGCCTTACTGGATTTTTTTTTTTGGAACTAACTATTTTTTATTTAATTTTTAAAAACAGAATTAGGTGGCGGTGATTCACATAAATGGCTTTTGTTTTGGTGTAATTGTATTTGTAACCCGGTATAAAAAATAATGGATCCTTTTCCGCCATTTTGGATTCGCCATTTTTTATTTTATTTTAGTTTTAATGCCAAATTCGTAATCGGCCACCTCAAAAACCCCCAGCTATCTGATAAAATAATAAGAAAAATAAAATAAAATTTAGACATTTTGTAGACGTCATTTTGTTTTTAGACCGATTTTGAGGCCAGATTCGTAATCTGTGACCCCAAAAACATTATGTAATCAAATTTCAGACAATTATTTAAATAAATAAAAGAATTCTACATTTTTTTTATCGGCATTAAAGTACCTCAAAATCGTAATTAAAGTGATAGAAATTGTCATTAAAGTAATCCATTATTGTACGATTTTTGTAGATGGCAGATGTGACAGATAAACGTAAACATACATTTTTCATTGCTTGTGACAATAATTGTGTTGTAATAAAAGGTAAATAAATAGAAATTTTTTAAATTCAGAATTGTATATTATCACTATTATAATAAAATTGCTAAAAATAATGGTTTTCTTACAAAAAATGATTCCGATTTGACATTTAATAGCTATTTATGTAATCAGTTATGAAAAGTATGATTTTATGTAACGAGTGTAAGTTTGCGGGACGAGCGAAGCGAGATCCCGCAATATCGCACGAGTTACATAAAATCATGTTTCATAACGTATTACATACAAGATTTTTTCTAATTTTGACGAAAAATGGGAAATACAAGTTTTTAATTTTGATTACTTAAAGCATAGGTAATTTAAATGACAATTATCTAGTAGGTCAGCGTCAGTTTAAATTATCTTGTCATTTGGCTTGACATTTAATAGACGCTGATCTATTTTGTGAATATTTATAATTAAATAATAATAGTTAACAAATAAATAATAAACTGTTTTTTATAAAATTACTGACTTAAATAAAAGTTACTTTAATATTTTTCTGTTGTATTTTGTTTAATTATTTTTACAGTTAGTGACATAACGAACTTTTCGTAACCAGTTACATAATGGTTTTCATTATGTAACCAGTTACATAAAGTAGAACGTTTTGTCACTTGTTTCAATAACAAAATATGTCACTTTATATGTCAAAATTAGAAAAAAATAATTATGACATTTCCTAATGTCACTTAAAATTTTAAATAATTTTGACATTTCTTAATGTCACTGAAAATTATTTAAAAAATAGCGTTAATTAATCTAAATTTCACAGTTTCTGAATTTAAAAAAAAATTAATATGCACCTCGGCATTAAAGTTCCATTTTATCACTCATGTGGTTTATTTGCCTTGGCCGGCTACGAACCTCGGCAACTAAACTCCACATTCATGATAAAAAGTTAAACTTTAATGCCTTGATACTATACATAAATAACTATTAATAAAGAGTGTATTAAAAAAACACTTATTTGTTAATAACAATTGAAAAAATAAAAAGCACACCTTCTCACATACGTGGAACTTTCCTATAAACTTTTACCTAAATTTCAAAAAAAAAAAATTTATCAAAATCGGTTTTGAGTCAACGAAGTTAGAACTTTTTTTCTTTAGTAATGGACTATATGAACTATAACAGTCAGACCACTGAGACCACTGACGTTGGAATTTAACAGATCGTAAATAATTTAGATTTTCTGTACTGTAAATATGATTTTTTTTTCTATTTGGGCACCACTTTTGAGTAAACCTGACTTCATCTGTAAATAAAATCAGTTGCGAAAAGTCTAGTTCATTTTAAACTCTCTCTCTAATATCCAGTGGCAAAATTGCATCCTTTTTTTCTAAATCGGGATCTAATAAGCCTTGATTAACCCAGTCAAATTAGACAAATCGGTGGAAAAAATTCCCAGAGATTTGGAAATTTTTTTAAACGCTTTCTTTACACTTGGGTAGACATATATCAAAAATCCCCGAGGGTGGGGGGTGAGCTCGAGGAGGGGAAGGGGGTTAATAGTACCATTTTTCAGTTTTTCGCTTATATCTCGGAAACGATCACTCCTATCGGTTTTTGCCCCCTTACCACAATTAAAGCTGACAAAATTTCCTACAGAAATGCATTTTCCGTAGGACTAACCGTAAGCGAGTTATAGGGCGACAAAAGAAACATCATTTCAAAAAATGTGCTTTATCCGCATTTAAAACGAATTAGTATTGTGATTTGAAAAAAACTGACAGTAAATTGAATTTATTCGGTCCAACACTTCATTAGAGGAGGGTGTTGGGTCACGGGGGTCCATGAAGTCTTCAGAGTCGTCCTCATATGCTGCATTTTCTCTTCAACCTAAACATTGAAAACCGAATTACAGTCTTGTTCAGTACTATATTAATAGATAGATGATTTAATAGAGATGATTTGAATAAAACTTAGTAAATTGAATAAATAACACGACTTCCTTTATCCCTGAAGACTCTGAAAGTCTTGTGCGGGAGGAAATGTATTGGATCCAACAGTTCATTGGAGGGTGTCAAGTCTTCCGGGTCATCCTCATATGCTGAATTGTCGTCTTCAACTGGAGGGCCGTTAGTGCACGCGCCCTCACAGTTACCGCATATTGAAGATCAATGGATACCTGCTTTGCGGCAATTACAACATGCCCCACAACCTTTGGTGCAGCTGCAAAATATTGTTGAAATGATGGCAGCTGGGGCAGGTTGATCTAAAGTTGTCAAGGGTTGAAGATCTCCATCTGCTCCTTTCATCCAAACCCAATCAGTAGGTTCCAGTTTGTTGCCCAGCCAATCTTGAACTTGCAAATAGACTCTGTATAAGTGTTGCAGTGCAGAGCCTTCAGTTGGTGGTAGAGAGGAGAAGTCTGACTTCACCCTTGTGCTGGATTTTAGAAATGCTGCATAACGCTGTTTGTCCAGGTCTGTTACTCTGGCGTTGTACATTGCTAGGGACATCTGTTCCCCGGCGTTTGCAACTTCCTCAGTTGTTGAAGTCTTTGTGTAAAATACGTTGGAGATCAAATGTAGGATGCTGTCCCTCATGAGTAATTAAGCAATTATTGACTTACCTTTTCGGAAAATTGTATAGCAGCCGCTAAAACCGTGAATGAACAAAATGCTCTTGGCAAAGTCAAGTTCCTGCAATTGCTTGGAGGGTAATAACTTTTGCTTCCCTCATTCCCCTTCCCAGGTTTGAAAAACTTTATCTCTCGTTCCTTTGGAACTAAAGCGATCAGCAGGACCAGCAGATCCACATCCTCGCCAATGACAAGCGGTGAACAGTCACATTCTGCTTTCTCCAAAGCGCACCGTACAATAGTTGTATCCGCATCAGCATCAGCCTGTCTAACTTCTAACCCCTCTGCAATCATTTTCCGAGACAGCATACTGATGAATCTGTCCTTATTTTTTTCATTACCTAAAGAGTGTTGTTGCTGAGCCGTTACTATTAAACTTCGGTGAAATCAATGTCGACTGATGCGGTGGTGATGGTGGTGCGACTGTGCAATATTCACCATAGTGTTTTTTTAAGTAAGTCACATATTGATTAAATGTCACTGAGAAGGTTGATCCTATACCCCACCTGACTCGATTTAACAGGAATCCACCATCAATCAAGTGTGAACTTGAATTTTTACGCAAGGAGTGCTGCGTTGCCAAATTGTCGCCCTGTAGAGCAACATTCCTTCATCCGCGGGGAAAAAAGAGTCCCCCTTCAGGCAGGTCAGTTTAGATCGGGGGCACTCTACACACACTATTTCCATAAATGTAAATACTTACCATATACTAATGAAATGTGTTTGGAAGAATTTTTAATGCAATTTATGTAGAATCCAAACTTCAGAAGCCCGTAGCTCGCTTACGGTTAGTCCTACGACAAATGGTGAACCATTTGTAGTAAATTTTGCTAAGAAGGTAAAAATCGATAGGAGTGATCGTTTCCGAGATATAAACAAAAAACTGAAAAATGGTACCTTTAATCCCGCCCCCCTCCTCGAGCTCATCCCCCACCCTCGGGGATTTTTGATATATCACTACTCAAGTGTAAAGGAAGCGTTTAAAAAAAAATCCAAATCTCTGGGAATTTTTTCCACCGATCGCCCTAGGGCAATTTTGTCTAATTTGACTGGTGGTATATTGGCTTTTTAAGAATGATATTTGTGTTATTTAATATTTTTTTAGACAATGTTTGAATATGCTCTCTTTTTTTGGGTAAATTATCGATCCTGTGTATTTTCAAAACATAATATGAGATTTTCAAATGCTTTTCTATTTGGTTTTCTTCCATCCGGTAACTTTGCTCCATACAATCTGGATGCTAGTAAACAATTTTTTTGACACTCACCAAGAATAAGCTACAAATTTGACCTTTGAAAAATTTCGTATGAAAATGGATGTCTGACACTTTAAAATAGGAGTTAAAACACCAAATGATGCACAAATCTAACAGTACAGGGTTATTGGTTATAAATGGAACCCCCTCTTAACTTCGTTATTTTTTGAGAATTTTAAACAAAAGGTTTAAGGCATTCTATGAATTTTCTTGCTACCATATTCAATAGTATACAGGGTGCCTCATAAAAGCCGGACAAACCAAATTTATGTTTTTTTAAATGGAACACCATGTATATTTTTGAATATTATGAAAGTCCTCGTTTTCCTGATTTCAAAATGTATAATATGTTGACATTTACTGTGGCCATTTTCATTTTCGATATACAGCGGCTTCTATTTACATAAAAGTCGAATGAAAAACAGTATGCCATGATTTTCAAAAACAAAATGTATTGATGAAAATTGGGGACATGTTGAAAATTTATTACAATAATTTTTTAACTTTTGATATGTATAGAATCTTGTTATTAATAAAAATTTCGTACTGTTTTTGATTATGGCAAAACTGAAATATTGATCTAACCAATAATAATTATCCATAGATATAATAGTAAACGTCAACATATTATACATTTTTGATATCGGGAAAACGAGGACAAAAATACACGGGGTGTTCCATTAAAAAAACTTAAGATTGCTTTGTGCCGATTTTATGGGGCACAACCCTGTATATGGTTGAAAAAAATTTATAGAATTCCCCAAAACTTTTGTTTGAAAAATTTTTTTTATCTCAAAAAATAACGAAGTTAAGATAAAGTTCCATTTATAAACCCTGTACAATAAATTAATTTTGAGAGTATTATTCAATTTCACTTGTTTTCATAGCCTACTAAAAAAAAAAAATGGGAAAATCTCGCACAGACAAAAATATCATTTAAAACAAAAAATAAAAAATGCGTTTTAAGTTTCATAAAATTGACATCGAAAATAGGACGCCCTGCATTAAAAACAACAAATTTCTAATAATTTTGAAACAATCAGAGTTAAACTAAATTGACATTTTCAGAAGAGAACTTATTGAGTTGATGACGTACTCCTTAATTTTCAAAATCAACGCGTTTTTCACAATTTTTTGAAAAGTTAAATATCTTCCAAACTATTAATAGAAAGCAGGCATAAGCAAATCATTAAAAAGACAATTTTCCATGGAATCTAAATTTAAATAAAAAATGTACCATTCCATTTGAATTAAGAAAATTAAGGTATGTATCATAAAAATTGAGTACCCTGTATAGTTAAAAATATTTTTAAATTGTTCAACGACAAGAATTATGTAAAAATGTTGGTGCAATTTTGAGGATATCATGACAGAAAAGGCGCCTACCTTGAAACGACCGTTACATCAAAAACTGGCTTTTTTAAAAAGCTCCCCATTTACCATATTTTTGTCCAATTTCCACAATGGTATCAATCATTTAATCAATTTTTAAATCACTGGGTATTGTTGAAAATGGGTATTGCACATTTGTAGCATCTTGTCCACAACTGATAAAAATCACACAATGATAAAGCCTTCTCGTCTCTGGAAACAATTCCTTTCAAAATGGCCAAAATTATTCGTTCTATTTTGCAATTGCTGAGCACTTTATTTTATGACAATTAAACAATTTACATAATACCTTCTTTGTGCAAAATTATCTGTTTAAGACATTCAAAATTAATGATTGAGAGGGGCGGAATTCACTCAACGGATAGAGGTAATAACACTTGAAACGATAATATCGAAAACAAGTTACACAACGGTGTCATCACGCCAATGTCGTCACTACATCAGTAAGTGACGACAATCTTAAAACAAGCTCGCGAGAGAATACTTACAACAAATTAATTTTAAGGAACCTCGAAACGAATCACAAACGTTTCCTAAAGGTGCATTTTCATGCACAGTAAAACTGTAAATAAATTTTGACCGATGTATTTCTTCAAACGAATTTAAATAAACCTACAACGTGAAACCAGTCAGTTAGTTGATTTTCCTGTGCAAACACACTTGTTTTTCTAAGAGTAACACCTACACTCCTGTCTTCCCGAATGATAGCAGCATCCTGGTACCGACAGCATGTAAATTTTAGCTCGATAGTAGGGTAATAAGTATTACACACATAATAAATCCGTAATAATAATTGAAACATACTATTAATTAATAGCCCAGCCAATTACTTTTACCAAGTACATAATGTTAGTTCTGACAACAACACTGATTCTAATGTTTGCTGGCACCTCAGAACTTTTATTTATTGCTCTAAGGTTGGCAGTAATAAATCTCAGCGTCAGGTGTGGAATTGTTGGCAAAAGTTATGTCGTTTAAATTTCACGACAAGTATTTGATATTAAGACATTTAAATATGTTGAAAAAGAGGCTATAATAGATGAATATATGAAATTCGTTTATTTACATTTGGTTCAGGGACGAAATGATTGAACGTTATTATTATTATTCATTGAACTTAATTCTGGGAATCACGCCAAATTCTAAAAAATAAATAGAAATAAGAAAATTGCCAAAATATGTCAAGATAAAAGTGTAGTATCAAAGGCAAACCTCAACAGTTTGCCCCAGAAAACCACTGTATATAGTTCTAAATGAATATAAATACAATATTGGTATCTAAAATTCGTATCAGTGGTTTTCTAGTATTTTACACTAGAAAATATAATAACAAAATGTATATTATATAATATATAGATATATATATATATATATATATATTTATATGATATGTAAAAAACAATTATAAAACAATAACTTATCTTAACAGAACGTTTCGAACCAAAGTCTAGGTCCTTTTTCAACTGTGATTACAAAAAATGATTTGTCAAAAGAGATCACTTTGACACTTGACACTGATTAGTAATTAATGCATAGATCACTAGATAAAGAATTCTAATTTATTTTGATATTTCCGTCACGTATTTCTTTTTGGAGAATCGGTAGCCAGACTTCGTCTAGTAACACTGAACTAGCAGAGACGCAGTCGGTACCGTTTAGTTGAATACAGGCACTCTCTTTAAGTTTTCGTTTATTACAATGTGTCTCCGTTTGAATTATTTTTGCCTGTGTCCAACTAAATCTGTGGCCATTACTCCAAGCATGTTGTGCCAGTGTAGATTTAAAGACTACCTATTTTCAGCTAGGAGATGAATTTTTTTAACAGGATTTGGAATGGCAACGGGATCTCCTCTATCTCTCATCATGAGCAATATTTTTATGGAATATTTTGAAGATAATTATGTAAAAAAATGTATTAACAAACCAAAAATATGGTGGAGATATGTGGATGATATATTTTCAATATGGCCAAGAGGAATTAAACGGTTTTCTAAATTTTATCAATAATAAAGAAACAACGATTAAATTCACTTTAGAGATTGAGAATGATAATAAATTGCCTTTTTTAGATGTATTAATTAATAAGACAGATATTTTGGAAACTAATGTATATAGAAAAAAGACTCATACAAATAGGTATTTGAATTTTAACTCCAACCACCACCTAAATGTTAAAAAAGGTGTAATTAAATGTTTGTATGAAAGAGCTAAAATAATCTCTTCAACAAATGAAATTTTTGATAACGAAAAACTTTTTATAAAAACTGTCTTAAAAGAAAATAATTATCCACAGGATTTTGTTGAGAAATCATTTCTTGAAATTAAGAATAGACAAAATCAGCAACAACAGATAATTTTGAGTGAACAACCGGTAACCACAATGACCATTCCATATATTTTTGGTTTTTCTGATAGACTTAGACGACTTGGTAATAAGTTCAATATAAGAACCACCTTTAAAACTTGCAATACCATCAGATTATTCTTAACAAAAACCAAACCTTTTAACAGTGTTCAAAAATCTAAAAATTGTATTTATAGCATTCCATGCGAGTGTGGAAAGCTATATAGGTGAGACGTCTAGACCATTAGAAGTTAGAATATCTGAACACAAAAATAACGTTAAAAATTACCAAGTTGATAAATCTACACTGGCACAACATGCTTGGAGTAATGGCCACAGATTTAGTTGGACACAGGCCAAAATAATTCAAACGGAGACACATTGTAATAAACGAAAACTTAAAGAGAGTGCCTGTATTCAACTAAACAGTACCGACTGCGTCTCTACTAGTTCAGTGTTACTAGACGAAGTCTGGCTACCGATTCTCCAAAAAGAAGTACGTGACGGAAATATCAAAATAAATTAGAATTCTTTATCTAGTGATCTATGCATTAATTACTAATCAGTGTCAAGTGTCAAAGTGATCTCTTTTGACAAATCATTTTTGTAATCACAGTTGAAAAAGGACCTAGACTTTGGTTCGAAACGTTCTGTTAAGATAATTTATTGTTTTATAATTGTTTTTTTACATATCATATAAATATATATATCTATATATTATATAATATACATTTTGTTATTATATTTTCTAGTGTAAAATACTAGAAAACCACTGATACGAATTTTAGATAACAATATTGTATTTATATTCATTTAGAACTATATACAGTGGTTTTCTGGGGCAAACTGTTGAGGTTTGCCTTTGATACTACACTTTTATCTTGACATATTTTGGCAATTTTCTTATTTCTATTTATTTTTTAGAATTTGGCGTGATTCCCAGAATTAAGTTCAATGAATATTAACTATCCGCCACAAACAAACTACAAACAATGTTATTATTATTATTATTATTATTATTTTTATCATTGGCGTCATAGGGTTGGGTTGTTCCTATATGTATACGCCAGCAGCAGTCCATTTGTAATTAGTAACTATCTCTTGCGGTCGAATGTTTTTTATTAAAAAAATATTTGGGTCAGTTTGTTGGGTGCTAATTCCCTGGTCAGGTTTATGCTAATACGCAGGATGCCTTGATTTTGTTTAAAGCGTAAACATTTCACAATTAGTACAAATCTACGCCAAGCATGTGACACCACAACAATAGAATGACGTTTCTCGAAACGAGCTTTGAAACGTGTATTGTATATGTCGCAAGGAGCTGATAATAATTCGAGTAAATAGTGCAGCGATGAATGCGATATTTAAATATGCATGTGTTCCTCGTAACGTAACGATAAATCACGGTGTGCACTGGAATGTCTTAACGCAAACGCAAGGAGCAAGGACAAAATTCGTCTGCGGGAGACTTATGAATTATCGATCATGTGGTGGTTCGAAAAAGTCCAGCAACTTATGGACTGATACATCCAGATGCAATCAGTTGTTTATTCGTGTAGACTGGTTCCAATAGTCCATGATGTCGATAGGGTTTAAGGACATTAGTTTTTATCATACACTTCAGGATCTCTTACTAATTAGGTAGCAATTATGTTTAAATGTTATTTTGACTAGATATTTATGTCGATGTATTAATCAAATGTTTATTTAAAACGGAAATTAATTAATAGTAATGCGACCGTCTTTATCCCTGACACAGGCTAATGAATTATTTAACCTATAAAAAGTTATCCATCTGCTAAGTTCGCAGATACTAAGGGAAAATGGTAACAGGGCCATTCCATGTCAAATCACCCAAGGCATTCGGTGCAAAATTTTCGAATCGTACGAAATTTTTAAGAAGGCACGTATTTTTTCTTTCGGTTAAAAAGTTCGATTTGATTTTTCGAAGAAAATTGTTTTGACGTGAAAATGTGTAGTTACCTCTTTTCGTCGTGAAAAATTTTGTTCAAAAACGATAAAATCGACAAAAAAGGGACGAATTTGTCGCGTGGTTAGACATGTGTACTATTGGTAGGCGTGGCTTGGTTCCAACAACGTCGCGTGAATGATTCCAATATACATGATGAATCTTTAATTGGGGGCCATATTTATAGGGATGACACCTTGCAATTATAGGAACACAAAACTACATGATTTTTTAAAGACGTGCTATGAAAAATTTTTATTTTAATTTGGGTACCCCCCAACTAACAAAGTTGCTCTATAAATTTAAAATAATACTACAATTTTATTTTATTACTGTTGCATTACTGCTCTGCAAAAGCTATTTTGTTTTATTAAAACCACCAAAGTGATTATTTATTTAGTCTTCGCAACTAAATTGTCATGTAAATAAATGCTAAGAATGTTCTTACAGCTAAATTATAAAACATTTTATAGAATTTGTTATACGCTGTTTTATAAACGTTTATACAGCAATTATTATAGGATGTTTTAGCTCACGGAACAAAATTGATCTGTAATAATGACCACCGGCACTTATTAGTCAATTTGCGAACATCTATAAAATTATTGTTTAAGAGTTTAGCCAAGCATTAAAAAAACAATTTTATAAGGATTTTTCTTAACACAATATTATTTCAGGGAGCATATTGTATTCGGCCGGACCTACTAAACAATTATTATATAAACGAAGCATCATTGCTCTCATAAAACACTTATAAAATAGTTAAAAGACTAAAAATTGTCTTCAAAGACTAATTACGTCCCCCTTTATTCGCCATATTGTTTTTTTTTATTTAAACAGTAAAGTCACAGGACTCAGAGTGTCACTGTGTAATATGTCGAAAGTACATTTAAGCAATTGGAAAAAAGTGGAAACAAGGGGTGGTTTTCGTAGAAAGATTGATAAATATTATAAAAAAAACTATTTGTTGGCGGCCATTTTGGACTAAAATAAAAATAAATTAAAGACAATAATTATTATGATAGGTACTACCATTTTAGCAACAATCTATTATTGTGAAATATGTTATCTACGAAATACAATTTGGTGCGCACCACAAAAAGATCGAATACAAAAATTTTATTTTCGTTTCATTTTTTAAATTTTGATAAATATTCGTTATATTTTTAGGGCGCTCAAAAATTTCATTGTATATATACCACATATTTCACGGAAAAATTTCATTCGCAGTCCAAAATCGCTTTGCTGTTGACGAAACGAAATCTTAGTCAGTTAACTTATATTTCGCTAAACATGTTAGTTACGCCGCCATATATCTCACATAGAATATATAACTACCTTCCTAATATTTTAAAACTATTTTAAGAATTATTATTCTCTGCAAAAACACTTAAAAAATTAATAACTCATATTGTTATTGCCGTACATAACAAAAAAGTAGCAATGGAGATAATATCACAATGCTTATAAAAAGAAGTAAAGTTCAGTGACTATGAGAGCAAACAGCTAACAAGTGATATAGGGAAAAAGGTCCTATAATTGAATTCCGTTTTTAATTTTTTTTTCACATTTTGTGTTACGTACAGGGTATTATTGAACTTAAGATAAAAAATTAACTTCATGTTATTTTTTATGTTTTAAAACAAGTAGAGCATAAATTAATTGAATATCTGAAGAATAAAAAATTACCTAGTTAAAAATCCGATTAATTAGTGTATTTGTTCTCTCTCTCTCTCTCTCTCTCTCTCTCTCTCTCTCTCTCTCTCTCTCTCTCTGAAGTGAAAATACAAAACAGACTGCATTAATCCATCCCATTGGTTTTATATCATCTAAGCTTTAATTAAAACGGCAACACTGTCGGCCACTCAAACGTAAGTGCACCGAAAGCTTGTCCAGCGGCGCCGGAATTACATTTGAACCGCGAATTAAAAAAAAAAAATTCGGATTCATATTCCTGACGACTAGTACTATTCCCCATAAAAATATGACCCCCACTTAAAGATTCATCCTATACAATGGTGTTCAAATGGATTATATTTATAGGTGTAGGTTAAAATTTTGAGTGGGCTTGCGTTCGTACTTTGATTTGGGGCAAACTTCACAAACGTTTATATAGTCTGGAACATCTTCGAAATTCCATGTTCGGTTCCTTAAGGTTGTTTATTCATTCCAATGGTTTGTCGTCAGTGATAATCTTGAATTTCCTGCCGAAGAAGTAGAGCTTAAAGTGTACTTGGTAAAATTTAGGATACATAATAGCTTACGGGAGGTAAAAGCGATAGGCGCTCATTGGTTAGGATATTTTTACAGAGGTCAAGAGATTTTGGTTAGGTAATTAAAAATCTAAAAAGTATGCTGACAGTGCTGGCACCTTAATTTCGCTGGGAATTACAGGATAGCCATATTCTTGTTTAAAAAATAATAATTACATTGTACATTATCGCTGCAGACCGAAATACGCGACGAATTTTTTGTTTATATGGCAATAATAATGCGAAGGTCGCAACCATTACTGCGGTCACCAATTACTATGGGGATGGGATAATACATGTTAAGTACTGTTTACGTGCTAATTGCTAATATTGGTTCAAAATTAATCGTCAATATTTTGTAACAACTGAAGCCGGCCTTGACCCATTCTCGATATCTCTCCGACTGGGCGGAGCGCGGCATCTTTGAAGGTTTTTTGAGATTTTTTTCAGTATACCTTTATACTTATTTGTTCTCTATTGAATTGAATAACGCTTTAACCCGCCCCTCTATGATAAGTAAAAGCCGAGATATACCTTCTTGAAATTGACAAAAACACCCCAAAAATTGTACTTTTTCACTTTCCTCCTTATAACTTCTTTTGGTCGCGTACGCAAATTATAAAGTTTGTGGAAGAATCGAAGTGTCCATTGGGCGTTACCCAACAGTAGGTTTTACTTAGTGCAAGGTGGCACCAGTTATCAACAATAAAATTCTCGTTGGCAAGAGTACAGAAGTATTGCGATAAAAAAAACCGCTTGAACAAATTTTAATTTTTTCTTTCACAGTTTTATGTAGCAAGGATCATAGAATTGCGCTACAAAAAGATTTTTTTATTTAAATACATACCAAGCCGTTATATCATTGATTATTTTTCGTTAATTAGAGTGATTTCTGAAGGATTTTCTGGATAATTTTCAACGTTTTAAATAACAAAATTAAGAAAACGGCTTTGCTGCGGAATGTGAAATTACGCTTTCTTCAATTGTATGTAACGTTATTTATCATAAGATAGATATTTAATTTACAACATCGAAACTTCTAATATGGGGGTAAGTAACACTTATTTTGCACCGAAGCGGATCCTTAAATTATTTCTGTTTTTCAAATAATTCAGTGTGTTCGTATGTGCATCTATCCGCTCTATGCCCACACATCGACCCATGGACACACATGAATAAGTTTCTTCCTTATGTTTAAGAGTATTCAACGACTTTATTTTACGTACTGCGTTAATAATGTCAATTGAACATCACAGTTAAAATAGAATCAACAAAAATGTACTTTATCAGTGAATTTTTGACGTAATAGACCGAATTTAAAAAAATGATTCTAAAGTTGACAAATATTTTTACGCATAAAAAAAATTGGTAATTGTAGAAAACCGACCCTGTCTTAGCAATTTTTTATCATTAGCTTTGTAATGATTTTATCGATTTTACGAATGTGACAAGTGTAACTATTTATAGGCTTGTAATTAACGTTATAAATAAAACTTAATCAATTACGTAAGAAAAAAGTACATGTTCTTGAAAACAAGAATTCCGCCTTGTTCCTTATAGGTACATTCAATTGTATTTTCACGTCTTATTCCCTTGCAAATGGAACAAAGTAAAGCGTATTTCCCCGTGGAATTCCTAATTTCACGCTGGCAAATTAAATTTCCTCGCCGAGGTATATCATACGACTGTGGAATACAAATGAATTTATGTATAACTTTTGTGACAGAATTAAAAGAGAAAGACATCCCAAAGATTATAAAGATATTGTTGCAAGCCATCTTTGCAATATCGTGCCCGGCGGGATATTTAGTCCGGGTGTGCAAACGTGCCAATTAATTTATTTTTTACGAGTTTTTTTCCAGTCAGATTATACAGGGTGAATCTTAGAGTGGCGGCCATATTTACAGGAGGCGACTCCGTTCAACTATGGGAACACAAAACCACAATTTTTTTTTTTTAACGCGCTATGAAAAATGAATATTGTTTAAACCCTTTTTATTTGAATTTGGGTACCCCGCCAGTGGAATGCGCTAGCGAGAGTAACGTCTAATAACTGAGACGCACACGCCTGTCTTGAACAGTGCGTTGTTGCCAAACTTCATGATTGAAATAAAATACGGGGAATTTAATAGTAAAGCAAACAAGAAACTAAATAAAATGAACTATCTAAACAATAACAAAGTAAAAACTATTCTCCGTGAGTGTAACAATAAAAAAGTAATAACTAAAAAACCGAGTAAAAAACTTAATACTTAGTAACAAATAATGAACAGAAAATAATTTTTTCTAATAACAATAAATCTTTACTTATCTTGGATCGGCATTTCTCATAGCAGGTGTTGAAACTGTCCTCCGTTATTTTCCAAACACGCTGTAGCTCGCCGCATCATAGAATCTCTAACTTTATTGAAGTCCGTATTCTGCCTTATGTGATTCGCAGCGTTTTCTACTATTTCCCGTAATTCTTCAACGTTGTTGACAGGAGTCGTGTACACCAAACTTTTCATGTGCCGCCACAGATAAAAATCGCCTCTAAAACACCACTAAAATAAAACTACACACACGTAGAAGGTACACCTCACTCAATTATTAAACACAAACACAAAACTTCCACTTTTATAGATTTCACTAAAAACTTAAACTATTTAATTTTATAATCACAATAAACCACACTAGCTGCTGTCTGACTGGTCACTAACACTAAACCTAAAACATAGAAAAACAACTGGCACGCCTCGCTGTACGCGGCTTTTGCATTTCAGGAGAACCTTTTTTTTTATCGCTATTTTTTGTTAATGCACCTGCTTGTAACTAGGTCAGTGTCATAGTTTGTAAAGAGTTCAGCGACTCTAACAGCTGATGGGTGGTAAAATTCCCTATGCTTCCGGCTTTTTCATTTTGTTTTGTATTACCATTTTCATTATGGAAGTTAAAACTGCGTATTTCAATAAACCTGTTTATCCAATTGAATTAATTAATTTTTCATTTTCACTAGGTACCCTTATCTCTCTCTCGTGATTGGGTATCTCTGGATTATTAATGAAAAGTGAAAATGTAAAATGTAATCGATTGGTTTTATATCATCTACACTTGGCAACACTGTCGACCAGCCACACATAATGCAGCAAGTGCTTGCCCAGCGGCGCCAGAATTACAAGAATTATACATGAATCGCGAATTTTTTTAAAAAATTCATAACTCGGTCATTTTACAACCTACAAAAAAAAAATTCGGATTCATGTTCATGACGACTAGTACTATTAACCCCAAAAATATGGCCGCCACTCTAAGATTCACCCTGTATATGTTTATCTTTTGTTTCAGATGAACACAGCGACAGCGAGGAATCCAACACAACAACCGCGCCGAGTTTACCTAATGGTTATCAACAAAGATCGTACTACAACAAATTTTCATATTCTAGTCAATCAACGCCAAGAAGAAGGTACCAGCACGACAGCACCAAGTCCACGAGGAGCAGTAGTACTGCCAGCGAAAATAAAATCACGTTTAACGAAGGTAAGTTGGTTTTAACGAATAACAAGGCAATACAGGGTTTCTCAAGTCCGGTCCTGTTCACATGCACACAGGACCGCACTGGATATTTTTTGATAATTTAAATACGTTTACTCGTATAGAGTATATGTATGAATTTTTAATATTTGTTTCATTTTATTTGTTGGATTAAATTTAAAGGTTATTTCCGTCGGAGCTAACAGTTAATCGCTAGAAATTGCCGCTGTTGAGTTGAGAGTGGAACCAAAGTTCGAGATAATAATTTATTATAGCTAGATATTATCTCCGCAATTATTTGTTCGATACGTTATTGCCAATTTGTTATCAAACTATGCCAAATTTATGCGTAGGGGCATCGAACGACCGCATAAGAGGAAAATAATCAGTAATAAAGATAAGCAAGATAAGTAAATTAAAAAAAAAAAAAATTTAGGACGTAAAACGCTGGGGTCAATGAGATTTATGATTGATTAGTGTACGATAAAAAAATGTCTAGTTGATAAAGGTTCGAGTCCTTTTCTGCAAATATCTATTGATGGGATATTTTAGTAGAAATTTTATAAATTACAATTTATTATTTTTTTGTCTAGCAATGACTGCGTGGGCCAATAAAAATTTTAAAAGTGCTCATACTTCATTTATTTTACTTGTGACATATGTTAATATTGTTACATGTTTACGTCCCTCAGTAAACACGCCAGGTGTGGATTTAATAATTAATTAATGACATTAAACCACTGATTTATTAAACTCACTAATTAGTCACTTTAAACTATAACACTAATTACTACCTTTAACCACTATTATTCACTACTTGTCCCTGTACTAGTCACCGTTCCTTTTCTGTTCTGTTCAGTTCGATTAACAATATTCACCTGACTTGCAGTTTGCAGTGGACCATTTTGGCCTTTATGTATCTGAAGATATACCTTCTGGAACAATCCAGGTGCTCTTTAGATAATCCCACATTCCACATTCCTCTTATTTTCTAATTTGTTCCCGTACCATCGGCGCTATCTCTTGGACAATTGCTGAACAACATATGATAAGTTGTGTCCAGCGTCAAGGACGCCCTGAATGTAATAAACGTATTACGTAAAATTCCTGCGTTCTCCAAGTCCGTCTTTGCCAAGATCAATTATACAATACAATTTCAAAAAATTCAGTTTATAGTTTGCCTGCGTATTTTTTATATCAACGAAATCGACGTGTCATTGTCGAAGGCTGATTATTTAAAAGTTGCCAAAATTAAAATAGGTTAGCTGATGCGGGATGCCCAATGCAGTTGCATAATGTGCAAATATAACCAATCAATATGTTCTATTGTTCCACTTGAAGACTGCAAGGTTGATCACTAAATTTAACTCTGTGATTGTCAGGTGCAGTTGCGGTATTAAAATTTGAAGTCTGGATTGGAATTCAGGTCTTTAAAGTCAAGGAGTGTTTACTTCCGTCTTGTGGCGTTCCTTTGACGAAGAGCTTAAAAATACAATCTTGACCGACACTATACAGGGTCACAGGGTCTATGGCGTCATTAATATTATAGTTAAAAATCTGCAATTTTTACAGAGTACGCAATTCTTGTCGTTGAACAATTTAAAATAGTTATTTTTGTAACACCATACCCAAAAACGTAATTTTTTTGACAGTTTTAGTGAATCAAAACAATGTCATTATTGACAAGGGTGAAACAAAAGCGCGAAAAGAGTAGTTTATTCCACAAGCATATAATGGCCTATATCACCCAGGAGACAAAGTTTACGACACGAGCCGAAGGCGAGTGTTAAAAAATTATAATATTGGATTTCTGTAATTTCGAAAGGCGATACAAAAAATTTTGTATATAACATGAGCACGTGCCTAAAATGTGGTTTTTTTACTAGCGTGGTTTATAGCACTTGTTTTCGGCTCGTACTATAAACTCTACACTCGTGAAAAAAAAAACTTTGAGCCACTTGTTACATAAAATACTGTTTCCTAACAAGTGCGGAAAGTGGTACTTTTCCGCACGCGACTGTCGCTTCGCGTCGTTCGGTCAAGCAGTCGAGTGAGGAAAAGACAGTTTTCGCATGTGTTAGGAACAATATTTTTTCTACGAGCCATTTAACTTCAAAAGGAGCGTCAAGATCAGACAGTTATGGCTGCATGATTAATGAGAAAGATAACATGTTTGACAGTTATGCCTACATTATTGTTTGATTTTTAAAGGTGTAGAGACCACTTCAAAAGGGTTAGTGTAAATCAAAATTGGTTTAATTTCACTAAATTTGCATAAAATAAGAAAATATAATACAATAACTTCGGCATATTAATTAACACGTTTTCAAAATGTAATTATAACCGAAAATGCAAGTAAAAATACAATTTACTGAAAATGTTACTTTTCCCCATTAGTGTGGAAAACTGGAAAAGTGCAACTTTCGAAATTAGGATTTTTCTCTCATTTTAAAAGAAATGGTGTATTTTTTATTTTAAATTTAGATTCCGCGGAAAATGATCTATTTGATGATATAGGGATATGCCTATTTTCTACTAGTAGTTTGGAAGATATTTAACTTTTTCCGGAAATTATGACAAATACATCGATTTTGAAAATATGGAAAAGTCATCAACGCAAAAAGTTTTTTTTCAGACATTTTCAATTTAGCTTAACAAATGCCCCGCCCCGATTGTTTCAAAATCATTATAAAAAAATATACTGTATATATTTTATTTGCAGGCGTCCGATTTTCGATGTCAAACTCTGTTTTTTATGCGTTTTTTAATGATACATCCTGTATATTTGTCTTTTACGAAGCAGAATTCATTTTTCTTTCTCTACACTTAAATCAACCGTTTCCAAGATATTTATAGTTTTGTTAAAATAATTCACACAACGTATATTAATAATTTAAATGTTTACCATTTTAAAAATAATATAAATAATGACAAAACTATACTAAAAAAACTATATTAAGTGTTCAAACAAGTTTCAATGCATTTTCTAGCTCTGTTAATTAAACTTCTTTGCACATTTAAAAGCATTTCCGGTCTAATATTAGCAAAAGCGTCCATAATCCTATTTTTCATGTTAACTTTATATTTGCAAAAACCTCACAAAAAAAGTCACAGGGGTTATATCTGGAGACCTAGGAGGCCAATTTATCGGTCCTCCTCTTCCGATCCACCTACTTGAAAATACAAAATTTAAATGTGCCCTAACGTTTAGTTTTTTGTTTTCATAGCCTACTAAAAAAATTGTAAATTCTCTGATAAATTGGCATTATGTATTTTTAACGAAAGTGTAAATATCTTGAAAACGGTTAGATTTAGGATAGGTACAGGGTTATCCAACGATAAGGCCCACCCTTATATTTTCTTTATTTTTCGAGTTAGGAAAAAATATTTCAAATAAAAGTTGTAGTGAATCAAACGAGGGGTTACTCGCTGGGAAAAATTGTGTACACCATATTTCATATTTCAAGTATTTCACTAGTATTTCAGGTACTTCAAAGGTATTTCAGGTATTTCAAAAGTATTTCAGGTATTTCACAAGTACTTCAAGTATTTCAAAGGTATTTCAGGTATTTCACTGTATTTCAGATACTTCATACGTATTTCAGGTACTTCACCAATATTTCAAGTACTTCATAGCTACTTCAGAAATTTCACAAGTTAGGTTTTTCAGTAGTAAGTATTCCATCAACATTTCAGATATTTCATGAATATTTCAACAACAATAATTTTAAGGGTTTTAAGTGTAGGTACACGGTGCCCGTGATTTTTATAACGTTCTCATCTCAGTTTGTGGGTTTATCTTTGGAAGCAAAAAAAAAATGTTTAACGTAACTTATAGTATTTTTTCCAATGATTTAAAAAATGCCAACAAAAGAATAATTGAATATCAAATAAAAGTAGAAAAAAAAACAAAGCTGTGTATAATAAACTAAAATTTGAATATGTATTTGTGGGGTCTCTAAAAGATGCAGATTTTTTGTACCGATAGAAATTTTTTGTAAATCATCAAACAGATATTTTGACTTCATTCGTGAAAAAATAAAATCTGATTAGGTATTTAACGGTTTTAGGAGGGGAAGTAAAGAATTTATACAATGACAAACTCGTAAATCGCGAAATAAAAAAGTTTTTCCTCTTCCCAACTCCATTTGTGTGTGTATATGATATATTTTTGGAATGAGATTTAAATATTTTTTTTAAATTGTAAAAACACAGTTCGTTCCGTTTGCTTTGTTTTTCTCACTTTTATTTGACTTTTAATTGTATTTTTTTTTAATTTTCGAAATCCTTGGAAAAATTATAAGTGACGCGAAACATTTTTATCCAACAGAAGCATGTAATCCGGTTATTACTACGGTGATTTTACATATAGAATATGAACTAGTGACACAAATTACCAATAAAAAAATCAAGAAAAAAATATAAAAAAAAAAGTTGAAAACTGACCTACCCTACGTAAAACTTTTGAGTAAAGTCGACTTCAGAGTTGTACCGCAGATAAAAAATTACCGACAAAGGAACACGTGCGGCGGCTTCTTTGAAGGTGAAAGAGGCCGCGTTTCTGCTTTGTAAATGCGGCATTTTTTTCCTGCGTTACAAATATGAAATGAACTATATCGCTTCGTCGCTCTACCCACTGATGGGGTGAACGACTATGTCCAAGTCACAGACTCCAAGTTCTAACGTAAAAAGCGTGACAAAAAACGTCTCATAAAGTTAAGCCGCCGCTCGACCTTCTTTCATATTCGACCACCTGCAAATTACACAGGGAAAAAAATCATAAATGCAACACAGGCCGACACTGTTCTAATGTTATAAATTTGCGGTGGGAGCCAAGATAATTGACAGTGACAGCAAAAACTAGTGAATTTATGATTGCAAAAAACAAGGTGCGAATGCCTGAGGCAAAGACCTATCCTGATTTATTTTCTGTTGTGATAGGTCAGTTACGTAGTTCTGAAAATGTTGACGTATTTTAATTTATTTTCTTTCTCGAAAACTACAGGGTATATATTTTTTATTGTTGGTATATGACCTTACCATTAAGGTACCATCACTTAAAATTAAAATGAGTTATTGGTATTCACCCTGTATACTCAAAATGTGATTGTTTTGACGCGATCAACTACTTATTGGCGCGCGACCGTGTAGGGAAAAATGAGGTCGAGTTTTCAAAAAAATACTATTAGCGATTTTTTTTATACCTAGAAATTTAGATTTTAGATTCGTATTCAGCATCATCAAAAACCCCCGTTTGGCAAATTTGAACAAAATATTTCACGACTTTCCGAGATACGATGAGCACGCTTTTTTTTAAATAAATCTCGAAATAAATTATTTTAAAAACTCAAAAACTGTTTTCTCGTTCCTCTATTTCTTTCAGCCCATTGAAATGTGTCATATTAGTAAATGATAACTAATTACGAGAAATTTGTAACAAATAAAACAGCAGAACATGAAAAATTATTACTCAAGCCAGTGAAATATTTTGTTCAAACTTGGTATAAGGAGGTTCTTAATGATGCTGAATACGAATCTAAAATCAAAATTTCTATAAAAAATCACTAATAATTTTTTATTGAACAATCTACCCCAATTTCCTCCACAGGGTCGCCCGCTGATGAGAAATATCAAAGTTTATTGCTCGGTTTATTGCATCCAAACAATCACATTTTGAGTATATATTTCCCTCCTCGTTCCTACCTAAATTTGAAATGAATCAGTTTTTTAATTCCTGAGATACGAGGGTGTACTCATGAAAAGTGAAACACTATATATGAGTTTTTTCTGATCACTCCGTACATACACAACAATGACATAATGTGTTCAAATGCTTTGTATTAAGTATTTTGAGTACATAGTTGATAAATACTTCACCAATACTTAAGTATTTCAAATGTATTTCAGCAATATTTCAGGTATTTCATAAGTATTTCACCATTATTTCAGGTATTTCATAAAGATTTCAAGTATTTCAGGTAGGTATTTCACAAGTATTTCAGGTATTTCAAAGGTATTTCAGGTATTTCAAAAGTATTTCAGGTATTTCAAAAGTATTTCAGGTATTTCACAAGTACTTCAAGTATTTCAAAGGTATTTCAGGTATTTCAAACGTATTTCAGGTATTTCAAAAGTATTTCAGGTATTTCACAAGTACTTCAAGTATTTCATAGGTACTTCAAGCACCATGTACACCATATTTCACAGCGATTAACCCCTCGGAATCAAATGAACTCATTTAAAACCCCCTGCAAAGAATATACAGGGTGTTCCATAAAAGCGGGACAAACCTAACTTACAATTTTTTAAATGGAACACCCTATATTTTTTTACATTTTTCAAATCTGTATTTTTTTGTGATTTCAAATGCATACAGGGTGTGCGATTTAAGACCGGAACACCCCATTATTTCGGAATGCGTTGACCGATTTTAATATTTCTTTTTTTTGGGATATAGTGCTCGATGAGCTCTATTTGACCATGTGGAAAAATTTTAAATTTTCATTTTTTCAAGGCCTGCTAAGACCCGCTAAATGGGTCGAAATTTAGAGATCGACCATTAGGCAATTTTTTTTCGAAAAAATGTATAGCGCATTCGATCAGGGAAGAACGACATGATGTTTTAAGTTATCTATGCAAATAGTAGTCCTTCTCATGATCAAAATAAATCGGATATAAACAGTGGTTATGTATATTCACCTTACGATGTCTTCACCATGTCCTATCTCGTTCGGAACCTACCTACATATAGAAAAATACAAATTAGTAAAAATAATTGAATAAAATAATAAATACATACCTTTATCTCCTTTCCCTAAAGCGGTTCGTCCCCATAGTCCAATCCTTGTGCATCCATCACTCGCACGCGAAAACCAGAGCCTACTAACTGCTTTTCTGGGCTCCGAAGCCCCCAAAAAATCCCCGAATACAGTTACAAGCCTTAACACTTGTAATATCCAAGCTATTTTAGAAATAACAAAGATATTCTCAAGATACTCGTCGAGATCTCGGCTCTGGTTTGACGAAACCGGTCGTTCTCTCTACGATAGAGTGAACTAGATATGTCCAAATAAATGTCACTAGTGTCTATTATATAGGTAGTTATACTGTCTCCAGGTGCACTTTGTCGTCCATTGTATGGATATCAAAACTACGTCCCTTGGCTTAATCTGAAAAAAGATTGCAGTGTGAGAAGCTTTTGTCCAAAAAATAACTTATTAGCTAGTAATAGAATCTTCCACTATAATTTAGTTGCCAAATGACAGAGATTTTCTCAAATATTGATATTAATAGACCAAAAAAAACTTCGAGACCCTAGTACTAGTTCTTTGGTAAGTGAAATATTTTTGTTTATTTTTGCATGTAACGTATTATTCTTACAGAGTGTTCACGTTTTACTTGTCAACATGGACTTAGTTATTGACGATAAAAGTAAGAGTACAGCCGCCCTTGTTGCTTCTGATGACTATAATAATAATAATAGTATGGCTGGTTGGTTGAGAGGCTAGGATACTAGACTCTCAGCCAGGAGTCCCGGGTTCGATTCCCGGCCGTGGCACTGGGATTTTTTCGAACAAAGGAATTAATCCTAGTATACTCGGATATTGGGTGTGTGTCCCTTGTCTCTAAATGTGTAGCCCCCTCCCGCACAAGACTTTCAGAGTCTTCAGGGATAAAGGGGGTCGTATTATCTGTGGTGTTATTTATTTTATTATTTATAATCCACCTGAATCCGAGGGTAGCATACTTACCTTCCTCACTTTTGGTGAGGAAGTAAGAAGTAACAATAAAAACGGTTAGATTTAGGATAGGTACAGGGTTATCCAACGAAAAGGCCCACCCTTATATTTTCTTTATTTTTCGAGTTAGGAAAAAATGTTTCAAATAAAAGTTGTAGTGAATCAAGTGAACTCATTTAAAAACCCCTGCAAAGAATATACAGGGTGTTCCATAAAAGCGGGACAAAACTAACTTACATTTTTTTAAATGGAACACCCTATATTTTTTTACATTTTTCAAATCTGTGTTTTTTTGTGATTTCAAATATATTATATATGTTGTATCTTATCTTTTACTGTTTTTTATTTATTGCAAATTTCGTAAACAATATTATTTATACCACTAGCATCTGCATGCGTTTCAATCAGGTTAGTCATGGATGAAAAGTTTGCTTTTTGAATTTATTCAATTATTCTGTAAGGCATGAGTGTCAAATTAATTGTTTTTCATTCATGGCTACCCTGATTGATGACCATGTAGATTGCAGATGCTGCTGGTGTAAATAATATTGTTCACAAAATTTGCAATAAATAAAAAACAGTAAAAGATAAGATACAACATATATACCTATAAATATTTGAAATCACAAAAAAACACAGATTTGAAAAATGTAAAAAAATATAGGGTGTTCCATTTAAAAAAATGTAAGTTAGGTTTGTCCCGCTTGTATGAAACACCCTGTATATTCTTTGCAGTGGTTTTAAATGAGTTCATTTGATTCACTGCAACTTTTATTTGAAATATTTTTTTCTAACTCGAAAAATAAAGAAAATATAAGGGTGGGCCTTCTCGTTGGATAACTCTGTATACTAGATATTACTCGAACGGCAATTGAATTCTACTTCACAAAAGACAAAAATATACAGGGTGCACCATTAAAAAAAAATAAAAAATAGAGTTTGATAAAATTGACGTTGAAAATAGGACGCCCTTCAAATTAAAGCAAGAATTTTAAAATAACAATCGGGGCATTCTTAAGCTAAATTGAAACGTTCAGACAAAAAACTTATCGCGTTTATGACTTATACCTAAATAAGATTGCAGGAAACAACTACTACTCAGTGGGCAAACACCCCGGCCTGCATTGGATTACACCTGCAAATCCTAGTAGCTAAAATTATTTGTCTTTTCCTTACCAGACATACAGGGTGCCCGTTTTCCGACCCGCAGCATGGGGATCTCGCTTATCTGAAGAGATACGAAGTCGATTAAATTAGAAAAACCAGTATGTGGCTGGAATCCATAAAACCGTTGAAATACGTTTGACGTGGCATATTTTATGCAATATGTGATTCAAAATCCAAAGTTTGTACAATTGTTTCTCTTACAAACCTAAATATTGTTTTCCTATTAGCAGGTGTATGTATATGGTAATTTGCCATCTACTACAAATAAAAAGTTGTAAATGTTAATAGGGAAGCGTGGCCATGTTTGAAGTTTTGATTAGTGATGTGGCGCATTGACTTAAGACTTCTCTTCTGGTGTGGGCGAATTCCGCGTGAACAATGAGCGAACTCTAAAAAGATAGCCCCAATGCCCCCAATAATATAGTTCTGTCAAAGAGGTCAATAATTATTCCCTGTCAAAAATGCGATTTCAGCCCTTAAACATTCAAATGATCTTAATAGTCTCGGTTTATGATTCAAGCTTGTCGATAGGTTTCGCAGCTAGTATTTGGATGGGCGATCTTCTGGAGAAACACAGCGATCTCAACCCACCTTCTAGCTGCACTACGCAGAAACTATGCAACTTTAGGCGAGAGTTGTGTAATTGATGTCGGTTTGTTGTCTGTTAGCATTCGGACAAATACGAGGTGCGTAATAGTGGAAATAGGAAGCCGTTAAATTAATAAAATTACAAAAATGAAAAGTTAACTGAATTAAAAATTGTCCCTCTTCCCTAGCCCATTCGTGTCACCCTATATAAAGTATGATATATAAATTTCGTATCTCCAAATGTTTGTTACATAATGTAAGAAGGTGATAATTAGAACAGTTAACAAGTATAAAAACCGTTACTAAGAGATTTTTATGTTTTACCTATTATCAATATGACCCAGTTAAGACGGTAGACGTTGAACGGTGATTATTAGGGTGCGTTTTATATATACAGGGTGTTAAGAAAAAGTAGGTCATGCCTTTAACCACAGATTCTTTGGGCGAAAATAATGTGACTTTTATAATGTGATTTTTTATTTTGGAGCGTAGTTTTTTTTATACAGGGTGTTAAAGTTTACATTTTGAAAATTATTTTTATTAATAATTCTGTTACTGTTTAAGATTTTTATCCGAATTTTTGCACAGACTTTCATCTTATACAGATACACTTTTTGTGTAATTTTGGTCAAAAAAGTCAAAGCGCAAACGGGAAAAAGGGGGGTTGTGTTACCCATTAACCCCCCCCCAACTTTTTCATGCGTACGCCTATGGTCTCTAGATATTTATTTTTAGATTAAACACTTATTTCCCCAATTTTTTTTACTCCTACAAAATTTTGATTTAGGACTTGATTAGCGAGATATTCCAGTAAATTCAGAATCATTTTCAATATTTCAGTTTCGGAATTTATTGTTTTTACTATTGTTGTACGTAGTAATCCTGGGTTTTCTTTAAATCGACTACTTTTAGACAAAAAGTGCTAGAGACTTTTTTGTTGTGCATAGTCAGAAAAGTTCAATAAAATAAAAATCTTAAAAAAAACAGTGGCGTACACATTTTTGCTTAGGACTAAATTAATACTTAGTTATCTATGCCACTGAGGTAGGTAAAATAAGCAAATAGAAACACTAATTTAAAGAAAATACTATAAAAAATAAAACATTGCTGTGTTTAAAATTAATCTTTTCATATTATTTACTTTAATTATTTATTAATTTTTGAATAATTTATCCAACGGGCGAATCCAGTTAGTCTACATAGGGCAAATAAAGCAGACAGCAAAAATGCAGAAAATACAAATATTACTAAAACAAAATATCAGGTAGAATACTAAATTAATAACCACAATAAGTATAACGTATTCTATCTTATTAACACATATTCTATCTTAACACGTACTCGTACTTAATACATTAAGGTTTTGTTTTAGTAATAATTGTATTTTCTGTATTTTTGCTGTCTGCTTTATTTACCATATGTACAATAACTGGATTCGCCCGTTGGATAAATTATTTAAAAATTAATAAATAATTAAAGTAAATATGTAATATGAAAAGTTTAATTTTAAACACAGCAATGTTTTATTTTTTATAGTATTTTCTTTAAATTAGTGTTTCTATTTGCTTATTTTACCTACCTCAGTGGCATAAATAACTAAGTATTAATTTAGGTTTCCTAAGCAAAAATGTGTACGCCACTGTTTTTTTTAGATTTTTATTTTATTGAACTTTTCTGACTATGCACAACAAAAAAAGTCTCCAGCATTTTTTGTCTAAAAGTAGTCGATTTAAAGAAAACCCAGGATTACTACGAACAACAATAGTAAAAACAATAAATTCCGAAACTGAAATATTGAAAATGATTCTGAATTTACTGGAATATCTCGCTAATCAAGTCCTAAATCAAAATTTTGTAGGAGTAAAAAAAATTGGGGAAATAAGTGTTTAATCTAAAAATAAATATCTAGAGACCATAGGCGTACGCATGAAAAAGTTGGGGGGGGGGGTTAATGGGTAACACAACCCCCCCTTTTTCCCGTTTGCGCTTTGACTTTTTTGACCAAAATTACACAAAAAGTGTATCTGTATAAGATGAAAGTCTGTGCAAAAATTCGGGTAAAAATCAACAGTAATAGAATTATTAATAAAAATAATTTTCAAAATGTAAATGTTAACACCTTGTATAAAAAAAACTACGCTCCAAAATAAAAAATCACATTATAAAAGTCACATTATTTTCGCCCAAAGAATCTGTGGTTAAAGGCATGACCTACTTTTTCTTAACACCCTGTATATATATATTTTTTTTTTGTTGAGCTACCTACATGTTCTCTCAGCACGAGTATACAGGGTGAATCTTAGAGTGGCGGCCATATTTATATGAGGCGACACCGTTCAACTATGGGAACACAAAACTACAATTTTTTTTTTTTTAACACGCTATGAAAAATGAATATTGTTTAAACCCTTTTTATTTGAATTTGGGTACCCCGCCAGTGGAATGCGTTAGCGAGAGTAACGTCTAATAACTGAGACGCACACGCCTGTCTAGAACAGTGCGTTGTTGCCAAACTTCACGACTGAAATAAAATACGGGGAATTTATTGTAAAGCAAACAAGAAACTAAATAAAATGAACTATCTAAACAATAACAAAGTAAAAACTATTCTCCGTGAGTGTAACAATAAAAAAAATAATACCTAAAAAACTTAATACTTAGTAACAAATAATGAACAGAAAATTATTTTTTCTAATAGCAATAAATCTTTACTTATCTTGGATCGGCATTTCTCATAGCAGGTGTTGAAACTGTCCTCCGTTATTTTCCAAACACGCTGTAGCTCGTCGCATCATAGAATCTAACTTTATTGTAGTCCGTATTCTGCCTTATGTGATTCGCAGCGTTTTCTACTATTTCCCGTAATTCTTCAACGTTGTTGACAGGAGTCGTGTACCCCAAACCACCGTACATTGTACGGTGCACCAAACTTTTCATGTGCCCCCACAGATAAAAGTCGCCTCTAAAACACCACTAAAATAAAACTACACACACGTAGAAGGTACACCTCACTCAATTATTAAACACAAACGCAAAACTTCCACTTTTATAAATTTCTTTCACTAAAAACTGAAACAATTTAATTTTATAACCATAATAAACCACACTAGCTGCTGTCTGACTGGTCACTAACACTAAAAACTAAAACTAAAACATAGAAAAACAACTGGCATGCCGCCGTGCGAGGCTTTTGCATTTCAGGAGAACCTTTTTTTCACCCTTTTTGTTAATGCACCTGCTCAGTAACTAGGTCAGTGTCATAGTTTGTAAACAGTTCAGCGACTCTAACAGCTGATAGGTGGTTTTAAATGTCCTATCCTATAAACTAATTCTGTTTTAAAATCTGTTTCATTTTGTGTCATAATAATTATGCAGACTATGCAGCCGGCTTTTTCATTTTGTTTTGTATTACAATTTTCATTATGGAAGTTAAAACTGCGTATTTCAATAAACCTGTTTATCCAATTGAATTAATTAATTTTTCATTTTCACTAGGTACTCTTATCTCTCTCTCGTGATTGGGTATCTCTGAATTATTAATGAAAAGTGAAAATGTAAAATGTAATCGATTGGTTTTATATCATCTACACTTGGCAACACTGTCGACCGGGCACACGTAATGCAGCAAGTGCTTGCCCAGCGGCACCGGAATTACAGGAATTATACATGAATCGCGAATTTTTTTAAAAAATTCATAACTCGGCCATTTTACAACCTACAAAAAAAAAAAGTTCGGATTCATGTTCATGACGACTAGTACTATTAACCCCAAAAATATGGCCGCCACTCTAAGATTCACCCTGTATGTCGCCCGTGGTAGTACGTAACTTCTGCAGAAGGATCTCCGTGAAAATACCAATAAGAGACTGGGATCAACAAGACCAACAATTCGACTGGTCAAGAATGTAAGAGCCGCATCATTGGCCATTTTGTAAATATTGATTTTGAAACCAAGATCCAAGATTTTTCGTGTTGTTTTAGATGCAGATCTCCAAATTGAAGGACTGAAGTTTATTTTAGCAAAATCGGAATACATCAACTTGGTTTGTCTTGAAGTGCAACCGTGCACTCTTTGGTTTCTAAAAGAAAGAACTTGCTTAAGAATATCCAGGGAAATGTGGATAAGGAATGAAGTTGGTGATAAGATTCTTGTGGAACATCCTAGTTGGTACAGAAAGTTTCTGACAGGAGACCAATTACATCATAAAGTGAGCAGGTAGAGAGAAAATTTGATCCATAGGCACAATTGAGCTGACATAATAAGATGATGATTTATTTGATCCATCAAATGCTTTGGAAACATTCCTATTGAACGCTTCCGACGAAAACCATTACTCAAGATACCTACCCCAATTCGATATATTCCAGAAGCTGCATGTTGATAGCGGTGTGAATGTGAACAATCTTCCAGTTGGAAGGAAGGCTATCTACCTTGCTTATATAAAAGATCGGAGAGCTGACAGAGCTATTTTTAATTCCATCACCATCTTTCACCAAGATAATATTTGATATCCTGGTGTTAAAGCAAGCATCACGTTGTGACGCCATCTACTCATGTAACCTGTACTGTTTGTAATTGGCTACTTACAAACAGAACTCTCTGGCTTTATAACACTGTTTAGACGGAAACTCGGGCGCCAGTTCCTTATTATTTAAGTGCAAGGAACAGCACTTGTTTGGTTCTCCGAGGGGAGAACGTTTAGGGGTAGCTAACAGATGGAGATACGGTTATTTCCAGAGATCTTAAGGTGATTGTCTTGTCAACTGGACTTGGGGCAATTTCTCAAACGGGTTAATTAGAAATAAATAACTCAAATAATAACTCGTGAATTTTACCTATGTAGACCAACGTATTTATTTATTAAAACAGTAATGAACAAATCAATAAATAGGACTTTGCAGTCGAGTATGTACAAATTTGATAACGGTAAGAAATAGGCGGGCTGGCAATCAAGAGTATATACGCGTGAATACGATTTTATTTTGGAAGACGGTGAGTTTGGATAACCAGTGTCTGTTTTCGCGGCTGAAACTATTTCGGACGGCAAGCAAACGGAATTTCCAACAGGATATAGTATGAACGGTGGGCAGTCGGTTAGCTATAGATATTCTTGTCTATACAGAGGGTTTTACAATACGGCAAACTACTGCCACAAACGTAGAGCTATTTACCAATGACTATTTTTCGTAAGTTAAGTTTTCCTGTAAAACCTTATGCATTGAAGCTTTTAAACATTGCCCGAGCGAGCAAATCTAACGGAGGAATTACTAATTAGCTCTAGTTTGATTTAGTAGTATCGTAGCGAAACACGGTGTATTCTTACCAATATTATTTTTAAGAAAATTTATTAATATAATTCGGAGCGGCGGTTACGGACGGAAGTGAAAACGGTGACAGTTTCGGATTGATGCGGACTGCCTCGGATTGATCTGGAACTGATCTTCAACTGATGCGGACTGTCTCGGACTGAACCCGGACTGAACGTTCCTCCGGCGTTTTATTACTTTTATGACGTATCCAGACGGCGCGTTAAAGGAGCGTACTGACTTGAAACGAAGGATTCGTACTCACAATGTTACTTACGGAGCTCGAGCGTATTATGTAATTAGCAACATTGACTCGGAACACCAATAACCGGAAATGGGTTACTTGCAATTTCTAGACTATATTGCAAAAAGAAACGGATTAAAACGGAAACGGATTAATATTTTAACCGGTTTTAGTAACTAATGGTTTTTGTTTCCGACTTGGTCATTATTTATAATAATTCACGGATTTTAATTATACGGAGGATTATCGAAAATTAATCAATTAATTGCTTGACTGCTTGTTTACCAACGGGCTTTTTTACAAGGACTTACTTACTAAAAAGCGGCGGCAGGGTGTACCCAAATGACGGTAATATTTAAAGCAAAAACGGACATTCCTTGACTGGAAAAATCACTTCTTTACAACGTCAAGGATAAGAAGAATACAAGATCATTCAATTAAGTTCATGTTCATAGGCCAGTCTTTGAAGGTATTCCGCTCCGAATTCTTTGAACTTTGACCGATTGACGTGAAATTTGGTGAGTAGTTAGGGGATGGCTCAAGGAGCAAAAGTGACATAGCGCCGATGTGCGCTTTTACCCTGAGGGTGGATGCCACCCCTTCTCGGGGGTGGAAATGTTTTCACTCAAAATAACCCTGGAAATGGATAGAGGGACAAATTTTAAGTAAAAAATGTTCTATAAAGTTTTTTCAATAGATCGATATTTTTCGAGTTATTCGCGATTGAAACTTAGATTTTTCGTGTTAAAAATGCATGTTTTTCGACGGTTTTTCGCGAATAACTCGAAAACTTCGCGTACTATAAAAAGTTGTAATGACCAAAAATGAAGTTTATAAAAAAACCAAAGAGATTGGTTTTTTTATGACTAGGTCCAAAATAAAGGGAGTTATGGCTCGTTGAATAAGACTTTTTTTGCAACAACTTGGTTCGAAGTATTCAACGTTAAATAACGGAAAACCGATGTATTTTTCGGGAAAAACTTATGGAACATTTTTTGTAGTGCTTGGAACGACCTTTAATATAAATTTTTATATTATAATATTTTTACAATATTTTCGTTTATTTTTTTTTATTAATTTAGGCATAGGATAGGGGTGGTTTTTAAGGGTTGAAAATTTGGAATACATCGTAAATCATGTTCGAGAACACGAAAGAAGCTTTACTCTACATAATTAAATAAGACGTGAATCCATAAAATGCTTAAACCTGCATTTTTTCTATTTTTTTTCACGAAGGGGTAGTTTTCACCCCTTAAAAACAAATAGCGCAAGTGGGGCATATGTCACTTTTGAAGTTAAGGGTAAGATGAGCTTAATTCCAAATTTTCGTGAAAATCGATGGAGGCTCAAAGAATTCGGAGGTAATAGCCTATTTTTACCTTCCACGACTAACCCTATCATATGAAATGAAAGACCTTTCGTGACTCCGCATTTTTGAAAGGTTGAATTGTGACGTGTTTCCTAATTATTTATTGTTGTAACAAAATGACTGTCGTTAATGATTTTATTGTCTCGGGCGCCAACCTTTTATGCCACTTTAACCTATCAGCAATATGATAGGACCGGGTAACTTCAGTGAAGACACGGTATGTCCTGGGATCTGTTAGGTGTTGGCAGCTTTCTTAGCCGCCAAAAGGTTTTAGGTATTTGCCACGAACTGTTATCGTGAGCGGTTACGAACAGAGATGACTCTTACCAAAAAAAAAGAAAAACAAATGTAGGTACTGGCACTCCAAGACTGAACCCTGAGGAGAGAATGGTGTTGGCCCTCACAATATCAGTTGTTGGCAAACGCACTAGTCAACGGATAGTTGCTTTGGTCTTTACACACACCTCAAAGTCTGCCCAACACGTGAGCGAGACCAACGGGGTATGACTGGAGAAGCCACTACTCACGTTTTGGTCTCATGTCTCGTGCTGTATTTTTTGATGAAACGAACAATTCCGCTCAATGCTTGTAATGAATGAACCCTGTCTGCATGTCACCCATAATTTAGAAACGCACCGACAGGACCACCTGACCAAGCTCGTCAAAGGAACGTTTCAATGGTGATTAATAATTTTAGTATGCAGGGATATCTAAAATAAAAATTTTAAAATTAAACCTCTGGCACCCATCCCAAGCTTAAAATTTACTGATTAAAATATTATGTAAAATTTGAAAATAGACGCGTCTCGCCTTAATTAAGTTTAATGTTTGCTTAAGTAGCCGTGCAGTCGTATATCTCCTCAACGTTTATATTTAGTGTTGTAATAAGGATGACAATGCCGTTGTAAACAGAAGACATTCTGTAAAGAAAATAGAGGAAGCATATGATGCGGCCAAAATAAACAGCGGGGACAAGTCACGCACGTTTTAATTTTGGTTAAAAAGGGGAAGAGTGTAATTAAGAGATACCATTTCAACAAAATTATCTTAATTGGTGTCTTAAAAATGTGTTATCTGGGACGATTTCGTCTGTTTGGATGCCCGAAAGTAAACATATAATTGTCATTATCATAGAATACCACGTATTATGTTGGAAAATAATTACACAAAAATATCGAAACGGAAATCTAACAGGGTATTTAAAATAAAATGCAGGAAACGTGTATGTGCATCAACTCAAAAATAGGACTATTTTATTTTTTCAGATGGTTCTTTAAACAGTTTTACGTATCCCCTGAAGATGCCAGCTCAACTGTAAGAAAAACGAGTTAAAAATATAATGGAGGGAAATTCAATTACAATTCTATACACTGATAAAAAGTGTTTGTGGAACGTCGACCTAAGATACGGTCTTGTTATAAGTGCTACATCCTGTTCGTCTCCACTTAGGAGGCTTGATCTTTTACAATCTGTATATCAAATTTGTCATTCGAATTATACTTAATGGGTTTTTTACCATTTCGTTGCCCACCTTGTATGGGAATGATGCAAGTTCACTCTTACGCGATATCTAAAGTGTAATGTCAATATTGATTATGTATGAGGTAAAAAATAATTAAAAAAAACCTGTGAAGGTTGCATAATACAAAAAATGCATGGGTTAAAAATATTAAATATTTGGTATCTAAATATTGCTATCATAATTTCTTCTTTTCGTGTTTAACAAATTCGAAAAAAACCCAGTTAGGTACCAAATTTTATGGAATTTAGATCAAGTTAGAATTTAGCCAGTTGGATTTCAAAAAAATCTTGAATTCGTGTTCCGAATACTGGTGCACAATAATTGAAATGGATATTGGAAAAATATGGGCAATATATTTGAACGTCAATATTTCTGGAATTAGATGATTAATCTCTAGATGTGGTGTTTTGTGTGAGCATTGGCTTTCGTTTACCGTAAATAGATTTTTTAAATTGACGGTGTTTCTTTTATCTACAGGGTGATTATCCAGGCCCTTACGTTTGTGTTAAAGTTTACTGTCCTCCCAAATCCCTAAAAAAATTTTGGGATTTTTTAAGACATGTTCGTTATGATTTATACAGGGTGATTCACAAGGAAAGGGACAAAATGTTATGGTAGATAGAGTTCACTTAGGTGAATTAGAAATGACTATTGAAAAAAGCCTGAGCCTTTTTTTATTGATCTACAGGGTGATTTATGAGTTTTGCCCAATACTTCTTAAGGTAATATATTTTAAACTCATTACTAGAATCAGCTCGTATTGTGGGTATATAATATACTATTAACTGTCAATTTACATGCACAATCAAAGACAGAAAATTCCAGGGCCGGCTCAACTAATTTTTATTTTTAGGGCTCCTATGAAAAAATTCACCCTGTGTACGTGATTTTTAAATTCTAATACTGAATTATGAAACTACATACAAAAATGATCGAAAACATGTATTTTGTTGGTTTGCCACACTTGGGACGAATTTTAAATAAACGATCAATTTTCGCCAAAACCGAAGGTCTGCACAAAATAAATTTATAAAATTACATTTTCCTCTCGTATTCAAACTAAAATATTTGTTATACAAAATTTTGTGATTTCATGCATGATTAATATGAAATAAATAATCAAAAATAAATAATTTCAACATCAGATTAAGTAATTTTTATTTCTGAGGTTTCTGTGAAAAAAATCAATCTGTATACATTTTTCTCAAATTCTGATAATAAATTGTAGAACTACATTTAAAAATTAACGAAATTATTTATTTTTTATCACAATACATCAATAAACAGAACATTATAAACAACAAATTCACAGAACATAAAACCTTATAACTTATTTTCAAAATGAAAGCCTTCTTTCTGCCTCCTTACATTTTCTTTGTCGTAAAATTAAATTTCATACGGCTTTCCTAATAACGACAGGATTATTAATGTTCTTTTTATTAATGTACTGTGATCAAAAAATAAACAATTTCGTTAATTACTTCCTCACCAAAAGTGAGGAAGATATGTATTCGTGAAAAATGTTTATTGCATTTCTGGACGATTCTCGACGAATTATGACGATACACAAAAATTTTCTTTTTTGAAATAAACCTTTCAAATTTGGTACATACGTTCTAGAGGTCAAGGAAAAGTTTGAGTTCGTTGATGAGCAAAATCGGTCCACTGGAATGGGGTCTACCGAACCCCAACATTTCTATTTCTAACTTTACAAAAAAATGTATTCGTGATGGAAGATTATAAATAGGATCTGATATACAACTCATTATAATATTGTGTCCAAATGTTGAAACACACAAAATACGCCAAAAAAACAAAATACGTACAAAAAAAAACAAAATGCGTCAAAAAACAAAATACGTCAAAAATTACTTTTGTTATAAACTCCACCACACGGTGAGGAAGTTTTGATCCCATAATTGGCAGCGGTTTTTTTTTAAATGTAGTTCCACAATTTATTATCAGAATTTGAGAAAATGTATACAGACTGATTTTTTTCACAGAAACCTCAGAAATAAAAATTACCTAATCTGATGTTGAAATTATTTATTTTTGATTATTTATTTCATATTAATCAACCATGAAATCACAAAATTTTGTATAACAAATATTTTAGTTTAAAAAAGAGAGGAAAATGTAATTTTATAAATTTATTTTGTGGAGACCTTCGATTTTGGCGAAAATTGATCGTTTCTTTAAAATTCGCCCAAAGTGTGGCAAAATAACAAAATACATGTTTTCGATCACTTTTGTATGTAGTTTCATAATTCAGTATTAGAATTTAAAAGTCACGTACACAGGGTGAATTTTTTCATAGGAGCCCTAAAAATAAAAATTAGTTGAGCCGGCCCTGGAATTTTCTGTCTTTGATTGTGCATGTAAATATTATACAGGGTGTTTCAAAAGTAAGAGTAAACCTTCGCGTAATCCCCGGATAAAAATAAGGCAAAAAGTTCCTATCAACATGGGTCCGGAAATGCTTTTTGTGGAAGTTACGGCCCTTCGAATGGGGCACCCTGAAGACGAATTTTCCGCAATATTTCCGAAACCGTTAACAATCAAATTTCGAAAATACATACACTGTATAAACTTTTGACGCTGAACTCGATGCTGAATTCAGAATTTAAATATTTTAGTCAGGTGCGTCACATACCGGGAAGGTTAAGGGCTAAAATAACCCCATTTTTTTTTTCGTTTCAGTTTATTAAGGTTTTCGTTGAAAATTATAAAATTTCAAAGTTTTCTACGTAAAAAAGGTACCCTTAGTTCATCTCGATAGAATGAACCGTTTTCGAGAAAATTGATTATGAAAAAGATACAACAGTCGATCATACAAACGTTTGTCATTGTTTTCAAGTAATTTGAAGTTTTACCGATACTGATTGTCATCATTGTGACATGTAATTTAGTTTTGGTCCAGTCTAGTTAGTAAATATTAAAATTAAAAGATTCAATAAAATAAGAACCTTTTTTATTCGCTATATAAAGGGCCGTAACTTCCTCAAAAAGCATTTCCGGACCCATGTTGATAGGAACTTTTTGTCTTATTTTTATCCGAGGAGTACGCCCCCAGAAGGTTTACGCTTACTTTTGAAACACCCTGTATACCCACAATACGAGCTAATTCTAGTGATTAGTTTAAAAGATATTACCTTAAGAAGTATGGGGCAAAACTCATAAATCACCCTGTAGATCAATAAAAAAAAGGCTCAGGCTTTTTTCAATAGTCATTTCTAATTCACCTAAGTGAACTCTATCTACCATAACATTTTGCCCCTTTCCTCGTGAATCACCCTGTGTATAAGTAATTCTAAAGAATCAATTTAAAGATTTTTTTATAGCTTTGTTATTTTTGTTAGCTTTATCATTTTTTATAGAAAAAATGGCGAAATCTTTACATTTTAGGTTACAACGTTTTTAATACAAAAATTTTCCCCCTCGATATTAAAGAGTTTTGTTTGCCTTAAGAGGTACCGTTTGTAATTTACAGTTAGTAACGCTGGATAAGGGGTTAACCATTTTGCCTACACTGTGGAAAATTGTTCTTTTAGCCCACATAATCTATTATAATTTAGTACACTAGCAATTAGGCTGTGAATAAAATAATGTATATTAACGCTGTTGCTCAAATTAATACAATATATTTACTATGATTTATGAATATTTTTAGGATTAGGTGTAATAATAGCAACGGTAATTTGTCCATGAACAACGCTAACTCAGATTTAATGAAACCAACACTAGCGTTTGGTTGATACTTCTAAGAAAATTAGAAACAATTATTTTCAGAAAAGTCGATAAGATTAATGAAAGCAATTACAGCTGACAGTATTAATCAACACTTTTATGACTTAGACAATTGAAAATTAAATAAAAGTTATGAGGTAGTTAACGTAAGTGGTATTGTTAATGAACAATAAGTTGTCGGAAAAACATACGTTTTATTTCAACGCAATGTTACTGCGATTAAATACTCGCGTTTACAATAACACATTCTCTTATTATCCAGTGAATTTTTAAACGTGCCTTATAAATTTATAAATAATATGGTAGCGTATTTCGATAAATATTTGCCTGACTTTCGATTAACGTGTGACGATTCAGAAAGATCTGCACGTTCCCTGACGTGACATATCGGGGAATGGGGACTCCATTCTTCCTTAATCGTGTTCTCACCAATTCATCCATTATTCTGAGCCCTTCCACATTAATTTTATTCATCTCTACACATTAGACAACTGCAGTAATTCGAATCTGGCGACCTACATTCCATATCACCAAGAATGTCGTTTTTAATTTTTTTTTGAGGCCGGAATACAATGGAAAAATATGTTTTGTTTTTTTTTGAGCAAGTAGAACTCTATTTTCACAAGTTATCATATTTTAGGACATAAAACTTATATCCTAATAAGAAAAATTGTTACTCTTGCCTCTAAGAAGGTGAAAACCACCCCTAAAGTAAAAAAATCAATATTAACGAAGTACTGAGAATAAATTAATGAAACTTATATTATTTATGTTCTTGGGGTCGCTGAGCACGAATGTGAAGTCAGAAATTAAAAATTTTATGTTGCACCCTCAATATGGCCGATATAAAAGGGGTGAAATTGATGAATTAATTATTTTTTCTTTATTTTGAGAAATTAGAACTTTCTTAGCAGATTGTTACATTTTGAGACATAAAACTCATCGCTTAATAAGACAAATAATTGCTCTTACCCCTAAGAGGGTGAGAACCATCCCTAAAGTCAAATAATCAATAATTAACGAAGTACTGAGGATAAATTACTGCCAAATGAGCAATATCGTAATTTGCTAAAACGAGGTGCCCTTCTTATTTCAGTCATATCTCCTTTGCAATTAACGCTAAAAATCATCAAAAAACAGCATTTCGAAGGTCTTTTAATCCTCTTTAAAGTCAGGTAGGTCAAAACAGTACAGAGGTTGTCAGTTTTTCTATATTCATCTTAAATGCGTCAATTTAAAAAAAAACGTTGAGGTAACCTCGGAGTTAACTTCAAACACTTCTATATCTCCTAAGCTATTAATAAAAAAAATAAAAAAGCCACACTTTCCTTAGTTTATTGCCATTATTTTTTGTCTCTAGGAATATTTAGCTAGGATTCTTCCCTGCTAAGTTATTTAACCTTAAAACCAAACCAAATCATTTTTTTTTTTAATTTTCAAAATACATTAAGTGTAAAGTCTTTTAGATAACGCATCCATCACGGTCAAAAACATTTGAGCGTATTCATAATAGTTAGGACTAACACAAAACAGGAGGAATTTTTTTGCCAATTTGGCATTAAACTGGAACCAAAAAACGGGCACTTCTTTGTGTAAAAAATCAAAATTTTGCCTTTATTTTCCTTGTATCATTTTTGATTTAACAGATATCAAAATTTCTCAAAAGACAATTTTAAGCTACCGTAATAAGCTTTAATTTGGTTCAAAGTACATGTTTAAAGGTTTTTTTAAACCAGAGTTAACGAATTTAAAGAGTGACCTTTTTCAGGGCTACGTTGAGTGATGAGCCTAAACAAATTTTTATTTCTTGGATTATTTTTGTTATAAGCTAACTTTGTTGTTATGACAAACTTTTTCAAAAATGTAATGTAATCCTCTTTGAGTAATTTACTTGAAACCTTTGAAAAATCAGTGTTTTTTGCTTTAAAATTAAGTTTTTTTAACCCCCTGTAACTCGGCGGGTATTAAAGAAAAACTACCGTTTTAGGGGGGATTTCGACGATCTACACGTTCCAATAGTCGCTCTTTGTATTTCTTCGAAACCCCCGAGTTGGGATGAAAGTCACCCTCAACGAAAAGCTTATTCCTTTTTAGTATTTCATATTTGACTCATTTTGAATCAAACTATCCCCAAAAATATTTGAATTTAAAACTGCTATAGAAGTTAGATCACCAAGTTACACTGTACTACAGGAAGTGTAAAGTAAAAAAATTGAGCTCTTCAATTCAACAAAATCATTTTTTCGAATGACAGCCCATTTTCCATGGGTTTCAACCTGATATAAGTCGCTAACGAGTGTGGAGTTTATAGTACGAGCCGAAGGCGAGTGCTATAAACCACACAAGTAAAAAAGCACATTTTAGTTTCGTGTGATATACAAAAATTTTTGTATCGCCATTCGAAATTACAGAAATCCAATATTATAATTGTTTTAAATATGACAAATAGAGATATAGAGATATAATAATTACCACATCGTGATACCAACTAAATTATGTTGTTGTTTCCATAGAAACAACTAATAAAATTGTGTCAAGATTATCAAAACTAATTTTTCTACGATTGTGCAAAAAGTATTAACTTTTTGCACTGCTTATACAGTGCAAAAAATTTTACATTTTGCACTAATGCAAAAAGTAAGTTTGTTACTAGGCAACGAAAGTTTATTCATAGTTATTTATGGATGGCGTTTAACGTTTGACAGTTTAAAAGCGAGAGCTGAAATCATGAAATCATGCTGAACAAAATATTACATTAACACAAAATATTCAAATGTCAAACTGACAACTATAGAAATAAAATTGTCGCTGTCAAACATCATCCATAAAGAACTATGAATAATCTTTCGTTGCCTAGTAACAAACTTACCTTTTAGTGTCTAAAATGAGACATTTTTTCATTGACATTATTTTTTTGCTTTACCATGACCCCGTGCGCAAAATATTTTACTCATGTTCAAGAATTAAACATCTAGTTCAAAAATATTTTTTGTTTTATCAACTGAAAGTTAAAAAGCAGAACTACTTTTTAATTTATTTATTACTATCATTTATATTATTAAAAAGTTTGGATTTGTAGAGTTCTTAAATTCGTCCATTTTAAGTGAAATATCTCGAAATAAAATTCTTCGTAGGATAAATTATTTCAAACATTTATTTATGAAATGAAAGATAGCAAACATTTTTTTCATTTAACTGTATAAAATGAGACGATTTTTAATTTTTCCAACTTACCCAATGTTGTAATTTTTATATTTTATATTTTTATTATTTTTATAAAAAACGCAAAGTGAAGGTTGAAGTACAGGGTGAGCCACGTAACTTCGACCCCCCTTTATCTCTTTAAATATTGAGATATTTCAAAAATTGAAGGTTGCAGTTTATATAGTTTTTTCAGTAGATTTCAAAAATGACATCGAAAATTAAATCGCAGCCAAAATATACAGGGTATGCAAGAACGTGCTTTTTTTAATGAAACACCCTATATATTTTTACATATTTGAATTGGTCAAGTTTTCCTGATTTCAAAAATACATACTTATTATATTACTTGTATGTTTTAGCCAATAACAAAAAAGTTATTAATAAAATACTAGGCATAATTTTCGTTTATTTTAAATTACGCCTAACAAAGAAGTCCATGGAATAAATAAAACAAAAATTATTTGACAGTTCTAAAAACAAATCATGTAGTTGTCAGAATATGGCATTTATGAAATCTACTGGAAAAACTATATAAACTGCAACCTTCAATTTTTTAAATATATCAATATTTAAAGAGATAGGGGGGGGGGGGGTCGAAGTTACGTGGCTCACCCTGTACAGGGATATCCAACGAAAATGACCACCCCTAATAACTTCTTTATTTTTGATGCTATTAAAATTTTTTTTTATAAAAGTTCTAGGGTATATTGGAAGCATTTAGAATATGTATTCAGATAAATAAATGAAAGTCGTTTAGAGGAGATATGGTTTTAACTTGCATTTTTTCAAATGGAACACCCCATTTTTTTACATTTTTGAAATCAAGGTACTTTTCTCATTTCGAATAAGGTATCGGCTTTGTATCGAACATGAAGTGAAGGGCGTCATTTTGAACAGTTTATGTAGGATAGTTTTAATTACTTTTATTTATAGTTGTAATTAATATCTAAATTAGCCAAGACTAATGCATTCTAAAAATAAAAATTTGTTCTGTTATTTTATTTCCTTGTTGTTTTCGGGCCACAAAAATTGCAATAATTAGAAAACCCTAAAAGATAATATGATACATATCTATATGTATATTCGAAATGAGAAAAGTACCTTGATTTCAAAAATGCAAAAAAATGGGGTGCTCCATTTGAAAAAATGCAAGTTAAAACCATATCTCCTCTAAACGACTTTCATTTATTTTTCTAAATACATATTCTAAATGCTTTCAATAAACCCTACAACTTTTATAGAAAACATTTTTTTATAGCATCAAAAATAAAAAAGTTATTAGGGTCATTTTCGTTGGATATCCCTGTACATATTTTTCGATAGCATCATTTTATCATAAAATACAACTGTTTGTAATACTGCAAGCGTCTTATGCGTAATAAAGAAGAAGAAAATGAAAATAAAGATTCTTTTCAATAAGAAACCACTTCGAAAATTCAAATAAACATAAAAATCTCCGATAACGATGAAGTATGTATAATGATTAATAATATTTGATATTGTATTATTTTAACCGTTTGTTTCTATTCTATTCTATAACAACAACAACCGAAATTAATATTTGTCCCATTTCAAGCGCACACGAAAAATAAAAAATACGCAAAAGTTTAACCACGTGCAGTGTCCGCATATTAATAGCTCTAACCTTTTTCAATATTCTTGAGGACTTCCCACAGTAAAGTAGAACAAACTATGTCATGTCATAATATAAAATATAATTATCCCATTTTGTAAATTGTTAAGCAGAACTGCATTTTGTTCTATTAGTTGGATCACGCAAGAAAAAAAAAACAGTTTAGTTCCGCCTACATTATTATCACATCAATACGTAATATATTATTACAGTTTCATTCAGAAAAAAGTTATTGTTTCTCAATCCCCTCTCAAACAGTAATGACAGTAATATAATGACACACGTAACGAATTACAATTATTCGACTGCCACTCGTTGAGAAGGAAGTAAATATCACAGAATATCTACTTAGTAAATATGCCAACATCCAATTAATTTTGTAACTAAATACATTACGAATGGAAAGCGAGTAAGAGTTCAGGTATTTTTGTCGAACATGGAGGGAATAATAAACATAACTTATTCAAGCTATTTCTGAAGAAACTGGGCGTTTCATGTATTTTTCTGAATTTGTCTGGTGATGGTGCAAATTATGTTCGAAACGTCACAATATATTATTACTATATTTGTATTCTATCCATGACAATTCATCTAAATGGTAATTCCCGAATTTTGGTTCAGATGGTCCACAAAATTTGAAAATCAATTCAAATAAAATTTTCCATCGCAAGATTTTTCTTCAATAAGGCGTCTTTATTTCATGTGTGATTGTGAATCACGTATCTATAGAATTAGGCGACCATAAACACATTCACGGCATGTGCAGAAATTAACAAAATGTTTACTTGGTTGCCTATTTTCGGACACGTGATTCACGAACGTACGTTAAAAGGCTAGGATTTAATAGTCTAATATGCTTTGTATGGTTGCCTAACGCGGATAGACGATCACTGGCTGGTCCGGCCTGGAAGACAATGCAGATAACAAATTTTTGTTTTGTTTTGAGGGTTCACGCTACTCGCCGTCAGATGCCGGCACGTAACGTGTTTATAATATTGTGTATTATACCACAATGTTTGTTGTATGACTTGTCTTATAGCATTGAATAAAGGAATATATTCCTTTATTCAATGCTTATAGCCTGTATTTGTGCTCTTTTGGACTAATAAAGTACTACTGAGTGCTACTACTACTAGATGCTGACATCTCCAGAGTGATAGACCAAGTTGTAGTGCAATATTGTTCTGTAATTTGCCTAGTATCGGGCGCTATTTCAGCAATGCAAATGACTACTTGACCTAAAAATGTGAAAATTCTCCTTTGAGGGTCAATTTCACGAAAGATACGTTAATTTGAGCGACAATATTTGGTGAGCTTTTAAGTAACACTTTGTACTCGGCCGTAAGCTAATTTCTTTTTACAAAAAAAATACAAAATTGTAAATACAAGCGATTGAATGAGTTGCCTACGTATTGTCAATATGTACAGTCTTATTTTTTCCTTCTCAATTATAGATAAGAATGGTAATTTCAATACCTCACGGCCATTTACACTTTTTTCTGCAAAATTAGATACATTAATTTTCAAAATCCGTGTATTAGTTTTTGCAAAATTTACTCCTAAAGAAATAGCGGTTAATATCAGGAGTAAATCGCAACCTTTAATAATTTTAAGAAACTTAAGTCAATTAGGTATTAGGTTTTCAATATGCCACGTCGGTGAGGCTGTGTTGCTTTCTCATCCTGTCGGAAACGTATTTATACTTCTGGACAATACTCATTAACACATTCCAGCTACATAGTTCGTCGAACTTGTACTAACTTTAGCCGCCTCCATTTTATTTTATTATTAGGCGATTGTTAAAATCCGGCGTAGCCGTTCTGATTATTTACACTTGATTATTACTAGCAGTAGCCATCTTGTACCATAACCTCACAAAGGCACTGTTAACCTCATTTTAAGTTTACGTCGATAATAATTAATCAAATAATTTTACCGGTTACTTTTTTTTTGTTTCCAGATGAATACACGAGAATCACGACTCCCAGACAAGATGTTCTATTTAAGAAGGGTTACCTGAACAAACCAAAAACCTACCAAACGCAAACCTCCACGGGTACCTCTACCACGTCGACGGGAAATTCCACAGGAAACGGAACTCCCGACCACCAATCGACAGGTCAGTAAAATTGATTAAACAATTAATTATAGTACTAGAGTGACGATCGGTTATTGTTATATTTTTACTTCTAATCTACATTCAATATAAAACTAGATTATAAGTATATTAGTCGAGTCTTAAATGTGCAGTTGTATTTGAAACTTCGTAATAGTTACTTATATGCGACCAAATGGCATACTTTTGATTTTTGAAAAAGAAAAAAGTCACAAGCAAATTTTTTCTCCGTATCAAAAACATAGTTTGATGGTCACTGGATACAGTGGATACACAACAGGCGTAAACAACTGCTACCTAACCAAAGCAATGTAATCTAGTTTCTATGAAAATATTGGGATTTTTAGTACATTTCAAATTCATAAACAGAGCTCTTAAGTAAAATTATGATTTAATTTCACTTCAAGTCAAGTCAAACGAGTAATTTTTCACAGAATACGGTTTGAAGAGATCTAACATATCCAACCTTTCCATGCTTGATTAATTATATATTCACCGGATTGCACAAGATAACACACTTAATTATAAATAACACAACAGGTGCACAGCTAACAGTAGACTGACCTGAATGTAAAGATATTGATACACTAGGTGTGTGTGTGTGTGTGTGTGTGTGTGTGTGTGCTTTTCTCTTCCACTTTTCGAATGTAGCAGCATAATCAATTTCAAATTACTGGAATCATGGCATTGCGTGCAACGGATATCAGAGCTCTGCTAGAGAAGACAGAAAGGCGCCAAAAGAGGCGGCGAGTCTGCCTTGTACAGGGGTATTCACGAGAGATTTTACCCCTCTTAACTTTCTTATTTTTTATCTGATAAGAAAATTTCCTGAAACTTTTGTCTTAACCAATTTTTACTAGGATAAAAAATAAGAAAGTTAAGGGGGGTAAAATCTCTCGTGAATACCCCTGTACAGTAGCCGCCAACTGAAGGTTCCCAACTTGAACAACTTATTCCAGCTTGAGTATAAAACACCGCCAAGAATAATGGAGCGCGACCTTTTTCTCACCAACCATTCATAAAGCGTATACAGAGTGAATCTCAACTTATTTAATTACTTTTAAGGGGGGATCTCTCTTAATATTTGTAACACGAATTACGAGTAAAAAAATACAGGGTGAATACCAATTACTCATTTTAATTTTAAGAGGGTGTTTCTGTTGATATTTATAACACAAATTACCAATAAAAAAATATAAAAAAGAAAGTTGGAAAACTGACCTACCCTACGTAAAATTCTGGTAAAATTTTGAGTACCGCTTCGTCGCTCTACTGACCCACTTATGGGGTGAACAACATGCCTTGTATCCAAGTCACAGACTCCAAGTTCTAACGTAAAAAACGTGACAAAAAACGTTTAATAAAGTTAAGCCGCCGTTCGGCGGTCTTTCATATTCGACCACCTGCAAATTACACAGGGAAAAAAATCATAATTGCAACACAGGCCAACACTGTTCTAACGTTATAAATTTGCGGTCGGAGACAAGTTAATGGACAGTGACAGCAAAAACTGGTGAATTTATGATTGCAAAAAACAAGGTGAATGCCAGAGGCAAAGACCTATCCTGATTTATTTTCTGTTGAGATAGGTAAGTTACGAAGTTCTGAAAATGTTGACGTATTTTAATTTATTTTCTTTCTTGAAAACTACAGGGTATATATTTTTGGTATGTGGCCTTACCATTAAGGGACCTACCATCCCTTAAAATTAAAATGAGTTATTGGTATTCACCCTGTATAATAAAGTTGAAAAATTGACCTCTGAACTTTTGAGGACCACTACATATCTCTACCGATCCACATAGGAGGTGACTTGGGACTACTTATTGGCTGTTATATTTCTTATGTACTTCTAACGATAAAAAACTTCACAAAAAAGCCGCTAATAAAGTTAGCGCGTTTGATGTATTTGTGTAAACAAATGGTATAAAAAATATGCGTTCCACAGACTGTGGTGCGTTAAAAACTAGTGAACCAATGTAAAAAAACAAGATCAACCTTACCTATCTTTCTGTTGAGATAGGTCCGTTGTTAAGATCTCAAAATGTTGACGCATTTTAATTTTTTTTTTTTCTGGAAAACTGCCGCGGGACCTACCATCCTTTAAAAGGAAATAAATAAGTTGAGATTCACCCTGTATATTCTTGTATCAATCTGACGCCTTTTTAAATTGATATCTGTTCCAACCCCTACTAATCTTGCACCAATAACACTGTATTTCTTACAGTCCTTGCGCTTTTTGCCAGCTTTAGTTTCGTCCAAGAGAAAGTCTGTAAACTTCGAACATTACCAGCAAAACTTATAACACGCTTATAAGTTTGGGTGAATTATGTATCTCGACCGGTAACTTTTTGTCTGCCACCCCTTTATTAAATGAGGGGGCGGCATGTTCACGTCTGGCTCGACGACCGACTGAGAGCATGAAGCTGATTAACTTCCGTTCCATATCCTTCTAGCGTCATGTCGTTTGTATTTCCCATTTGAATAACATTTTAGGATACATTCTCCACAGTAAATAACATTTGTATCAGGAAAAATATAGTTCAAAAAGACAAAAAGAGCAAACAAATTGTCAGTGCAACAAATCTCAAATCGTAAAAATAAATTAAAGCTAGTTCTTTTTTTGTAGAAGAATTTTCGGTTTCTCTTTCATTTTGAATAATTTGAAGTTTTGGTGTTTCGATCATCTGATCGTCGAAGCAGCTTCTACAAATCATCAGCTTCGCGAAAACCTTAGAAGCTAGTATATTTTTCTTCACATCAAAAAAAGTTTGGTGGTCACTGGAACCCTGGATACACATCCCACAGAGATGGGTTAAGCAACTTTACTGCTATCTAACCAAAGCAATGTAGTCAATGCTTTCAATGCTTGACTAATTAATATTCACAAAATTACGCGAGCTAACACACTTCATTATAAATATCGCAACAGGTGCACAGCTCACAGTAGACTGACCTGAACGTGAAGATATTTATAAAATAGGTTAGTGTGCTCTTTGCCATATTTCACCTCCACCTCCAAGCTATGGAGTGTTTTGAACTAACTTGATGTCCTCCATCTTCCTCCATACGTGCAATACTCACAAAACATCCTGTATATATTTTGACACGTTTGTTATAAATTTCTTTTTATTTTCTATATAACGAATCCCCTTCAGTTGTAAACTTTAGCTAATTAATAAGTAGTCAAAGTTTCTAGGGAGAACTGTCAAATAAAATATTTTTCTAAAAATAAGTTTTTTATTTCAGGAACTAAATGTTATATTTATAGGGAGCAGGTTTTCCAAAATTTATTATCACATTAAAAATAATCTCGCAAGGCCGCAGTTGTTCGCACGTTAATAAATCCGCAAGGACATCTTTGTTTCCAATAAAATGGGAATTCTTATATTTTATTATTAAAACAAAGTAAAATAATTGAACGTAAAAAATTTATCCACCACATACATACAAGGCGTTTAAAATATATAAACAACTTCTGTGCGTTTAGGCTAACAGCATGATCTTCTGCAGTGGAGTTGGTTCTATTGGTCCGAGTTCCTCAATCTATGGCATTTGGCATGAAACGTGGCGTCATTTCAGGCTGCATAGTGCGTCATATTAGTTTCACGTCATCGGTAGGCGTGGTTTCGTTCTATCAATGTCACGTGACATCATAAGCGCCATTGGTGCCACGTCACTGGAAGGTGTGTCTTCGTTGCGGTGAAGTCGCTGGTTAATCACGCGTACCATTGATTCCACGTCATCGGAGGGCGTGGTCACGGTCTGTCATGTCAAGTTTATTAATGAACTTTTAAGTGACCCACTTAAAGAAAAACCACATGTACACGTTTTGACACGTAAATTTTATTTTTTTTCTCAATTACAATTTACGCCGTCGTATATTTTAGTTGTAAAGTTTGTCTCATTAATAAATCGTCAACGTGAGTCAAACTATTGGAAAAATTGCCAAATGAAATATTTCTTTTAAAAATAAGTTCAAGAATAAAATATTTATGAGGAACAGGTTTCCAAGATTTTATTATCAAAGTAAAAATAATCTTACAATGCCACGGTTGCTACTACGTTAATAAATATGCAAGGACATTTTTGTTTCCTTGTGAAATAATCAATTGATCCGAATTTTCAAAAATTTTATACTGTTCCATCTCTGGGCAGTATAAGAAACTGCGCTTCACTATATACAAGGTATTATGTCTCCACAATATTGTGGGGGCGCCAAATTTACTATTGACTCGGGGGCCCCGGGGCTTTAGATTCTCCTAAGCCCGTCTCTGCTCACAGGAACAAATATTTAAGGCCACCATATTCCGAGCCTGAAAAGTGCATATTTGTAGCGATTTCTAAGAACCAAGATGGAAACTACTTAAAATAGGAAGGTCAATGTTTGGTTTACGCGTTTTGCATATATTTAAATTAGTCTCATGTTTTTTAATGCCCAAACAATATATTTAAATACTTAAGTTTTACGCTCAAAATATGTTTTAACCATGAAGAATTGTAACTGAACGCTCTTTAACTTTTCTCCAAGTAAAGAGTAAATTAACGTCGCAGCTGAAAAGTCCTTTAAAACGGGCAGGGGTTTTTCAGGGTAGCTACACACACCTGAAATTCAGTGTCAAATTTATGCAAATAAAAAGTGTCCAACTGAACACACTTGTAGGAAGTTCATCGTTTTTGCCATTTTTTTGCATGAATTTTTAAAAATGGAAAATCTGTTGGGAAACACGTTTTTTTAATTAAGAAGAGCCTCGCGTACATGAAACGATAGAAAACACGACCAGTGTTATCTCGAACACTACTGCTATAAGATTTAAAAATAAAATCCCGCAGGGTGGTTTTCAATTTCTCCTAATATTTCTGTGACAAATAGATGTAAGGACGACAAGAGAGAATGTGCGTTTGGCAGCTCGTGCTATTAAAAAGTGCATGCCTGTGGCCTTGGTGGCTAAATTATGGAAGACATGTAACACCGGTGGTCACCCATGTTAATAATATTTTTAGGAACCAATGAATTTATTGTTTGTTTAAAGTTCTTTAAATAAAACCTATTTTTTCGTACGCGAAACACGTTAAACTGTCATTTATATTACCAATAAATAAAAGGCCCACACGAAATATGTTCCATTACGAATGCCACCGTTTGTAATAGTCATAAAATTTGAACGGAATACATATATGTCTAACGAATAGATCGTTCCGTAACCGTAAGGATAATTTAGAGCTGCGAAAAAATTTAAGAGGTTTATGCATACGAGGTGCTTTCAGGACGGGGGCATGCAGCGGGCTGGGTAGGAAAAAAATGACATTTGAAAATAATTTGATACAAAAAACGACTCTAAAATGTAAAAGTCAAAGTTGCTTTCAGTTTCAATAAACTGCTGGACAATTAATTGAAGCGGACCAAGCGAATTTTTAGGTTAACTTTGAAGTCAAATATTTTGCGAACCAATAAAGATATCGATGCGCGGTTTGCAGAATTTTAAAGAGAATTTAATTCTAAACAAGCCTGTTTATTCCGATCTTTTTGGTTTCAAACATTTCACTGTCTACAGGGGGTAAAAGAAAAGTATGTTTTTTAACCAGTTTCGAAGTAGGTACCGTTTCCGCAAAAATTTTTTGAAATTTTTTTTTATTGGCATTTTTCTAGTCTCTTGTTTATAAGGAAAAAACTGATTTCTCAAATTTTTGTATCCCTCTTCGTTCATGAAATTTCGATTTTTTTCTAAAACCCTGAAAATTTTTTTTTTTAATGTTCCCATTATCCACAAAACGTATCTTTGAACGACCATTTGTTGCCTGGGTAACATTGCAGTAGATTATCATGATAACACTGTTATTCATTATAGAGATGTCATCAAATTGTTCAGGAGTTTTTGGAGGAAATAATATTAACCAATAATTAAACTTGCCGTTACAATTTCCTGACTTAAACATCATTGAGCATGTGTGGTCTTCTTTAAAGTTGCGTGTACTGCTTGCCGTAGAAATGGGATAATGGGAAACATACCACCTTATTAATAACCTGGCTCAGAAGTATGGCTCGGCGATGTCAGGAGGTTCCAACCTTCTGGAAGATTCCGCCAGTGTGATGGCGTCTACTTACGTAACCTGTACTGTTTGCAACTGGCTACTAACAAACAGAACTCTCTGGCTTTGTAACACTTTTTCGACGGAAACTCGGGCGCCAGTTCCTTATTTATAAGTGCAAGGAACAGCACTTATTTGGTTCTCCGGGGTGAGAACGTTTAGGGGTAGCTAACAGATGGAGATACGGTTATCTGTCCAGAGGGTCTTAAGATGATTGTCTTGGACTGGACAATTTCTCAAACGGGTTAATTAGAAATAAACAACTGAAATATTAACTCGTGAATTTTACATATACATACCAACATATTTATTGATTAGAACAGTAATGAATAAATCGATAAACAAGATATTTCAGCGACTTTGCAGTCGGGTGTGTACAAGTTTTATAACGATAATAATATGCAAGCTGGCAAGCAAGGGTATATACAGCAAACGCAAATTATGGTGAGGCTGCGCGAACAACCAACTTACGATATATGACCCAATATTGAAATTGGAAGGGGAATTACACCTGGTCATGCAAGCACTCAGTGGCGTAACTGCGAGGTGTGCGTACGTACCTAAATTCGAGTGTTTCGATTGTGAATGTTAAATTTAATTTTATTGCAAAATGACATTAGTTTCATTACTTTTTTAATACACACAAAATTATTGAGGTTTATAATATACATATCAGTAGTTTCTATTTTAAAACACCACGAGGTAAAATAATAGTAACAGGTAAAACACTTGTTTTGTTTATTACATATTAGACATCATCCACGAACGAGTCCTACCCGCCGCTGTAATATTATAGCTATTTGTTTCACCAATAGCATCAATCGGAGGCGTACCTTTACGTGCGCAACGAGACCTCACCATAATTTGCGTTTGCTGTACCCGTGGATATGATTTTAGGCTGAAACTATTTCGGACGGCAAGCAAACGGAATTTCCAACAGGATATAGTACGAACGGCGGACAGTCGGTTAGCTATAGATATTCTTATCTATACAGAGGGTTTTACAATACGGCGAACTACTGCCACAAACGTAGAGCTATTTAACAAGGAGTATTTTTCCTTGGCTACTGACGGTACTTAAACTTAGGGCCTACGAGGCAAAAGAAAGCCAACCAAACGGCAAGTGCTCTCTCCGCCGACGTAAGTTAAGTTTTTCCGGGAGCACTTGTTGTTATATGCACTGAGGCCTTAAAGATTACCCGAACGAGCAAATCTAACCAGCCGATGCATATTTTATGGAACAAAAGACAAACGGAGGAATTACTAATTAGCTCTAGTTTGATTTAGTAGTATAATACAGCGGTACTCACGAACAATAATATCTCTGAATATCTATACTTAACTGAAGGCGGTATGGACTGATAGTAGCGGACCACGGTGTATTCTTACCAATATTATTTTCAAGAAAATTATTATTCGTAGCGGCGTTTACGGACGGAAGCGAAAACGGTGGCGAGGTGTCAGGTGTGACTGAAGGTTCAGCTTCTCTGTACTATCATGAACTATTTCGGACTCTTTCGGACTGATTCCGGACGGTTTCGGACTGTTTCTGAACTGTTTCGGACAGTTCTGGACTGATTCTGGACGGTTTCGAACTGTTCTGGACTGATTCTGGACGGTTTCGGACTGTCTTTTCTGGACGCTCCTCCGGCGTTTTATTACTTTAATGACGTATTCAGGATGCGCGTTAAAGCGGCGGATTGACTTGAAACGAAGGACTCGTACTCACAACGTTACTTACGGAGGTCGGGCGTGTTATGTAATAAGCAACAGTGACTCGGAGCATCAATAACCGGAAATGGGTTGCTTGCAATTTCCAGACTATATTGCAGAAAGAAACGGCTTAAAACGGACACATATTTTAACCAGTTTTAGAAACTAATGATTTTTATTTCCGACTTGGTCATTATTTATAATAATTCACGGATTTTAGTTATACCGGGGAATATCGAAAATGAATCAATTAATTTACTACTTGGTTACCAGCGGCTTTTACAACTCAAAGTTAACTAAATAATCACTTTGGTGGTTTTAATAAAACAAAATAGCTTTTGCAGAGCCGTAATGCAACAGTAATAAAATAAAATTGTAGTATTATTTTAAATTTATAGTGCAAGTTTGTTAGTTGGGCGGTACTTTAAAACTTTGGTTAAAAAAAAACATACTTCCTTTTACCCCCCGTAGACAGTAAACTGTTTGAAACCAAAAAGATCGGAATGAACAGGCTTGTTCAGCATCAAATTCTCTTTTAAATTGTGCAAATCGCCCATCGATATCTTTATCCGTTCGCAAAGTTAATCTAAAAATTCGCTTGGTCCGCTTCAATTGTCCAACAGTTTATTTCTGTCAATGCCAATTCCTGGGAAAAAATGGTTTACATTTGATCATTGAGTAAAGAATAACAAAGAAATTTCGAGATTTTAGTATTGTATTTCTTTGCCAATAACTTTAGCAATGTCTTCAAGTTTTACAGTCTGCAGTCATATGGCATGCATTACTTGGCAAAATCTTTGCATTTCTTCCTGTCCTTTGCTGACGTCCTCCAGTTCATGCATTGTTTTTCCTTTATATCCTCCAAAACAGCTTCGCTCCATTTCCTTCTCGGTCTGCCTATCTTTCGTTTTCCTTCAGGTATCTTCCAGCCTACGTATTTTACATTTCTGTCGTCTTCCATTCTTTGGAGATGATCCAGCCAATGCAGTCCACGGGCTTTGAGACATTCTGTTATGTTTGGTTCTTGATATAAATCATAAATTTCGCGTTGGTTCTTCGTTCCCAAATGTCTTCAACCTTCTTCCACTGAATAGTATTCGTAGAAGCTTCCACCCCACGCTTCTAACTTTAACTGCACTGTTTTATTCATTGTCCATGTCTCACTGCCGTATGTCAGCGTTGGCCTTAAGATAGTCTTGTATATCCTTATCTTTGCTTTCCGTGATAGTTCCTTCGACATTAAGATTCTGTTGATTCCTCCTGCGCATCTGTTACTTTTTGCTATTCTAAAGTTTATTTCATTTTCCTCTCTGTACTTGTTATCTATAAGGGTTCCTAGATAGACGTAATCTTCTACTTCTTCAATTACCAGCATATCGCCGTTCCCTGTTTGTACCGTGAGTGTTTTCCTATTGAATACTCCTAGCTTATTTTTGAGTTCCATATGTATTTGCTTTGTTCGTATTAACTTGGAGACCCATTCTATTTACTGCTACTACCAACTTGCTTGCTACTTCTTCTAACTCTTTTATGGTCCGCTTTATTAGCAGTATGTCATCTGCGTATGCAAGGCATTGGATGACTTTTGTTAAAGAGACCTTTTCTGGACCATAACAAATAGTGTAGTTGATAGTGGGTCACCTTGTCTCACCCCTGATTTCACCTCGAACTCATTCATCTTGTAAGGATTTGCTTTAGCATAAACATTTGGTCTGGCGTAGATCTGTTTTTCCTAAATCCCGCTTTTTAAAAATCGGTACAATAATTGCTTTGTACATTGGTGCGGCATAGATTCAGTATCCCATATGTCCTTAACCAGTTTATACAGTTTATCATGCAGTATTTCTCTACCGCATTTTAGATTTTCCGCGAAAATGCCATCCTGCACTTTTATTATTTTTCAATGCTAGTATAATTTCTTCTACTTCCCTCCTTTCCTCGTAGCATTCCAGCTCTTCGCTGTTCCTGTGTTTAATAATCCCTCAAAATATTGTTTCCACCTTCAACAAATTTGCTCTTCATCTCCCAGTAAGTTCCAATCCTCATTTTTGTAGAAGACTTTGGTATCCCTTCCTAAGATCCTTTACATCCTTATAGAAGTTCTTTATTTCCTTTTCCTGATATTTTTCTTCTTCTTGTCCAGTAGTTTAAGTGCCATTATTATTATATACTTCTTTAATATTTTTCCTGTAGTTGGATACCACTACTTTCTTTTGCCAATCTTTTATTTTTGCCTTAACTAAAAATGTTCAGAATCGGCTTCTGCACCCCTAAACATTCTTACATTAGTTATCAGCCTCGTGTGCTTTTTCTAAATTAGCACATAATCAATCTGGTTTGCTTCGTTCCTTCCGGTATCATCCATGTCCCCTTATGCATGTTCTTTCTTTTAAAGTGTGTGCTCATTATTTTCATCGACTTGTCTATTGCAAAAGATATCAGCCTGGACCCATTGTCGTTACTTCCTTCATGTTTCGAGTTTCGTTCTGACGTAATTTTTCGTGTTCCTGACACTTCTACGAAATTATGCTTTGATTTATACTTTTCTCCAGGATCCTCCATACATCATTCCTATTTACTGTGTCAAAACCCTTTTCTAAATCTATAAAACGTGTAGGTTCTCGCTTTCTCTGATAAAATTGCTTCACTCTATTAGGTCTAAAGTTAAATTGTGCGTTTTCTAGTTTTTGCCCGAGGTCTTTTTTCCCAAATTCAGGTAAAAATTTTGGCAGCTTTGCTTAGTAGCGCGATGGCTCTATACATTCTTTGCCATTTTCTTGTGGTACTATCATGTCCGTGTGCTTTGTTCTTCTTAGCTTTACTTATTGCTTCCGCTTTTCTGTTTCTATCTGCAGATCCTCCTCCCTGGCTCTTCCTTGTATTACGTCATGGCCTCCCAGTAATTCTTTAAAATATTCTTTCCATCTATCCGTGATCTGCTCTTCCTCCGTAATTTTTTTAGCATTTTTATCTGTTATTCCGATAAAATCGGAAGTACAAAATAGGTTTACTTATATCTTATATCACTATTCATTCATGTCGTAGGTATAAATATAGGTATTTGCTATTTATTTATACTTAGATTAAAAACACTAATCGCAGTTAGCTACGGGATTTAAAATTTGTATATCTTTGATTGATTACCACTAAGTATGGCCCAAATTTTGATTAATCCAATACAGACAGGCTGATTTTTAATCCATGTGTAGGTACAACTGGGATTAGGGGTTTCCGGTCTTTTCGTCAAATATCTAGCTGGGAGCGGAGGAAGGGGCGTGCTGTTAGTGTATTGACTGGTAAATTATAACGAATTCTATTTTTGTTTCAGATTTAGACTACGAATCGCAATTTGTCTTTCCCAATGGTTTCGTCGACCAGAACGGCATATACTATGTTAACAGTAAGTAACCACATTTTAGTTTTTATTAATCAGCTTGCCTGCATACATTAAAAATTTCAACAGAAAAATATCTCTTATTCTCTTCAAAATGACACCAAAAATATCCACCTAGCATGCATGAAACTTGCAAAAATTCGCAAAACTGCGGAAATTTTTTCAACTGAAACAATTTTTTAAACTAGCAGGCCTGTAGAATTAGACGATGTGAACGGGAATCTGTAACTAATTCGTTTCAGATAGCCGTAGGTAAAAACAGGTGTATTTAGTTATAAGGAATATACCTCTGCGATTCCTCCCAAATCATATATACAGAACATTAATTGTTTATAAGTCACTTGTATGTGAAAAAATCATGAAATTTGGAGTTTTTTAAAAATTGCAGTAAGACTGCAGTAGATTAATTTTTTTGAATGTTTCTGTTTACTAGGTAATTCCAAACCGGTTAATTTAAGCCCCGGTTGATTTCATTTCATTGATTATTTTTTATTTAAATAATTGCCGAAAACCATCGAAATTTTCGAAAATTTCAAGAATTTTTTACTCTGAAAGGAAAAATGCTAGACTCTTGAAACTTTGGTGGAATATGTGTCTCATTACCCTCAACTTACAAAAAAAATTGTTTATTAGTTTTCGAGAAATTCTATTTGTTTATTAAAAACGTCCCAAATGTTTAATGAAAAATTGACCTATTAACGTTATCAAAAATAATTCAACCACAGCTCATTTTTTTCGTCAAGACGTCAATTTTACGAATTTGTTATGGGCGTATCGATTTTCAATAATTTTGACCGTCAAAATGGCGTTAACAACATTGTTACTTTTCGGAGCAGCGTTTTTTGCAAATAACTTTACAACAAATGAACGTATCTGCACATATCTTTCATATTTGAGTTGCTGGTATTTTTCTACAAATTTATAAAAAAAAATTGTTGCTCTGGGACATGTAGGAGCCGAGATAATTTTTTAAATTGTTTAATGCGCCAAACGTTTATTTATTAATATTTATGGCCAAAATTGAAACTGGTCGTTAATAAGATCTTGAATTTTGTGAATTCATCAAGTCCTATTGAAAACGGGCCCTTTTTGAGGTCAAAATATAATTTTTAATAATTAGTGATTTTAGAGCGTCTTCAATTTGTTTGGCTCAAAGGACAGGTGAATTTTTTATCAAACGATTTTCAAATTGGGGTAGCCAGAAAAATTCGTCATATCTCCGTTATTTTCCGGCTAATTTCGACGTTTCTTTTTTTAATTTGGGGTAGCTCACGAAAATAATAATAATGGGCACATTTGCAATATCCAAATAATAAACAAATAATTGTTACAAACAATTTATTTATTTATATTTTTTAATTTTTTCTTTTTTGGGCTTATGCAACTTATAATGTGCTAATGTATTAAATATAAATTTATAAAGATTATATAATGGTATCTAACAATGTATGCGCAAACTATTTCTCCATCAAACAATATACGATGTTACAGCATTGTTACCATTATATAATCTTTATAAATTTATATTTAATACATTAGCACATTATAAGTTGCATAAGCCCAAAAAAGAAAAAATAAAAAAATAAATAAATTGTTTATAACAATTATTTGTTTATTATTTGGATATTGCAAATGTGCCCATTGTTATTATTTTCATGAGCTACCCCAAATTAAAAAAAAAAAACGTCGAAATTGGCCGGAAAATAACGGAGATATGACGAATTTTTCTCGCTACCCCAATTTGAAAATCGTTTGATAAAAAATTCCCCTGTCCCTTGAGCCAAACAAATTGAAGACGCTCTAAAATCACTAATTATTAAAAATTATATTTTGACCTCAAAAAGGGCCCGTTTTCAATAGGACTTGATGAATTCACAAAATTCAAGATCTTATTAACAACCAGTTTCAATTTTGGCCATAAATATTAATAAATAAACGTTTGGCGCATTAAACAATTTAAAAAATTATCTCGGCTCCTACATGTCCCAGAGCAACAATTTTTTTTATAAATTTGTAGAAAAATACCAGCAACTCAAATATGAAAGATTTGTGCAGATACGTTCATTTGTTGTAAAGTTATTTGCAAAAAACGCTGCTCCGAAAAGTAGCAATGTTGTTAACGCCATTTTGACGGTCAAAATTATTGAAAATCGATACGCCCATAACAGATTCGTAAAATTGACGTCTTGACGAAAAAAATGAGCTGTGGTTGAATTATTTTTGATAACGTTAATAGGTCAATTTTTCATTAAACATTTGGGACGTTTTTAATAAACAAATAGAATTTCTCGAAAACTAATAAACATTTTGAAACGAAATTTTTTTTGTAAGTTGAGGGTAATGAGACACATATTCCACCAAAGTTTCAAGAGTCTAGCATTTTTCCTTTCAGAGTAAAAAATGCTTGAAATTTTCGAAAATTTCGATGGTTTTCGGCAATTATTTAAATAAATAATCAATGAAATGAAATCAACCGGGGCTTAAATTAACCGGTTTTGAATTACCTAGTAAACAGAAACATTCAAAAAAATTAATCTACTGCAGTCTTACTGCAATTTTTAAAAAACTCCAAATTTCATGATTTTTTCACATACAAGTGACTTATAAACAATGTTCTGTATATTTGATTTGGGAGGAATCGCAGAGGTATATTCCTTATAACTAAATACACCTGTTTTTACCTACGGCTATCTGAAACGAATTAGTTACACCGTTTTTTTCTATTTCTGCAGGCCTATAGATGCTTTCAAGGATTTGGCGTAGGTTTCAAGCAGCATTATTTAACAATTTTATTATCAGACGTTGTAATATTTTCCTAAGTACTAAGTTCGTTAGAAATCTCTTAAACATTTAATTAAAATAACTATTTAATATTTTGCTTGCAAAACAACAAGGCACGAAAATAAATCTTGTTACGAAACATTGTTTTCATTGGCGTAAAACGTTTTAGTTTAATATATTGGGTAATTTATTTCTCGACTTTTCAGGCTACGAATCATATCCCTTGATGTTGTACAACCCACAAACGTACTACCCCGAGTTTTCAAATTGCAAGTCGAAGAGATATAGCACAGGCTCATTGGTAAGTAAATTGTTTACACGCATTTTTTAAATGGAAATTAAAAATTATAAAACACCAGATAACCAATTTATAATCAGTAAAAAAAAATGAACCTGTATACAAACTGAAATTATCTTATCTCATGGCGTAGTAAATAAAATTGTGCCCTAAAAGCGTCATATAAATCACTCCGAGGATCATACTTCTTATCTGGTTCTAGAATTCGACACTGCACATACAGGGTGTCTCTAAATATTTATGGATAAATTAGTTTGTGCGCATTTTTCTAGAAATTGTTCAAAAATCGATATTTATTTATTGTCTCCGAAACCCGTATAGATAAGATAAAGGAAAAGAACAAATTTAATAAAGTATTCGACAATTCAAGCAAAACAAAGAACTCTGTAAAACTGAAAACTTTATGGATTTTTAACGTTTCAAGGGAAATTTAATTGAGTTTCATCTTACAAAAAATGCTTATACAATTGTGTTAAACAAATGCTTGTTTTTTCCGTCGATTTTTATCTTGTGCACAGTGTTAACCTCGGCGTTAACGAAACACCCTGTATATTAGAATTTTATAAAATTTGTTTGTCTTATGTGTCTGCTTTAAAACACTTTTTGAATTTTGCTATCTTTTTTGTAGAAAAGATACATTGTTTTAGTAAAATGTTACATAAAAATTCTTAATGAAATCTGAAAATATACGCGAATTTTAACTTGCATACTTTTTACAAAGTGATTCAGAATAGTGGTGCAAAAATGTAATCACAATAAAAGTGTAGAGATCTTAAAATAAAGAGACTCATGTGTTTTTCCCTGGTTAGTTATAATTTTTAAGGCCCGTACGTGCCCATAATGTGGGGCCCTCAAATATAATTTGTTGAAAATATTTCACTAAATACTTGATTGATTTAAAATATTGAGACTAGTCTCAAACTAACATTTCTGATAGTTTCCTTAAAACATTTTTAGACACTAGGGGACACTAGAGTCCGCCCTTTTTCTATTTTTTTTTTTATTTAATTCTGTTACACTGCCAAACTTGAAATTATCACAATTGCCATGGAAATAACTAAGGATGGTCTAAAACTGATTTAAGGGTAATATTAGAAACGTTAAAGGGGCCACCTAAGGTTCTTGGTGGAAAAATTTTAATTCGTACGAAACTTTGTCAGAGTATTTTCCATATAATTTAAGAAAACACGTATTTTTTTTAGCCTAAAAGGTCGATTTATTCGAGGATTTATTTGATGTTTGAAAAATAAATTGTGACGTAAAATGTGCCATTTTCTATTTTTGTCTTGAACTTTTTTTCAAAATGCTATAAAATCCACATAAATGGTTGGGACAAAATTTTTTTAAATTTGTTTAAAAATGAAGCTTTAAAAATCGATATTGCCCAAACAAAAGTACACGTACCTATCTTTCAGACCTCCATAAATATTTAGTGTGATTATATTTTTACACAATTCTAAACCACCTCGTATATTGTTGTATTATTTATATTGTTAATTATATTGACATAGCTAGTACTTATCTCTTTTATGTAATATGTAATTCACGATTTACGTTTATCACTTAAGCAGAATTTCCTAGAATTTTGTAGGATTTCTTAACCTTTGTACGCACGCAGATGGCAAAAAAGGAATTACATATCATTGTGTAAAAAGATAATTCGCAAATTAAACATGAGTATCTCGCTTTGTGGCCATGGCCGCCGTGGGTATGGAGACTGGAGGGGTTGAGAAACATTATTATCTACTCTAGAAAATTTTGCATATCACCACACTTGTCTGGCAAAATATACTGTGGAACATTATTTGGATTGCAACGCACAGTCATACATAATAAATTAATAATTATATGTAAAAATATTATCTGTTCGGACTGCTCGGAGTCTTTTATTAGGCTAGTTTTTAACACGCTTTTATTAGCTTCACCTGTATGTTTTTTTTTTTTTTTGTATGTAACAATGTAACGGAATCTTTCAACGAGATTTTCACCCACTTCGAAACGTCAGATTAAACTGAAACTTTGCACACTTATCAAGGAGCGATGAAAAATTTTGAAAAAATTCCAAATTAAAAATATCGAAAAAAAATTGTTCTCAAAAATAAAAAAAAAATTACCAGCTAAAGTAGCACAACGTAGAAAAGCATCAAATACTAGATGCATTGAAGCTAGCAAAGTCTCGGGTGTGTGGAATCGGTTGTTTTGCCATATTTTTTATAGAATGAAATTGGCATCGTCAATTGTTATTTTCGATTGGGGTATACTTCCATTTAAAAACTTTTATATTATTAGGACACTTTTTGGAGACAAATTTTGGTGAAAAAATAGTCGGAAGTAAAAATCATTAGTTACTAAAACTTATTAAAATATTAATCCATGCCTGTTTTAATCCGGTACTTTTTGCATTATAGTCTAAAAATTGCAAGCAACCTATTCCCGATTACAGATGCTCCGAGTAACTGTTGTACATTACATAACACGCTCGAACTTACTAAGTAACGTCTCTAGTACGAGCCATACGTTTCAATTCAATCTGCAGCTAACGCGCATCCGAGATACGTCATCAAAACGAGTAATAAAACTCGCGAGGAGGATCCAAAAAGGATCTGTCTGATCCAGCAGCAACCGTCAATCACTACGAAATAACCACTTCGATTATAATTTTATTTTTTGTATTTTGTCCTGTAAAACATTCACCGGCTGAGCTGACATTTCCCGGTTGTGGTGGTCAAAATAGCTCGATAGTATTTTGTTCGAGATATCTGAGGTAACATCTTATGGCAGCCATATTGGATTTTTCGCGTTTCAGATTGTTCTCAAGAAGGGCTTCCAAATGATGTATCACATGCCGAGGAACAATTGGTTCTCAAGGGACTAATTTAAGAAAAGTTATTCATTGCTTAACAAAACAAAATAGGCCATGGAAAATCAAAAAGTTTTTTTAAAGCCATTTTGGTTTCCATTATCAAAAATTAGATAGAAGGAGAATTCTTGTTTCATAAAATTTTTTCCAAAGAAAATTACATATAGAGAATATTCCAGTTCGGAAGTGGAAAACTTGGATTAAATGGATTTGTAATGAATTCGGTTATAATATTTTTAAACAGTGAAATTTAAATTTTGTTTATACAGGGTGAGTCAACGGTGCGAAAAAGTCCAATATTTCCTTTATTGTCGATAATACAAACATAAGGAAGTTGTAGGAGACCAAAATGGCTACATTTTAAAATTAGTTTGAAATATACACGGGGTGATTCGTGAAAGCGGGGCGCTATAGATATCAATTTTTTTAAATGGAACCCCTATATGTTTTTGAAAATTTGATTTCTTTATGAAATTCTCTATATTACTATATAAGGATAACATACTCTAAAACTTATAGTTCTCGAGATAATTAAGAAAGTTAAGAAAAAAATTAATTTTTCAGCCTTTTGTTAATTATTGTTATTTTGTCACTGTGTTAAATTAAACAAGAATCCCTCCCATTTCGGGTTAAAAAAAAGGTTTATTTTAACTAACAGTTTAGACAAGAACTGATTTATTTGTTACAGGGTGTTTCGAATATGTTGATATTTTCAGAAAATTTTCGAAGCTCATTATCTCGCTTATTTCAAATGGAACTGTATTTTTTACGGAATCTTATAGGCCTATTTATTCCCTACAACTTTTGTTAAATATGTCCTATACCTATCTGAAAGGGTTTAGGAGATATTGGCAGAAATTTAGATTTTTTACATTATTTGGAACTGTTTTATAGCTTTTAATCACATTAGCTTCGATATTAAATAAAAAGTGAAATAAATTATCCAGATTATTTTTAAACTAGCATTCCTAATAAAATGAAATATTTTTTTCTTATATGATATGAAAAGCTACGAAGGCGTATAGGGGCCAACAACTTTATTTTTTTACAAACATATGGAATTGGTGACAATTGTCACTTCGAAGTGACAATTGTCACATCGAAGTGACAATTGTCACTTCAAAGTGACAATTGTCACATCAAAGTGACAATTGTCACTTCAAAGTGACAATTGTCACTTCAAAGTGACAATTGTCACTTCAAAGTGACAATTGTCACATCAAAGTGACAATTGTCACTTCAAAGTGACAATTGTCACATCAAAGTGACAATTGTCACATCAAAGTGACAATTGTCACTTCAAAGTGACAATTGTCACTTCAAAGTGACAATTGTCACATCGAAGTGACAATTGTCACTTCAAAGTGACAATTGTCACATCAAAGTGACAATTGTCACATCGAAGTGACAATTGTCACTTCAAAGTGACAATTGTCACTTCAAAGTGACAATTGTCACATCGAAGTGACAATTGTCACTTCAAAGTGACAATTGTCACATCAAAGTGACAATTGTCACATCAAAGTGACAATTGTCACTTCTAAGTGACAATTCAAACTGACCATAGAGTATGCGCATAATATGCTAGATTTTTAAGCAACATTGGTTATAAAAGATAGTGAATGCTGTAAAAAAATGAATAACAATAAAATTTTATCAATAATATACCCTAAATTTATGTATTTGTTAATTAAAATTTATATTATTTTTAAGTTTACGACCACTGACCGAGAGCAGACGATGAAATTCGCATCTCACCGTACTGGGCGTGACGTCAATTACTGTTTTTTTTTTGACAGAACTTTAGAATCTTTTATGTTCGCCGTTGTGCATATATCATACTATTTAGGTGTAGATTCAATGTGCGATTTCGGTGTTACATATTAACATTTTTCACGGAAAAGTGAGTGGAACAGATTTTGTAAAGGCCCAGATAGTTAATTTGGCCAATGTTGCTCTCCTTGTTGCTGTACTACGTTTAGGTGGAAGGCGCCTTTTTCTACCAGCTTGACAATCAAAATACATGAACTTTTAAATGTATGTAACTACCGATTAATTTAAACATCATATAGTTTTCTAAATCTTCCTCTAATTGAAAAAAAAGTAAAATACATAACCTAAAATTGTATGATTTTAAAAAGATACATAATCGCACTTACGTTGAAATGATCCCCACGTACAACCCCTTTAGTGTTTTCTGATATATCAATTTCACTTCTTCTCATGGTACGTAACCATAATTTTCTTTTTTTCTTTAAGCGCTTGATCGTACTTATATTGGTAATGAGACAAATCTTTTTTCTGGTGTTTTTCTTGTGGACGACTGGCACTGAGGTATTTACACAAAATCAAACATCAGACATTAAATGAAAATGCCAGTGTCTGACGTCACAACACCACAGCAGCCATTTGCATAACGTCGCCGTTATTTTTGCGACTCATTAAAATAATCATTTTTTGTTAATTTTTTTTGGATAATGGGTTACATTTTAGCCGTTTTTTATTATTGCGATAGCCATTTATAATCTCTCTCACCAACCGCATTTTATACATTTTCTTGCTTCAATTACAACAATGTCGTTCCATGTCTTTATAGTTTACATTTGTCATTGGTACTTACGTAAATGCAAATGATAATCCAGACATTTTTCGGTGGAAGATAAGGAAAAGGTGCTGAACATTTTAAAAAAAAAAAAAAAAAAAAAAAACAAGCACACCAACTTCAGCCACCAACAGTGTGTCACCGACAAAGGGCAGTTTTGGACAATATCGATGAAGGAACTAAATGTTCTCTCAAGCGTATAATCCATTCCTTTTTTGAAAGAAATGAACCACCAACTGTAAACAAAATTTTAGCAGCGGTGCATGAAGGTGATTATTTATATCATCTTAAACGGAGTACTTTGTGGCGATTAATAAGAAAAATTGGCTTTCGGTGAGTGAACAGACTCTATTTCTTCGTGTTGTAATGTAATTATTGTATTTGGCTTTATAGGTTCTCAAAAAGGTCACGTAATAGTGCCCTAAGGGAAAAAAATGAGTTTATTGTTTGGAGGCGAAGATTCCTGCGAGACATCAGGAAATGCCGGGAAGAACATAAGAAGTTGCACTTTTTAGATGAGATTTGTGTGAACGCTGGCCATGCTGTAAGTAAAGTATGGAAGAACGTTTAAAAGATCCATCGAGCAAGGGAAGTCATCTTGTAGTCCTCCACATAGGATCCGAGGACGGTTTCGTTGAGAATGGTTTGTTATGCTTCGAATCAAAGAAAACTACCCTTCGTCGATGGTACACTTTTGGTGACTGAAGTTGGTGTGCTTGTTTGTATTCACGAAGAATATTACAAGCACTTGGAACACTCACACCTGCTGCCTTTGCAGTGAACTCCATGCATTCCATCTTTGATTTCTCCGGATTCTCCCTATCGTAGGCCTTACTTAATGTTCAGCACCTTTTCCTTATCTTCCACCGAAAAATGTCTGGATAATCGTTTTCTGGGTGAAGAATTTATACCTTCTTCAGCCATCATAAACCTTAAGAAAAACCGTTTTAACATTTAATCCATATTAATCGTTTGCATTTACGTACCTTATTTAACTCCCAGATGAAATGTCACAAAAACTAATAACACAGTTGAGAGTCACGCCGTCTGACGCCGGCTTCCCATTTATTCGCGTTTTTCATACGTTTCGCCTTTATGCGTTCTGATTGGTCTGTTGCAAAATGTATAAAAGTTTAATGCTTTGCGCGAGTACTTGTAGAGTCGGTCTTAGTCGGTCAAATCTAGCGATTGCTTTGTAATTCGTGTTCTATAAATACGACTAATAGAGAAATTCCATTCAAATTTAGCGGGCATTATTGGGGAGGAGTCTATTTGCATCTGTTGGTGAGACAGATTATAAATGGCTATCGCAATAATAAAAAACGGCTAAAACTGTAACCCATTATCCAAAAATATTAACAAAAAATGATTATTTTAAAGAGTCGCAAAAATGACGGTGACGTTATGCAAATGGTTGCTGTCGTGGTGTGACGTCAGACACTGGCATTTTCATTTAATGTTTGATGTCGTGTAAAACTCGTTAAAATAGCATTTAATGCAGTATTTTGCAGTGGAAAAGAAGGATATTATTGCTATTAAGCATCCAAGGTACTGTTAAATAAATCAATGCCAGTCGTCCACAAGAAAAACACCAGAAAAATGATTTGTCTCATTACCAATATACGATCAAGCGCTAAAAACGAAAATTATGGTTACGTACCATGAGAAGGAGTGAAATTGATATATCAGAAAACACTAAAGGGGTTGTACGTGGGGATCATTTCAACGTAAGTGCGATTTTGTACCATTTTAAAATCGTACAATTTTAGGTTATGTATTTTACTTTTTTTTCAATTAGAAGAAGATTTAGAAAACTATATGATGTTTAAATGAATGGGTAGTTACATACATTTAAAAGTTCGTGTATTTTGATTGTCAAGCTGGTAGAAAAAGGCGCCTTCCACCTAAACGTAGTACAGCAACAAGGAGAGCAACATTGGCCAAATTAACTATCTGGGCCTTTACAAAATCTGTTCCACTCACTTTTCCGTGAAAAATGTTAATATGTAACACCGAAATCGCACATTGAATCTACACCTAAATAGTATGATATATGCACAACGGCGAACATAAAAGATTCTAAAGTTCTGTCAAAAAAAAAACAGTGATTGACGTCACGCCCAGCACGGTGAGATGCGATTTTCATCGTTTGTTCTCGGTCAGTGGTCGTAAACTTAAAAATAATATAAATTTTAATTAACAAATACATAAATTTAGGGTATATTATTGATAAAATTTTATTGTTATTCATTTTTTTACAGCATTAACTATCTTTTATAACCAATGTTGCTTAAAAATCTAGCATATTATGCGCATACTCTATGGTCAGTTTGAATTGTCACTTCGATGTGACAATTGTCACTTTGAAGTGACAATTGTCACTTTGAAGTGACAATTGTCACTTTGATGTGACAATTGTCACTTTGAAGTGACAATTGTCACTTTGAAGTGACAATTGTCACTTTGATGTGACAATTGTCACTTTGAAGTGACAATTGTCACTTTGAAGTGACAATTGTCACTTTGAATTGGCAATTCCATATGTTTGTAAAAAAATAAAGTTGTTGGCCCCTATACGCCTTCGTAAAAAGCTCCTCTGAACAGGAAAATGATTATTTTATTTCCATTTAATTGAAAAAAGCCAAACAAAATGAAATTAATGAAAAATAAAATTATTGCAAGCGAAAAAACCAGGTTTCACAAATATACAAAATATACTTAAGACAAAAATGTTAGCGTCTAAAATATATCATAAGAAGTACCCTAAACGACGCATAACAAATAAAAAATGTATGTAAAATTTGATGTTACAGGACATGTTGAATTTATTTTATTTTGTTTTGCTTTTTTTCAATTAAATGAAAATAAAATAATCATTTTCCTGTTCAGAAGAGCTTTTACATTACTTATAAGAAAAAAATATTCCATTTTATTAGGAATACTAGTTTTAAAATAATCTGAATAATTTATTTTTCTTCTCATTTAACATCTTCTGTTTGTTTTTTCGCGAGGCTAATGTGATTAAAAGGTATAAAACCGTTCCAAATAATGTAAAAATCTAAATATCTGCGAAACTTTCCCTATGTTTCTTTTTTCCTACCAACCGTTGTCCTTTTTGTATTGCAATTATTGTTTTGTCCTGTAGCTATGATTATGACCAAAATTGATTATTGCAATTGTAAAGAAAGGGTACAAAACATTTTAAATGAGGCAAGTTCAACCCTGTTAGCATCTATAAATTTTATAAAAACAACTGAGATATTTATATATTCGGTACTCTACGTATTTTAAAACGTGTCCTTGATCTACTTGTACTATCTACAAATCTCGTTATTTAGATAAAAATATTTAGTAAAAAACCTTTTTTTTCAGAAATAGCTCGTGATTAAAATAGCCAAGTATGCCAAGTGAGGTGAAAAAAATATCAACATTTATTGCGCTTTAAGAATAAATAAACAAATTATGATATTTAGTGCCACTATCGTTCAACTAATAAAACATTTAATTATGAGCATTAACATTTTATAGCCCGTAAACCGAGGTTTCTTTTATTACTACTACATGCCATATACTCTTAAGTAAATCTACAAAATCTTATATTGTCGGAAATAATGCCTGGCAGTGGCGGAAACAGTTGTATTGACTTGTACAGGGTGTTTTATTAAAGTCGTTAAAACTGCACCCCCATCCTTCACACTGCCCTTATTTTTAAAATGCCACCGATATTCTTTAGCATTATTAGCATCGTCATTACCTCCGTAGATATGGCATTTTATAGGTTGCATAACCGAATTATCATTAGTTATCTTATCTGTCCATATCAAAAATATAACAGCTAAAAGTATAGCGACGCGAGAAAAATTGTGGCAACGTTAGTAAAAACTAAAAACAAATCTATAACCCTCAAACTAAAAAAAAATTGTATGTTTTAATTAATTTTTTAATAAATTTTGTTTTTTCAAATACGGACCTGATTACGTTTTTCCTTAATTCATTAGTATTTTTCATCCTGATTTCAACGAAATATGACACTCGTTGATTTGGACCATCTTTTCAGTTCCAAAACTTTTAAGTGATTAAATCCATTCATTACAGCCCTGTTTTTTTACTTTGGGTAATTTAAGTTTTAGAACTGAAAATATTGTTCAAATCAACGAGTGTCATATATCGTTGGAATCAGGATGAAAAATACTAATGAATTTAGGAAAAACAATTTCAGGTCCCTGTATTTGAAAAAACAAAGTTGAGGGTGGCCCCCGGTCTGGCGAAACGTTCTATTCAAAATGTTTTAACTCTGTGTTGTAGAGCTGGAAAAATTGCAATGAAGAAGTTCTTTCGGTTTGGATATCTCTTCAAACACTAGAAGAAAAAACAAAAATGAAAACGTAAAATTTTGTTTTTTTTTCAAATATCTCAAATAAAAACCAAACAATATATTCTTGATTTCATTCATTACGGCATATTATTGGATATAAAATTGCGCAACTTCGCCCTTATTTAACCAACTCTCAATCTCTTACTGTTTCCGAGATCCCAATGGTGAGCATCGAATTTGACTCACCCTGTACTTTTAGTTCAACTATAAATATTTTGGCACTAATCAAGCACAGTTTTTTAATACAATTATTTAATTTCTGTCTACAATTTGGCATAAATCCCACAATAATACTATTACTGATTTTAATAATATCCCAAGCTTTATTTTGCCAATAAACCCTCTCAAACCCGCACTACAAATAAAATCCTATTTTCATACAGCATAAAAGATTTTTGGTGCAAGATTATTGGATTATCGCCTTTCTTGGGTGTCGTTGGTGTTTGTCTCTGAAGGCCCCTCCACGGCATATCAACAAAGAGTGATAGAAAACGATTTTTTACTATTCATTTTTGTTCGTTTCAGACGGAGTCAATGAGCCCGAACAATGAGGAAGCTACTAGTCAAGATTTGAGCGGAGGAGAGGCATCGAACAATGTTTCAGACTACAGCGGGCACCATCAGGTGTACAATATGGTGTATCCTGGGTATTATGTTAATGGCGTCTGCCCGTCCAACGGTAAGAAAATAATTCCACTAATTTCCAAGAGAAGTTGTCGGTGCAGGACAAAATAAATTAACAACAATGCTTGTTATAATGCCGACGTTTCGGTTTTTATTATTTTCAAAACCTTCTTCAGGGCTACAATAAAAACATATTATAATGGTTTATGACCTATGACATATATCAAAATCTACAATTTATTTTTTCATTTTTTAAATAAATAAATTAATTAACAAAATTTAAATTTGAACAAATGATTTTGTCTATACTGTTTATAACTCGGTTTATAACAAGAAAAGTGATAGAATGTTTAAATTAAAAATAATAATTTTGGAAGTTTAATATTAGATGATGTTTTTTATACAAGTAATGATCACCAATGTTGTTAGAGGTAAGACACAATTTATTATTTTTTAGACTTGATTTTTAGACTTATTAATTTATTTATTTAAAAAATGAAAAAATAAATTGTAGATTTTGATATATGTCATAGGTCATAAACCATTATAATATGTTTTTATTGTAGCCCTGAAGGTTTTGAAAATAATAAAAACCGAAACGTCGGCATTATAACAAGCATTGTTGTTAATTTATTTTGTCCTGCACCGACAACTTCTCTTGGAAATAATTGGAAAATCTAGGACACAATTGGATATTTATAAAAAAAAAAATAATTCCACTGCACGAAATACTATTCGTCAGTTGTCACTGTACAGAAATAAAATGCACGTGTAGGTACTATACAGGGTGTTTCAGTTTTTTCGTTCATAACTTTTGTAAACGATAGAACATATCAATATAATAGGAGTCTTTCCTATAACATTTTTCTCTAAAACGTTTCATTTTCAAGATACAGGGCATTAAACTTTTAAAAAATGATTACTATTTATTCATTATCTCCTAAACAAATAAAGGTTTTTTATTCAAATTTTGTATACTTCAGTCATAATAAAATACCAATTTTTTGACTTTCCAAAAGTTTTTCTTACAAAAGCAGTGGCGTAGTTATGGGGTTCTGTCCGTATTTAAACCCCCGGAACTTCTACGCCAATGATGAGGAATTATATTTTTATACAAATTGTAAAACTTTGATGTATTTCCCATAAAAAAGTACTCCTGATAAAAGTCGCTAGGAGGCTTTCTGTTCGAGATATTTAGATTCTTACTAATCAGGGGTATATTAAGGAATTACATCTTGGTTGAAAATTACAGGATTAAGTAGGCGTTAAATCATTGACAGTTATTCACAACATAAACATAAAGAAAATGGATATCATTTTGAGCATTTATTGTAGATTATTAATTATTTATCATTTTAAATAAATATGTATTAAAATAATTCTTTAATTTGTTTAGCAAATAGCCTGTCAATAGAAAGTGCATAGGATACCCCTGATTAGAAAGAATCTAAATATCTTAAATAGAAAGCCTCCCAATGAATTTCACCAGGAGTACTTTTTTATAGGAAATACATCAAAGTTTTAAAATTTGTATAAAAATATAATTTCTGATCATTGGCGTAGAAGTTTAGGGTGTTCAAATACGGACTGAACCCCATAACTGCGCCACTGCTTTTCTCTGAAAAACTTTTTGCAAGTCAAAAAATTGGTATTTTATTATGTCTAAAGTGTACAAAGTTTGAATAAAAAATCTTTATTTGTTTAGGAGATAATGAATAAAGAGTAATAATTTTTTAAAAGTTTAACGCCCTGTATCTTGAAAACGAAATGTTTTAGAGAAAAATGTTATAGGAAAGACTCCTATTATATTGATATGTTCTATCGTTTACAGAAGTTATGAACGAAAAAACTTAAACACCCTGTATAACTAAACAAATTCGTTGAAGTAATTAATTTTCCAAATATGTAGTTAAAATTGCACATTTAAAGAAACATGCTTTACGATTTTTACGAAAAACCTGTATGGTCGTTTATGCTTTTCTGTTTATGTATGTAGAGGAAGAGGATACAATCCATAATCCATACAAAACAAACGTAATGTTGTGCATATTATGGAGTGCATTTTTGGCACCTTGACAGGACGTTTATATGCTGTTACTCTTGATTCTAGCCATTCTATTCGAGGATCCTTTGACAGTGATGTGTTTCAGAATTTATGGCACCCAACCCATGTAGCACTATTGTGGCTATTGTCGTTTGCGTAATTTGTCAACTCCGAATGATATCTTGCTTAATTCATACGACCCCAAGTGGCATAGAGGAAGCCGGTAATGGCGTTATAAAAACGTATTTTAAGGGTCTTGGATGGCGATAGGAAGTCTTCGACCTTTCGATTAAAATACAATTAACCAGCCGTTGTACGGGGTGCTTTAAAAAGTACCTACATAACAATGTGGTAGTAGCTTGCGGTGATATCATTTCCGAGATCTTTTTCAAATCGAATAATTAATAAATTTGAACAGTGACGTCGCCGGGGGTGGGTGGAAATAATAAAAAATCTGAAATTGCTCCAAGAAATAAATTTTTTTAATTTGTTACTACAACGAATCCAAGAATGTTCTCATGACAAAATCTGTTTTAAAAATCAGGTGACAATATGCCTAATAATGTTTATACAGGTTGGGGAAAAAGTATGGAAACCTCTAGATATTTCGCAGGATTAATGAAAAAAAATATATAACCAAGGTCAAATCTTGGGTTTGACCTTGAACCTCATCTTCAAGGTCATTTTGAGGTCATTTTGTTTTTTTAAATAGGAACCCCTATTTTTGTTGGCAGAATCGAAAAGAGCGGGACGTTCAAGTATGTATTGAAGTCCGAAGTAAACGTGACCTCTACAGGTAAAATGGAGGTCAAAAGTATGCTAGTGTGGAAACCCCTAGAAATATAGTAACTCAGAAACGATTGATTTTAGATATAGGATGTAATACATAGAAAATGTTTAGAATTTTACAAGGAATTCGAGATTGCAAAAAAAATTGAGGGTTGCCGTTTAAAAAATCAAAGTTGATCACAGCCCAGTTTTTTTGGGACACCTTGTAGAATAAAAAATATTTTTAAATAGGCCTAATATAAAATCAAAATCGACCTATGTCCGAGCGATTTTTCCAAAATTCAGTTGTTTTGAAGATATTGAATTTGTTCCTTACTTTTCGACCTCACTGTATATAACGTTTGAGTAAAGTCTTATTACTTATTTGTATTAGCTTTAAAACGCTTGTAAAATAGTTATAAAAATATGTTTTGTAATTTTATAAAAACTTTATTAGGTATTAGCATTTATTAGGAAGTTGAGCCTGTACTAATAAAACAGTTTGTTCTTTCACGGTAACTTAATTTTTATTTTTACTGGTATAGTGGTATATTTTATAATTGTATCAAATATAAATCTTATAAAAAGCCGAAATATGTCCGTTATAATTCAAAATTATTATATAACTGCTATAAATAACCTATGTAATCTTTAAGGGTACAATTTAAAACGTAGACACAAGGAAAATTTAAAAAAATGCACCCTTAGAAATTTCTCTGTGGAAAAAATAAAATGGTGGCAACTTTAGAGAAAAAATCAAAGTTAATAATTACATAATGAAAACAGACCAGAAAAGTGTGACGTGTTGGCGCTGAGCTAATGATTTTTATCAAAATCAAAGCCAAAATGTAATTACTACTACTAAGTGTGACGTGACGATAGGCAACCATAAATACATTGTTTCCAAAGTAATTAACACAGGTTTTAAAGATAATTTCCAAAAATAGAAATAAACTAGAACTTATTCTTATTAAATTAAAATGCGTTTTAATCAATTTAAGTTTGAGTTTATAAATAAGTAAATACAATTTATTCTTTTATATAGGGGGTGTTAAGAAAAAGTAGGTCAAGCCGTTAACCGCAGATTCTTTGGACGAAAATAATGATGACTTCTATGGTGTGGTTTTTTTATTTTGGCACGTAGTTTTCCTTATACAGGTTGTTAAAGTTTAAATTTTGAAAATTATTTTTATCAATAATTTTGTTATTTTTTAAGATTATTACCTGAAATTTTGCACAAACTTTTATCTTATGCAGATACACTTTTTGTACAATGTTGGTAAAAAAAGTCAAACGGTAAAGAGGAGGGTTGTGGTACCCATTAACCCACCCCACTTTTTCATGCGTACGCCTGTGGTTTCTAGATATTTATTTTTAGATTAAATACAATTATTTCCCTAACATTTCTTACTCCTATAAAATTTTGATTGAGGACTTGGTTAACGAGATATTTGTTGAAGTGATTATGTTTATGCATAACGTCATATCTAAATTAGCACTTGAATTCAGGTTAAAAAAATATTTCCTATTTTTAGTTTTTGGGCAGAATGATTTTGTTTATTCGGTACCAATTTTAAATGAGCAATAATTACGAGAACGAACTAAGGTGCAAGGCAATTTAAGCAAAAATATTTTCTATAAATTATTATTTTTAATTGCTTCTTTTACCTACGCCAGTGACAAAAGTTAAATAAGAAATAATTTAGGTTTTCTAAGCAAAAATGTGTGCATCACTGTTTATTTTTTTATAATTTCTATTTCATCTAACTTTTCTAACTATGCACAACAAAAAAGGTCTTGCCTAAAAGTAATCAATTTAAATAAAGTTAATGGTTACTACAAAAACAATAATAAAAATAATAAATTCCGAAACTAATTAAGATTGAAAATGAATATGAATTTATTGAAATATCTCGTTAATCAAGTCCTAAATTCAAGTTTTATACGAGTAAGAGTTAGGGAGTAAGTTAGGGGAACAAGTGTTTAATTTAAAAAAATAAATATCTAGGGACCATAGATAGGCGTACGCATGAAAAAATCGTTGAGGGGGGGGTTAATGGGTACCACAACACCCCGTTCGCGTTTTAGCTTTTTTACCAAAATTACACAAAAAGTGCATCTCTGCATAAGATAAAAGTATGTGCAAACTTTCAGGTAAAAATGTTAAAAGATAACAAAATTATGAATAAAAATAATTTTCAAAATTTAACCTTTAACACCCTCACCCTGTATAAGGAAAACTTATAAGTGCCAAATAAAAAAATCACACCATAAAAGTTGCATTATTTTCGTCCAAAGATTCTGTGGTTAACGACTTGACCTACTTTTTCGTAATACCCTGTATAATTATACAGGGTGGTCTACCACAAGTGTGCCAAAAACTTCAGAGGCCGCTAATTTATCAAAAAATTAATGGATTTTCATTAATAAACGTGTCCTTAAATGCATAATAATTAAGGGAGCTACAACTCCTTGAAGGGGGATGATGATTATCAATTTTCATCATTTACATGCATAACAAACTCGATGTAGGCGCATAAAATTACAAATTTCATATTTAACAGCTTGCCTTATTGGTGTAGGTTTATGGGGTGAGGGGTAGTTTTTACCCCAAAATTTTTTTGACGTCACTTTCGAAGCAAAATAAAATTATTTCCCATTATTTTTTCAGAAAAAAGTATTTTTCAATATTTTTGTCACACCAGTCGTTTTAGAACAATTTGCATTGAACGGCAATAGGGTTTTTCAGCAGCCTATTGCCGTTCAAATTATTCTAAAACGGTTGCTGTGACAAATATTTTCAATGATTATTTCCCTCATCATATATCTCAATAAGAAACATGAAATTTGTACGACATGACTTATTGTTTAAATAAGTGATTATTTTGCAAAAATAATTGGTTATTAATTGGACTAAAAACAAAAATAAAAAATATTATAAATTCAAGAATAATTATTTTTGTTCTTATAATTACTATGTAGAAACAGTGTATTTATGTATTTTTACAAAAATATTTTTAATATCAAACTGACAAGAACTGTCAGATTTACTATCAACTATCATGATCACAAAAGTCAAAGAATTACTTAACATATAAAAAAAGTGTATGCACCTATTTTACCTATAAATAGAAACCAAAGTAAGTAAGGAATTTGTTCATTTGGGAAATAATCTTGACATATACCCCTCGGGCCTCAATCTCTAAATCTCATCACACAAACTGCGGGTAGCTACATTTTTTGCAAAATTTTGCCTTTAAGCAAATGTGTCGACTTAACAATTTACCTAAAAGCCCTCGGTCTGCGGTCTCGAGCTTTTAATGTAAATTATTAAGTCTCGAACATTTTCTAGGCAAAATTTTGAAAAAAAAAGCTACCCGCAGTTTATCCGATAACATTCAGAGTTCTCGGGATATAACCCCTGATTACTCGTAGGTATTTACGTGTTATAATCACATTTCAAAATCACAAAAATCACATTATAAAAATCGTTTAAGTAATACCTAACAGTTCCTCTTACACTTTCAAGAAGTATACGTTTTTATTTTCTTTGTTCCAGGCATAGCCAACGGTCAATGTCCAACCGATCAAACCCGAAGAATAAAGAAACGCAGGCGTAGAAAGACATCCAAATCGCAGACGGCCCAGGACAGCTCCGAATACACAGAGGATGAGAGCGACTCTTGTGACGAAGAAAAACCCAAAAATCACCCAGCTCCCTCGAAATTAGAAGCAGACTGCCACCATACTGAAGAAGTAACGAAAGAAGTAATAGAAGAAACAACTAGTGGTGTTCAAATAGAAGAAGTAACGTTGGAAACCGAACAAATAGAAACGATCGCCCAAGCTGGCTTGGGAGAAAAAGTAGAAGACGATACGAAAAATGAAACCGTAAATGCAGAAAACAATGCTTCCCCCATAATTCTAGAAGAAAATCAAGACGTGGGCAGTGCAAATGACGAGCAGAGCAAGCTTGACCAGACTACCTCAGAAGTTATCGACACCCCCGTGAATGAAGAAAACCCACAAATTCTCTCCGTGGACTCTCCAAAATCGGATCTAAAACCTGATGCCGAAGAATTTATCCCCAGGGCATACAGAAATCCTGATATTCCACTGAGTCCAAACGTACAGTTCATTAAAGTACCTCCGAATTTCGTCCCAATTCCTATGGTGCCATTAGGGGACTTTAACGGACAAAACTTTAATCCTGCATTTATTCCTCCTGGAATTCCGATCAATTTTCTGCCTCCAGATCCAAAACTATTCCCGAATTACGTTGGTTTTGTTCCAAACACCTCTTTCACTCCGAATTCTGAAATAGGAACTGATAAATTACAATCGACCAACGCTGAAATTACTAATAAGCAAATTGAGGCAAAATCTTGTGATAGCTTTACCACTGCCAAAGATGAAGATATTCACCAAAACGAAGAACCGGTTGGAAAATCTTCAATACAGAATGTAAACAATAAAACAATTGATATCGCTACAATTGTGTCGAAGCTTGAGGAAGCCGCAAAGGAGCAAGAGGATGAAGATGCAAAGAATGTAAGTAAAGACGCTGAAGGAACTCAGACGAGCCCAAGAAGGAAATACTACGAAAATAAACGCTTCCGAGTAAATCAGAAATACAAAAATAACTCCAGCTACAAAAAATATCATTATACCAATCCTCAAAACTCCCCACAAAAGAATAGTCATTATCTCAATGAGGACGTTTCGAGTCATAACTCTGACACGGCGATGCAAACTCATATAAATAACATATCCTTAAGTAAGGAAACTCCTTACGAGCCTAAACCAGAAACTAAAGCGGCAACATCTAAAGAAACTGAGCTTTCTAACGGTGCATTGGTAGTCGAAGCCAAAGAAAATGCTCAAGGAGATGCAAAGCACCTGCGGAACAGTCCAGAAAAAACGAAGAAAAACTGGAAATATCAGCCTTACCAAGGTAGCCCAAAATGGCAACCAAACGGTGCCGTTAAAGATTTCAGACTCAGAAACAACAAGAGTTACACCGACAATGACGTGAAAGACTTGAGGGAGAAAACTAATGGTAAAAATTACTCGGAGATGCTGAGAAATAGAATGCAAAACCAGACAGAGCAGAAACAACTCAGCGGAGACAGACAACGAAGAAATGTTGAGTCTCCAAAGGAAGCTAAAACTGACAGTATCGTGACACCGACCATTCCATCACCTAAACAACCAAATCAGTGGATTTCAGTCTCTAACAGAAAGAAACGTAAGAACAAAAACGTTGAGGAGAGCGATGCTTCATTCAACGATCACCTTGAAGAAGAAAAGGAAGAACAGTCCCAGAACGACGTATTCGAGACTTATGACATCAATCAGCTTGTGGATGTCGTACCAGCTAAACCCGAGGAAGACGAAGTTATCACTGTTGAAACTACGGGGCATATTGAAATTAAAGATATCATAAATAACATACCTCCAAATAATATAAGTTTAGTAGAAAATAATTCATTGAACATCAGCATGCGATCTGTAAGCGAGATAGAAGAAGAACTTATCGTTAAAGCAGATGAAATCGTATCAGAAAATGTTACGCAAGAAGTTGAGGTGGATACTGAAGAACAACCAGAACTGTCGAAACTTAAAATCGATTCCGCTCAAGAGGAAGCGAATATTAAAACTAAAGCCAAGAAAAAATCTAAAAAAGGAACCCAAAAACCATTATCAAAAAGGATAATGATAACTGATATAGATCTGTCGATGACCTGTGACGAAGTAAAAACGCCCGTTATAAAGCCTATTGCAGTGGTGGAAGATGTAAATGGAAAAACTGAACAAAAGAACAATATAGTGCTAGTAAACGCTGAGGAGGAAATCACAGAAGAAACGTCAAAGAACTACGAAGAAGATGAGAGGAAAAAGAACAAAAAAAAGAAGAAGAAGGCTGCCAAAACCACAGTCGCCCTAAACAGCAGTTTATCCAGTTCGAATACTACGATAAACGTTGGAGAGGATTCCTACGACTTCCTGTTAGATTCTGCCTTATCCGACGAATCTGTAGAAAAGACTAACATTGAGATATCCCAGGAATTGGACAAAATAATACAAAAAGGGATGTACAGCAGCTTGGAGGAGAAAATGAGGATGTTGAACATTGACGAGAGTGACGGCTTCTTCAAATCCATCTTCAGCAAAATATCCAGTAGGGAATCAAGCGTCGAGAAGACTGGTTTCACGAACACGCCGGATCTCAGTAAGATTCTGCAGAACACAAGTACGCTGTTCAAACCCAGTTCGGTAAGTCAAGAAACTAATTCTCAAAATAAGGATATTAATACAATATTACCTGATTTAGACTCACCAGTTGAAGATGGATTTTTTCTAGAAAATCCCGAACTGAATGAAATCCTTTACGACCAGACTGTGACAGTAGACACGGAAAAGAAACAAACGATAATCGCAGACCCGAACGGAAACTCCAAAGCCATCAGTGAACCTATGAAACTTGATATCGATGTTGAACTGAAAACCTTGTACCCTATCACGCAAGCCGTAAAAGAGTGGATGTGCAAGACTCGAGAGACGACACCAGACGTCGAAATACTGAAAAGTCCTCATGCCATTTATAAAGAATTTTGTGATAGTGCAAGTGAAACTGAGACACTGACTGAATCCAAAACCTTAAATTCATCGGAACTGGAAGAACTGAACGCAGACCTCAGTGATGAAGAAAACACCATTTTTCCAAGAGATAAAAAACAAAATTTAACTAACGAGAGCATTGAGCAATCCAATTTTCCTGAATCAGAGGTTTGTGAAAACAAAAAGGACCATGCTGATAATAGCGATAAGTGCTTTATAGAGCAAAATTGCCCGAACACACACATAGAACAGGGGGAGGATGCGGTAGAAATATACAACAGTAAATACGGAGAGAATGAGGATTCCTTAAATCTGCAAAAAGAAGTAAGAGAAAAAACGCATAATTTGAATTACCCAAAGCATGCGAATATGCCTTACAGAGCAATTTGCTGCAGCATCATGTGAACATAACCCTCATAACATCCAATCATGATAATTTTTTATAATTATTTATTTAAAACAACCATGGACGCATAAAAAGGATCGTTCGTTATGCACTGCAATATCACCAATATAACGACCGTTCACGAAAAAACCGGATACAATAATGATAATTTAATGGAACATTCGAGTTTTTCTTACGTACTGATTTTAATAATTTCAGCAACATTTCATCATGCTGCTTAACGCCAGTGTAAATATGCCATGATCACTCGGACAATATTGCATCACACCTAAAACATTGTCAGTTATAATTTAGTGAATTTATGAAATCGTACTAAAATTAAAATGACAATAGGTGGTGCCATCAGTAAAGGTTGAGGCTGCAAAATGTCTTCTTGCCAACTTTTCTTTGCTTTTGCCTTGTATATGTACTTAAATATTTCCCCTCTCGATGCCAAGTTTAAAAAAAATACGCATGTAAATGTGGATTATTTTGAAAATTATATATGACGTGGTCATAAAAATCTTCCAAATAATAAAACGGACCTTCGCCTAGGCCGTTTTGAAAGATCTGTAATTATGTTATTGCCTACCGTTTAAATTGGCAAAAGAATAATTATATTTTTGTGCAACCATAAAAACTGTTAATTAATGTCTAGTTACTTTACTTGACATACGACAAGTGTTAATATGCAGCGTATTTGAGATAAGAGGGAGTAACATTTAATGATCGACCAGTATTGCATCCTCTTGCTGTTCACTCTTATCTGGAGCACTCTGTATCGGTTTCAGGCTGTTAAGAGAAAAAGCTCAATTCGTTATTATTATTGATGTTGAATAAAAAAATATAGCCATTTTCGTGTGTATATGGTTAAAAAATGGCCTATATTGGAGACTGACTGACAAAAATGCAAATACGAGTGCAAATATAAATAGGATATATATACAGGGTGATCACAAATGGATCAAGTGGTAACACCGTAAATGGTGCTTTTTTAAATAATTTAGGTGCCATTAATATTACCGTGCGACTTTCGTTACCACTTCTTGTCAGAATTTGTCCACTTGTCTGTTTCGCCCTGAATATACGAAGGTATGTCAAGTAAAAATGCACAAGTTAAACCTTTTAGATATAATCGTTTTATTTTCTGTTTTTTTTTATTGTTAAATGTTCGTTACATTGTTAAAATAGTTTTTAGGGTAGGTGGGGAAACACTTGTTTATTATGTAGTGTTGCCACCATAAATTTAAGTGTACTTTTAGTTTTTTTTTCGAATTTTTATTTTAAATCACCACATTCGTAGATATGTATTAAATTAGACGCCATGTTGCTCATTTAAGATTGTTTTTTGTTGTTTTTTTCATTCTTAGATCATTAGAATTCATTTTTAAGGTGTGTGTGGATTTTTTATTTATCCCCAGTCTGAAAATATATCAAAGATGGCTGAAAAATTCTGCCAAATTAGCGATAATTAATTGACAATATCATCTGGGGAAAATCGATTGTAATTATTAGTAAATAATCATCATAAAAGACATATATTGCGTGCATGTATAATATGGGTATTCAGTTTTTGTTGTAACTGTATTTGTATGTATAAATTTTGGTATTGTACACGATTTTTTCTTAGTTTTGTTGTTAAATTGTTATTTTTGAGATTTGTGCCTTCGCGATATTTGTAAAATAAAGAAAAATATTTCAAAAGCATGTTTAAATGACCCTGTCTCCTGGCTCCCTCATCTATACACTGGTGTCTGTAACCTATAAGTTTAATACGACTTTGAAAACAAGTAACATATAATCGACCAACGTAGTTTATCATGCGCCCAAGATTATCACACTAAAAGTAAATTCCAAGGTTAAAATTGGGTGCCGCGAGTAAACACTTCGCATGGCGCAGACTCATATGACAGTGCAATTATCACGTTATGGCTACTCTTAATGGCATCTTCCGTGGCTTATACCGTACACTACCGCTAATAATAATTAGAAATTATTAGTATAAGTATGGTTATATAAATACTTAACTAAGTGTTTGGAGGAATATCTGATGAACGACAATATTTGGCCAAGTGTTGAGAATATAATGCACTCAATGCTACAAAACGAAAAATTTCTTCCAGCATATTTATATGCATGTTCTTGTTTATTCACCGCCATATACTTAAGTAGATATTAAAGTAAATGTTAATTTAACAGAACTAGAATGACAAATAATAGCTAACTTACCATCAATATCTGTAGCTCAGCAAGGAACTTATATTATAGCGCAGACTTAATGTATTTTTATAAAACTTCAGTCGTAGTCGTAATAGGAAGTTCTTAACACTTCACTGCACACTTTTAGGCTTAGCGTCTTTGACATTAAAACAAATGCAAACACCGGCATTCATATTTTATATGGAGGGCAGAAAGAGTGTTCCATACAAATTATAAACATAAAATATAAATAGGTATTACCTTTAGAACACACGTTGTCCATCCAAATAACACATAAAATATTCATTATACGTTACATTAAATACATTTTCGAATTGTTAAAATAAAATAACACTAATAACAGCCATTACCACTTTTTTGCATTCGCAACTGTAATTTTTAAAAAGCGCCAAGCAGGAAGCAGGCGCTCGTGACATGGTACCAACTTGAAAAATTTGATATCTCTAAAGATACCTGCGATTAAAATCCACTTTTCGCGATATACTCGGTTATGTACGAGCGGTATGCATCGGTTGAATTCCCATCTCACCTCATAAAGGATAGAATGGTTTTAATTGCTTAATAAACTGGTAAAAGCATCGGTTAATGTTTAGGATGCCGGCAGCGAGTTGCTTTATTGCAAGGATTTTATACTAAAGAGGATCCGATGGATCAAAGACAAAGATATGTTTATCAATAGTATGGCCATTGTTTATAAAATATGGCGTAACCCAACCCATGATACAAACAACGAAAGGTAAGATATCTAGCGGTCTCAAAATCGTTCGCCGCGCTCAGCGACGTCATTGCGAGATCAGTTATTCTAATATCATAGTTGTTACAACCATCACCTAATAACCCACTGGATTCTTCCCCCGAACCTTCAGAATTCCTAACATTACAAAATTCAGCTTTACAAACATTTGAATAATTGAAGATGGTTTATTTACATTATTTTATGTACATACATTTCAATATTGAAATTGTATAGTTTGTTTAGGTTAGTTAATTAATTGCATACCCTTTGCAAATATATCCCACAAAGCTGTTTTAAGAATTATTTATAAAGTAAATACACCACATTAACAGAAACTTTGATTACACGTACCACGAAATAAACCCATGGGCAGGATGACAGAGCAACGGTTGTCAACTCACGTGGTGACGTCATTCGCAAGCGCACAACCCTATTTTATTGTATGTTTCATGGGCGTAACCAACGACTTGTCGCTGGGCGTAACGCCGTAACCTGTCAAGGCTTGTAGATATAAGTTTACGAGCCTTACCTGTGTCATTAACAACACAGGTTACGCCATGTCAGGTGATGTTTACATAAAAGGAAAACGTCGAAAACGTGGAAAATAATTTTGGCAAGAGTCAGCTTACAGATAGGTTTAAATTAAAATAATTTTAAAACTGAAAGTTAGAAAGCACACGTTAGTAATTTTATGAAAATATTTTGCTATTTATAAAGTGTAATTTTGAGGTTATGTTTCACCGAGTATTGAGTAATAAGGCGGTTCGAACGCATGAATTACTTGTTTCCAGAGGTCACAAAGTTTAATTTCTGATTGGTTGAATTTAAAGTTTTATCCAATGAAAACTGATAGGTCATAACCATAAACCATAACCAATGCATAACTCTATTTCGATCGAATCGGTCTGTCATTAATAATATGCGAAGTTCGTGGTTACCCGTTTTGGCGCTGGTATCTTAAATTTAGATGCATTAGCTTTGTAATATCTTGTTTATTATAAATGCTTACCAATAAATATGTGTCGCATTTAAATTTGATTATGCTCATTTGTGAGGAGATTTTTTTTCAAATATTTACACCCTAATTATTTCTAAGGCTTCCTCTCCTCTTCTAATAATTACAACTACATTATGATTTTATTTTATTCTACATTCTATTTGCGATCTCATACTTTTACCGACATTTTAATTTAGAGTACACCATACTAAACCATGCTTTAGGCACAAGTACAGAGGAAGATCTTTGCTTTGTGTAGCACAGTAGCACCTATGCAATCTTTCGGAACGTACTCCCTGGACAATGGCAAATGACAACTGACGTCTGACAGAATATTGACAGTTCTTTTTATTGACAGCTTGACGGATGTCGAGTGTCGAGTAGTGGTCCGAACAAAAACAAGTAGAAGTTGGGGTGAATCATGGACAAAAAATATAATTTTGGAATAAAAGCTTTGATTTTACTGCAGTTGTCTTGCATGTCAGGTAAGGTAAAATAAATAATGTGTGTATTTAGTTATTTTTGTCTTATGACTAATTATTTATTTACTACTTATCGACTTAATAACAAACCCAAATACATATTTTTTTAGTATATGGTGAACGAACTAAAGATAAAATGTATGAAAGGATTAGTGGAGCAAGTGGTTGCTACCGTAGGCTCAATGGCACCCACCAAATTGGCTGTTCCTGTAAGTATAATAATCCAACCTCCAAGTATAAAAATGATTGCAATATGTCTAATTTCCAGCAAAAAGAGGAGGATCCACTGGAGTCGTTCATTACTGTGAACGTGTAGAAGATTTAAATTTTATTTTACAGAATGGAACTGCCGCCCCATATATTCCAGTATTACCCTCAAAATTGTTTACTTCAGAAGTGGTGGAAAAAATGGACAAAAGTCAGAAAGTGTCAGGCTTAGTGCTTCATCGAAATAATGACGACACATTGGAACATTTTACCCACGAAAATCAATGTCCCAATCCTCGAACTAGTTTGACAGGAACTTGTGAGAAAACTTCAGTTTGGAACCCCCATGGTACAGGCTTATTATATACAGACATCCCCTTTCCAGTGTTCTATATTGAAAGTGAAGTGGAAATTGCGAAAATAAAGACATGTTTTGAAAAATTCAATAACTTTTCATACGATGATCAAGCTGACAGATCTCTTTGCTCTCTAGAGCTACAATCATTTATGTATGCAACTACCAATACAGAAGTTTGTAGAAGGTATGTTAATAGCCATTAATAAATTCCCATTAGAATATTTTAATAGACAGTATTTTTTTTTTTTTAGGCGATCTAATATAATAACAAATTTAAGCCCTATGAAATTTTGTGACCCCCTAGGGGATTATAATATATGGGCGCCTCTATATCCTTTAGTTAGAAATGTTACATTGCCAACAGGAAATGTAACGAGGCCCAAAAACGACTATAAATACATTGTAATTGCTGCTAGGATGGATACAACTTCAATGTTCGAGAAGACATCAGGTGCAAATAGTCCAGTGACCGGTATGGTCAGTTTACTATTTACAGCAAAGTTGCTGAAATCCATGTTGCGTGAAGAAGATTTAGAGCAGGGTAAAATTGCATTGGTAAAAATAAAGGACGTAGGCAAAACTAAATCTGTTGCGTTTTAGGTAAAAAGAATGTTCTTTTTATATTGTTCAACGGTGAAACGTACGACTATATCGGTTCTCAAAGATTGCTCTATGATATGCAGAAAGGCGATTTTCCAGTTCATGGTTTGAAGATTAATAACACCGAATTGCCGATAATTAAACCAGAGAACATAAGTTTGTTCATTGAATTGAGCCAACTTGGTAATAGCATTGATAACAAACTTTACGTGCATTATTTAAAAGACAATACAGATGTAAGTTAGGGATTTTTGTTATTACACATAGTAAAATCCACGGAGGTGCGAACATTAAAAAAATTGGAAATAATTTACACGTGCATGAGAGTTGTCGAGTATAGAGCGCAAGATTAAAAGTAGTACCATTACTCTCTTCACGGATGTCGCACCCAATTTGCTTCTGTTGCTCAAGTGTTCAGCCATCCTAATAATTGTTTCGGCGCACTTCCGTGGTTTTTACTATATGTGAAGGTTTGCTCATATCCTTTAGCACTTATTTTCTGTCGGAATTTACAATCTTTTCTTATTAGCGTGTGAAACAAAAAATAATGTAATAAAACATTCATATAGCACTAAACAGTTTTGTAATGATTAATGAAAGAGAAATCTGCTCCCTTCCAGGTGACAAATTTCTACCATAAACTAGTAAACCACAGTGGATCCACCGTACTCCAGGAAGTCCCTACCAGTCTCCCTCCAGCATCTTTGCACACGTTTTTGAAGAACAATGATGAATTTCCTGGATTCGTATTGTCAGATCACAAGGAGGCGTACTCTAACAACTTCTACAATTCTATCTATGACAATGCCTCCAATATACACTACAGATATTATAATGCTACGAAAGATGCTAATGTCTTTCCCGAAGATAGCATTCAACAATTTATCTCAAATATATCTGAGATGATAGCCAGAAGTGTATATGAAGAAGTAACGAATGAAACATATCGAGGGGATGTAAATGCGGATGTGGTTCTGGTGAGTTATTTTGTCATTTATTTTGATTTAAATTTTTTATACTGTCGAATATTTTTAGGTGGACGAGCTGCTACACTGTTATTTGGAGGATCAATATTGTAAAGTTCATTCGGCTTCTTCAAAACTTGTAAGTACAGAATAAAGACTTATGACAAAAATACCCGTTTAACCTATTTCTTTGTATCGTAGAAACCGTCCACTCCTTTCTCTTTATATGTCGGCGTTGACCATGCCTTCAAGTCGGCTCCGATCTTTGTTGCCATGACATTGGGCTGGTTCACTGGAGATGTCGTAGGGCAAGCAAATATAAATTGTACCAATAATCCATTAAATTATGTGAGTTCTTAAGCGACGCTTTTTAAAAATTTTCTCTATAACCAACAAATGTATTTTTAGGCTTTCCACTACTACAACATGTCACAAAGTATCTATGACTTGAACGTTACTCTATGCTATAGAGTGACAATGAATACGACTGAGGCTGTTAGTCCAGCATTTATTATACCAGGTTAGTTACATAATTAGCTACCAGGTTGATACACTGCGCGGCATATAAATGTTTGATTTTATCAATGTAAATCTGGCTAAAATTGTCAAATTTGACATAAGATCTGTCACTTATAACAGCGTACATATAAAGACAAGTAAATAAATAAGTAAGTTTTACTGTAATATGTGGGTCCTAACAATTAATGTGATAATTCGCATCATATGACCAACATAACCTTAAATTTTTAATTTTTGCAAATTTTTAATTATCGATTTAATTTATGTAGTATTAGCTTTGTATCCATTATAATATTTAGAAATTCCCTCGGACAGTAGATTTATAAAGTTTCAATATTGTAGATTGTTAAAAGTAGACTGATAATTATAGGTTGGATTTCCAACCACCAAAAAGCATCTTATTTTATTTTATTAGATTACGACAATTAAAACTTTATTAATAGTACACTGAACAAGATTTCTTTTTTGATAGTACATGAACCAAGCAGAAATTTTGATAAAATTAACATAGTATTCGAAAATTTTAAAAAATGCATATTTTTGTTGTGACGTCACGTGCTCGTCACCCATTATTTCAATAATCTAACTCTTTTCGGCCACTCGTCGGAGTGGTCGAACGACCGACCACCAAACAAGTTAGCGCACGCACTTTTGAAGGCCATTCATTGTGAATTTTTCACAACAAAAATTTTTAAATTTTGTCCATACTTGTTCTTATTTGTACACTGCTTATAACATGAACTGGAGAGGTTGCCATTCTGACTTCTCTGATCATTAACCATTAACCTACAAAACTCTTAAATAACAGTTTGCATCAATCAAGTCACGCTCTGGAAGATCACCTTACACAACTAAAAAAAAACGATTTTCTGGTTACAACTGTTGTACCACGTTTATATGCCACGCAGTGTACAGGGTGTTTCCTTTAAAATTATACCCCCCTTATATCGGTCAATTATTACTGATATAATTTTTTTAAAACTAAACTTACGTAGAATTTTTCATAGATTTTATATACGCTATTACTTTTTTTCCTTCAAAGGCATACGAGGGTTATAAATTTAAATCGATAATAGTTGACCGAAATAAGCGGGGGTATAATTTTAAAGGAAACACCCTGTACATAGTACAATCTTTATATAAAATGTACTTACTTGAGTAACGTTTAAAAGCCACTTTCGGAAAACTAATTGAAAACCGATATCTTTTTGAAGCTGCACTGAATTGATATATTTTCTGGCAGTCATGGTCACATACAGTACACTAAGTGAACTCTCAGGCTAATTAAAAAAAGAATACGAGCGATGGCTAAGAAGTAGGATAAATCTTTTTTGATAAATTACAAAATGCTTTAATTTACTAATAAACAAAATATCAAAAAATAACGTAATGGGCATTTGTGGAGATTTCAATATTGATTTCCAATTAATTCTAATGATATCCTAACCTCTCTATTGAAATCTCCACTAGAGTAATGGCAATATTATCCACGCTTATAGATAATATTATGAATTTAGAACACTTTTTTTTACCGGAATTGGTTTTAACACATTATTTATTTCAAAATATGAGAATCTGTCTATTTATTTCACCATAAAATTTTGAAATTTTCATCTATGAAAATGCTAACAAAAATGGGGGGGTAACTACTTCTTGTGTCACCCGGTATAGGCTGTCCGTTTACTTAACATACATTTCTCGACATAAGAACGCGGCCGGCAGCCTATTATGAGGAACTTATTGTATGTTGTTTGCTCACTCATATGGGAGATATGGTTTAGACATAACTATTTCTTACATTTGACAACTTGTGGTTAAAGGTTTTGTTTTTGTTTCTCAACCAATATGTATAAATATTGTCATACTTTCACGGACACTGTTTTTTAGATTACGACTGGTCGTCTGGGTTGTACAGTACATGGACTGAATCCACGTGGTCAAACATGGGTATGAGAATATTTCTAAAACCGTCCTCGGCTCACGAAAAGATGACAATAGCTATTGGTTCTATGTCGATGATATTCTCCTTCATTGTAGTTTACTTCATGAAGTCCAGGTCGCACATTCTGTTCACTCCCCCTTTACCCAACGAGGCCCCCACGGATTGTTAATATAAACTGCCGGCTGCTTAACCAAAGCCTGTTTTCTACACTGGTCAACTTTAATATAAGGTAAAAAGGAATTGGCGCGTCGCAGGTAATTCTAAAAGTGTAAGGTTCAATTAACCAAAGCTAATTTTATATATATAGTAATACTAGCTAATAATCGATCAGCGTGTTCGGATGAATTATTCAGTGGACAAAAAGTTGCTGCTGTTTTCAAGGCAAAATCCTGTCCAAACACTACCCGACTGACGTTTTTATTAAACTTAAATATTTTCCACGTGTATTGTGATACATTTTAAATTGGTTTTGTTTTAATTTATTTTTAAACTGTATTATAATTTTTTTTTATGTAGGTAGTGTAGTGAACTTAATTTAATTTGTTAAACGATAACGTAATTTATATTAATTTTTTTGTTTAATATAATATGTAATATATTACCAGAATTTTTTAAGTATAATTATTTGATTTTACCTAATTGTTTTTACCATGGCAATGGGTACGTTAATCTTAATAAGAGAGGTAATGAACATGATAATTAAGTACAGGGTTTTCTATCATATTTTCACATCCACCCCATAGTACGTGTTTATTTCAACAGATGTGAGAAAAATGATACTTACAAAATTTTAGTCTTGAACTAAAAATATAAGCTCGAAATTAATTATTGTTACCAAAGAATAAAATTGCAGTATTTCGCATTTTTTTACCCACTTATAATCCATTTTGTGAAACAAACTAATCGATCTACTGTGAAATATTTTTCGCATAGTAAAATGGGATTTTTGGCGAAATAACACAAGAAAATTATAATAATAAATAACTTTTATCTATCTATAAACTAATTGTAGTTTAGAGTTTATATACATCACAGTTTGAAACGGATTTTGTTAAATGTTTTATATTTTTTTAAATTCTAATTGTCGAATAGACTTGAAGCTATTATTAGTAAAATAACAGCATCAAAATAAATTATTTTTCGTCAAAATCTGACACAGATTTCGCAAAGTGGCAATGTGGTTATCCACTGATCACAGTAATGGCTCTAGTCGGCATTGTGTGTAAAACAGAATGGGAACGTGTTATGGGCCAGAAGAGGCAGGAACGACATAATTCACATCGTTTGTTTTGCATTCTTCCACCCAGTTGTCAGGAATTACATTCTCCGTCAGTTTTATTAACTTTTCTAATGGGCAAAAGCTATCACAACCAGGAACGATCATTTTATATGGAGCAACACTTGTAGAATTCCTCAGATAAATCTGCAAAATAAACCCAAGGTTTTTATTTTTTAAGTATATTAACGTCACGATAAACGATAACGTACCTCGACACCATGCTCGTTGGTGTTCATGTCTATCGACAGTTCTAATAAAATAGTGATACCATAATCCGGCAACTGGGGATCCCAAACTTTCAAGGCGCTCATCAGGTTGCTTATTGTCGAGTCATGGCCCCCATATAAAAATGCTTTTCTGTCTTTCGGTGATAACGTGCCGTCTGCTTTGGACTTCCAATCGGATATTATTTTTTTCAAAAGAATACCTGTCGTAAATCTAGATTTAAAATACTATACAAAGTTATTTGATTAAAAAAAACTCTTACGTAAAATACAAACCAAATGACAAGAAAATATATAGAACTAACCTCCTTTGTATCTGTTTATTTTGTCGTTGTAGGCGTTCAGGACAAAACTAAAAATAGTAGGCTCCAGCATGGGCGTAGGATAATAGTCCTTTGTCCAGTCTGGTAATGTTAAGTTGAACCCTTCCTAAAATATTACAGGAGGCATTAAGCACTGGTGAACAAACTCGAATAAGGGATAAATCGTTACCTCGGCTTTAAGCGTGCTGAAAATATCCTGTACTGTATCAAAATCTGTGACATTCTCTCCGGTGATTTCAGACAAGTTTCGAAACAATGGCTCGTAGTGCTGGAACAGCGCTTGAACTTCTTCGGATTTTATTACCTTCTCCCTTTCTATGTAGTATTGTGCGCATGGTTTTCTCACTAAAAGAAGCTTTAATATTTGGTCAATAACTACCCTTTAACCACTTGTAGTATGGGGCTTGTTGCCTTTCAAACACATAAAAAACTTAACGAAACTATTTAAAAATTTATATCTCTAAATATAAAGAAGATAGTGATGGACTTAAGAGTAATTTAGAGATTGACAACTCACCATATCTTCTTCAAGCGGTTCAGAGTGGATTGGGACTGGCTGCCAATCTAGGGGGCCCCACCTCTGGTCGGCTTCTGGAGGCCACAAGCCAGCGTTAACTAACTGCATGCTAGCCTTGGTTCTGTCCACGTCCGTGGATTGCGTGTAAAAATTATCAGGTGCGTAGTGAGTTCCGAGAAATTTTCCGTACCTCTCCCTTAGAAATTTACCCACATCATAAAGGTCTTGCTTCCCTTTCTGCAGAAAAGTAAAAATCATAATAACAGTGAATGACCTATGGTTTTCTAATATCTTACGTTTGTGATTTGTCCCCATCCTACAGGGAAAAAAGTTTCGTTCACGTAAGGATCATTTCGATACGTACTGGCAGGAGTTCTTGCGCCATGTCGCATCACCTGCAATTGGAAACATATACTTTTTCAAGAATTAACATTCTAATCATAGTGCAGGGTAGTTCCATATATTTTGTCACATAGTCACATTTTTTTAAACGGAACACCCTGTATATTTTTAGATATTTGGATAGCCCTTTTCATCCCCTTTATAAATATATATAATTGTTATATATTTCATCCTCAAATAAATTTCATTTCATCATATTCAAATAAATAATATTCTTAAAAGTTTAGGACACAACTAAATTATTTTACATAGATGGCCATGCATAAAACAATAATCGTTTAAAATAACAATTGTCGATCTGTCAAATTTTAAACCATTTTTGTTTTATGCATAGCCATCTATGTAAAAAATAATTTAGTTGTATCCCAAACTTTTAAGAATATTATTTATTTGAATAACTCAGTTATTTGAAGATGAAATATATAACAATTATATACAGGTGTTCCAGTTTTTTGTAGCAGGACTTTAACAGTCAATAGACATTTGAAAATTATTAAAAAAAGTCCATATAAACATAGGTGAAAAATGCTTAGTTTTCGAGATACAGGGTGTTAAAGTTTGAAAATAAATATGGATTTATATTTGTATTTCCAGAATGCTAAGAAGTATCGAATCCAAACTTACCAATTCTTTACATACAATTTAGTGGCCTATTTTAGAATAACAAACTACTACTTTACTTAACCATGGGCGTAGATATATGGATTTACTAAAGCCTTTTTTACAAAAAAGTAGTACGCCACTGATATTTTCCCATGTTCCCAGTTTAATTCAATAAAGCAAGAAAAAACAAAAATTTAATGTCTCTTGGCACTTTTTGATATGATAAGCCGTTGTTCAGAAAATTTACATTTAATCTTGTTATGCACGCCTCTGGACGAATTTTAGACAAACTTGAAGTCGCTCAGAATTTCACCAAAATTGTTGGTGCGAAAAGGCTCTTAAAAAGAAAGAATAAAACATTTAAAATATTTATTGTAAAAGTTTATTATAATGTAAATCAAAATTTTTATAACACAAATGTATTAAATCGCAACGGTCAAACTAAAATAAATTATTAGAAACACAAACACAAAAGGTAGCAACATGTAAAAGTGTCTTGCTTCATTACAAGCATCATTATAGCGATGTTTCATTTTTTCTTTTTAAAAGACTTTTCGTACCATCAAATTTTGTGAAATTCTGAGCGACTTCAAGTTTGTCTAAAATTCGTCCAGGTGCGTGCATCAAAAGATTAAATGTAAATTTTCTGGACAACGGCTTGTCATATCAAAAAGTGCCAAAGAGACATTAAATTTTTATTTTTTCTTGCTTTATTGAATTAAACCGGAAACATGGAAAAATATCAGTGGCGTACTACTTTTTTGTAAAAAAGAGCCTTAGTAAATCCATATATCTACGCCCATGGTTAAGTAAAGTAGTAGTTTGTTATTCTAAAATAGGTCTCTAAATTGTATGTAAAGAATTGGTAAGTTTGGATTCGATACTTCTTAGCATTCTGGAAATATAAATATAAATCCATATTTATTTTCAAACTCTAACACCCTGTATCTCGAAAACTAAGCATTTCTCAACCTATGTTTATATGAACTTTTTTTAATAATTTTCAAATGTCTATCGACTGTTAAAGTCCTGCTACAAAAAACTGGAACACCCTGTATATCTAAAAATATACAGGGTGTTCCATTTAAGAAAATGTGACTATGTGGCGCTCTCTGTATATTCATTAGGATAGATGCAAACTCGTAACATATACGAAAACTTTGTAAAATATGCTACAGATCTGTTTTTTTTTTCTAGCTATATTTTTAAGCAAAATAAAAGGATTTAAAAAGTAGAATTTTCAAATGATCACTCTGTATATATCACATTTTTATTTCTACAAATAAATTCAATTGTAGGTATCAAAATTAATGAATGACCAAGAAAATAATGTTTCTCCACATCTGAATAACCCATTTTAAAGTATTTGAAATTTTGCATACATATCTGATGGTAAAAACTATCAGAAATTACAGAAATGTTTACTCAGTTTTTTTTTTCATGGCAACCTATATTCTACGTGAACTGTTTTACACAAAAAATGATTTTGCAGAATATGCAAAAACATACAGGGTATTCCATTTAAAAAATCATAAGTTGCGTCTCTTTTCTAAGTTTCCGATGCTATTTTGTTTTATATTTTTTTGTCAAAAGATATTTGACACCAAAATCAACAACTTTTGTCTCTACACTCCTTTCACATCTCTAAATATAAAGGCTGTAGGTAGGTGTCAAAATATATGGAACTACACTGTACCTACTTTGAAGTGAAGATAAATTTTTACAATTGTATATGATTGTATATAATATGTCATTATTATGTAATATAGAAACATATTGGGCCCAACACAGACCTCTGCGGTATACCCTTTGTTAAATTGCTGGCTCTAGCGATATACCTTCACCATGTTCAGTACTGATTTCTACAATCTGTGACCGATTTTCAGGGTAGGATCTGACCCCGTTAGTTCTATGAAACCATATGATTCTAATTTCTAGTTGTCTCCGTAAAAGCTCATGATGTACAGGATCAAATCACAAAATAATCCCACAACCTTCAGTTTTTTATCGATAGCAGGTAATGCGTCATCCACAATGGAAAATAGAGCCTACGGAACCCGTGTTGACTATCGGGTAAAATTTTATTTAAAAAGCAGACTAATCTCTGCAAACATTTTTTTGAAGACTTTTCAGATTATCGGAAGAACAGAAACCGGCCTATAATTTTAAAAATCATTTTTACTTTCTTGAAAATAGGTTACATTTTCATTATTATTCTCTTTAGGCCAAAATATTTATTTAAAAATTTGCCAAAACACTAAGCTCGTAAGGCCAAAAATCGGAGAAAAAAAAAAAATTTTTAAAAATCTTTTATTGATGGGCACTTTAAAGTCTTCCAAAATCGGTATTCGTCGACTTTACTCGATTTTAGTTCGTATTCTTTTTTAAAAATCATCTTGTGTAGCCACAAAAAAGGAAAAACAAAAAAATTACCCCTAAATCCTGCGAAAAAAACTTAAAATTACTTACCACATGAACTAACTCTAATGTCTTATTCTCTTCATCGTATGCACTGGTTTGTACGGTGATACCCACCAATACACAGGTTACTATAGTAGCAATGGACATGGCAATTATGGCTGCTCTATTCCTCGCTTGCATCTGAATGAAATATATATATGTTATATGTTTATTAATTTTTTTTAAGTGCAGGTATAATAAACAAGTTTTATCAGTGTTCTTTTTTGTTATAATTGGAAATAGATGGGGGAGCTAGGGATCAAAAGTGAAATTACATAACTTTAATTTATCTTGTAGCGTTGGATCTTTGGCTGTGGAGAATTTTGATCAAGTATAAAATTTATGCATTTTTTATAACGCTAGAAATAATTTGTTTAGCACTGTCATTGGATATTTAATTCTTCTTTATGATTGTAAAATTTTCCAGTATGTCTCAAAATTCACAATGCAAGTTGAAAATAGTAGAGTTAACCTCGGAATTAACAAAATGAAGCAATTTTTTTGATAGTCAAATTTTAGTTTTTTTCGAAAACCACGAAACATACTCAATTAAAGTCTACAAAAAATTTCTGTTCACAAATATTTAAAAAATCTTTATGTAACTTAATTTCAAGTTCAAGTCAGAGCAGTGCTGATTAGTTTTTGAATATTGTGAGAGTAGAAAATTGTATTTAGAAGAACAATACCTCATTTCAAAAAATTAATCTTCATGTTTTAACCATTTTTTTTCATATTAAAACTGCTCAAACCGAGTGTTTGCCAATCACATTATTTAAACTAAAAATGTGTGTTACTATCAAGTATTTATAAGCCTAAGATATTTCACTTAATCTCTAAAAAGTTAATGAAAAACAGTAAATAATTTTGATTTATAGTTTTTTGCTTCGGGCTTTAACAATCAAGTAACGTTTTATATTATCTAGACCCGCAAAACAAGAAAGAAACACCAGAATATAGGTAGTCATTGTTAACTTTTTCTAATATTTATTTACTTGCAATGTTTTTTGAACAGATTTGAAAAAATAACTTTTTGTTTTACCTACATATTGCAAACTTCTACGACGAACATCAATTCCACCACTGGTGATTACAAAAACAAATTACTTAATAATTAAAAACAAATTTTTGAAATATTTTAATTGTTTATTCAAATTGAAGGTGATATTGAAGGTAATATATTATATTCTACTTATGGTATGGTAACAGTCTGTAAGTGAATATCAATGAGCAATTAGTGTAAATTTTCTCATTTTAATTTATTATTAAACGTTTAATAATGATTATTAAAACGATTGCCAAAAGACCCTTGCTGACTTTGCATACTTTGTTTAATAAATACCACTTTCTGAGGCTCATTTGTTTCTTTGGCAGTATGCTGTGACATTTACAAAAAAACTAGAGGCAAGTTGAATAAACTTAGTGACCTGATTTAAGATCCATTTTATACCATTTAGTAAAATCCAAGGTTACGATTATTAAAACAGAGACGGATTTTAGAATTTGAACCTAGTTCAACTAACTATTAATTATACCACATTCATATCTAAAAATTTTGCATTTGAAATAGAGTCATTAATACTAACACTAGTCAACTAATCATTATTCTTCGAATTAAAGTTTGGAACGTTTCAGTTGCGCATGGCTCACATTTTGACTTAAAGTTGTACTAACTTGGTTATGTTAATCACACGAGGTTTTATCGAACCACCTGAGTCTCTTCAAAGTTATCTTTCCGTTGATGAATAATACGTTGATGTATTTCAAATTAACTTCAAAACTGTAAATGCAGTTCTATTGACAATTTAAACAGCATTAATAGTGCATAGTAAAAGGTATAGGACCAATATAAGAGCCTTGTGGCGCACCAAATTTCAATCAAGTAATTTTTGCCATAATACATTCCATGAGTAGACAGCAACTGCAGTGGGAAGTTTCAAGTTATTTCGTTTGTTGTTTTTGGGAACAGGATATTTAATGAGATAATTAAAGGATTTAACCGTTTAAAAAATTAAAGAGTAGACGTTAATGTTAGACTAGGAAAGTAATTTATTTATAGTTAAAAAAGTTCACGAATTTACCGTTGGAAAAATAATATCATTTATTCGCGTGAAAAAAATAAGCATCGCTTTTGTAATTCTGACACTTACAAATATGTTTGACATTATATAATGTAACAATGAGTTTGGTACTCCCTGTATATAACAGAATAATCTGTAACGACAATAAACAACATTTTTGTGGTCAATTAAGTAGTCTGTGTTAGCACTTATACTTATAATTACTCTTATCAGGTTTTTTCTACCGTTATATATTGTAAATTGAAAATAATACAAAATTTAGAAGAGCACTTGTGGATGCTCAACAACAACATTTCTATTAAGAAAAAATCTCTTACTTTTATGTGAGTAATATTTGCTACTATCGTGTAATTCACCAGTCACAAGACCAATCAATTTACTTTCACCAAATATTCGAAAAACTTCTCCTTGAACCAGTTTGCTGATTAAAAATCTCTACAGCAGTTACAGACTACATAAAAAAGAGACGTTATTAAATTAGTTCAAGTTTTATTTGGCCTGTATTACAGGATTAACTTATTTATTCTTGAATATTAGATAAGAAAGGATCTACAAAGAGGCATAAATGAATTAAGTGATTGTTATGACCTTTACATCAAGTCGTGGTGTTTGGTGTGACCTAGAATTTTTTTAAATGCATTAAATTGCAATAGTTTATTTTTATGCTTACTAAAACGATATAATTGTTGATAATATTATATGCACGTGCAGTGCAAAATAAATATTTTGTTATCTTTCTATTTAAAAACGTTTTCTGTAGCACATGTATTTATATAAAACTGGCATAGTCCAGTTTGCATGTTATCTCTAATAGTTTCTCTTTTTTTAATTTTTTATCTTGTGTCGAAAGTGGGATATATAAAATTATAATTGATTTGCTAATTGGCTGTTTCATAACATAACAGGCTAATGACTTTGAGTTGTTCTTTAGATATTGAATATACGTCGTTGGAATACTAATTTCTTATTAATAGTAATCATCCGATTAATAATACAGGGGCTATCTGAAAGTCAAACTTTATTATTAACATTTATTCTGCAAGTGGAAAACTGTAAATAATTTAGGGACAGGGTATGGTCACAGCATAAATACAAGTTTGTATTTATGCTGTGGTATGGTCCTGTGTTAGGTGTCTGTTCTCTTATTCATTAAACAAGATAAGATCATAAATACATCGTTGAGGGGGTGAGTAGGAGTAGCAGGACCGATCTCAAAATTTATGGTTTATATTTCAAATGTGATATTAAGATACTTATTTCTTATTTCAATAGCTTATTGTTTTTTTTTAAGAAAAAATTGGCAAATTAGGCTTTGGGGCTGATGAAATGAAATGAAAAGAAAGTTGTTTAGACAGCTTTCAGTTAATTAAATAAAAAAAGATACCTATGTCATTGAAAATAAAAAATGTAGACCTAAATGTTGTGGAAATTTTTATTTATGTTATGTTAGAAGTGTTCATTGAAGTTCTATTTACCAGTTCTACTAGAAGTACCATTTAAGTAGAAAAAAATTGATATTACTTTTGACTAGCCCTGTATATCAAGTCTGAAGTGTGAAATTTTATGTATAATTTGTGTATCGAAATTTTAAAATGAAACAAAAAAACTATCGGGAGGTGCTTATCAATAATAAAAATATTTTCCTTTTTAGTCAATGGCGTGCATTTTACAGGGTAAAATATCCGTTTTACATATGACACCAACTTTCTTATTTTAAACCCCTGTATATTTTTACATTTTTGTGTTCGTCATGAAATTCGGATTTCTGTGGATCTCCCGGAGTTGCTAACACGTTAATAGATGAAAAGCCATTTTTAGCGAAAAATACATTAGGAATTTCATTTAATATTCCGTTTATCATCCCCTAAAGACTTCGAAATTTCAGAAAAATATTCACATCAAAATTTTGAAATTTCTTTATTCTTGTTTGTATTTTCACAAAGTTTTTAATAAATTCTTTAAATTGTAATAATAAATAAAAAGTACTTGAGTAATTTCAAAAATAAACGGAAGAAAAATGTATATAAATTTTGTTAAAGATTTTTCTTCATTAACATAAAGTTTTTTATGTTTATTTTTAGAATTTTTGTTGTAGATTAAATATATAACTTGAAATCTGCAATAACAAAATTGTATGAAAAAGTCTCGGAAAGACAGAGAAAATAAACAGGAAAATAAATTTTGTTGCGAAAATCTACATTTTTCTTAGAAATATTTCATGGAACGATAAAAAAGCCTTAGTTTTGCAACAATGGATAAAATAAGCACCTACTTTTATTTTAACCCTGTAAAACATGTACCACTCCCTTAACTTGATGTATTTTTTGGTCATTTAAATGGAACTTATTTTATTTTCTTACATTTCGGTTTTATTTAGCCATCTTCAGAAAACTACAAATATTTTAACAAAAAAAAAAACTGTTTAATTAATATATGATTTATACGTACCTACAATTTGTATTATTTTAAATTCTATGGAACTAATTTTACATTTTGCAATTGACAGTTTTGAAGCAAACTAAAAACCGAAATATATGCTATTACCTTGGTGGACTGGTTTGTTATGTTACCTGTGATAAGGTGTAATTTATGTACTTATCTATTGAAATTGTCGTTTTTATGTGAAATATTAAACTTAAAATATCCAAAGGTCTTCAGCCTGATATATCAAGGACAACATTCCTTGACCAGTCAAATTGATTTACTATAGGTAGGTACTTACTAAATTTTAAATATTATTACTAATTACTATTATTATTATTATTATGTCCTATATCATAAAGGTATATAACGTTCAAGGTCAGGAGTTGATGCAGTAGTATTTGTATTTGTTTCACTTACTATAGAATATGTAAATAAATTATAACGGAAATGTCGAATATTTATTTTAAATAAATTTACATTAAATTAAAGACCTATCCTAAATAACAAACATACTCAGAATAGTAATCAAGAAAATATATGTATTTTTATGCAAATATTGGTTTATATAGCCGCAAAGAAATTTTTTATACGCATTGTGAACTCAATACAGTCAAAGTTCATTATCACAAACCCATCCTTATTTTGATATTTCGTTTTATTTTGGAAATTCTATATTAATAAACAGTATGATTAATCAAATATTATTATTGCATCCTAACTTTTGTTAATTTTGCAATTTTTTTCATAGAAATGCACAGTAACAATATTGTATGCGAACAGAGTTTTATTCCATATAATAGCATTTTAAATTATGCATAATTTAGTAAGTACCATGATTCAAATATAATTATTGTAATGGTTACCTAAGTCAGTTAATAACTCACGACATAATATACGTGACCTCTGCAGAGGTCTATAATTATTAAAAAAAAATAATTGCAAATTATATATAGAGGGTGTCCCATAAATAATGGTACACAAAGCAATGACAGATTATTTACGTAAAAATATTAGGATTTAACCCACCTTACCTTAGTCCAAAAGTTGATATTAGCAGAGATACAGGGTGTCAAAGTAAAATTTTTGTTTTGGCTGGTTTTAAATAATTTCTTTAAATTCTTTTTTCAGATTTTTTAAATTTATTGCATTCCAACACTAGCCAAAAATAGTACTTTTAAATCTAAAACTTAATTATGATTTAAATTGGTTAAATTTCGAATACTTTAAAATCAATTATATCGAAAACGGTTACTCATAGCGACATTTAGAAAGTATACCTTTTTTACGTAAAAAACACGGAAAAACAGAAATTAAAAAAGAATCCCCAAAAACATTATGAAACTAGCTGTGTTTGGTGACCCAGTTTAGAACGTCCTGGACTAAAGTCAGCGAATTATATGAACTGAACTCGAATTGCTAGAACTTTAAAAACTATTTTGTTCGGTGTACAAACATGTACACTCGGGATTTTTACGTTTGATAGTTGTTGTCAAAGTGATATTTATTTTAAAACTACAGTGGGAAGTTGTAACTTTTAGTTCGGGACGTTCTGGACTGGGTCACCAAACACACCTATTAACAACACAAACTACCGTAGGTGGTGCCCTCTACAAATAACAGCAATATTATGAATAGATTTGAATCCTTCGCCTCAAAAACCCTCAATCACCAAATTTTGTTAAAATATTCCAATTTTTAAAGAAATTATTTTAAAAAAAATCCAAAACAAAAATTTTATTTTGACACCCTGTATCTCTGCTAATATCAACTTTTGGACTAAGGTAAGTTTCGTTAAATTGTACTAGTTTTACGTAAAATCTGCCATTGCTCTGTGTGTACTTATGGGACACCCTGTATATGGTGTTTCAATTAATATTCCCACAGCCAATATCTTGGACTCTAAAAAATTTATTTTTATTCTGTAAACGGTAATAGATTTATATTATTAATGCCTTCTTCATGAAGTACAATTTACTATAATAATATCACCGGAGATGGCACTGCAATTTAAAAATATTTTTCGATCGAGGAAGCTCATTCAATAATTAAGAACTAAATTTTATGCAAAATTGTTCTTATTCATTGTTATTCATTCAGCAATTAAAAAAAAAATCAACTCTAAAAAATTAGACAATAAAAATAAAACATCTCAAAAACTACTGCAGATTTGACTTTTTTTGACTTAAATTCTTAATCGTATGGCATATGTTCCTCAATCGAAAAATATTTTTAAGCTGCAGCGCCATCTCTGGTGATAATATTATGATAGTAAATTGTACTTCCTGAAGAACGCATTAACAATAGAAATATATTACCGTTTACAGAATAAAAACATATTTTTTAGTTTCCGAGATATATGTAATTTTTGGAAATAAATAAAATTATTATATCATTTCTCAAGATGGCACCTCCACAAAGATCGACACTCTCTACAAGACCATTTTGTTAGTTAAAATAGTCCACAATTTTTTTATTCACTGTTTTATTTTTTTTTAAATAATAAAATCCTTATGTAACTAACACTTAACTATAATTCTAATTTCAGTATGATCAGACTGCTTGTTCTTATAAGTTATCGTTTTTACAAGAAGTGGATGCAACATTTTGAAATCTATATATAATTCGATTAATAGCAATTTCGTTAGTCCTATGACCAAGGGTTATGATTTTGAAAATGTGCTGGCAAATGCAATATACTCCTCTCTGAAGAGAATAATAATAACTTTAAATAAAAATATTTCCCTAAAAACACTCACGTAATTGTCACTGTTATAAAAATCAACCTGTGCTCATCAAAACTCACAGCAAATAAAACAATGGTCTTCTTTAACATTCAGAGTATGTTGCAACAGTTGTCTCTTCTATGTGACACAGCATTTAACAAATACCCCTACAGTAAAATTGTTTTCTTAGAACGAGATAATAATTATTGTATTAAGGACTTTCCCATACTTATAGAAGTAATGATTGCAAATTAATTTTCATTCTGTGATCCAATATTCATCTGAGCTTGTAGTCTGGAGGCTTAGTAGTTGGTTTAATTAATAGAAATATGTTCTTCTGTATAGTTAAAAATCATAGATATATACTATTGTTTTCTAGTAAAAATATTTTGTTTATTGTATTTGGCTCTTTGATTAATTGATAATCTGCTCCAGTACTTGGGGACCTTTCCACAGAAAAAGAGTAAAAGTTTTATTTTTCAAACTATATTGAAAATAAAGAATAGCACTCTGCATTATAAAAAACGCAGGTGGATACATTATAACAAAGAAACATATAACACAATTAAGAAATATAAAACAACTCAAAAAGAACTTCTCGTGCTTTGGTAGCAGCAGGTGTTACTAAATCCAGTTTCTTGTACAATACTGTTTTCAACATAGATTATTTATCAATCAAGGATACAGCTTGATTGAGATACTTGTTTGTCGAGACTGAAATAATTAACAGGTCTGTTGTCTTTATTTTTGGTTAGCACTTTTGTCTTCCCATGTCCTGCCACATACGGTGCATCGTTTGTACCTAAGGCTGGCCCTGACGGTATTATATTTAATTAATCAAATAGTACTAGGTACTTAATAGTTTACTTTAAATTTACCCCAGTCAACCCTACCAGTGCAGTGGGGGTAACATTTTTTCATGGATCATGTGCTGCCTCACCTTGTAATATTCTGTTGAATAAATTCCACTTGCCTAATATGTTATAACATTATAATCATGAATATTCATTATTTTAACCACCAAACCAGACTCGGCATTTCAAGATTTGGAAAAAAATGTGGCTGTAATTTAACATTTTCGTAATTTTCTGTGAATAGGAACAGCCACTGCAACTTGCTTTACTGCTTTGGAAATACCAATATATGGGTTTATTTATGGTGTTATGGGAATATTATTGCATTATTTCTTTTTTATTGTACCGGTTGTTTCTTTGCAGCAATTATAAATTGTGTAAGTGGAAATTTGCTGACTCCTGTATTACCTAGCAACTTTTTTACTATGTTAAAATCTGTGTATATGTATATTTAATTTCTTTTTAAATAGATACACCAAAATTATTTATTAGTTTTAAAATAAATTTTATGTGCATTATATAATGTAACGAAAAAAATTAGATCCCAAAGGAGGTTCAGATTCAATTAATCTCTATAACAAACAATAAAATAATGTAATTAAAAATTAACCAATTTCTTTATAAATATTTATATACCTACTGTTATACACAACTTCACAAATCGTAAACCACTTGACCAAAACTAGGCAACCACGTATACATCTTGTTTTTCTACAAACGACAGGGATAGATAAAGCATCATTGTTTATATCGTTATATTTTCTTTATCTGTAGAAGATATTCTTTATCTGTAGAAGATATTTTCTTTATCTGTTATATTTTCTTTATCTGATATATTATTATTGTTTTGGACCTCTTTTTATAATTTGTTGCCTTTAGACATTTTGAGTGTTTATTTTTAAAGTATTTGCTATACACGCTATATACTATTGGATGTATGCACCTTGTCTCTAAATGTTATTATTAAACATCTAATTTTCATTTGAACATTATGACTAATATTTATTGTATCATCTTTTAATTTGGCTACCAGAAACACATTTTAAATAAAGTATATAATACTCCAATTGTAAGCGATAAACACATTACAAACATAGGGAACAGGAAGATGTTGTAAAACTTTTAATGTGGTCCCTTTGTTGACTTCAATTGGCGACACGCAACTATAACCTCAAAAATATGCATTTTCTTAAATTTTCGATTGCCATTTTTATCAAAATTTCTGTTTGGTTCCTGTACTATCAACAAAAATCTTGTTTAGTGCATTATCAATTTATTAATAAAGTTTTAATTGCCTTTATCTAATAAAATAAGATGCTTTTTGTTGGTTGATATTCCAACCTATAATTCACAGTCTATTTTTAATAATCTACAATATTGAAACTTTATAAATCTACTGTCTGAGGGAGTTTTTAAATGTTACAATGAATCCAAGCTAAAACTACAAAAATTAAAATTAAAAATAAATTTGCAAAAACTAAAAATTTAACGTAACATAACCTTAAATTTTTATCATATGATGCAAATGATCCATTCAAGACGCAGAGTAAAATTTGTCAGAGGTATCTACCTACCTGATTAGAAGCTAACAATAACCATTGATTAATCTATAATATATAATATATAATAACTAAGACTTGCCAATTGCCTATTGAATTTCTACGATAACTGAAATAGTATGTAAGCATTCACATAAAATGGAATCTCCTTTTTCCCTGATAATTTTATTTAGCAGTTCATTCAACGGTAAATTTGATTTGAAATGAAACAAGAAATTTTTTTATCACTTTATTTATACGGTCCATACAATTGTTTATTTTCCACTTATTACCTCAGATTATCACAGTCAGATGGAAACAACACTAACTTATTGTTAACTTTCACAAATTTTTTTAACTCGATGTTATCACACTATATGTAAAATTAAAACAGGCAATTACCACACAATCATATTAATAAGTTAAAATTATCTTTTAAAAAATTGATGTTAAAATGAGATTGACACTTTGGAAAAATACACTTTTTGTAAATCATGGACAAGTCACTCAAATTTCGATACAAAAAAAAAGAAAGGCAAAAATCAGGTAACAACATACGACATGCAAACAAAATTTAACGCACAAAAAGGACTCGTTAGAGCCCGTTAAATTATAAAATGCAAACCTGACTTGGTACCCCAAATCTGATTCAAAAGAAAAAAAAAACAATCGTCCCATCCAATTACGATGCATACAAATTTGAGATTTAATAAACTTTCAACTGATGTTTCTCATCGAAGCCGGCCGAGTGGCCGGCATTTCGGACGATAAAAGTGGAACCATCATAGTGCATGCGGCGTTCTCCACGCCTAACGAAAAGATGGCGAGTTTGACCCATCGAACCAGTGCAATGCATGTAGGGGGAGGACACAGATGCAGAACCATTAGTCGGGGATGTTCTCAACGAGAATTTGTTGCTATTTCTTCCCACCCTACAAAAACAAATAATAGAAACAGAAGTACACGTTGCGAATATACGATGGTGTGCCAGTAGTGATCCAACCGCAGCTCACTAGGTCATACTTGGTCAAACAGAAACATCTTGTTGATCGATTTCGAATTAAATCGTTCCATAGTTTTGTTGCTTTTGGAGAAAGAACAAAGCGTAATGCGAAAACAAGTAAAATTTTTCAAAAAATTAATAACTTTACTTTTGTTAGGCATTTACAAACTAGACTGTTATTAATCTGATAAGAAAAATAGCCAATTTGCTACATTTATATTGCCCAATATGCTGACACAACACTGTATACCTCGACTTCCGCAACAAACTTAACAAACGTCAACTTACCGGACCAGGCCATCAGCGGTTTGTGAAATCCTTACGTTGTTTATTATCCAGTTGGTCGTGCCATCCTCGGTCATCCAACAATTAGTCGCCTGAAGGACAGCCATGGCTTCGTTCACCAAATGAGTTGTGTGGGTAGGAGAGGGATTATCCAGGTAAGAATACGGCGAATCTCTGGAAATAAAGACGTTTATCTGGGGGCCACAAAATAACGTTGCAAGTAATTACTCATAAAAAATGTTCAAAGTAAAGTCGTGGGTCAGGTCGTTGAACGAGTCCGTCGTGGTGCGTGTGCCTGCAGAGTCAACCAGATACACTAAAGCACACTGAATGCTGGTGAAGCTGACGCCTTTGTACCACATCTTTGCAAATCTACAAGTTATGAAATAGGTAAGTTGAAAAGCAGCGCTATAAATAGTTTTCTGTCTTGTCCACTCACTTGTCATTTCCTTGCCCATCATTTGCCATGATTTCCACTCTCGAACCATACTGGTAAACCCTCCCGTTAGGATGAATTAGTCCTGAGGAACTGCCACTGGCACTCAGAGCTAATATAATGCCGTTCTTGGCATTTGAGATGCGAATGGCACGATCCAGAGATATATCAACACGAATGTATTCTCTCAGACGCATTGTTATTACGCCATGCTGCGATATTGTGGTGCCACCAGTATAGCCATCGTCGCTATATATGTCCTGAAATTTCAAGAAATAATGTGTTGACCTTCTTCAATTATCATGTAATTTTTGGGGTAGTTGACATCCAGGCACAATGGCGAATGTACTTTTTTCACTTTTCTAAATTGTAACTCGACTACCTAAATACTTACAGTAAAATCGTCTGCGTAATTTTTCACTGTAATTGGTTTGGGAACATAGGGGGGCCTTTGGGTCTGCCCCTCATAACGCATTATATCTCTAGTTTGTAGATCATCACTGGCGAGGGAACTGGTAAAAACACTTCTACTCCTAGGACGAGAAGTTTCCTTACGTCCATTTTCATAAACCTTATGTATTTTTGTAACGCTATCTGAAAATGTCACTTAAAAAATAAATAATACTTGTGTTAATTTGTCACAATGATTTATAATGGTACTGTTGTCGGCTATGAACCGCGATATCACCTTTCGGAACGGGAAAATTTCCAAAATTAGGCGTGTGATATCATTTTACACCTTGTAACTCATGTTTACGACAAGAAACTCGCAAATATGCGAAAAAATACTTCTTACCTTTACGGCGAAACACTTTGTCACGAGTTTTATCCATTTTAAAAGATTTTTTGAAAGAAAAAATACTAAAATTGAAACTTTTTGTTTGCAATAAACAAAATGACACACACAGCTAACTTGATGTTGTTTTGAGAGACAATTAAAAAGGCCTCTGGGATTCTGACTGGTGTTTGTGTGGAAACTATTTCAAGGGATGAATTAAAACTCAGTTGATTTGCTCTTAAAAGTTTTTTCGACACTAAACACTGGCATTTTTCTAAGGAAATGGATGCCCGCTAAAAAAGTGTATTAACGAAATCAAATATACAGAAAATATACAACTAGTTGCAAGTTTACTAAAATATACCTTACATACTTATTTAAAAGTAAAAATAAATAATTTTTTGTAAATTTCTGCAATGATACATGAACTACAAAATGAAAGACTTTAAAACTACAAAATGTATGAAAACGTGGGTGGTCATTACCAGAGAATAATACTGTTTTTTTTTTTGTTTTTTCTATTCCGACACTTCTGATTAAAATGTTTGAGATATTTGTTGGGATAACTTTTATTAATTAATATCTTTAAAGGATATTTATTTATTTTTTAATATTAACGAAGCAAATTTTGTGTTGCTTTCTAATAGTGACCATCCATATTTTAGACAGTTTCTAGCTTCAATTACAACAATATCTTTCCACGTCTTTATAGTTTTTATACCTTACAGATTTCTACATATATCCTAATAAATAATAATGCTAATCTATCTTAACCGTTATGATATATCTAGATTAAAAGTATACTTCATAATGATTTCAATGATTTTTTGAATTGCTACACATTCAAAAGCTGTTCAAATGCTATAAATTATCAGCTTTCAATTTAACAGCCGAGAAGTAAGGCATGCGACTTTAGTACTCTAAAATGAACGTTGATGACGAAATTATCAAAGTGAATGGTAATTGCTTGGTTTTTTTATCTACCTAATTTTAAAAATAATGTAAGTGTTACTTATTGTTTAATTGTTACACGACATAAAAAATCTCCTCGTTCCATTATTCGATAAGAACAAGGTAAAACTATACGTCAATCCACATGCCACTTCAGTTCCAACACAAACCTAATTTCTTCGACAATTGTAGGATAGTGTGCACCGATGACTTAATTTTTTTCCCTATTCCATATTATAGAACCGACACAAGCTGCTAAAATCCCATATTATAGCGAAATCCGCCTAGTGCTAAACGATTACATGCAACGACAAAATTATTTTGGCCAATTCGCAGACCATAAAATACTAAATATTCTACCGACGGATTTCTTTTTTAAAAATATCTCATCTACAGGAAAAAACAATTATAGTCTTATACTGATTCAGCTAATTAAGCTTTCTTAAAATATAGTCAACTTGATCATCCTTGGACAGCCTTAAAAATTCATTCCATATCACCTACAAAAATAAATTACCGTTATTTACGTTTAACCTACAGCTAACCTACAGTTCTTATAATCTAATATGTATATTAGGATTCTATTTAATACAGTTATTTATTATTATTATTATTATTATATATTATTATTATTATTATTTACTTGTAAAAAACCACTTACAAAAACAGGTTGATACCCAATTTTTTCAAGCTGCCTCTTCTTCATAATCATATTGCCAAGAGGAAAACTGCTGTCACGTATGGTGTTATTCCAGCCCAAAACAACAACCGCAAACCATTCTAATGAACCACCATTCACAGGGTACATAATATCCCCCAACACGTAGTTCTCGAAACCCAATGGTGGCACAAATTTACCAGAAGTTTTATCCTTGCATAAAATAATATCTAGAATATTTAATGTACATACATATAGATGTCCGTACGATTATATACACCATTACCATCTCATTATCTTCAATAGCAAATTTTTTACTTAAAATTATTTTATCAAGTCATAACAGAAAGAATCTTGCATATCACACCATTCACAAGTGAACAGGATCGGTCTCAAAATCTGAAGTACTTTCAACACCAATGTCTTCATTATGAAGGTGAAAAGTATATTCTTATTTTATCGTTTAAATTTGCCATTAAAAATAAAGATATCAGCAGGGTATACCAAGTATAATTACCAGCTCTCGAAAATTGAGGTAAGACATGATCGATATGAAAAAGCGTCTCATCTTTAACAATAACTTTAACTGCATCGATGGTATCCAAAATTAACTGTTCGGCCGCTGTGATCTTTGTATACTGATCATAAGTTGGTGTGAAATCTGTTAACCATTTGGCAGCCTTATACTTAAGTTGTAGGGGTAATCTGTTGCCCTTGTACTCCGGGCACTCTATATCTATCGATACATCTAATGAAAGGAGTTCTCGTGGAAGAAGTTTTGCACCTTTTCCTAAAAATAATTATTAATTCAAACAAACTATATACTAAAACCAACAAGGTAGACGGCGAATACGAATTTATAACAAAAAATATGTCTATAGTAGTTAGTAACGTACCGTAAGTTTGGTTTATATACTCTATATCCAAAACTCGATCCATGAGTTCATATGAATAAATATTTCTTATGCTTAAATAATTCAACGCACACGGTAGACACCTTGGATGCTTGATTAATTCTGCTAATCTCTCTTGTCTATGCAATTCATCATAAGTGGCTTTATAAATATCCGGTTCCGTCTTGGGGTCAATATCGAACATTGACAAAACATTTAAGACTCTTTCGATATCTTTCAATCGAACTTTCTCAGGATTACTTATATCTTTAACAAGTTTTTCTGAAACTTTACATAACGTTTTACTATGTGGCATTTGCAACCCTGTACCTATAAGGGCTATGTGGAGACAACATAAATCTGACAGGCGGTCTATTTCTTCATAAAGGTGGTCTAGCATATCATGAACTTGTGGCATTAGTTTGACTGGCTTTGACAGCCGCAGTATCTGAAATACAAACGAAAACATAATTAAGAAATTATTAATATATTTTTTAGATTCGTTATAAATGTTAATAATAAAACGAAGACTACCTTTGCGATAGCTGTAAGAGGAATTTCATGGATAGTTTTGCTATTTTCTGTTACTCGCTGCACCATAGCTTGCATGATGGGGATTAATTTAATTTTCGTTCTTGTTTTAAAGTAACCCATAGCTACTACAGCCATTTCGTCCACGTTCATGTTGTTAATTTGTTTCTCAAGTGCATATTCATATTCAAAATCTACGGCTCGCTTTCGGCATATATTAAAATAAAAGAAAACATTAACTAACTCGTCTTTAGTTAACTTATCGGCTCTTTTTGTCAGTCTGTCTACTAATACAAATATAAAATCACATAGTTTTCCTAAAATGATAACGGTTCTATTACTTAATGCTACATGTGGTTACATTTAACTTACCGAGATTTAATTTGTACCAAATATTGGCAAATAACAACATTTTGTCCAAGTCCCACTCGATCATTTTCCAGCAACAAATATCATCCAAACAGCTCCAGACGTCATGAAAATTGTGAGAAGTATATGAATCACAAACTGGGTACTCAGACAAGCAAACGAGAAGCTCATACATTTCTTCGTCAGTTAATTTTTCACAATGATCCATCAGTCCATCAACCAAATTATCAAAACGAGTATCAGATATATTGATTTGATTCTGTACACAATAATTCTTAACAGCCTTAAATGCTTTAACAATATCTGTGGGTGATGATTCTCTCCAGTTCATACTTAACATATCGTTAAAATCTTCCAATGCATTCACTTCACCATCACTAATTAAATTAACTTTACTTAAAGATTCCTTGTTGATTATATTAAAAGCATACGCATTTTCGTGATTGTAAAATAATAGTTTAGGATTACTTGCTGTAGTTGCTGTAAACCTATATAAATTAAGGGGCACATTTCGAACATTGAGGTTAGGACTCAAAAATTTTGCTCCATTTAAAATCGATGTACTAAAACTGCTCTTCTCTCTATGCTTGGGGACTACTTCTAAGCACTTTAACTTTACATTTTGCAAAATATGTTTTAACATTTTTTTTTAGGCTTCAAGATCATTAGTTTAAAATTAATATATTTGAACTACTGTCTACTAGTCTACTGATACTGATAATGACAGATGACAGACAGAACATATCATATAAAGGTACAGTCACAGATACAAATCTATATATTTTGTGGATACAAACATTGCACAGGAATAGACAAAGATGAAAGATGGCACAAAATAATCTTCACAAGAAGCTTACAGGTATTAACCAACGACATATGTATAATTTTTCTAACTACTGACTGTATTTAACGCTAATAATTTTATTGTAATAAATTCGAACACGGTCGAGTGGCAGGAATAATTAAAGGCTACGGTTGAAGATGGCTCCAATGAGCCCTTCATGACGTCATCGTCGTGAAAAGTTATAACCGGTATTTACCCAAACTCCTGAGCTGTTTTATTTGTGGTTATTTGAATGCCTGTCAGTCTTTTGTATAAAAGAATAGTACAGACAGTACAGTAATTAGTGGAAGTGGATGGTTCTTATATCAATATTTACTTGTAGATGTTTTTCATGTATATTTTATTATAATTGATAATCTACCTAATTTTATGTATTTAATTTTTTCGACAAGATCAAATGCTCATGAATAGAGTTGGAATTAAGCCACCCAGTAGCCTTATATTACTATAAGTCTGTAATATATCTATCACTTCATTCTCATCAAAAAATATTTCATAGCCGAAACTTTTAGTTATTATAGGTATTAATTAGGTACTTCCTTTATCAATTATTTATGTTTCCAATATTTGTAAATATGCCAGGAAAAAACAAAACTTGAGGGTGTGGGGCAGAATTCAAAACTATTTCTTATTGTAACCGGTAAATACCGCTGCTTTTCAAGTGCTCACCCTTATTGTGATATCATGAAATATAAAATTAGAGAAGGGATGAGACCGAGGGCATAACCAAAGTAATTACCGGTAGACGCTTGAAATCGCCTCTATGTTAGCAAATTAGAAAGAGACAAAAGATATGAAATTACGTCACGACGTCACCGGTAGAAATTTATTTTAAACATGGCCGTTTGTTTTAACAAATGGACTTTTGCTTTTTAGTTCTACATTTCTACTAATATTATTATTTAGCGTCGTTGCACTTATGCTTCTATAATGTGCTTAAGTAAAAGCATAAACTAGGTTTTTGTAGAAATTTGTTGCATCGTTAATTAATTATAATTAGTTTCTTTTGTGACTTTATACCCTATACGTACTTCATATACTTATTTAATCTATGACGTACTTATTTTGAAGAGATAGACATCTTTGTTATTATTTTTGTAATAGGTATTTAAAAAGTAGGTAAGTACCTCCATATATGGATTACTTTATTAATAAATAAATGTGTTTATACCTATGTCTCTTCCAGGTAAAGTTGAATATGTTGACGAGTAGTTTGTATTTTTGTTTATAATAATACCTACCCTTGTACAAGGATAATACCCTTTGTCCCTTTGTATATGTAATAGGATAATACCTATAACTTATATCTTTAAGTTGCAATTTAAAATTAATCCGTTTTGTACTATTCAACATAAAAATAGTTTATTTATCTTAATTCTCCGATCGACTTAAAATGAGAAAGTGATAGGTACATTATAATTTGCTTTCTGTTCTGTTTCAGAGGGGTGAAATGCCTACTAGATGTAGCGTAAAACACTGCTACAATTATTTCATTAAATCCAAAAGTACTGAAATTTCTTTTCATAGATTCCCAAAGAATGAGGAGTTGAGAAAGAAATGGATTACATTTTGTGAAAAGAGTAAAATGTCTGACGCAAGTCGCATTTGTTCAGCACATTTCAATAATAATGATTATAAAAGAGATCTCCGAAGGGAACTAACAGGTAATTATTAAATGAATTTTATAACTCGCTAAACTTTGTTACGAGTGTAAGTAACATGCTTGATTTTCAAATATATATTTTGGATAGGAATGTAAATATATAAATAAAATTGAATATGTAGGTAAACGTAAAGAAAAGGAAGAAAAGTAAAGGTTAATCTCGTAGACAGTGCTGGATTAAACCACCCTTCTAATGGAACCAGGAAAATTTATATTTCCCTTTTTATACATAATGTTTTTCTTGTTTTTTTATATTAAACTTTTGGTTATTCCTAAAACCTATAGTGTTAGAAGTCATCGGTTGTCCTACTTTATATAACTAATCTGTTCATTTCACCATATAAATGTGTCGAATTAACAAACAACAAAATTTTAAAAATTTTGCATATTACATGTTTTATTTACCTAATTTTATTAATTTATAGGTGGAAAACCAAGAAGACTTCTGAAAGAGAATGCTGTTCCTAGTCTTTTACTTGGAAATGAGAAAGAAAGTGGGAGAGGCGTTGAAGTAAAAGAAAATTTGAGAGAACATTCTGAAAATGAATCAAATAAAAATAATACTGACATCGCAGAAGATGAAACTACTAATAATAAAGAAATGAACTTCAATCTTCATAAACAGGATAATAAATGTTTGCCTTCGGGGCATGAAAAAGTAAAAGTAGCAAATACAATGCTTAATATAAAATTGTGTTGCCTTGAGAGGCAAGTGAAATATTACAAATCCAAAATTCACAAGAGCCAAGTCACTGAAAAAAAGTTGAGAGATGTTCTTTCTCGCGTTTTGACAAGAAATCAGTTGAATCTACTATTGTATAAAGAGAAGCGAGTCAACTGTAAATCATAAGAGATATCTATAGCTTTCACGTTGAGGTATAATTGTAAAAAAATATATATTTCTAAAACAGAAATTAAGTTATCTATTGACTATGTGCAAGGGGGCGGAGTTATTACTAAATCCGACGCGAGCATTGGCGGTGGCCATAATTGTAAATTTTGAACCCCTAACTTTCCCATCTGTCAAGGTATGGTTATGTTTTGTGCTCGTGCTGTCAAGATTGTCATCAAGTAATAAAAATTGTTGTTTGAACGAGAAGAGTCGTAATTTAATAGTGCTTTTCAGTTATAAATGAAAAATGGGAAAAATTAAGCTACTTGCAAACAAATGTTGTGTCCTAGGCTGTCGTGTTAGTGACACTTTCCATAAAATAAAGTTTTACAGTTTTCCTGCGCGGAAACACAACCTTGAATAACGCGCGAAGTGGATCAAAGCTTTGAAAAGAGTCAAGTAAAAGCATGTATTTACCTCTAAATTAAGTTTAAGGCGTATCTGTTACAGCCGTTTGTCGAATGCACTTTGCTGTATAGTTTTATTATTGCAGCTGATATCAACATATGATTCTACATGTTTCACGTGACAAAATGCCAATTTCCTTTCTTTCTCTAATACACCTCTCACCTCTGGTAAATTTATTGGAATGCGTAATTTGTTTAAATTTGGTACGCAAAATTATACTGGTCATTATTTTATGTTATTCTGTCATGTCGTGACACTGACAAATTAGGGGTACAAATATTAAAAAATTGACCACGAGTGGCGCTACTAGAACCCTTGCACATAGCGAATATACCCTTATCACAAGAAAATATTGTAACGCCAGCAAAGGTGGACTGGACACAACAACCTATGCCTTGTAATATATAGCAGGGTGTCTTGCGGAGAAGTATTAAAAAAAATATTAATGTCTGGTAACACATATTTATAAAACAGATTTTGAACATAATATCCTACCTTCATAGTGCAAAGATATTTCTATATGCTGAATCAACCTGTCTTTGGTAATAATGAGGAGGGCTATTGTATTTTCAACAGCTTAATATTTGTCGAGCATGGCCAATGAAAGGTAGAAACCAATTTCAATTAGGTTAGTTAAATGGTCTTTAATTTGGAATTGGATAACGAAAAATGAATTCAATATAACCTAGTAAAAAAATGCTTTATTTTGTTATATACATGATTTTAGTGACAAAACTATAAAATCTGGATAAACGATTTGGTAAAAAGATTAGAAAATTGTCGTTTTACTACAATTTAATAAACACAAATTATTTTAAGAAACACAGACAATAATGAGTAGGGTATTAAACTTTTCAGATATCGGTTAATCGTTCCACTTTTTAAATTCCATGCCATCGGGAGGCTTCACATCGACTTTCTGCTTGGAAATTTCATCCCAGTTTGTGCTCAGAACTGTACCTCCACTTTCCATCTAATAAACAAATGTATGTTACAAATGTTACAATAATATCAAAATAGATTTGCTTGGCAATATAATGGACTTACGTAGCTTTTGTTCATCGCTTTTTTAACTTCATCACTACCCTTGCCATATATTTCTTGGAAAAGTTTATTAATGGCCTCTTCCCCTTCTGGCTTTTCTTGTTCCTCTTGTTTTTTTATTTCTTTTTCAACTGCTGACCAATCTTTCCCTTTTTTTGATGTAGGGTATGAAGGCGGGCCACTAAGTTGTGGTATAGGATCTAAAATATTTAATATTAAAACGCTTAGAATCCTTATGGCACAAATTACTGTTCACCTTGTGGAATAGTTTTAATCCCTTCACTTGTTGGAACCCCTTCTAATTTGTCCCATCTGATTCCCTCGACTTTTTTCAATTTGATTTCTATCTAAAAAATAAATCAGTCGAATTAAACATAGTTAATTTTTCCACTACTGAGCGTTAAACTAACCTTTGATGGTGTTAACTTATAACTAGATTGTTCAGGTAGTACTTTATGAGATAAATTGAAACATAAACTACATTCCTCGGCATCTGGTAGAGAGACGTCCACTGCAACACTAGTCTCAGTAATATTCACCTTCAAACACTCCTCTTTCACATTTTTTACCAAAACTGTGATAACGACTGCTTGTTCCGTTTGATACCAGTCATGCTTAAGTTGCAACTTTTCCTGTAAATCAAAATGAACAATGTGTAGCACAATTACCTAACCTATATTTCTGTATACGCAATCCGTACCTTCCCCTCGATAAAATTTTCTGCCATTGGTTATTTGAATTCCTATTTTCGTACGACTTAACTTAGCAGGTTCACCTGGCAAAGATGGTATTCCAAATAAAATTATTTTATGTTTCTCTTTTTATAACTTGTCAAAAAAGTCAACAAAGAAATTTGGCGAAATTTCGGGAAAGTAGTACAGCCACTGCCATCTGCACTCTGCAGTCTGCACCCTGCAGTTCACATCTGTCAATGATTGGCACTGTCAATACGGATATCAGTGACATCTGGTGAATCAATTCTGCAACTGCACAACAAAGGCGCATGTGCGCATTATAAATTACATTTAAACGCAAAATACCACTTTTGAATGAAATAAATCCATAAATTCTATTAGCATTTTTAAGTGGGTCGATTCATATGAACAGTAATTTATTAATTACTTTTAGTTTTAATATGATTTACATGCGCGCCCTCTAGAGATATATAGTGCAACTATGTGCGTGACTGTCGATGGATATGTAGATTTCTCTAACACACAGTTGTTTATATTAAAATATAAAATAGATGCGTAAAATCCATATAAAACACATTTGTAAAGTCGAATTCATTTTTTTTATATTAAAATAGATGCGTAAAATCCATATAAAACACATTTGTAAAGTCGAATTCATTTTTGTACCGCAGATAAAAAAATCCCGACAAAGGAGCACGTGCGGCGGCTTCTTTGAACGTTAAAGATGCCGCGTTTCTGCTTTGTAAAAGCGGCATTTTTTCCCTACTTTAGAAATATGAAATGAACTATATTGTTCGTAACAATATGATGGTATATTATTATTTTATAATTATTGCATAAGGGTGACAATTATGGTAGAGTCACCATAAATTATAAATTTACTTTTGATTTATTTGTGTAGATGTGCGTCCTCTAGAAGTCAATAGTTCAACTATCGGTCAGTTGTCTATGGAATCTGTCTCAATGATCCACGCAAATCCTGCACGGAACATCAAGTAAACAGTGCTGCCAAACGTGGTAAAATTTCATTGTTGTTTTGATCTGCCGATCTGCCGAATAATCAGCGAATAAGAGAATTTATTGTGATCATTTTATCCGTCACATTCGCTCAAAAGAGATTTTTTCGGGGATAAAGGGATTCGTTATTTATTGTTATTATTTTGCAGTTGCTAATCTACTGTCTACGCTTTCTGTAAATTAATTAATAAATAATTCCATTCAATTCACATAGCAGAGCGGTAAAATCTAAAATTTTTGAAGTAGCCAAATCCACTATCTCATCTTCAATTCATATCGCAGAAACATGATGAATAATGAGTAAATATAATAAAGAGACGCAACACGCAACACTCAACTGTAATATTAAATTAATGCTGAGATGTATAGGGGCGCTACCGCAACATTAGTGCAGAGATTGTCATTGTGGTTGTTAGCAACACTCGTATGTCGTATGGATGTTGCACAGTCCTTAAATTATTTTTCTACCTTGTGCTTTCATTTTAACCATTGAGTAAAAAATAATAAAGAGTTGCAACTGTCAAGGTTTCGAGATTTTAGTATTGTATTTCTTTGCCAATAACTTCATGATGATTGTCATCAATTTTTAGTGCTACGGGAAGGTATTTGTAATGTGGCTGTATAGCCCTTAAAATTGAAGACAATCATGAAGCTATTGGTGAAAAAATACAACACTAAAATCTCGAAACCTTGACAGTTGCGCTTCTTTATTATTTTTACTCAATGTTTTAACACAGTCCACTTCCCTTTGATATCTTATTGTTGATATGGCAACATCGCACATAAACCGCTTGCTGTTCTCACAGACCTGTTGTTCTCCCATTCTATTCAAGTGTTCTGTGGTATTTCTTATTCTGTGATTCTTCTTTTCTTTGAGTCTTATCATTTATCAATCTATTCCGCATCTATAGATCGTTCTTGATCTGCGCAATCCATCTATCTATCATTCATGAATCATGATTAATTTAGGAATCCATTAATTTAATTCCCACATTAATCTATAAAAATTCGTCAGATTTCATATATTCTATATTCTATGTTTTGTGATTTCATTTCATAGAAAGAAGAAGGATGATGAGCAGTGATGGATGATGGATGAATCGTTGATCGTTGCCAAAATAGCAAAAGTATATTTAATTTATTAACCTTGTTTTTTTCTGTAAGAAACACATTTCACGCATTTCACATAAATGTGTAGTACCTATATGATATCTGTATTCATTTAGAAAATAGAAATCAGGATCGCAGAGAACAATGAACTAACAGCTAATAATAGCACTAAAGAGTACCTATTTACATAAAACTCTCCGATTTGATAACCTTATTTACTTTAATAATAGTGTTGCAGCTAAAGAATGACGGAATACCCCATTTAGTGATAAAGTAATTGTTTATTTCCATTTTAAGAACGATTATTCAGCGACTCGAAATCCCATAAATTCAAGCGGACCAGATGCGTATTCACCAAATTCGCGGAGAAGGATGAATGGTTAAAATCGTTGGGCAATTGTAAGATTTGTCACTTTTGTCAGACTGAGACACTGCAAGAGACATACTCACTTAGTACATTAGAAATCAGTCTTTATCAGTTTTTTAAAACTTGTTTGGTTTCAAAGAATTTGTTTTGTGATTTCCGAACTGCTCATTCCAACTTGGTGTTGCGGTGAATTTATATTTGGTATGTAACATGCATTTTGATTTAAGTACTTATTGCCATAACCTAAATTTTTGTAAGTGGAGAAAAATAATTATTGTTTTTTTCCCTACCTTACCCTACAAATTTGATGTTCGAATTATTGGTTTTAACTTTAACACATTCTAGTGCCTATAATATATATTTTTATTGTTTGAAGGTGAAAGTCCAAAATCATAAGCACCGACATAAATATAACAATCATCTTTTTAGATTAGTGAAATAAAATTGTATCGTCTTGTTTTGAAAACTTATTATGAATATTTGACATTCATAAAAAGGTTAAGTGGCTTTCGCACCACTTCTTATTTAAAACAATTGAAGGTTGAATTCATTATTTAAGTATACATATTATACATTTTATAGCATTTGCATTACTTTTCCCATGGACTTCTATGTACACGAGTGTGATGTTTGATATCGTAATCCACAATATTTGTTTCCATTTCTCGTAATAGTCATAATAAACCTAAGTATACAATTATTTTAGAAAACATGAATGATTTGGATAGGCAGTTGGCCGAGTTGGCGTTAATAAACCAAACGGACTTGCAACCCAGCTCTTTAAGCAACACCCCTGGGAAGAAGGTGGGCCCCGCAGTGCCGCCTAAACCAAAAAAAACCCAACCACAGGTGAGTAGTACTGATAGGAGTGGTTTTGTAATCAAGTAGGTGCAGTATCAACAAAGATTGTCTTAGATAATAAATTCATCACCATTTATAGATTTTTAAATATGTTTATATAATTACTTAGAATTAGTCATTTTCTGTCAGAGAGAATTTTGTGTTAATCAATAATTTAAAAAGGAACTTTTCGATACACATATAACATAACGTGATATAAATATATAATGCAACGTAATATGAACACTGAATTTTCAAATTGAGGCCATTTCTTTGTTTCGCTCTCACAGAGAATAATAAAAACCTCGATAACAAGCTCTTTTTAATTTATAACAGATAAAGAATTTGTAAAATCATTTCCACATGCAAAGTATAGACTCATTAAGAGAAAAAAACATATATCGCTAATTTATTCAGTAATCAAATGACCTTGGCATGGAAATTACTTTATCTTTATTTTGTGCAACTACTTCTACTCATAATTAATTTATGTTAGTTAGTCTGGAGTCGGGGCACAAAATTGCAATATTTTTTTGGTCTTTCCTTTGCATGTATAAGAATTATGTTTTTTTATAGTTTATTCCACGTAAGCTGAGCGATTTCGACAGATGACAGTACAAATATAGTAACTTTTTATTCAATATTTTTGGTGACAATGATCACTGCTTCGAGCTTCGACCCACCTCGGATCACATCCGCCTAATAAAATAGTTCCTTCAAATTAAATGAATGGTAGTAGGCAACTAACAATACGGTACTTTGATTTCATGGTTGCATGTGTAAGAAAACTCAGTTTAAAAATGCAGTGTTCTTGTACGTTCAATTGACTTTATTAATTATTTTATTTCATTACACACACATACACCCAAACTTAATAGATAAATACAACAATCACAACAAAATATTCAACACACCTCAAAATTGACACTGACAACTTTTAACAATAATCTCAAAACCAGAGGAAACATAACACCAATCGTCCATTTTGTTTTGTACTCCTACGCCACAGTTTACGAACTATTATAGGAACAAATTCTTTAAAAGTATTTTAACAGGTCATCTGCCGAAATCGTTCAGCTTACGTAGAATATTCTATAACACATTCTCTTACGTGGTTTGGAAAAACAGCTCTGCTGAATTCCGCCACAAGTCAAGGCAATTTATTATTATCATTATGCAATGAAATCCACCTGAATGTTCAATAGCGTCGCTACGAATTTCCTGTTACAGATACCTCAGTCATATCCATTAAAGCAGACCGTGGAACCAAGTTATGCCTCTAGATTGCAAGCCAATCAGTTTTACTCAAACGTTCCTCCACCTAATCAGTCTCACTACTCCAACAGTCCCACCTTGCCGTCAAACTCAAAATTTCTTCCTCAGCATACTCAGGACAACAACTATGCGAATTTACCACGGGATAGCGATCATGGTAATCAATACTCCAATCTGCCCAGGACTGGCTCAGCTATGAGCAACGCATCGCTGCCTCGGCAAGGTGAGTTGTGTGCCAGACAATTGCCGTCTACTAGTAATTTACTTACACTATCAGGCAATTATTACTGTAAATGTTGATTTACCAGTATTAATTCCAGCTGTGTTTTTAGGTGCTTCTGCAAATTATGGATCTAATCTACCGCAGGCTGTACCCAGCACTTGTTCCTTGCCTAGAAATTTAAACTCCCCGGCAGTAGGCGCTGGCTCCGTCACTAATTTAGGTCCTAAAGGGTACACGAAACCTGATCATGTAACCTACAGTAATATACAGGTAGGTGAACATTTTAAAAATAATACAATTTTCTAATGATTTTTCTTCTGTCAATTAAAAGAACTGTGTATAAGTGTAAGTTTTTACCTTTGTTTTATTTTATCAATTTTATAGGTAGGACAGTCCAGAAATCAGGATGGTTTAATTTACAGTAATCTAATACATCCACCGAGAGAAGGAGGCAATGTTTATAGTAATATGCCTTCCAATACCAACTCTTATGCTAATGGCGGTAAGTAACGGTGGTGGAATAACATCGAGGGTTATTAGATAAAAAACATAAAACACACCACAGAAATTAGACATCCCCCAAATCCAAAGAAAAAGGCTGTCTATACATTTGTTTAATTCGACTGACCGGTATTATTGCCAGCCTACATATAGGGTGGCCCATAATGTAGTGACACATTTTGAAGTCTAATAACTTTGCCTCTGAAAAACCTATAGGTAAGTTTTTGGTGTTGTTCGATAGAAAAACTCAAGAAGTTTTTTGTGTTGCAAAAAAATACAGGGTGAACCAAAGTATAAAATGATTTTAATTAAAATATGGAATTCAAGAAATTTAATAACAAGGAAAACTAACATAATAATAATAACTAGCCTAATTTTTAAAAATTGTGTCTAAAAGATGATGACCTTCTCTTCTTGAATATTCTTCTATTCTAGACACCATATTTCGCATAGCATTATGGAACATTAATGGAAAAATATTCCGGATTTCTGTTCGAATATTTTCTTTTAACTCGTCGATATTTTGCGGATTATTGATGTAAACCCTAGATTTTCAACAATAAAAGCGCGATGAATCACTTTTCAAAACGTTCTGTCTATTTGTACTGTCTATTTGACAATTATAACAATTATAAATCTCTATGGTTACGCTTCAAAAAAATAGTAGTATACAGAATGTAACTTTACATAGTTATTTTTTGCTTTAAATGTTTATGATTTGGTACACCCTGTATTTTTTTGCAACACAAAAAAACTTTTTGAGTTTTTCTAACGATCGACACCAAAAACTTACCTATAGGTTTTTCAGAGGCAAAGTTATTGGACGTCAAAATGTGTCACTACATTATGGGCCACCCTTTATAAGAACAAGTGCGGACAAATTGTTAATTTACATATTTCAAATTGAGTGCACATGCACAAGTTTCGTGTTTCTACTGTAATATAAGGGTCCTAACAGTCAATATGATCATGCACACCATATGACTAACATAACCTTAAATTTTTAGTTTTTGCAAATTTATTTTCAATTTTTAATTTAATTTTTGTAGTTTTAGCTTGTATCCACTATAACATTTAAAAACTCTCTCAGACAGTAGATTTATAAAGTTTCAATATTGTAGATTATTAAAAATAGACTGCTAATTATAGGTTGGAATTCTAACCAACAAAAAGCACCTAATTTTATTAGATTGAGGCAATTAAAATTTTATTAATAATACACCGAACAATATTTTAGTTGATCGTACAAGAACCAAGCAGAAATTTTGATAAAATCGACATAATCGGAAATTTTAGAAAATGCCTATTTTTGAGGTTAGGATTAATAGACCCATGTAAAATGCTTTTAAAGACTTGTGCAAAACCAGCTCTAGGCTTAATCTATAGCTGAACTTCACTGTTTCAGCAAGCATTGTATTTTTCAAATTATTATATATATTATATGTTTAGAAATGAACAAAGACTATTATTATTATTTTATAATTTGTTTATGACTCTTACGTAATATTTGACCGCTGTCGTGGGTCAAATTCACATGAAAACAAGTTGAGCGTGCATGTATAATGATTTTACATTGTTTATTAGATGATTTGCCTCCACCGCCACCACCATTGGACATGACATCCGGCCTAGCAGACTACGCCCCCTGTACAGTAAATACCAATTTGCCGCCGCCTCCTGAGGATCTGCTACCACCTCCGTCTCCCGTTAGTTCGAGCTACAGCGAATTGAGACGGGCAACTCAACCAGGGCAAGACTTTCATAACTATAGCATGGGCTCTCAGGTAAATCTTTCTGTTAATTGGTCATAGTTTTGGCTTCTAACGGTGGTCGTATTGATGACTTTTCAGGAAAGGAGATGTGGTTTTATTATGCCTTGCCGATTAATTTAACATTAATAATTTGATAGATCATTTTGATAAAAGACAAAATTGTTGAATGTTTATTAAATAATCCAAATACGTAACTGACAATGTTTTAGTTTTAATTTAATTTAATTTTGGTTCAAACGCGCAGACGCTTGAGCATTACTGATGACCACACTGCGAGTCATGGATTTGTCTTTTAATAAAATGGCACTTAACACTCCAACCTTTTTTTCAATCGTTTATAGTTGTTAATTTTTTTTTTTAAACTCGGGCTGTAGTGACTTTTTATATAATTGTAATTTTTAATTCTGCTTTTGTTTGTCTGCTAACCAGTATGCTGAATCTGATTCTTTATATGGATATGGTGCAATGTCTCAGGTAATTAAGGCTTATTTAAATAATTTAGTAATTTTTTACATTATTTGTCATCTGTAAATTTGCTAGTCGTAGTATTTTTTCTGGTATGCGACACCGAGTGGAAAAGGCTCTAAAAATTTAATTTACCAAACTTAAACTTAATAAAATCTTACTAGTTTTATCTCAAATCTCTCTATACTTGCATGTATTTAGTAACAGTTAGTTTTACAAGTAATTATTCCTTTAAGGCCTAATATTGTTTTGAAAGTGTCATTTCATGTTGATCTGCCAATTTAAATTGCTATCTTTAATCTGCTTATAGTCTTCTTCTACTTACGAATCAATTTATGAGCCGATCAATCCCCGTCCTCCAAGTCAGATGTCTTCGAGATCCAACTACTCTCTTTATGCTCCGTACGTCAGCGGAACCAGCAGTGCCATGACTGGACCCAGCCAGTCGGTAAGCCAGATCGGCCAGAACAAAGAACAGGAAGTTGACAGCCTTACCGACCTTTTGGTACAGGGAATGGGTGGTAGCGTAGCAGGTGATACGGACCAGGAGGATATATACGGGATGTGTGTTAAATGTGGGGAGAAGGTATGAATATTGAATGGTTACATTCATTTATAATATTCAACTTGATGCCCAATCAAGAGGTCAGGCTTTATAAACATGTAGCAAAAGCTTATGTACATTCTTGAATGCATATTTAAAGAATGGAACCTCTGCGATAGTCATTAAATTAACTTTGTTTCAGATTATTGGAGAAAATAGCGGATGTACAGCGATGGATCAATTGTATCACACGAAGTGCTTTACATGCCATCATTGCGCAATAAATTTGCAAGGGAAACCGTTTTATGCTCTTGACGGCAATCCGTATTGCGAAGAAGATTATTTGGTAAGAACAAATTTTTTATGTGATGAAAGAACCTATTGTTCCATTTTAACGAGTCGTTCGTTGATAACTGCTAGTGTTTACTATTTTCAGAATACCTTGGAGAAATGTTGCGTCTGCCAGGAGCCAATTTTGGATAGAATTTTGAGAGCCACTGGCAAACCATACCACCCGGTTTGTTTCTGCTGTGTTGTATGCGGCAAGAGTTTGGATGGTATTCCTTTTACAGTTGATGCCACGAATCGTGTGCACTGCATTGAAGATTTTCACAAGTAAGCTATAATAATAATATATCTTTATTTATCACGGATAGCTTTTGTTAGAATGAATATTTATTTATTTCTTTTTAAGGATTTTCGCTCCGAGGTGTTGGGTTTGTAAGCAACCTATAATGCCAGAACCCGGGGAAGAGGAGACAGTACGGGTGGTAGCACTGGATCACAGCTTCCATATACAGTGTTACAAATGTGAGGTAGGTAAAAACAAATATGCCAAAAAATATACAACAAAATACTGTGTGCTAAAACATACTCATATTTAATTTCAAAGCTGTGTTGCTATTTAATTTCTCATACTTACAAATGTCCTGTTTTCATAATTCATGTATCGTATCACATTCTAAAATGAACATTGCTGTGATTTTCAGGATTGTGGGCTTGTCCTGTCGTCCGAGGCGGAGGGCAGGGGTTGCTACCCCCTGGACGGGCACGTCTTATGCAAGAGCTGTAATGCGAAGCGAGTACAAGCACTTACAAGTCATATGACTACAGAGCTCTAATTTTTTATGTTTATTGTAACCGACTTCGGAAGTCAAACTTCCCAAAACATTCCCGTTTCTATGGACTTGTGTTATTGTCTTGTCATAACTAAAGGATGATAGTTAAGTAGAATATCGCTTATGCTTATAAAAAAGGTGGAACAGTATTGATTTCGCGAAATATATCTAGTTATAAAAAATATATAAATATATATCTTTATCCTATCTATAATATAACCTTAAAACTGTAAATATTGGTTTTTAAGAAAAATAATTTGATTTGATTTCAATTCTTGGAATAATGTACAGGGTGGTTCAATTAATGACCTAACGTAGTGGCTGCCCTCTATATTATTATGTAATAATGTAACTATATTTAATCAAATATTTAGTAATATCTTTTATTATAAGAAAAATATATATATTATTACTTTTTAGGAAACTTTCTCTCAGAGTCTGAGACTTATTTTGAAGAACATTATATTAGCTTTGACTATAGAATATGATTTCTAAAAAATTTGTCGGAATTCCACGAATATCGACATGCTAGCTAGACTGCACTAAGTACAAAAATATATCTTATACATTCCAATTTTGCAATTTTTATACTTTTTATATACTTACTAAATATATCGCTGAATATTGAAGCCTCGTTGTTTTGCATAGGAAGTAATTCTTTTTTCAGCATTCCTGTCATTTTGTTCTGAAGCCAAAAAAAAACACCTAGTTATTTTCTCTGAGTGGACAAGTTAAGTATTAAGACCAAAAATTTACCAAAAAGACTGTTAAGGATTTGTTAAAACATGTTAGCATAAATATTATATTATTCATTAAATGTTTTGTGATAGTCACTTTTAAATATCGTTACATATGTCGTCAAGTATATTTTTCTCAAAAACGGTTATTTTAAAATATTTTAGCTTGTTTCTGGCTGCAGTAACGTGTTTCTCTGTGTCGAAGAAGGTAAATTACTTCTAATAGGAGAAGGAAAATTTCCTTGTTTTAAATAACACGTGGCACACAGAGACCTTTGTTGCAGCACTTTGATAATTTATGTTTTAACAGGCTAGTGAAATTTCATCTTAAGATACAATGAAAAGTAGTGTTTTACGGGAGAGATAACCAATACTCGTCTAAGACAAGTTTCGTACTCGGTCTAGTGACTTAGGATTTTCATTAGAACAAATTATTAAAAATATTAATTGTAACATGGATGCTAATTTGTTTAAGTAAAGTGTTAATACTCATTCCTTCTGTTACCTTAAAAAATTTGCGGCCCCGCAAAGTTTTAAAGATGTCTTTTTTAATAATAGTCATTATAATTATTAATTTTTTGAAACTGCTAGAAATGTATTATTCGTTTTTGGAGGTTAGAAAACTAACCAAAAATCAGAAGTTATTTTTTTAATTACCAAATAATTGCGAGATATAAATAATTTATTATTAAACCAAAGCTTATAGGTTTATTGAAATAATAAAGATGTGATTAAACTTATTATTATCTATCTATCTAATCAATTTTGTTTCATTTTTTGTACATTAATTTGTTCTTATGAATATCTCGCTCTTTCATTGATATCTAAGGTAAGACGCACAAATATAGGTCCACGGCCTTTAGAAAATAAAGAAGTTATATTATTGTGATGTTAGACAGGTAGTAGTTTTTATAAACAATTCGTTATGCTTTGCACCGCGAAGTGGAACTTTTTTTTCTACTGAACAAATATGCTGCTTTATTATATTTTATTTTATTTTATTTTACTATAGACCTAATATTTTTATATGGAACCTCATAAATGCTAGTAAACCACAAAAATAGGCAACCAGGTAGATATTTAATTTTTTTTGGCATATATAGAAGCATTGAGTGCTGTGGTTGCCTAATTCTGCAATTTACCGGTTTACAATCGTTTATGAAGACCCATTACATAATGCATATACTGTAAGCCTATAACTTTGCCTGTGGACAGCCGTTTAAATGAAACGAAAAAATAAGTATTATTGGTATATCTCGCACATGCAACAAATGCCTAGTTTTATTAAAAATATTTGGAAAAATAGGGTAAGCATAATTGGCTTCAAGTTAAAAAAAATGTGTTTAATTTACTAACTAAAAATAGGTACTATTCTCTTAAATTAAATTAGATAATAAATAAAATAAAAATCGAAAATATTAAGATATTTTATTATTTAATAAAATTAAAAATATTTTCAGTGGGGAGGCACATGCTTGTGAGCGATATACCTTATTACCGAAGATTTACGAAGCATTATAATATTTATTTGTTTGTATCGTTGAAACGGCTATCCACCGGCAATGTTATAAGCATACTGTATATAAAATGTGTTGCTTTTATTTTATGTCGTACTTTGCTTGGATCATGTTTCTGTTTATATATGTAGATTTTAGTTTTAGAGAATAGAAAATTCTGGTCAAAATGTAATAATCATTTGTGATTTTTTTATAGTATGTAATTATGTGCCAATGAAATAAAATGGTTTTAAATAGGTTGAACTCAGTATATTTTTCGTATGAAATTATCAGAAATCACCACCACACCAAAGATATAACCTAAAAATTTGTAAACGAATAAGATACAATACTTCGCGATCGATAATTATGTGTATCAGTACATGTATCAAAGATTACTAGTAGGTATCACTCTTTATTGACATATGTATCTACCGCTCCAATTATCGTAATTGACTATAATACAATATGAAATTATTAAATAAGTTTTTAAATAGTTCTTTTCACAAATAGTTTTTATTTATACGTTTAATAATAAGTCTCAATAAATTGCTAAAGATGTATGTACAAGTATACGCAGTGTAATATGACAACGTAAACAATATTTAGCCTCTTAATGGTGGTAACATTGTGGTACGAATCGAATCAAAATGCTGACAACCCTTTGTCGCCACTGTTCCTAAACAGTTACGTCTACGCTTCTAATCACTCATGACATCTATCGATTAGAATCGACAGTACTGATAATTCGTTTGAATATTAACTTGAATAATTCATTACAATTCAAGAGAGAATTTTATGTTTTATTAATTGTTCCCGCTTCTATTTCGATTTTTAAGAGTCCCGATAAATTATTAACGACAATGCAACGACGACACCTCTTGACCAATAGTTGAACTTATTAAAAGCGGGATTTCCAGAAGCCCCTAAAATGTTCTAAAAATATAACATTATTGTACATACTGTATATCTTTTCTCTTTATATTAAGGAAGTTATTGTCATTTTATCTTACTTTTAACTTATTTAACTTTATTGTGATTTATATTTATCTGGTATAAATCATTTTTAATGTTTACGTAACTTTCTGTTTGCCGCGAAGTCTATGACTAGTGCTATCTGTGATTGATGATAGGAACTGCAGTCGCCATCCTGCGCAATAAAACTGTACTAAAATAATGGTAATTCAGAACGTGAATTTATCAACTCGTCAGTAATCAATAATTCGCTTTCGGCAGAGGTTTGTGCTGTGGAAGTTGGTCAAGAATTTTTATGTTAAATAATAAAAAATGGGGTTATTTTTCGTAATTATCGATTCATTTTATTTTAGTGTGGGTGTTAAATTTAAGGTTAGTGATGTAACATATGCTTGACATATTTTCGTTTTGAAATCTTGTGAAATTCCGGCTTTACCCCATTTTTTGAGGTTATGTTGCAACATTTTTATCGGCAATGTTGATATTTTTTTAATTTATGCACGTTAATTAATGATCGAGGATAAAAACGTGTCCGGGCAACTTTTTTATGTCACAATAGATCATAATTGCGGTTAAATATTAATTTTTTCATAGTTGATTTGCGAAGTGACTTAATTGAGTCCTTCAGTTTATTGATGAGGTTGCAAATAATTTAAACAATACCTTGAACCAATAAAATTGACTTAAAGTAAAACACTTCATTTGGAGTGACGCAGGGATTGTGTTTGAGCCTCTTGACTGGATTTAATCTTTGGTTTAAAGTTCTTTCTTGTCTATTTGCCACTAAATATTGTACCAATTAAAATCAATTAATATTTTCTGATATACGCTATGTATTTAAATTAAAACGACAGTGAATCGACGATATCATTCTGATTCGGGATATGAGCATGTGCACATTTTATAATAACATCGCGTGTTTGTCGAGCGAGGAAAAGAAAATAGTACAAGTATTAAGTAACGTAATTATCATACAACACAATTGACAATTTATTGCAATAAAGTGATGTGATTTGATTTGTTTTGTATCTTTTAAATTCAGTTTTCTGCGGAGTTGCCGGGAGTATTGGGAACTCGGGAAGGAGTAAAAAAATGATGAATTTTTAGTTTTAAATTGCTGGTAACATTTTTGTGGTCTGAAAAAAGAAGTTAAAACTATGACCGACGACAAAGTTTACAGTAGTGACCTATCTTATCCCAAAGAAGAAAAAAAGTGCCTAATTTACAGAATATTTGGTAAGTACGTGTTTTGTTTTAGTCTTTATAGACTTCTCCTCGTAAAGTTTCACGTTAGCCAACTGCTTAATTTTTTTGGAAATTTTTATTTGCACTATTTTTTTTAAATTTCGTTATTATGGAACAGCGAACAGTGCCTTAATCGCGGTGTTCGATTTAGACTGTGTCAAATTTAAAATAGAATAAAATTAGTGTTATTTGTAGAATTATAGTAATAATAATAGGTAGTGTAATACGTAATACTAAAAGCACAAAATAAAGAAAATGATATTCGCTTTGTTGGCAAGAAAATACCGTAGGTGCTTTACTTCCTTTTATTTTTGCAAATATGTATATCCACAGTGATAACCACCAACCCACCTTTTGATAAACTATACATTATTTGATATTATAATATAGCAACTACTTATACTCGTCAAAATTTGCTTCGGGACACCTTAAAATTGACCAAGATTTATAACGCTGTAAAACTGTCAAAAATGTATGGATTTGTGCCGGGTTTTTAGCGTTTCAAGGAAAATTTAATTGGCTTTCATCTTACCTATTTAACTCTAAGATAAAGTTACAAAAACATGTTTATACAGGGTGTCAAACGAATGCCTGTTTTTTAGTCAATTTTTATCTTGAGCACAGCGTTAACCAAACACCCTGTATATTAGAATTTTATAAAATTTCTTTGTCTTATGTGTCTGCTTTAAAACATTTTTTGAATTTTGATCCTATCGTTTTTGTAGAAAAAGATACAGAGGTTTTAATAAAATCGAGAATAAAATGTTACATTTTCACAATAAAATAAAAAATCTCAATCTTTTATACTTTTATAATCATAAGTACTCACATTAACATTAATATCTTTTATTCAACAATATTAAACATTAAAACTTAACCGTAATGTAAAATGTAATTAGTAATGAGTTGGGTCTCTGGATGTTATAAATCTCTGCAACGTTGTGGCATGTTCTGAGCCAAATTATTTATTATCTCGTTTGGAATTTAGTTCCACTCTTCTACTAGGGCTTTCTAAGTTTTCACAATGTATCAGGTTGATGGTTTCGACTAGATATTTGTCTCTGTAGAACATCCCAAATTTGCTCTGTAGGGTTTAAATCTGATGATAATGCAGACTACCACATGCGGTTTATACCCTCTTGGTAAAAAAACTTGTTTACAATACCGTGCTCTTTGTGGTCAATCACGATACCCAAATTTTAGTAATCAAATCCATCCGTTATTTTATTGAGAAAATGTAACGTTTTACTAAAACATCTGTATATTTTTTTACAAAAAATATAGGAGCAAAATTCAAAAAATGTTTTAAAGCAGACACATAAGACAAACAAATTTTATAAAATTCTAATATACAGGGTGTTTGGTTACCGCTGTGCTCAAGATAACTGAAAAAACAGGCATTCGTTTGACACCCTGTATAAACATGTTTTTGTAACTTTATCTTAGAGTTAAATAGGTAAGATGAAAGCCAATTAAATTTCCCTTGAAACGCTAAAAACCCGGCACAAATCCATACATTTTTGACAGTTTTACAGCGTTATAATATAAATCTTGGTCAATTTTAAGATGTCCCGAAGCAAATTTTGATGAGTGTTCCTTTAAATTGCTGTTTTCATATTTTATGTTTCAAAGTGTTAACGTATAGAGGTAAGGTGTCAAATGCATAAAAGTAATTCAATAGAATAATAATAATAATAATAATAATACTTAACAATAATAAAAAACGTCTTTATTATTTATAAGAGAAATCGTACAAATAAACGGACGAAGTTTAACTCTTATTAAGTAGCTAAGTACTCTTATCAGGGCCACCCTAACCAAGAGCTAAATGGGCAATAGCCCCGGGGCGCCAGTCTTTTTGGGCCGGCAATTTTCAGCCTTTTGGGACGGCAATTTTGCTTGCACCTTGCACTAAAATCAGTTTATCTTGCCTTCGTTTCTCCTCCCATGTGTTTCCTTATAAAGAGGGGCCCTTTATTGTTAATAGCTCACGGGCGCGAAATATCTTAGGACGGTCCTGACTCTTATAATATACTTAACCCAAACTCGAGCCCAAAATAAAGAATAGAGTAAAACAACATTTCTCAGTTTTAAGGATTTTGACTTTTTGAACTTGACTCTTAATAACTTTGTCATTTTCAACTCTCGAAACCTGGAATTTTAAGGAAATATATAAATCGATGCACTGTTTCAAAATGTGTAAAAATATACTTAGAATCGAGCTTAGAATGTTCCATAAGAGATGATATATTATCCTTTGCTGACTTACCTACCCTTGTACATAAATAGACTTTTCGTTGAAAAATTGAAAATTTTAGGAAAAAATACGTTTCACCTCGCGTTTCACTATTTAGGGTGTCCCATAAGTAATGGTAAAAATATTACGATTTAACCAAACTTACCTTAATCCAAAAGTTGATAATAACAGAGATACAGGATGGCAAAGTAAAATTTTTGTTTTGGTTTTTATTAAATAATTTCCTCGATAATTTCTTTAAAAATTGAAATATTTTAACAAAATTTGGTAATTGGCTCGGTAATTGGGGGTTTTTACGGCGAGGGATTCAAATCTATTCATAGTTTTGCTGTTATATGTAGAGGGCGCCACTTACGTAATTTGCGTGTCGTTTATACGCTCGTTTATATGTCTTAATGTTCTTGGGGATTTTTAAAACTTTTTTTTAAATAAAAATGTCTGTTTTCTTGTCTTTATTACGTAAAAAGGTATACCGTCTAAATGTCGCTACGAGATATTTGATTTTAAAGTATTCAGCTTAACCAATTTAAATTATTAGGAATGTACAACTTTTCAAAGTAGGCTTTAATTAAAACAAAAACAATAAGAGACGCTTTCAAAAAAAGAGAATTTAAAGAAATTGTTAAAAAAAACAAAACAAAAATTTTACTCTGACACCCTGTATCTCTGTATTCTCTGTTAATATCAACTTTTGGACTAGGTTTGGTTAAATCCTAATATTTTTACGTAAGGAATCTGCTATTGTTCTGTGTACCATTACTTATGTGAAAAATAATATTAACTTTACTTATAATATAATTTCATTACAACAAATAAAAATTATACAATTATTTTTGAATATTGAAAAAACGAGTGTGGAATTATTAGCAATATATAGGCCACCGTCTTTGTGCCCTTTGCAGTTTAACATCAGCTTACAACATTTTCTAGAAACCTACAAACAAAAAAGTAATATTAATCTAATAATCGGAGATATTAATATTGATATTCTAGGAGAGAGTGAAAACTCTCAGGAATATCTTAAATTAGGTGAATTTGGATACTTACCAACTATAAACTCATATACCAGAGTACAAGACATTTCTGCATCTTGTCTTGATCATATTTTTGTCAAAACTAAATTACCTTATGCAAATTTTCTTCCAGCAGTTTTAAAAATAACTATTACAGACCATTATCCAACAATTCTCCAAATTACACTACCTGAAATAGAAAATAACTTTATTAGATCCAATGATAAATGTTACAAAAAATATATTAATTATAAAATTCTTAATTTAAATTTATCTAAGGAATCCTGGGTAGATGTATATTCTTGTAATGAAGTAGAAGAGGCCACTGAATTGTTTGTAAAGAAATTAATTAAATATGTAAATAGCTGCACGACTACAAAGAAAATTCAAAAAAAATTTATTAAGAGGAAAAGTTGGATGACCAATGCGCTGATAAAATCCACTCAAATAAAATATAAATTATACAAAAGCGTAGAGCGAAATCCGGAAGACATACATATACTAAATGAATACAGACAATATAGAAACAGACTAACCAATTTAATAAAAATAACTAAAAATAACTATTACAAAGATCAGATACAAAATAATAAAGATAATCCAAAAATATTGTGGAACTGCATTAAAGATATAGGTAGTGATAGGAATAAAAAGGTTTCTATAAAAAGCATTAAAAAGGAAACTGGCGAAGTAACATCTAACACACCAGAAATAACAAACAGTTTTGTATAGACTTCTTCACAAACATAGGTCAAACGTTAGCAAAAAAGATTAAAAAACCCAACGAACAGCATAATCATAAGAGAGTAGTTAATTCTATTGTCCTTAACGAAACTGATGAGAATGAAGTTAAACGGATCATTAATAATCTAAAAACAAGGAAAAAAACAGGACTAGATAATTTATCAGCTGAAACTTTAAAAAAAGTAGTAGATAATGTTGTAGCTCCTCTATGTCATCTTATAAACGCTTGCATTCAACATGGCGTTTTTCCAAAGTCGCTTAAAGTCGCTGTAATATCGCCCATATATAAGTCAGGAGACAAGTTATTACTTGAGAATTATAGACCAATTTCTATTTTGTCAACCCTGTCAAAAGTATTTGAGCAGGTACTAAAAATTAGAATGACAAGCTACTTAGAAAAATATGGCATAATATCAGAAAAACAATTTGGGTTTAGGGAAGCTAGATCAACACAAGATGCTATAGCATTATTAACGTCAAAAATATATAATGCTTTAGATAAAAACATTCCTACGCTTGGCATATTTGTTGATCTAGCTAAAGCATTTGACACCGTAAGTCATAAAGAACTGTTAGATACTCTTGAAAATATTGGATTTAGAGGAACTTCCAACAAACTGATGGAAAGCTATCTAAATAATAGACAGCAATGTGTTAACATTGACGATTGCTTAAGCGAGTACAGGAACGTAACATGTGGAGTACCCCAAGGAACAATACTCGGTCCAATATTATTCACTATTTACATTAACGATCTGTTCAACTTACCTTGTGATGGTGATATAATCAGTTATGCTGACGATACTGTAATTTTGTACGAAGATGCTACTTGGACTTCTCTCCAAAATAAAGTTCAAAAAGACTTTCCAATAATTGTAAACTTCTTCAGTACAAAGTTACTTACTATAAATGCACAAAAAACGTTTTTTCTTCCTTTCACTAGTTATTCGTCAAATCTTCCAGATTTTTCCAAATTGTTAATTCATTCCAGCAGCGCTAAATTTGAAATCAGTTCTAAAAAATATATTAAGTATTTGGGTTTAACTATAGATTGTCATTTGAAATGGGATATTCACGCTAAGAACTTGGTAAATAAACTTAGAGGATTGATTGCAAAATTTAAATTATGTAAAGAGTTTTGTAATATACCACAGCTCAAAATTTTATACTATGCCTTAGTACAATCGCATATATCATACGGGATTATTGCATGGGGTGGCTTGAATAATATTTACTTAAAAAAAATCGAAGTCATGCAAAAATGGATCATTAAAATAATGTATGGTAAATGTTATCGCTATCCCACTAACCAACTGTATGAAGAAAGTCAACTATTGGATATTAGACAATTATTCTGTCAAATATTGCTGCTAAACCAGTACAAACAGAAAAATATTAGTTTACCTATAACACATAAGCACAATACACGGTATAAACAACATTCAGTTACCTTATCTATGGCAAACAAAACAATAGGGCAAAGATCTCATGCTTATATCGGCCCAAAAATATTTAATCTATTACCGGCTGAAATAAAATCTAATAATTCCACTAATAAATTTAAATATGATAAAAAAAATGGATTACTAATACACCAAGACTGAAAATTCATTCACTAGTTGATGCAAAGAATACCTATAATATAATATAAAAAATAAATAAATAAAAAATAGTGTGGTTGCATGTCCACTCTATTTACATTTATGGAATAATGGAGGAGGAACACAAGAGTGTAGTAAAAAGAGATTAATATCATAATAAATACATAACTGAAACCTATATTATAGATAGATTATATGCATATATTAGGGCATGTATTACAAAGTATGTTTACTGCGGGATGATAATTTTGAAAAGTTTAGCTCACGTACAGTTTTTTTTCTTTTGTGGCGACTTTCCATTTTTATCCATCTTGCTTTGCATAATGGTAAGAACCTCATGATTATGTCCATGTTTATTTTTATGCTTATTTTGATTTTTATTTTTATATCTATATTTGATTAGCTGAAAGATTTTGTTTTGTTTACTTAATTACAAATTCAAGTTTTTTTAATTTTTTAAAATGCAGATACTTTTCAGATTGTGTTATATTCCTTGTTATATTTATTTTTTCTTTTGTTAGTTATCTATTTCTTATCTTGATTTAATAGTTTTGTATATGCCACACATGTCTCTCACATACGGGTATATAAAACCCTAGTGGGCTTACCGAGTTTATTTTACATAATTAGTAATTTACTTTATTTTCATTATTCATACAATTTGTATATTTCTTACTTTTTTGTAAATAAACTTATTCTTATTCTTATTCTTATACCTTGCATATTTCGAAATTTTTGAAAATGTCAAAAATTACTGAAATAAAAGGACTTGACTTTTACTCCACACTGTATGGGACGAAATAAACGCAGGTGTTCTGCATTTGAAAAACGTGATTATACGTAATTATCGGCAAAACCGGAGGTTAACATAAATCTAAATATGAAATAAAAGCTACATAGTTATTAATTTCGATTTGATGCCCAATACCCGACGAGTCAACCATTACTTAAAAAATTGTTCCCATTTTCTCATTTTCTAATTCTTCTTCTCCGATGTTTCTCGGACTTTCCTGAAACTTCTTGTACAAGCTTCCAAATGTAGATTTTACAAACCCAATTCCAGTGATTGCCTAACTATACACACGTATTAAAGCAGGAAATGCAGGAATGCACGTTGTTTCCTACTTAAAAACTCTCTGAAACTTCCCCAGACTGCCTTAAAACTTCCCTGGGCTCCTGCCTCGGCTCCTGCAAACTTCCACAGACTTTCGTATTGCTTCCCTGAACTACCTACAAATTTCCACAGACTTTCTTAAAACTTCTCTTGACTTCCTGCAAGTTTCCTTATACGGCCTCTGAACTTCTCTGAAACTCCTTCTCGCGTAAAGTCTACTTCAGAGTTCTAACGCAGATAAAAAATTCCCGACAAAGGAGTGAACGCGGCGCGAGACACCCAAAAAAAGGCCATAAAATCCGGCCATAAAAGTGTCAAAGCCGACGCAGTTGATTGCAACTCAGGACCGTACTTAAAATTGTTGTGCCATGAATTACAATCTAATTAATTTAATGTATCGTTGATAAATAAACAGTTATTTGTTACAGTGATATATTTTAAAAAAATATTCTGTTTTGCTTGTGTTAAGATAGGAATAATATTTTATATATTGGTGGAGCACTGATGAATTTTATTAGTCTAAAATTGTATAAGGCACATATATAACCTATATTCCAAATATGACACAACTCGTTAGAAATACCGCGGAAGACTGTTAGTCCGTCTCTGCTTATAATACCTACGTCGTCCTGCTCGCCTTCTTACAGCATTATTTATGTGTGTAAAAAATTAAGTAAACAGTAGTGATCGTTAAACCGCTCGATAGGCGGTAAGGCTTTGAAATTTTTTATATGCGTTAGAGAAACGAAATACACTTTACACTAAACTTCCCTCACGGTCGAGCTCACGGTTTACCCCTCGGTTTTTGTTTATAAATGCTATGTCATATATCATCGCGGATGACTTGTCGGAATGACTGTAGCATTTTTATTTTTAAAAAATCATTTTTAATTGAATTTAATTGATCTGTTGATAAGTGCAGATTAAGTAAAGAATACATGCCAAAAATAAAACCTATAGACAGTACAAGTAGTGTATCTTTATAGATCTTAAGGTCCGCTTTCCTTAACGCTGATAAAAAAATGTAGTATTACTTTTCTGTCTAGTCATATTATTTTATTATTATAATACACACATTGAATACATACCCGAAACTAATTTATCACAGGTCAGAGGTTAATACATCGTTAAAGTCAACATAATTATTTGTGTTGTTAGTGTACAAAGAATGCAAAATGATTAGTCTGCACGAAGGAAACTTTTGGTTTTAAAGCAGTCATGCGTTTAAAAAAATTTGTCCGAATCTGGAAAAATTTAAATGTTCAGATTCGATTCATCAGCTAAAGTTTTTCATTAAATTTATCATATCTTGAAAAATCAATTTCCTACAAAATAAGCTCCATCGTAAAATTCTACGGAATTTCCAATTAAAAAAAAATAAATGAAATAATGCTTTTTTTATGTCAAATTGGACGTGTCTGCAATAAGCTTCGTATTTGTTGCTAATTTGTTTAATTAAAAATTCAAATTATAAATTTTCCCACCTCTATGAATATTGATGACAGTAACAGTAATTGTTATGTTTAAAGTTATTAATTTTTACCGAAATTTATTCGTTCCCCAACTAAAAATGAAAAAGAAATGTTGGTTGCAAGCTGAGGAATATACAGTAAAAAAAAAGGTAGTATACAGGGTGATCTACCACGAGCGTGTCAAACTTCAGAGGCCGCTAATTTTTCAAAAAATAAATGGACTTTCGTTAATAAACATATGTCCTAAAACGCATAATAAGGGAGCTACAATCCCTTGAAGGGGGATGATAATATCAATTTTTCGACTAAAAAAATGGAATTTTCATACATTACGACCTCGATGTAGGCGAATAAAATTACAAATTTCATATTTAACAGCTTGCTTCATTGGGGTAATTTTGAGGAGTGAGGGGTAGGTTTTTGAATAATTTGCGTGGAACGGTAATAAGCTGCTGAAAACCCCTATTGCCGTTCAACACAAATTATTCAAAAACGGCTGGTGTGACAAAAATTTTAAAAGATACTTTCTTCTGAGTCGATTGCCTGCGGGAAATAATTTTATTAACTTTTGCTTCGAAATTGACGTCAAAAAAATTTTAGAGTAAAAAACTACCCCTCACCCCTCAAAACTACCCTAATAAAGCAAGCTGTTAAATATGAAATTTGTAATTTTATGCGCCTTCATCGAGGTCGTCAGGCAGGAAAATTTAATTTTTTTTGTCACCACTTGTACTTATAATCGAAAATTGATATGATATTCATCATTCCCTTCAAAGTGCTTTTATGCGTTTTAGGACACATGTTTATTAATAAAAGACCATTTATTTTTTGATAAGTTAGCGACCTCTGAAGTTTGGCACACTCGTGGTAGATCACCCTGTATAGCTACTTGACATCTGTAATTTTAATTTGCATTATTGTTTCTGATTTTGTACTTACTATTTACTAATTATAAATAAATTGCAATGAAAAATATTTACTCCTTGCCCTTATAATTTAAATGCGCCCCTGCTTACGTTTCGACTACGTGAACCTATTAGCAGCCGCTAGATATGCAATATGCGTTTAGTTTGGACAATTTTTGTCAAGGTCTATAAAATTTGCCAGCGTTTTTTTGATTTTAGACTTTTCAGGTAAATCAAGAGTAAGATTGGGGGCATAGATATCCTAATGATAATCACAGATCTTTCAGCTCTTTAAATAAATTAATGGTAAAAAACATTTTTAAAAACAAGCTTTTATTTAAATGTTCTAAAAAGAAGAAAATAAACTTTAAATTAAATCAAACCCATCAATTTATTACATTATACAATTTATATGATATAAAAGCTTGTCGCGAGAGTTTAATATTGTATTCTTGTTTATTTACACACAGGCAAATCTCGCGACAAGCTTTTATATCATATAAATTGTATAATGTAATAAATTGATGGGTTTGATTTAATTTAAAGTTTATTTTCTTCTTTTTAGAGCATTTAAATAAAAGCTTGTTTTTAAATATGTTTTTTACTATTATAATTTATTTTTTATTTTTTCGTTTTTTTTCGTATTCTTCTCAGCAAACCCTTTTATTTGATACCCATATCATGGGGGTACATAAAAAATAACTAGTCCGCCATCTTTGGGAGTCCGCCATATTGGATTTAGAATGACGTCATTTAGCTAAACATGCAATTGTCACCCAAACTAAACGTGTATGCAAAATTTCAGCTCAATCGGTTGGGGATAACTATTTTAAAATTCAGTTGCAAGATTTGACCTAAACAAACAAACTAACATTCATACATACATGCATACAAACATTCAAGTTAAATAAAAGCTTGTAAAAATAAGAAGTGTTTCTAAAGTTTTTTGCTCTACAATTCGAATCAGGCCTCAGAATTTACCCATCGCGTCAGGATTTTGAGCTATTTGAGGTTAAATGACCGAAAAATTACGTTTTTGGAGATTTGAGGTTATGTATAGCAAAAAAAAAATTATTTATTATATCAGCTCATTCCTGCTAGTTGCATGGCGTAGTACTTACTATCTTTTCCCTTCAAGGTGAGTTTTCGTTTGCCCATCTACGATTTTTCTTATCGAAGTTATGGCCTTTTAAACATAATGAAATTTGAATATTTATAAGAGTTGCTAAATTAATATCAGATATTTTAAAGCGATGGCTCTTTGAGTTTGAACCTTAAATCCAAAGTCATAATGACTGGGTATAATAATCAGAAGCCTTTAAATAGTTAACCATGAAATCCTTAACTTTATGACCGAAATGTTATAACCCAGTCCCAGTCACCCAAATTATGGTACCTAAATCCAAATCTATGAATCCAGAGCTTATAAATTCTAAATCAAAAATCGATAAGCCCTTCAACCAAATCAGTGCCACATACCGTAAGCACATAAACCAACCAAAGCTAAACTTATAAGCTCTAAACCCATAAATCCTATAACGATACAACCTAAACCCATAAACCAATCCGTAGTTATGGGCACAGGGATAGTATTTTAGGGCTTACTGCTTATGGATTTTGAATTTAAGGGTTTCCGATTTATGGGTTTCAAGCTCATAGATTTAGGGTTTATGGGTTTAGAATTTAACCCTGTAGTTTTTCTGGATATATCCATATCCATAAATATAGGTATAGTGTTGTGGGTGTAGGTTTGATGAGCTTAGATTTATAAATTTGCGGTTGATTGGCTTAAAGTTTATGGGTGTAGGGTTTATGGATTTAAGGTTCATGAGTTTATGGGTTTAGGATTTATAAATTCACGGTTTACGGATTTAGGGTTTATCGGTTTAAGGGCTTTATGGGTTTAGCATTTATGTGTTCAGGTTATATGGATGTATCGAAAACTCATTTTGAAGGGAAAAGGTAGTACTAGACGATGCAACTAGCCAAAATGAGCTGAAATTTTTTTAATTTTCTATACATTATAACCTCAAATATAGCCAGAAAGGCAATTTTTTTGTCATTTAACCTCAAATATCTGAAAATCCGACGTGATGGGTAAATTCTGAGGTCAGATTCGCATTTTACACAAAATAATATGTAGGATGTATCAGACCTGTGAATTGAGGATTTTTACGGCTTGCTGGCTTGCTAAATAATCAGTTTCTTAAATTTGAAATTTCAATAGTCAAAGAGAGAAAAATTAGCTTCTGCCAGTGTATGGAAAATAAATGGTCTCGCAAATGGGTTACTATTTAAAAAAAAGTTGAAGGTTACAAAATAGTCAAATGAAAAAAGAGATACTTTGAAACTGCGAACATGAACATACCTTGTTAATGATACAACAACTTTTGCCAAGGTCGTTTTTACATAAATATAAAATTTGCTAGGTTATTGGCATGACATTTTGCAGCGTTTTTTCTTGGTAATCTAAGGAATCCTAGAAGTGTTATCCAACACGCAAATCCCAATAAGAATTAATTATCGGAATATTATTGGAACACCTCAGCTGTACTCCGAATAAAAAAAGCACCAGAAATATTTGTACTTGGAAAACTACCTCATAAATATTTAAATGGATATTATTAACGTACCTTTATTGACTTTTTTACATAGTGCCAATGCGTAGAAAGTGTAAAGGACAATAGAATCAATATTTGTATATACAGGGTGTCCCAGTTAAAACTCCCGGGGCCATTTTCTCGGAAACTTATAGAGATATTTGAATTCTGTAAAGGGCATTCACTAGACTAGAGTATATAAATATCTTCAGTTTTGAGTAAAGACGGTGTTCCTCCATGTTGAGATATAGAGATGGCGTTGCGATCCAAAGAAATTGTTCGATCCCAGGAACGTTGAAATGAGGTGCATGTGAAAGAACATTACATTCTAAGCAACTATTTTAGACTGTATACAGTCTAAAATAGACGCTTTAAAATATTTGTATCAGTTTGAAACGAGATTTGAAAAGATCAGAAAATTTCCATAGTACGTTCTTTTGATCTAAAATATAACAATGTTACAATAATTTATTGCACCAACCGCCCGAGAAGTTAGCTTAATTGCCATATTTTTTGGCCTCTATCAGTTTCGCGACACCCCTCTGTATTCGCATACAATATATAATCCGTGAACCTTGACCAATTGAACTAAAAGACTCGTGGCGACAATGACTTAATAATCCAATCCAGTACTGAAGTTCTTACAATGCACATACCTATATGTGATCTGGTTTAGCAAGTTATCGGTTTAATTAATTTTTTACGTGAATTCTTCCAAGTTCATTATTATATAATGGAACATATTAGTCAGGAAAATGGCCTGCAAATTCGACGATGAAAGTACTTATACCATATAAATACCAAAGTTTTTTTTCTCTCTGGAAGTTTTTGGTATGGTGGGCGGTAGGGAGGGGGGATTTTTTGGATCGAATGGTTACCGATATCTATCCGCATAGGTAGTTAGCGTATGTACTTCACATACCCCAATGAGTCTATAAACGATTTTTATTTTTTAAATTTTTTGAAATTATCTATGTCTAACGTAAATAATGCCGTTGGATTTTTTTCTAGTACTTAAAACGGCTTCACAAAAAATTTTAAAAATTGGTTAAAATAGAACACGCCTCTGTTTTTCCTTACATGCAATGCAACGGGGTTAAAATAGTAACGTCAATCGCTCGGTCGATTGCTTGTTCGAACGAATGCTGATAGAGTGTTGTGCACGTGACGTCACAAAAATATGCAGTTTTTAAGATTTTCGAATATTGTGTCGCTTATAAATGACTTTGTTTAGTCTTTATACAAGCATAATAACAACAAACATATCCAAATTGATATACTTATATTGATGTTGACAACGCCTTAGGGGTACGAGATTTGAAAGTGTTTGGAAAAATTCCCCGAAGGTGCCTGGATACTGGCTGGGGTTAGTTAAGTGACCACCACAAATTTGTTTATTAAAAAAAAGTTGTTGGGCGCCAGTGGCAGCGTGTTAACTAGATCTCGATCCCGGGTCGTACTTAATGTGATTGATCTCAGGGTGTGTTGCTTAATCAACAAAGGAGTTATAGTACTTGCACTTACCTTATAATGAAGGTCTAAGGTGAACTTAAAAAATGATAGCACTGGCACTTGAGCTTTATATGAATTGCAACCGGTGTAACCGGAAGGGTTCACCATTAATGACTGGACTAGTAAAAAATATTGGAATAAATTCCCAGCTCTGTTTGATGTTAGTATATTTGGCCTTGACCACCTGAAAGTTGGACGGGTTACTTCAGTTACACATCACATCAACATAAACAGTTTAATACAATAAGTCATTAACAATATAAAATAAATGCTCTATGATTCTATAAGTAGCCAATGTAACAGTATCAGTCGATCGCGATACAGTTTATGCCAGGCGGCAATGTCAATGTTCTAATTCAATAGCCAATAAATAGTTCGCTTACCCTTTTGGAGTAAGGTTACGTCTCGCTTTGATAATCCTGAGCGTTACAGAAGACTCACTAGGGCTTAACACGACGTAAGTATTGGTTTAAAGAAGCACGCACTAGATACACAGTGGTATTTGTTAAAGTTCGAAAAATTCCTCGGCAGCGGACACACACGTCCAATACGAGTATTTATTGAAAAAATCTTGACTACGGACACACACGGTCAATACGCGTATATGTAGAAAAATTCCTGACTACGGACACACACGGTCAATACGAGTATATATATAGAAAGGTTCGTAAAGTGTAGTGGTAGGTTATGAACACCTCACACTCGCGATAGGTTACACACGAATGAGTTAAAGTAGGGTTATGTTATATACCCTTCACAGCGAACACACAAGCACAAGGTAAGCACTCGAGATGATGATACACGTATGAATGTTCAAAGCTAAACGACGCCGACGCTTAATGGTGACGGGTTTGTAAGAAGCAATTCACAGCGAACACACACGCACAAGGTTAGCACTCGCGTTGGTTATTACACGTATGAGTTGTATTTGATTAAGTTAGAAACACTTCACAGCAGACACACACGCACAAGGTAGGCACTCGCGATGGATGACACACGTATGAAGGTTCAAAGCTAAACGACGCCGACGCTTAATGGTGACGAGTTAGTTTCTGGAGAAGAACCGACGTTGATGTTATGAATGCTCGACGGGAACTCCATATTCCCAAAATTTGGTTTTTCTTTTATAGTAAAAGTCAGAACGAAAATTTGTTCTAGAAGGTTTTAAACGTAAATAATTTCAAAAGGCCCCTGTCACGTGATAAAAATTAAATAAAATTTTTCTTAAAATCCCTATAACTGAAGTCTCCTGTACTTTTTGTTTAAAATTTTTGTATGGGGGTCTAGTACACCCCCCCACCATGATGTGGCTGTAATAATTTAATCCTCAGTGGGCACATAACAATGTTTCATCTCTAAACATGCTATTATTAAATTCATTGGACTTTCTTTAATACATGATGAATACTGGATTAAACATCATAAAATTCAAAACGTCTAAAAACAAATTATTAAAAAAATTTTCAACTCGCCACAAAATTCATTCATTATGGTCACCAATTAAAAAACGAAGTCCACAAGAAGATGTACATATTCTTTCGCTCTTACAAGCTCTTCAGGTGGACGATTAATCTCGCAAAATATAGTACATTACATACCGAGCTGGGAGGTGCTTCATTACAGCCGAGGGTTGACATCTGACAGAGGCGCGTAGCGCCGAGGTCAGATGTAAACGCGAGGCTGTAATGAAAACGACCAGCGAGGTATGTATACTATTTTATTTACAATCATTGTATAATAACATAATATCAGCATACAATTTTTTTATTTAATTGAATAGATAGTGAATGCGAATTAGGAAATTATGCAAAATAAGTAGGTAGGCTGCAGTGATAAAAGTTGAGCGTTGCTAGGTAACGAGCATTAAGGTTCTTCTGTCAAATAAATTAGGTTATTTCCACAAGTATTTATTATCAATAATTTCTGTTAAATTCGCTCAAAATTCTACAACAAAATGTTTGATTCTGACCATTTGTGACTTAGAGAGTGTACTTCACCAAATTTTAAAGCTGCTGCACAAAAGACAACCAGAAGATTTGCTGCCGCAAAGTGTGACGTTTAACTTGCCGGAAAAGTGACGTTTAACTAGCCGGTAAAGCTACTTTACCGGCTAGCTGGCTAGCTGGAAAAAAAGAGAGAACAAATGCCTGCCTCCCAACTTTTTATAAGCTGGCAATTGAAGCATTACATATATGATTGTGAATAAAAGTTATTTACTTGAACTTACATTTTATAATTAATAAACTGTCATGTAACCATAAAAAACAAATTTCTATAATTAATGCCGCCTACATTTCCATGTTTTCTTATAAAATACTCTACCTCTCTTTATTCGAGACTTGTTGTCTATAAACAACCTTATTTAAACTTGTTTCCACCATGGGCATTTTTTGTTGGTTTTTTGTTTGTGAGTTATGACGTCATCGTTGATTTTTTTAAATAGCAACCCATATTTTTTTCAACGGATTTCGATAGCGTACAATTTTCTGAGTACGAATATATCAAAAACGTATGACCTTGAAGATGGAAGTTTTCGAGATATTCAGTTCCAAAGTTTCAAAAATGTATGTACAGGGTGATCATTTATATTTTTATACCCCCCGTAACTTTGTTGTTTTTGGAAAAAGAAAAAAGTGTAAAGACAGAAGTTTTAGTTATTTCTCCGTAGATTTTAAATACGATAGAAAAACAATTGAGTAACGTTACAAACACTTATAATACAAATTTGTGTTTTTTTGTATAGTAACACGTTGTAGGGAAAAGTAAATAGTTCAAAAACCGCAAAAGATAAATACATATACAGAGACATATATGTATTTTTGAAAAGCTATTTTCATACTCTTTCATATTCCGCAAAAATACACAAAATATACAGCATGTTGTCAAACAAAAAGCGCAGTTTGTATAACTTTTTTTGGGGTTATTCAATTGTTTTTCTGATGTATTTAAAATCTATGTAAAAACAACTAAAACCAAAGTCTTCACACTTTTTTTATTTTTTGAAAAATAACAAAGTTAGGGGTCGGGATGAAAAAATATAAATGATCACCTCGATGATCACCCTGTACAAGCTATTAGGTGGGGCAAGCATCAACAAAATAAAACACAAACTTGCGGGAAAAAAACTCTAACAACTGTCAAAATTGTAATTTTTCCAGCCAGCGCTTCCTTAATAAACGATCAGTCTTTTGTCATAGCTTGTACCGAGCTTGTACATACATACATACATTTCTGAAACTTTGAAACCGAATATGTATCTCGAAAACTTCCATCTTCAAGGTCATATGTTTTTGACATATTCGTACTAAGAAAAATGTACTCTATGGAAATCCGTTGAACAAAATATGGGTTGCCATTTAAAAAATTTACCGATGACGTCATAACTGAAGAACAAAAACAAAAAAATGTCCAGTGACATTTTTTAGAATAAAGTTGACGTGACCAAGGATTTCCTTAAAAAAATATAACCGCCCCCCCCCTCCCTATCCGCCCAACCTACCAGAAATTTCCAGAGAGAAAAAACTTTGGTACTTATTTATGGTCTTTTCGATACCGACTATCTGGCGGATGATAAACTTTCATCGTCGAATTTGCACGCCATTTCCTATACTATATCGACGTAGGATTGAGCTTGGCTGCTTGGGATATATATGCCACCCGCGTACGGTTTGACTATAATATTAAGATTCCTGTTAAATGAAATACTGGATCCTGCCGAAATTCCACCGTTACGATTATATAGAAGCTCGTATTAGTCCTACTTTTAGAAACAACTTTCCTTGCTCCATCAAATTGAAAAATTTATATGTAATAATCGACCGATTATCAGATGTGCTGTCATTGGTGTGTACCTCAGAATAGCCACTTTTTTCAAATTATATCTAAGTAATTCTTAATCTTATTTGTATTATAATTATTTTTTTTTTGTTACTTCATCTTCTGTAAGATTTACTGGTTCATATCAAGCTCGAGGGACCAAATTTGATGTAGTGATCTTGACAGAACTTAAATATAAGGTAAAACAGATACTTTACACACTGTGATAATAAAATGCCACTAAGAGATAATAATTGTAATATTTGTAAAAATGTACTCTTTTGGTGAAAGATCCCGTGTATAAAGGATAAGTTTCTCGTGGTTTGGAATATTGCTTCTATACATATATTGGGAATATTGGGATCGCCTTCTTAAATAAATACTTAGGGGTCTTCATGGATCTAAGTAAAGCATTTGACGTCGTTAATCGCTTTACTTGTTGAAAAATTGTCAACTTATGGATTAAGAGGGAAATTAGGTGACTGGCTGCCCTCATATCTATCTGATCAGTGATCGTAAGCAGATCTCAAAGCAGATAGTTGAGCTAAATGGAAACATATCAGATATCCTGCCTGTAACATGCGGTGTGCCTCAAGGCTGTATCCTAGGTCCATTACTTTTTATATTGTTTTTAAACGATTTGCCAAATTTGGTCAATGAAAGAGACATTATCATGTATGCCGATGATACTACACACATAAGCACAAACACAAATATTCCTGAATCAAGTTGAGTTTAATTAAGTCAAGTAATAATTGTGCCAAAACTGATGAATTCGGACTTGCAAATATTAGTATTTACTGTTATAATCGTAGATAAAGTATAGTATTCAACTCATGATAATGCTAAATAACTCACTTGATGAATTACACCACTCGCCTGGTGGCTCGTGGCGCAAAATTCATCGGCGTGAGTTATTTAGTATTATCACTTGTCAAATAATATACTATTAACAAACTCCCCGACTCTACTGCAATGTCCGCCTATTGGAGCCCAGGAGCCGCACAACCTAGGCAGATCTAATAAGTTAACGAAAAAATTTACTCTTGGTGAAAGGTTCTCGGTTTGGAATATTGCTTATTACTTCTATATATTGAAGTGGAGTCTGTATTACTATTCACAATTGTGTTGAAAATTGTGGTTTAAATAAAATCAGTTATTTGTCACCTCCTTGCAAAGTCACAATATTTCAGAAGTAACTCGGACCTTTGTATAATAAGCTGCGTTTTAAAAAAAGATCAGCTTTGTTTTCACCAGATAAAACTTTGATTTAACGAACTTACAGAGTCTTGTAATTGACTAGGTACATGAAGAAAGAAAAAAAAAGATGTGAGCTGTACTTCAATTACAACGCTATTTAAAAATTTTAAAGAAATAATTTGATTTACTGGTTATATAAAATATTGTTATTGCCATGCTCTACAATGTATGCATGCTCTTGAACGTACTTGAAAAAGGTATCATTAGCGATCTAATGATGTCATTCCACGTTTTCTAAATAATTTCACTTTTAAATCGAGTAAATTTTTATCCGATCTTTTTTTTATGCCGAGTTGAAACTTGAGTCACGAATCGAGATTACAGAAGACCATTAATAATGTATGTTGGCGTGGGTGTTAAAACGTACATATATGTATATTGTTACGAAAGTAATATCCAACTCCAAATTTAATAACATGTTGAAAATTCAGCGTAACGATCGCAGTTGCTTGTTATCGTCGGCGCCGGTTCTGTGGATTTTTTGCACAGGGGGGTGAGATCCTGTGATGGCCAGTAGTTTCTTTCCGCAGTTTGTTGTTAGATTAGGGCGCCTCCGGCGCCCTTTAATCGATGGCGCCCCAAAAATGATGAATTCGGACTTGCAATGATTAGAATTTATTGTTATAATCGTAGATAAAGTATATTATTCGACTAGTGGTAATGTAGTAAATTACTCACTTGATAAATTATAGCACTCGTCTCGCGGCTCGTGCTGCATAATTCATCGGCGTGAGTTATTTACTACATTACCACACTCGAATAATATACTATTACGTTAAGCTCGATAAACATTTCCAGTTGGAGGCATTTTTGATCGAGAATGAATTTTTACCGAAAACTAGCAATTTAACAAACTGGTTATGATAAAAGATCATCGGACGAGTTTGAGCTAACAGGCAATTGTAAAGTCGCAGGTACTTAGGAGTGGTAAACATTAATACGCGATAATTTGTAGCAATTACTTTTTTTACCTCTTATGAATAATTTGTGGTTTGATTATATTGTATTTATATATGTATTATATTATATAATATTTAATGCATTAATAAAGACTATTATTATTATTATTATTGATTACATAATTGATTTATCATTGAAAATGTGTTATTGTAGACGTTACATCGCTCATTTAATTGGTGCAGTTATATAAACTAGACATTCCAGCATTTAGTATGTAAGTACATAGCGCATACAGTTTGTATGTAAGGCAGGCAGAATTGATTATTTAGCTGTGAAATCTATAAAGATGTCTGCATAATAACTAATCAAACAGTTTGAACCTTATATAAACTTTGTAGTCTAGTTATTTTACTATCATTTTATGAGTTAAGTGAAAATAAATCGTAGCTCTTTCTTGCATGGATAAATACCCTGTCCTGCACTGATTTGGGATAAAAATTTGTTCTACACATATTAATACGCCTGGTGAAGGATCATTCGAGAGACAATCTAGATCATTTTCTTCTCATGTTGATGCGAACTTGAACTAGTCCTATGCGTGCATAGGAGGACCGTTATTTTGGAGAGTTTCATTGTAAATTTTATAAAAGTAAATGTTTTCACATAATTAACAAATCCCACTCATAAATTGCCTTTTAGCTCCATAATAGAAATTCTCTTTCGGCAATCGATGACCTATCTCCATGTCGTTGACCCTTTGTGGGGATATCATCGGGCCATTCTGATTAATTTTACCTAAATGGTATTGTGGAAAAATTTCAAAAAAATAAAATAAACGTGAAATAAGTACTCCTAAATAAGCAAATAATTCTGAGCACTTTTAATACGAACGAAACTTCTTAATTCATTCATAGTCACAGTCATAAACATAACAGCCTGATATAAATAAATATTAGAGAATATTCTGTGTGAATGTGAAATATCATCCTGTCACTTTTCCTGTTCTCTGTCCTTGCTCGGTTTATGGACTCGATTCAATCTCAATCGTCAACTGATTATGATTACTGCCATATGTGCTCAAAAAATAAATATTCCAATTATTAATGTATAGCGGACGTGGAAGTAAAGGATAAAATTAATATTTCAGAAACGAAGTTATAAAAAAACCTTCGATGTTATTTTTTGTTTAATGTTTAATACTAATTTCTGACAATGACGTGTTCAATGTGGGAGTAATTACATAATTGACGTTATTTTTAATGGTGAGGAGAGAAGATTGACCTGCTGTTAACTATTAGACCGAGAGCTCGTGTGGAAAATGATTAAATGGAAATATTCCAAAGATTTAATGCGTTTAAGCACATGCTGCCATCATAGTAAATGTACCGACACTCGTTTGCCGCCACTGCCGCCTCCTAGTGGCGGCGGTAATTCGGGGGGAGCTGTTGAATCGTTTTTCTCGATTTTGCTTCCTAAGAAAGTTATGATTTTTTGAAAAGGGACGATTTTGTCGGTTTTTAGCGATTTTTCAGATATACCACCCTTTAGAAATGCGCTACAGCGTTTCCCTTTGGATCCAGAGAATCGGGACGCGGACGGCGGGCAAGAAGAAGGAAAAATGAAGGACTCTTTTTTTCCCACCCATCTCCGATAGGTATTAGCCGAGATATGAATTTTTTAAAAAGGTCGATTTTGCCGAAAAATTATACTTTTCCGGAGGCCCTTGCTCCTTTCCCCGGAGGATTTTTTCGACCGGACTTCCGGGAGAGCTAGAACCAACCTTCCTCTCTGGTGCCTGATAATTTAATGCTGCATTAAAAACAAATATTGATGCTTAAAAAATTAACGACCAAAACCAAAAAAACTTTTTTTTCGGCCCCTCGTCGCTCACCTAAAATTTTTTCTAGACGGAAAAAAATTTGAAGCCGTTCCATTTTTTTCGAGGCTTCCGCTGCGATATAATATAAGCGAAGATTTGAGATGTTTGAGGCGTTTTTCCGGCGTTTTAATTAATCGCGGGGTCCGGGGAAGCCGAGCACTCGGTATAAACGTCGAGAGAGCCGTTCGGAGACGCCCTCTACCGATCCCCCATCGAAAACCGCGAGAAAATCGCTTCGAAAATGGCCATTTTAGCGAAAAGCTTCTTATTGGTTCAATTTAAAATTCAATTTTTAACTGTCAAAGTCGATTTCAGAAGGAAAGGTCCGATTGAAAATCTAAAAACAGTTTCGGGATCCTGAAGTCGCCCCGAGTCCGAAAATGTATTAGTGCCCTCCTGGGATCAAAAATAAAAAATAATTAATTTGGCCCATTTTTGCAAATCATCCGCATAAATATTCGCATATTTTGATGGAATTTAAATGCATATTATTCCGCTCTTTATTCATAACTATTCGTAATAACAATGTGTTTACTGCTCGGCCGCGGATGGATATTAAGCAACGAAATTTTCAGGGATCCGAGAAAAAGGACGGTTCTAGCTCTTCTGAAAGTCCTGTCAAAAGAATCATCCAGGGAAAGAAGCAAGGGTCCCCGGAACGAAAAGTACCATTTTCGGCAAAATCGACCTTTTTAAAAAATTCGTATCTTGGCTAATATCGGAGATGGACGAAGAAGAAAAAAAAGATTCTTCATTTTTCATTTTTCTTGCCCACCGTCCGGATCCCGATCCTCTAGATCCAAAGGGAAAGGCAGTGGCGGGTTTCTAAAGGGTGCATGTCGTGAATATCGCCGAAATCCGAAAAAACTCATAACTTAAAAAAATCATAACTTTCTTGGGAAGCAAAATCGAGACAAACGATTACCCCTGGGATTTTCTAACTTTCATCTAGTTTTCAGAAAAAATGTCTCGCCGGTCCATCTCGAAGGAGCGGCGAGTTATTACCAATGGTTCATCACTTTCCTTTCCTACACATTCTTGTTGCTGATAACTAAATCTAAAAGACAATTAATTATATTCCTTTATATTAATTTACAATTGGACCAGCGCAGCGTGCAAAAATGATAAATATAATTTACATAGGTATTATTAAATTTATTATTATTATTATTATTATTATTATTAAATTGAATTGCGGACCGATAAGTATTGAATTGTGTATTACTATTATTACTGAAACGCAAAAGGTTTTTATCTGCCGTTCCCAAAGCATTTATTTCCGTACAATAAATACTTTTGCATGAATATGTGTTTTCCTTTTGCAGGTCAGGTCCCAGCCCGGCTCGTCCTCTACCTGTTATCATGGTCTGGGTTTTTGGTCTCCTTCATGATGAGGAACGACATAAATTTAGCCATCGTAGCTATGGTGGAACAGCCGGAACGCAAATTAACGAACGCCTCGAACGAATATTGCTACGTAATTGAAGAATCTAGCAATAACACAGCACCCGTGGTAAGTGTTTTTTTTTAAATCGTAGTCGTGAAGCTGTTCAGCCAAGCTGAACGCTATGACAACAGAAATTAATGGCAGTAAGTGTGCAAGTTGTACACCGTGAGCCACAAAATATTAATAAATTAATTAATCTCTTTAATTAGCGTAAGGCTCAATACTACGCCCTGTGGTACTCCCATATTTACGAGTCTATTTTGACAAACGGGTAGAGTTTACTGCCTTTAGTTTATGAACTGAGAACTGCGTCCATTTTTACAATTATTGATCTCAAAAATACCTACCTACCTAGTCATGTTTTTTGTGTATAGTGATTTTGTCGATTTTATTTTATCAAACATATAAATCATTATTATTTCTGAACCTAAGTGTTGACTTAACTTATCTTAGTAGTAAATTATAGTTACGTTTGAGATTGAACTTATTATCAAAAATATATTTTTGTGTAATATGCGTCACATTGAATATTATTAGATATAAACTTACAATTCATTTTACAAGACCTAATAGATATATGATTAACTATATGACCATTAATTTAATTAACACGTTCGTACACGTCCAAGAAATTTGACCAGAAACGTTTCCGATAAAAAAATTGCTTGATATGTAAACAACTATTATTTATTGTGTAAATATTTTATGCATGAAATTTAATTTTAAGAATTATGATTAGAATCACAAATAAAATCGGCTATCCTTGAAACAAATGGCGCAATATAGCGAAAGTAAGCGGGTTAAATTAGAGGAATTTTATATAAATAAAAATATCAATGAAATTAGCAATTTTTATGAGGTAAAATGATAATTGGTTTTGGAAGTATTAATTTCATTGACATATATTTATTGGGTATTCTAATTGTTGATTTTTCGAATCAGTCAGAAGTGGGATTACCACTATTGTATCCGATAAGATCTTGTGAGGATAATGTCAAAATAATCCAACTAAATAGTAACATTTAAATGTCGCAGGAGTAAACGTGTCAGACAGTCAAATTAATTTGTACTTAAAATATTATCTTTTATCAGTATCACTCTGTTATATATAAGCAATATTGTTCGCAATTATAAGCACATTTATTTAATAATCGGATTAGATTGCAAATATTTCATGTATCTGGATTTAAAATAAATGACTAATAGATAAAACTTTCAAGCCGAGACAGTCTTATTAGTGTAACCTACTAAGTCTAGGCATTTTTTTACATTATGTTCGACGAGGAAGGGTTGTTTCGAAAAACGAAAAAAGAGTTAACATTCAACCCTATAAACAATTTTTATTTTATTTTTTTATTTGTTTATTTACAAAATAACATAATATAAATTATAAATAATTACATTATGCATACTTCGATGTAAAATACTAACTATACAGGGTGAATACACTGAATAATTTTAATCCGTTATCTCTATGGTCCGTAAAAATTCTTAAAAATAGTCATTTGTAACAAAAATGAAATACAGTCAAGAAAAAGTTTTTTGAATATTTATTAAATATTCATGACGCTCCTGAGCAGAACAGCTGTGTAGTGACATAAATGCCAGTACCCCCACTCTTCTTAGCTACCGTGTTGTTGGCAGTTCAGCCTGTGCATAGATGATGTCAAGTGTGAATTTTTCCTAGTGTTTTAAATTTCAGTTTTGTCTTCGTAGCTACCACGTTGCCGGCGTAGTTCAGCCTGTGCATCCATGATGTCAAGTGTGAATTTTTCTTAGTGTTTTAGATTTCAGTTTTGGTTTTACTTGGTAAACACTGCGAATACTGCGTGTGGGTATTTGTTCGTAACCAAGTCAATGTCAAGTTCACCGGTCAGTGTATCCCCAGTGGGACGAGTTTAGGGTTTTTTGTTGAAACATTAACTATGGAATTTTGAAATTAAAACACTGCGATTTCATTAATTATGCTATAAGAAATTACAGATTAAAAATATTCACTGTATTTTAAATTCACCCTGTATACATATTTTCAAAAAATAGGCAATAGAAAATTCAAATTATTTTCTTTCTTGACGACTATTGTCACTTCTGCCTTCTGCCATTCTGGAAGTAAATGAAAAGTATTCATAATTTGTTCCATAATATTTATCACTGAACAAATCTGGATTACGAGATGGCCTTTAAGTACTATAGTCGAGACTGTAGTATTTATAATTGTCCATAAATTCCATTGATCATTTTAAACAAAAAATTTAATTCAAAATGATTTCGTCCCTTCTTTAATAATAATATTTAGTAGCAATAGTCCTGGGTACTGTTTTTCTAACCATTTATTAAGTGGAAGCTCATCATCTGAATCAAATTCATATTCCCTTTTAGAAACTTCCCACGCCTAAAACAATTTGTTATGATGGATAAAATTTAAAGCATCTAAGAGGCTAAAGGCTAACGGAATTTTTATCATTATCAATTGCCTCTAACGTTTTCGTTAAAAATTTTCCTGTAATGGTTTTTCAGAGAATGTATCATTTTGAACTTGTGTTGGGAGGCATAAGAACTAATTTATTTTGTTTTAGCTCAACGTCAGGATGAGCTGGATAGTTGTCAATCAGAAGAACAATTTTTCTATTTCCCCGTTTTAGTTCTTCATCCTATTCACGCAGTTCTTTCGTGAAAATTTATGTTATCCAGACCTATTATTAGCATGTGCAAAAAATAAAGTAATAGTTTACGTCTCTAGTGTTATTAACAGTCAGTGAATTAATCGTAAAGAAGCTTCTTACATTTTTTCTGGCTGAAACTGACTTACCATCTAGTTCACAACACGACCTCACCAGTGAGACACTGTGCGTCTTTCAAACCAAATAATTATTGCTTTAGATAATAAAAAATGTTTGCCCGAGTTATTTATTGATTTTTCCAGAGCTTTTGACTGTGTGGATCACCAGCTATTAAAAGCCAAACTGTGCAAGTATGGCGTAAGAGGTCTTCCCTTACACTTAAACGATAGTCGCGCTGTAAAGGAAAGTGTCCTTCAGGGAGCTATATTAGGCCCTTCCTTTTTTTAGTTTCTACAAACGACTTACTTCTTTATCTTAAAAAACCACCATTACTCTCACAAATCAAAATTATCGGTGCATGAAATTAAGACGCACCCTGATGAGTTCTCTAGTAGGTACCTTGTACTTTCAGAAAACAATAAGATTACAGCCGAAGCGCCTGCAAGAACTCAATCAGTTAGTGTTGATGATTGCTAATGACTTTCAGCCATGTAGTTTTGTGATACTTGAATAAATCATTCATGTTATTTTAAATCTCGTTTTAAATATATTATTTTTATTTGTACCAGATAAAGCAACACAAAAGCTTATAATCTCCTATGTGCCCACCTTTGGCCCCTTCAAAGGAGTGGCAAATTAAAATGTTTTATTACTGGCCTTACTATTTGCCGTGTGACTGATAAATTATTCATGATTTCAAAGGCTAGATAAGATAGCTTTCGGGGACTACCTTGACGAGTAATGTTTGTAATGAGGCCGCCTTATTGACATACCTACATATGATTTAATTATCTCTATATCATATTTTGACTGCATAAATCAATTTTTATCTCCCATCGTAGATTATTTGTGCGTACAATTGAATAATAAAACGGGGGCATGTTAGCAATTATATTTTATGCAGTGTTGTTACCAAGCCCTCTCAAAGTGGTTTCAATATTTGAATCAAGTATATGAGAAGAGAGAAAGTTCCTGGATTGCACAGTACCGTTTGCCCACTATACAAGTCAAAAAACACGGGAGAAAAAATCTTGTTGAAAAGTCAAAATGTTAAACGTTACTTTAGTCTAACAATATTTTGTTTAAATGTAGCGTTCATTACGTAATATAACAGGCCCTAATGCTGACCCTTGTGGGATGCCACTATTATTATTATGCAGTGGAAAAATAATTTATATACAGTTCTCCGCCAACATTATTGTCCAAAATATGCCATTGATAAGCCGATTAATGCCTTATTGGAGTGCCATCGATTTGGCATTTTAACTTCGGGGTTGTAACAATATGAATTGTTTTCAGGATTATGGTGGCACTTTCCAGTGGTCTGGACAAGTACAGAGTTACGTGTTAGCCTCGTTTTACTGGGCGTATATTATTTCTCAGGTGGTGGGTGGCCTGGCCACTCAAAAGCTGGGCACCAAGCGTGTATTCGGCTACGCCCAACTGGCGACTGCTCTCTGCAGTCTGTGCATCCCTTGGTCGAGCGAGACCCACTATGGCCTCGTGATAGCTCTGCGGTTCATTCAAGGATTCGCCTCGGTAAGTGATCTAAAGCAGTTATTTTGCGTTTGGAGAAAGAATTATTTAAATCCAAAACAAATAATGTTCAAATTTAAAACACAAGTAAATCTTAAATCCATGCCAATATTTACCCTTATAGCATATTCGATATTACTAAATACTGTTTTTCATATGTTAGGGACTAACATGGCCCGCTATGTATGCTCTAGTTGGTCACTGGATACCCGTTCCAGAAAGAAGTCGATTTATGTCCAGCTTTCAAGGTAAATACTCAGTCTTCTTTTGTTTCACTTTTTAATTAAGTCTTTACTGAATTATGAATTATTTTTGTAGGTTTCAGTATTGGAATAGGAATAACCTACCCCCTATGCGGTTTCCTGATCGCCCACCTCGGATGGCGCTCCGTCTTTTACACCACGGGTTCTATTGGCATCCTGTGGTGTCTCATATGGTACCTCCTGGCTTTCGACAGCCCTGAGACCCACCCAAGGATCAGTTTAAGCGAGCAGCAGTACATCAAAGAAAACACGGTTAACACCTATGCAAATTCGAGAACGCAAGCGGTACCGTGGAAGGCCATATTGACATCCATGCCCGCTTGGTCGATCGGCATTACCACCTTTGGTAGAATCTGGGTCCATTATATCTTCATCATTCCAGGGCCGACTTACATGAAGAGCATTCTTGGTTTTAGCATTGAAAAGGTGAGCAATATTGCATTGGCGTGAAGATGTTTTCATTAAATATTGTGTCTTTGATTTGATTGGCCGGTTTTCATCGTTCATCAGACTTTGTCTTGAGTTTTCTGGGTTTGCTCAAGATATCAGTCGAAAGTAGTCGCTGCTATAAAAATGTAATAGTAACTCATTGTTGTAACAAGTGATTTTCTGTTGGTAATTATTAATAGCACTCATTTTCTGTATAGCAAATTAGCAATAATTGTGATATTAAAAAAATTTTGACTTTACGGAGTAGAAACGTAAAATCGATTTTCTGGCATTGTTTCAATATGCCGTGTAAAGTCCGTGGCATGTACCCAAGGATTGTTAATACTGCTATAAAAACGTCCAGTGTTATAAATTAGTTTCCATTTTACGTCTAACATTATCGTACTCACTTGTATCGCCTTCGCCTAGTGTGATGGGGATTATAGATTTTTTGCTTCTTTTTTAGAATGGTTTGCTATCAGGAGCCCCATTTATTTGTAGTTATGTCGCATCAGTATTATTTTGTTACATTGCCGACAAACTGGTAACGAAAAATTATATGTCCCTGACCAATGTTCGAAAACTTATGACTGCCTTATGTAAGTACTTTCACTTTTTATTATTTAATTTTTCAGATCTAGAAAATCAAATTTAAAATAATCAGTTCAATGTAACCCTTGCGTTGCACGGAAATTCGAAATCCAGTCGCGTAACAAATTTTTTTTATTACAGAGACCACTTCCAGCCAGATTTTTACTCCTTTCTAGATTCTTGTTCATTTTAATAGTTTATTAAGCTTTAAAGGTTAATATTAAATAATAATAATAATAATAATAAGAAAATTTTATTGCCTTAGATAGATAAACATTTAACCATTTAACGTGACTTTAATTTTGCAAATACAAGCTATAGCTGGCTATGGCTTTCTTAAAACCCAATTTTTATTCTCTTTAAAATAATATATTACAACAATGGTTTATTTTAAAAAATAATGGAGTTGTCGCCATCATTTGATTTTTTTGTTTTCCTCCCTAATTTTTATGAAATAACAGTTGTTATTAATAACTCAAAATCTAAAAGAGTTAGCAAAGATATTACAATTTTTTCAAAGTCTGCATCAAAAAGTGCTCTAAGAAAGAAAAAACCGCATTAAAATATTTTAATAAATAAAGTTATAATAAAAAAATGAACCTTCGCTGAACCACTTTTATACAACTGGCCCTAAGTTAAATCTATAGCTGAACTTTACCTTTTCAACAAGTATTAAACTTTTCAAATTTTTATATGTTTGTTAAAAAATCAGTTGTCTATTATTATTATTATTATTATTATATGTAAACGTCTAATATTCATCTTATTTCTTAATTTTTTCTCAAAAATTATCATTATCATCTATTTAAATATATTTAGTTTTTAATTAAAATCAGCATTTTAGGAAATGGAGATGGGCAAGGAGAATTACAAGTACGGTATTAATTATTCTATTAAGCCAAACCCGTAACGGCTATAATAAAATTATTTAAACTGCTTCTTCTTCGTTTCAGCCCAAGTAGTGCCCGGAATCCTAGTCCTACTTATTAGTTATCTGGGTTGCGATATAGATCTTGTTCTAGTAGTTTGGTTCTTTGCCGTAACCATGATCACTGCATCTTACGCAGGCGCCATGGCAAACGTGGTGGACATAGGTAAGTAAACACAAATGGCTCCCCTAGTTGATTTAAAAAACCGAATGTGTTGTATGTTTGTGTCTGTTTTTAGCACCGAACTTTGCGGGACCAGTATTAGCCTTTGCTCAAACCATACACATGTCTGCAAGTTTTCTCAGCCCCCTGGCATCCTTCGCCATGCTGAACGAGCAGGAGCACCTCATGTCCTCCTGGAGGATGGTGTTTTACGTCACAGGTTTCGTGGCTATATCCACTTACATCGTTTACCAGATCTGGGGAACAGGAGACGTGAGTTGAATTGTGCCCAGGATTGAGCAGTATATTTATATATTTATATTTCCTTTTCAGATTCAGCCGTGGAACTATTCGAATGGGCCGGTAAACGCGCCCGAACAAGAGGAGTTGATGATCGATAAACAGCATACAAATGGCATAACGTTGATCATGGACAACATAAACGAGGAGATTACCGCCTAATTTTATTTTGTTTGATAGAAATCACCACTCTCTAGATATTCCCAAAAAGAAAATAATACATCCGGTATATTGAAAGGAAGTCCAGTTACATTATCAAATTCAGTGCAGTCAACAGAACTACAACCTAAAATTTAGCAACATGAAATAGTATGCCTGAGTTTGGTTTGAACGATTTTGTCATATTTTCAATTCGCTCATAAAATTTTCAGTGGGATTATGCCTTATTCTTCAGATTGCAATTTGACTGTTAGTAACCTTTCGATTAGAGCCGGCAATTTTATAGTGTGATACGTTATTTTAACTCCCTGTATCTTAGAAATTCTTAGGGTTATTTCGAGTGTCTCTCAAGCTGAAATTAACTTAATATTGATGGTAAATTTGATGAATTCTTATTTATCTATGAATCTATGTCCAAACTATACCTAACATTCGTGAGGTTATGTTAACCTTTTCTGAAAATCAGTCGGACACAGCGAAATAATCCTAAGGGCTGTAAATATAAATTCCCTTTACGTACTTACGTCCCCTTACTGCATTTATTGCAGACAAAGTATATATATATTATAAGAGTATATTTTAGAATAAACTTAAAGGGGAATCTTTTCCACATAATATTCCTCATTTTTATTGTGATATACGTAGATGTAGGTATTTTTTTATTGTAGTGAGAAAATATGGGGCATAATTTTCTTAGCAGGAAACCTGCGAAGGTTAAGGGACGGGTCGAGTTGTCTTATTATATTTTTACTTTTAATAACCTGGGTAAACTCGTAATAAGCTTAATCAAAATAAAATTAGCTAGTGATATTTGGTTGACGTAAATGACAATAAATTATGCGCGATATTTTTGAGAATTGGCTACATTCAAAAGAGGTGTCAATCTATGGGATTATATAACATCTGAAAAAATTGCCACAAAGGTTTCGATTTCTGGTGCTGCAACAACAGACCTATAATTGCAAGAAAAAATAATAATATATTTGCTAAGGTATACAATTTTCTTTACCTGTCGTTTACCTAAAACGTGAACGATAATTTTGAAACAGAAACAGATTTTCTTGCAGTTCATGACATTCTTGATCATACTGAAACTTAAATTTCTTCACATGTAGATCTGAAAATACTTTTGGAGCAGTCGAAAACGCCGACAGTTTTGAATGTAGTCATATTTTAGAATAATCTGTTTATTTTTGAACTTGTGTATCTGTTACTACTAAATAAATAATTAATAGTGTTCATTTAAATAAGAAAAAATGTCAACAAAATGACAATCACGTCTCATCAATACTATTTTTTGACTAGTAAGGACAAAGCGACATTTTAAAATCTCTCTGATATTTTATTTATTTATTTATTTCTTGTATCGCATTAAAATTATCAAAGACTTTTTTTATATACCTAAATTATTAGACTTTACGTATGAGTATGTATGACAGAGTGGGGCACAGATACCTTATTACGAAGCAGTATTTAAAAAAAAAAACTTGTTGGTCATTTAAGTTTAATTGTAGAGAAACGAGCATTTTTAGTTTTTAGTGTAAAATAGGTTACAATTATATCTTTATGTAGGTATGTTTAAAACTGGTACTGCAACCTGACAGCTTAGTCCTAATCTTGATTGCAACTTCAGAACCAAGAATAAGACTGCAGGTTTGAGGATGCGATATGCAGGATTTTTCTGATGTTTTGACATTGAATGCCATTTTCGAAACTTCTTTCTGTCATTTAACTGTCAATGGCAAATACGTAATCTAACCTATCTTTTGTGTTTTGACATTATTAACTTTCAGCTGGTTAAAAGATATCCAATAAACATTTTTGGTTACTTATATAATAGTAACTATCAATTTGCTACCACTAGGTTTAAATAACTATAATTCAGTTGCGGTTTGTGAACCTTGAGAATAGGTGAGGCCCGTGGCTTTTTTGCTGAGTGAGCAGTAAAGAAAAAAAATAGCGAAATATTTTAAATTTTCCTCATTGTGGTGGGGAGTAACAGTATGGCATGGTATGGAAACGGCTCGCGGGTGGGAACAGTGAGATATTGAAACAATTATTTTATTCTCTATTTTCATTTCAGATAAATGAAATTGTAATTGGAAATTAGTTTATTAACAACTGTTTATTTAGGTTAATAGTAGAATAGTAGGTATTAAAATTAAAATATATAGTGTGAGCCTCAGTTGCTTCATACAACGAGCCGCCACTGTGTTAGTATAAGTAACTACCGAAACCCTTCTTGTATGTCTTTCTTACTTCTATGTATTCTTTATATATAACTAAATGTTACTATTAGTGCAAAAAAATATTTATTGGGATTATCGTTGTGGAAAAATATAAGAATGAACATATTTCCCCTTTGACTTGCATATTTTGGACTAAGCTCTTTTCGGTCTCAGTACCTTTTATACGAGTTGTTTAATTGGGTGACTATTTTTTATATTTTATATTAATTTTATAGCATTGTAGTTTTTGAAGTGGACAATATAATTATTTTTCGTTTTGATTGTTTCTTTGGCAAGGCTTGGTTTCATTATGACATATAAATTTTTGATAATTTTGAGGTTTTGTAATGGACAAAATAAATACTGAAGATTTAATTGCCAACATTTATTTGTGCGAGAGGAGGCAATGTAATTTTTTGTGTTCGGTTTAAATATTTAATATTTTTATAATCAGTTTGAGAATTAAAAATAGCTTATCAAAATAGAGCATAACGAATAAGAGGAGTAAAAGCCTCATGTCTCTGTTAATTATAAAGATATGACAAACTTTAAAAATTATCAAAAAAAAAAACAAAAAATTTAAGTATCTAATTGAAACCATTTAAAAGTTACGGGTAGTTGAAATGTAACATTTGGGTGGTCCGCTGCAAAAGTTGAAAAGTTTATATATTCACACATTTATGTACACAGCCTTATATAAATGTACATCTAGAATTTGTTAAAAATCTGGGTAGTTGATCTCTTATTTTGTAATCATTTCAATAAATTTATTATTGTTAAATTAATATGATAATTATAGTTATATTGTGTTAGTATTTGTTTTTATTGTATTAAGTTTCAATTTAATTGTAGTAAGTGAAATATAAAACACATTTTGGAAATATTTATTAGTAGGCATTCTCGAAACAAGTCTTTTGGTAGTAGCAAGAAAAAGCCTGCCTTCACCATTGTGCAGAATTCACCATAAATTTTGAATTGGTTCTGTTAACACAGTGAATTTCTTCACTTTGTTTCGTTTATAAATAATACAAGAAGTCATAGGCAACATGTCCATTTCGAGAGTTAATTTTTGCAACAGGAACAGATTTTTGTTCTCAAATAGCTGGTGTTTGAAGAGAGAATCTAGTTCACTTGGGTTGGAACATTTTATGTTTGGATCAGATTGGTTTTTGGTGATGGGTTAATATTCACAAAATTGGCCAAAAATTGGTACTCATATGAGAAACGATACGAGAAAAGAATGAAATTAGCAGTACATACTAAGTGCTGGTAGAAATGGGCATATTAACATTGTTGCCGTTTTCTATCTTTTGATTGAGAGGCTACAGAACTAGGACAAGTCCTTTCTTATGTACGGTTTTGTAATTCCTTTCGTTGCTATCGCGGCAACACCATCACTATACCCATTGCGATTTTGCACACGGTATTGCTATTGGAATTTATTTGTTACTTTTTTAGTAGTCTGCAGAGTTCAGAAGAAATTAAAAATTATCTGTGTAGGCTTTGAATTTCATTGAAAGTGTATTGCTCAACATGTTTAATCTGAAACTGGACTATTTAGTTCATTAGTTAAGAATTAGAAATATTTTTCTATTGTATTAAAAGTGAATGTTTTTGAAAAAAGCTTAATTTCCTTAGTCTTGGTTGCAAAACCATCTACTGGAATTACTGATCTTGAGCAGCGTATATAATTTGGAAAGTAATATTTGACCTGAAGATATGAGGTTAATAGAAGGAAAAAAAATTAAATGATTCATAGATAAAAGTTCTTTAGTAAATAATACACACAAACCTGCTAGAATAGAATGCTCAAAGCAAGTGACCCTTCGTCAAGCTCCAAATGTATAAACCGTTCATTCTCCATTATAGTGATATTTTTTTACCAACTTGCACGTAACACGTTGCTGACGTTTTTTAAATGTCTATTATATTAAGGCAGCTGATAACAGACCATGTTGTCACTGGCGGCGATAAGGAACCATCAAATTGTCGAGCTACAAATAAATGAAAAGACAAAATAAATTAATGCAAGCAAATGAGGTAATTTCGTGGGGGGGGGGGGGCAAACCCTTACCGCCGCCACTGCATGTTGGCTGATATATTTCTTGTCTTTGTCAATACTACAGGCTTCTCCCTCCTATCTGGCACCTGCCCGTGGGGCTGATATGAAAAACATTGTAGAAACAATAATCTCTTTAGTCCGTTTTCTAAACTGTAGTTTCAAATTCAAATAAACAACCTTAATTTACTAGTGTTCTTATAATATAAAAATATAGTGACGGTTCGTATTATATGATTTACTGCTTTATCCTTTAATTATTGTTACTTTACGAATTAGATTCTGATCTGAACTAATGTTGTGATTGTGCCAATTTATTAACGCAGGCCCTAAAAATGAGCATTTCCAATCATTCAAAGACAAAGATATATTTATTATATTCGAATTATAAAGTAACTTAGAATAAATGTTTACATAGACCACGATAGTACGTAAACTAGCCAGGTTTACCATAATGTACTTATGTATTTTAAAGATTTTAGCACATATTTTCAATCTATATAAGGTTCTACAAAAACATCTGACCATTGACTAAAGACATTCAGGGCTTCTGCAACACAATATACATTCGCCAATTTTATTAATCTTTAAAAGACTGCTTATCTCTTGATTTCAGTACAGTTTTAATGTAGAAACGTGGTATTTTTAAAAAATATTTGTATTAAACAAGTTCCCAAAGAATTTGAAATACAAATAGCACATTGTGCAAAATCTTTATTTATAAAAAAAAGTATCAGCTGTAAATTTGTAAGTAAATAATGTTAAAACAACACGACTTCTATATGTAAAATTGCTGCTATTTAAGGAGAAACGAATTTTTTTCAGACTTTATAAATATGCAATAGAAATGTGGTACAGTTGTTTCTTTTTTTGTTGTTCTTAAAGTTCCACCGCCAATATCCGTTCTAACTTAATTCTGTATATAATATCATCTCGGCTTTTCTATAAGTTCCGATGTTTTTGAAGGACCTTGTGACTTTCCCACGTTTGTGTACCTACTTTGTTTTTAATAATAATATTGTTAAAACATAGAAATTATATTGTTAAAGTTCTACATAGTATCTTTAGTATTATTGTACAGCATTGATAGGTAGGTACCATGTAATCTGAATATTTGCCGTGAGAATTAACGCAAATAAATACAGGACTGGTTCTTGCACAAACACATAAAAAATATTTTTAATGGGAGCACATTTTTTCAGTCTTATTTTAATTCCCACGTTAAATATTTTCGTTGCATTAGGTGTACAACAAGCAAGTATATGGTTTAATAATAAATATATTTTTATTTAACGCTGGGTGTTTTACTTCCTTCCAGAATGTTGTCAGACACGTAAATTGGGTGTTTTGCATGTATTTCCTGCTATATAGAGCTGTACAATAGTATCAGTATAGTATATATATCAGAGTACTTAATTCTTAATACAAATACAAGGGAGAGCAAAAGCAAAATCAAATATTTTGAAACAGAGTGCTCGATGATGATTCAAATGAAACAAAAGAGTAGATTTCAAGAATAGTCAACTTTCCTGAAAGTTGGTGCAAATTTAAAACGATGTTAATCGTAGTGTAACTAGGAAAATATTTGTTTCATTTTCGAATGGTCTGCAAAATTTGAAAACTTAATCTTTATTTTTTAATTAATACTTTCCATAACAAGTGACAGAGAGACACCCTGTATATACATTATATATGTGTGTGTCTGCTACGGTGTGAAGAGAAACTTCATCGACTCCTGGACCTCGCGCAAATCGATTCTTTGGAAGAGAAAAACGCAAGAGTGGCGGCAATTGCAGCTTGGATCAGGAATACGAATTTGAGTCCTTATACTGCTACAGCTCCCAGGGATGGTTTTCAAGCTTCATGCCTGTGGAACATTTTGATCAGGACACTGAAATGTACAACATATCAAAATTGTGTTTGTGGCAATTATTTCTAATAAAAAAAGTTATCCCCAGGTGAGGTGCATATCTCCGACCCAGGTTACTGTGATACCCGTAAGTACACGTTTCAGTGCATTCATTCACTCGATCATCTATTTCCAATATAGACGTGGTTTCCTTTTGGTCTTTCTCGAATTTTGATGTGAAGTTTCGCTGCAATTTTTCAAGAGTTTTTCAAGATTCCACAATAATTCTCTTGTTTCCTAATTTGTTTTCGTACCACTGACGCCATCTTTGTGAATCACCCTGTATAAATGACACAATAAAGAAACACTTGCGTGCTCGTTGGCGTCTCGCTAATACTTACTGGTGGTCACGCCCACCCGCCATTATAAGGCTAAATTTATCAGGACTAACATTACCTTAAATTTTTAGTTTTGCAAATTTATTTTCGATTTTCATTTTAATTTTTGTAATTTTTGCTTGGGTCCATTGTAACATTTAAAAACTCTCTCAGACGTAGATTTATAAAGTTTGAATATTGTAGATTATTTAAAATGGGCTGGCAATTAGGTTATAATTCCAACCTATAAAAAGCATTTTGGCTTGGTTTTCTTTAGTTGACTATTTTGAAACACTCTTATTATAATTGGGAATAAAATTTAAGACTTCAGCGCCCTCATCGGCCAACCGTGAATTAATTCCATGTACATCAACTTGCAGTTAGAGCATTTGTTTACATTGAGTTTATTATAAAATTTGTGTGTTTATTTTTGAATATTACATGTAATAATTGCGTTTTAACAGGTAAATACCCATGTACGAGCGATCTGTAAGAGAATGTCAATGTACATGGAATTGATTCAGATTGTGCCGCCAGCTGGCGTATCGCCTCTGTTGAATAGCGAATATTATAATTAATAGTGTAATTTAATGAAAGTCTAGAATATTTTAGTTATGTATTATAATGTATGTACTTCTTCAAAATATAAAAATATGTGTGCACGTGTGAGGTTAGAAAAAGTTGTAAATTTTAAAAAAATTTGAAATTTCACACTAGCCAACAATAATACAATGATTCTATATTTTCTACAATTTTTAAACCTGCTTTTATCTCGACTTTTTCACTTAAATAATAAATGAGTACACAGTAGAATGGCCTACGGTGACGAAAAACAAACTAAACCAACACTTACCTTATGAATAAACAATATAAAATCAATAAATAAATCTCTAATTAGTTCTTTTCACAATACACTATAATCACAAATTGTTAAAGATGCACAAGTATACACAGTATAATATGACAGCTTAAGCAATTTTAGCATTTTTAGCCCCTTAATGGCGGTACATACAACGTGAATCCAACTACCAATCAAAATGCTGACAATCCTTTGTCGCCACTGTCCCTATAAAGTCTCTATGATTAATGACGCCAGAAGGTATGCAACCCACTGTACTGCACTGCGCCGTCTCTAACCAACCTACCTCAAATACAGATTGATAGATTTATGTTTTCTACGAAGACAACTTCGAATAGATTATTTATAACATTGACAATCATGGACAATGATTATAATAAACAATTACAAATAACTGGTAATTCAATAAAAAGCATCAAACTTTGCGATATTTAAAGGTAAGTTTTGATAAGGTAAACTAAAAACTTTCAATTCATTAATACAATAAAACATACACCAAAGACTCCAAAATTTTATTATACACCTCAAAATAGAACCAAATGAGCGGATTATTTTGTTCAATATATTATTAATTATTACGCAGAACAAAATATATTATGCAGCGTATAAGTTGCAATAAATATTATTGACAAGCAGTCAACTGAACAGGCCTGAAGAAAATCATGAATTATTTAAAGAGTAGGGCAGGGTATTATTAAGCAAAAGCTTCTGTTCTTACATACTTACATACGTCGCCTTGAGCCAAAAAGGGGTGATTTATAACGCAATCAAGAAAACTGTCTACCAACTTCTTGCATATATGCAGATCGACTGGAAAGTTCCTGTTTACAGTGTTTACGTGGGGGCTGTATTTTATAATGCCCCATTTAGGCGCTGTGCGTGTTACCTTTTTAGCAATAAAATAATTACCTACACATAAAACATAAGTATATTATTATACGCTCCTCGCCAAGAATTTTGTGTTAATTACAACATTAATATCCTATGTAGGCATAAGAAAACTGGTACTGAAGCTAATTTCCTTCCCACACAAATAAACATTTATTTATATCTGGAAGACTTCCATTTACGATACGACATTGGACAATTGAAATACACAGAAGTTAAAATTTTTAGTATACGTCACCAGGAAAATAAATTTCTTTTAATCAGTTTAAAAAAAAGAGATTTTATTTTATACGTTTTAAAGGGTTATAAAGGGTTTTCATCAATGTGTGACAACCACGTGACCACATAATTAGGCAACCATATATACGCTCTATAGCATTACATATTATTATACTGAAAAAACACAATGTGTACATGGTTGTCTATTTTTTGTCACGTGGTTAGTAACCATTTATAAAGGTTCCGTCTGTATTACATAAATATATATGTTCAGTTAATTTAGATGCACTACGTGTTTCTTGATTAAGAGCACTTGTATGTTGATATCAGGATTGTAATAAATTTATTAATAAATGCATTTTTGCCCGCCGCAGGTATAATCGGAAGCTCACCAGGTTGACGATCTCCGCCTATAATTATCTTTGACAACTTCGAGATATATTGATTCCGTAACCTGTTATTATCACCTATTATAGACCCACAGAAATCTATACTAAAATTACCGGGACGGATGAAAAATAATAAAAAATGATTGCGGATAGTTTAGATAATTTTATGCCGCAGCTTAGAACTTAAGCGTTGGTTGTTTGGAGAGCCGTAAAAGGGAGTCACAGGGACGATTGGTCTTGAAGTCGGACAAAGCTTGTACGGGTATAACTTCCAAACAAAAACATACAAAAATATAGCACAATATGAAGGTCACGGATTACGAAGAGTTTTTTAAATTTTAGGTTTATATAAATATATAGAAAAACGAAAACTACGACTAATCTGTAATTCCTCAATATCTCCAATTACTCGTATCTATATATTCTATAAGCAATAGTGTAGTTGATCGTATTGTTTAAAGCACCTAAAAAATAGTCAGCGTGTTTGAGGATCTTTACTGCCATCAAAGACATCGGTGTATTTTTATATGATTTATATCAATGTGATCAAATTATACAGTACCCCACAAAATTTTATGTTCAACTTGAAAACAAGAACAGAGAATATCAGCAATGAGTATAAAACAAAGACAGATACCAGAGCACTAGAGACACGCCTCTCTCTCCATTTTATTTCAAATTGAAACACTTAAAAACTTGGGCAAAAAAACTCCGCCAAACGAATGTAATAGGGTAACACTTACCGTATGTGGAAGTCGACCACATGAGTAACCGGCATACATAAAACGATATTTACTGATGCTTTCATTGACATAGCATGACCAGCATTGTCTATTAAATTCCTTTGGCGGCGTTTTTTGCCCAAGTTCTTATGTGTTTTAATTTGTGTCACTCTCCGTGTGGGCGTTACACATTCACCGTTTGTTTTATCTTTTTAATTCACGCTTTTCGTACTATAAACCCATCTCTGTTTCCAAGTTGAACATACAATTTTGTGGGGTACTGTAGTACATAACAAAAGTATCGTTTTATTTAAATTTTTTCATACGCCACTTCTCCGTTTACAAAAAAATCCTCAAGTTTGTTTAAATCTCAATTTCAAGTTGTTTCGCTTTAAAAACCATCAATAAAGAAAAACTGGGGTTTATATATCGCGAGCGGCATAATTCTAGTTTTTCACAGCAAGTTAATTAAACGTTTTCAAAAATAATTATATACGTTGATTCGTCCATTAGAAAGTATTTCAATTAGGCCCTATTTTATGGGTATAATTATCACACCATTCGGAATGAATCGTTTTCGACTCTAAATTAAGAAGTAAACTGCCAAAGGACTGTAATTTATTTTACTTTTCTTTTATGCAATCCAAGCTAAATATATTAGGTACCTGGACAGCTGTATTTTGAAATCCCTTAATGGTTTCTGTAAGAGAAGTTGTCACGAAGTAAGAACGACAAGTTTGCTTCATAAATTATAAATGATCGTAAATCACGTGATTGAGAATATGCAACCAGGTACACACTTTGTTTGTTCTGCATATTTAAAACGACTGAGTGTATATGTGGTTGCCTAATTCTGTGATCATGTGATGCAGTGACGTAGCGTCGTCATCAATAATTGGAAGTCACGTGACCAAAAACAGGCAACCAACTATACACATTTTGTTTGTTCTGCATTTGCTATACCATTGCGTGTGTATATGGTTGCCTAATTTTGTAGTCATGGAGTTTACAATCATTTATGAAGGCTCTGTAAACTATGGTTTGTTTATTTTAAATATATACATATTTTGTAGTTCTCGTAATATTTTTCAGTATGGAAAATTACTGAATTTCTGTACTTACAATTTTACAACCGTATAGAGTTTTGTGTTGCTAATCAATATTAAGGTTAAATTATAATAAACCATGTCGTTTCACCTTCTGTTTAAGAATGAATGGGTTATTACTGTTCTTTAACCGTGAGACTTTGAGTCCAAGTAGTGCGCGTATCACAAGCTGAAGAAAAATCGGTCTAGAAATCCTTGCAAAATATGATTTTTCGATTTCACGGTGGCTACCAGGCGTATATGTCATGCTGCGGGCGCTCTCCGGAAAGCGGTAGCGAGTGCTGTATTATTAAACAACGTCGATGGTCTGCTTGCCCATCAAGCTGCTTCAAGACGTGAAGTTATTCAAATTGTTTTGCGCAAATTCGCTGAATTATGCCCATACTTTAAATCACGTTGCTTATCGGTAATAAGCAGCCCTTTAAGGTAAGTTCAATTGCAACTACTTCATAAATCGAAGACTATAAAGACTGGAATTTTGAACTATTATTAGATTATGAGGGAGCAACCGCTTGTTTTCGGCCAGTTGTCTGTTTTTGAGATCATTCAATTATAGGGGCACTAACTATGTCATCTTTTAGCAATTCTTTAAGCAAAAATTAAAAAATTTGTAATAGCATCTATTTTTTTTTTCTAAACAATCTTACTGAGTTCAATAAGTTTGTTTTTTTTACCTTTTATAAAAGAAAAGACGTATTCAAGCTTCCAGTTTTAGTTAAAATGTCAGCGACAGCGTCAATCAACCCCTAAGTTTGTGATAATCGATTGGGGGACGAGGCACTTTGAAATTTTTTCTGTTGCATTACAAGTTTTTTCATTCATTTTTAAAGTCAAATTTATATGTATTAAGTTTATGTCTTATTAGTACCTACAAGGTACAAATAAAACCTTTTTGATGATTTTTGAAAAAAAAAATTGAAGAATCCAAAACCAAGAGAGTTCATCAGGGATGACCCTAAATGATTTAATTTGTATTTGCCGTGAAGCGAAATATTTATAAAGAGGTGCAAAGCCGTAATAATTAATTATATGTAGCCTCCACAAGGTGGCTGCGCCACCTATATCTTGCAACCAACCTCTTTACAATTCTTTCACATTTGCTCTTCCTAATATGATGATATTGAAAGAGGTTTTTATAATGATTTCATACTAAATTCTTTTAGAGGGGATGTGTAAAATCATCGCAAGTAAGCGTTTTTGACAGACACTCTATTAGCTCATTTTGAATAATTGGGATAGCGCTCATCAAGAAGGCATGTCCATTACGTGCTTCATAACATCATCAAAATCTGAGAAAAATTCCCATTGAAATTTTGTTGTAATGTTTCTGTGAGCCCGAAAAGGTAACAAACATTTTCCTAGAGGTAATGCAATTTTGAACAACCTTTGCAACACCATTTCCCAAAAAGACGCCTAAATTCTGCCTTTTTCTTCTAGGTTCTTATATAACACGATTTCTTCTCCATCTATACGAGATTTGGTTTTACTATGATCTTCAATTCGTGTGGATAAATGTTTCCAATCTCTTACGTCGGTTCTCCATTAGCCTAATATTTTGGAAAAAACCAACAACAATCTAAGCTGCATCTAAAACAGTAGAATAGCAAATCCAAGGACGGTTAGCAGGACTATGCTTTGGAGAAGAAAAATAATAACTTTTACCGAAACCTCGATTGCTCTGTTTCAATCCTTGGGAAATGGACCTTTTGAAATGGCAATAGACTTTTTGTCCTGTAATCATTAAGATTAAGAGTGTGGCGCTCTTTTTTACCTTGCTGTGGCTGTTTGCAACTTACTCTACAAACAGTCCCTACCAGCTTTATAATATATATATTTTTTAAACAGAATCTCGGACGCTATATAGTTTCTTATTTTGGAGCACAAGAAACAGCACTTTCTCTCTTCGAGTTGCCAAGAAAGGCTAGAGTAGTCTGTAGTAAAGAAGATGGTCACGTCCAGGGGTCTGGTGGTGGCTGATTGCCGGTTTCTAGCAGGCTGGACAATTTACCATTCGGGTCTAACGTGGCATAAGTCAGGATAAGAAAATCTAGATTTTTGTCTTCAAAAATATCCGTTTCCTGTTGACAGGGTTCCTATGACAAATACTACGGAGTACTATCGACTCGAAGTGGAGCTCTGTTATAGGAGTAGTTACGTTCCTTATTTACAGTGTGACAAGTTCGAGTGTGTCCCAGCGAGGCCCTATCTCCCGAACGAGAGGTTTGGGGTTTCACTGTCGACCGAAGTCAAATACTCGGATCAAATTCTATCTCCCGGACGAGAGTCTTATAATTTCACCGGCGTAAAATAACTTATTATATTCTCATGGAAAATCCGGATTGTACTGACTCTGCTTTGATTAGATAGTCCTGTTCTGTGGTAACAAAATGAATCTTTACCTAAACGGAGGACGGCGAGGAACAAATTTCGTAGTCTTAGCAATTTGTAATTTCGGTATGAATTCAAAAAGGAGTACAGCCAGCGGCAGTGTAGCTTGACAGTAAAACGGACTGGTACTGATTAGATCGACGTCGACGACTAGACGTATAAGATGCTTTTAATGCCCGCTCCTGGTGAATTTATTACAAATTGTCTCTGACGTATCCTTCGGTCACGATGGTACAGGATTCGGTTCCTGCTCAGTATTTCTTGAGCGTTGGGGTTGCCGATTGAACTTAGGGCTAGATATGTTTCCTACCAAGCCCTAGTGCGTTGCATAATTTACAACGGTTACTCGGTATATCTCAAACCGGAAATATGTTGCTTAAAATTTTTAAACTATATTGCCAAAAGAACCGGGTTAAAACTGACACGGATTTATGGTTTAACAATTTTTAGTAACGGATGATTTTTACTACGGACTCGGTTACCCATTAAAACTTTACTTTGGAAAATTCACGGATTTCAATTATACCAGGGATGAATCGAAAGTACTGAATTATGTTTTAAATTAATCGATTGATTTCTGTCTTGTTTACTACGGCTTCTACAACTCAACTTAACTTAAATAAATCAGGACTTAACAGAGCCTATAGGGTGTACCAAAGTGGCGGAAACATTTTAAGGAGTGGGGACAATTTCGCTTTTACTTATTATTACTACAGGCTAAGGTAGATAATACTCCAGCGGCAAAACCACTGTTTGCAAGCGGCTAACTGTGGTTAAAAAGCGGCAAACTCCGGTTAAAAAGCAGAAAACGGCAAGCAATAATATACAGGGGAGTGAGGAAGCAATAATACCGTTAAGCGGGAGAGCGTGTACAGCAGGAAAAGCACTATAACTAATATCCAAACGGAGCAAAAGCTCGGACGGAATTATACGTCATTATATGTTTGACTGTGTAAAACAGGCAAATGACAGACAAATTTTGGAATTGTTTTTGTAGCAGATTACTTTTATATTGTATATATATATATATAAAAACAAAGGGAAGTAAGCGGATAAAACTGTACTGGCTACTAAGGGCTTGCTTTAAAAATTTGGAGGTAAACTAACTATAAATCAGCAGGCCACCAAGACGTCGATTCTTCGCGTTAACTAGTTTTAATAACACGGAACGAATGGGACGAAAAGCAAGGACTCCTGATGATGTTGCTGTTAAGCGATGACACACGTCAAATCAGCAGGTTACCAAAAAGTCGATTTTACGAAGTAACAAAATTAAATCTCACGATTTGGGTTGGACTTAGAAGTAACGACGACGCCCTGATATCGTGACGCTTTTAATAACTTAACTGTATGCGATTGCAGTAAACCACCAAAACGTCAAGCACGAGTTTTACGGAACAATTTGAACATTTAAAATGAAATCAAAATGATTGAAAAATTCAACAGTCAAATGTTATATTAACTTACCAGAATTTTACTTACTCAAGCTGGTAGACGATGCGGTTTACTTAATAAGCTGGACTGGTCGGACTGCTGGCTGGAAGCGAACTGAATATCACCATTTATTCTGAACTCCAAGTCACTAGATTTTGAAACGGTATAAAGTGGAAGAAATGCGTAGTAAATTTGTGGACTTCAGCCTATATGCTGTTACACTAAGTATATTTTACCTACTGGCTCTGGAGTTCCTTCTAGTCGCGTGCTGATCGGTTCAAGAGCGAATTGCCAACTAATTTATTTTCATTTGACTGACTGATGTCTCTTATATGAAAGATACTTCGCTTACGCATATGAAAACTGAAAATCCTAACATTTTGGCACATCCTTTTAATGTATTGATATAAATAAAAAAACCAAGTGTTTTTGGTTGTAAGGCTACGCGAAGCTGATAATTTGTAGAAGAGTTTTCGGGTTCTCTTTTGCGTTGGAATATTTTAATTTCAACATATTCAATGCAAGAGAGCTACGAAAAATTGAAGTACTTATTAGTGTTATAAATTTTTCAAATTTCTATAAGAAAATCCAGTGTCGTTGCCAGACCCGAAATAAGACCGTCTATTTTCGCCAATAACACATGCACAGACAATGTCTCGAGCTATCCCTTTCAAATATTCCATTACACGCCCCTACAATCCTGCCTGGCGGCACTAATTGAGGTTTATTTTTTCGAAAATGAAGGACTATATGTGTGCTTACAATCCGGAAACAGTTATTATATAAAATTAACCATTTAACCGCGTTTATAGCAATTTCCGAAAAAAAAAAACAATAAATAACGCAGCAACTTGTAATTATTCTCGAGGACGACAGCTGAATTTGTAATAGACATCCAGCGGTCCCTTAAATTGGCGAGAAAAGAGCTATGTAATTTTTGGGTATTATTGTTTCCTATTAAATAAATTCAAGGGTAGGAGTTGCCTTTGACGGTGTACGTTGAAATCGAGAGGAAATTGCTGTTAAAGTTAAGGCAATTATCTGTTTCAATCGACTGGCTGTTGCTCGTCGCCTCATGTCGAAAAATAATTCGAAAGCATTGCGTCACATCTTGTTTTACAAATTCCAATATTTTACAAATAGTTTAAGTTCCTGACTGCGTATTGTGCCATACGATGAAGGTAGGTATTGATCAGCGATATCAGCTCCCATGCGACACCGGTAGATTTCTCTTTGACATTAGACGATGACCCCACATAGATGGTCAGCCGCTTGGAAGTTGGCAAACTATAAAATACTGTAATCTAAAGACACGGCGTGGTGGATTGTGGAGGATATTATTAAGGTAGAAGCTCGTTCGCTAATTATAGAGTAGGCTGTGAGCGTCTCTCCGTGCGGCGAGGCATCCAGGAGGCCGAGAAGACGTGCTTCTGAGGACGTGACGGTGTAGGAGGAGCGCTCGTTCGTCTTCTTCCTCTTTTTTTTTTCTTTTTGGTGTCAGTTAATTTCGATAAAGCTAGGCTCGGAATCAGTCGTTTGGGGAAATAGTTTGGTTTCGTCGGTTTGTAAATTAGTCGAGGTTCCACACCGTAACTTGCGATTCTTGCGGTGTGTTTCAGTTATAAACATTTATTTTAGTTTGGAAAACCGTATAAGAGATAGTTTACAAAAATTCAAAATAATTAATGAATGTCTGATAAAGAACACTTTAGGACAAATTCTAGTCCAAGATTCTGAAATATTCTATCAAAATTGATAAAACATTATTTCCAGATTTTTGACGAAGTGCCGAATATAAGAAGATTGGAAAAAATATAAAAACTTTTAATTAATTCTTGACTTTTGTCAATTAATTTCCCATTAAATTATATAATTTGCTTAATTTGCATTCGAAGAGGGTGCTGCGCTGGGAGCGTTGAATATCGTAGAAAAAATTGATATTGGCAATCGTATTAAAATGCTGTAACCTATAATGTAAAGATTTCACCATTTTTTCGATAAAAAATTATATTTCTAAAAATAACAAAGCTATAAAAAAAATCTCCAAATTGGTTGTTTAGAATTACTTATAAATTATAACGAACATGTCTTAAAAAGTCCCAAATTTTTTTTTGGGATTTGGGAGAACGATAAACTTTAACATAAATGTAAGGGCCTGGATAATCACCCTGTAGATAAGAGAAACACCCACAATTTAAAAAATCTATTTACGGTGGACGAAAGCCAATGAATTTTGCTAACGATCACAAGAAACCGCATCAAGATTAATCATCTAATTCCAAAAATATTGAGGTTCAAATATTGCCCATATTTTTCCAATATCCACTTCAATTGTGTACCAGTTTAGTTCTAATATGTCTAATGTGTAATCATATTCAAGATTTAGGTTTAAATAAATTTATTGTTCTTGTTACACGTATTCTACTGTAAAATGTTTCTTACTCTGTAAATGAATATTTATTACATGTAGGTATTTTATTTTGAACTATTAGGCTGCCTCTGCTATTTCTCATTCTCTTTTAAAGTTTTTGCTGTATTACCGTCCATCATATGCCAGTTTGACTTGACCTATATCCTTTGTGATCGATTGGATTATTTCATTTCATTCCATTTGATTACATACGCGCCAGTGTGTACAGTGTTGGACTGGCTACATGGCGAATTCCGGCGGCCCTTCCTGGATGCCTAAAATATGGCTCCATATCTCATATCGCACATTCCAGACCCAGAGTATGTTAAAAAAATAATCTTCTCAATAGAAAACCGATTCAAGAACATCAATCAACAACCACAGTCTCTAGACCGAGAGGTGGTGTTTAATTTGATTTTTGCGAAATACAAAGAGCCCCAAGCAGTAGCTTCCAAGGCATTTGATGGGTATGACCAAAGATTATGTATGACCCTTTACGCAAACTCTACCAATTTTAGTGTTCCATGAGCATCCGTCATGTCGCTCGCTTCGTTTCTCCTTCACATTAACGACTTACTCTCTGCAAGAGCATTGTGAACAGTTAGCTGCATGCTAGTTTGTCATTTCAGAAGCCAATTAATATGGCTAACCTCCAGATGTTCACACCGATCAGCTCGATTTACCCGGATTTAAGTACTGCATGTCTTGTTGTTCTTAAATAAATCTAACAAAAAGGCAAAAGGCTATGAAGAAACTTAATGCCAGTTGAGTGTAGTGCCGAGATAATTCTTAACGTTTTCTTTTACTGTACAGCGCAAACAAAGAAAAATGCCACTACACGGAAATACACCTTTAAATTATGATAGTACTGGAGGTAATTAAAGTCAGGACAGTTTAGATAGTGAACGATTGTTATATCAACCTGGGGTCTGATTTTTGAACGTGAACGAATTATTTCGTGGGCGAATTACTTCGACTACAAATTTTCGCATACGATGTGTAAAGCTAAGTTTTGAATAGAAATCGAAACCAGATTTCGTATACTAAACAAAATTCGACTGCACCTATATGGCAATGCCGCAAAATAGCGTGGTTCTTACGTGACTATCTTCAGCTTGAATAGAATTTTGACGGCTGTGATCCCAACTTAACCTTATTTTAAAGTTTTGTAAATTGCAGAAATTGTAAATAATCTTAAAATAACTAAAATAAGTACTATTATTATTCATTTCATTTTGCAATGGAAATGGAGTATAAAAAAGGGGCCGGTAACGTTTCCACTGAACAAAAAAGGGAACTGTGTAACTTTACAGAGCAAAATAGACATTTAAATTATGATAAAACAACACATGGATATCAAAGCGTTCAAATTTCGGCCGGTTTGCGCATGACGTCACATATATAGTGAGTAATTTTTAATATGTCGCGTTTCGAATTTAATATCAAATTTTGTTAGTTAGGAACTCTGTTTTATGGCTTTTATTCATAATATGGGTTCAGTGGGTTCACGGCTTATAGTGTAAGTTAATGACGGGTATTTAAATTATTCATTTTAGATGAAATTTATTAGAGCCCACTGATTATTACATTTGATTTATTCTATGCAGATATTTCTATACTATACGTGAATATAAGTTTTATTAATACGAAATTAACTCCCAATTTATATTTTTCGTAGGCATGTATTTCGATTTGTAATTGTTGAATATGTCTGGCCCTGGCCCTACAAATTAATAATTTTGGGGTTCTTTGTTATTCAAAGTTTTCGAAATTACAAAAATGGCAAGTCAAATGTAAAAAGGATAAATTAACCATATATATATATAAATACATTCAATATATTTGATATTTAAGAATTTTAAAGAATGTTTTTACGTAAAAATACAGTGCGATCGCCAGACAGTATGCAGCATAATAGAAAACTTATTTATAATTAATTTCTCAAAAATTATTGTTTCTTGCTGAAAGTTAAGTATACTAAGAAAAACCAGTCGGTATCCTACACATTTACCAACTTTTTCAATACACACTTTTCGAGTGATATTTAACGCCAACACTCTGATTGGATAAATTAAATGGGGCTCCACGTTATCTATCAGTTCTTACACCAAAGGTTTTGGTAACCTATATAATTTAACAAATTGCTCATCGGAGTCCTCAAACGGATCGTTGAAGGAATATCGTCTGTACCGCCTATGAGCTAAAACTTCAGCTTCACGAATAACATTTATAGCATTGTAATGCACTAGATCGTTTATCCCGGCCATTTTTTTCACTTATATCGTCCGAAAAATCACATTTCGTGTAGTACATGACCACTCGAATAATTGTAAACGAAAAAAATTCGTGTGCGAATGACAACTGTTAATTCAAAAATAGGATGACGTTAAATTTCGATCGAATTACACTAGTTTCGCATACGAAACGTCTATGTACGATTTCAAAAATCGCACCCCTGGTGAGCAACAAAGACTATTTGCAACTTACTACCTACAAACAGTCCGTGCCAGCTTTTTAACACTTGTTTAAACGGAATCTCGGACACCAGTTCCTTATTTTTGAGTGCAAGGAACAGCACTTTCTTGCTCGGCGGTTTCGCGAAAGGCTGGGATAGCTACAGTGAAGAAACGGTCTTGTCCAGGGGTCTGATGGATGATTGTCGGTTTTTAGCTGACTGGACAATTTACCATACATGTCTAATTAGTTGTACTCAGAAGAACTGAAAATTGATTGCTTTTAAAATGGTATACAAAATCTTTATTCAAGGATAAAGTGACAAATCAAAATAATATTTCTTAGTCGGTGCTATGTACAATTTTTATTTTTTTTAAATAAAATGTGAACTGGCAATCAATCTGATTTCATACGCTTAAGACGACGCGTGTTTCGGAGCGAAATTTTATACTACAGCAATTTCTGGTTGCAAAACGTGGCGGTAAAGCAGGATACGAAATTCCGGATTTTTGTCTCCTGTTTCGGAAAGCCACAGATATCCACTCACTGTTTATAGGCTTGCTTTGACAATTACTACGGAGTACTATCGCCTCGAGGTAGAGCTATTTTACAAGGGTAGCTACGTCCATTATTCAGCGGGTGACTAGTACGAGTACGTTCCAGTGGAGTCCTATCTCCTGAATCCTGAACGAGAGGGTTGGGGTTCCACTGCTAATCGAAGTGGGATACTCAGATCAAATTCTACCTCCCGAGCTAGAGTGTTAGAATTTCAACCCGGTATAATAACTCTGTATAGATTAGTACAATTGCGGACTGACTTCAGACGAGGGTGGGCGATTAGCTTGGTGTCAAATGAACTGGTACAGACGCGGGGCTCCTATGTTGGAGGATCGAAAACTAGACGGATAAGATCGTTTATTACCTACTCCCAATAAATTTATTACAAATTTTCTCCGACGTAAGCTTCAGTAGCGGTTCCGGCTCAATCTTTCTTGCGCGTTGGGGTTGCCGATTAGACAAGTGACGCCCAAGCAAGAGAGCTCAGAGCGAGAGTATAGCATATTTATTTAAATTTCATTTGGGCGCCACCAATGTGTAATTTATTAAAACTACTCTAATAGTGTCTTTACACAGTTAGTACAGGATCAACATGTAGGCTTAACTAGAATTACTAGAAATATACTGCGTGAATCTTTAAGTGGGGGTCATATGGTCATAAGGAATATAAATCCGATTTTTTTTTGTAAGTTAATTGTAAAGTGGCCGAATTATGAATTTTTCTAAAAAATTCGCGGATCAAATGTAATACCGGCGCCGCTGAGCAAACTTTCGTTGCACTAACGTCTGACCGGTCGACAGTGTTGCCATTTTAATTAAAGCTTAGATGATATAAAACCAATGCGATGTATGTAACCAAGTAAAAGGCATTTGAGCTCCATTTAAGTTGCATTTATGCAGTCTATTTTTTTATTTTCGCTTACATCTTTACGAGATACCCAATCGAGAGAGAGAGAGAGAGAGAGAGAGAGAGAGAGAGAGAGAGAGATAAGGATAGTGAAAACGAAAAATTAATTTAATTGCATAAACAGGTTTATTGAAATAAGCAGCTTTAACATTCATAATGAAACTGGTAAATGAAAATGAAAAAGTCGGCTGCATAAATCCCGCCTTTAGTTATTATAACACAAAATGAAAACGATTTTACAAACAATTCGATTATAGGACTTCTTGCTTTTCAGAGTCACCGAACTTAACTACTGACCTAGTTTTTAAATGCACCAAATTGACGTGCACGAGCCAGTTCGAGATCGATGTTGGGGTACCGACTAGATGTTTCCAGTTTTTGTTATTTAAGTTCTCCTGGAAGACAAAAGCCGCGCATGGATTTGCGATATGTCGTAACTATTGCGATTGTGTATGATATTAATAGTTTCAGTGAGACTTTTATCTGTGGGGCCACATGAAAAGTTTGGTGTACAAAGAATTACGGGAAAGAGTAGAAAACACTGCAAATCACATAAGGCATAATACGGACTTCAATAAAGTTAGAGATTCTACGATGCGGCGAGCTGCAGCGTATTCGGAAAATAACGGAGGACACCTTTCTACACCTGCTATGAGAAAATGTAGATCTAAGGTAAAAAGGATTTATTGCTATTAAAAAAATAATTTTCTGTTCATTATTAACGTTATAATTAAGTTTTTTATTTATTATTTTTTTTATTTTTACACTTAAGGAGAATAGTTTTTTCTTTGTTATTGTTTAGATAGTACATTTTGTTTAGTTTTTTGTTGTGGATATTTGATGTTTTGTGTTTTCTTTTGTTCCTGTGGGAAAATATTACTCCCGGCGACCACTCACTCAAAAATAGTAACTTTGCTTTACTATTAAATTCCCGTATTCTATTTGAATCGTGAAGTTTTGGCAACAACGCACAGTTCAGGAATCGTACAAAACACACGCGGTCGGCTCAGTTATTAGTCATTACTCTCATTAGTGTATTCCACTGGCCGGGGTACCCAAATTAAAATAAAAAGAGTTTAAACAATAATATTCATTTTCTGTAGCACGTTTTAAGAAAAAATGTAGTTTCGTGTTCCTATAGTTGAAAGGTGTCACTCCTATAAATTATACCCCCACTTAAAGATTTGCCCTGTATAATTGTAGAAACAGCAAAATGAAACAGGGAAACAGACATCTTGAATCGCCATTCCGTGCTGGAACACTCTCAACTACATGAAGTAAACAGGACTAACTTAAGTTGGTCGGCATATCATTGAATGAAATAGTAATTAAAAACTAAATGGTTAAAACTAAAAAAAATCATACGAGTCCATACTATCCATCTGCCTAAGCAGTGATTCCAGTAGGGCCTCTTGAACCCAGTCCGACTCTGGCTGTTCCGTTTTAACTGATAAATCATGTGAAATTACGTGCACTTTAGTCGATAATTAGTACTACAGCAGTTTTTGGGCAACTTTATCATAATTCAATAACATTTTTCTGCTGCTATGCTACCATGTTGCAAATGATTTGCTAGTTTCCGTACTAGCTGAAAAAGCTATCGGTAATTTATGTTAAGGAAATACAATTTTTCTACAAAAAAAAAACAGTATAGGCTAACAAGAAATTCCCACTTCCACCAACCTGTAGCCATAAATAAGTCAAACTTTACATCACCTGACATGTTATTAAATACAGAAAGCAATAACGATTATAAAATATCGAGTCCTAAACGCTGATCGCAGATAATGACTGGTTTCGAGCACTTCTTCGCGGAGCCCATTCACTGCCAACTAGAATCCTAGTGTGCCGCGATAGCTCGGCCGGAAATTAACTTTTACTATCTACCCTTGACGGGCGGGCCCCAGCCATTTATTACCATTATGTTATAAGAAGATCACGGCAGCAGTTGAACGTAAGTACTGCCCACGTACTTTTCTTGTACCTTTTCTATTCATAAAAAAATCTGAATGTTTGGCATGGGAATGTAACCCTTGATGGCCGCAGGGGTGGCTATTACGATTTCATTCATACCTATAACGGGAAGGCACATATAGGATCTTGTATGTTTCAGTTTCAATAAATTAACAAAATTATGGGGTGTTATGTTTTGGTACCTACTATACGTTCTCTTTTACGCGTGGCCTAGCATGGTATAGTTTATTTCAGAGATATATGTAACATGTTAAAATGTGTCCACCATATCTAAAGTTTCCAAAGAGAAAAAACTTTTATATTTATATTTTTTATATGGTCTCTTCGATTTACCGGCCGTCAGACGGGAACCTTTCATCGTCGAATTTGCACGCCATTTGCCTTCCTAAGGGCAAAAGAATAATCTGTTGGTTTCCAATTATCTCTTCTCATTTTGATAAAACATTAATTTTTCCTTGCTGGGTCTCTGGGGAAGCGTTTCATTAAAAAACCTTTCTTGCAGAGTTACTGCAATTTACTGCTGCACAACCAGGCATTTCGCTCCTAACTCTAAAAAGCAACAAAATTCGTTTGCATGGTATTTCTCACAAATGCATTAGGTGCGATAAGTCAATTACCTGTCAAATGACGCTTTTACTACATGAGCGTATGGTCCTTATAAAGTTTTGAAGCACAAAATTTACTTTGTACACGAAAATTTTAAACCTTATTTTCAAACGAAAACAGGGCCGTCGTTCTGGCAAGAAATCCAAGCTCGAAAGTCCAACTTGAAAGTACATCGTGAATTGTGCGGTCCAGTTTTGGCAAGTCCTGCGCGCGCATGGAATTTGGAGAGTTCTGCGCGCGCATCAGGAGGCCATTAGTCTCGTATCTCTTTTTAATTTCGCAAATTAACTCTTCGACATGGGGGTATTGAAACGCTAATAATTTTTTAAATACTCAAAGGATCGCAACTAAATATAGCCGTTGGGTTTTTCCCGACAAAAAGACGCCTAAAAATAATAATAACATGACTGCCGGTACCACGTGATTTAGACAACCAATCAAAACTTGGTTACTGTGTTGTAGCCGCTGTTTCTATAAGTCATGCTCCATAATATGCAACATGAAACTGATTTTCGACCCCATACCACAAAATATCAGTTACACATATTTGTGCCCATACCTAGGAAACCAAAAACACTTCCAATGTTAAAGTTAATGCCTTTAATTTCAATTTCCTACCATTTCCTTGCGATACTTGCACGTTCTCGAACTAAGGCCGTAAATGCTTTAATAGTTGCGCAAGAGTATAATTCTCACATTTTTTATAAAACGAAGTGAAAGAAGACCCTCCTACCCACACAGATTTATTCTACAAGATGTGTTTAATGTAATAATCATTATTAGTCGGAAATCTGAGAGTTGGTACGACGCAGCTCATGAGCAAGAACAAGCAAAAATCCCATCCCCGTAATAACAGAGTTGTTTTCAAGTTGTGTAATACGACCCTTGGGGCGGGCGAGATAGTCGGTGGACCAAGCCAGGTCAGTAATGCCAGCAATTTGTGGCCGTGATTATCATAATAACGTAATATCGCAGCCCAGGCCAGGTTTAATAACATATATCGCGCCGAAGTGCTCTCGGCTGGTTGTCGAACCCGCGTACGATGTCTGCGAATATTATATGATTATTATGCCGCCAACGAGCCGGGGTAGCTTTGTTATTTGGACGCATTTAATTTTAATTGCACTTTTATACACATATTGTAGTGTAGGTATATCAGTTTTACATCCCTTTCACATTAAAGTAAATAACGGAAAGTGAAAAGTAAACTTTCTCAAAATTGCTGCCACAGGTGCCACAACTGACTGAAAAAATGCCCCTTCTTTTTTGTTTATCTCAACATTGATAACAGATTCGGATAGAACTAGGTTCTCTCTGCAAAAATGCTCTCTTTCTATTTTTCACTAGGTGCAGCCGTTTTCGAGGAAAAGACCAAGAACTGGCAATTAAGGCCAAATGCAATGGTGACTAAAACCAAACAGTGGCGACTAAGACCAAACAATGATGACTAAAACCAAGTACTGGCGACTAAGGCTAAACACTGATGACTAGGGTCCAACACTGCTGCTGACTTAGACTAAAAACTGACGACTAAAACCAAACGCTGGTGACTAAAACCAAACTGGTACATGTAAATAAAATGCATAAGGAATATTATTTTTGGTCTACGTTTGGTTACATATAAACAAGCAAACAAACTAAACTGAATATAAATATGATTTAATTGGTGCTAACAGTACAAAACAATAATGTTCTAATTACAAATTATAATGATGAATTGCCATTTATAAGTTTAGGTTGTGAGGCTCCAGTAGGTGGACACTGCAGCACTGACGAATCTACACAGTAAAATAGTTTATAGAGCAAACTCTACTTATTTTTTGGTAATGAATCTATTCCTGCAGTTTCTGTATTTAAAGTAAAAACACCCTGTATATGCCTATACAAGCACTTAAACAAAATGGTGACTGAGAGTTAGTGGGACCAAACAATGGTAATTGGTAGTACAAAACAATAATGATTTAATTACAAATCACATCTGAATTGCCATTTATAAGTTTAGGTTGTGAGGCTCCAGTAGGCGGACATTGCAGCACTGACGAATCTCCACACTATATGGAGTGGACATTTTGCAAGAAAAATACAATAGTATATTTATTACGGCTACATATACACACATATGCATATACAGGGTGATTTCACTTGAAATGCAAAAATAACTGGAGGAATAGATTCATTACCAAAAAAATAAGTTCACTCTATAAATTTTTTTCCTGGGGACGCGCTATTTGAGATACAGGGTGCTAAAGTTTACAAAAAATATATATTTTTTGTGTCATATCTTCATAATGCGCTGACGGAATTGAATGAAATTTACTACAGCGTAATGAAGATATCACAGAAAATATTTTTTTTTTGTAAACTTTAACACCCTGTAGGTATCTCAAATAGCGCGCCCCACAGGAAAAAAATTTGTGGAGGAAACTCTACTTATCTTTTGGTAATCATGTGTGAAATCACACCCTGTATATGCCTATATTTGAGCTTAGACAAAATGGTGACTGGGAGTTATAGTGGGACCAAAAACTGGTAATCGTTTACAGTGAATATAAAAATTCATTAACGTACGGTCGGGAGCAAAAAAACTAGTACCTACACTTGTAGTAGTAGCTTGTGATTAGATCTTTTCAAAAATCAAGATAACAATTAATGATGACATTGCATTTCAAAATATTAATTTTAATTTGTCAAAATCTGCCATTTTATAACTTGTTGAATAATAACCATAAGCCAAACATAACCTAAAAGCAAAAAGTACTACTTACAAAACTAAATATTTCATAGAACTAGAAGATGCATGTAGTAGTTTTTCTTGCTCCCGACTGGACGTCATTCCCTTCTAGATTCAATATTTTAAACTTTGGGTCGTATTAAGATCTCAAAGTTCAGTTCACATTTCAGGCACACCTTGTATATACAATGAGCAAACGTCTAGTGTACCAGTAGATACAATAGTATAATGAAGAGAGGGTAAAAACAATTAAAATAGCTGGGCAATGTCTAAGCAGACCAATTCCTTTATTTGCCACCCAAATTTTAAATAATATACCTACTTGGGTGTGACAAATGTAGGTGACACAAAATAACCAGTAATTCACAATACATTGACAGAAGCTGTATTTATTAGGATTTTCTTTCTAAATAAGTTACGAAAGATGCAAAAAACAATCTGTGATTATTTTTTTAGTATAATTCTGTTAGATCTAGGCCACCCTTCGAACAGATCTCTTTCTGTTCGAAGAGTCCACCACCAGACATTAGTTACAATCAAGGCTTGAGTTACAATCACATACCTTCAGCAGCTTTCAGTAGTTTCTTAATCGCAGGTTGGCAGTATTGACATTGACAGCTCTTCTACTAATTTGTGCTATCTGTGAAGCGCTTACTTGTTTCAAGTTTCAACTGTTTTGGACGTTTTGGTGTAATTATTTTCCTATTAATTTCATAACATAGGTAAACTAAAAAGGTTTAAGTTGTGTTTGTATTTAGTGCAGTAATTAAGTGACGTGTGTTTCCATTCTAATCTAAAAAGTGTTGAAGCCGTGCTAGTGTAGACAAGGTCAGCTTCAGACATGAATATGGTAAGATAATTTTCTTTTCCTTTAATTTTTATCATATCGGTTTGATGTTGGATTAGACCAACGTACAGCTATACGAAATTACATATATTCCATACAATGATGTTTTAATGCCTAATTGACGGAAATGTAAGGATAACCTCAATGTTCTTTAACACAAATATTGAGAATACCCTGTATCATACCATGACCATGAGCAAAAAACCAGTACCAGTACCCTGCCTCTTGCCCTCTTGCAAATCTAGTACCTACACCTACCTACAATGTTATATGTTCATATAGAGAAGGTAGAGAAAAAAATTAAAAATACAAATACAAATACATTGTAAGAAGCCGTATTTATTAGGTAAGGTTCTTTCTTTTAGCAAGTTGTGAATGATGTAAAGCCCGCCTGTTATTTTTGTTTTTATGATCATTTCTTTAGATCTACTACACCAACAAATGTCAGTGCAATTTCAGTTTTCCTCATCGTAGGTTGTCAATATTGGCACTATTGGCAGCCCTGTTAATTACTGCTAAAGAAAGCGCCGCACTTGACTTGACGTTTTTCGACTGTTTCGGGTTGTCGTTTGTTGTACCTGCGTTTGGAAGTTATTTTCATAATATTTAATTCAAGTTTACAATAATTAATACTTAAAGCTTCAAATCATTTGTGTTTGTAATTATGTGACATGTATGTTACAAATCTAATCTAAAAAGTGGTGAAATTGTGTTAGTGTGGTTATGGTCAGCTGGTCCTGGTCAGCTTCAGACAGGAAGGTAAGATAAATTTCTCATTATTTAATTTTTGCTTAATCGATTAACTTGTGTTGTGAGGTTGTGAGGCTTTTTCCAAAATCAAAGTTATTTTGTACTTCTAACAAGAACATGCTAAGTAAGGCTTAATTTGCGAAATTTTAGCATACCTAACCTTAAAGTGCTCAAAACAAGAATTGAGAACAATCTGTACCTATATTATTAGTCGACTTCTGCTTCTCTTTAAGTTCCTGTCTAAATGGACAAACAAAAAAAGGATATAATTTTTATTCTAGCTGGCTGTGGCTGTCTAGTGTATCATATACAGGGTGTCCATTAGAGAATGGGCCAAACTGTACCAGTAGGTTCCTTGAGTAAAAATAAATCATTTTAGCTGAACATACCGGAGCTTCATACCATATCATATAATCATACCATCTCAGATTTCAATTGTTTTTCTGAGTGCATATTTGAAATTTTCAGAAAAAGAACAAAAAGTTTTATTAACAACATTTTTTTGTAGAATTAAAAACAAAGGACTTAAAGAGGTGGTTCAATATATACATGAACAACCTGTACATACTTAAAACTTATACCTAATTGAGTAGGATAGGAAAAACTTGTTTTTTAAGAAGAGAGATTTTGTTAATTTAGCCTCGAATTTAACAAATTAAGCAATTTAAAAAAAAATTAAATAACAAAATTGCTTGTGATGGTCCATAACTTTTTAAGGAAGCAAAATGGTACTCAGGTATGTTCAGCTAAAATGATTTATTTTTATTCAAGGAACCTACTGTTACAGTTTGGACCATTCCTTAATGAACATCCTGTATAGTAAAGTGGCTATCTACGTGAAGGTCTATATAGTAAAGCGCTATCTAGCCTGCACTGGCCAGGAATCCTTTTGGATGGTTCAAACAGACCCACTCCTAATTTTAATTGACAGCTTATGTGCTTTATTAAATATGTAGTTACGTAATTACTAATACTAATATGAAGGATGCCTTAAACTAAGTGTCTCATCGAGTGTCTCATACTTTCTCCGAGACTTTCTCTAAAATTGCCTCATATGTATTGTTTCCGAGATTCTTTCTTAATAACAAAACATTTTAGTAAGTAGAACTCTTTTTATTTTTGTCTGCATCAAAAAAAAAATGTGATCTTGCATTGACCATTTTGTATCTTTTGTGCAAGAACCTCGGCAAGAACAGTCCATTTTGATAACACAATATTTAGAGCCTTATTTAAATCGTATGAATAAAGTCGCCGGTTTTAATCGGCTTTAATAACATTTTATTCGCCTCCGGATGATGCCAACTTGATCGGCGAAATGTGCGTTGAGTGCAGGTTTGTGGAAACTACGTCAGTGCTACCGTTGTTTAAAGTCTCTCTATGCTGTAAACAACAAATTTTTATTAAAAAAATAACATGATGATTTTTCTGAGTGTTTAAACATTATGAAGTGTATAGATCAAGGCACTCGATCAAGCATATAAAATATTATAATATTTATTATTATTATTATGTAACCTCCTTTTTTATAATTTTTAAAATTACTCTTCATTTCCTACTGCTTACTTAATAAATTGTTTAATTAATAGTATATTATTCTACAAGTGATAACATACTAAATAACTCACGCCGATGAATTTTGCAGCGTGAGCCGAAGGCGAGAGCTGTAATTCATTAAGTGAGTTATTTAGTATTACCACGAGTTGAATACTATACTTTATCTACGATTATCACAATAAATCGCAATAAATACTAACCTTGGCAATTCCGAATTCCTCATTTTTGGCACAATTATTACTTAACTTATTTAATTAAACGTCAAAACTATTCAAATGTCAAATCACTTTCCTCCCCTCAATAATAATGGACCATTCTATGTCACCGTATCGGAAAAGAATTTCTATTGGACAGGCTAGGCATGAAGTTAAGGGAGATTGGTGTAAACAAAGATTCACCGGTGACTTTTTACGACTATATGATTACTATTAATTGTTTAAAACCAGTTGATTAATTAATATACAGTGTGTTAAGAAAAAGTAGGTCATGCCTTTAACTACAGATTCTTTTGGCGAAAATAATGTGACTTTTATAATGTGATTTTTTATTTTGGAGCGTAGTTTTTTTTATACAGGGTGTTAAAGTTTACATTTTGAAAATTATTTTTATTAATAATTATGTTACTGTTTAAGATTTTTACCCGAATTTTTGCACAGACTTTCATCTTACACAGATACACTTTTTGTGTAATTTTGGTCAAAAAAGTCAAAGCGCAAACGGGAAAAAGGGGGATTGTGTTACCCATTAACCCCCCCAACTTTTTCATGCGTACGCCTATGGTCTCTAGATATTTATTTTTAGATTAAACATTTATTTCCCCAATTTTTTTGACTCCTACAAAATTTTGATTTAGGACTTGATTAACGAGATATTCCAGTAAATTCAGAATCATTTTCAATATTTCAGTTTCGGAATTTATTGTTTTTACTATTTTTGTTCGTAGTAATCCTGGGTTTTCTTTAAATCGACTAGTTTTAGACAAAAAATGAGACTTTTTTGTTGTGCATTGTCAGAAAAGTTCAATAAAATAAAAATCTTAAAAAAAAACAAAACTTGTGTGGATTACCCGTAGTAAAATACCCCTCGTATTAATATCACACACCTGAAGTTATTAAAATATCTCGCTAATCAAGTCCTAAATCAAAATTTTGTAGGAGTAAAAAAAATTGGGGAAATCAGTGTTTAATCTAAAAAAATAAATATCTAGAGACCATAGCCGTACGCATGAAAAAGTTGGGGAGGGGTTAATGGGTAACACAACCCCCCTTTTTCCCGTTTGCGCTTTGACGTTTTGACCAAAATTACACAAAAAGTGTATCTGTATAAGATGAAAGTCTGTGCAAAAATTCGGGTAAAAATCTTAAACAGTAACAGAATTATTAATAAAATTAATTTTCAAAATGTAAACTTTAACACCCTGTATAAAAAAAACTACGCTCCAAAATAAAAAATCACATTATAAAAGTCACATTATTTTCGCCCAACGAATCTGTGGTTAAAGGCATGACCTACTTTTTCTTAACACCCTGTATAACCTATTAAGAGTAGATAACTCTTATTAATCGAGAACAGAAAAAGACTAGTTTTTTTAAAATGAGGGGTTAAGATCAAGGGGGTCGCGAAGGTATCGAGGGTATGTTAGGGCACTGTATGTTTTTTTTATTTGAAATTTAAAGGGCTGTAACTTCTTAGGGGTGCATTTTTGTATATAGGTAAATTGGGTTGAATCAACCTATTTTGGTCTCCTGATGACGCTGTATCAATTTCGCCATACATTTTAGAATCACCCTGTAGAGTCGAAACAGATAGACAACCGCGATTTGCTCCATTGTTTGTTTCTCAAAAATCTAGCCCAGAGCACCTATATCGGTTTTTTTCCATCTCTCATACTTTCAGAGAAAACCCCAAATCCCATCGAATTTGGCCCACCCTATACTTAGTAGATACTACTAAATATAAATAATAATTTCATATCTCTCATGAGGTATGTTGAGCATAATTATTGACGATATCCCGGATCGAAACTAAATTAATTTTTCCCAAAGTTAACGCAAATTGCCTACAGGTAAGGCATTTTTGATATTTTTCCCATAATCTTCAAAGCACAACGGCGATTTGCAGCTAATAATGGAACCCCCCAATACTTACGTACAAAAACAATTTAATTTAATGCACAAGATTAACCCAAAAAAGTGTATAATAACAATACCTAGTCCGGTGTTTCGTCAGCTGAAAATAACCTTAATGGTGCAATTAAACATTTAAGTTAAATGTTCCGAAGAAATTGCCAAAAACAACCCTTTTCGTATCATTAAATGTCTTATATAAAACCTTTTAAGCCAGCAGACGATCTAATTATTTAATATAGTTTAAGTTTTTGCTGGGACAGCCATAAAAATCAAAGTGGGTTGAATGAGGATGTCGAAGTAGCCGGTAAATTGATGGTTACCTACGTTCTCAGCCATAAATAACGATGTGTCAAACGTTGAGGAAAACCTATTCTTGTCAGTGGGACTATATTGTTATTTTCCCTATAAAATAACCTCAAATTATCGGTCTCGTGTTCAACGCTGGCAAAATATTTTTCATATGGGTACCTACGTAGCTTGTTTATGAGCCGCATAGTACACAGGTTGTCATTATTGTGAATTATTCAAAGAAAATATAAAGGAACCTCGACAAGAACTAAACTGTATTCAGGATATAGTGAGTACCGGGTGGACCAAATTCGATGGGATTTGGTTTTTTTTCTGAAAGTATGAGGGATAGAAAAAAATCGATATAGGTGGACTCAATTTTTGAAAAACAAAAAATGGCGCAAACCGCGGTTGTCTATTTCGGCTACCGAGCTACAGAGCATTTTTGGAAAATTGGCATTTTTAGGTGAACTCTATGTCTTAATTACCAAGTGTCGAATCGAAAAACCAGTAACACATTCTTAAAGGTCTTTTTTGAATAGAATTCATTGCTGATAAAAAGAAAATTATGCATGCATTAGTTTTCGAAATATAGACATAACTTTTGTTTTTTTAAATGGAACACCCTGTAAATTATTTTATTATTAGATCACAATTTAAATTAGCTTGCCAACGATGTTTAATATGTTATATTTATCTTTAGAAAAAGAGGTTAATTTTCGAAAAATTAAATATATTTGTTAGGAGGCCATGGAAAACTAACGCATGTTATAATATAAAATAAATTTGTCGAAAATGGGAAATAACTAAACTATTTTAGACAATGTTCGAAGTGTCTTCCATTGACATCGCATTTATCGCATTATTAGAGAAGGCCATTTAAAAAGAAAGAAAGTCGTAACAATCGTAAATGTCAAAACTTAATTTGTGAGATGATTCCGTGAGCACTGTTAAAATTGGTTCAATTTATTGATGAAATTCGTTTGGGCTTAAATGGTGTTGGTGGTCATCCTAATTTTGGAGTATTTCAATTTATTTTTTTTTTAAATAACGCAGCTCAATTAATTGTTTTTGGGATTCCTAAATTTTCATGTATTTCGCGAGATGATATACATATTAGGATTTTCTCCTGCAGTTTCTGAAACATTTTCTACAGCTTGTCCACCTGCCTTATTATAAATTTTTGATGTCTATAACTTACCTATTAAAGAAAAGCTCTCATGTCAAAAATGAATTTTGATATACTTAATGACAGCTGTCAATTTTCAAGAAAATGTTAAATAAAAGTCAATATTTGGAGCATATGAGCATATTATTAAGATTTTGGGCTACTGATCATGAATCAGAAATCAAAAATGAATTTTGACATAATGACAGCTGTCAACAAGCTGTCAATTTTCAAAAAAACGTAAAAAATCAATATTTGGAGCATATGATCATATTATTAAGATTTTGGGCTACTGATCATGAATCAGAATTCAAAAATGAATTTTGACATAATGACAGCTGTCAACAAGCTGTCAATTTTCAAGAAAACGTAAAAAATCGATATTTGGAGCATATAACCATATTGTTAAGAGTTTGGGCTGCAGATCTTGAATCAGAAATCAAAAATGAATTTTGACATAATGACAGCTGTCAATTTTCAAGGGAACGTAAAAAATCAATATTTGGAGCATATGATCATATTATGTATTAAGAATTTGGGCTGCTGATCATGAATCAGAAGTCAAAAATGAATTTTGACATAATGACAGCTGTGAACAAGCTGTCAATTTTCAAGAAACGTAAAAAATCAATATTTGGAGCATATGATCATATTATTAAGATTTTGGGCTACTAATCATGAATCAGAATTCAAAAATGAATTTTGACATAATGACAGCTGTCAACAAGCTGTCAATTTTCAAGAAAACGTAAAAAATCGATATTTGGGGCATATGATCATATTATTAAGATTTTGGGCTACTGATCATGAATCAGAATTCAAAAATGAATTTTGACATAATGACAGCTGTCAACAAGCTGTCAATTTTCAAGAAAACGTAAAAAATCGATATTTGGAGCATATAACCATATTGTTAAGAGTTTGGGCTGCAGATCTTGAATCAGAAATCAAAAATGAATTTTGACATAATGACAGCTGTCAATTTTCAAGGGAACGTAAAAAATCAATATTTGGAGCATATGATCATATTATGTATTAAGAATTTGGGCTGCTGATCATGAATCAGAAGTCAAAAATGAATTTTGACATAATGACAGCTGTGAACAAGCTGTCAATTTTCAAGAAACGTAAAAAATCAATATTTGGAGCTTATCATATTATTATATATACCATATTATTAAGATTTTGGGCTGCAGATCATGAATCAGAAATCAAAAATAAATTTTGACATAATGACAGCTGTCAACAAGCTGTCAATTTTCAAGAGGACGTAAAAAATCAATATTTGGAGCATATGATCATATTATGTATTAAGATTTTGGGCTGCTGATCATGAATCAGAAGTCAAAAATGAATTTTGATGTAATGACAGCTGTCAACAATCTGTCAATTTTCATGAAAATGTACTATGTAGAAATTCAATATTTGGAGCGCATTATTAGGTTTTTTGGACTGCTGATCATGAATTAGAAGTCAAAAATGAATTTTGACATAAGCTGTCAACAAGCTGCCAATTTTCAAGTAAATGTAAAAGGTCAATATTTGGACCATATGAGCATATTGTTAAGTTTTTCGGGCTGCTGGTCATGAATCTGAAGTCAAAAATGAATTTTGACATAATGGCAGCTGTCAACAAGCTGTCAATTTTCAAGAAAATGTAAAAGTCAATATTTGAACCATATGAGCATATTATTAAGTTTTTCGGGCTGCTGGTAATGAATCTGAAGTCAAAAATGAATTTTGACATAATGACAGCTGTCAACAAGCTGCCAATTTTCAAGAAAATGTTAAAAGTCAATATTTGGAGCATATGAGCATATTATCAAGTTTTTCGGGCTGCTGGGCATGAATCTGAAGTCAAAAATGAATTTTGACATAATGACAGCTGTCAACAAGCTGTCAATTTTCAAGAAAATGTAGAAGTCAATATTTGGACCATATGAGCATATTATTAAGTTTTTCGGGCTGCTGGTCATGAATCTGAAGTCGTAAATGAATTTTGACCATAATGACAGCTGTCAATAAGCTGTCAATTTTCAAGAAAATGTTTAAAGTCAGTATTTGGAGCATATGAGCATATTATCAAGTTTTTCGGGCTGCTGGGCATGAATCTGAAGTCAAAAATGAATTTTGACATAATGACAGCTGTCAACAAGCTGTCAATTTTCACGAAAATGTAGAAGTCAATATTTGGACCATATGCGCATATTATTAAGTTTTTTGAGCTGCAGATCATGAATCTAAAGTCAAAAATGAATTTTGATGTAATGACAGCTGTCAACAAGCTGTCAATTTTCATGAAAATGTAGGAATTCAATATTTGGAGCATATTATTAGGTTTTTTGGGCTGCTGATCATCAATCAGAAGTCAAAAATGAATTTTCACATAAGCTGTCAAAAGTAACATATCTGTTGACTTTCCTGTTTTAAAATATTCGTGATCAACAGCCCAAGAAACTTAATAATATGCTTTAAATATCGCCTTTTAACATTTTTGCTTATTATATCAAAATTCATTTTTGACTTCTGATTCATGATTAGCAACTTAAAAATATACTCCAAATATTGACTTTTTACATTCATGAAAATTGATAAGCTTGTTGACAGCTGTCATTATGTCAAAATTAATTTTTGGCTTGACGTGATCAATGACCCAAAAACTTTTAAAATTCGTTATTAGCGCGTCAAAATAAGACTTGTGCGTACTTCCCTTCATAAAATAAGCAATGTTTCAACATTATTTTTTTATTAAAATATCGTAAATTACCTCGCATAAATTTCATTTCAATACCTCCCCAAATGGGAAAGCGTTGCAATAAAATTTAATTTATAGTTCTAGTACAAAGCCCTAATGAAGTATCAATAAACGTCCTGTTTCATTAGTAACAATTGTAAGAAGTAATTATTTCTCTTCGTTAAACCAACAGCATGGAAAAGCAATTTACTTCTGAAGCCCCACTGGCGTATCCAGATACTTTTATGCGGCGCGGCGGTATGAAATCGTGCTTTCATAGTGTTGTACCAAACGTGTAAAGGCAGTGCAAATCGATTAGAATCGCAATGTTTACTCGTGATTATTTGACTACACTGTTTCGAATTTTTTTATCAGCCTCAGACGAATATTTATAGCTCCAGGAAATGACTCGCTCGCTTAAGCAAACGTTTCAATAAAACCTAATGGTAATGATTGGAACCAAACTGACGTTAAAAAAAACGAGTTGGTATCCTCAGATACATTGCCAGTTAGAATTAATTTTATCTTTTGTATTTATTATAGAAGCTTTATTAATCGCACGCATTCCAATTCAGCACATCTGAGCGTGCTTGTATCAAAACAAATGATAGAAAGGAAAACCAACGAGTTTTAAATTAAAATTCATGTTTATGTATTCCAATATATCTAATACTTAGGTCATTTTAGTCTACGCCAATGGGTACCTAGCCGGCGAGCACCTCCTCCAGTTCACACGTTCTCTTTGCCTAAGAGTCTTCTGTGCGTGTTGATCTCCAAAGTATATTGGTTACACGCACTAATTTGGTCGTAACATACATCAAGTTGGCGTTTGGAACAAACATATGAATGTAGTTCAGTGTGAAAAGCCCTCATGACATTATTTATTGTGTAAACTGGACCACATGCCGGCCAACTATCGGCTAATCTATTTGTCAACGGGGGAATCTAGTTAAATTACGAAATAAGTGGGATTTGTTGTGCGGCGACGGGGGTTGCCGTAATGTCGGCTGATCTCCATAATGGAGTGGTTTATGATGACTTCATAATATTTGTGTTTTATGCGCCACGTTTTTTGTAGCGATCTAATAGTAGGCAAAGCCTGGAGCTAGTAGAATCCGGATTTCGCATGATAATTTAATCAGTTTCACGCCGGTGAAATTCTAGGACTCTCGCCCGGAAGGTAGAATTTGATCTGAATATTTGACTTCGGTTGACTGTGAAACCCTGCCTCTCGTTCGGGAGATAGAGCCTCACTGGGACGCGCCCGTACTTGTCACACAATGAAGGGACGTAACTATCCCTATAACAGAGCTCTACTGTTAACGAACGCAGCAGGAGGCGTATAAGTAGCTTTAAGTCAAAAGATCCTTTTAGTCATAAGCAAACAAGCATAAGGCTTTAATGGTGTGTATGGAACATCCGTCCGTTCCATATACACCATTTTTTTTATCAAAAATATCACAATTTTCACTTCAGTTCCTAAACACCAAAATTCCATTTTTTTTGCCTAATATGCAGAGACCCTTCGGCTGAAGCCAAAGAAGAGTGAACGAATCCTGTCTGGGCAGGAGTCTAAGGTGAATTGTGTATTGTGCATAGTGTCTATATAGTGTTGTATCTTTAGTTCAGGACGTTGCGAAACCTGTATACGAGGAAGCATTCATTGTCGACGGCTACCGTTAATCTATCGATATCGAGATATGGATATATTAAAAGCTTGTCCCGACATTTGCGTTGGATTCAACGGCCAAGAGCTAATTCAGATGTTGTGATAGCGGCTGGTTGACTTAATCGAATATCGATCGTTCCCTCCAACTATTACTGAATATAGTGAATGGTTAACCGAATCGTTGACACAGCCTTAATAAATTATTTAGTTATTAAACGTTGATACTACTTCAAGGCGATAGTACTTTATGACCTGGAAACGGACATCTTTCGCTTTCCGGAAGAGGAGACAAAAATCCAGAATTTCTTATATTTAAAAATTGTATAATGATCATGCGCCGGTGGCATTCTAGGACTCTCGTCTGGGAGATAGAATTTATACCGACTATTTGACTTCGGGTGGCAGTGAAACCCTAAGTCTCTCGTCCGGGAGATAGGGGGTCACTGGGACGCACCCGTACTTGTAAGGGATGTAACTACCCCTATAACGGAGCTCTACTTCGAGGCGATAGTACTCCGTGGTATTTGTCATAGCAACCCCGTAACAGGAAACGGATATTTTTGACTTTCCGGTTTGCAACCTGAAATCTTAACTATAATCGACAATTCGCTACATTACAGAGTATGAATACTGAACAGTAAAGTATTGGAATTTACTTTTTTCAATACCTACGATTTCACAAACAAGCAAAAAACAAAGTCATTTGGTTTATCTAGGACTCTCGTCTGGGAGATAGAATTTATACCGACTATTTGACTTCGGGTGGCAGTGAAACCCTAAGTCTCTCGTCCGGGAGATAGGGGGTCACTGGGACGCACCCGTACTTGTAAGGGATGTAACTACCCCTATAACGGAGCTCTACTTCGAGGCGATAGTACTCCGTGGTATTTGTCATAGCAACCCCGTAACAGGAAACGGATATTTTTGACTTTCCGGTTTGCAACCTGAAATCTTAACTATAATCGACAATTCGCTACATTACAGAGTATGAATACTGAACAGTAAAGTATTGGAATTTACTTTTTTCAATACCTACGATTTCACAAACAAGCAAAAAACAAAGTCATTTGGTTTATCTTTGAATTTGTGCACAGTGTACTATAAACGTTGATATAACTTCGAGGGGGAGAAGTTTATTTTCCTAATTAAAAGAAAAAACCACGAACTGCTTGTTTCAACACACCGAATATTAACGTGAGTCAGTTTAGCAAATTCATCTCGCACGAATTTTGTTATTGTTATCCCCACATCAGAAATACCGTTCATGTGCGCTCCCAGGACTTTGATGTGTGTCATTCACATCCTTTAATTCCCACACAACTTATTTGGCAGTTGACGTGTTCTGGCCACATTTATTATTTGCCTCATTTGTTATTTCTAATGTGTGCTGCCTTTCGTGCGGATTCCGATCTAAATTTTGGCCCGTCATAGCTCGCCAGACTTTTCAAGGATAGATTAGGGAATTTTTTGTGGGGGTATACGGGGGCGTTCTTTAAATAGGCATATCTTGTATCTGCGGATACATCTAAATATGATTACCGGCACGCTATTGGGCCTTTAAAGTGTATTAAAATGAACATTGCTTTTTACCCAAGGGTTTTAAAATATTAACCTCACCATAACTGCTTCATTAGTTAACGACCTGGCATTAGAAGTATTAGAACTGTCGAGCTGAAATTCTATAATTCTTTTCCTCCAGATTCAATGATTTTTAACTTAAAGGAAGCTTGATCCTGCAAACTAAATGCGTGGAAATTAAAACAAAATATAAAAAGACCGATAAACGATCAAGTCCAGTGTTTGGGAAAAATTAGCCGTTTAGGTTCTCGTCCGACCAAGTAGATCTCATAATAGAGCTGAAGTCACCGTTTAGGTTCTCGTCCGACCTAGTATATTTTACAATGGAGTTGACGTCACCGTTTAGGTTCTGGTCCGACCCATTACTATTAAAAAAATAGCCAAAGCTCCACCTATATTGAGAATAAGCAAATATAAAGTTCGGTTATATGTCAGTGTACGGTTTTATGCCTGATCACAAAATTACCAAAGTGTTGCGTGGTCCGAGTAGAGAACCTGTTTTTGCTGTGGTTTGAGTTGTGTATGTTTAGTTAGAGATAACAAACATCAGCAGGTGTTTACGTTTTTACACCTTATTTGATATTTGTAATAATTCGTTGAAACTACATCTCAGTTTTTTTTACTTTTTACCCGCTTGTCGCTACTTTGACAATCCGAGCAAATTAATGAAGTAATCCACCAGCAGCTACTTGATCGATCTAAATTAGATAATAATTACGTCGAAGTTAGAGTCAACAAAGCAAATTGGGTAGAAAAAAGTTAATAATTACGAAAACCAACACGGACGGTTTGTCTTTCTATTTGTCGGTTCCACTCCAGCTGAAACAACCCGGCTATTTCCTGTGATACCAATTAATACAAACATGGAAGTCTGTATATATTTCCAATTATTCAAGCGTGCCACGGCGGTGTCGTCCGAGCTACTGATTCCAATCAGTCGCGTGATCGAGGTGACCTTTGCGTGAGTTCCATCCTAACAAAACACTGGCGGGATGAATTGGATATGAAGACACCTGTCCGTTACGTTTTGGCAGCTTGATAACTTTCGTATTGGATAATTACGCTGGAAGAACGGGGGTGGACTCAAGTAACATACCACCTTTAAGATTTACCTCCAAATGAGCTTTTGGACGTTTGCCTTACGTCATCGTTAGAATCTTGCCAGAAACGCCCTTTTTTAGTCTGTGTTCCCCAAGATCTTTCCGAGCACCGCGTTAACTTGTAACTGTCGAAAATTCAATTTTTTTTCCCTCCAGATGAAATGATTTTTTAGCTCAAAGGATTTTGTAAGATAAATGCATGGATAACAAAATGGAAAAGTCAGTCAAGGCCAATGTTTGGAAGAAAATCGCCGTTTAGATTCTTGTCCGATCAAGTAGATCTCATAAAAGAGCTGCCGTCACCGTTTAGGTTCCCGTCCGACCAAGAACATCTTACAAAAAAGGTAACGTCAGCGTTTAGGTTCTCGTCCGACCTCTGTTAAATATTCAGACAAAATGTATATAAATATACAATATAGTTATCTTGTTTAAAAGTGTACATTTTGACAGGTGTCAATATGAATTTGGTAATTTGTAATTTGTAACTGTTATCGAATGAAAAAAAAAATGTTTTTTTCTCTAGAATAAATGATTTTTGACTTGACGGAAGTCCGGCCCTGTTAAATATGTATAATTAAAGCAAAATAAAAAAGATCGATAAATGGTTAGGGTCTCAAATACTTGGAATAAATATATTTATTTTTCCTCCGACCAAGCGGATCTTACAAAAGAGCCGACGTAACCGCTTAGGTTCTGGTCCGACCAAGTGTATCTTACAAACGAGCTGATGTCATCGTTTAGGTTCTCGTCCGACCAAGTATATCTGATGTCATCGTTTAAAGTCTTGTTCGATCAAGTAGATCTTACAAAAGAGCTGACGGGGCCGTTTAGGTTCTCGCCCGACCAAGTATATCTCGCGAAAGAACTAGAGTCACCGTTTAGGTTCTTGACCGATCATGTAAATCTTGCGAAAGAGCCGACGACATCGTTTAGGTTCTCGTCCGATCCAATAAATCTTCAGGCAAACATTTTAACAGCAGGATGACGTAGAAATCGTGTTGATAAGATGAGAGGGGGGCTGACTTGAAACAATTGCACCTCTCTCAGTGCTGTGCCGATGCTACCCTGGTGTTTTAATATACCTAAGATATAAAAATAATCTCCAATAAAAGTCGATCGTATTTAAGAGGCTAAACAAGACACAAATTCACAAGCTAGTTCATCGCTTGATAGTTATCTTGCTTAGAAGTGTAATTTTTGACAGGTGTCAAGATGAATTTGGAGAATTTAAAAGCTAGATTAACTGCCGAGAGTCTAGTACTTGGGATAAAAGAGCTGTTTATTGCTCGTCCTACCAAGGGGATCTTACAAAAGAGCCGACGTCACCGCTTAGGTTCCGGTCCGACCAAGTATATCCTACAAACGAGCTGTAGTCATCGTTTAGGTTCTCGTCCGATCCAATAAATCTTCTGGTAAACATTTTAACAATAGGATGACGTAGAAATCGCGCTGAGAAGATAAAAGGGGGCCGACTTGAAGCAATTACACCGTTCTCAGTGCTGTGCCAATGCCATCACGTGGTGTTATAATGTAAATAGTAAAATAATCTCCAATAAAATAAAAGACCATCGTATTTGAGAGGCTAAACAAGACACAAATTCAGAAGCAAGTTAATCATCGCTTAATAGTGAGTAGTTTTCAACAACCTGAGCATTGTAACTTGAAACAACTGTTGTCGAATCGAAAAACCGATATTTGTTTCCTCTAGAATAAGTGATTTTGACTTCAAGGATTATTAGGATCATTAAAACAAAATAAAAAAGATCGCTAAACCGTCAGCGACTCAAATACTTGGGGATAAAAGAGCCGTTTACTTCTCGCCGGACCAAGCGGATCTTACAAAAGAGCCAACATCACCGCTTAGGTTCTGGTCCGACCAAGTATATCTTACAAAAGAGCTGACGTCATCATTTAGGTTCTCGTCCGACCAAGTATATTCTATAATAAGGCTGATATCACCGTTTAGGTTCTCGTCCGACCAAATAGATCTTACAAAAGAGCTGCCGTGACCGTTTAAGTTCTCGTCCGACCAAGTGCATCTCACAAAATAACTGTCACCGTTTAGGTTCTTCTCTGACCAAGTATATTTTGTGAAAGAGCTGATGTCATCATTTCGGTTATCGTCCGACCTAATAAATTTTTAGACAAAAATTTTAACAATAGGAAGACGTAGAAATTGCGCTGAGAAGATGAGAGGAGGCTGACTTGTAGCAAGCATGATGCATGAATAATTAAAGCAAAATAAAAAGATCGCTCAACAAGTCCAATACTTGGGATAAAATTGCCGTTTAGTTCTTGTTCGACCTAGTGGATCTTACAAAAGAGGTTCTGGTCCGATTAAGTATATCTTATAAACGCTCTGACGTCATCGCTTAGGTTCTCGTCCGACCAAGTACATTTTACCAAAAAGCTGACGTCACCGTTTAGGTTCTCGTCCGACCAAGTATATCTTGCGAAAGAGCTGACGTCCTCGTTTAGGTTACCGTCCGACCTAATAAATCTTCAGACAAAAAATCATCACGTGGTGTTTTAAAATAAATATATGAACAATCTCCAATAAAAATCGGTCGTATATAAAAGGTTAAACAAGACACAAATTCTGAAGCTAGTTGACCATCTCTTACTTCTTGAGATATATCAAGATATCGTTGTTTATGGTACCTGCCAATTCGAGTAATGACAACAACTATGTCCATAGCGCTCTGCATTACTTCTTAAAATATGCAATAGTAGGGTTAATGTTCTTTCGTTTTAAGGAGGGGTTAAAATAATTAATGAAGCATATTATAGAATGTGATTTATTATTAATAGGACACCTAATATTAACAATATACACTAATATTTTTCGGATGGCTTTTTTTTTACAGCAAATATAGTTTTTGTACAAATAATTTGTACGACAACTAGGCATATCCTGATACTGGCGAGTTAAAAAATCCTGCCTGCAAGGATGTGATATTAGGATATATTGTACAACATAGAAAACGTATATGTTGCAGATAGGACCTTTTCCACTCGAAAGTTCAGCGGTTTAACGTAACATATAAAGTTTTTTTTTAATATATACAAGCGTAGGCTACTTTATACATTTATTTTATAAACAGTACAATATTATTTATATAAATAAAAAGATGTACTTTGATTGGCACTTAGTAGAAATTTAAAATTAGGAAATGTACAAAAGAAATTTTACAGGGAATTTTAGATAGAGCGGGTTTAAATAAAATAATGACGCCCGAAGGATATTTACAATAAAGTTCATTATTTTATGTAAAATGTCTATAATGTTTTTTTAAAGTATTTACATTTTTTTTTGTTACAAGTAGAACCTTAAAAACAAATAACGTCAATGATGATACAAAATACACAACTTTTAATATAAATATAAATTGCACAAGTCTCTTAATATACATGTAAATTCAACAAAAGTAATAAAATAAGTCAAAATGTCCAGCAAAAAATTTTGGCCCAAAGGTAAAAGATCGTTTAGATCTGTGCTTATAAACAAGGACCTATGATCCTTAAAGCTACTCCGACGAGTTTTTTCGATGTAAACATAAGCAGTTTTTTCAAGATGGCAGTTCAATATCTTAAATCTTGATTTTGTAAAAGGTGCCCAATTTGGAACATCCGGACCTCTGGCAGTCAACATTTTTTGCTTTAATTTTGACTAAGGAACTAAAAGTAAGAGCCCTAAAAGCTATTGGGCCGCAAAACTGCAAACAAATCGCAAAGAAAGGCATAAGAATCGCGTTTATTTGTTTGTTGGTCACAACCATGGTTTGGTTCAAGATTAACTCGTCAAAATGGGTGTCAAAAAGTACTTAGCATGTATATACATGCATGAGTAGGGTGGGACCAATTCACAGATAATATGTTGTTATATCGATTAGTTTTTGGATATCGATTATTTCTAACTGAATCGATTCATTGCCCACCCTATTCCGAATTTTGAGTGTTAATAAAAAATAAAATAATAAAAAAATACTCTAGTATTTACATTTTCGTCGATAATATCGATAATATCAATAATATTGATATCGTGTTTTGTTTTAGGTTATGTTTCTGACCTTGACTTATGACAAGGTTAAGTCGCTCGATACGTCATATGACCTCCATTTTGACGCGATATTCCAGAATCAAATTATAACATCAATAAATAGGAATTAAAATAATATTTTCTTTTTTATCACTTAATATTTACACAGCAGCTATTCTCTGGCCCTCTTCGCCAGAGCCTTTGCCAGCTACCAAACGAGTCCCTCGTTCAACTGCTGAGGGTTGTCGGAGAAATTTCCGGGGGACATGAATTCCGGGCTGCCGCCTCGGCCTCCGTTGCCCTGCATCATATCCGGGCCGGGGCCTTGCTGGGGCATGAACTGACCCTGCTCACCGGGTATGCCACCGAAATCGCCGCCCATCGGCATCGGACCTCCGTGGTCCATCGGGCCACCTGGAAAAATATAAAAAATTAAAAAACTGATCGCACAGACGAGACGGTGTTCCAGAGCTAGATATTAATGTTGGTGTTGCGAACTCACCTCCTTGACCAAAGGGCATGCCTTGCCCCCCTGGTCCTGCTCCAGGATGATGGCCGGGGAAAAAAGGGCCGTCGTGCGGGTGGAACGGTGGACCTCCATAGCCGAACTCGAATTTTCCGTCCGCGAAGTAGGGGAAACCCGGCGGCCCGTCTTCGAGCCCTCCCGGAGACAGATTCATTGGGAAGCCCCGCATTTTTCTTGAACCTCCAAAGAACGGACCTCGTCCCATGGACGTCAGCTGTTTTAGTCGTCGTTCTTTCGATCTTTTGTTTTGAAACCACACCTGAAATAAAACATTTAATATTTAGTGGATATATTAGTTAAAGGCACGGTGTAAGACAATTAGGTGATGAAACGCCTCAATTAGAGTGTCTCCAAACTGTTAACGCAAGAGACGCGAAATCGTAAGACAAAGAGAGAGAGTACGTGGCCGCGAGGGCCGCGCGGGCTGCGCCTCGCATCGTCCCTAGTGACCCTAGTTAATTTCCACTTCATTTTACCAGGTCGAAAAATATACCATTCGATGCAGAAAAATATGTAGAACACGATTGTTGAAAAATTATGTGTCTAAATTGTCGGCTACTGTGCAAAAAAAAATAAAAACCATAAATGAAATTGGACGCCGGCACGTTGCCAAAACCGTTAGAGTTATGAAAAAAATGGACATAAACAATTTTATAGAGAATTAAATTTCCTATAAAAAAGTCAGTGACGGCATATGTCTATCTTGAATATTTTAGGCGTGATGGTGGCTCACGACGGTGTGGCTGAAAGTTGTGCGCTGGAAAACGATAAGTTTAATTTAACAAAAGATCAGCGCGCGAATTTGAGGCGCCCTCACACCAAAACTATTAAAGATAGACTAATGCCACCACTGACTTTTTCATAGGAAATTTAGTTCTGTATAAAATTGTTTATGTAAATTTTTTTCATAGTCTAGAAATTGCAAGTAACCCATTTCCGGCTATTGATGCTACGAGTCAATGTTGCTAATTACATAATACGCTCGACCTCAGTAAATAACGTTGTGAGTACGAGTCCTTCGTTTCAAGTCAGTACGCCCCTTTAACGCGCCTGGATATTTCATCAAAGTAATAAAACGCCGGCAATCAGGACAGTCCGCATCAGTTCCAGATCAGTTCAAGATCAGTCCGAGACAGTCCGCATCAGTTGAAGATCAATCCAACATCAATCTGAAACTGTCACCGTTTTCACTATCCGTCCGTAACTGCCGCTCCGAATTATAGCAATAAATTTTCTTGAAAATAATATTGGTAAGAATACACCGTGGTCCGCTATTATCCGTCCGTACGTACCGCCTTCAGTTAAGTATAGATATTCAGAGATCTTATTGTTCGTGAGTACCGCTGTATTATACTACTAAATCAAACTAGAGCTAATTAGTAATTCCTCCGTTGGTCTTTTGTTTCATAGAATATGAATCGGCTGGTTAGATTTGCTCGCTCGGGCAATCTTTAAGGCTTCAATGCATAAAGATTTACCGGAAAACTTAACTTGCGAAAAATAGTCATTGGTAAATAGCTCTACGTTTGTGGCAGTAGTTCGCCGTATTGTAAAACCCTCTGTATGGACAAGAATATCTATAGCTAACCGACTGCCCGCCTTTCCTACAATATCCTGTTGGAAATTCCGTTTGCTTGCCGTCCGAAATCGTTTCAGCCGCGAAAACAAACACCGGTTATCCAAACACACCGTCTTCCGAAATAAAATCATATTCCCGCGTATATACTCTTGATTGCCAGCCCGCATATTTCTTGTCGATATCAAATTTGTACACACTCGACTGCAAAGTCGCTGAAATATCCTATTTATTGATTTGTTCATTACTGTTTTAATAAATAAATACGTTTGTATACATAGGTAAAATTCACGAGTTATTATTTCAGTTATTTATTTCTAATTAACCCGTTTGAGAAATTGTCCAAGTCCAGTTGACAAGACAATCATCTAAAGAGCCCTGGACAAATAACCGTATCTCCATCTGTTAGCTACTCCTAAACGTTCTCACCACCGGAGAACCAGATCTACATCTACTTTTCATAGCTACATGTTATATAACATTGAATCAAATAACAGAATTCATCGCATTCAAAGCAAAAAAAAAATTGAAACATCTTTAGAACACAACCATTGTCGAATCTCTTAAAACAACCGCTCTTCATAACTATATGTTATAAAACATTGATTTAAATAACATGATTCTTAGCGTGCCGATCTTGAATCTTTAATTATTTAGTCATTTAACTGGTCTATTTCATACGTTTCCTGGTGGCAGTCAAGTGAGATCCTAAGCCGGGGCAATTTTTTAATGGAAGCGTATACGCCGTTGAAAAACAAAATACTAACACACTACCATCCTCATATTATACGGGAATTCATAGCCTTCTTGAGTTTTGAGGCGGTCGTCATAAACAACTCACGATCGCAGTAAAACCCGATGGCGGTACTTTTTCAGATATATAAATATTATTTTTAATATGTGTTTTACGGCTTTATAAATATTTTATATTTTTATATATTCAGGTGTTAAGATTTTCGTATTTTATAGTCGGGGCCTTTCAAAGCGCTTAAAAAATATAAACGTCAAATTTTTATTTGAACGATTCTCGGGTCCTTTTCTCCTATATCTTTGTTTTTTTCATTACGATTCTCTGAAGTGGTTAAATGCGTTTTATGGCGATTTCTGATGTTTTTACTATGTATAAATCATCCCACGGAATATACGGGATAAAAGGAGTTTGTATAAGGCCCATTCTAATTCGGCACTGTATATTTTTCGCATAAAATCAACTTGTATATCAAAAATCACAGACACTTTTACGACGCTGCTCTTGCATATCCTTCAAATTCTTGTGCCTCATAAATTGGGGGCCGAGAATCGAGATTCGCAAACGCTCATTCTTAAGTTGTTAATATCACTCCCATCACTATTAATATAGCTATAAAGTAGAGTTTATTTCTGTTCCTCGGCGATCGACCATCCTGTCGATTCCAGCTATTACGAAACGGAGGTATGCGGTTTAACTGTCCGACAAGAAATGATATAAAATTAATACGTTTCGTGGGAGTCTGAGTTCGTACCTCGGTTTCGGTGCGACGCATGAAAGGGGGCGCCTGGGCCTCGGGGCCTAACTGTGGGGCACCACACCGTTGTTCGGCATCACAAAGACTCCCCGCCGTCCAACAAAGCTGTAGGGGTGCGTATCCGATACCGACAACTGTGTGCGCGGGGTGGCGGTTTGTTATACGCATTCGTTCCACTGATATTTCAGTAACATTAGTGGGATACAGAGTGAGGTCGAGTAAAATTTGTTTTAGTTAGAAGCGGAAATTGTTGAATACTGTTATTATCAAAAAATAATATAGATTTCGTGGTCCTTCTTGAAATCTAAATCAAAGCTTGGTCTTACTTTCTAAGAAAATTATCCACATTGCTTAACAAGTAGCCTTAAACTATCATGACCTTTTGGAGCATCAGATTTTTTAGGATTTGCCTAATTTTGCTCCAGAGTATGGTTTTCAAATATTTGTGGTACAAAAATGAAGTCGACAATGTTATAGTTACTTATTTGCCATCAGTATTATAACTCTTTCTAATTTGAGTAGCAATAAGAGTTTAGGAGACTTTCCAACCATCTGCTGAGCTAAATCAAATAAGCATTTTTTAAAATCAACACCTCTTGTGCTTCTCATACTTCTACTCGTCGTACTTTCTAAAAAAATTATCCACATTGATTAACAAGTAGCCTTACACTATCATGACCTTTTGGAGCATCAGATTTTTTAGGATTTGCCTAATTTTGCTCCAGAGTATGGTTTTCAAATATTTGTGGTACAAAAATGAAGTCAACAATGTCATAGTTACTTATTTGCCATCAGTATCATAACTCTTTCTAATTTGAGTAGCAATAAGAGTTTAGGAGACTTTCCAACCATCTGCTGAGCTAAATCAAATAAGCATATTTTTAAATCAACACCTCTTGTGCTTCTTATACTTCTACTCGTCGTACTTTCTAAAAAAATTATCCACATTGATTAACAAGTAGCCTTAAACTATCATGACCTTTTGGAGCATCAGATTTTTTAGGATTTGCCTAATTTTGCTCCAGAGTATGGTTTTCAAATATTTGTGGTACAAAAATGAAGTCGACAATGTTATAGTTACTTATTTGCCATCAGTATCATAACTCTTTCTAATTTGAGTAGCAATAAGAGTTTAGGAGACTTTCCAACCATCTGCTGAGCTAAATCAAATAAGCATATTTTTAAATCAACACCTCTTGTGCTTCTTATACTTCTATTCTTCGTTCTTTCTAAAAAAATTATCCACATTGATTAACAAGTACCTAGCCTTAAACTATCATGACCTTTTGGAGCATCAGATTTTTTAGGATTTGCCTAATTTTGCTCCAGAGTATGGTTTTCAAATATTTGTGGTACAAAAATGAAGTCGACAATGTCATAGTTACTTATTTGCCATCAGTATCATAACTCTTTCTAATTTGAGTAGCAATAAGAGTTTAGGAGACTTTCCAACCATCTGCTGAGCTAAATCAAATAAGCATTTTTTAAAAATCAACACCTCTTGTGCTTCGTATACTTCTACTCGTCGTACTTTCTAAAAAAATTATCCACATTGATTAACAAGTAGCCTTAAACTATCATGACCTTTTGGAGCATCAAATTTTTTAGGATTTGCCTAATTTTGCTCCAGAGTATGGTTTTCAAATATTTGTGGTACAAAAATGAAGTCGACAATGTTATAGTTACTTATTTGCCATCAGTATCATAACTCTTTCTAATTTGAGTAGCAATAAGAGTTTAGGAGACTTTCCAACCATCTGCTGAGCTAAATCAAATAAGCATATTTTTAAATCAACACCTCTTGTGCTTCTTATACTTCTACTCGTCGTACTTTCTAAAAAAATTATCCACATTGATTAACAAGTAGCCTTAAACTATCATGACCTTTTGGAGCATCAGATTTTTTAGGATTTGCCTAATTTTGCTCCAGAGTATGGTTTTCAAATATTTGTGGTACAAAAATGAAGTCGACAATGTTATAGTTACTTATTTGCCATCAGTATCATAACTCTTTCTAATTTGAGTAGCAATAAGAGTTTAGGAGACTTTCCAACCATCTGCTGAGCTAAATCAAATAAGCATATTTTTAAATCAACACCTCTTGTGCTTCTTATACTTCTACTCGTCGTACTTTCTAAAAAAATTATCCACATTGATTAACAAGTAGCCTTAAACTATCATGACCTTTTGGAGCATCAGATTTTTTAGGATTTGCCTAATTTTGCTCCAGAGTATGGTTTTCAAATATTTGTGGTACAAAAATGAAGTCGTCAATGTTATAGTTACTTATTTGCCATCAGTATCATAACTCTTTCTAATTTGAGTAGCAATAAGAGTTTAGGAGACTTTCCAACCATCTGCTGAGCTAAATCAAATAAGCATATTTTTAAATCAACACCTCTTGTGCTTCTTATACTTCTACTCGTCGTACTTTCTAAAAAAATTATCCACATTGATTAACAAGTAGCCTTAAACTATCATGACCTTTTGGAGCATCAGATTTTTTAGGATTTGCCTAATTTTGCTCCAGAGTATGGTTTTCAAATATTTGTGGTACAAAAATGAAGTCGACAATGTTATAGTTACTTATTTGCCATCAGTATCATAACTCTTTCTAATTTGAGTAGCAATAAGAGTTTAGGAGACTTTCCAACCATCTGCTGAGCTAAATCAAATAAGCATATTTTTAAATCAACACCTCTTGTGCTTCTTATACTTCTACTCGTCGTACTTTCTAAAAAAATTATCCACATTGATTAACAAGTAGCCTTAAACTATCATGACCTTTTGGAGCATCAGATTTTTTAGGATTTGCCTAATTTTGCTCCAGAGTATGGTTTTCAAATATTTGTGGTACAAAAATGAAGTCGACAATGTTATAGTTACTTATTTGCCATCAGTATCATAACTCTTTCTAATTTGAGTAGCAATAAGAGTTTAGGAGACTTTCCAACCATCTGCTGAGCTAAATCAAATAAGCATATTTTTAAATCAACACCTCTTGTGCTTCTTATACTTCTACTCGTCGTACTTTCTAAAAAAATTATCCACATTGATTAACAAGTAGCCTTAAACTATCATGACCTTTTGGAGCATCAGATTTTTTAGGATTTGCCTAATTTTACTCCAAAGTATGGTTTTCAAACATTTGTGGTGCTAAAATTAAGTTAACAATGCGGCCAGTATGACCAATATCAATGCCATCAGTATCATAATAATCTGGAATTAGCATGGGCAGTGATGGATTAAGACTTTAGAAGATCCACGTGTATGATGCATCAGCAGTGTGGAATAATGTTGAGAAGCTTAAAAGTAATCGACTCTTGTTTCGATATTTATATTTCGTTAGTAGTATTTTCCCATAAATCTTGAAAGCAAAAAAAAAAAAAGCAAATACCTTCGCAATAATTATTTATTATATCAACAAGTCTGTTTTTTGACAAATCATCTATTTTTCCTACGTTTGTAGGAAATACTGTGTCTCACGGCCGTCAGCAAGATCAGAGTAAAGTTCTTCTCAATTCCACCTTGTATATAGGGAGTCGACTCTATAGATTCGTTCCGCTAATATTTCAGAAATATAAATTTTATATGCCGAGGCAGAGAACGGGCAGGCCGGGACTCTTAGATTTAGTTTATTGACTTTTAGCTGCACATGGTTGTTATAGGCGTAGACGTGAAAACAATTATATTTACATTTTATGTTGCTGGGAGATTTGTCACGATTTGTTGGGTCGGTTTAACTCTGACGATATACTTATTTGGGAATTGTATGCCAGTCGGTCGGTTATTTAAACGCCAGCAAACGAACTAATAGAAAATAAACACAGGGCGATTCGCATTAGGAAAGTTCTAACAATTTTTTTCTGTCGAAATACGGGATTTAAAAAAATTTGTAATAAACACTTGTCAATCAGTTAATTTCTCGATCCCCTTAGACGGTATACTTCTTCTTGACGATATAGAGGGTTGAGGAAACCACGCAAAAAACCTTCAAAGATACTGCGAAACGTCCAGTTTGAGAGATATCGATAATGGGACAGGGCTGGCCTCAGTTGTTACTAAATATTGACGATTAATTTTGGACCAAGTATTTATTGTATAAAAAATAAATCACAAGTTTTATTATGATAGAGAAAAAGAGTGTGTGAGAGATAGAGAGAGAGAGAGAGATTGTGAATGTCGGCTTTCTTATAATTAAAAACGAATCCTCCACTGTTGACTTACTATATTCAATGATTTTATTTAGTAAAAGGATGCGCCTGGACTTCAATTGAAATAATTGGGCAGTGCTTGATTATCAAAAAGCTATACCGAGTAAGCTACTACTTATTTTTTCTTCAGTTTCGTCCACTCGCATAGCCGATTTTTACGACATACGATTTGAACGTATTGCTATTTCCACTTAATTGGCATGTTGTGTGGTCACATTCGTCGTATGCGGTTGGTAGCACTGCTATTTATATTGGTATTAGTGTGGTCCCATTAACACTGTCGAGAATAGCCGCCATATCCAGTTTTATTTTTGTATAATTTAATTTCCTCTGTTTAATTGTTATAGTAAATTTTAGCCAAGCAACCAGAACAGCACCCAGTAATATACCAGGCGTCCAGAAAGTATTATTTACTGAGTCGTGGATAGGTTACTAAAGCCAGAATCTGACATAATTGTGCGCAAAATACTACTTCTGGTCTAACCGGAAGTGGCACCAACATTCCTATTTTAAACGGAACTACGTGTATATTTTTGCAGCTTTTTATCCGTCATGAAATTCTGATTTCAGTGATATGTCACAAGTTGACTTTTGTTTAAAAAATGGCGTCAAAAATGTGAAAAACAAAAATACAAGTAGGGACTTTAGTTTCCGTTCTTATAGAAAGTAGGCGGTTGATTTGACGTATGGACGTATTTTTTGTCGCCCCAACGCCTACTTTCGATAAGATTCAAAAACAAAATCGGCACCACCATTCCTATTTTAAACGGAACTACGTGTATATTTTTGCAGCTTTTTATCCGTCATGAAATTCTGATTTCAGTGATATGTCACAAGTTGACTTTTGTTTAAAAAATGGCGTCAAAAATGTGAAAAACAAAAATACAAGTAGGGACTTTAGTTTCCATTCTTATAGAAAGTAGGCGGTTGATTTGACGTATGGACGTATTTTTGTCACCCCAACGCCTACTTTCTATAAGATTCAAAAACAAAATCGGCACCACCATTCCTATTTTAAACGGAACTACGTGTATATTTTTGCAGCTTTTTATCCGTCATGAAATTCTGATTTCAGTGATATGTCACAAGTTGACTTTTGTTTAAAAAATGGCGTCAAAAATGTGAAAAACAAAAATACAAGTAGGGACTTTAGTTTCCATTCTTATAGAAAGTAGGCGGTTGAATTGACGTATGGACGTATTTTTGTCACCCCACCGCCTACTTTCTATAAGATTCAAAAACAAAATCGGCACCACCATTCCTATTTTAAACGGAACTACGTGTATATTTTTGAATTTTTTTATTCGTCATCAAATTCTGATTTTAGTGATATGTCACAAGTTGACTTTTGTTTAAAAAATGGCGTCAATAATGTGAATAACAAAAATACAAGTAGGGACTTTAGTTTCCATTCTTATAGAAAGTAGGCGGTTGATTTGACGTATGGACGTATTTTTTGTCGCCCCATCGCCTACTTTCTATATAAGATTCAAAAACAAAATCGGCACCAACATTCCTATTTTAAACGGAACTATGTATGTGTATATTTTTGCATTTTTTTATTCGTCATGAAATTCTGATTTCAGTGATATGTCACAAGTTGACTTTTGTTTAAAAAATGGCGTCAAAAATGTGAAAAACAAAAATACAAGTAGGGACTTTAGTTTCCATTCTTATAGAAAGTAGGCGGTTGATTTGACGTATGGACGTATTTTTTGTCGCCCCAACGCCTACTTTCTATATAAGATTCAAAAACAAAATCGGCACCAACATTCCTATGTTAAACGGAACTATGTATGTGTATATTTTTGCATTTTTTTATTCGTCATGAAATTCTGATTTCAGTGATATGTCACAAGTTAACTTTTGTTTAAAAATTGCGTCAAAAATGTGAAAAACAAAAATACAAGTAGGGACTTTAGTTTCCATTCTTATAGAAAGTAGGCGGTTGATTTGACGTATGGACGTATTTTTGTCACCCCAACGCCTACTTTCTATAAGATTCAAAAACAAAATCGGCACCAACATTCCTATTTTAAACGGAACTATGTATGTGTATATTTTTGCATTTTTTATTCGTCATGAAATTCTGATTTCAGTGATATGTCACAAGTTGACTTTTGTTTAAAAAATGGCGTCAAAAATGTGAAAAACAGAAATACAAGTAGGGATATTAGTTTCCGTTCTTATAGAAAGTAGGCGGTTGATTTGACGTATGGACGTATTTTTTGTCGCCCCAACGCCTACTTTCTATATAAGATTCAAAAACAAAATCGGCACCAACATTCCTATTTTAAACGGAACTGTGTATGTGTATATTTTGCATTTTTTTATTCGTCATCAAATTCTGATTTCAGTGATATGTCACAAGTTGACTTTTGTTTAAAAAATGGCGTCAAAAATGTAAAAAACAAAAATACGAGTAGGGTATTTAGTTTCCATTCTTATAGAAAGTAGGCGGTTGATTTGACGTATGGACGTATTTTTTGTTGCCCCAACGCCTACTTTCTAAAAGATTCAAAAATAAAATCCTGCAGAGGCCTTTCTGTTTTTCAATTTTTCACGTTTTTGACGCCATTTTTTCAACAAATGCCAACTTGTGACATATCGCTGAAATCAGAATTTCATGACGAACAAGAAAATACAAAAATATACAGGGTGTTCCATTTCAAATAAGAAAGTTGATGTAACGTCTGATTAGACCGGGAATAGTATTTTGTTCACAATTGTGTCAGATTTTAGCTTTAGTGACTTATTATATACACGTTCCAAATTTTAGAAGTCCATCTTTCATAAAAACCTGGTCCGTAGAGATATGAATACTATTTTTTTTCAAATAAACTGTTTTTAATTTGGATTATTTTAACAAAATAAGCTGGTTTGTAAGGTTTCCAGGGACTTGAATTTTGTTCCTCAGATTATTCTTCACGACCTAAACTTCACTGTTTGTCAAAAAATCATTAATATTTCATCGGTTACTGGCGTTTCATTTCCTTCGTCACATATTTATTTGTACACACGATTTGAAAGTCGGCACTCTCTAGCGTAAATTAAAAAAATCAGTCGTTGTTTTGAACCAAGGATTACGGCAATTTATGATAAAGCAATGTGACCATCTTCGGACTTTCTCCGCGCATACATGTGGTCTTTGCAGTTTAAAAAGCGATTGGAATTTAAATTGATGTATAGACAGTCCATTAAAGCAATGATTAACGATAGACGTGATACGTGTCCCGGCATTGTTTCCTGTTACTTTCGTCCCGTTTTCAGTTACAAAGAAAACAAAACCTACACATAGTAAGTATTGTGTACGGTAGTGTCAGGGGTATTAAAAGCCCGCTCCTGAAATGCCTCGGTCAATAGAATACACAAAGAAAAATAATTGTTGAGCGCCAGAACTGGTTTAATTTCGAAAAAATTTTTCGGGAAAATAGTTCTTTGTTCCACGTGTGTTCTAAATGTAACCAGCGAGGAATTTCTGTATTTTCCCCTCAAACTACTTTGTTGGCAAATAAACCCATTTAAATTGGTTTGGACATATTTAACTGCTATCCGGCTACGTCTTTCTCACAGCACATTTATCAAACGACTACAGGATTTGATTTAAAAACGACTCGAGTGCGACGAGGCATATGTCGCTCTAAATTGCTCGGAACCGTAAGGTGTGGTCTGGGCTCACGTTTTTGTCTTCAGAGCTGTTCCAGTCGATGAAGAAGTGGAAACAGTTAATGTTAAAATATAACTTCATATCATGGGCAGTTGATATACAGCGTGAAAACGATATTTCGTGGGAACAATCTTCAATCAAGTCGATGAAACACCAATATGTTTATATTTTTTAAAATCTCCTGTAAATCAAACCTTTCGAAAATTAGAAGTCGTGGCTAATATTGGGATGAGTGACCAAACAAACATAACAAGCTCGTTCCATCTTCCAACGGCTTGTATATCAGTGTATACGTAGAAGCTATGCAGGTTTAGGCGAGAGTTGTGTAGTTGATATACCGTCACGTAAAGCAGTCGTTACCTTGTCTAGTAGGTGTTAGACGAGTAAAATATGATTACTATTTGACAGATACTGTTACGTGTTTATACCTCAAGCGTGGATTCAATAATTTCAACAAAACCGACACTAAACCACTAATTTATTAACCCACGAATTACAATAATTAGTCACTTAATCTGCAACACGAACTACTACATTTAACCACTACTTGTCATTGTACTAGTCACTGTTCCGTTTCTGTTTTGTTCAGTTCACTTTCCAATAATATTCAACTGCTTGCAGTGGACCATCCTGGCCTTTATATACCTGCACAGATACCTTCTAGTCTATTCCAGGTGTTCCTCTCTAGATTATACCACAATTATCTTCTTTTCCTAAATCGTTTACGTACCACTGACGCCATCTATCGGACGACTGCTGAACCACCACCTATTTAGGGCTCTGCTTTGAGCGGGCATACTACAAACATCTGTAAAGTGGGTGTAAATTCATTATCAAAATGACCTTATTTTTTTCTCACGAGTCCTGCATAAGATTTTGATGAAGTTTTAGGTTTACCATCGTATATTTGTAGATTTACGTATTTCTGTATTTTACACTCGGATGCGTAGACAATCAAGGTTTCATTTCATTATAATAAACCGAGGCTTATATAAATATCAAAAAGGTCACATTTTTAGTTGTCACAGTTAATTGCCGGGTAAAGGTATGTAACCGAAAGGAACATAATAAAATTAATGGCAAGTGACATAACTAATAATTTTGTAATCGTTAATATTATTTTATTATTTGTAATAAATATGTTCGTGCGTTGTTTTCTAGTTGTCTTACTTGATTTGCATTCGTAATGACTATATTTAGCCTAGAAGTATTTGACGAATTAAGCGGAGAGATTGTTCTGGGAATGAAATAATCAGTTGGAAAAACTGAACTTATCTTCAGTTGATTGATTTCAACGCATTTTTCATCTGTGTTGATTTAAGGGTACATTTTGGCAACATTTCAGTTTTCACTGAAAAATCCTTTTAATCTTTATTCGAGAAATTAAGGACGAACATCTGACGACGAATGCGAAGAGTGTAGGCAAGGACATGGCTTACATCTTACAAAAGCCATTTTTTAAACAAATGCCAACTTGTGACATATCGCTGAATTTTGAATTTCATGAGGAACAAAAAAAATGCAAAAATATACGTCGTGTTTTATTTAAAATAAGAAAGTTGGTGCCATTTCCGATTAGATCGGAAGTGTGTCCAGATTCTGGCTTAAGTAACCAAACAGAAGTCTATCTTTCATAATAACCGAGTTATTCCGTAGTTTCCTGTAAAATCATGAGAATCGTATATTACTAAACAAGCAATGATGTATAAGTATTACATTATTCACAAGGGTAAAAACGAGCCGCAGGCGAGTGTCGTAAATCATCCGAGTGAATAATAGTCATTATATGCGAGTAGAATACCATACTTTGTCCACGACTGACTGTTAAATATTTTTGACTAAATTTTGTACTGAAGTTTATAAGTCAATATGTAAAATTGTAAATGTAAAATTGTAAACAACCGTTTAAATTCTTATGTCAAACGGAAAATGGATCAATTTCATATCGTCAAAAAGAATATAATTAAGTAAATGGATAATAACAGTGAAAATTATAACGTATTATACAGGGTGTCCGTTTCTCGACCCGCATCATGGGGATCTCGCTTATCTTAAGAGATACAGTTATATTAAAGCAAAGTTGCGCATTTTTATGCTGAACAATAATCTGAAAAGAAATTTGATCCATCATTTTGAAAATATCAGAAAAAAAACGAAAAATCGTGATTCTCGTTTTTAATTTTTGAATTGAAAACTAATAAAACTACCTATTTTAAACAACGGCACTTTTTTCCGAGGAATCCGAATATGAGATTGCATTAGTCATGACGTCTAAGATGGCAGAGAAACAACAGTTAACTTAATTTTTTGTTATGGGCGCCATATTAGATTTTCATATTTTTGAATACATCTTTTTTTCTGATTACGGTGATGTCGACACGTTTAGTTTTATATTTCGACTGAAATTGCAAAGGGTGCTTTGGAAACAAAAGCATCATTTTCGTTTTAGACAAAATATTGAGAGTTCAGCTTAATTTTCTTGGAGAAATTCGCAAAATTATAAATACCGAGTGTCAAAAGTGAAGTTAAACTATCAAAAGTTTGTTTAAAACAGAAGTGATTCTTTTGTTTCCAAAGCACCCATTGCAAAAATGAATAATTTGCAATTATGGTCGAAATATAGAGCTAAACTATCATGTGTCTTACATCACCGTGATCAGAAAAAATGATATATTCAAAAATGTAAAAATCCAATATGGCGCCCATAAGAAAAATAAAGTTGACTGTTGTTTCTCTGCCATCTTAGATGTCATGACAAATGCAATGGCATATTCGGATTCGTCGGAAAAGAGTGCGATAAAAAGAATGTCTTTGTTTAAAGTAAGTAGTTTTATTAATTTTCAATTTAAAAATTAAAAACGAGAATCACGATTTTTTCGTACTTTTTCTGATATCTTCAAAATTAAAAACGATAGATCAAATTTCTTTTGATTTATTGATCAGAATAAAATGTAAAGACTCTAATTTGACCGACTTCGTATCTCTTAAGATAAGCGAGATCCCCACCCTGTATTGTATTATAAATGTTCAAAATAATTAGTGCGGCGGATTGTGAAATTTTCTATTACTAAATAAAATTTAAAAACGAAATCGATGAAATAGGTTCTGCGCGCGCAGGCGGTGAATAATTATTCGCTGCCTGCGTGAATAATTATTATTCACTGCTAGGTAGTGAATAATGGATATAATTATTATACTTGAAGAAACACAAGTATAATTGGTATATTATAAAACAGTTGTGGACAAATAATGTTACATGGCAACCTCGCGATTATAACTTATTCTTTCTTGTTCTTTCAAGACAATGGTAAAGTAGCACCTGCGCAAACAAGGGATCGCTGTTGCCAAATGAGCATTTAACGAATTTATCAGATTTTTTTTCTTTCAGGATAACAATTTACTTTGAAGAAAAATGTTAAAGAATTTGTTGTATGTACTACGAATATACTATATTTACTGAACACAAATAGTCATTTGCTTAGACCACTGTAAGCAATAACCAGTTTTCCCCGGTACAAATTACCGTTTGATAATTTTTTATCAATCTATGGAATTTCTAACAATTATTATTATTACCTACCGTAATATACACTGTACACCAAAGTATTGAAAAATTCCAGTTTATCAGATGAATGGGAATAATAAATGAACACAGTTAATAAGTGAACAGTATTCTTTACAAAACAGTCAAAACCACAGAACCAAAGATTGGAGTAATCTCTGCACAGAACATCCAAACACCAAAACCGACACAGATCGATTCTGCTTTTGGAGTTGTGCGGTTGGTTGTATTATGGGTTTTAAAAATTCAACCAATAGAAACATTATATTCAAATTTAGCGCGCATTTGTGGCTTATAATCTAATGCCGAACCGGTTTTCAGAGGCCAAAAATCGACAAAATTCTTAGAAGTATATGGATGGTCGGAAAATCTAGGATTAATGGTATATAAATGGATTGGACTCCAACAATTAACCAGAAGTTGGGCGGGGGTGGGAAAAGGGGTGTTTTTAGGGGTGAAACATGTTTTTTTACGGTTTCCGACAAAACTAGACTCTCTTATCGAAAAAGTTAAATGTAGATAATTGAAAGATCTACAACTTTTGTTTTAACCATTTTTCAACATAACCTCAAAACTATTGAGAAAAACGCAAAAAACCAATTTTTTTATTTTTTATGTTTATCTCCCACAAAAATGATGATTCTTGAAAAGATCTTTGTTTTGGGTTTTCCGAGGGTTTTTCCCGTTTTTGATAATGTTTTTCCATAGTAACAGTATGATTTCTTTATACCATCTTAAAGGTTTCAACGAAAGAAATTCCGTCCTGAAATCAATCAAATCAAAAACAAAGATTTCGCTACAAAAAAATTACAGCTTACATATTTATAAAATATATATAAAATTTCCTTAAAATCGAATCATTTTCGTGGGAGATAAAAATAAAGTTTTTGGCGTTTTTCTCAATAGTTTTGAGGTTATGTTGAAAAATGGTTGATATAAAAGTTGTAGATCTTTCAATTATCTACAACTTTGGCATTTAACTTTTTCGATAGGTCTAGTTTTGCCCCAAATCGTAAAAAAACACGTTTCACCCCTAAAAACACCCCTTTATTTCAAGCATTAAGAATTAATGCTTGAAATAAAATAGAGAAAGTTTCTGATCTATCTTTTAATATTTTCTCTTTGCACAAAATCGACTAACCCACCTGTCTCAACTCACTGTTTAGCTGAGGACGGTCAGAAACTAGCTCACGTTTGGCGCAAACAAAGGATGCTCTGTTGCCAAATGTACATTTGGTGGTATTTATCAGTTTTTTTTTTCGGGAAACGAATTAATGTAATGTACTGTAGTGCGGAGTGGTAGTATTAATAATACCTACTGAGAGAGATTAAACCTCGATTAAACATAATTTAAACACAATTTTGTGGTACTGGGTCGAATAGTCTTCAGGGATAAAATCGTTAACAAATGTCCGTCGTTAATATATCTATCAACCTCTCATCAATTCGGTTTAACAGCACAAGGAATATTTATATCTGACATTTCAAACTGCGGTGCGTGTACGGCCACTAAATAATTCACGAATTAATGTCATCAGATAATTTGTAACCACAAATTATCGACTTTTATGCGTTTTATCGTCTTTTCTTTCGAACAAAATGTAACATGCTGGTGGACCGCCCCCAAGCTATTGAAATAGGCTAGGGGTTTTCCCTAACAATACTCTTTTATGCCATTATTGTAGCGATCTATTCAAGTGGGTAGCGATATTTCAACACGGGCCAGTGGCGTGGACGGCTAGGTTGCGCCTCAAACGAAAATCTTTCATATTCTTGTACTCATGACTGTACTGTAAGTTCTGTAATGTAATGTACGTACGTTGACACCTAACAGCAACACATTAAGGCCATAAAATCTATTCGTCGAAAGCAGGAAGTGCAAATAAACAACGAACGGGGGCATTTTGCGTACTGCGTTTGCGACGTAAATTGATCACCGGTGCCTCAAGGTGAATAGAGGTAAGGACGTATTTATTATTAATAATTTGAAAAATTATTTTTCATGAAGGAAGCAAATTGATACGCCTCTGGGCGGTTGCGACGTCAAACAAGAATCATAACTGTATACACAAGTCCAGGGGTTGATTCGGTCTCCAACAGGGCTTATTATTCGGCAAATTATGATTCCATATGACATGTGGTATAGAAAATTGGAAAATTAGTATAACTGGCTGTATAAGTTAAGCACTTGTCGCAAAATATTGCCCGCAATTCACTAGAGGGCGACTTTCTGATGGAATAAGTATTACTTGTCGAGCGCAAGAACTGTAAACCTTGTAATACTTTTATCGTTTGCGGTTTTACAGGAATGTACTGTTATAATTATGATATTTTTATGGGCAAAAAAATGTTTGTAAACATAACAGCTGGGCGCGAATAATGTACAAAGTAATTTAACCTCATAGTAGTTTTTATTTTTTTTTCTAAGGCGCAAGTGGACTTGAATTACCGAGGTAAATGATTGGGGGCAAAAAACATTTCTTAACACATTTTTAATAAGTCAGAAATACGTGTAAAATGTAAAATCTGTGGCACTAATTCCTGCATTTGTTTTTATTTAAACCCCGAAACTTGCCCACAAGTGATCACAACAGTAAAAATATGCCAAATTGATTAACTGTTAAAAATGCAATGGTGGGCCGACCTACCGACTAAATTCCTGAAATTATGCACCAAATTACTATTCTTGAGGCTTATTAGCGAACCTTGCAATTAAACCATCTACTAAACATTTCGTAATTTATCAAAACTAGAAGATGAAATAAGGGAATCGTCCAACCCATAATTATAACCGAAATCCTGAATTAATTTATAAAAACAGCTGAAGACCGTTACTAAATTGAAAAACGACGGTCGAAAATGACCTGATATACCGAGAAGGGCCATTAATTTTTCGGAAACGTTCCAGTTAACATACCCCAGAGACAGAATATCCATTATTATATTGATGCTGGGAGGCATAATGTATACATTTTATTGCGTACAGGGTGTTATAAACAAACGAAAAAATACTTGACACAATTGAAAAATATGATTTTCTTCTGGGATATACACTTAAGCTCATTAAAAAAAAAATGCTTTTTTTTAATAAGCTTACGTGCCCAAAACCAGCGCCGTTTCGTTTTCATTGGTTCACCCTGTATATCAAATTGGTTATTTTTTGCTACTATTATGCTTGTATAAAACCTAAGTAAAGCCTTATGTTGTCAAAATAAAGAACATCGCCCCCCATATTAACCTGCCTGGGAGAACAATTAATTCCCAAATCAAAAAAAAAAAAAAATATGCAGATTTCAACTTACTTGTATCACTCTCATCGGCAGCCCCGTCTCTTTCGCCAGTTGTTCCCGTATGTGCCTCGTGGGCTTCGGCGTCTGCGAGAACGCCGTCTTCAATATCTCCAGCTGTTTCGCCTTGATCGTCGTCCTAGGCCCCCGACGTTTCGATCCCGCGCTGCTGTCATCGGGACTTTTGTTCTCTGTCTGTGAGTCTCTAGTTTCGGCGTCGCCGTCCAGCGAGTTCTGGTCCTCCGAGTCGTCCTGGCCCGTTTTCGAGTCCTGGAAGAAGAGTTGTGAAGTTAGTAAAAACACTATCAAAGTTATCAATGAAAATGACACAAAACAAGGCCCCAAAGTAGACCCCTGCGTAACTCCAGATGTTGGAACATATTCCACTATATTTAAAACTCATATATACTCAAGAAATATATATCTAATATACAAATAGGAGCCCTAAAAGTGTATTGATGTAGCAGACCTCATTTATTCTATGAAAAATTACTGTTAAGGGTTCTGCGAGCATAACATCATTAATTAGAAAGCAAAGTTGTGAAGTTAGTAAAAACACTATCAAAGTTATTAATGAAAATGACACAAAACAAGGCCCCAAAGTAGACCCCTGCGTAACTCCAGATGTTGGAACATATTCCACTATATTTAAAACTCATATATACTCAAGAAATATATATCTAATATACAAATAGGAGCCCTAAAAGTGTATTGATGTAGAAGACCTCATTTATTCTAGGAAAAATTACTGTTAAGGGTTCTGCGAGCATAACATCATTAATTAGAAAGCAAAGTTGTGAAGTTAGTAAAAACGCTATCAAAGTTATTAATGAAAATGACACAAAACAAGGCCCCAAAGTAGACCCCTGCGTAACTCCAGATGTTGGAACATATTCCACTATATTTAAAACTCATATATACTCAAGAAATATATATCTAATATACAAATAGGAGCCCTAAAAGTGTATTGATGTAGAAGACCTCATTTATTCTAGGAAAAATTACTGTTAAGGGTTCTGCGAGCATAACATCATTAATTAGAAAGCAAAGTTGTGAAGTTAGTAAAAACGCTATCAAAGTTATTAATGAAAATGACACAAAACAAGGCCCCAAAGTAGACCCCTGCGTAACTCCAGATGTTGGAACATATTCCACTATATTTAAAACTCATATATACTCAAGAAATATATACCTAATATACAAATAGGAGCCCTAAAAGTGTATTGATGTAGCAGACCTCATTTATTCTAGGAAAAATTACTGTTAAGGGTTCTGCGAGCATAACATCATTAATTAAAAAGCAAAGTTGTGAAGTTAGTAAAAACGCTATCAAAGTTATTAATGAAAATGACACAAAACAAGGCCCCAAAGTAGACCCCTGCGTAACTCCAGATGTTGGAACATATTCCACTATATTTAAAACTCATATATACTCAAGAAATATATATCTAATATACAAATAGGAGCCCTAAAAGTGTATTGATGTAGCAGACCTCATTTATTCTAGGAAAAATTACTGTTAAGGGTTCTGCGAGCATAACATCATTAATTAGAAAGCAAAGTTGTGAAGTTAGTAAAAACACTATTTAAAGTTATCAATGAAAATGACACAAAACAAGGCCCCAAAGTAGACCCCTGCGTAACTCCAGATGTTGGAACATATTCCACTATATTTAAAACTCATATATACTCAAGAAATATATATCTAATATACAAATAGGAGCCCTAAAAGTGTATTGATGTCGCAGACCTCATTTATTCTATGAAAAATTACTGTTAAGGGTTCTGCGAGCGTAACATTATTAATTAGAAAGCAAAGTTGTGAAGTTAGTAAAAACACTATCAAAGTTATTATTGAAAATGACACAAAACAAGGCCCCAAAGTAGACCCCTGCGTAACTCCAGATGTTGGAACATATTCCACTATATTTAAAACTCCTATAAACTCAAGAAATATATATCTAATATACAAATAGGAGCTCTAAAAGTGTATTGATGTAGCAGACCTCATTTATTCTATGAAAAATTACTGTTATGGGTTCTGCGAGCATAACATCATTAATTAGAAAGCAAAGTTGTGAAGTTAGTAAAAACACTATCAAAGTTATCAATGAAAATGACACAAAACAAGGCCCCAAAGTAGACCCCTGCGTAACTCCAGATGTTGGAACATATTCCACTATATTTAAAACTCATATATACTCAAGAAATATATACCTAATATACAAATAGGAGCCCTAAAAGTGTATTGATGTAGCAGACCTCATTTATTCTAGGAAAAATTACTGTTAAGGGTTCTGCGAGCATAACATCATTAATTAAAAAGCAAAGTTGTGAAGTTAGTAAAAACGCTATCAAAGTTATTAATGAAAATGACACAAAACAAGGCCCCAAAGTAGACCCCTGCGTAACTCCAGATGTTGGAACATATTCCACTATATTTAAAACTCATATATACTCAAGAAATATATATCTAATATACAAATAGGAGCCCTAAAAGTGTATTGATGTAGCAGACCTCATTTATTCTATGAAAAATTACTGTTATGGGTTCTGCGAGCATAACATCATTAATTAGAAAGCAAAGTTGTGAAGTTAGTAAAAACACTATCAAAGTTATCAATGAAAATGACACAAAACAAGGCCCCAAAGTAGACCCCTGCGTAACTCCAGATGTTGGAACATATTCCACTATATTTAAAACTCATATATACTCAAGAAATATATACCTAATATACAAATAGGAGCCCTAAAAGTGTATTGATGTAGCAGACCTCATTTATTCTAGGAAAAATTACTGTTAAGGGTTCTGCGAGCATAACATCATTAATTAAAAAGCAAAGTTGTGAAGTTAGTAAAAACGCTATCAAAGTTATTAATGAAAATGACACAAAACAAGGCCCCAAAGTAGACCCCTGCGTAACTCCAGATGTTGGAACATATTCCACTATATTTAAAACTCATATATACTCAAGAAATATATATCTAATATACAAATAGGAGCCCTAAAAGTGTATTGATGTAGCAGACCTCATTTATTCTAGGAAAAATTACTGTTAAGGGTTCTGCGAGCATAACATCATTAATTAGAAAGCAAAGTTGTGAAGTTAGTAAAAACGCTATCAAAGTTATTAATGAAAATGACACAAAACAAGGCCCCAAAGTAGACCCCTGCGTAACTCCAGATGTTGGAACATATTCCACTATATTTAACACTCATATATACTCAAGAAATATATATCTAATATACAAATAGGAGCCCTAAAAGTGTATTGATGTAGCAGACCTCATTTATTCTATGAAAAATTACTGTTAAGGGTTCTGCGAGCATAACATCATTAATTAGAAAGCAAAGTTGTGAAGTTAGTAAAAACACTATCAAAGTTATTAATGAAAATGGCACAAAACAAGGCCCCAAAGTAGACCCCTGCGTAACTCCAGATGTTGGAACATATTCCACTATATTTAAAACTCCTATAAACTCAAGAAATATATATCTAATATACAAATAGGAGCCCTAAAAGTGTATTGATGTAGCAGACCTCATTTATTCTAGGAAAAATTACTGTTAAGGGTTCTGCGAGCATAACATCATTAATTAGAAAGCAAAGTTGTGAAGTTAGTAAAAACACTATTAAAGTTATCAATGAAAATGACACAAAACAAGGCCCCAAAGTAGACCCCTGCGTAACTCCAGATGTTGGAACATATTCCACTATATTTAAAACTCATGTACTCAAGAAATATATATCTAATATACAAATAGGAGCCCTAAAAGTGTATTGATGTAGCAGACCTCATTTATTCTATGAAAAATTACTGTTAAGGGTTCTGCGAGCATAACATCATTAATTAGAAAGCAAAGTTGTGAAGTTAGTAAAAACACTATCAAAGTTATTAATGAAAATGACACAAAACAAGGCCCCAAAGTAGACCCCTGCGTAACTCCAGATGTTGGAACATATTCCACTATATTTAAAACTCCTATAAACTCAAGAAATATATATCTAATATACAAATAGGAGCCCTAAAAGTGTATTGATGTAGCAGACCTCATTTATTCTAGGAAAAATTACTGTTAAGGGTTCTGCGAGCATAACATCATTAATTAGAAAGCAAAGTTGTGAAGTTAGTAAAAACACTATTTAAAGTTATCAATGAAAATGACACAAAACAAGGCCCCAAAGTAGACCCCTGCGTAACTCCAGATGTTGGAACATATTCCACTATATTTAAAACTCATATATACTCAAGAAATATATATCTAATATACAAATAGGAGCCCTAAAAGTGTATTGATGTAGCAGACCTCATTTATTCTATGAAAAATTACTGTTAAGGGTTCTGCGAGCGTAACATTATTAATTAGAAAGCAAAGTTGTGAAGTTAGTAAAAACACTATCAAAGTTATTAATGAAAATGACACAAAACAAGGGCCCCAAAGTAGACCCCTGCGTAACTCCAGATGTTGGAACATATTCCACTATATTTAAAACTCATATATATACTCAAGAAATATATATCTAATATACAAATAGGAGCCCTAAAAGTGTATTGATGTAGCAGACCTCATTTATTCTATGAAAAATTACTGTTAAGGGTTCTGCGAGCATAACATCATTAATTAGAAAGCAAAGTTGTGAAGTTAGTAAAAACACTATCAAAGTTATTAATGAAAATGACACAAAACAAGTCCCCAAAGTAGACCCCTGCGTAACTCCAGATGTTGGAACATATTCCACTATATTTAAAACTCATATATACTCAAGAAATATATACCTAATATACAAATAGGAGCCCTAAAAGTATATCGATGTGCAGATCTCATTTATTCTATGAAAATTCATTGTTAAGGGTTCTGCGAGCATAACATCATTAATTAGAAACCAAATACGCAATGCCTACATAAATCTTGAAAAGAAGATCTAGGCAATTACAAAGAACTAATGCATTTTTGTGTAATTAGGATAGTGATTTCTAAACCAGTCATGATCCAAAAAAATTATATCGATTTCTTCATATACATCTGGTAATGTTATTAATAAAATTCCAACATCCTCTGATTAATGATCGGCGCAATTAATAAGTTGCGAAATTAATTTCGTAAATACGGATCCTCGTCATTAGTGCATCTCTGATTCTTTGCGTCATTATGGTGTAAATTTTTTTTTCAATTAAGTTAACAAAACCGTCCGTAATTTCCCCGTGTAATTATACAAAACAATTGAATCACGAATGAAAATTGTGTTAGAAAATTAAAACGAACATGAATTGCCACTTACGCGAGGTAACCAGCCGTAAAATTAAGGAGTATCGCGAGAAGCTATCTGCACTTTAATGAAAACCGGCGGCATGCTATAAAAGGAGGGTAGACATAAAAAACCAAAATGAAATCGTCAAATTGTACCCCAAGTCGCCGGTTGCACCACCAGATCCGAGTCCTATAGATTGTTGCAGGCGGTCCGCCACATTCACTCGATTTGGTTTTATAAAAACAAATTACCTGGCCTATCGAACTGCTGATGTCCGAGTGGGGCAGGGAGTTGTTGTTCGTTTCGCCGGGGGCGGGAGGTAGAGATCCGTGCAGTGAATGGTGCTTTAGCACCGACGATGCTGTGCTGTTATCGTCGTCTTCTTCGTCCTCGGACGCCGATCCCATGAGAGATTCTGAAAAAAATGATATTTTAATAACTAATTTACAAAAGAATCGGTAATGTATATATTTTTATATATTTAAGTGCGAGTTGTTTTAGGATTTGCTTACTTTTTGCTTTATATATTAATTACCCACATTATATACAAATTTTCTATTGCTTGGAATACACTGCAATTTTAATTATTTATAAATGTGTATTTACCAAGCCGAAGGACTTACTTGGGTTAGCTTTAAACCCGTGTTTTTTATTTTATTTCAGGGCGTTCCAGGGATCTCATCAGTCGGAGTAACATAACTTTCTCTAGTTTTATTTGATTCGTAATATTAATAAAGATTTATTTAATTTAACCCGAGTACACCGATTTTATTCAAGAATATTTTAAAATCTGGGTCATATCCAGATGCAGTGACAATTGATTCTCTTAGGTTTGAGAAACTAATATAGACTAATTGCAGCTTATGGCTTTCCAACACAGATGTCACTGTTATGATTTCTACACCTCTCTCTTTCGCTAACCTGAGAGCAATGATTGGGACACAAGTTTAAGATTTTAAATCATAGATGTCTCTATTATAATCGATTTTTCAGTTTTATAATCAAATGCATAAACAAAATAAGATAATGAACTTGTTGTAACCTGCGACAACTTAAAATTAGCTTACATTAAATTTAATTGACAAAACTGATAGTTATTTTAAATATAATAAGAAATGTTCTTTAATATCGATCTTAATATTAAAATCTAGTTCATGGTAATGTCACTGAGGTCGCGCATATTTATTGTACATAAACAGTAAAGTTCAGTGATTAATGGTTTTGATGGAGGCACTTTTTGTTTATGTTGATTAAAATTTGTGAAACTAGCAAGCTTTGGACAATTTTTATGCAATACTACAAGCTAGGTAGGTACCGATATTATTTATCTTCTATATGAATAATCCTTCCTGACTTCACCACAATAACTTGGTCTGCACATAATAGGTTAACACTTTGTAATGTCACCGTTTTTTCTTAGTTTTTAACGGATTTATTCAAAATTTTCATATTTTTTTAGGAGCAACGTGGATACGTCTTTTCGTATATCTCTCCAAAGTCGGTCTCCTCAATTGTCTTTGTTGATGTTTCCAAGACATTGCCAACAAAATTTCACTTATCACAGCATACTAAGATGGAAATATGTCATTTTTGGTAGGTAATTTCTCTATTATCTGCCTTGGATGTTATGTTATATTACGTTCAAACTGATTTAGGTCTGCCGTTCTTCGGTACGAACACTTTGTTTTAAACTTCACTACACTGTCACTACTTATAGTCTAGATTTACAACATATCTAGCCATGAGACATAGATGATCGATTTTACATCAATTATATTAATTCTTAAATTTCCTTCGTCGGGTTTTATTCAGAGAAAGAAGTTTTATATTGATTTATTTTTGATTTATTTAATTTTAAAAGAATTAATTTTTATCAGTTAGAATAAATAATAATATTATATTATGTATATCCTTGATATGAGGTTTTTATCAGTCGCAAACAGTCAAACGCATTTAATGTCATACTCAGCAATAAAAGTTAACGTACCGTAAGTTTATACTATTAGAACTTCTATTAGAATTAATGTTTGTGGATTTATGTACCATGTAGAATTGTGTATTATGGTTTTTAATGGCGTACCGTAAAGTCTGCGAAAAAATACATAAAATGACCGGTCGTTAAAACAGACAGGCCGTAACTTTATCCCAAATCGATTAGGTGTAATGTGCGAACATGTTATTTGGCCTCCGATCAAAAAGAACGGCCATTTCTGTGATTTCCTCATCTGGACCGAATCGCTCGATGGAACTAGCCGTATTCGGTAACCGGAAGAAAACAGGAGGAGGGCCGAAAGATGAATGTAAGCGATGCGATAGTTAGGAAACACTTACAAATATTTTGATGGTGCCTAACCGACTGATTCCATTTAGACTTGTTGCCCTAGTTGGTCTAAATATCAGCTGAGTCATTTGGTTAGTTGTTTTGGGAACAGATCTTTGTCAGATTAGAGTCGATATAGAACTCGACATCATTTATGACCAGCAAGAAATGTGAAGGGCCTAGATTGGAACCTCCGGGTACAACCGGAAGATGAACATTAACTTGCACTGAAATCTGCAGTACTGTAAGTGCGCTCTTTAAGGAAGAGTACCAAAGGTGAATGTAAGCGATGCAAGGGTTAGGAAATACTTTGGCGTTTACAAATATTTTGATGGTGACCTAACTGACTGATTTCATTTAGAATTGTTGCCCTAGTTGATGTAAATACCAGCTGAGTCACTTGATCAGTTGATTTAAGAAACAGATTTTTGACACATTACAAGTCGATATTGAATTTATAACCAGCAAGAAAAATGAAGGGCCTAGATTGGCACCTCGGGGTACAACCGACGAATGAACCTTAACCTGCACAGGAAATCTGCGGTACTGTAAGTGCGCTGTTTAAACAGTTGTCAGGAAATAGATCATTGGAAAGCATTAATAAACATTACAAGAGTAAAGGGACTAGATTGAAACCTTGAGGTACAATTGAAAAACTGATCGGGGATCTGTTGGAATTAGTTGGTGAAGGTAGAGTGAATGAAACCGTGAGACTAGCCAAGCCATTGAGGAGCCTCTCAAAAGGTATAATCTTAGGAGCTTTGCGACTTGAAAATTTGGGACAAAGGGACCAAGGTCCACGTGTTTAAAAGGTTCATAAAATCGCCAGTATTCCCATTACCACCTGAACTATCAGTTATTTGTCAATTCAGAGGTGCTATTACATGTAAACGCTACTTTTATTTGTTACACGGTTATCGTGTTATGCACGGGTGTTACAGGCGAAGATTAAACGGTTAAAATAATGTTTCGTTCGCTTTAACGTAATGCCGATGCCGAAGGAATGTACGTCGTTACGATTATGCGCGTTATCCATGTCCACTTTTATGTACGTACTTTTTAAATATGTGAAAATGACTGTGACCTCCGACAGGTCGACGGGCATCGTACGGAGAGTCTTTATTAGCCGGTGTCTCATTATGTCGAATTGGTTTCATGTCTCTTAAGTTATAATAAAATACGTTTTTCTCTTTTTGCTCTCGATCAATTCCCTTCCAAACCTTGTTCGTCAAGGTCTGATAAGGCACAATGACTCCGAAACATCAGTACCGTAGCTGCACTTTTGTTTCACTTTGTAGGTACATGGCTCGAATTATTTCCGTCCAATTTTAACCTTCAATAAATTTCTTACGAGACTGATTAATTATTAACTAATTTTTACATATTAGTAAGTGGGTTAAGAATAATTGTAGCTTCCCCAAACTTACCTCGTATCATTTGACTTTGCATATAAAGAGCTTTATAAGAACACTTTCTATTATCATCAATATATTATGAAAATAGTAAGGGGTCCATGTAGGCTCCCTGGGGCACTCTCGATGCTATTTTGGTACGTAGTCCAAATGGATATGAGCTGGTCATTGGTCAAGGTGCAATTACTGCTTATCCTAAAAAGATGTTTTTGTAAAGGCGTTCGGATGCTGATTTGGTGAGATTGGCGTTGATTTATGACCCGCGCCTTCGCCCTAGGTTAAACAATTTGACATAGATTTTGCGCAAGTAAGAAGAGTCCTAATATTTATTTTTTTATGTTTGGACATTGGAAAGGTAGACACTACGGAATGATTTATTAACCTTCCCGATTCTACATAGCCAGTGTGTAAATAGGAAACACTAAAACGCGGCTCTGAATTGAACCTTTTAATTTAAGCGTATCTAATAATAGTAATAATAATAATAACGGTTCAAACTAGAACATTAAATATCGATTCACTTGAAGGTCAACAATGGTTTATTGGAAATGCAAAAAAGTTGCCCTCGCTATACAATTAACACAACGACGCTACGAACAACATATTAATATTATAACGTCTAATAAATATTCGCACCTGATTATTTATGTTTCACTTTATATTTCACTGGCGTGGGAGGTGGGTCGGTTGTGTATTGAGACAAATACCTTGTTTTAGAGCCTTCACGGAACGCATCTCTTCATCTCTTTTTATGGATGCAACGGCCACTCCGGTAATATATTGTTTTCGTTGAAATATGACTGCTGAAAATTATCGTGCAGTTGGTTTCGCCGGAGCTCGTGAAGTACCCCGCGATTTCGATTTGTTCGAATCGGTGAGGATGTGAAATATCGCTGATTATTGCACGGGAAAAATGCGTAATAATTAGATAGGAATAAATGCTCCTCGGGAACGGTACCGAAAAATAGATACGTAGAAAACAAGAGTGAAATTATATCTTGAGAGTCTACAGTTGCTCTAACGGTAACGTCATAATTAATGTGCAGTGTGCTGAAAAAATTACTCCGTTGGTAAATTCCGGTAGATGGCAGCATGTCCCGAAGTAGTTTTTAAATTTGCAAGGTTTATTTCAAATAATTGCAACAAAGAAACTTTTTTGTAGTTATTTTTATAGTGTACTTTTTTAAAAACTTGCTCTAGGGCATGAGCATGTGCTTATGAACAACGATATCACTAGTACCTCTCTTTTGCCCTTTCCTTTTTCAAGATATCGAAAGACTCGGCCTAGTTAATATAGACGTAAATTGCCATGTTTTGACGTACTTGAAGATTTTTCGATCTTCTGGTTTAGCCGGAAGCGACACCAATTCTTGATTTTTAAACGGAACACCCTGTATGTTTTTGCATTTTCAGAATTCCGGGAAAATTTTGAATAAGTAAACTATTTTTGTTTTTCATGGATTTTTAAAGTCTTAAATCATTTTATGCTATTTTTCTATTATAATATATAATATATAAGTTTTTTTGAATTTAATACTCAATGAATTTTGGGTTTGACGGTACCGTTGGATTGGTCTTGAAAAGTTGTATTTAACTGAGGGCCGAGGGGGTGCTGCAGAGTGATGCGCCATTTGAAAAAAAAGAGTTTTTTTACAAAAAAACTAATTTCGAAATATTAAAATTGAAGCTTGTTACAGTAGCTTAAAATTGTCTTTTGGTAAATTTTGATATCTGCTAAATCAAAAATGATAAGTACCTACAAGGAAAATAAAGGCAAAATTTTTATTTTTATTAGCTTCACCTGTATGTTTGTTTGTATGTACCGGAATCTTTCAACGAGATTTTCATCCACTTCAAAACGTCAGATTAAACTGAAACTTTGCACACTTATCAAGGATCGATGACAATACAATAATTTTATAACTTTGTCCTAATGTCCTTACCAGGACCATCAGGATAAAATAAAAATAATTTTACGGGTTAAGCATATATCGACATAGAAAAAGAAATTTGAAATGAGAAATTTTGAAAAAAATTCGAAATGAAAAATATCGTCTTCAAAAATTAAAAAAATTTGAAATCAAACATTTTTAAAAAAATTTGAATTGAAAAGTGTCATAAATAATTGAGTTGAAAATTGTCAAAAAAATTTTGATTTCAAAAATTTGAGAGAAACTGATTAAAAAATTTGACAATGACAATACAATAATTTTATAACTTTCTCCTAATGTTCTTACCAGGACCATCAGGATAAAATAAAAATAATTTTACAGGTTAAGCATACAGGGTGTTAAGAAAAAGTAGGTCATGCCTTTAACCACAGATTCTTTGGGCGAAAATAATGTGACTTTTATAATGTGATTTTTTATTTTGGAGCGTAGTTTTTTATAAAGTTTACATTTTGAAAATTATTTTTATTAATAATTCTGTTACTGTTTAAGATTTTTACCCGAATTTTTGCACAGACTTTCATCTTATACAGATACACTTTTTGTGTAATTTTGGTCAAAAAAGTCAAAGCGCAAACGGGAAAAAGGGGGGTTGTGTTACCCATTAACCCCCCAACTTTTTCATGCGTACGCCTATGGTCTCTATATATTTATTTTTAGATTAAACACTTATTTCCCCAATTTTTTTTACTCCTACAAAATTTTGATTTAGGACTTGATTAACGAGATATTCCAGTAAATTCAGAATCATTTTCAATATTTCAGTTTCGGAATTTATTGTTTTTACTATTGTTGTTCGTAGTAATCCTGGGTTTTCTTTAAATCGACTACTTTTAGACAAAAAATGCTAGAGACTTTTTTTGTTGTGCATAGTCAGAAAAGTTCAATAAAATAAAAATCTTAAAAAAAAACAGTGGCGTACACATTTTTGCTTAGGAAACCTAAATTAATACTTAGTTATCTATGCCACTGAGGTAGGTAAAATAAGCAAAAGTGACCGAAATAAGAAGCGCCCCTCATTTTAGCAAATTACGATATTGCTCGTTTGGGGGTATTTTAGTCTCAGAACTTCGTTAATTATTGATTTTTTAACTTTAGGGGTGGCTTTCATCCTCTTAGGGGTGAGATCAATTATTTTTCTTATTAGGGGATGAGTTTTATGTCTCAAAATGTAACAATTTGCTAAGAAAGCCCTAATTTCTCAAAATATACAAAAATTATTAATTCATCGATTTTACCCCTTTTACTTATATCGGCCATATTGAGGATGCAATAAAAAATTTGTAATTTCTGACTTCACATTCAATAATATAAGTTTCAATAATTTATTTTCAGTACTTCGTTAATTATTGATTTTAGGGGTGGTTTTTACCCTTTTTTTGTTAAGGACAATAATTTTTTTTATTAAGATATGTTTTACGTCCTAAAATATACGAATTTGCAAAGAAAAAGTTCTACTTGCTCAAAACAGACAAAATTATGTTTCTCAACTGTACCCCTATTATATCGGCCATATTAAGGGTGCAATCGCGAATTCTAAAATTCTGACTTGAGATTCGTAATTAGCATCCTCAAACACATACACAGGGTGTTTCACGTAAAACTACACAGGCCAATAACTTTAAAACCAAAAACAATATTTAAGTTCTGCGAGAAGTGTTATAAAGTGGCATTTACAGGCTTTTATTTAATGCAGAAAAGACGGCGTCATTTATTGCAGTGTGGGCGTCGCGACGCTATGAAACAATTTTTCGATGGCAGGAACATTGAAATTACGATAACTGTAAGGTATCCTTAATTCTGAACATTTTTTATAGAGTACATTTTTTCATTTGATTTGGTACTTTTTGAGGTATTATCGCAATTTCAAAGTTCCTGCCATCGAAAAATTATTTCATAGCGTCGCGACGCCCACACTGCAACAGACGAGGCATTAAATATAGCCTGTAAATGCCACTCCATAACACTTTTCGCAGAATTTAAAAATTGTTTTTGGTTTTAAAGTTATTGGCCTGTGTAGTTTTACGTGAAACACCCTGTATACACATGATTTTTTTCAATAATTAATTCTTAATACTTGAGTCAGTATTAAATTTTGAAATTCAGGGGTCGTCTTCACTCACTAAGAAATATGCCATCTAGTATTCAGTATTCGCAGCAGAAGTAGATCGATTGATATACATTTTGAGGAATTTTGTATGGTCCTTGAATTGTTAAGAAAACCGCTAAAAACAAAACACAAATAACGAAACAGTGTTACGAGATAACTTAAAAAAAAACACAAATAACTCGAAAACTCTCTCTCCTGAAATTAAAAGCACCCTTAACATCCCGACGAGTGTTATCGCAGTGCAACGATCGTCCACCAATGAATGTATTTATTCTGCCGGTGGGGTGTCGGAGGCACGTACAGCTTCCTGCACTCGAAGCCACCCTTGATCTTGTATAGTCGAAAACTTACACATGTTCAAATGTTTTCGTCCTCCTCAAACACTCGAACTCAAGTTATTGTGGAGTGCCCTCGAACAGCGCCACGTAATTTACGAGGGAGGGGCGTAGTAAGTGGAAAACGACGGGGGGAATAAAGTTAATCGATAGTTAAGTGAGTGTTTGGGTAAACGATGGAATTATTTGTCTTTCTTATTTGCGAAGTTCCAACTCCCAAACAACTTCGTGTAACGTAAGCAAGATGAGAAGCTCCGACCGCTTACACCGGGGGCGGTTTGAAGATGGGATATTGTCTTTTTGATTAAGATGGAAAACGTCTCACCACATATATATTTTATTTTCGAGCGGTAAACATGAGAACGTCTTCAAATTTAATTAATGCTGGAATTGAGATTGTTATGCACGTTTTTTCAATTTTGTCAATTTATTGCAATTTGAAAAATCATAAGGGTGGATTTAGGACCGGTGTTGTTCTGCCAGGTTGTACGTATTACCGAGTGTTAGAGGTTTGAGTGTCATTACTTTAACATGAGGTAGGTAGATTGTGTATCATAAGTAAAACAGTCTGGTGAAACTATTTCCTACTTGTATACGGTGCCAGGAAAATCACTAATTTCTCACTCAACTCATACAGATTTAATCAATACAAAGAATCGCTGCAAAAACTAAAATCAAAGTTGGAATTATTACCATCAACTTCAGAAGCAGTCGCTCAACATTAATTACGAGTATTCTACAAAATTCAGAAATGGTTGGCAATTAAAAAATCCACAACACAACAGTGGGGATAGAAGAAAATTAACGGCCCCTTACAACCTGTGATAACACTTTTTGTGCCAACACTAGAATCTTGCAACTTATCCCATGCAACCGCAACAGAAAAGCAAGTTTAAGATGCTCACAAATTTACGGAAAGTACAATGTTTAAATTCATACATGGATAGAATTATCGAGGATCTAAACGATGAAGAAGATTTAGATGCAATCGACAAGAATGCGGAAACGAATTCGGAAGATATCGTCCAAGAAACGGATGCTATCGATTCCGATCTTTAGATAGAAAGTATGTTTCATTCAATATAATTAACCTACTCGAAAATCCTCACTTATACAATGATTATGTACTTTTTTAATTTTGCAGAACATATTCACAGATAAACAAGGAGAGAATGAAGGAAACAAACGAAAAATTGAGAAAAAATGTTTAATAAAAAAGTCAAAAATTAATATTTCTCTATAAATGAAAATGTAATAAGGCGTTCTTATCTTTTGAAAATTTGTCATGGTTCAATTGACAATTTTTATTATACATGTGAAAACCTAGTTCATCCCACGGTTTTTCAAGTAGGCGGCTCAGACACACCCCTTACGGCTCGGGATTCTTCAGTTTCTTGAAATATATGTATTTTTCAAAGAATTCGCTATGTTCTTGTTTCTTTTGGACACTTTGCCTGTACAATTAGCTACGTTTAATAGTTGCAATTAATCGATATCTTCACGAAATTATTTTAAATTATTTTGGTTTTAACATTAAAAATGTTTGTTAGTAAGTAAAATACAAATAATATCTGACAGACAATGGACGTAGGCAAATATAGCGAAACGTTCAGATGTTGCCTCTCAGGATGCCTCAGGTACCACATCGGTGAACCGCGGGGATCATTATATGCGACCGGGTGTTCGCTGAAAAATATCTCTCGGATGGTTATATAGTTCCCGTCGAAAACATGACCAATTATATCGTTCTTGTACCGGCGACCGCATGTGGTTCGGCAGGCCCCAATTAGTATTGGGCCTGCTGAGAAACAAGGCATTAACTGCCTCCGGCCCCGCGGCCCATATCTCTTCCTCGGGAAGAGTTGTTGCGACATTTCACACCTCGATCGAACGGGACGGAATTTTCATAAATATGGACGCCTCCGTACTTATCCGTATTTACATCGGAATGGTAGTTAGCTTGGTTATTTATGCTGTCTTCAGATATTTAGAATTCGGTTTTAAAGCACTAGAATTTAGCCTGAATTAATTCGTTAAAAGACATCGACATTGTATTTTCGAGACCCTGTATCTTGGCAAAAAGCGAGAAAAACAATTAATTAATTCAGTCTTAATGTACCCCCTATGTTGAGATTGTGATCTGTCCGTCATGTTGATGGCTTTGGAGTAGCAGTACCACAATGGAATGGAGATGGTACTTGGACATATTGTGCGTATAATTCGTCCAAGAATGAGCAGAACTGAAAGTTATTTTGTTAACAAAAGTGATTTTCTGCACAACAGTGCTTGTGCGTTGGCATAAATTAAAAAAAAGTTGGTTTCGACGTTATCCAAGGTCCAATTTTAAATAAAATTAACGGTTTGATTCAAATTATATACAGATTGCTACAAATACTGTAATCCGTAAAACTGATATGAATCCATTATGTATACGTAGTGGGTATTTCTTCCATAACTCCTTAGCTACTGTAGATAGACAAAAATCTTTCAAACAAAAGTTGTTCAGCAACTAACACTGCATATTCCAAAAATATTTCTAGTTGTATAGGGTGTTCCATTTAGGCAGGGCAGTATCCTACTGTTAAGTTAAAATTAAGTGGAATACCCTTATTCCTAATTTGATTAGAGAATTTCAAGAGCTTTCCAATGAACTATCATAACATGCACTTCTTTTGAGTGGTTTTTGAAATATTCTAGATTTTGTAGAAATTTTGGCAGATGTAGAATCTAAAGAGAAATGCCATACCCGAGGCCATACCTATATTTCAAATTAAAAATAATTTTATACTTTTACTGTGGCAGCTGATTAAGCTAGATACGAACTTTCAAATGATGTATTAGAATTTAAACTTCGTCTACAGGGTGTTCATAATTTGGTTTCGAATATGTAGATTTAAAAACATCAATAATTTTCTTATTTTAAATGGAACACCCTGTATATTATCTCATAATCAAATAGATAATTACAAGTGCTTTTTGACGATCCCCACACATGATATTTATTTTAAGTACTTTTAAAGAAATTAGCGATCTAAGGTAATATTTTGTTAAAATAGAAACAAATGAAAGCGTTTTATCAAATATTGTTTTTTTATTTAGTGATAGGTAATTTTTGAAAATAAATTCTTAATTTAATAAATATTCAAACAGTTGATCGTTTTGATTTATGCACAATGCACAAATTAATTTTATCTTTGAAGAATCTGTTTAACAATTAGTGTAATAAGATATGAGAATTTTGTTTCCAAAGCCTATTTGAAATTTATCTTAAAATTTTTAAACACGAAACCAACGAACTAGAAAATATTTACCTTGAAATAATTTTCTGTCGCAAATTATTTTCCTGCATTATCAGCTTCTTGAAATCTTGCAATAACGTATAAAAAATTGAACAATATTTGAAAAACGCTTTCATTTGTTTCTTTTTTAACCAAATAATGCCCTAAATTGCTAATACCTTCAAAATTACTCAAAATCGTCAGAAAGTATTTGTAATTCTCTAGTTTATTATGAAATAATGTAAATAAGAAAGTTGTTGATGTTTTTAAATCTACATATTCGAAATCAAATTATGAACACCCTATAGACGAAAGATTAATTTCTAATACATCATTTGAAACTTTCTATCGAGCTTAATTAACTGCCACAATAAAAAGTTTAAAATTATTTTTAATTTGAAAAATATGGCATTTCTCTTTAAACAAAATTTAGAATAGGTATTTTAAAAACCGGTTAAAAGAAGTACACTTTATAATTGCCACCCTCCTACAAAGTTTATTTGATGAAATACAGAAAAATTTTATTTACAACAGTTGCAGTATTTTTCCTGAATTTTAATAATCTGCCAATAAAACAAACAAATGACAATCGTAAAATGGTGAAATTCTATAAAATTACGTTTTCTTTTATAGAACACTCTATATATTATTATATTTTCGAAATCTTTATAATTTCCAGATTTCAAAAATATATAGTTAGTCTATTTTGAACTATCCGTTCTTCAGTTATTCAAAATCAAAAAAGGTGTAAACACATGATGTTGATGGGTTACTAAGACAATATCATGTTTTTACATTCATTTTTATTTTGAATATTTGGAGAACGGATAGTCTAAATATAGATTTATTATATATTTCTGAAATCATGAAATTATAAGAATTTCGAAAATATAATAAAATACAGGGTGTTCCATAAAGAAAACTCTAAGTTTATGGAATTTCGCCAATTAGCGATTGTCATTTGTTTGTTTTTTTTTCCAGATTATGAAAATTCAGGAAAAATACTTTTGTACCTATATAAAATTTTTATGTATTTTTTCAAATAAACTCTGTAGGGGGAGGGGGTGGAGGTAATTAGCTAATTATAAGGAAAAATCCTGTACATGTTAAGATAGTTCATGGGAAAGCTCTTGACATTGTCTAATTAAATTTGGAATAATATACAGGGTGATCTACCACGAGTGTGCCAAACTTCAGAGGCTGGTAATTTATCAAAAATAAATGGACTTTCATTAATAAACATATGTCCTAAAACGCATAATAAGGGAGCTACAACCCCTTGAAGGGGGTTGATGAATATCAATTTTTCGATTATAAGTCCGATATGGTGGTGATTAAAATAATGAAATTTTCATACATTACGGCCTCGAGGTAGGCGCATAAAATTACAAATTTCGTAATTAACAGCTTGCTTTATTGAGGTAGTTTTGGGGGGTGAGGGGTAGTTTTTTACCCCGAACTTTTTTTGACGTCACTTCCGAAGCAAAACTTTTACATAACATTATTTCCCATGCCAATGACTCAGAAAATTCAAATTTCAAAATTTCTGTCACACCAGCCGTTTTTGAATAATTTGCGTTTTCATGTGAAATATGCAAAACTTAATTCGATCAATCTTCAAATCAAGTGGCTTGAAGTCACCTATGTTTAAAAACAATTGATATTTCTGATTTGTAGTATTATGTCATGTACATTGCTTAAGCGAAAAATTGATATTCATCAACCCCCTTCAAGGGGTTGTAGCTCCCTTATTATGCGTTTTAGGACATATGTTTATTAATGAAAGTCCATTTATTTTTGATAAATTACCAGCCTCTGAAGTTTGGCACACTCGTGGTAGATCACCCTGTATAAGGGAAAGTTTTAAAATTATAATAACAGGCTAGGTGAATTTTGCAGAATCCAAGAAAAAATTCGGAACAGCTACTTTTTACATAAATTGGTAGTTTTAGGGATATATAATTAGAATTTTCAGCTTAGGGATATATAATTGGAATTTTCAGCTGGAGGCGAAAGTTATTAAGCTTTAAAGGCGCATTTTTTTTAGTATTTTCCTTTATAACATATTAAAATTTTTTTTACAATTTAATTTACCTTTGCTTGATACGTACTGCTTATAAATATTTTTATTTAAACAAAAGATGTTTTTTGGGAAGTTAAATAAAATAGAGAAATGTTTTTTACCCCAAGAATGAAACATGATGAATTATGAATTCTGTAATTTTAATCAACATTTTGTAACATATAGTTAGAAAAAGTAGTTGTTTTTGAAGGATTCGACAATAATTACGTTCTAAAGTTGTTTTAACATTTTTTACGTCCAACAGATTTCATGTTTGTATGTTTAGAAGTGGACCATTAATTATAAATATATCAAATTGGATATTTTTGGTATTGTTATGTTCTTGTATAAAACCTAAATAAAGTTATTTATAAATATTAAGAATGAAAGTAAAGTTAAAAACACACCTATGCTTATCTACTCTATTAAATTATAGGTAAAATGAGCTTTGACGAATGTCTATACGATAAACAGAAGGCGAGATATTGTCTGTCTTGCAGTTAATTAAAAAATCGACGAAAACCAAAAATCGTACTTTGCACGTTTCTCCTTATAACTTATATTCTTCGCGTATAATGCATATAAGATTAATTAAAGCAGACTATACCGGGTGTTAACGAAATCATTAGACAAAACATAGCACCCATAACTTTCTAGATATAAAATTGAGATTTGAAGGACATAATATACGGGGGATAATGCAAGTTTTTCGATATTTGTCACATTTCTGTTATTTTCAGTCTCGCCGAAAATGACCTCAACTATGCAATTTTAAATGCAACACAATGTACAGGGTGTCCCAAATTGCTTGATTTTGGCTGGCTTTCCTATATCCAGACCAGGTAGAGAAAAACTGACATATGAGTCTAGAGCTCAATTTTTGTGAAACGTCGATTGATGAAAACCACATTTCGATATCTCTAACCGTTTCCAAGATATCGGCAAAAATTGACATTTTACAGATTCCGAAAAACTGTCAACTTTTTTATTTGTGGATATTTTTTCAAACGGTAAAAACTTTCTATAGGCACTTTTTGACGTAGAATAAGATGCATTTGTCAAAAAAATATATCTCTTTTCGATTGTTTGATATCAAAGCAAACTTTGTTATTTCAAATGGAAACCATAGTTGGCTTCGACTTTAGAAAATAGGAAAAAAAATAAGTTTTCCAAAAATATATATGCCAAGATATGTCTAGTCATCCTTGCTGCCAATATAACACATTTCTCTTTAAAAATTACATTTTTTAACATTAAAAAAAGTTCGGAATCTGCAAAATGTCAATTTTTGCCGATATCTCGGAAACGGTTAGAGATATCGAAATGTGGTTTTCACTAATCGGCGTTTCACAAAAATCGAGCTCTAGACTCATATGTCAGTTATTCTCTATCTGGTCTGGAAATAGGAAAACCAGCCAAAATCAAGCAATTTGGGACACCCTGTATATTTTTACATTTTTGGATTCTAACGACGATTTAAGATGCGACTGTCCTTGTTTGAGAAATGTTTTAGCCCACTTGAATTTTTAAGACTTAATGACAGCTGTCAAAGTGACGTTTTTTCAAAAAAAAATTGTGACAGCTGTCAAAGTGACGTTTTCTTAAAAAAAAAATTTGACAGCTATCAGTGACGTTTTCTCGAAAAAATTTTTTTTGTGACAGCTGTCAAAAAACTGTCAAAGTGACGTTTAAATGTCAAAATGAAAGAGGGGCGCCATCTACGAACCGATAACGGTTTCGGGTCGGCGAAGTCGTCCGGATCCCGAAACTGCGATCGGTTCCGTCCTGGGACCGATATTAAGGAAACGCCAATTTCGGACCATAACCTCAAACTTTTATCGCGACGCATTGTAGATTTCGAGATAACCTAACCTAAAAGCGGCATTTTGACGTTGACGTTGTAATTTTTAGTATTGTCAAGACCTGCGCGCGTATGGATATTGGAGGGTTCTGCGCGCGCATCCGGCGGCCATTGGTCTCGAATGTCTTTATAATTTTACAAACCGCTTCGACACGGGGGTACGAAACGGCTAATAACTTTCTTACGACTCGACGCATTGCTACCAAATATAGCCTAACAGGTCAGGACAATAAAACTACTTTATTCTTTCGCCAACGTTTCGTCTACTTTTTTTTCTCCCATAATAACCAAGTTACTTTCGTGGCTACCCGGTAGGTATATTTCTAAACCACTGCTGTGTGTATAACTTTCGAAAAACTATTGCAACTACTTCTGTACGACACACATAGTAGAATAGCGTCTGTGATTTTCACGATTAGGCACTTCAATTATGCAACATTTGAAGTTGCCAAACACTATTTTTCACATCTAGCGCGACTGACGTTAACATTAATAACAATTCTTAATGTTTCATACTTACTTAAAGCAAATTTACACGAGAGCAAAACAACAACGAAAAAAAGAAAACATTCATTTTTCATCAAACATGGCATTTGAAGGTACGAGAGCTTATAAATATTTAATGAGACGAAACTTTTAGAGCGGCATTCCACTCCTATGCTAATTTTATAGTTGTTTCAATATTATTCATGTCTATAATTAACCGGAGTCCCGTTGAAAAGGATCTACTTAGATGAAAAATGTTGCACTTAAATAAATCGAATTATTTAATGTTCCATATTTTACAGGAGAAAAAAACAGTTACTTACGTGCCGATACCACATAATCGATCCTTATTGGTCGTATTCTATGTAAATGTCTAATTTGTGCGCTACAAAGTATTTGCCAAAGCCGTGCCGCGGATTAGCGAGGTACCTGGAAAGTCGACATGCTGAAATCGGTTCGAAAAATGTTTTAGTATATATACCATTCCAGATCATTTTGGAAAAAATACTTCAGTGTATACACCATTCCAGATCATTTTATGTGAAAATATAAAATCAGAGGAGAGTTTTGAAGCTCGACAAACAAAAAAAAATTCGCAAAACCCTAACGGATACCAAGGAAGCTTAAGTTACGGTTCTTCATTCTCGTGAATCAACAATGTAAGTTTGCCTTTTGTTTTTTCCAAATACCCTCGCATGTTTATGTTTCTGGCAAATATCAAAATAACTTAAGACAAGACGGCGTATAAAATTATCATAAATCGGTTGTAATATTCCGTCTTTGCAGGAAATAAAATAAAAGAACCGTTCTTATTTTGCCGTCTAACCTTCTGCGTGGGCAACGTACTTTGAGGGAATGGTGCGAAATAAAAAAACCCACCCTTATTTGTCAAGGAGCCTATGGATTTATGTAATTATTCTTTTAAGTGCTGGAAAATAAAACAAAAACAATGGCCACGAACGGCGAAACGTCAAATATATTTGGTAAAACGCCGAGGTCCCACAATGGAAACAAAAACTTGTTTGTCATAAGGGGTATGCTAATTTTTCGGCTAATATAAATTGCGAGAGTGTAAATTATTGTACAGGTATTATACAGAGGGCGTCACGAATTGTTTGGGACTTACCAAATAGATTCATTGGAACTAGATATAACCAAAAAAACTATTTTTTATGTTTCGATATGTGTACGAAATACAATGTTTTTTACTCCGCCCTGCGACAATGTGACGAATCCATGGATGACTAACGCCAAAAAAATTGAAACATTTTTGATTTGACATTGCCGAAAACATGGCCTCAGTATTCTGGAATTTTGTTGCTGCCGATTGAAACGTAGAAAAAAAAACTGACACTGAAAATAACTCACACCGACCAGAAAATTAAATAAGTTACAAGAAACCAATAAAAGCGTTATAAAATAAAGCTCCATAATAAAGTACTTGAACATGACGTTTAAGTCTACGTATATAATTATGATAGTTCCAAAATTAAATCGGTAAGGAACTGTCAGAAATGTTTAATTATTTATGTTAATATATTCTTATTTTTTGTTGCGCTCGTTTCTATCATTCCTAAAGACATAATTCCCTATAGGGTCTTCTTACGGGCTTTGAGAAGTCAAATATAGACCGTATTAAAATTCTTTATAAACAGCAGCTCAAAAAGCAGTGTAAACACTCAGGCCGTGTGTAAATTCCTCATACCGCTGCCTATGTTCGTCCCTGCGTGGTCTTTAATCCATGATTTTATGGTGGTATCTGCAAACCAGTGCGCTGTTGGAAATCGAGCACCTCGCCCGGAAGCAAACGTTGCGTTACGAATCTGCCCTCGCTAGAAATTGAACCTGAAAATCCTAGTCGAAAAACGAGTTCTTTCACCTGTCGATCAAAAAATTGTAGTGGCGTGCTAAAAACTTGTAATCAAATCAAATTTGTCATCTCGTACATATTATTTAATTTATAACAAAGTTTTAATTAAACCAATTGCTGTTACCTTTCCTGCTAGGAATTCTAACGATTTAATATACATGCCTGTTAACTGATGCGATTTTTAGATTTTTATTAATTTATGGATAGAAGTCAAACTGGTATGTTTGAAATAATTAATTATTATGATTTATGTGATAGGCGGCCGTTTCTTACAACTATTTTCCTGGCTAACCCGTCCACAGAAACATGCTCCTCGACGAAAGTAAAACTCTGACCATCCCAATAATTTATAATTAGAAATACAGTCCTGGACAATTGAACTGCATGTTTGGATTTTTTCCTCAAATTTTGAAATAAGATATCTACAGGGAGGAATATTATGGAGTTGCGGTTTTCGGCATTTTGTTGCAAATTTTATTGACAATAAGCGGTTTTGTCTGTTGCCTCGGCTGAGCAAACTTCTGGGCTCAACAATAATGGTCGCCTTCTACTCCCTGCAGTGAATAATGATTACGTTATTCATTGCAGTGAATAATGAGCAAAGTTTCTATGACAACGTATGGGATATTTGTTAAAAATTGCATTAAAGTGGCCATGACATGTGTCAAAGAACGAAATTAATTGTAATCAATGTTGACGTTTAAATTTAATTTTTGACAAGCCGTTGTTTTGACACATAACGGCCTGCTCATAAAAAATGTTAAAAATTAGTAGGTTCTTCAATAAAAGATGTAGTCAAACATATTTAATAGTCGTGGATAAAATAGGGTATTCTACTCGCATATAATGGCTATTATTCACTCGGGTGATTTACGACACTCGCCTTCGGCTCGTGCCCGTTACCCTCGTGAATAATATGGGCCATTATATGCTTGTGGAATAAACTACTATCACGGAGGAATTAATTGGAACATAAACTATTTATTTTCAACTTGTTTAAATAAATCAATAAAATGAAACTGGCCTTATTGCACATTATGAACGGTTACTGGAATAGTTGCAGAAATTAATTTACAACTCTTATACAGGGTGTGCATAAACATACCTATTAATAAAAATAAATGAAGTTAATAACTTTTAACAAAACGAGACGCTGAATAAGTTTATTTTCTATAGGTAAACTAATTATATAACTAGAAAATTTTTAATTAACTGGTAAATTGATGGACTTAAAAATTTACTATATACTGTTAGCTTACTGCAATCAAAATGGGATCATGGCCTAGACGTTTCCCTTTTTATACACGAATTTGTGGCGTTTAATTGATCGTGCTTCATGACAAACCAGTGCGCTATTGAAGATCGAGCGTCGCATAATTAACACGTTACTTGTATTTGTTCGATTATTTCAATTTCTTTTTGCGTTATATTCTCAACTTTATGGCATGCACTATGTGGTTAATACATCTCTCTGTTAAAAGCTTCTTATTGTTAAAAGACCTTGTTCTCAAAAGCAGAATTGGGTTTCAAAAATGGCAACAAAAGATTCAGTTCGTTCAAAAGGTTGTCCTCTTTACAACATGTTTTCCACCAAGCGGAACAACTTTGTTGTACAAATTTTGAAGCGGCACTCGTCAAAATCCAGTTCAATTAAACCCCCGGTATACGACCAGGCCTACGCACAAATCCGTCAGCTTTAGGATCGATTCCGGAGTATCTGCATAATTCACCAGGTCCGTTCCCCGCCGCGTATGCACATATAGACGAATCGCGAATTCTGTATGCATTCGACAGTCATCTGTTTTCTTAAGCTAGCAGCTTTAGATAAAGCCCCGGTTTTGTTTACACACCCCGGAATTGAAACAGAGAGCCAGGACGCGAGCTTTGTGTACAGAGAGGGGTCGCAAAGCTGCGCTGGATCGAGAGGGATTTCGGAGTTTGAGAAATTCATGCGGGAAATAGTTTTTTAGTTATAAGATTTTTCCGGGATTCAACTTATGCACCAGAGGAGAGATTTGGTTTGCTGAAATTTAATTTGATTGCGAGTTAAAGCTGCACCTTTTCCTGCCTCTTCCTGTGGAGTTTATGCACAAGTTTGAGATGAAAATATTTGAGGATAAATCAAATTTGATGTCCAATAAGCAGAAACACATCTAACAAAGCGACCTCGCGCTTAAGAAACCATAGCCCCCAGTCGAAAACGTTTCTCACTGTCGTATTTCATATTTTAACGTCAAAAACATGAGGTAGGGGCGAGCGGTGCTAAAATGAAACAGTTTAATAGCAGACGTAAATTGTTAAAATAACTGAATAATAGGAATAATCATTCAGTTATTTTGGAAATAGTGCCTATATTAGTTTTTGCCTCAACAGTGACCCTTGGATTTGATCTACGCAACCGCATCTACTTGAGTGCAAAAAACATCACTATACCACCAACATGGCTTTCTGCACATTTACAAATTCAGTAACAATCAATAAAATAGAGGGCAGGTAGTTGCTTTGATTAGAAACTTTATCAGAGCGATCGTATCGATCATGAGTTATTGCTAGAAAAATTGGAATTGGAGAAAAGTATGATTTAATTTAATCTGCTTGGCAGCGTAGTCTATGTCTGTAGTGACGGAAATGTTTGAAAATCTTTATTTACTATCTACTATAATTAAGACAGTTTTATTTCACAACATTTTCGTACCTATCTCACAATAGCCACAATGTGACAATTGTGTGTACTGTCTTAAAGAGTAATAACGTTGTTTTAATTGTTTTTACAAGTCTATTTTGTGGTAATTACAAGTCTATTTTGTGATAATTACAAGTCTATTCTGTGATAATTACAAGTCTATTTTGTGATAATTACAAGTCTATTTTATGCAATAACTAAGTTTTATCTGTTTCCATGCCTTTCTAGAAATTTCACAATGTGAAAATTGTGTATACTGTCTTAAAGAGTTATAACTTTGTAATCATTGTTACAAGTTTATTCTGTGATATTGCAAGTCTAATTATGTGAACACAAGTTTAATTATTTCGGACCATTTACTTATTAATACTCCCATATGAAGGTAAACATATTATGTTATTACTAATAAATACTCTTTTTTCGTATATTTTATGTGATAACTAGTAACTACGACAGTTATCTATTTCAGAACATTATTGCTCTTACAAGTTTATTTTGTGATAAATACAAGTCTAATTGTGAAAACGACAAGTTTAATTATTTCGCACCATTATCAATATTTCTACATATTATAGGTAAACAAATATGAAATAACGACTAATAAATATCCTTTCAAGTTTATTCGATGTGATAACTACGACAGTTTTATTTATTTCGGGACATTTTGGTGCTTTCTTTAGATATTTCATTTGTCTGTGTGGCGGCACTTGTATGTATTATCTGAAAAAGTGATAACGTTGTTTCAATTCTTGTCACAAGTTTATTTTGTGATAAGTTACAAGTCTATTTATGTGACGACAGTTAATTAACTGTTTCAGACCATATCTGTACTTACTACTCGACAACATGTGTCCAATACAGGTATAGAGGGCCACAACAGGCAAATTTATATTAAATACTTACTAAAAAATACTCGTTTTTACACATCTATTTTTTACACATCTATTTTATGCTATGCCTACGACAGTTTCAGATCATTTTTGTACTTATCCTAGACATTCCAGCCGTTTATTTGCAATTACGCTCAATATCTTAATGAGTGATAATATCATTGTAAGTCTATTCTGTGATTTAATTGTTTTTACAAGTTTATTCTGTGATAATGACAAGTCTATTCTGTGATAATTACAAGTTTATTTTGTGATAATTACAAGTACTGAAAGATTTATAACATTGTTTTAATTCTTTGCGCAAGTTTATTTTGTGACAATTACAAATTTATTTTTTGTGAAAACGACAGTTAACTATTTCCGTACTTATCAATAGTGTCCGTTATATTAAGTGATAAAATTGATTTAATTGTTTTTACAAGTTTATTCTGTGATAATTACAAGTCTATTTTGTGATAGTTGCAAGTCTATTTTGTGATAATTACAAGTCTATTTTGTGGTAATTTCAGGTCTATTTTATGTGAAAACAACGGATCATTCCTTACAATAAGTCTCTCATGTTAAACCTATATGAAATAATTACTAATAAATACTCGTTTTTCGTAATTGTTTTTACAAGTTTATTCTGTGATAATTACAAGTCTATTCTGTGATAATTACAAGTACTGAAAGATTTATAACATTGCTTTAATTCTTTTCGCAAGTTTATTTTGTGACAATTACAAATTTATTTTTTGTGAAAACGACAGTTAATTATTTCCGTACTTATCAATAGTGTCCGTTATATTAAGTGATAAAATTGATTTAATTGTTTTTACAAGTTTATTCTGTGATAATTACAAGTCTATTTTGTGATAGTTGCAAGTCTATTTTGTGATAATTACAAGTCTATTTTGTGGTAATTTCAGGTCTATTTTATGTGAAAACAACCAATCATTCCTTACAATAATTCTCTCATGTTAAACCTATATGAAATAATTACTAATAAATACTCGTTTTTCGTAATTGTTTTTACAAGTTTATTCTGTGATAATTACAAGTCTATTCTGTGATAATTACAAGTTTATTTTGTGATAATTACAAGTACTAAAAGATTTATAACATTGTTTTAATTCTTTTCGCAAGTTTATTTTGTGACAATTACAAATTTATTTTTTGTGAAAACGACAGTTAACTATTTCCGTACTTATCAATAGTGTCCGTTATATTAAGTGATAAAATTGATTTAATTGTTTTTACAAGTTTATTCTGTGATAATTACAAGTCTATTTTGTGATAGTTGCAAGTCTATTTTGTGATAATTACAAGTCTATTTTGTGGTAATTTCAGGTCTATTTTATGTGAAAACAACGGATCATTCCTTACAATAATTCTCTCATGTTAAACCTATATGAAATAATTACTAATAAATACTCGTTTTTCGTAATTGTTTTTACAAGTTTATTCTGTGATAATTACAAGTCTATTCTGTGATAATTACAAGTACTGAAAGATTTATAACATTGTTTTAATTCTTTTCGCAAGTTTATTTTGTGACAATTACAAATTTATTTTTTGTGAAAACGACAGTTAATTATTTCCGTACTTATCAATAGTGTCCGTTATATTAAGTGATAAAATTGATTTAATTGTTTTTACAAGTTTATTCTGTGATAATTACAAGTCTATTTTGTGATAGTTGCAAGTCTATTTTGTGATAATTACAAGTCTATTTTGTGGTAATTTCAGGTCTATTTTATGTGAAAACAACCAATCATTCCTTACAATAATTCTCTCATGTTAAACCTATATGAAATAATTACTAATAAATACTCGTTTTTCGTAATTGTTTTTACAAGTTTATTCTGTGATAATTACAAGTCTATTCTGTGATAATTACAAGTTTATTTTGTGATAATTACAAGTACTAAAAGATTTATAACATTGTTTTAATTCTTTTCGCAAGTTTATTTTGTGACAATTACAAATTTATTTTTTGTGAAAACGACAGTTAACTATTTCCGTACTTATCAATAGTGTCCGTTATATTAAGTGATAAAATTGATTTAATTGTTTTTACAAGTTCATTCTGTGATAATTATAAGTCTATTTTGTGATAGTTGCAAGTCTATTTTGTGATAATTACAAGTCTATTTTGTGGTAATTTCAGGTCTATTTTATGTGAAAACAACGGATCATTCCTTACAATAATGCTCTCATGTTAAACCTACTAGGTATGAAATAATTACTAGTAAATACTCGTTTTGTGTAATCGTTTTTACAAGTTTATTCTGTGATAATTACAAGTCTATTCTGTGATAATTACAAGTTTATTTTGTGATAATTACACGTATCGAAAGATTTATAACATTGTTTTAATTCTTTTCGCAAGTTTATTTTGTGACAATTACAAATTTATTTTTTGTGAAAATGACAGTTAACTATTTCCGTACTTGTCAATAGTGTCCGTTATATTAAGTGATAAAATTGATTTAATTGTTTTTACAAGTTTATTCTGTGATAATTACAAGTCTATTTTGTGATAGTTGCAAGTCTATTTTGTGATAATTACAAGTCTATTTTGTGATAATTACAGGTCTATTTTATGTGAAAACAACCAATCATTCCTTACAATAATCTCTCATGTTAAACCTAAATATATGAAATAATTACTAATAAATACTCGTTTTTCGTAATTGTTTTTACAAGTTTATTCTGTGATAATTACAAGTCTATTCTGTGATAATTACAGGTTTATTTTGTGATAATTACAAGTACTGAAAGATTTATAACATTTTTTAAATTCTTTTCACAAGTTTATTTTGTGACAATCGTGTTTACATCTTAAAAAGTGATACTTACTGTTTTCACAAGTCCATTTTATGCTAATGACAGTTTTATCTTATTCAGACCATGTTCGTGTTTATTGTATAATTTCAGCCGTAAGAAGACAACGTATATATTTTCACAAGTTTATTCTGTGATAATTACAAGTTTGTTTTATGTGAATTGACAGTCAACTAATAATTTCGGAGTATTTTCGTACTTAGAAACACTTGACAATATATATCGAGATCCGTAGATACATGAAATATTTTTTAAGAAACATTTGATTTTACAAGTTTATTCTTAGAAACAACTGCAACTGTCTTGAAGAGCGATGACATTACTTTAATTGGTTTTACAAGCCCACTTTGTGATAATTACAAGTCTGTTTAATGTGACAACTACGACAGTTACGAACCATTTTCATACCGAAATTTTAGCAATGTGAATAGCGACAACATAGAACGAAACCTAAAATTTGTTGTTTAAGCTTGTGCCATTGTGAAATTCTGAATAGAATTAAACGAATTTACGATGGATTTGAATTATTATTTAGCTCACAGGAGAACATTCTGCTGCTGCAGCCAGACATTCCCAGTTTGACATTATATCTCTCACAGCTAATTCTCCGCAAAATGATTAAATTCCTGTGTTGTGGTTTCCCCCCATCTCCCCCAGAGCCGCCAGAGACATCCAAGTATGTCTTGGCTCTTGAGTGTGGTGCCTGTGTTTTGTATTTGGCGTGCCGTCGACGTAACGGACATGGCAGTGGGCAGTGAGTTGGCCCCGAGGAGGCCTCCGTCCACTAGACAGCATATCCAACACTCTGACACTTGCACACAAAACAATACTAAAGATAAGGGTTAAAGGTCTGGGACCCTGAGGGCACTCGGCGACCTACGGATTCGTTCGCTGTATAAATTAGCTGGCGTACCACTAAGGATGTTGGTCTACTAAGTGTTGTTGTCGTTTATGATGCCGATGCCGATGAAAAATTGGAGTTTGATTTTCAAATGGTGGTTGCAGAAATTTTTGATTTCCAAATTTTTAGTTTGTGTCCCCACACATTGCATATAAACACTATTATCACTGCAGCGTTTGATGTTTGCTACAGGCTGCGATTTTATTTCGCAATTCATCATGATAATCAAATATGCGTTTACTTTGCGCTGATTCAATTTGGAAAGGTCATGGACGTGTAACATTTTATAAACCTTCATTATCCGCGCACTATCTCTACGAATTTTCACAACTGTTGGCGACGTGAGGGATTTATTACGGATCCTTCAGAGTTAAAATGAAACCAGCAAAAGTAGCCAGAATGCTATAAAATGAACAGAAGGAAACACTAGAAACCTTGACAAAAACGTTTAATATTTCCTCAATTCAGACTACTAGATGTGAATGTATTAACATTATGAAAGCGGTCGAAATGTTTTACCTGCTAATGATATCTGCAAATCATTGCGATGACACGTGGCTTCTTTCGCGGTTTTACTGTCGATCATTATCAAATCAGTTTATGAAAGGTTCAAATGTTTCACCTGAGAACATTTAGTGAGTAAAGCACTAGCAGTTGACCTCACAACATAGTGGAAACTGCCGATGGAAGAGTACGTATAAATCTGTAATCGATTTATGGAGTAATGCAGGTCGTTCTTAACATCGCGTTTTGTAGTTGTGCGTTTTCTTAATCTTTATATTATGTACCGTTTACTAATTTTTACTTATGTTTCCAAGGCACGAGAGTCTAGAATGTCACCCGATTTGTTTGTCCTTATATTAGTTAATAAAAGCGATAGTTTTATCTATTTAAGGCTATTTTTTTGCGCTTATCCTAGACATTCCAGCCATTTATTTGCAATTGTGTGCATTATCTTGATGAGTGACAAAATAAATTACATTGCGATTACAAGTCTATTGATGATTACAAGTTTATTTTATGTGAAACCGACAGTTATTTATTTTGGGCCATTTACTTATTATTACTCCACATAGAGGTAAAACATACATGAATCAATTATTAATATATACTTGTTTTTACAAGTCTATTTATGTGATGACCACGACAGTTTTATCTATCTCAAACCATTTTCGTGCCTACCCTAGAAATTTTTCAGCGTGTCAATAATTGTGTGTACTATCTTAAATAGTTATAACATTGTTCTCATTGTTGTCACAAGTCTATTTTGTGATACTTACAAGTCTATTTTGTGATACTTACAAGTCTATTTTGTGATACTTACAAGTCTATTCTATGTGAAAACGACTGTTATATAACTATTTCCGTACGTATCACTTGACAAAATATATCGATGTACAGAAATTCGCATAAAATATAAACATATGAAATATACACTAACAAATACTTGTTTACAAGTCTGTTTTATGTTTGATAATTTCTTTCATGCTTATGTTTAGAAATTTCAGCATTTTATGCGGCGACCGTATTTGCATCTTAAAGAGTAATATCGTTTTCACAAGTTTATTTTGTGATATACAAGTCAATTGTGTAAAACGACAGTCTATTTTCGTGCCTACCCTAGACATTTTTCATCGTGACCATTGTGTACTATCTTAAATAGTAATAACATTGTTGCAATTGCTGTTACAAGTCTATTTTGTGATATTTACAAGTCTATTTTGTGATACTTACAAGTCCATTCTATGTGAAAACGACTGTTATATAAGTATTTCCGTACGTACCACTTGACAAAATATATCGATGTACAGAAATTCACATAAAATATAAACATATGAAATATACACTAATACTTGTTTACAAGTCTGTTTTATGTGATAAGTATGATAATTTCTTTCATGCTTTGGTTTAGAAATTTCAGCATTTTATGCGGCGACCGTATTTGCATCTTAAAGAGTGATATCGTTTTCACAAGTTTATTCTGTGATATTACAAGTCTATTTTGTGAAAACGACAGTCTATTTTCGTGCCTACCCGAGACATTTTTCATCGTGACCATTGTGTACTATCTTAAATAGTTATAACATTGTTGCAATTGCTGTCACAAGTCTATTATGCGATACTTGCAAGTCTATTTTGTGATACTTACAAGTCTATTCTATGTGAAAACGACTGTTATATAACTATTTCCGTACGTATCACTTGACAAAATATATCGATGTACAGAAATTCACATAAAATATAAACATATGAAATATACACTAACAAATACTTGTTTACAAGTCTGTTTTATGTTTGATAATTTCTTTCATGCTTATGTTTAGAAATTTCAGCATTTTATGCGGCGACCGTATTTGCATCTTAAAGAGTGATATCGTTTTCACAAGTTTATTTTGTGATATACAAGTCTATTTTGTGAAAACGACAGTCTATTTTCGTGCCTACCTTAGACATTTTTCATCGTGACCATTGTGTACTATCTTAAATAGTTATAACATTGTTGCAATTGTTGTCACAAGTCTATTTTGTGATACAAGTCTATTTTGTGATACTTGCAAGTCTATTCTATGTGAAAACGACTGTTATATAACTATTTCCGTACGTATCACTTGACAAAATATATCGATGTACAGAAATTCACATAAAATATATCCATATGAAATATACACTAACAAATACTTGTTTACAAGTCTGTTTTATGTTTGATAATTTCTTTCATGCTTATGTTTAGAAATTTCAGCATTTTATGCGGCGACCGTATTTGCATCTTAAAGAGTGATATCGTTTTCACAAGTTTATTTTGTGATATTACAAGTCTATTTTGTGAAAACGACAGTCTATTTTCGTGCCTACCCCTAGACATTTTTCATCGTGACCTTTGTGTATTAAATAGTTATAACATTGTTGCAATTGTTGTCACAAGTCTATTTTGTGATACTTACAAGTCTATTTTGTGATACTTACAAGTCTATTCTATGTGAAAACGACTGTTATATAACTATTTCCGTACCTATCACTTGACAAAATATACCGATGTATAGAAATTCACATAAAATATATACATATGAAATATACATTAATACTTGTTTACAAGTCTGTTTTATGTGATAAGTATGATAATTTCTTTCATGCTTATATTTAGAAATTTCAGCATTTTATGCGGCGACCGTATTTGCATCTTAAAGAGTGACATCGTTTTCACAAGTTTATTTTGTGATATTACAAGTCTATTTTGTGAAAACAACAGTCCATTTTCGTGCCTGCCCTAGAAATTTTTCAACGTGACAATTGTGTACTATCTTAAATAGTTATAACATTGTTGCAGTTGTTGTTACAAGTCTATTTTGTGATATTTACAAGTCTATTTTGTGATACTTACAAGTCTATTCTATGTGAAAACGACTGGTATATAACTATTTCCGTACGTATCACTTGACAAAATATATCGATGTACAGAAATTCACATAAAATATAAACATATTATGAAATATACACTAACAAATACTTGTTTACAAGTCTGTTTTATGTTTGATAATTTCTTTCATGCTTATGTTTAGAAATTTCAGCATTTTATGCGGCGACCGTATTTGCATCTTAGAGTGATATCGTTTTCACAAGTTTATTTTGTGATATTACAAGTCTATTTTGTGAAAACGACAGTCTATTTTCGTGCCTACCCTAGACATTTTTCATCGTGACCATTGTGTACTATCTTAAATAGTTATAACATTGTTGCAATAATTGTTGTCACAAGTCTATTTTGTGATATTTACAAGTCTATTTTGTGATACTTACAAGTCTGTTTGTGAAGACGACGGTTATTTAACCCTTTCACCATTTCCAAACGCCGTACTTGACATGTATTAATATAGGCATAGAGAAGGTATAGGCTTAGAGAAGTATGCGAAATACTTGCTAAAGTATACTTGTTTTACACATCTATTTTATGCAATGACTGCGACAGTTTTATCTAGTTCAGATTATTTTCGTGCCTATTCTAGACATTGCAGCCGTTTATTCGCAATTATGTGTATTGTCTTAATGAGTGAGAAAATTAATTTAGTTGTTTCTACAAGTCTATTATGTGATAATTACAAGTTTATTTTATGTGAAAACGTCAGTTATCTATTTCCATGCTTATCAATGCTTTTACAACAGTTTTAATTATTCTCGACCATCTTGACGCTTTCTTTAGAAATATCAGCCCACTCTGCGGCAGTTGTGTGTATTATTTCAGAGAGCGATACTATTGTTTCAATTGTTTTTACAAGTTTATTTTATAGTTTGTGATAATTACAAGTCTATTCTATGTGAAAACAATTAGCTATTTTGGAAAATTTCCGTATGTATTTGACAAAATATATCGAATTCAGATAAAGATAAATATACCTACGCGTATAAAATACTTATTAACAAATACTTGTTTTTACAAGTTTGTATTTTTGTGATAACTATAGTAGTTTCTTTCGTGCTTATTCTCAGAAATTTCAGCTTTTTATGCGATGACTGTATTTTCATCTTGAAGTGATATCATTTTCACAAGTTTATTACAAGTCTAATATGTGATAATTACAAGTTTATTTTATGTGAAAACGACAGTTATCTATTCCATGCTTTCAATGCTTCTACATAGAGGTAAACAGATAAGAAAATAAATAATTACTAATAAATACTCGCTTATACTTGTTTCAAGTTTATTTAATGTGATAACCACAACAGTTTTAATTATTCTCGATCATTTTGACGCTTCCTTTAGAAGTACTAGCCCACTATGAAGCAGTTGTGTATTATTTGAAATAGTGATAACATTGTTTCAATAATTGTTTTCACAAGTTCATTTTATAGTTTGTGAGAATTACAAGTCTATTCTATGGGAAAACAACAGTTTAATAATACTTGTTTTTACAAGTCTGTTTTATGTGATAAAAGTGATAGTTTCTTTTGTGTCTATTCTCAGAAATTTCAGCTTTTTATGCGATGACTGTATTTGCATCTTGAAGTGATATCATTTTCACAAGTTTATTACAAGTCTATTATGTGATAATTACAAGTTTATTTTATGTGAAAACGACAGTTATCTATTTCCATGCTTTCAATGCTTCTACATAGAGGTAAACAGATAAGAAAATAAATAATTACTAATAAATACCCGCTTATACTTGTTTCAAGTTTATTTAATGTGATAACCACAACAGTTTTAATTATTCTCGATCATTTTGACGCTTTCTTTGGAAATACTAGCCCACTATGAGGCAGTTGTGTATTATTTGAAATAGTGATAGCATTGCTTCAATTGTTTTCACAAGTTCATTTTATAGTTTGTGAGAATTACAAGTCTATTCTATGTGAAAACAACAGTTTAATAATACTCGTTTTTACAAGTCTGTTTTATGTGATAAAAGTGATAGTTTCTTTTGTGGTTATTCTCAGCAATTTCAGCATTTTATCTGACGAATGTGACGGTCGTGTTTGCATCTTAAAGAGTAACATTGTTTTTACAAGTCTATTTTGTAATACCTAATTACAAGTCTGATTTAAGTGAACAACGACAATTAACTAACTGCTTTGGACCATTTTCTTATCACTACAAGTCAATATTATGTGGTAACTACAGTTTTATTTTCGTATATATGCATGTGTTTATGTGTATATTCTTTGCAGCAAAAACGGGGTATAAGCATAATCCTGATTTCAATATAAAAAAGTGGAATAAATAACACGAAGTACGAACAAGTTAACTGAATATTCGTGATGTGATTATATCGGTACCAGAATGACGTTAGGTATCAACGCTGTCATCGAACTCGGTTCCAAATTGTCGACAGATCAGCTTAATCGGTTTAAATTCAGCCTTGACGCATTATTACTGGTATTTAATCCTGACGAAATGACACAAAGGTTGCCTATGATTATACGAGCAGCAGAGGCTGTTTCCAAACATAACTGGATGCGTTTTTGACGTTCGTATTCATTATTTTCGGCACCGTAATTGACCGTGGCAGCACAGACAATGGCCGTGAAATTAGTGTGTGACGCGGACAGGAATTTCCGAAGCCCAAGGAGTATATGAAAATATTCTATCACTTCGGCGTATAAATGTCCTTATTTCAAAGATATACATTCGTATTTCTCTATTTTCATATTCTGTGCATATTTCATTTACAAATTTACTTTACGAATATTTTCAGTCCTTTGGGAGAGGGGGCGAGAATATTGCCAAATTGTGACATTTATTCGTTATAAGACTGTGTACGACAAATAAATAGCAATTATGTATTAAATAAATATATAATATTTCTCTTACCCACTATCGCATGTTTCTCCTCATTGATCTGCCCTTCGTATTGCCCTTCAAAATGAGAAAAACTGAGTTTTATAACGCATACACTGATATATAGCAAACTACGTTTATAATACAGAAACAAACACCTATACAAACTACATTGTCAACTATATACATATAAATTTTAAATACAGTGTGGCGATTTAGTGCAACGATTGTGGCTTTTCCACCCCATTATGCTGCATTTTCAGCATCAATGATCTGTTAGGGGTGGAATTTTGGGAATAGAAATTATTGACCCAATTTTTTTGGGAATAACCTTTGGATTGAAGTTTTTTGCATTTTTTTAAGTCATTCCATGAATAACAGTCCAACTCTTCCACCTCATTATGCTGCATTTTGAGCATCAGTGATCTGTTGGCACTTAGGGAGGAATTTCAGGAACAGAAATTATTGGCCCAATTTTTTTTGGGAAGCCTTAATCATTGAAGTTTTTTGCATTTTTTTAAATCATGCCTTGAATAACAAACAGTGCAACGATTGTAGCTCTTCCACTCCATTATGCTGCATTTTCAATATCAATGATCTGTTGGAACTTAGGGAGGAATTCTAGGATTGGAAATTATTGGCCCAAATTTTTTTTGGGAATAACCTTGACCATTGAAGTTTTTTGCATTTTTTGAAATCATGCCATGAATAACAAACAGTGCAACGATTGTAGCTCTTCCACTCCATTATGCTGCATTTTCAACATCAATGATCTGTCGGAACTTAGGGAGGAATTCTAGGATTGGAAATTATTGGCCCAAATTTTTTTTGGGAATAACCTTGACCATTGAAGTTTTTTGCATTTTTTGAAATCATGCCTTGAATAACAGTGCAACGATTGTGGTTCTTCTACCCTATTATGCCGCATTTTCAGCATCAGTGATCTGTTAGCATTTGGAGTGAAATTTTAGGAACAGAAAAAATTTTTGGGAAGCCTTAACCATTGAGGTTTTCTGCATTTTTTTAAGTCATTCCATGAATAACCAGTGCAACTCTTCCACCCCATTATGCTGCATTTTGAGCAACAGTGATCTGTTGGCACTTAGGGAGGAATTTCAGGAACAGAAATTATTGGCCCAATTTTTTTTGGGAAGCCTTAATCATTGAAGTTTTTTGCATTTTTTGAAATTATGCCATGACTAACAAACAGTGCAACGATTGTAGCTCTTCCACTCCATTATTCTGCATTTTCAACATCAATGATCTGTCGGAACTTAGGGAGGAATTCTAGGATTGGAAATTATTGGCCCAAATTTTTTTTGGGAATAACCTTGACCATTGAAGTTTTTTGCATTTTTTGAAATCATGCCTTGAATAACAGTACAACGATTGTGGCTCTTCTACCCTATTATGCCGCATTTTCAGCATCAGTGATCTGCTAGCATTTGGAGTGAAATTTTAGGAACAGAAAATATTGGCCCAATTTTTTTTGGGAAGCCTTAACCATTGAGGTTTTCTGCATTTTTTTAAGTCATTCCATGAATAACCAGTGCAACTCTTCCACCCCATTATGCTGCATTTTGAGCATCAGTGATCTGTTGGCACTTAGGGAGGAATTTCAGGAACAGAAATTATTGGCCCAATTTTTTTTGCGAAGCCTTAATCATTGAAGTTTTTTGCATTTTTTTAAATCATGCCATGAATAACAAACAGTGCAAAGATTGTAGCTCTTCCACTCCATTATGCTGCATTTTCAACATCAATGATCTGTTGGAACTTAGGGAGGAATTCTAGGATTGGAAATTATTGGCCCAAATTTTTTTTGGGAATAACCTTGACCATTGAAGTTTTTTGCATTTTTTGAAATCATGCCTTGAATAACAGTACAACGATTGTGGCTCTTCTACCCTATTATGCCGCATTTTCAGCATCAGTGATCTGCTAGCATTTGGAGTGAAATTTTAGGAACAGAAAATATTGGCCCAATTTTTTTTGGGAAGCCTTAACCATTGAGGTTTTCTGTATTTTTTTAAGTCATTCCATGAATAACCAGTCCAACTCCTCCACCCCATTATGCTGCATTTTGAGCATCAGTGATCTGTTGGCACTTAGGGAGGAATTTCAGGAACAGAAATTATTGGCCCAATTTTTTTTGCGAAGCCTTAATCATTGAAGTTTTTTGCATTTTTTTAAATCATGCCATGAATAACAAACAGTGCAAAGATTGTAGCTCTTCCACTCCATTATGCTGCATTTTCAACATCAATGATCTGTTGGAACTTAGGGAGGAATTCTAGGATTGGAAATTATTGGCCCAAATTTTTTTTGGGAATAACCTTGACCATTGAAGTTTTTTGCATTTTTTGAAATCATGCCTTGAATAACAGTACAACGATTGTGGCTCTTCTACCCTATTATGCCGCATTTTCAGCATCAGTGATCTGCTAGCATTTGGAGTGAAATTTTAGGAACAGAAAATATTGGCCCAATTTTTTTTGGGAAGCCTTAACCATTGAGGTTTTCTGCATTTTTTTAAGTCATTCCATGAATAACCAGTGCAACTCTTCCACCCCATTATGCTGCATTTTGAGCATCAGTGATCTGTTGGCACTTAGGGAGGAATTTCAGGAACAGAAATTATTGGCCCAATTTTTTTTGGGAAGCCTTAATCATTGAAGTTTTTTGCATTTTTTGAAATCATGCCATGAATAACAAACAGTGCAACGATTGTAGCTCTTCCACTCCATTATGCTGCATTTTCAATATCAACGATCTGTTGGAACTTAGGGAGGAATTCTAGGATTGGAAATTATTGGCCCAAATTTTTTTTGGGAATAACCTTGACCATTGAAGTTTTTTGCATTTTTTGAAATCAAGCCTTGAATAACAGTGCAACGATTGTGTCTCTTGCACCCCATTATGCTGCATTTTCAGCATCAGTGATCAGCACTTAGGGAGGAATTTTAGGATTGGAAATTAGCCCATTTTTTTCTTCGGTACATGAATAACAGCTAGTGCAACGATTCGTGGTTCCGCCATGTGATTATGCTACTTTTCCAATGTCAGAGATCTGGCAGAACTGAGGGTGGAATTTAAGAAACAGAAGTTATTGGCCCATATTTTGGGGATAATTTCAACAGTATTCTACAGTTTCTTTGCACTTAGGTACTGCATTATTACTAGATATCATTATTTGGTAAGTACCTTAGATAAAAAAGGTACTGTTTGATTTTGCATTAAATGATTATAGTAAGCAGCAATATCGTTCCAAGTGGGGCTCTCCAATCGTACACCACTGTCATGTATTAAATCAGAATAGAAATTAACGATGTACCGGAACAAATCGGCGAATTTTTTGCCACCCGTAGAATAAAGAAATGCATTGAACTACGCGCAACCAAGGAAAGTACAAGTACTTGCGGTGTGGCACGTTAAATGCCGGAGTAAAATTTTAATTATTTTCGGTTTGAAGCCCGATGAAGCATAGTAAGCGTCGTGAAAAAATTGGTGCGCCGCCGTTTTCGGGGGCACACCTCCTGGCCGCGACTGTACATTCTGGAGAACCGCTGTGAAACAGTCGACGATCAGCCCGTCACAGATGGACGGTCGTGTCTACGGAGCCGTAGCGTGAAATGCCCATGTTCTGCGGTTTCACGTACCGCGCCATATCAAGGTCTTTTAAATGTCTGATAATTTCATACAGACATTGATTTTAACTGATACTGGCGACGGCCGTACAAGCGAGCAAGGCTCTGCGAAGGCCGGGATAGGGGTTTGTTGAATTGAAAACCGACGTTGTTGGAGCCATTAGCGAAATTAGGGGGGCTTGGTTAAAACCCTGGAGAAAAGTGTAACAAGGACAGCCTAGTCGAAAGTCAAACGCGCAAAAAACGAGAAAGTTGGCTGGCGTGCTTAAATTTGAAAGAACTGGCAAAAAATCGCGATGAAATGTGTCGGCGAGTCGATTTAGGTAAATACGAATAAAATTGGTTTAGAGCAAATTAAACAAATCTTTCGTACATTTTGTACAAGAAGAGAACCACATTTGTTTGAACAACAGTGGGGTCCGATGTACGATGACCAAATGGGATTTGCTGACCGACTACAGTGGATAAATTATTTCCCTACTAAGTAGTAAAAAAAATCAATTGAGTCGAAGCTTAATTTTAGAATATTGACAAATGATTGTTTACCTCGTTCTGATTTTATTTGTAAAAAACGCAAAATTTTAGGTCAATATAAAAAATTGCTGCATAAATAATTTAAAGAATTATCATATTATGATAAAAATCGAGGGTCCTCATTTTAAGGAGTTGCCGATAACTTCCTCCGACAACAAAATGGCAGTTACAGAATCGACCGGCGACCGCCTTAATTATTATGAAAAACGCAAGATTTATTTTTCCCTGTCAAACGTGACGGGCGCCATCGCGCCGACAACCTGCATTAACCGTGGATTAATAGAAAAATCCTCTAATCCATTTTTAATTAAAAGAAAACTTTTCTTTCAAACCACGCCGCTCGTAGTATCAGTTTTAAAAAATCCCCTCTGAAATAATATTTATCCGGTATGCGGTAACAACTTCCAACAAAGGGGTGTGTTTTTACAGGCTCCCGTACGCTTTTAACTCCTGACCCCTGGGCGGCAGGACGGAAGTGATATGCGTATTGATCTCTGATTCGCACTGTTTTTACAGAATCTTCCCGGCCGTTTATCGGCATGCTAAATAAATAGTGGAAATTCACAACTTCGATGTCGTGTCCTGAAGGACTATTATGTGATTTGACATCCATTGTTGAGGATCGAACGGAATTTATCCCAGAACGAGAGAGCCACCCACCACGGTAACAAATTTTGTCCCGAATGATATACCGGGTGGCCACGAGTCAATGTACGCCCCCAATTTTTTGGTTGTTTTTAAATAGTTATTTAAATTACCGATAGATACGACTATTTTTAGGTTTTTCTCAAAAAACGGAATTTAATTTTCATTTTCATTTCCGTAGGGGTCCTATGGAAAATTTTTAAATGGGACCGTAACTATTTTATTGTTTACAGACAAGCTTACTACCTTGCTAATAATTTCCATAGCCTACTTAGTAATTTTCTTACATCGCATTCATCTGACTCGGCCATTTTGTACAAAATAAAAAATCGTTCATATCTCACTTATTTTTTGGAATTTTTGAAATTCGAAAAACTACTGCAATTAGAATTTCATGTTTTATAAAACACCACAAAAAAAACATGGTCATTCCATTTAGGAAAAAAAGTTGATGTCACTTCCGGTTCAACCGGAAGTGATATTTTCGTTCCTATTAGTCTAAAAATAGCCCACTTTTGTCTTATTCACGTATACCAAAAACGAAATTTTTAAATTAAAAAAACAACCAAAAAATTGGGGGCGTACATTGACTCGTGGCCACCCGGTATATGAATAATTATATACAAACAGGTAAATTTCGTAAAATGCAAAAATATATAGGATGTTCTAATCACGAAATGATACTGATGAATCCTCAGCGAAATCGAACCTTGCCGAAAACTAAAATAAATGTCCTTAGGGAGTCTAATATTTTAATAAATTTTTGTACATATTTTCGGTAAAATATAAATCTATCTTCTCCTTTTATCGGTACACCCTGTACAGGCCTCGGTAATAAAACAACAGAACCATCGCTCTTTAAAGGACACGTGCCTGTAGCGAATGTAATTAATAAAAGGATGTCATAAAAAAAGAATAAGTAGCTGTCAGCTAACGTTTGTTTTATATGATACAACAATGCCCGTCGATTTGTAAGAATTTTTCCAGGTTGCTTTCATGGCATAGAAATTACACGCGCAGCGAAAATGCGGTACGAAGTTACTGTACAGCCTCCGTTTCCGGTCGCATGTATCACAGGAATAATAATTTAATCATAAAAATAATCTTGCGGGCGTATTTTTTGTATTAAAATACCCATTATACGTTTAGCATAGTTTATGAATATACCTTAGAATATTTGCTACAAAGAAATACCGCTACGCTAAGTTTCCAGGTTTCTCTGGCGCGGGACGCCCTTGTCATATTATGGCGGAGGCGCGCCAAATACTTAAAATTGTATGGTCAATCTCTGCCTTTTAATACGAAGCTCTGGAAGGGACACCTAAAATAAAATTTTAAAATTCCCAGTTACAATTCGAAATTTTATTACAAAATTCCGAGTTATAAGTCGAAATAACTCAAAATTTTATTTAAAACTTCTGTGTTATAAGGCGAAATTTCAAAATTCCGAGTTATAGTTTAAAATTTTATTTCAAAATTCCGAGTTATAACTCGGAATTTTTAAATAAAATTTTGAGTTATAACTCGGAATTTCAAAATTCCGAGTTATAGGGCGAAATTTCAAATTTCCGAGTTATAACTTAAAATTTTATTTCAAAATTCCGAGATATAACTCGGAATTTTTAAATAAAATTTTGGGGTATAACTCGGAATTTAGAAATTTCGACTTATAACTCGGAATTTTGTAAATAAAATTTCGAGTTATAACTCGGAATTTAGAAATTTCGACTTATAACTCGGAATTTTGTAAATAAAATTCCGAGTTATAACTCGGAATTTTTAAATAAGATTTTGAGTTATAACTCGGAATTTCAAAATTCCGAGTTATAACTCGGAATTTTTAAATAAGATTTTGAGTTATAACTCGGAATTTCAAAATTCCGAGTTATAGGGCGAAATGTCAAATTTCCGAGTTATAACTTAAAATTTTATTGCAAAATTCCGAGATATATAACTCGGAATTTTGAAATAAAATTTCGAGTTATAACTCGGAATTTAGAAATTTCGACTTATAACTCGGAATTTTGTAAATAAAATTCCGAGTTATAACTCGGAATTTTTAAATAAGATTTTGAGTTATAACTCGGAATTTCAAAATTCCGACTTATAGCTCGGAATTTTTAAATAAAACTTCGAGTTATAACTTGGAATTTTGAAACTTCGACTTACAACTCGGAATTTTGTAATAAAATTTCGAATTATGACTCGGAATTTTAAAATTTTATTTTAGGTGTCCCTTCCAGAGGTTCGTATTTTAATGCCGATACATGAAAGTTACGTAAATGATAACGCTCTGAGGCAGCGCTCGCCCGACTAACTCGCCGCTTAACATCGAAGAAGACGCTTTGTTCCATTATTGCCTTTACCGATGCACTTGCCTAACTTTTCGTAACAATCATTAGCTGTAATTATTTCACCACGGCCTCACCGCCTGTAGTGCAAGAACAACACCCATACACGTCTACCGAAACCGAAATTTCTCTCTAAGAACTTTTAATTAGATTTTTTCCCAAATAAAAAAGAGGAGCCGTATCACCCAGCATGGCCTACCTGATGCGAGAACAAGGTGTTTGACAATGGAACATCGACAACAACAAGTTCCTACTGCTTACGGTAATGATTTGAGTCTACCTTACTCGCTGGGATATACGGAGGTGCCGGCGGTCCCAAAAAGTTATTAACTGTCCGGCCCGAAGAAACGGAGGTCATGTTCATACTTTAAGCAAGATATGTCCAATTAACGCACATTTTATTAAAGCCAACATCTACACTAAAACAAGTTAATTATAAGAACTCTGTGCATTGCATTCTGCGACAGGACAACAGTTTGAGGATCGCTGCACCCGTGACCGACTTGTAAGAAACAACGGCGTGGAGTTGTTACGATGACTGTCGAATTGCACGGTTTAAAAACAGCATGAAGGCCGTAAAAAAATACTACAAGAAAAGTTCCCGTCTTCTGGCGAGTATACCTATATATGTGCCGCATCATCGCTCTAACTAAGAGGGCACTCAACAGGCGATAATAATATATAGACCGACGTAATGCCTAATAATATAAAACACAAGCTATCACCGTAATCATCTTATTACTATTATTATATTTGTTTTGTTCTGATCTTGCACACACAGCTTGTAATTTTAAGTGAAAGGTGTATCTGATACGCATTTTTGTTTGTATCTGTCGAGAGTAGATAAGCAGGATTTATCTTGTGTTTTCCTGCAATGGATATAGTCGGTTTATATCCACACAGGATCTAGGGATATTTATTATGGTGTGTCGCTGTTTCGATCCGATCCGATCCTTCAAAATGCAACAAATAGTTATCAATAGTATATATTTTTGGAAAAGGATCCGACGGTCACAGAGGTACTAAATCAAATCCAAGCTCCTGCTACTGATATTCCCAATACCGCTGTAAGAAAGTAATCTTACCGAGAGGTAATTGCAATAACCATTTGCGTTGGGTTAAAGAACGTCAAAATTGGGGCATCGTTCACACGGTTTGGACGATATCCTGATTCGAGAGGAAGAGAAGTTTGGAGACAAATCTGGGCTGCAAACGGGTTTGGAGATAGTTAAACAGGTGGAATTGTAGTGACTGGAGAAACTAGTTTCATTTTGATGGATAGCAGTTCGTTTTGTGGAGCAGTTCAACCTTGACCTGCTCAATCACCTGAACTTAGTCCGATATGGCATATTAACTGACAATCGCAAAGCGTCTTGAAACCGCCTTTATGCTTCAACAAAATATATAAAAAGGAATTTAATCTCTTTATTCTGTCAAACTATTTTTTTTAGCTCAGCATTGTATAATTGTGGGCGTTGTTGGTTCAAGTACATGTTGGAACAAACAGTCCATTAATTTAGTGCTCGGTTTTGATGATATCCAACCAACGTTAATAACGTTGCCTAAGATGCGGATTTGCAAGGTAGATGCTCATCCTTTTCAAATCAGATCATATCGAGAGGTCTACTGCAAGCAGAAGTAAGTTTACTTTGTTCATCTACGGGAACTCGGGTAGAAGTAGCAGGTTGGTAGAAGTGTGTGGAAGTTTAGTAAAAGTATGTGGAGATATGCATAAGTCTGGTAGAAGTTGTGATAGTTTGGTGGAAGTTTGGTGAAAGTATGTGACAACGTGTGGAAGTCTGGTAGAGGTTGTGATAGTTTGGTGAAAGCACGTAGAAGTCTGGTAGAGATTGTGATCGTTTGTTGGAAGTATGTGAAAGTTTGATGAAGGTATGTGAAAATATGTAGAAGTCTGGTAGAGGTTGTGATAGTTTGGTAGAAGTATGTGGAAGTTTGGTAGAGGTTGTGATAGTTTGGTTGAAGTATGTGGAAATTAGGTAGAGGTTGTGATAGTTCGGTAGAAGTATGTGGAAGTCTGGTAGAGGTTGTGATAGTTTAGTGGAAGTATGAGGAAGTTTGGTGAAAGTATGTGGAAATATGCGTAAGTCTGGTAGAGGTTGTGATAGTTTGGTGAAAGCACGTGAGAGTCTGGAAGAGATTGTGATAATAATAATAATAATAAACGACTTTATTATAAAAGTATACAGAAAAGTAGTACTAATACAATGGGCGAAGTTTAGCCAGTTTTACCCAGCTACTCTTACACTTAACCCGGTAAATTAATATTGATCGTTGATAGTTTGTTGGAAGTATGTGGAAGTTTGATGGAGGTATGTGAAAATATGAAGTCTGGTAGAGGTTGTGATAGTTTGGTGGAAGTATGTGGAAATCAGGTAGAGGTTGTGATAGTTTGGTGAAAGCACGTAAAAGTTTGGTAGAGATTGTGATAGTTTGTTGGAAGTATGTGAAAATATGTAGAAGTCTGGTAGAGGTTGTGATAAGTTTGGTGGAAGTATATGGAAGGTTAGTGAAAGTATGTGAAAATCTGGTAGAAGTTCTGCTAGTTTGGTGAAAACACTGAAAGTCTGGTAGAGATTGTGATGGTTTGTTGGAAGTATGTGGAAGCATGTGGAAGTTTTATGGAGGTATGCGAAAATATGTAGAAGTCTGGTAGAGGTTGTGATAGTTTGGTGGAAGTATGTGGAAATCAGGTAGAGGTTGTGACAGTTTAGTGGAATTATGTGGAAGTTTGCTGAAGTATGTGGACATATATGGAAGTCTGGTAGAGGTTGTAATAGTTTGGTAAAAGCACGTGAAAGTCTGCGTACGAATTATTAATCATTAAAGCCCTAAAGTAGATAAATAATTAATATATTAAAAAAATCCGGAACGCTTGATCATTTTGAAAATAATAAAAAATAGAAATACAAAATTAATACAAAAGCCCTAAGACTTGACAGTGACCTCGAATTTTCCTTCGGTGAAAGGTCATTTGAAGGTCACCTTGTTTTTTTTTGGGTGTATTAAATGCTACAAATTAAAGCATTAAGCCACATGTGGTCTAATATGGATATAAGGGGTGTTTTCAAGTTAATCATGCGTGTCAGATCTTTTTTATTATCTCTGTAACTATTAATATCAGGACTTTAAGGTTCCTATGATTGATACGCACAATTTAACCGTATCTCAAATTCCGAAATAAAAATATTCGACAATCCATAAAGAGCCTAGTTGACCTTCAAATGACCTTGAAACTCGAAAACTTTCTTCTGAACTGATCACTCTTCGAGATAACCGATTATTTCTAGATTTTTCCTGTCTTTATAATTTCATTAAATATACCTATATACACGTTGTAATAGTTGTATTTTCATATTTCAAATATTTTAAAAATGAACTAGTATTTTCGATAATACCCTGTACTGCGTAACTATTGTGGAAATATTTAAGCGTTAGGTAATATATCTTTCTGGAAACCGTAGTTGCCCAAGAAGCAATGTTTATACCCATAATAATAAATAATCGACAATTGGTCAAGTACGCGGTGGTATGTCGACAAACAGGAATTAAAATTTTAGAAAGTAAGTAATGAACTTTTTGCTAATTGTCGTTAGTTAGCCGAGGATCGTAATTTATTATTGAGGCGGATAAATCGATGTCTGTAAAGCTATAATTTTAAATATTAAAAACAGCAGAAACGGGGAGCAGGTGCAACATATTTTCTTAATCTAGAAACTGCGATTTTGTTTTAACGAAATATCAGAATGAACATGCATCGCATAACAAAAGTGAGCAAATTATATCAGCTTGTCTTAAGAACATTCATAATCTATAAAATTGCCTATTGGAAATATGCTATTTAGTGTTTTTAAAATTGGTTTTGAATCCATGGTTATGAGACTCCTTTCTGCAGGAATATGTTTGCACATTCATTTTTTTTTGTTTTAAGGATAACACTACATTATATACTATAAATAAATGTGCTAATTCTTTCGGGTTTTTTATGATTACGTTTATTAATGACATTTATGTTCTTCCTCCGCAGGACTAAGTACGCACATTTGACTCCTTTTGAAGAGGACTTAATTATGTTTATAGGTTCTAAAATCTTATGTCAGTAGGTCCTTTCTATTAAAAGGATAATGTAAGTTTTACGTTTAATTTGGCTTTGAAACTTAAATTATGACAACTTAACAGCAGGAACATGTTCACATGTTCGTCTCTTCTTAAAAACGCCTTAGGTATGATATGTTTATACATTATCTTACATCAGTAGGCTTTCTATTCAAGGAAAAATGTAATTTTCATTTTAAAATAGTTATGAGACTCTTCCTGCAGGAACATGCTCGTGCACTTTATTTTTTAAACGTTCTAATGATACGTGTCCATACATTTGAAATTCTTGTCAATAGGTACTTTCTATCAGAGGAAAAATAAAATGTTTATATTGAATTTGGTTTTAAAACTTCCTGCAGGAATATTTCACATGTTCGTCTTTTTCTTATTATTATTACAATGTTATTTTGATATTGTCTTGAGACTTAAATTACGACAACTTTCCTGCAGGAATATGTTCACACGTTAGCCTCTTAACGCCTTATGATATGTTTATACATTCTCTTATTTAGGCTTTCTGTTCGAGGAGACATGTAATTTTCATTTGAAATTTGGCTTTAAATCTGTAGTTATGAGACCCTTCCTGCAGGAACATGTTCGCGCACTTTCTTTTTCCTAAGTGTTCTAAAGGTACGCGTTTATGCATATTAAATTCTGATCAGTAGGCATTTTCAATTAAATTAAAGGAAACATGTTTATTTTGAATTTGGTTTTAGTACTTAATTTGACAACTTTCCTGCAGGAGTTTCGTCTGTTTTTGAAAACGTTTTGATGATCTTTGTTTATAAATTTTAGATTATAACATATTGAATTTCTCTTTTGATATTTAAATTAAGACAACTTTCCTGCAGGAATGTTCACACGTTTCTGTCTTCTTAAAAACGATTTATATTCTTATTATTTCGTAGGCTTTCTATTCGAAGAAAAACGTAATTTTCATTTCAAACTTGGCTTTGATCCTTCGGTATGAGAGCTTCCCTCAGGAACATGTTCGCGCGTTCATCTTTGTCTTTAAATGCTCTACGATACATATCTATCTATACATTTTAGATAAGAATAAGATGATGTTGAATAAGAATCCGTATGTACTTTCAATGACAGGGGAAATAAAATGTTTATTTTAAATTTGGGTTTAAAACTTAGATAATCACGACTTCTGTCTCTACAGAAGCATGTTCACATGTTCATATTTTTTTTTTAACTCTTTGGCCATATATTATGCGTGTATACATTTTATATTATTATATCAGTAGAGATTTTCTATCAGAAAAAAAATATAATTTTTATATTGAACTCAAATTATGGAAATTTTCCAGCAGGAACATTAGTCTCTTCCTGAAAACACCTTATGATAGTGTTCCTGTATTGTATTAGGCTTCCTATTCAAGGAAAATGTAATTTTCATTTCTAATTTCCTTTTAATGAAGAGATCCTTCCTGCAGGAACATGTTCGCGCTTATCTTTTATTTAAAGGCCCTAATGACACAATATGTCTATAAGTACCTACATTGTAGGTTTTTATATTAGAGGGAGAAGAATTTTTTTATTTTAAATTTGATTTTGAAACTTAAATTATAATAACCTTGTTGCAGGAACATGTTCACACACTCGTCCTTTATTGTTTATATTTGAGCTCTTATGTTAGTAGGTAGGTAGTTAGTAGGTACTTTTTATTCGAGGAAAAATGTAAATCTAATTTTGGATTTGTTTGAAATCTAAATTATGTGTAATGTTCCTGCAAGAACATGTTGACACGTTCATTTTCTTATGAAAACTCAATAATATATATTTTTCCATTCTTATATCGAGGGTATGTTTGAGAAAAATAAATTTTCATATTTAATATTATTTGGCTTTGACTTAAATTATGACAACTTTCCAGCAGGAACATTCATCTCTTCCTGAAAGCACCCTATATATGATCATATTATATTAGTAAGCTTAACATTCAAGGAGAAACGTAATTTTCATTTAGAATTTGGCTTTGAATCCTTAGTTATGAAACCTTTCCTGCAGGAACATTTGCGCTCATCTTTTATTTAGGAAATATGTGCTAATGATACCTACATCTCTGTTAATTTTTGTTTTTTTTGTCAGCATTTATTTTCTAACAAAAGGAAATTTTTATTTTTATTGAAACTTAAATTATGATAACCTTCCTGCAGCAACATGTTCACACCCGTTCACATTTTCGTTTTAATTTAAAAACTCGTATATGTTTATACATTTTAGATTCTTATGTCGGTATATGATTGTTCACCATCTCAAAATTATATAAGTAATCCTATAAATGAATGTGCGAGTTTCTTACATTTTTTTATGATTACGTTCGTTGATGACATTTATGTAAATCCCCCGCGGAACGGATCTTGAATCTATTTATTGTCATAAACAGTGCCAGAGCTGACTAGATGATGATTGAATCCATTAGTACTAGCAAAGTAACAGTCGCAAAACATAATGTAAATAAGCAAAGTGTTTGTTAACGAGCCATCTTAAAACATTATCACGAACCTTGCCGCGCTTATTGAATATTACCCATTGTGTTTAACTTCGCGTTTTATAGCTGCATAACTAATAAATTCGACTACTGGCCAGAAGACGGAAGCAAAAAATGTCACCCAACAACTAACTAATAACAACTCAAAAAACTTTACTGCATAGCCATAACTTCTAATATTTCATTAAAACTACTGAATACATAAAAGTATATAAACAGAAGCAATTTCTTACTCAATCTACTTCCAAGAGGATACGTTAGCGATGGCGAACCCATCAGCAACTAGATCTGGTGAAACGAGCGAACGACACAATAGACCATCGCCAGCTTTCACCGGTTCTCTGCAAAGTGATAAAGAGACGTGTGCGGTGTGGGCACAGCACGGATGTTCGTAAGCCCCTCCCCTCGTTACCGGCTCGCCAATGGCGGCGTGCCTGTGTCGTCACCCCTCGCGCGGCTATTTCTGCTGTCTGATTGTTGTAGCGCAAGTCGTTAGCTGCCGGAGCTGGGGGACTACCCCCTTAGGATGCCCCCTCGAACGATAGGTGGTTGACGGAGCTGCACTTTAAGGTGAGTGTTGGGAAGTATCTCTTTAATCGCTAGGCTAGTAAAGAGTCTAGCAATGCCCATTTTGAAGGTTTGGGAACTGAAAGTGTGACAGTTAGGCCTTTACGAGTTGGTAGGCATTCGGGGTTTTGAAACTAGTTTCTGAAAATTGTCCTGTACATACATAAGGCTATCATTAAAAAAAGATGAATATGTGAACATGTTCCTGCTGAGAAGTAATATGTAAACGTGTTCCTGCTGGGAAGCTATAAGTATAATAATTAGCATTTCAAACCCGAAATCAAAATTACAATTTTATGTTTCCTTTGTACTTTGTATGGATTTAGGGTGTTTGTAAAAAAGATGAGGGTGTGAACGTGTTCCTGCAGGAAGATCATCAGAATTCAAATTTCAAAGCCAAATTGAAAATGACAATTAAGTTCTCCTTATAATCGTAACTACTAACATGGGAATACCTATGATATAAAAACATTGATTATGCGAACATATTCCTGCAAAGTGAAATTCAAAATGAAAGATACCTACAGTTTTTGTACCGATTCAAAAATTTAAAAAAATAAGTATAAAAACAATACTGACGAAAGTATAAACAATTCTGACGAGCTTGTGAACATGTTCCTGCTAGAGGGCTGTCATAATTTTAGTTTCAAAGCCAAATTCTACATAAAAACTTTTACCGCTAATGGAAAGTACCTACTGCCATAAAAATCTACAATGTAGGTATTAACATGTATCATTAGGGCTAATTAACAAAAAAAATCATAAAAACATATTCCTGCAGAAAAGTTTTCATAGGTAATTTAAATTTGCAAATCAAATTCAAAATGAAAGATATTTTTAATCGAATAGAAAGTACTTATAAACATGCCATTAAGGCGTTTTCAAAAAGGGTCGAATGCGTGACATGTTCCTGCAGGGTAATTGTCATAATTTAAGTTTCAAAGCCAAATTCAAAATGAAAATTACAGTTTTTCTCAAACATAATAATATATTCGACAAGGGAATGTAAAAATACATATCGAGTTTTCAGAAAAAATCGAACGTGTGAACTTGTCAGCAACATGCTCATGCAGGAACGTTGCATAACTTAACACAAACGCAAATTAAAAATGAAAATATTTTTCCTCTAATAAAAAATACCTACACAATAAGAGGCTCAAAAATTAAATAAAAAAGGACGAGTATGTGAACATGTTCCTGTAGGAAGGTTGTTATAATTTAAGTTTAATGTTTCTGCAGGAAGGACTTCAAATAGGATTTAAAACCAAATTTGAAATGAAAATTATATATTTTCTTGAATAGAAAGCCGAATAATGTAGGTATGAACGTATCATAAAGCGTGTTCAAGAAGAGACGAACATTCCTGCTGGAAAGTTGTTGAGGCAAAATTAAATTCAATATAAAAATTATATTATTTTTTATAAGAGAAAAACATATATAAACATACCAAGCAATTTTCTAAAAAAAGACGAACTTGTGAACATGTTCCTGCAGGAAAATTAAAACCAAATTAAAAGTGAAACTTACATCGTTCCTTTCACTGAAGGACCTATATTGGCATAAGAATCTAAAATCTATAAACATCATTAAATTGTTTTTAAAAGGAGTCGAGGACATGTTCCTGCAGAGAAAGAATACGGGGAACTTGCATAAATGTCACTAGCGAACGCAATCATAAAAAAACGTGAAAGAATTAGCACATTCATTTATAGCATATTTAAATAAAACTGGATTGGATATACCTACTTATTATTATAAAAAAAGATGAATGTGTGAACGTGTTCCTGCTGGAAAGTTGTATAATTTGAATTTCAAACCAGAAATCAAAATTACCTACTATTACATGGTTTCCTTTGTATGTGGATTAAGGTGTTTGTAGAAAAGATGATAGTGTGAACATGTTCCTGCAGGAGGGTTACCAGAAATCAAATTTCAAAGCCAAATTGAAAATGAAAATTACATTCTCCCTCTAATCGAACGTATCTTCGACATAAGAATAGGATGTATATAAAAATGTATCATTCGGGCAAATAAAGGACGAATCGCACATACCTATTCCTGCAAAGTCAAATTCAAATTAAATTTTTTAAAAGGTGTGCGAACATGTTCCTGCAGGAAGGGACACTTAACTAAGGACCCAAATACGACATGATAATTATATTCTTCCTCAAATAGAAAACCTACTGATATAAGAAAATATATAAACATCATAAGGTGTTTTCAAGAAGAGGCGAACACGTGAACATGTTCCTGCCGGAAAATGAAATGAAATGAAAATTACATTCTCTCTCGAATCGAAAGTATTTTCTGACTTAAGAATATGTATAAACTAAAAATATATAAACATGTATCATTCGGGCAAAAAAAAGACGAATGTTCGAATATATTCCTGCAAAGTCAAATTCAAATTGAATTTTTTTCCTGCAGGAAGGGACCCAAATATGAAATGAAAATTACGTTCTTCTCCTCAAGTCGAAAACCTACTGATATAAGAAAATAAGTATATAAACATATTATAAGGCGATTTCAAAAAGAGACGAATTCGTGAACATGTTCCTGCCGGAAAGTTAAAACCATGTTAAAGGTAAAATTTACATCTTGTCCTTTAATATAAGGACCTACTGGCATAAGTATCTAACATCTATAGACATATTAAGTCGTTTTCAAAAGGAGTCAAACGTGAGAATATGTTCCTGCTGAGAAAGAACACTATTGTTTTTTAAAAATCAAAAGGAGTATTAACATATTCATGTATTTCTTAAATAAGATAATGGCCTTTAAATTACTAGTAAACTCGACAGAATATTTCTTTGGATATTATTTTTTTTAAACTTTTGTTTAAATAGTCTATAATTATTTCTTTTAATTTTTTTAAATATACTGAAACTATTTTTTCAATAAATTTTAGGAGAAATTCATGTTCGCTAACCCATTTTTTGTATAAAACTTTTTAAAATACTATTCCGCAGTGAACGTCAACTTTCTACTACTTAGGAGATTTGGAAAAGTCAGTTGCCAGTTTGTTTTTTAAAACTTCTGAAATATGACATGAGATATTGCAAACGCTTTAATGCTTGGTGGAGTTACAAGGTCTGCTAAATTAGGTATGAGATGTATAATTACATGGCTAATTGATATTCGACTTGCCGAAAAAACTGTATTGATATTTTCTTTCTCGTTCACATCTTCTGATTGGTCCAAGAAGGTTATATATATAGCTTGAAATTCTAGCAAAAAATCATATTTCGCACTTGAGTGAAGACCACTTAATACTTTATGGGATTTTTTAGTAGGTTCTACGTTGTTTCTAATATTTTCATTAACAGATGCAAGGTATTTAACAGTCCGGAAATCATGTCCTATATACGCATTTTTGCATGCCCAATAAATGTAGGTATGACCTAAGTTGCACGGATTGCACAGTAACGTGTCAATGTTGCTATTATACGTTAGTTAAAGTGTAAGTAAGTCATAAAGTCGTTGCTTAAAAAATATATTCCGAGCTTATTTTTTTAAGGAAAAATTATGGTTAGAAATAAATACTCACTAGAGTGGCCTGCACGATCACCCGACCTGACGTCATTTAACTTTTCCTTACAAATCTAGCGGATCTAAGAATGAGTGTAAGTATTTTGCAGTTATTTACAACCGGATATATTTAAAAATACGTATCAAGATGTTGGGATAAAAAAATCATATTGCTGCAGAACTTTAAAGCATATATACCACTGACACTTCTTCAGAGGTGCATCTAGATGCATTTTACATATAAAATATACGAACACTTCACCTACCTTGATGGTGCGAACTGATCACGGCCGCCTTGTTCCCGCTCAGGTAGTCCTCCTTGCAAATAAATTTGTTATCGTCTAAGACGTAAAGTTCTTCGCCCGTCGAGAGCTGCTTCCTGCACACCAAGCAGGTGAAACAATTCAGATGGAACACTTTGTCTCTGGCTTTCCTCACTAAGTCACTGGGCGATATACCCTGACCGCAGCCACCGCACTTTGTGCCATATCTCCTGAAACAAAACAATGAATCCGTGTTAGAAAAGTGCATGTTGTTACGTCTATGTGAGAGTTTCTGCGGTGCAGCTTGCACAAATCGGGTCTATATGCACCAATAAGCCGTTTATACAGTTTAATGCTAGAATATTTTTGCGCCGATTTCGCGGGATTGATGCAAAGCTTTCTTAATGTCGGACGCAATCGAGTTGGAAAACCACTACATAATAGACGATAAATAATATAAATTATCCGTTAAGTCAAATAGGATCTTCAGCCTTCAGCTTTTTTGAAAATCTGTTCTCGCAATTCTTGGACTAACTTACTCACAAGGGTACAACAAGCTGTTGTAGAGAATAGCTGTTGTTACCGTTTAGGTTCTCGTCCGACCAAGTAGATCTCATGAAAAGAACTGACGTTATCGTTTAGGTTACCGTCCGACCTAATAGATCTTACAAAATAATATAAAAATGTATCATTCGGGCAAAAAAAGGACGAATCGCACATACCTATTCCTGCAAAGTCAAATTCAAACAAATTGAATTTTTGAAAAAGTACCTTTTCCTGCAAAGTCAAATTCAAATTAAATTTTTTAAAAAGTGTGCGAACATGTTCATGCAGGAAAGGACACTTAACTAAGGACCCAAATATGACATGACATATCATAAGGCGTTTTCAAGAAGAGGCGAACACGTGAACATGTTCCTGTCGGAAAATGAAATGAAATGAAAATTACATTCTCCCTCTAATCGAAAGTATCTTCTGACATAAGAATTTGATGTAACTATATAAACATGTATCATTCCGGCAAAAAAAGACGAATGTTCGAATATATTCCTGCAAATTGAATTTTTTTAAAGTGCGAACATGTTACTGCAGGAAGGGACACTTAACTAAGGACCCAAATATGAAATGAAAATTACGTTCTTCCCCTCAAGTAGAAAACCTACTGATATAGGAAAATAAGTATATAAACATATCATAAGGCGTTTTCAAAAAGAGACGAACACGTGAACATGTTCCTGCTGGAAAGTTAGAACCAGATTAAAAGTGAAGTGAAATTTACGTTTTGCCCTATAATATAAAGGACCTACTGGCATAAGAACCTATCTATAAACATCATTAAGTCGTTTTCAAAAGGAGTCAAACGTGAGAATATGTTCCTGCTGAGAAAGAACACTATTGTTTTTTAAAAATCAAAAGGAGTATTAACATATTTATGTATTTATGTAAATATAAATTATCCGTTAAGTCAAATAGGATCTTCAGCCTTCAGCTTTTTTGAAAATCTGTTCTCGCAATTCTTGGACTAACTTACTCACAAGGGTACAACAAGCTGTTGTAGAGAATAGCTGTTGTTGCCGTTTAGGTTCTCGTCCGACCAAGTAGATCTCATGAAAAGAACTGACGTTATCGTTTAGGTTACCGTCCGACCTAATAGATCTTACAAAATAAGCTGACGTCATCGTTTAGGTTACCGTCCGACCTAATGAGCTTACAAATATTTATAGCAACAACATCGTACCAAGAGCATGACCGGAGGTTTTTTTTCATATAAATAAGAAAACAATTGCTAATAGAAGTCAGTCATGTTGGTAAGGGCAAAGAAGGTGCAAATCCCAGAGCTACTTAAAGTAGAAACCGAAGCAATGTTGAGAGTTTCAGAAACCCTATCAAATTCAAAAGAAGTAGTGCCTTATGGAGGTGAAAGAAGCGAAGCCGTATCGTAGAATAGCGAGTCAAATTTCGGTGAAGTAAATGAGGTTAAGTCCGACTGAAGTGAAGGAAGTTAAGTTCGAGCACTAGTAGACGTTGGAAGACGTGTCAGTCGATTCAGGCAGTTTAAACTCTAAAAATACGAGGGACACAAGCAGGACGATTTGACAGTTGAGTGGTGTTAAGGAGTTTTTTTTTAAATTAATTTCATTAAAATTTAAAAAAAGATCGTCCAAACCCATCCATATTTGTGGATTTTATCGCGTTTTGAAAAATATTTTTACAACGAAAAGAGAGACCAACACATTTTGACATCAAAACGTTTCTTTTCGAAAAAGCAAATACATTGCACCATTAAGGCAATAGCAAAAATATGTATCTACCTTCTTAAATTATATTGAAAATATCCTGAGAAAGTTTCGTACGAATAAAAAAAATTCACCGAATACCTTGGGTGACTTGAAATAGAAGAAATGCCCCAATATACCAAGTAGAGAATAGCTGTTGTCACCGTTTAAGTTCTCGTCCGACAAAGCACATCTCAAAAAGAGAACTAACGTTATCGTTTAGGCTACCGTCCGACCAAATAGATCTTACAAAATAATCTGACGTCATCGTTTAAGTTACCGTCCGACCTAATGAGCTTAGAAATATTTATAAAAACAATAAGATAACGTCGACATCGCGCCAAGAGGAGGAGCGGATGTCGACTGTTATTTCTGTATAAATATGAACATAATTGTCGTTAATATAATTGCTTGACTTAAAGGGAAGGAAGGCTTGTTAGTCTTGGGGCAAATTGTGACTGTCAAGTAGTTTTTGACTGGCGATCATAAAACTAGCTGACGTTATCGTTTAGGTTATCGTCCGACCTAATTGACCTTAGAAAATAGTTTGACGTCATCGTTTAAGTTGCCGTCGGACCAAATAGATGACGTCATCGTTTAGGTTACCGTCCGACCTAATGGGTTTACACAATTTTATGGTAACAATAAGATGACGTCAACATCGTGCCGAGACTGCCGAGAGCGACAAGCGAAAATCGATTGTTATTTTTCTATAAATATGAAAACAATTTAAAATACAAGTCAGTTGTGTTTGTGAGGGCAAAGAAGGTACAAGTCACAGAAGCTAGTTAAAGTAGAACACTTTCAAATTTAAAAGAAGCAAAGCCTTATGGAGTTGAAAGAAGCGAAATCGTTTTGTAAAAAACGAGTCAAATTCTGGTAAAGTAAATGAGGTGAAGTCCGACTAAAGTGAAGGATGGTAAGTTCGACCACTAGTAGACTAGAAGAGTCAGTTGATTCTTGTTTCTCTGAAATTTTTTGGCTTTTATTGTAGTTCAGGCAATGAAGACTAAAAACACGAGGGATACGATCAGGACGATTGGATAGTTGAGTGATAACTTAAGGAGGTTTAAAAAATTAATTTCGTTGCAATTTAAGTAAAATTCTCCCAAACCCATCCATTTCTCGCGTTATGAAAAAAAAATTATAATAAATCGGACTATTCAGCCAATAGCAAGACGTGCATGCCTTCAAAAATTATATTGAAAATCTCCTGACAAAGTTTTGTGCGAATAAAAAAAAAATCACCAAAAGCCTTGAGTGATATGAAATAGAAAGACCCCAATATTGTTGGCCATGTAGAGAATAGCCGTTTAGATTCTCGTCCGACCAAGTAGATCTCATAAAGAGAACTAACGTTATCGTTTAGGCTACCGTCCGACCTGGTAGATCTTACAAAACAATCTGACGTCATCGTTTAAGCTACCGTCCGACCTAATGAGCTTACAAAACAATCTGACGTCATCGTTTAAGCTACCGTCCGACCTAATGAGCTTACAAATATTTATAATGACAATAGGATGACGTCGACATTGCGCCGAGAAGATGAGCAGACGTCGATTGTTATGTTTTTATAAATATGAAAACAGTTAAAATAAGTGCTTGACTTAGTCTATCGAGAAACTGGGTAAATGGAACGTAGGCTTGTTAGTCTTGGGACAAATGGTGATTGTCAAGTAGTTTTTGACAGGCGATCGGTCGAAAAGTGTCACTTGTGACAGTTAGCTAAATCGTTGGATTTCGTCAGGTGTTATGGTGATAGTTGTCAAGTCTTGTCTAACTGGTTCCTTGACATTAATATTCTCTTGTCTTAATTCAGGGGAGAACATTTCTCAAAAAGCATGCAACGTTTATTCTATCTAAGAAAGTGCCATAAGGAAGCACGACTGTTTCCGTAAAGATGGCCAGTGTTAACAATCTTTAGACCGACGTTACATATTCTTTATTACAAACCCTACAAATATGTTTAATTTGCTATCTGTTCCTTCGTCAGATTATTATCTGAACAAACAATTTTTGAGACCTCTTACACGATTCATATACGCATATTATAATAGTAACTACAATTGTTCCTATACAAGAGAATCTAAATAATTTAGATTGCTCCATTTGATAGAATTAAATTTAAAATGCAAATTGTTTTTTTCGACCGTCCTGGAATCAAAAACAGTTATTTATACTGTCCTCGTAATTAGTAAAATAAACGGGCGTCAAGACGCTTTAAACCTGCACGTACTTGTTACATTTTTAAAAGAAAACCGTCTGGCCCAACAACGTAAGGTGAGAAGGCACATTACCGAAATGACAAAAAGAATATTTAGTCGGGCGGAATGCCGCGGAGGGCAATTCTGTTTAACTAAGATAATTGCTATGATATGATGATAGTCTGGGGATCGTGGAGGGTTCTTTTGAATTCATATTGTGAAACCGTTGGGGAGACTTAAACGCCCAACGATTACCATAAATAAATGAGAGTGCACTTTATCAGAACTTGCACACTCGCATTATCAGCGGTTTTACTTTTTGCCGTTTCGATCTCGATTAAAATGGGGGAGCGAAGGGCCACGACTGGTCCTATTAAATGAAGATGTTTTATTTTATGAGAGCAAACATGTACTTGGCAATTAGGATTACGAAAAACGCACTTGACTGGAGCAGAAGTTTCACCCAGTCGAGCTCGATATTGTTTTAGCGTTAAAGACAGTAATTTGACAATGTCCACAGTTTTGCGCTTGAAGGACTACACTGAGGAAAACGGAACGTGTCTGTTTATAAAGGACGCTCTCGCGTCCAGTTTACAAGAGTACAAATCTGTGACCTCTGTATGAAGGAAAAATTTCATTGCTCACACCCTCATACGTAATAGAAATAGAAGTGAGGCTTTTGCATTTGCAATAAATTCAAGTTCAATCGCCAATACACGTTTACTATTTATTCAAATTAAATGAAAAGAATTTCCGTTTCATTGCCCTGTTAATCCAAAAACGTATTGCTTTCTTAATAAACGTTTACAACCGCGTTGTTTTTATCAAATTCAATTAAATCCTCTCCCGCGCGTAGACATAATAATTTTTTGATAACGAATGATAAATTACCAGCACGAATCATAATTTTATAATTAAAATGCGTTTTTAATTAATTTTATTATGTATTGAGTACGCAAATAACGATATTGTTTATTTATTTGGAACGTTAGATTTGTCCGGTGATTTTTGTCCACTTGCTATTGGTATGCCGGTTTCGTTATCATCTAGGAACCTCCTTATCTGTGATTTGTTATAATTAAAAACTATAAATATGTTAACATGACGCAAACGGGCTGATATCGTGGTAATTATTTCAATAATTGAAATAACTTGATGACTTCGAATTTTATTACGAATGGGTAATAATTCTTGTTTGTTTAAACTGTTTAGTCCGATAGGAAACTGGGAGGCGCTGTTTATGTTTTTAGTTTTTCGGGGTTTACGCAGCTGAGAATGTTTCATTGAAACAAGGGAACCGAACTCCTTGAAGTAATCATTTTATACACCTATAAAAGTAGGTATATAGTACAGGGTCTTAAGACCTCTATTAGCGATTATTTTTAAATTTATAGTAAAATAACACCTTCGTTCATCCTCTCGGCACAATGCGGACGTCATCCTATTGTTACTATAAATTTTTGTAAGCTCATTAGGTCGGACGGTAACTTAAACGATGACGTCAGTTTACTTTATAATATATATTTGGTCGGTAACGTAAACGGTGACATCAGCATATTCTGTAAGATCTATTAGGTCGGATGGTAACCTAAACGATAACGTCAGCTAATTTTATGGTCGCCTGTCAAAAACTACTTGACAGTCACCATTTGTCCCAAGACTAACAGTAGGCCTGCAGAAATAGAAAAAACGGTGTAACTAATTCGTTCCAGATAGCCGTAGGTAAAAACAGGTGTATTTAGTTATAAGGAATATACCTCTGCGATTCCTCCCAAATCAAATAAACAGAACATTGTTTATAAGTCACTTTTATGTGAAAAAATCATGAAATTTGGAGTTTTTTAAAAATTGCAGTAAGACTGCAGTAGATTAATTTTTTTGAATGTGTCTGTTTACTAGGTAATTCCAAACCGGTTAATTTAAGCCCCGGTTGATTTCATTTCATTGATTATTTATTTAAATAATTGCCGAAAACCATCGAAATTTTCGAAAATTTCAAGCATTTTTTACTCTGAAAGGAAAAATGCTAGACTCTTGAAACTTGGTGGAATATGTGTCTCATTACTCTCAACTTACAAAAAAAATTTCGTTTTAAAATGTTTATTAGTTTTCGAGAAATTCCATTTGTTTATTAAAAACGTCCCAAATGTTTAATGAAAAATTGACCTATTAACGTTATCAAAAATAATTCAACCACAGCTCATTTGTTTCGCCAAGACGTCAACTTTACGAATCTGTTATGGGCGTATCGATTTTCAATAATTTTGACCGTCAAAATGGCGTTAACAACATTGCTACTTTTCGGAGCAGCGTTTTTTGCAAATAACTATACAACAAATGAACGTATCTGCACAAATCTTTCATATTTGAGTTGCTGGTATTTTTCTACAAATTTATTAAAAAAAATTGTTGCTCTGGGACATGTAGGAGCCGAGATAATTTTTTAAATTGTTTAATGCGCCAAACGTTTATTTATTAATATTTATGGCCAAAATTGAAACTGGTTGTTAATGAGATCTTGAATTTTGTGAATTCATCAAGTCCTATTGAAAACGGGCCCTTTTTGAGGTCAAAATATAATTTTTAATAATTAGTGATTTTAGAGCGTCTTCAATTTGTTTGGCTCAAGGGACAGGCGAATTTTTGATCAAACGAGTTTCAAATTGGGGTAGCGAGAAAAATTCGTCATATCTCCGTTATTTTCCGGCCAATTTCGACGTTTTTTTTTTTTTTAATTTGGGGTAGCTCACGAAAATAATAACAATGGGCACATTTGCAATATCCAAATAATATACATATAAATGTTATAAACAATTTTTTTTTTTAAATTTTTTCTTTTTTGGGCTTATGCAACTTATAATGTGCTAATGTATTAAATATAAATTTATAAAGATTATATAATGGTAACAATGCTCTAACATCGTATATTGTTTGATGGAGAAATAGTTTGTGCATACATTGTTACCATTATATAATCTTTATAAATTTATATTTAATACATTAGCACATTATAAGTTGCATAAGCCCAAAAAAGGAAAAATAAAAAAAATAAAAAATTGTTTATAACAATTATTTGTTTATTATTTGGATATTGCAAATGTGCCCATTGTTATTATTTTCGTGAGCTACCCCAAATTAAAAAAAAAAACGTCGAAATTGGCCGGAAAATAACGGAGATATGACGAATTTTTCTCGCTACCCCAATTTGAAACTCGTTTGATCAAAAATTCGCCTGTCTCTTGAGCCAAACGCTCTAAAATCACTAATTATTAAAAATTATATTTTGACCTCAAAAAGGGCCCATTTTCAATAGGACTTGATGAATTCACAAAATTCAAGATCTTATTAACAACCAGTTTCAATTTTAGCCATAAATATTAATAAATAAACGTTTGGCGCATTAAACAATTTAAAAAATTTTCTCGGCTCCTACATGTTCCAGAGCAACAATTTTTTTTTATAAATTTGTAGAAAAATACCAGCAACTCAAATATGAAAGATTTGTGCAGATACGTTCATTTGTTGTAAAGTTATTTGCACAAAACGCTGCTCCGAAAAGTAGCAATGTTGTTAACGCCATTTTGACGGTCAAAATTATTGAAAATCGATACGCCCATAACAGATTCGTAAAATTGACGTCTTGTCGAAAGAAATGAGCTGTGGTTGAATTATTTTTGATAACGTTAATAGGTCAATTTTTCATTAAACATTTGGGACGTTTTTAATAATCAAATAGAATTTCTCGAAAACTAATAAACATTTTAAAACGAAATTTTTTTTGTAAGTTGAGGGTAATGAGACACATATTCCACCAAAGTTTCAAGAGTCTAGCATTTTTCCTTTCAGAGTAAAAAATGCTTGAAATTTTCGAAAATTTCGATGGTTTTCGGCAATTATTTAAATAAATAATCAATGAAATGAAATCAACCGGGGCTTAAATTAACCGGTTTGGAATTACCTAGTAAACAGAAACATTCAAAAAAATTAATCTACTGCAGTCTTACTGCAATTTTAAAAAAACTCCAAATTTCATGATTTTTTCACATAAAAGTGACTTATAAACAATGTTCTGTTTATTTGATTTGGGAGGAATCGCAGAGGTATATTCCTTATAACTAAATACACCTGTTTTTACCTACGGCTATCTGAAACGAATTAGTTACAGTTGACATCTGCTCATCTTCTAGGTCGGACGGTAACTTAAACGATGACGTCGGATTATTTTGTAAGAGCTATTAGGTCGGACGGTAGCCTAAACGATAGCGTTAGTTCTCTTTATGAGATCTCCTTGGTTGGACGGGAACCTAATCGGTGACAACAGCTATTCTCTACTTGGTCAACTACGAGTATATTAAACTACTTAACTTCCTTCACCTCAGTCGGACTTAAACTCATTTGCTTTACCGAAGTTTGACTCGCTATTCTACGATACGGCTTCGCTTCTTTCACCTTCATAAGGCTTTGCTTCTTTTGCATTTGATAGGGTTTCTGAAGTTCACAACATTGCTCCGGTTTCTACTTTAAGTAGCATCTGCGACTTGCACCTTCTTTGCCCTTACCAATATGACTGATTTCTATTGGCAATTGTTTTCTTATTTATATGATAAAAATACCTCCGGTATTCCTCTTGGCACGATGTCGACGTCATCCTGTTGTTGCTATATATATATTTGTAAGCTCATTAGGTCGGACGGTAACCTAAGCGATGACGTCAGATGATTCTGTAAGAATTATTAGGTCGGACGGTAACGTAAACGATAACAACAGTTCTTTTTATGAGATCTTAACCCGCTTTAGGAATGGTTATAATGAAAGGTTTAAGCTATAATTAGTTATTGCGAAAATAGTGATTTTCATCCCTAAATCTCAAATTTTCTTTTATTAGTGGAAACATCGGCAAGGGAAAAGAAATGTGGGAACAGATTTCAGTTTTAATTATTTTTTTTTGCATTTTTCGCTATTTTTAAAATACTTAATTAATTAAGCAATAAACTGTCATTAATTTGTATATCCTTTAAGATTGTTCATTTTTAGACAAATTTAAAAAACTTCATCCGAATCCGTCCATTTTTGTGATTTTTTTAAAATAAATTTGACTTTTCAGCCAAAAGAAAAAATACATATCTTTTTTAATTAGATATATGGGAAATGCCCTGATCCGTCTTACATCGGTCGGCGACATAGAAATACTCACTTTTATTCTGTTGTTTCTTAACTTAATCTAATGGAACAGACCTTGAGGGTTTATTTAAGAAACAAACAATTTAGAGGTTGTTAAAATTGCGAATAAGGTTATAGACTTGTTTCCAGCAATTAGTTTATAAGAAATTTCATTGTTTAATTTCGGTAGTTGTCGATGTTTAAAAACTTCACATAAGCATTCAAAGAGGCTAGAAATCTGGTGTAAAACAACACTATAAAAAAAATTATTCTTTTCAATGTTTTAGTTTCAAAAATTCTTTGGAAGTAACAAAAATGATGCTTAACTCTAAACGTGTACTGTAAGTATTCTAAAATGCAAAAATGCCCGGTTTGAACAAAATAACTTCCATCAACTGCAACCGTTGAAACCGATTCGAGCGAATATTTCGCAGTCGAGCCGCTACACCAGACCTCCCCGATCAATATGTTCGTCCAAATAGAGCAAGAATTGAGATTTAACGAGCCGGAGCTCATATATTTCACAACGCCGTACACCTTCGGTTTTCTTTTCCCTTTTGCGAGACGGCCGGCAACGTTATGGGAACGAATCGCATAAATATTTTAGAAACGTAGGTAGTCAAAACAAGGACATTCTGTTTGAAAACAGCGGAGGTAATCCTTGAAGTGTTCCTTTTTATCTCGAGTGTGGCGATTAAAATCAGTCACACATCGGGTCGTATGGAACAATTTTTCTAAAAAATTTGAAAAGTGAAAGCTTGTATTTAGATTTTAAATTGCTGCTAAAGATCGCCTCCAAGCTAGTTGTAACGTTTAGCATTAATCATCTGTGCCAAAAAAAAGGTTTTTCTCAAAAAAAGCCGCCGACCTCACTACTCGTCCTGGAGAAAATCATGACTAATTACTGATGATTTCTATTTTACATAAAACATTAGGATTTCTTTCTCGTTTGGTCTAGAAGAAATAAATTCGCCTTTTTTGCGATAAAACCATGTCAATCAATTGCTTTCAACGTTTTTTTATTGTTGTATCGACCGTTTGTGTCTAATTTTATTGGTTTCCATGTTTACGTCTAACCATAAATAAATAAATAATTGAACTGTTTACTTTAGTTGGTATTTTTTTAGTGAAATCGCAGAGAAACACGTTGTTATGCGTGTAGGATAAAAACCGCCACCAATTTCTTCGTTGTATAATATCACCTTAGCCAATAGTCAGCGTTTAGTATGCAAGACCCGTACACTTATGAAATATAGATAAATTCCGCGTTTCTTCTAAGCGGTCGTACATTAATTGGTATTTCCCTTCTCATATAACTTCGGATCGTTCCACAAAAAGCTTAAGCTAAAGGATAAACATAAAAAAGCCGAATTGGGTCTTGGTCCGCAGTTGTTTCGTTCTATCGAAATAGTTGATTCGTCACAACAGCTCGTATGCTGCCCGGAGCCCAGATACACTTCAATCATAGGCGTCACATTGGCTATTGCTAAAAAAGCAATTTCTTTTAGCTTCATCTTATTTAACGCTTTTAACCAAGCATTCTCGTAGAATAGTATTGAGTCCAAATAAAATCTGGGACTTTCTAAATCTGACTACGCGAGATATTTGAATTTGGAAAAAATCAGGCTAATTCTGCAGTGCCAAAAATTGTTGAGCGAAACGTTTCAATTTTTAAACCAATTCCATTTTCAGTAGTAGGTAAATTGTGGGGTTCCGTACTGCACTGTTTTACTGCCTCTAAATCTGAGTTTGAAACAATAATATACGACTCCGAGGCTTGTTAAGTGATGTGGGCTTGTTAACTTGGCAACGTGTTTGTTAAGAAATAATGTAATTGTTAAGCATCGGTCATTATTCCGCGGATTCTGTATGTTCGAGTCCAGGTACACAACTCTTTCTTTCCGACTCTGACAGTTCGAACGACCATTGCAGAACCGTTTTTATTGTCTGTATTTTAAATTATAGCGCGCGAAATGCGTAAAAATGAAGGATCGTTAATTTTTGTTGCATAAAAACAGTCGTAGCCCTCAGCCAGATGTATGTAGACGTGGATTTATTTGCCTATGGGGTCAGATGATTTGTTGAAAACGTTAAACGCGTCTTAGCTGCCATCTGTGTAAAAAATACAGAGACTGTTTACTGACACGTCACAATTATTTTAGAAATAATGTATCAGAAAAAGTTAGCCAGTACGCAATTTGCTGGCAGGTCGAAAAGTAATTTTTGATTGTACTGCAGTTTGTTCTGTAGAAGAAGAAACAAGATGGTAGAAACGTCAAGAAACCAAAATAATCAAAGCGGCGAACACGGAAGAGATTTCTGATACAGGAAAATCACGACAAGATGGTGGAAACATGAAGAATACAAAATAACCAACGGGAAAGAGATCATATAGAATATAATAATAACGACGACAGGGATTCAAAATTATCAACGCGACGAAGACCCCGGAAACTTGAAAACCACAAGATGATGGAAACATCAAGAAACCAAAAGAAGAGATCCCGGAAACTCTTCTGATAATAAAGGAATGATGAAAACATCAAGAAACCAAAATAATCAATGCGGAAGAGATCCCAGAAACTCTTTTGATAGGGGAAAACCACTGAAAAGATCGTTTCCAACAAAAACATTCAACGCGAAATACATCTCGGAAAAGCTTTTTATGAAAGACCACTACTAGATGATAGAAACGTCAATAATCCAAAATGATAAACGCGGAAGAAATCCTGGAAACTTTCTGATAATAAAGATAAGACGAGAAGATGGTGAAAATGTCAAGAAACCAAAATAAGTCACGAGAAAGAGATCCCGGAAACAACTGGTAGAGAAAGACCACGATAAGATGGTGGACGCGTCAGAAATTTCAAAATAATCAACGCGAGGGAGATCTCGGAAACTCCAATTAATAATAGTGAAGACCACAAGATGATGGAAACATTAAGACCACAAAATCATTAACGCGGAAGAGATCCCGGAACCTTTTCGATAGTAAAGGCAAGGTGACAAAATGGCGAAAACGTCAAGAAACCAAAATAAATAACACGAATGAGATCTCGGAAACTCTTCTAATAGAAGAAAACCACCACGACAAGGTGGTGGACAGGTCACGGATTCAAAGTAATCAATGCGAAGGAGATCCCGGAAATCCTAATGATAGTGAAGACCACAACAAGATGATGGAAACCAAAATAATTAACGCAGAAAAAATCCCGAAACTATTCCGATAGTGAAGACCACAACAAGATGACGGAAACGTTAAGATACCAAAATCATTAACGCGGAAGAGATCCTGGAAACTTTTAATAGTAAGGACCACAAGATCATGGAAACATCAAGAAACCAAAATAAATAACGCGAAAGAGATCTCGGAAATTCTTCAGATAGTTGGTTAAAACGTCAAAAACACAAAATAATCAACGCGAGATAAATCCGAGAAACTCATTCGATTTAAAAATACCGACAAGATGATGAAAACGTCAAGAAACCAGAATAATCAACGTGGAAGAGATCCCGAAAACTCTTTTAATAGAAGAAGACTACCGACAAAATGGTGAAAATGGGAAACCAAATAATCTACGCGAAAAAGATCCCGGAAAAGCTTTTTATAGAAGACCACAACAAGGTGATGGAAACGTCAAGAATTCAAAATAATCAACGCGGAAGAGATCCTAGAAACTCTTTTGATACAAGAAGACTACCGACAAGATGGTGAAAATGTGCAGAAGAAACCAAATTAATCAACGCGAAAAAAATACGAGAAACTTATCTGATAAGAGATCACTAGATGCTGGAAACCAAAATAATCAATGCGGAAGAGATCTCAGAAACTCTTTTGATAAAAGAAAACTAAGGAAAAGATGGTGGAAATGTTAAGAAATCAATACATTCAACACGAAATAGATATCGGCAAAAATTTTAGAAGATCACGAATAGATGGTAGAAACGTCAAAAATTCAAAATAATAAACGCGGAAGAAATCCTGGCAACTTTCCGATAGTAAAGATAAGGCGACAAGATGGTGAATGAGTCAAAAAATTAAAATAAGTAACGCGGAAGAGATCCCGGAAACTGTTCTGATAGAAGAAAATCGCGGCAATATGGCGGATACGTCACGGATTCAAAATAATCAACATTAAGGAGATCCCGGAAATTCGAATGATAGTGAAGACCACAACAAAATGATGGAAATGTCAAACAAAACAAAATAATTAACGCAGAAGAAATTCCGGAAACTATTTTGATAGTGAAGGCCACAACAAGATGACGGAAACGTCAAGATACCAAAATGATTAACGCGGAAGATATCCCGGAAGTTTTTCTATTAGAAGGTCACGACAAGAAACCGAAATAATCAACGTGGAAGAGATCCTGGAAACTCTTTTAATAAAAGAAGACTATCGACAAGATGGTGTAAACGTCGAGAGACCAAAATAATCACCGCGAAGTCGATCCCGGAAAAGCTTTTTATAGTCCACAACAACATGATGGAAACGTCAAGAATTTAAAATAATCAACGCGGAAGAGATCCGAGAAACTCATCTGATAAGAGATCACAAGATGCTGGAAACGTCAGGAAACCAAAATAATCAACACTAAATAGATCCCCTAAAGCTTTTTGTAGAAGATCGCGACAAGGTGGTGAAAACGCCGAGAATTCAAAATAATTAACGCGGAAGAGATCTTGAAAACTTTTTTCCTAGCAAAGACAAGACGACAAGATGGTAAAAACGTGAAGAAACCAAAATGAATATCGCGGAAGATATCCCGGAAACTCTTTTGATAGAAGACCACGACAAGATGGTGGACAGATCAGGGATTCAAAATAATCAACGCGAAGGAAATCCCGGAAACTTGAAAACCACAAGATGATGGAAACGTTAAGACACCAAAAGAATTAACGCGGAAGAGATCCCGGAAACACTTGGTATAATAAAGTACACGACAAGATGGTGGAAACATAATCAACGAGGAAGAGATCCCGGAAACTCTTCTGATACCTAATAAAAATCACGACAAGATGATGGAAACGTTAGGAAACCGAAATAACTAACGCGGAAGAGATTCCGAAAACCTTCCAATAGTAAAGTCGCGACAAGATAATGGAAACGCCAAGAAACCAAACTAAGTAACGCGAAAGACATCCCGGAAACTCTTCTGATAGAAGAAGGCCAAGACAAGATGATGCAAACATCAGGGAATCAAAATAATCTGCTCGAAGGAGAACCTGGAAACTCTTCTGATAGTAAAGACCGCGACAATATGGTTGGTGGAAACATCAGGAAATCAAAATAATCAACGCTGAAGAGATCTCGGAAACTCTTTTGATAGAAGAAGACTACCGACAAGATGGGAATGTCAAGAAACTAAAATAACCAATGCGATAGAGATTCCAGAAATTCATCTGATAAGAGATCACCACGTCAAGATTGTGAGATCGTCAGGAAACCAAAATAATCAACGCGAAATAGATCCTGGAAATAGTTTCTATAGAAGAAGACCGCGACAAGATGATGGAGACGTCATGAATTGAAAATAATTAACAAGAGATCCTGGAAACTTTCTGGTATTAAAGACAACAATATTGTGAAAACGTCAAGACAAGATAAATAACCCGGAAGGATATCCCGGAAACTCTTCTGATAGAAGACCACAACAAGATACAAAATAATCAACGCGAAGGTGATACCGGAAACTCTAATGATAGTGAAAATAACAAGATGATGGGAACGGTAAGAAACCGAAATAATTAACGCCGAAGAGATCCCGAAAACCAAAATAATCAACGCAAAATAGATCCTGAAAATTAGTTTTATAGAAGAAGACCACGACAAGATGATGGAAGCGCCAAGAATTCTAAAATTATTAAATTGGAAGAGGTTCTGGAAACTTTTCTGATTGTAAAGACAAGACGACAAAACGTCAAAAGACCAAAATGAATAACCCAGGAGAGATCCAGGAAACTATTCCGGTAGAAGACAACAAAATGGTGGTACGTCAGGGATTCAAAATAATCAACGCGAAGGAGATTCCTGAAACTAATGATAGTCAAGACCACAACAAGATGAGGGAAATATCAAGAAAACAAAACAATTAACGCGGAAGAGATCCCGGAAACTCTTGGTGTAATAAAGGACACGGCAAGATGGTGGAAACATAATCAACGTGGAAGAGATCCCGGAAACTCTTCTGATAATAAAAACCACGACAAGATGATGGAGACGTTAGGAAACCGAAATAACTAACGCGGAAGAGATTCCGAAAACCTTCTGATAGTAAAGTCACGGCAAGATAATGGAAACGCCAGGAAACCAAACTAAGTAACGCGAAAGACATCCCGGAAACTCTTCTGATAGAAGAAGTCCACGACAAGATGGTGCAAATGTCAGGGAAATAAAAATAATCTACGCGAAGGAGATCCTGGAAACTCTTCTGATAGTAAAGACCGCGACAAGATGGTGGAAACATTAGGAAATCAAAATAATCAACGCTGAAGAGATCTCGGAAACTCTTTTGACAGAAGAAGACTACCGACAAGATGGGAATGTCAAGAAACTAAAATAACCAATGCGATAGGGATTCGAGAAATTCATCTGATAAGAGATCACACGTCAAGATTGTGAGATCGTCAGGAAACCAAAATAATCAACGCGAAATAGATCCTGGAAATAGTTTCTATAGAAGAAGACCGCGACAAGATGGAGACGTCAAGAATTGAAAATAATTAACGAGATCCTGGAAACTTTCTGGTATTAAAGACAAGACAACAATATTGTGAAAACGTCAAGACACCTAAATAAATAACCCGGAAGATATCCCGGAAACTCTTCTGATAGAAGACCACAACAAGATTCAAAATAATCAACGCGAAGGTGATACCGGAAACTCTAATGATAGTGAAAAGAACAACAAGATGATGGGAACGGTAAGAAACCGAAATAATTAACGCCGAAGAGATCCCGAAATCCAAAATAACAACGGAAAATAGGTCCAGAAAATGTTTTTTATAGAAGAAGACCACAAGATGATGGAAGCGTCAAGGGTTCCAAAATTATTAACTTGGAAGTGATCGTGGAAACTTTTCTTATTGTAAAGAAACTAAAATAATTAACGCGGAAGAGATCCCTGAAACTCTTCTGATAGTAAAGACAAGACGACAAGATGGTAAAAACGTCTGGAATTCAAAATAATTAACATGGAAGAGATCCTGGAAATTTTTCTAATAGAAGAAGGCCACGATGGATGGTGGATTGCGAAATCAAAATAATCAACGCGGAATCTCTTCTGATAGTAAAGACAAGACGACAAGAGGTGGAAATAGCAAGAAACAAAATAATTACATACTTAATACGGATTAGAATTCGGAAACTCATCTGACAGAAGAAGATCACGACAAGATGTTGGAAACGTCAAGAATTGAAAATATTCAATGCGGAAACTCTTCTATCAGAAAAGGGCTACGAAGTTGAATTCAAGACAAGAATTCGTAAGGTGACCACATATTTCTTTCGTTAATTGGAGAGTGAACTGTATCAGTTCTGATCACTTTAGGTCGGTTGATATTTTTAAATGGTGCATACATTTGATCTCAACTAAATAATTTTTCGCACCAAAACAAATCATGAATAAATTCTTAATTTACTTCAGGTTGGAATCGAACTATCGCGCATCGACCTTCGCAACCAACGCATTCACTCATCGTATCAACTATCTACTCTCACTAATTGTCAGTTTAAGTCAAATCAGTTGGTGTAAATATTGTGTAAAATCTATTAGCAGGCCAAAAGGTAAAAAACACAATCAAAAAGATTGTGGCACAAAGCACCAATTTTAAGATTGATACTTCTGAGTTGGTCACACATCGATTTATCTGCAACAACATTTGCTGAATTGAAACTTGCACAAATCATGTATTTATATGTCTGGCCCCTGTCTTGCAACATGAATTGAGCGAACTGGCAGGCAGCGGACGGCGTGCCATTTTACGTTAACTTAAGTAACTCCTCGGCGAGGAACTGAAGCAAGCCGATCTGACCGACGCTCTCTACTTGTCCCTTCAGTTATTATAAGGAAGATTCAACGTGTAAGACAATCGAAGCGAATGACACAGCGGATTCGTATATTCGAGCTAGGAAAATAACTCCCAGGAGTGGAACACCAGCAGAAAATCGATGGTGTTCGTGCATAACGGCGGATAGACAGTGCCAGTGACGGTGGCCAGTACGTGGAGTTACTTAGTTACAACGACAGAGAAATTCGTTATCAAAGTTTCATTGTATTATGTATAACAATAATTGCATGTGTAAAAATATATTTAATTTCTATACTAAAATGAATAAAATATGTAGAGATTTGATTAAAATACTAACCTGAAAAAGTCACTCCTGCAGAAGAGTTTCCCTTCCCTCGAGAAGCATTTGTCCGTGAGCGGCGCATGGCAGTCGAAGCATCGCACACAATCGGCGTGCCACGTCCTTTCCAGGACGTTGAGCAGGAACTTATCCAGGATAGGCTTGTCGCAGCCCGCGCAGGCTATCAGCATACCGGCGGCTGGCTCGCACCTACCTATAACAAGATGAAAGACCATTGGATTAAAACAGTCCGCGTTTAAATATTTTGAATAAGTGAAGATTTAAAATGTTCGCTGAAAACCGACGTAACCTCTATAATGGCTTCAAGTATACATTGGACGAGTAGAAAAATAAATTTATAAATCACAGCGATAATATTAATGGAAGATCGTTAAACACCGAGTGCATTAACAATGAATTTAAAATTGAATAATTTATTACTGTATCAATTTTATTAATAATATATCTTGTTGAACGTGATTTATTTTATACAGATATTTTGCACTAATTTTATTATACTTGCTATAAGGGACACGTAAGTTGGCTGTGCTTATGTTGTTGAGGATCCGACGAAAAAAAGCAGACATTTTTATTTCGTATAGAATTGAATTAATATAAGAAGACCCAAATCAAGGCTTTTCAAGAATGGGCTACGCACACGCAGGCTCATCAATTTTTAGCAGGAAAACCGTTAGGTGTCTTTTATTTCTTCCGATCTTGTTACCACAAAGCTTCTGCGCTCATATAAATTTATTTTCCTATTAGTGAGTGAAACGCAGTTTAGTATCTTGTTAGACATTTTGATATGTGTGTTGGTTAATAGATCTTTATCTACTACTGTGTTTGTAATAGTAAATTAAATTTCGTTATTAATTCTCGTTTTAATTAGGAACACACCCTAACGTTTAATTATGAATATTCTAACGCAATTTTAAAAGTCTTTCCATACCAGTTAGCGTTAGTTATTTTTCAATATTTTTATTATAATCCTGAATTCGTCACGGTTAAATTTAATTATTGTAGCCTATGTGAAGTGATGTTATGGGATCAAGATTGAAATCTTTCAAAATTCTACGGCATTCTTAGAAAGGGTGGTAAGGTATTTTTATTGTTTGGTTTAAACATTTTCATTGTGAGAGAATTTCGATGTTGTCTGAAGATTCGAAATCAGTGATACTAGAAAACATGTGGTATAATTATCATTAGGTACTTCTCATAGAAATCTTTTTGATAAAAGAAATAAATCTACCATCAGACCATTACTTAAGGAAAACTACTTTTATATAAAAGCTGACAAAGATGTTAAGATTCTTTCTTTTTGGTTAAGTATCCAAACTGCTCATCTTCGTCGAAACACAAATTATGAACTCCTTGAATATCTTTGATACAACGGTGTTATTGTGTGTACTTCAGCAAAGACCTATCTTTTCATCGAGATGCTTAGCTTAGAAACGATAGACTCTAATGTGTGTCTCAAATTGTCATTAGCCGTTGCTCTAAAGTTTTTGAGTTGCCTCTACTATTCCCCCAGTACTTATTGATTCTCTACCATCCGCCCAAAAGTCAAGAGGACCACCTGGAAGTCGACATAGTAATCTTAAGTAGAGAAGCCGAAGCTTTCGTAGTTGGCAATAATTTGTTGAAGCTCATTCGAATTGCTGACATTGACAGTTGAGATATCGTCTCCATATGCTAGTTCTTTTGTTACATCCATCGAAAAATTGCAGTCATGAAAAATCTAGCATTTTAAGTCAGCTTTCATTTGCTTGCTCGCAATCTATATCTGACGGAATACCATTTGGTATGGAGCTATATATTGAAAGGAGATAGGAAGATAAATCATAGTTCAAAGCTGCTTACCATAAATGGCGCAAAAATCAATTAGAACGTGTTAGAACTGTGTATTGGAGAAACATGCAATGGCAAAATTATAATCGATGGTGTTAACACGAAAAACAGAGAAAAAACTCATTCCTCCCATTAGAAGAAGGCTGTGTTCGAGTATATTTTCATCAAATTTAACAATTTGCTCACAAGAAAAGGTGTCACTGGAAATAGTGCCGATCTTATTCTAAAAATCTTGATACCAATAAATGGACGAGATTTGATGACATCCCCAATAGAAGCTTGAATTTCTGGTATATGTACGGCCAAAGCCATTGTGTGAAATTTCACAAACAGTACTTTCCCTCAAGAAGGCGACCTCATCAAGTTTATCTCTTCGCGAATATATTCTCGTCGAACACAACACCATACTTTCTAGAAAAAATTCTAATGGAAATACTGCCAAAATTAGGTCTATCCTAATAAATCTAGATAATAAATTGAAAGAATCTGATGAAATTCCCCCTATAGAAACTCAAAGTTTCGGTCAATGTTTGACCAAAGCCATTGTCTGCAATTTCCTAAGTAGTAGTTTTCCTCAGAAAAAGATGCCTCTACAGCAACGTCAGCAAGAGGTAATGCTTATCTCTTTAAGGATACATTTTCTTCGAATTCAGTAATAGATCCTCATGGAAAGGTTCCACTACTGAAAATAGTGCCTATGCTTTAAAATCAGGACTATTCTAAAAAAATCCAGATAAGATTTAATCGATGGGATCTGATGAGATCCCCAAATTTTTGGTCTATGTACAACCAAAGCTATTGTGTGGAATTTCACGAACAGTACTTTTCCTCGATAGAAGACCCCTCAACAGCAACGCCATCAAGAGGTAAGACGCATCTTTTTGCGAATATATTTTTCTTGAAATAACCTTCAAGGAAATATTCCAATGGAAATAGTGCCCGTCTTAAAGGATCTAGGTACTAATAAATCGACGGGATCTGATGACATTCCAGCCATTATTCTCCAAATGTGTGACTTAGAGTTAACTTCATTACTTTGCCCTACGATCTTTCATGTTGGCAATGCACTTTTTCTTCCAACTGAGATTGCTGCAGCATAACCCATTCCTAAGAAAATAATGTGAACAAATCCAAACTACCGCCTATAGCCTGCTCTCTAAGCTTTCTGAAGTAATGATCGATATTAACATGCAACTGCTGCAATATATTGAATTAGCAAGTATGGCTCATCTCTTTGCGAATATATTTCCCCTAACTCAGCAATTCACTCCCAAGGAATGGTTTCATTGTAAATAATGGTTGTGCAAAATTAGGTCTAATCTAAAAAATCTAGGTGCTAATAAATCGATGGGATCTGATGACATCCCCCAATAGTATCCCAAACTTCTGGTCTACGTACGGTCAAAGTCATTGTGTGGAATTTCGCAAACAGTGCTTTCATCAAAACAAGAGATCGCAACAGCGACGTAATCAAGAGGTGAAGCTCTTTCCTTTGCGAATATATTTTCCTCTTTCTCAAAGAAAGGATTTACCGAAAATAATCCCGAGCAAAATTACGTCTATCCTAAGAAATCTTGAAACTAATAAATCTATTGGGGTCTGAAGACATCCCAGCCATTATGCTCAAAATGTGTGCCTTAGAGCTGACTTCAGTGCTCTGCTCTTCGATCTTTCATTTTGACAAGGTACCCTCTTTTCCAACTGAGACTGAAACATACGTAAGAAAAGAATGTAAACGAATCCACACAACTACCGCCTATCTCTAACTTTCTAAAGTAATGAAGAGCGCTGTCAATATGCTGCAATATATTGAATTAGCAAGTATCCTGAGCGATTTGTCAGCTGAGATATTCCTGTATGGATATCAAATTTTCTCCAACCGCTCCAACTTTATGAGGAACTTGAAGGATCCTCATCAGAAACTGGTTGTACCAATTCGACTCTCTCTCTCTCTCTCTCAAGGATCTGTTTTATCACCAATTTTGTTCCTTCTTCACGGTAACGCTTTTAAGTAAGTATTTACCTTCAGAGACCAGTAAACAGTATTTTGCCTCAAAAGAAGACACAAGAGGTAAGGCTCATCTCTTTGCGAATATATTTTCCCCGAACTCAGCAATTGAGTACCAAAGAATGGTTTCGTTGTAAATACTGTTTGTGCAAAATTAGGCCTAGCCCAAAAAATCTAGATGCTAATAAATCGACGAGATCTGATGACATCTCCCAATAGAATCCCAAACTTCTGGTCTACGTATGACCAAATGAGCAAAGGCATTATGTGGTATTTCATAAACAGTATTTTCATCAAAACAGGATGCTCAACCGCGACGTAATCAAGAGATGAAGCTCTCTCAAAGAAAGGATTTACCGAAAATAATCCCGAGCAAAATTACGCCTATCCTAAGAAATCTAGATACTAATCTAATGGGGTCTGAAGACATCCCAGCCATTGCTCAAAATGTGTGACTTAGAGCTGACTTCAGTGCTCTGCTTTTCGATCTTTCATTTTAGATACCTAAGGAAAATTGGACTGGTCCAGATAACTACCACCTTAGTTATGTCTGCACGAATATCAGAATTTTTCTCCAACCCAACTTTATGTTGGAATTGAAGGAGTCTCATCAGAAACTGTCTATATCAATTCGAGTGTTTCACAAGGATCTGTCTTATCACCACCTTGGTTCCTTCCTCACATTAACTCTTTGCTTTCTGCAACGTTTAATCTTGTGCCCAGTTTCCTTGCTTTCAGAGACCATTGGGTGGAGCTGACTCCTAGACCTCTAGATGCAGACATACCAACTTGATGATATAATATTAATAACAATATGGGTCAAACATGACCATATCCAACCAAGTTGTGAAAGAAACTCCTCGAGATCTATGCCTGGATTTTATTAACATAGCTAAGTCGGACGCAAAGAAGCTTAACAACCTCTTTACCATTTTTCACAATAGCTGCTGTTGCTGTATGGGTACGTGGTTTAGAAGCTGCTTACACATTTGGGATATGCACCTGGAACTTTTGAATTCAGTCCTAAATCGGGCTTTGCGAATGATTGGTGATGTAACTACTTTGGAACGTCTCGGTCGTTTCACCGTAGGTGATCTTAGTTTCTGTTATTGGTATTTTCATGGAGATTTTTCTCCTACTGTACTCTATTTACCGAACAGAAATAGTTAAGCGTCTCCCCACAAATGCGCCTTTAATTTGAGTAAAATGTTTCTATTGGTTGAATTTTTAAAACCCATAATACAACCAACCACACTGTGCTCCAAGAGTAGAAGATTTGATCGGTATCGGTCATTGCGTTTTGGTGTTCGGAAGTTCTGTGCAGACATTACCCTAATCTCTAGTTCTGTGGTTTCGACTGTTTTGTAAAAGATTACTGTTTAGCTATTCGTTTTCATTTACTGTTATTCCCATTTATCTAATAATTCTGATAAAATAGTATTTTTCAATACTTTGAGGTACTTTTGTATATATTAAGGTACGTAACGAAAATAATAATTAATATTGATTAAATGTCAGAACCACCTTTTTCTTTGAGGTTAGAAAATCCATCGATTCATATTAATTATTTATTTATTTGTAGCGTGTAAAACTGGTTATTGCATATGAGCAAATGGGGAGGAGCTTAACTATTTTTGTTCAGTAAAATGTAACATCTCGCTTTTTTAGAAATATATAGTAATATAGTAATGTAGGTGCAGAAACATGGGAAGAGGTACTCCGATTGCGAGATGATTGAAGGCAGCCAGCATACTTCTCCACCAGTCGCTTACATTACTCCTACCTATTTGTAGATGTATTCCTACGTTTAACTTTTTGCTGGGCCAACTGATATAAAAATATCTTCAGTAACTCCCCAGCTCGTCGTCTATGAAGTTGATCTGTTGCTAAGGAAAGGTTCTGACAAAGTGGTCTGAAACTGTTTGATAGTATCTAAAAATAAACCAACACTTATTTTTTTTAACCTTCTTGTTACCGTTTTGCGTATAAGATATAATCAGTATGTACTAGTTCCGTAAATTCCATATTAATATAATCATTGTCTTTGGTATAATAGGTAGATAAATATCATACATGCTAATTTCATAGCTATTAGAATAATTATTAATTGAGAGGCTATTTTTTTTATTTCCTGTTGGTAATTACTGGTTGTGCGTTCACGTAATTTACTATTTGTGTTGATTATATTATTAATATCTGTCGTGTTTCAGATCACCTAACTGATTATTATGTTTGTCACGTCTTATAGGTAGAAAAAGTGATGAAATTCATCCCCCTCCTTGTAGTTTTTAAATAATGGATATGAATTCGATTTAAAAGTAATGACTATTTTTCTCTACAGAATTCTCCGGTGCAGAAAAATAAGTTCCAGTTCTAGCCGCACAATAGCGAGCAGAAAATAATTGTCTTTATGTAAATTGTGGTGCTATCAAAATAATATCATCTAAAAAAGATGTCGACATTCAGAATCCGGCCAGCCGTTGTTTTATTCAAATTAATGCCATGTATATATTTCAAAAGAATTAATAATATCTTATGCATTCAGGTTGAGCAATAGTAATATACCGTGCGTAGGCTTGGACAAGTTGTTTTAAGATATTCCTGTGTGTGTCTATTTGTATAAGGGTTGGGATAGCCTTTGAGAATATTCAACTAATTGTCTTTGGACGGGGGACTACAGACAGGTTGACTTTGGTTAGCAAGGGAAAAATATGTGCCTAAAATATTAACCAGTACTATAAATACCTCTTTTATTACAATACTTACAGCAGTTGAGAAAAATTAAAAATCTTCAAACTGCTTCAGAAAGAAATGCAGTTGGTTAATGTCGAGGTTAATGTAGTGAGAACTTTCAATGACAAGAATTCAACCCCCTCATAAGTAAAACAGGCTGGTCAAACTCTTTTCCTACTTGAATACGGCGCAAGGAAAATCACAAAGACAAAAATCAAAGTTGGAATTATTACCAGCAGAGGCAGTCGCTCAACATTCATTACGAGTAATCTACAAAATTCAGAAATGGCTTGGCAATGAAAAAGTCCACAACAGTGGGGATAGAAGAAAATTAAGGGCTCCTTACAACCTGTGACCAACACTTTTTGTGCCAACACCAGAATCAATATTGCAACTTATCTCCTGCAACCGCAACAGAAAAGCAGGTTTAAGATGCTCACAAATTTACGGAAATTGTCAGGGAGTATAATGTCCATACATGGATAAAATTATCGAGGATCTAAACGACGCAGAAGATCTAGATGCAATCGACGAGAATGCGGAAAAGCTTGTGGTTTGTCACAGAGCTGGCATCAATTGTAAAAACTCTAGTGAAAAACGTGCCAGAACACCAGTCATCGCAAATGTGCCTAATGAAGATGAAATTGACTAAGAAGTACCTGCGGCAATGAAAGATGAAGATACGGAAGATACTAAGCAATTTCAATGAAGACTTTACTGGTGGGGTTTGGGTCAGGGAAGAAATCGACGAAAATTAACCGATACCATAAAGAGAACAGAGCAAGAGAGTTCATTAAAAAATCATCAAAAAATAAATCATCGAAACAAAAACAATACTGCGTAAGCTTTCCATACGCAATTGGTCGAATTATATCAAGAAATATGTTCATACTTTGAAAACAACTGGAAAACTGGAGGAGATTGACGTATACTGAAGTCTTCTGTTTCCCATCCTGTATAATCACGATGGTAGCAAAAAAATTGACTTTGACAACCTCGCAGCAAACAGTTGACCAAAATTATTCTTTGTTGGAACAAAAACAGTCAATCCTCAACCCTTAGTAAACTGTTAAATATCTTAAATAAATCAACAACGCTACCGCAACATGTTAATCTGCTATTCACATAAATGTTGAAAATCATTAATTATTATCGCAGGCATCCAAACGTCACCGTTCGGTTACACAGTCACAAAAATAACCGGTAAACACACCACGATATTTTCGAATACAAAGATTAATGTACCAACAAGAATTCTTTGGCAATCGCTTACTTCTAAAGTTGTATACAAGTTTTTGGTACACCTGACGCAGCCCGGAATAACGCTCAAGGTTGTATTTTAAATATTTGCTACTTCCATTACGTGGTCGTCTGCTTCCTGATGCAGGAACAGTTGAAAAATAAGTCAAATAACTATGGTTGACTCACTAGGCTAACATTTGCAATAATTGGCAATACAGTGGGAATAAACGAATAATTTGTCAAAATAAAGAGGTAACTATGAATTGGTATCTTAACCGTATTTAATGTCTTCAGTATAAATTGAAGTTAAATCCAAAAAATTATAGTTTATCCGTAGATAACACCATCTGATTCCAAAAAGTCCTTCAAGCTATGAGACTATCTGAAGGAATTGTTTCCAAGACGACGAATAGACAGAATATCAATTGATTGGCTAGTTAATGTCCTTGGTTTGGCACCTCTCGACATCATTTCATGTACCTAATCAATTACAGAGTATTGATAATTTTTTTCGTTTTTATTCTTACTAAATTTGTCGTTTCATCGGAAATTCTGATTATATTTATTGAGCAATGAGCAAGTAGCAGAAGATGCTGCATTTTATTTATTGAAGATCAAGAATCACCAAAAACGACCATAATTAGCATTTCACAATAATCAGAAACTTATCTGGTTGTAAAAAGATGGAACTGCTCAAGCTATGAGATTATCTGAAAGAATTGCCTCCAAGACGATGGATCAGTTGATTAGCCAACTAGTGCTGCTGATTTGACACATCTTGACTTAGTTTGTGTGATCAGTTAAAAAGTATTCTTTACAACTTCCTTAGTTCTTATTTATATAATGGTGGTTTACCTCGCAGTATAAATTAAATAATAGTATATTATTCGACGCGTGCTAATCAGGTAAATAACTCACGCCGATGAATTTTGCAGCACGAGCCGAAGGCGAGTGCTGTAATTATCTTTTATCTACGATCGAGTCTACGATTATAACAATAAATATTAACCTTTGCAAGTCTGAATTGACCATTTTTGGCACAATAATTATTACTTAACTTAAACGTCAAAACTATTCAAATGTCAAATCACCCTTCCTCCCCTCAATAATAATGGACCATTCTTATTTCACCGTATCGGAGAAGTATTTCTATTGGACAGGGTAGGCATGAAGTTAAAGGAGATTGGTGTAAACAAAGATTCACGCCGTGACTTTACGAATATAACTCAACGCTATTTGTTTATGGATACTATTAATTATTGTTTGTAGTTTATTTGTGGCAGTGGAGAATCGGTAGCCAGACTTCGTCTAGCAACACTGAACTAGTAGAGACGCAGTCGGTACTATTTAGTACTATTTACTGCTTGGAGGAATGGCCACAGATTTAGTTGGACACAGGCAAGAATAATTCAAACGGAGACACATTGTAATAAACGAAAACTTAAAGAGAGTGCCTGTATTCAACTAAATAGTACCGACTGCGTCTCTACTAGTTCAGTGTTGCTAGACGAAGTCTGGCTACCGATTCTCTAAAAAGAAGTACGTGACGGAAATATCAAAATAAATTAGAATTCTTTCTCTAGTGATCTATGCATTAATTAATAATCAGTGTCAGGTGTCAAAGTGATCTTTTTTGACAAGTAATTTTTTGTAATCACAGTTGAAAAAGGACCTAGACTTTGGTTCGAAACGTTCTGTTAAGATAAGTTATTGTTTTATAATTGTTTTTTACATATCATATAAATATATATATCTATATATTATATAATATACATTTTGTTATATTTTTTAGTGTAAAATACTAGAAAACCACTGATACGAATTTTAGATAACAATATTGTATTTATATTCATTTAGAACTATATACAGTGGTTTTCTGGGGCAAACTGTTGAGGTTTGCCTTTGATACTACACTTTTATCTTGACATATTTTGGCAATTTTCTTATTTCTATTTATTTTTTAGAATTTGGCGTGATTCCCAGAATTAAGTTCAATGAATATACTATTAATTGTTCAAAAGCAGTTCATTAATTAATATAATTTAACCTAATAAGAGTAGATAAAAAATAGTTTCAAAAACAAATTTTATTTTAATCAATTAAATATTATATTTTACAAAATTTACGATTCTGCAAATGTTCGAATAAAGCAGATCTGTCAACATTGGATATTTATAATATTGGGACTGGGTAAGTGCAATTTGATCTTGATTTTCACGTGTAGAAGCGAAACTACTCCTAAGCATATTTCAAAAATAATCAAGCGACATTTTTACTGCGTAAGGCCTAAAATTCATTGTTTGGTAAAATATATTATCATCAGTGCAGAACAGGTGAGCAGCTCCCTTATGGAAGTGCTTGTCAAGCTTTATCAACTTTAATCTGAACTGTGTGAATACCTTGTTCGATTTGAATATAAGGAATACCTACGTAGCCGAGAAACGTTAATTTCAGAGCACCCTGTACGGCAGCGAGTGTAATGAAATTGTACCCGTTATCTTGATTTACAGTGTCCTTAACTGTGGCGAACGGGTAATGTGACTATCTCGCTTTTTTAGGTAATGTGTACTATTTTACGGCATGTAATAAATTGAGAAATTGGCGATATTTATTAGAAAAAACCCAGTTTAAGTGTAAAACACAAGAAACTAGTAGTAAATCATCCTGACGTTGATTATAAACAATCCGATAATAAATTATAGTTTATTGGTGTATAAAGTCTGTGAGCATTTGAAATGTACTTAAGTTTAAAAACTCGACGAGAGTCACCGCTTTAACAACGTATTTCTGAATGGGTACGATTCAGGTTTAAGATGAGATTTAAATGTGTATTTGAAACTTGGAATTCAACCCCAAAAATTACAAAATTATCCTTTAAATATTTGAAAATCTCTATTTTCTTGCACTTTTCAATTATCTTGGAATTATTTTACTATATACAATTTTCTTAGAATAAATCAGTAAATTATATCATTTGAAGTTGGCTTGAGGAACTTGAATTGGCAGTGTTCGGTGCTGATGGTGGCAAACAGCCAGAAACCGGTCGGCGCAAATGGTGCTTCTGCCCTCCTGACATCAAAATAAATATAAATCCCTACTACTAGAAATGTTAATGCAATTTATTACTATTTCTCCTTTAAATATTGTACAAAGTTATCCGTTTCATGTACATCAAACATTTTTTTTTTTACCTAACCTTACTTTAATTTTGTATGTGACATAATTAAATATTACCAGTGGTTAACACTCTAATCAAAGACACGCGTTCGCGTTCTTAAAAATATTGTATTTCACTTGCAATGGCAATTTGTGCAGCTTTTTTCCTTACACGACATATTCGATTTGTTTAATCTATTTCACGCATTTGTGACTCACCGTATTCAATCTTGGATGCAGCTGATTTTTTTCTATAGCTCGTGGTAAAGTGGCAATGATATTGATATTTATGTCAATAGCGTAAAAATCCTTCTTTTATTTTTTCTTTATTTACAATTTGTCATACTTTTAATGGTGAGCTTAATCAACCGGCAATAGTGACGGTCCACGGATTTCCAGCGGAAAAAAAATACTGGATTTTATTCGGCTGACGCTTCTGGGACCTAGTACCGTTTTAAGAAGAAATAAAAATATGATCGGCATTGATTTATGCGTGTTTTTTCGAATTAAGGTTGATTTGGCAGACGATGTATAATTTGCAGTTCTGCAACTAGATCCTGGTGCAGATAGGAACAAAGATGTCGGGAAATAGGTATCGATAATAAAATCGGTAACACGGCCTTAGGAGTAACCAATAAATATTAACATCACAGTAGTTTATTTTGGACATTTTACATGAAGAATTTTTTAGAATGGATAATCTGCTGGTTTCGGATTAATTATTATAAACATTCGGGGTGATTTGCTAAAAATTTCAACGAAATAGTGTTTTACAATTTGAAAAAATCCGAGGGTTTTAGCGCCAGAATTTTTATCTGAAGGGAACTAAGCAGTTGCAAAAATGCGTCCAAGGTTTGTGCGAAACTTTTCTCTGTAAAATATGCACTCTGCGTTGAAGTTGGTCTTTTCTGGTGTAACAACCAAATCTTTGCCGGAACTATCAAGTTTAAAATTTTTAGAATAAATAATCTAAGCAGTAATATAAAAAATATATATGCTACGTTGGTTTGTGTTTTTCGTGTCTAAATTATCAATTCTGCCTTTTTTTTCTATTTAGAAAGCTTGCAAATGATCTGTTGACGAGTTTTTGTACCACTTTGGGGCAGGACTTTTTCAAAAATGATGGCAAAAGTGGAGTTTATCGTTTTTCCAGCAATTGGTAGAAACTTATATGACATATTATGTGTATTTGGATTTTAAAGATTTGAGATTAAAGATTAATTCTTCTCGTATTTTTTATTTTTTAAAATTCTTTTTCTTTGGTCTGATACCATTATATTGAAACTCCGCTTACATTTCAATGATCTGCTTGCAATACGATGGATAGGCAGAGAGGGGCAGTCGATTAACCATCTAGTAATCCTGATTTGATATATTTATTTGATTAAAAAGTTACTGTTTGTGTGAAATTATTTAATGAATTATAATTAAAGAAACATCAAATTAAAAAAAATTAATTTGTGGGTCTTTGCGTTATTTCCCGAGTGATTGTTTCAGAATAGTCTGTCGGATTTAAATCCGGTGATCGAGGAGGCCAACGTACCTATTCATAATAAAGTTTTAAAAAACTAAAAATGTTAACTAAAAAAAAAAAAAAAAAAAATTTAAAACTATTCCTCGTTTCTCCATCTGTGGGTAAAATACAGTTTGGTCAGTAGTGTATGTACAAAAATAAGCCTTAATCATGAACAAAGTTTCATAAAATTCTCTCAAAGTGTTTCCGAGACAATCATTAAAAACCTACATTTAGCAGCCATCTTACTATATTTTCACGTATAATCAGCACCTGAAGGGGAATGGGGATATTTAGGGACACCCTGTATAATAGGCATTTCACAAGTGCCTTAAATATCTGAATTCTCAGGCAGGATTCAGAATTGAATTAATTTTTTGTGAAGTTTCGCGGTTCTTCCTATTACGTATTCAGAAAAATAATATTGCAGTGTCGTTCGTATGACATAATTTAAAAAAGTTTTTTTAAATCCAGCAGTACCTCATTCCACAGCTATTTATTAATGTAAGGTGCGCCTCAGAATTAGTTTTTCTTCTGTATTTAATATTTAATCTCAGTGTTCTTTAGAACTGTGGTGGCAGTAACAATTTTAAAATTCCTGTTTCCTTAAAGGATTTATCAAATATAAGTAAAATGATCCTTTTTTGAGGTATACAAACTTTTATTATCCTATATGATTAATCATATAGGCTATGGACTAAACAAGACCATAAATTATATTTAATAAAGCGCCTTCATTAAGCACATTTTTAAGAGTAATAATGACAGATCTCTTCTGTTGCTCATAAAAATTAAAATAATGGTAGAGAGTAACATCTAAAAGTATCACATGTGTACTTGAAGCTAGTGTAGAGCCATTAAAATTAAGCCAAAAGCGCATCGATATTTTGCCTGCAATTTTACTACGATTTAATATTAAAGAAACTAATATTGACGTGTCATGTGTGACGACGCTTAATTACGTAAGCCGTACTGTTTGCAACTTACTTCCACAAACAGTATTTCTAGCTTTTGCAATTACCTTTATTTTTTTAAACGGAATCTCGGGCGCCAGTTTCTTTGTTTATAGTGCAAGAAACAGCACATTATTTCTTGGCGGTTTCCAAGAAAACCCTAGGTAACTTCAGTGAAGAACGGAGTGATACAGGGGTCATGAAATGAATTGCTTATCTCACTAGACTTGAGCAATTGATAATACCTGTTTAACTAAATTTTCCCTACTTGAAATAACAACACGGAGTGTTCAGAGACCTATATATACAACAATTATTCAATTACCAATATTGTGTACAAAATAACCGTAAAATTCTTAAGCTAGCAATATTTACAACGGAGTATTATGGAAGGGAGCATATACGGTAAACAAGAATATATTAGCGACGGAAATCTCGTATTTACAGCGTCGTGACGGTAAAACGCGCTTAGCGAGTTTCAGGTCTTTTATTTCCCTTCGACGGGCAGTCAAAGATACTAGCGAGATTTTATTAAATAATAATGATAGACTCTTACGGGGCCTGTGGCTTCCAACTAGAGTGATACTATGAAAAAGACGTATTTAATTTATTTCTACCCTCGCACGGATCGGTGACGCTCCAATCGTTTTCACGCAATGAAAGGTCAGCTCTCCTGTTATAATAATAATAATAATTGTTTATTGGTGTTTTATATTCGAAGTATTTACACAAGTCAATTAAGTAATACAATTATGAATATGACTAGAATAATTTAATAAAAAAATTAACGGTAACCTTAAAAGATATGAATACTAAAGTTTAACCAAGAAGAATTACAATACAAAGTCTGTCAAATAAAAATTATTAGTAAGAACCAACCTCTAAGAATTTTGAAAATATTGCAAGGTTTAAAAACTAGTAAATTCAGTCTCTAAGAATTCCTCAAATGTATAGAATTCATTCCGAAGTAAAAATTTCTTTCCAGAAATTTTAAACCTGTTTAGGTTCAGCTGCTTTACATGAGGAGGCAAAGCATTATAAAATTTTACACCATAATAATTTATGCCATCACATGTTTTTGAAAGTCTTAGGAAATTCATGTTTATTTTACCTCTATTTCTTGTGGGATAATTGTGTGTTGTGTAGCTCTATTCATTTTCTTTTACGTACAATAGAGATTGCAAGATATAGACACATGGTAATGTGAGGATATTTAATCTAATGAACTCAGCTTTGCAGTCATCCCTATACTTAAGTCTACCAATCGTTTTCACGCAATGAAATGTCAATTCTCCTAATATGTACTGTCGGCTGGATCGTTGAGACTCCAATCGTTTTCACGCAATGGACTGTCAATTCTCCTATTATATAACGCGGCGACCAATGAGATAACAACTGTATTCACTAATTTGATATCTCACAGGTATCTCCTTAATTAGGGTTACGCGACTACCGGTTGACTCAACTCTATTGATTTAACAGGTCTATTATTTAAAACACGGATAAATTTTATTACAATTATTAAATTTACTATTTAATTCTAATGTTTTGCTGTGAGCGATATCTGAAGCCAGATGGTCTGCATACAATAAAAATATTATGGGCTCCAACACACTACCCTGAGGAGTTCCGATACAAATAATCGTCACCGGATTGTGTGCTACTACTGCTTTTTACCACCACTCTTCTACATGGGAGGTAAGAAATCCGCAAAACTTGCTTCTGTGGATACTCTAGCGGCGAATTCTTATTAACAGCTCCTTTTAAATTGAGTTTTGATTTAGGAATTTATAGATTTTATTGACGATCACTCTTTTTCTTTGTTAGTTATAATTTTGTAATTTGCATTAAAAAGTGTCGGAGACGGTCGATACCTAGGTGACTTTCTCTGTAAGTTAATTTATAAAATAAATTATTTATTGTATTATTTTCGTTTCAACCACAGTACTGTTAATTATATTTAGGCATCCCCTCATTTATGTGTTTTTGCAGATTACATATATGGTTAAATTTGTATTCTTTTTATTATTTACAGGAGAGCCCAGAAGTAATCTCGAACTTGATGGTGCATTTTGGTCCAAGGAAGCATTACAGTAGGTGAGTCTTTTGAAAATGTTTCCTCAAGTGAACTCTTGATATATATATAAAAGTTCATAAACTTGTAATTTGGATGTACGATTCTTAATAGAGGAATTCACTGTCAAAAAAACATATCCATGTGAAATAGTGGGATAGAATTAACTATTTCGTATATATAGAGCGTTATTATGCTATGGGCTGCTATGTTGAAAAAACTTCATTATCCTCTCAATTTGCCACCAGTAGAATTTATAAAATATGTGGGTAAGTAAAACCCGATTTAAGAATCTTTCTGTGAACTGTGGTATTCTTTTTTTAGTAACTATTTGTGGTACCTAAATATAATTTTTTTCGTATTTTTTATTATATACGTATACTCTTGATTGTGCAGACGTTTCAAGCAAATTCCTCCCACGCCCCATTATTTATTATAAAATTAAACACTTAAGTTATTTAAATAACGATAGAAAATAAAGAATTATTTATCAACTCAACAGATTTTCAAAAATAAAAAAGAATGAAGCTAAAACATTTGATATTAATATTTTTCTGGTAGCATTCATTTAATATTTATATGTAAGGATGATTATGGGAGAATTATGAGTTTAGAAAAAACTTCGAAAAACTTGTCCAATTTATGCGTAATTTTTTTTTTTAAATCTGTTTTAAATATAGAAATATTTTTTATTTTCATTATTATTTTTCTTTAAAATACTGTTAATTACATATTTATATTTATATACTTAAATGTTTCTACGTTTTATGTTTCATATGGAATAATAGTATCCAATAGATAATAAATAATTACCAGTGTTGAGGCCTGCTTCAGCCACTGTGGCCAAGCAAGTAAATGACACAAAAACGCCTAAAATACACGTTATTGGAGATCATTAGATCAACTGTCACTCTCACCTAATAACTACTAATTATTGAATTAAGTTTAGCAACGATAATCCCATAGCAAAACCTCCTTTACTCGCCAACCTCAACTCAGCCGTTAAACCAGAAGGGATATAACCACATTTGAAATTACGAATTGGCAATATTATTGACTAGAATAATTTTTGCAAACAAATGCTTGATACAGGGTGTTCCTTCAGGAACCTAAAATTGAGACGTGGTTGATTTTTAAAGTCTTAAAGCTGCATGGAAAAATAGAAGGGAAAATTAGTTATAACAAACCAAACCGTAATCGACTCCTGGAAATGATTAGAACGAATTCTGATGTTTACACAAACGAGGGCAAATTTTCAAGAAAACCTCTCATGAAAACCATAAAAAATAATTTTGGAAAATTTTAACTATTTCTTTAATGTTAATTGCAGTTTTTTAATTTCCATGAATTATTAATTTTAGATGTTAAAGATGCGCGGATTGTGGAAGATGGAAACAGAATCAAGAATAAAATAATATATTTAACGCCTCCTGTCTTTGCAACGAAAAGCTTTAGACTTTAGAATATATGTTCGTTTTTTTTTGCAAAACCACTTGAAGAAACACGTTTTTGATTATCGTAGATTGCTTAAAGAATACCCTTATATCTGCCTTTATTTTGATAACCGAAATTTTTGTTGATGTTTATGTATGTTATTATTAGAATCTCTCTTCAATTCGATTTCTTGTCATTTACATACAACACAGATTTGTTTGTTAATAATCCGCTTCCTAGGCCCCGGTTGATGGGTTTATTTTAATATCCAACGTATCGAAATTTTTCTATTGGACTAGGAAGTAAAGGAAAAGCAAGTAAAAAATTTGTTCATACATAGGGACGAATATTTACGTCAAAGAGAGAAAGATTCAATTTTTTATTTATATATAGGTAACTAAATTAGTAGGCACAAAAATAAGTTAAAAGCTGCTGATTTTTTATTATTATCTATTATTATTATTATTAAATATATCACTTTACTATTCTACAAATCGAAATCAGGAAGGACGTATTATGAGGGTCTGATATTGTTAATATTAATGTAAGTTTTCGCTTGAGGGATTTTTTAATCACAATCAATCGAAAATTTATAATAACCGTCGGAGAAAATTGCGCTGAAGTCCGACATTAACTACTGAAAAAATCTATACATGTTGACATATTTGTACGTAGCCCAAATTTGAAAAGAATTGAAAATAACCAAGCACGTTTTCAGCAAAAAATTAGCAACCAATTTTGGAAATGGCCAGTATGAAAAATCATTTCAGAAACGTAACAATAATAAAAAATAATATAAAAATACTAGTACAGATTAGTTTCGTTTCATGAAGGCTGCACTGTTATTTTTGCGTTAGGTTGGCCATTTTGAAAAAATAACTGATGGATTTAAAAAATGATAGCAACAAATTAAGTATGTGAAAGTTCTATAATTTAAATAAAATAATATAATGGACATAATAGATTGCAGAATATTTTCATTTAAAGTAGACAATGGTGTTTTCCTAAGTTTGGACATTCTGACAAAATTAACTGCTAATATCTGAAAGCGGTAACAAATTATATGAAATGGTTTTTTTAATACTTACGGCCAGATAAATAAATATTTAAACAAAAATAATAGACATATAGGTTCCAGATTATATTAGTTCATATATTCATTAGTTTAAATTTCTGACAATTTCAAAAGTGACGGAGACAAATTATGTAACATGGTTTTTTAATAGGTACTTAAGCCTAGTTTAGATTATTTATCTTTTGAAGTAAGTATTGGCGTGTTGTATTAGGATTAATAAATTTCAAGAGCCACAGTGACAACTTATATATATGAAACGGTTTTTTAAATACTTAAGCCCAGTTTACATTTTTTATTCAAAATATAAAACAATAGATGTAATAGATTCCAGATTATTTTACTTTGAAATCGGAATTGGTGTTTTTATATTAGTTTAAACATTCCTGCAAAACTATTGATGGATTTCAAAACTGATGGTGACAAGTTATAGGTATGAAACGGTTTTTTCAATACACCTAGTTTGGATAAAATACTTCTTATTTAGATGAAATATTAAATATAATACTTTCCAGCTCATTTTCATTTAAGTAGGTTGGACATTTTGACAATACTGATTCATTCCAAAAGTAACTGCATCACCGGTTTTTAATACTTAAGGGTAGTTTGGATAAAATACTTTTTATTCATTCGAAATATTAGGTAGGTATAATACTTTTTAGATTATTTTCATTTAAGGTATAAGCGTTGACGTTTTCATGTTAGTTTGATAATTCTGACAAAATTACTGTATGATTTCAAAAGTGACGGCGACAAATTAATATGAAACGGTTTTTTTATACCAAAGCCTAGTTTAGATAAAACGCTTTCCAGATTATTCTCATTAGAAGTAAGCATTGTCGTATTCGTATTAGGTTAGGTTAGGTTAGGACATTCTGACGAAACTACTGGAAGATTTCAAGAGTCACAGTGACAAATTATATGAATAGGTTTTTTAATATTCAACCCTAGTTTGGATAAAATACTTTTTATTAAAAAAATTTTAAATAAAATATTTTCCAGGTTATTTTCTTTAGAATTAATTCTAACAAAACTACTAATTGGTTTTAACAGTTACGGCGAACAGCGACCAATTATATGAAATGGTTTGTTAATACTTATTAAGCCTAGTTTGGATAAAATACTTTCCAGATTATTTTCATTAGAAGTAAGCATCGTCGTTTTTGTATTAGGTTGGAACGTAACTACTGGGAGATTTCAAGGTAATAAATTATATGAAACGGTTTTTTAAAACTTAAGCCTATGGATAAAATACTTTTTATTCAGGCGAAATATTAAATAAAATACTTTCCAGACTATTTTCATTAGAAGCATTGGTGTTTTTGTGTTAGTTTGAATATTTTAATAAAACTACTGATTTATTTCAGAAGTTACAGCGACTAATATTACCTATATGAAATGGTTTTTTAATACTTATTAAGCCTAGTTTGGATAAAATACTTTCCGGATTATTTTCATTAAAATTAAGCATTGTCGTTTTTGTATTAGGTTGGACATTCTAACGATACTACTGGGATATTTTAAGAGTTACAGTGACAAATTATATGAAAAACTTAAGCCTAGTTTGGATAAAATACTTTCCAGATTATTTTCAATAGAAGTAAGCATGGTCGTTTTTGTAGGTATTAGGTTGGACATTCTAACGAAACTACGGGTCACAGTGTTAAATTATATGAAACGGTTTTTTAATACTTAAGCCTAGTTTCGATAAAATACTTCAGATGAAATATTAAATAAAAAACTTTCCAGATTCTTTTCATTTGAAGTAAACAACAAGTAGGTAAATAACAAATATTTTTGTGTTAGTTTAAACATTCTGACAAAACTACTGATTGATTTCAAAGGTGACGGAGACAAATTATATGAAACGGTTTTTTAATACTGACGCCTGGTTTGGATAAATATTTTTTTCTATTAGATATCATTCTTTCCAGATTATTTTCATTAGAAGTACCTAAGCATTGTCGTTTTTGTATCAGGATGGACATTTTGAACAAACTAGTGATAGATTTGAGAGCACAATGAAAAATTATATGAAACGGTTTTCGTACTACTTTAAACCTAGTTTAGATGAAATACTTTTTATTCAAAATAGTATACTTAATATATTCAGAGTATTTTAATTTGAAGTAGGCACTGGTGTTTTTGTATTAGGCTGGATAGTCCGCAAAACTAGGTACTGGGTAAAATTTTAAAGTGGTAACAAATTATATGAAATGGTTTTTTAATACTGACGCCTAGTTTTCGATCATATTGTTTTATTTAAATTGATGGACATGATAAATTCCAGATTGTTTTTATTTGTTGTAGGCATTGAAGTTTTTCTATTTAGGGTTTTTTAATACTTTACTTTTTATTCAGGAAAAATATTAAACTCAGTACATTTCAGACTATTTGAAAATAAAAGAAAAAAATTGGTTGTATTGCGCATATTAAAATAATAAACATATTGTAGACTTTTATATCAAGCTTTTAAATTAAAACATTTTAAAGCACTTAGAATTTGTTTGAAAAGTGTATTTGGTTTAAAATTTCCTAAGCTGTCTAGCGTAACAAAATTATACGTTTATTATAGTATTTGCGATGGAAAATGACTATCACGATATTAGTGTAATCGCTACGTTATATTTCAGTTTACAAACCAATTACCCCTCGCGTCGCTTTTGTTTTTGCGAAATATATCTCACTCCAAACTCACATGAGATAGGCCAATTTTTTTTTGGCCTTATCTTTAATAACACCCAGTTTAACCGATCAAAATGTCGCAATACAGTGCTAAGTAAATGCCTAAAAGTTGGTTTTATTTGCATAACGTTGCCACGCCATTATAGGAGTTAATAAAAATAATAATATTGCCATTATTCGAGGTACCACTTATACCCAATTATAATTAGTTGGCACATATACTCAAGCTTATGAAATTTTGAGCATCGGTGTAATTACATCGACGTAAATGAATCTACAATATTTCGCAAGCCCAAACATCTGCCAATACCAATTAAATGGTAATGGGACCTAATTCAGCTGTGTAAGTAGAGTTGGCTGAGCGGAGTGATCGCATAATTTCGATCGAAAAAATAACGACAAACAAAAAACTAACCTATATTGTGGGTTGAATGTTGCAAGTAGTTGGAATTAGGCCCAATGGGCACATGGGCCAGACCGGCCCTTAAGGTAAGGGTCCCCACAGGTGCAATCGCGGGACCTCCTTCAAGGTAGGCCGCCAGATTGACCAGATTTACACTTACACACACAAAATCACTTCAAGCGGTGCACTTGGTTCACCCGAAATCGGTCCAATAGATCCTCTAGTCCACTACGCGAAGGAATCGAACCGGACACTCAGTATTATCAGTCACAGGTGGCAGGCGGACTGGAAAAGAAAAATAATCGACGCACTGAATGTTTCTCTTGCCGTTCTGGGAGAGTCCCTTGCTGGAGGATGGTTGCGTTGTGCACAGCCACAGGTAAATTCGGTTTTGGAAGCCGTCTGCGATGTTTCGAGCACGTTTCAAAACTTTTTCAACAAAAACCAGTACTAAGGATAGTGTTAACACTGCGGCGTGTCAGAAGCGACTAGAGTTCTCGTACCAAAACTCCTGGTACCCCTACTTTCCATCGATTGTGACCTCCGCCGCCGCGAAAGCCTTGCGAGGGGCCAATGTGAGGCCGGCGGCACGCCTCGTCCTAAGCCCCTCCCACACCTGGTAGCCATCAGTTGCGATCTTTATCGCTTGTGCTTTGCCCTCTGTGTTCTTATGTTCTCTAACAGGAAAGTTGAGTTTCGCCTACTGAGTTTTCTTGTCACAGCTACTGTTTTGCATTTTTTCATGTTGGTCTCACCACTGTCTGAGATGTGCATATCAAGCTGATGTGTTTTTTTTAATAAACGGCACTTACGGCCCCCAGTCCTCGGCACATGCATATTTGTGGGAAATTTTATCTGTAGTTTTTTGCGCCGACACAGATAGAGGTCTGATGGATTCAGAAATCATGAATTACTAGGTTTGCTGCAAACCGAGGGGAAGTGAGGTCTGATGAAGAGATATATCTGTGAATATACGCTTTTTATATGATAAATTGTCTCGAATAACGCTGATGTTTCAAGGCATGTAACTATTTGTGACGAGTTTGAGGTTGAATCGTTTTAAATGAGATCTGAGAGAGGATTATCCTTTGGAAGGATAAGAAAATTAGGATTGTGAAGGCGGACACGACGCAGACAAAATCCTGATTGCCTGAGGAACACTTCCTTATATGCTTATTTTGCTCAGTAGAAGTGTGAACAAGCGTGATGTGAAATATTGGAGTACCTAAGCAGAATTTACGCAGTTTGAGCGGATATTCTGGTCGCTCATATTATAGGACTATTCTTTAACGAAGAAAAACTTCTTAGCCCAAATAAGATAATCAGAAATTCCTGGAAATGTTAAAAATGTAAGTAATATAAGAGATATATTTGATGAGCAAAATTCACATTGGTATACTTAGAGAAAATTGTTTGGGCGGGTTCTCGGGTCGCTCACTTCGTAGGACTATTTTTTATGGAGAAAAAACTTCGTTAGACTCATACCTTAATATATTGGAGAATGTTATCGAACCTAAAATAATCCAAACAATCCCAAATTATTGATGAATTTCTAGGAGTGTAAAGTATCAGTAGTCACACTGATATAGGAAAGAATGTTTGGGCGGATATTCTGGTACTAGTGCTCATTTTTCGTAGGTATATTGAAGAATGTCATCGAGCAAAAAACAATCTATACGATACAAAATAATATAATGATGAATTCCTGGAATTTTAAGGGACCGAATTAACTTTCCAGCAGGAATTTACGCCTTCACACTGTTTCCAGACACGTTGGGAATATGAGGATCAGACATCGTGGATTGATTCAGTGGCCTACTATTCGCCATATTTGACACCGTTTGACTTCATTTGTTGGGTTTCTTGAATTTGTTACAGAGAGTAATCTGGGAATTTGATTCAGCAGCACCATGGAGAAACGTTACACCAATGTACAGGGTGATCATTTATATTTTTACATCCCCCTTAACTTCGTTATTTTTGGAAAAAGAAAAAAAATGTAAAGACAGAAGTTTTAGTAATTTACGAGGTAATTTATGCGTAGATTTTAAATACGATATCAGAAAAACAATTAAGCAACGTTAAAAAAACTTATAAGACAAAGTTGTGTTTTTGTATATAGTAACACGCTGTGTTTTGGTGCAGAATATGAAAGAGCATGATAATAGCTTTCGAAATAGTATTTTTTCTACTACCGATCTTAAAGCCTACTAACTTTCCGCACGCTTTATAGTGCGTAAAGTTAAACTTTACGCACTAGTGTTATAAGTTTGAGGTTTTATTTATACTTTCAAAACTGATTAGTGTCGCTCATTTAAAATTAAGTAGACCATAGCAATATTGTCATTGTTAAATTTTGACGTTTTAGTAAGTTTGGCGTTTTGAAGTTCGTTTCATATTACTTATTATTAGAAAATTTAAGTAAGGAAGCCTTTAAATTTGTTATTAAATATGATTTTTATGTAACTTTCACACTTTCACCTTTAAATTTTATTTTATTTTAAATTTCTTAGTTTTCGAAGAGATAACTACAATTTGGATGTTGATTTATCAGATTTATCAGATTTTGAATGCACTGCTCCGTCGAATATAGCCAATTCGGCACATAAAACCATATTAGTAACTACCTTCGGGTTAAGTTTTACTTAAATTACTATTTTTAGAAACATATATATCTCATATATTATATATTGTTTAAATGTTATTTGTGGCATTTCATAAATTATTTCTTTCCTTTTCTTTTTTGGGATTTATTACCACATTCCTCGAGATTCCTATCCAAAAAATTCGATTTATCTAAAAAATATTCAAATTAACCAGTTTAAACTGGGAAATAACCTCTACGCCTTTGACGTAATGTCAGAGGATCAGTTAGAGGGTGTTTTTTGACAACTAATAGGAATTAAATTAATACAAAAATACTGCGCTGACGTTTCGGAAACTATATCCGTTTCCTTTTTCAAAGTTTAAGCTTTAGATTTTTATGTAACGTGTAGAATAACACGGCATAAAATAAAAATTGTTTATGTCATTTCCATAGATACTTACCATAGAAATCTTGAAAAATATACTAAATAATATTAATTTTATTGAGTTCTTCTCTCAACATTGGTAACCAAGTTGAACAAATTTCTACCGAACAATTTGATACGCATTTATCTTCATTAAGTAAAATTATTGCAGATTCTTTGATTTTTCTTTTTTTGCTGTCTGCTTCTTTGGTCAAAATTTTTGCTGAATCCCATTTTATCCTGTGATCGTTTTCCCAAGCATGTTCACAAATTTTAGATTTTTCAAAATCACCTTTTCTAATATAACTTTTGTGCTCGCCTAATCGTACATTAAGTGGTCTAGATGATTCACCCACATAATGTTTACTACACATATTGACAAAAACGAAACCATTAAATCCTGAACAAAATTCAAAAAATTGTATATACCTACAGTATCCCGTGCGAGTGTAGTAAACATTATGTGGGTGAATCATCTAGACCACTTAATGTACGATTAGGCGAGCACAAAAGTTATATTAGAAAAGGTGATTTTGAAAAATCTAAAATTTGTGAACATGCTTGGGAAAACGATCACAGGATAAAATGGGATTCAGCAAAAATTTTGACCAAAGAAGCAGACAGCAAAAAAAGAAAAATCAAAGAATCTGCAATAATTTTACTTAATGAAGATAAATGCGTATCAAATTGTTCGGTAGAATTTTGTTCAACTTGGTTACCAATGTTGAGAGAAGAACTCAATAAAATTAATATTATTTAGTATATTTTTCAAGATTTCTATGGTAAGTATCTATGGAAATGACATAAACAATTTTTATTTTATGCCGTGTTATTCTACACGTTACATAAAAATCTAAAGCTTAAACTTTGAAAAAGGAAACGGATATAGTTTCCGAAACGTCAGCGCAGTATTTTTGTATTAATTTAATTCCTATTAGTTGTCAAAAAACACCCTCTAACTGATCCTCTGACATTACGTCAAAGGCGTAGAGGTTATTTCCCAGTTTAAACTGGTTAATTTGAATATTTTTTAGATAAATCGAATTTTTTGGATATGAATCTCGAGGAATGTGGTAATAAATCCCAAAAAAGAAAAGGAAAGAAATAAATCATATATTATATAAAATTAATCACGTAATTTTCGTTACTACAATAAATTTTGTTAAGTACAGAAGTGTTAATTTTTTCTCATATAACAAGTATGTTAATGTTTAAGCAGAATGCAGCATTAATCAACAACTGTCTTGACGCCCTAGTGCAAAAAATGAAATACTTTACGCACTAGTGCATAAAGTAAATTGTACTTTATACATATAGGTATTTCTTAGTAATCATTTTGGTAGTAGAAAAAATATTGTATGCAATTCGTGCGTAAGGTGAGCTATTTTCGCTACAAGTTGCGAAATAGTGGTGTTTTAGGCACGCGACGTGAGATTGTCAAACGAGGCCGAAGGGCGAGTTTGACAACACGTCGAGCGCCTAATTTCGCGACATGTAGCGAACAAGATTTTTCGTAAAATCGTCATTATATTTATTTTAATACAAGAAATAAATAATAAATTAAATCGTGTCGAAAAGATCTTTTCGACACGCTTTCTAAAAAGCGTATCGAAAAGAATCTTTTCGACACGCTTTTTAAAATCGTGTCGAAAAGACAGTCTTTTCGATGTCAAAATGACAATCGAAAAGTCACTATTACAAAACGATTTTACGAAATACTTTTAGTAGTTTATGTCATTAGGACGAAAATCCAGTTTTTCGGGCGACTACGAAATATTGCCAATTCGTAGGAGTCCGAAAAACAGTTTTTCGTCTGTGTGTCATACAATATTTTTTATTCGAATGTAGGTACTTATGGATATTAAAATGATAGGGAAAATTAAAATATGTTCTTAAGATTTACTTGCTTTTTCTTTCTGTTCTTATTTGGGAAATACAGAAAGATGCCACAAATAACTTTTAGACAATATTTACTTGCTACCTCGCAAATTACACAATTTTCAAGTTTTTTCGTATAACAGCAGCCGTCTGAATTAAGGTCAGATATAATAAATAACGACTGCACAACTGCTGTCATATCAGTTTGCTTGAAATTAGTATCGAATTCAATTTATATAATATATCGAATTTAATCAATAATATACCTACTACATAAAATAATTACAATAAAATTAATGGTGAAGAATTTGTTGCGGGAACACCCCCAGAAGTAAGGAACCTAGCAAATTTGGCTTCGATGGATTTCATTCCAGAAAAATTAAAAATTATTTTGCCTGTCACTTTTCCGGCCTAGGCCGTAAAAGTCTTTTCAGGTCGTTTACTTGAAGTAGCTAGAAAAGTTCTACCTTTCGTTTTTGTTCTCTGGTTTTTGATATTGAGTAAGTATAAAAAATTAAATAAACTTCTGGAACTTTGAAACCCATAAAGGACATTTTTGATACTTATTTGAAGTTAAATATCTCAGAAATTATGAAAGCCTATTTGAACAGGAATCGAAGCATAGGGCCTATTGACCGGTCTTAAAGTAGATCGGTGTGTTTTGATTTGTAGCAACTTTAATTCCAAAATACAGGGTGGTAAATAAAACAATGCAAATTTTAACAAATTTCACTGCGCCACCATTTCTTTCCAAACAATTTTTTTGTTTTATCCTGGGTTTTAGAAGAAGCAGTGGCCCAATTGTAAAAAACAATTTTAGGGGTTTTTTAATAAAAGGCGTGGTTTTAAAGAAATTTTTAGTGTAATCAAAAAACTTCACAATCGGATATCGTCACCCGGTAGGTATCTCTAGAGCGATTATTCGAAACATGTTTTTTCAATTTATTGTTAGTACAAAATTCTTGTAATTTTTCTTGTTTTAGGAAAGATTTTATACAGAGTGAGAAAAAAGTATGCTTTTGATACTGCAAAAATAAAAACGATAATAAAATTAAAATTAAGGGGGGCTCTAACGCGGATTGCTTCTGCCTGACTGTGGGGCATACCAACTACTAAATTGCAAGAATTTTGTACTAACAATAAATTGAAAAAGCATGTTTCGAATAATCGCTATGATGAAATCAGAATGTTAAGTTTTTTGATTAAATTCAAATTTCTTCAAAACCACGACTTTTATTAAAAAACCCCTAAAATTGTTTCTTACAATTGAGCCACTGCTTCTTCTAAAACCCAGAAAAAAACAAAAAATTTGTTTGGAAAGAAATGGTGGCGCGGTGAAATTTGTTAAAATTTACATTGTTTTATTTATCACCCTGTATTTTAGAATTAAAGTTCCTACAAACCAAAACACACCGATCTACTTACTCTAAGGCCGGACAATAGGCCCTAATATGCTTCAAATCGCGTTCAAATTTCTTTAATATTTTCTGAGATTTTAACTTCAAATGTATAAGTACTAAAAATTTACTTATGGGTTTCAAAGTTCCAGCAGTTTAATTGAAAAACCGCAAAAGATAAATATAGGTAGGTACACATACAATGTTATATATTTATGAAAGGCTATTTTTATACTCTTTCATATCCCTGTAATAACATACAGCGTGCTACTATACAAAAAACACAAGTTGCGTTGCTCAATTGTTTTTCTGATATCTAGGTAGTGGCGGTAGATATGGCCCGGACGGTCATATGGCCCAATGCCCTTAAATTTTTATCCTAACCGCCTCAAACCCAACTTCTTGACGTTCACAGTTTCTTTCAATACGTTTAAGCGTCCTCTGTAAATAACAAGCCGAACTTCCGGCAATATCGGCAATACCGGCTAGTTTACATTATGGCGTCACAACAGGTGTTCGAATAATAAAGTTTAATGAAAGTGTTTTGGTGAAATCATCGGGAAACATTGAAAAACAAAATTTTGGAGGATCGACACTCTAAGTTACGTGTTACATAGTGACATATTTATTTTACTTAAAAATTTTGTGAAAGAGTTTTTTCTTGTTGCTCATAATGTGCACTACTCAACTGGTTATATGGCCCATGTATTTATTTCGTCACATTGTTTAAGTATTTTATCTTGATAGAAAATACTTACTTTACATTAGTGGAAAAAATTATTTTGCATTTTTTTAAAGGGCTAAGATTTATGTTAATTCTGTAAGTGCCATATTTTAAGATGGGATTGATGATATGGCCCATTGACTTTTTCTACAATTTTATTTTTTATTTTTAAATTTGCAATCTTTTTTATTTTTTTTTGTTGTCAATCTATTTGTCTATTATGTCTAAGCTCAATTTTCTTAATGAACCGTTCAATTAAAATAAATTTTTCTAGGGCCATAACTCCAACCCTGGTTGGGAATATGGCCCATTGACTGCATTTAAAAAAAAATTTTTTGTTTGTTTTACGTTTGATTTTTACAAAGTTTAATTTTTTTCCTGAAAGCGAAGGTGTTTACGCTTAAGTTCCTGTAAGCATTGTTATTTTTTTTAATAAAGTTTTCGAGAAAAAAAATATTTTTTTTAAGTGGGCCATATATGCCGCCACTACCTTATACCGTATTTAAAATCTACGTAAAAATTACTAAAACTCCTGTCTTTAATTTTTATCTTTTTCCAAAAATAACGAAGTTGAGGGGGGTGTAACAATACAAATGATCACCCTGTACACCAACACCAACAGATTATTGGAAAAGTGTTTGAAATAGAATAGAATACATTGATTAACCATAGCTAAATCTTGTTATAAGAACAATATGCCTAATATTATTTTCAATAAAACGTACACCTAAGTGGATTTTCATATTTCAAAATTTCGTATGCACCTAAAGAATTGAAATAATACTGAAATAAGGTGCAAAAACTAAGTTTTAATGACAGTTTTTTGAATTTTCAAAAATTGCTTCATTCAGTATGATTCTGGCTCAATTTGGTCTGGACTCTTAACTCAATTTGTCTTTCGACAATATACTACACTGTGTTCATTTGAAAATTCCTCACCCCCAGTATTTATACCCTACGAAAAATTTCAAATATCTCTGCGACACGTCGATTTTTGTTCGAGGAGGACTTTTTTTTGGCGTAAACAGAATCGTGATAGATTCATCCCCCTAACCCCCAGCAACCCCAACTTTAAAATCTTGAATACGACCACCCCCTTGTAATATCTACATCATTTTAAAGCGAATTTATTTTGAAATACAACGATACTGTATTTTTTAAAATCAGTTGAATTTTAGGGAAGTTCTGGACAAAATAACAATCTTCTATTTATTTTTTATTAATTGCTAATATGTAAGGTATTATTAAAGAGTAGGTATTAATAAAAAATAAATAGAAGATTGTTATTTTGTCTGGACAAAATAACAATCTTCTATTTATTTTTTATTAATTGCTAATATGTAAGGTATTATTAAAGAGTAGGTATTAATAAAAAATAAATAGAAGATTGTTATTTTGTCCAGTCTTCCCAAAAATTCAACCGATGTTAAAAAACATAGTGTATAGTTGTAAGTATATCAAATACACTTTAAAATGGAGTATTACACGGAAGGGGGGGGGATCGTATTTAAGATTTTAAAGTTGGGGATGAATCTATCATGATTCTGTTTACGCCAAAAAAAGTCCCCCTTAAAACAAAAATTGATATGTCGAGGCGATTTTTGAAATATTTCATAGGGTTAAAATACTGGGGATGCATGGGGCATTTTCAAATGAACGCAGTGTGTATATACTTAGAGGTACTTAATTGACGCTTTGAAGTTTGAGAGAAATCAATTTTCTTTCTAAAACCTCTTTTAACGTACGTTTTGGTGCACAGTAGTAGTCCTAAATGAGAATAAATGACTTTTATAATAAATAGATGGAATATCGACCGCTTAATGGGGTCTATAATTTATGGTTAAAATATGGAATAGTTTTTTTTGTTAGCAAGCGCGCAGCAATACAACGATTACTTACCTAAAAAAATAAATTCATACCGATGGATCTGTTTTCAATCATGTCTTGCATTAAAATGAAGCCTTAAAAGTTGCACGTCCCAACTTTTTCACCGCAAATCATTATTATTGTAAATGACGTAAACCACCTAGCCTGGCTTTGGTTAAATACTATTAAAGAATACATTTCTTTGGACATCTATATTTAAAACATTTAATTTATATAAACTCCGGCGTGTTTTTGATAAAACCATATTATTGTAGGCAGTTATTGCTATTCATTGAACCAGTGAATGCCATCAAAGTAACGAAAATAAACTAGCGGGAAAAAATTATTCCCCGCGTTTTTCGTACGACTAATGTAATTAACTTTAACTGGTACTTGGCGAAACAAAATAATTTCAGCAAGTGGATAGCACTTTGTTGATTTGAAAAAATCCGGCGTGAAACTGTACTTTCTAATAGGAATTGGTTTAAAATTTGCTGCCAGGAAATATACCTAAGTACTGAATATTTTCAAGATTTATTTTATTTAAAAAATTTACTTTATTGCGTGGCAGATCTCAAGTGCATAATTTTACGTTTTAATTATTATTTTGTCTCATAAAATGTCAAAGTTTAAATTTTTACACCTCCAATCTCATCCAAACGGTCCATTTGGATGTGGCATCTGAACTTAAAAGCGAAGCAGTTAATTATTTACAGCCATTCTTCACACCGCAGGATTAGTGACTGTAGACACCAGAATCGTGTACCCTAGAATAACTGTCTTCAGCTTCACTTATCGTGACTTAACGGAATTTGTTAGACTTAGTACAGTGTAAAATTTGCTCGCTCGCCAAAGTGTCTCGATTGGGCTGGGTGATGTCAGTTTTGTTTTGGAATTACAGTGTAGGTAAAATTTTATTACCTATTAAGATGCTAATATAGGTACCTACCTGTATTTGAAATCTTTATTTTTATTTGTTAATGGTAGAGCTTAATTTTTACAACCCTTCTAATTTAATACCCCGGAGTAATAATAATATTAAATATGCAAATCATGTCACCTACAGGTGAATAAATAGCCCTCGTTTTGGTCCTTAACCCTCACAGGATTTTATTAAATTTTAAAGATAATGCCACAGTTTTGTAAACGCAATGTGAATTTTAGAATAGCTCAAGGTATCCTTAATATGTTCAATTTTAATTATATTAATATTGTCAAATTTTCGTGAGTACCTAATTAAGTTATTTTTGGAAAAATGATATTTTACATTTTATTTAGAAAACACATATTTTGTTTATTTTGAACGTATCGTTTCGAGAGCGATGGCTAGTCATCAGCAAAACGGAAACATATAATTTTAGACTTTTTATTCAATTGAATCAAAAACATGGATTTCCATTTATGTTTGTCATACATTGAATTGTTTACTTTGATTGATTTTTGTAGTAATTGATAAAGCATGTGCGTCTTTTATAAATATCTGACGACCATTTTGTTTTTTTTGCTTTTTTTGTTTTTGTAGAATTTTATTTTTCCAAAAATAACCAATATTGTCACTAAAATTTGAAAATATTACCTACTAAGTGAATGGTTACGAAAAATTTTGAAGGAAATTTTAATTGGTAAGTAGTAGTAATTAAAAATTCAGTTCAATCGATGAAAGAGATAAAGCTGACCGGGGCTGTCCAACCGCATTAGTTAAATGATTCAGGGCGAAATCGAGAAAATTTTAAATTTTTTTGGTGACAGCTGTCCAACTTACAAATGTCAAAGTGACGTTTGGGGACGGTCGTTCCCCCTCCGGACCCGCCCGCGGTCGAATTTTACGATTTTTCGTCGATTTTCCGAAAAACTGTCAAAAGTGACATTTAAGTGTCAAAGTGAAGGGAGGGTGCTATCGACAAACCGAAAACGGCGTCGGGGTCCTGCGGTCGCCCCGAGTCCGAAAATGTGATCGGTTCCTCTCTGGGATCGAAATTTTAGGACGCGTAACGCGAGCGTAAACCGCGGTTGGACGGGTAGTGTAAACCGCGGGAGGACGGAGTTTAAAATTTTGAACAATTCTTCGCGTCTCGGTCATTTGAAAATTTCACAGCCGCGGATGAATATTAAGAGACGAAATTTTTAGGGACTCGAGAGGAAGGTGGGTTCTAGCTGCCCTGAAAGTCCGGTCGAAAAAATCCTCCGGGCAAGGGAGCGAGGGCCCCCGGAAAAGTAGGACTGCTTTTCGCGAAAATCGACCTTTCTAAAAAATTCGTATCTCGATCGGGGATGGGCGAAAAAGCAGAAAAACGGCTCGGCATTTATTCTTCTTCTTTCTAAAGGGTGCGTGCCCGAAAAATCATTAAAATCCGACAAAATCGCCCTTTTCCAAAAAATCATAACTCTCTTAGGAAGCAAAAATCGGGAAAGATAATTTGCGTCCTGGGTTTTCTAAATTTCATCTAGTTTACAGAAAAAAATACGCCGCCGCTCTCGCTCGAAAGAGGCGCGAGTTATTAAGCTCGGAAGGGGGGGCGTGTTTGAGAAATTACGTAAAATTGAAAAAACTGCGAAAACACGAAAACTTCAAACGCTACTTCCTAACGAAAATTAACCGCCGCGCCAGGCCGCCGTTCTGACACGCGGAGATTTTTGAAATTTTTCGTGTATAGGGTAAAATTACTGGGGGTGGAGAATTTTCAAATTAACATAGTGTACACTATTAGTGTTTGATGTTTTTCTTTACCTCATAAATATAATAAGATTACTGCGTTCAAAAGCTCTTAGGTTAGGGGTACTTAAATCCATGCTAATAAAGGTCAATAACCAGAAACAACTCCACAAATGGCATTAGTACCAGACTAGTATCATTATTCAACATATAGTAACCTGTACGTATTTTTATTATGAAACGAGAAGTCTAAGTTTACTTTATTGTAAGTATATTGCAGTTAGGTAGATAGTGCTTTCCTAGAATATCCCACCAAACTCCAGAATTTGTCATCCACGGGGAGTTCATTTATGATTCTATTGCTCGTCTAGCATTGCAGGTACTAAATCTATATAGGATCAAATAGATGTAAGTTTAATGTGAGAATGTTTGAGAACAATAATATACAGGCTCGTTGTATCGTTCTAAATGTTTTTGGATTTGGTAAGATATTTTTCTTGGTTGGTATATTTTAGCAAAATTACCGACAAGTCTATAGGATTGCTACTTTCTTTTGGCTGAGTGTTGGAATTTTTAGCGAAAAGAGAATTGCATCGTATGCGCTTTCTAAAGTTGACAACTAAATAACGAAAATGGCCAATAGGTGCGAATTGTGTTAACTCAAAAGTATTTTTAATTATTGAGCCTCCGAAAGAAACGGATTTTCTGGTGCGCTGGTAACAATATAAAACTATAGTAAATAAAGTCCGGTTATAACGAATTCGAAATATGTGTAAAAATATGGTTCGTTATATCCGGAGTTTGTTATAATCGGTAAAAAACACATTTCCTGGCTTTATTATTGGGTTGAAGTGAAAAACCAAAATCAATTCTCTTGTATTTTTTTATGAGGAATCCGATTGTAAGCTCGAATAAGCATAGAACCTCTAATATAAGTACGAGGTATTGTCAAAAAAACAATTTTCCAAATTTTTTTTTCACCCTGAATATTATTGCGGAAATCGATATAAACTAGGTACTGGACAATCGAACTGCATATTTGGATTTTTCTTCAAATTTTGGAATTATATATCTCTACAGGGAGGAATATTATGAGTTGCTGTTTTCGGCATTTTGTTGCAAATTTTATTGACAATAAGCGGTTTTATCTGTTGGAATAAGCATTTGCAATAAATATTGTATACAGCGCCTAATGCAAGACCCGTCCAAAAATGGAAAATTTAATTGACACCGAGAATTTACAATAGCGGTTTTAAATTTGATTTTGTTAAATAGTGGTAGGTAATCTACTGACTATTTGCAAAAACCAATTTGGTCACTTTTTCAAAATCTGCAATATTTAAAAAAATACAGTGATTTTGTTGTTTTCTTGAAAAAAATCACATTTTTCTCACTACTGACCTGTAACTTTCCACTCAGGTGTTTAATGGGATATTATTATTGGTTGGAACGTGTCTAGAATTGAAAATAATCAACGCTAATTCTACAAGTGTAAAACTAATTTTAGGTTATATGTTTGCCTGTTACGAGTAGGAAGTAAAAATGTCGTTCATACCAACAATGTCCCACACTCCCCTATAATCTAAATAAAATTGGAAAGAGTATTTGCAGCTGTTTTTACTGGGGTAGAATGTGGAAGATTTGAGTTTTCTAGAAACACTAAGCGTTAGCGTTACCGTCTTACCAGTAGATTATTTAAATATTGTTTAAATGTTATTTGTGGCATTTCATAAATTATTTCTTTCCTTTTTTTTTGGGATTTATTACCACATTCCTTGAGATTCCTATCCAAAAAATTCGATTTATCTAAATAATATTCAAATTAACCAGTTTAAAACTGGGAAATAACCTCTACGCCTTTGACGCAATGTCAGAGGATCAGTTAGAGGGTGTTTTTTGACAACTAATAGGAATTAAATTGATACAAAAATACTGCGCTGACGTTTCGGAAACTATTTCCGTTTTCTTTTTCAAAGTTTAGGCTTTAGATTTTTATGTAACGTGTAGAATAACACGGCATAAAATAAAAATTGTTTATATCATTTCCATAGATACTTAGCATAGAAATGTTGGAAAATATACTAAGGCCCGATCTTTTCATCTTCCCATTAACTTTATCCGGCAGTTAAAGTTGTTGATTTTCATTGTTGTAACAATTGTATCCTAGGTAAATAACTGCCGAATAAAGTTAATTGGAGGTGAAAAGACCGGCCCTAAATAATATTAATTTTATTGAGTTCTTCTCTCAACATTCGTAACCAAGTTGAATAAAATTCTACCGAACAATTTGATACGCATTTATCTTCATTAAGTAAAATTATTGCAGATTCTTTGATTTTTCTTTTTTTGTTGTCTGCTTCTTTGGTCAAAATTTTTGCTGAATCCCATTTTATCCTGTGATCGTTTTCCCAAGCATGTTCACAAATTTAAGATTTTTCAAAATCACCTTTTCTAATATAACTTTTGTGCTCGCCTAAACGTACATTAAGTGGTCTAGATGATTCACCCACATAATGTTTATTACACTCGCACGGGATACTGTATATACAATTTTTTGAATTTTGTTCAGGATTTAATGGTTTCGTTTTTGTCAATATGGATCTTAAAGTATTATTTGTTTGAAAAATTGTTCTAACGCCAAATTTTTTACCGACACGACGTAATTTCTCAGATAAACCTTTTATATATGGAATTAATGTCGAATAATGATATGCTGGTTTTGATTGCACCGGATTGTTAACTCTATTTTCAATGTTCATGAAAGTCTTATCAACAAATTCTTTCGGGTATTCATTATTAATTAAAATTTCCCTGACAAATTGCCTTTCATGTTTGAATATTTCATCATTAGAAGAAATTATTTTTGCCCTATCATACAAACATTTTATAACGCCTCTTTTAACGTCCAAAGACTGGTTTGAGTTAAAATTTAAATATCTGTTAGTGTGAGTCTATTTTCGGTAAACCTATTTCCAATTAATAAATGATTTTTATCAACAAGATTTCGGGATGGCAATGGGTTCCCCTTTGTCACCAATACTAAGTAATATATTTATGGAGGATTTTGAAAACATGTTGAAAATAATATTCATAAACCGGTAACTTGGTGGAGATATGTTGACGATATTTTTGCAATTTGGCCTCATGGAATAGATTTATTAAACAATTTTTTGGAAAATATTAATAATAAAGAACCATCCATCAAATTTACTCTAGAAATAGAAAATAATAATGAATTACCATTTTTAGATGTTTTAATTAAAAAAGTCAATAATAATTTTCAAACTAGCGTTTACCGAAAAAAGACTCACACTAACAGATATTTAAATTTTAACTCAAACCAATCTTTGAACGTTAAAAGAGGTGTTATAAAATGTTTGTATGATAGGGAAAAAATAATTTCTTTTAATGATGAAATATTCAAACATGAAAGGCTTGTCAGGGAAATTTTAATTAATAATGAATACCTGAAAGAATTTGTTGATAAGACTTTCATGAACATTGAAAATAGAGTTAACAATCCGGTGCAACCAAAACCAGAATATCATTATTCGACATTAATTCCATATATAAAAGGTTTATCTGAGAAATTACGTCGTGTCGGTAAAAAATTTGGCGTTAGAACAATTTTTCAAACAAATAATACTTTAAGATCCATATTGACAAAGACGAAACCATTAAATCCTGAACAAAATTCAAAAAATTGTATATACAGTATCCCGTGCGAGTGTAATAAACATTATGTGGGTGAATCATCTAGACCACTAAATGTACGATTAGGCGAGCACAAAAGTTATATTAGGAAAGGTGATTTTGAAAAATCTAAAATTTGTGAACATGCTTGGGAAAACGATCACAGGATAAAATGGGATTCAGCAAAAATTTTGACCAAAGAAGCAGACAACAAAAAAAGAAAAATCGAAGAATCTGCAATAATTTTACTTAATGAAGATAAATGCGTATCGAATTGTTCGGTAGAATTTTGTTCAACTTGGTTACCAATGTTGAGAGAAGAACTCAATAAAGTTAATATTATTTAGTATATTTTTCAACATTTCTATGGTAAGTATCTATGGAAATGATATAAACAATTTTTATTTTATGCCGTGTTATTCTACACGTTACATAAAAATCTAGAGCCTAAACTTTGAAAAAGGAAACGGATATAGTTTCCGAAACGTCAGCGCAGTATTTTTGTATTAATTTAATTCCTATTAGTTGTCAAAAAACACCATCTAACTGATCCTCTGACATTACGTCAAAGGCGTAGAGGTTATTTCCCAGTTTTAAACTGGTTAATTTGAATATTTTTTAGATAAATCGAATTTTTTGGATAGGAATCTCAAGGAATGTGGTAATAAATCCCAAAAAAGAAAAGGAAAGAAATAGATTATTTATTCTGCACTTTTATGTTGCTCCTGTTAATTAGCTGGCTAATTTCGTATTGTCCATAAATAATTAAAACGCATAAAACCAATAAATATGCCGAAATGGACATAGCGGATATTCCAAGAATACTGTGCAGGACTATTAATAGCGACCTATATGAGATAAGTATAGTACACAGGGAAACATTTATAGACACAAAATTAAATTTTCAAATTTACTATAGGGAATGTTAAACACATTAAAACACTTAAACTGGTTTATATTCCTGTGTTCAACCTAATACGCGGAAAGGATGAAAATAACTAATAAAGCAAAATAATAAACAGACAGGAGACTGAAGAAGATGCCAGCCAAATGAAAGCAGTCCTTGTCGAGCCTGGAGCCTGGAGTCCTGTCATTCATTATATGACTCTTGCCTGTTGGATCTTGCATAAAATTGACCAGTGACTTGAATATAGTTGATCGATTCAATGACTTTTTAGTCAGGGTTTATTATTTTTTGATACCCACTATAAGGCTGTTATCACTATTGTCACTTTCGATAAATGATTTCTAACTCTCTTTTTATTATATTTTTACACTATTTCAGTGATATTCACCTTATGGTTATTGCCGGCAGATTCATCTAAAATAACCGTTCGCTTTTAAGTACCTATACTCACATTGAACATTTTTTACTTCCAATTCTAATTCTTTGTTAGTTTGTGATACCCAGGCTGCTGTTCGTTGACTTTTGTGTACAAATGGCCAATCGTTCTCTAATATGACCGGTTACAATAGTTCGGTCAGAGACTCAAAATCGTGAGATTTAATTCTGATACTGCGTAGAAATCGACGATTTGGTGACCTTCTGGTTTGACGTGTGTAATCGCATTAGGGCGACGTCAGTACTATTGCTTCCGCTAAGTTCATTTTGTTCAGTTAAATAAACGCGTAAACCCGACATTTTGGTGGCCTGCTTTTTTGGATAGGAATTTGCAGGAATGTGGTAATAAATCCCAAAAAAGAAAAGGAAGAGAAAAAATAAGTGATTTATTGTATCGTTATAAATCCTGAATAAAACCTGTTATAATTTTTAATCCGAAACTCTTTTTCTTTATAGGTTAATACAGACCCCTGGCTTAACCGTTTCTTCACTGCAGTTACCGATGCCTCTATTATCCTGCCAATAGAGAAAAGTGGTGTGTGTTTCTACACTTTAAAACAGAAATTGGCGCCCGAGACACACCGTCCTGAAAGCATCGCCGCCCCTCAGGCGTCAAGTCAATGTAACCTCCTGAGAACCTCCGCTTAACGAAGGAAGGTTACAATATATTGGTTTTAGGTATGACTCACATTGATCATGTTTTACTTCCATTGCCGATTCTTTGTTTTCCTATAATATCCAGGCTACTGCTCGTTGACTTGTTTACAAATGAACAACCGTTTGTTAACGTGACCGATTCACTGGCTCCCATCGTTGATTTTTGCTATATTTTAACATTATTTCTTGTTATCCACTATATGCCTGTTCCCTATTTGAAAATGATCAATCGCTTTTAAATAAGGACAGCCACAATGGCCATATTTATTAAATTACCTCCAACGCTAATTTTTGTGCTGTTTTTATACGATTCTTTTAGTTTCTTTATGGTTGTTGTCAGTAGGTTCTTGTTCTAAAACGATGAAATACTTTAAATATAACTGTTGACATTGATCATATTTGACTTTCAACGTTGATTTTTGTAATTTTTTGACGTCTGTTGGATGTTGCTCGCTGGCCCTAATCTGTAGTTTAAAAAAAATTCCGGTTAGAATGGTTACTTTTGGTTTGTGACCTTCTAACGTTGATTTTTGCCATATTTTGCAATATTTTTAGATATCCACTATATGACCGTTGTCTGTTGTCTTGTTTAAAAATGACTAGCCGCATTTCAATATGTCTAATATTACTATTGGTTATTTTTGATAAAACTTTTAACAATGTGTTTTCATTAAGTTTTTGCCTAATTTCTTTGAAGTTTACCACTTGGTTATTGCCGGTAGGTCCATGTTCTTAATATGATAACTTTTTTAAAATATGACAGTTAACCTTGATTATATTTGACTTCTAGTGCTTATTTTTGTCATTTTAAATGTTGCATATTGACCTTAATCTATAGTTTTTATATGTGACAGGTTAAAATGGTTACCTACTTTTGGTTTGTGACTTGTAACGTTGATTTTTATGCTTTGACTGGTGTGTTGGCTCTTGTTCAAGAATAATCATTCACGTTTGAATATGTCCAACCACATTGGTCATATTTAAAAATTACTTTTAACCACGTATTTCCATTAAGTTTTTGCGCCATTTCTTTGATGTATTCACTACATGGTTATTGCCTGTAGGCTATTGTTCTAAAATGATGAAATTTTTTTAAATATGGCTGTTGACATTGATCATATTTGACTTTCAGCGCTGTTTTTTTTTCATTTTTTTGCGTTGATTGAATGCTGGCTGCAGACTGCAATCTAATTTTTTTATATGATCGGTTAAAATGGTTACTTTTGGTTTGTAAATTTGTACGCTGATTTTGCCATATTTTAACATTATTCTTGGACATCCACAATATGACGAGTGTCTGTTGACTCTCGTTTAAAAATGACCAGTCACGTTTGAATATCATATTGGTCATTTTGTATAAAACTAACGTGTTTTCATTAAGTTTTTGCATAATTTCTTTGATATTCACTACATGCTTATTGCCTATAGGCTCTAGCTCTGAAGTGACACATTTTTTTAAATATGACTGTTGACATTGATCATATCTTATCTCTATCGTTGATTTTTGTAATTTTTTGCCATCGATTGGAGTTGCCGATTGACCCCAATCTGTGATTTTTTACTATGTTCGGTTAGAATGGTTACTTTTGGTTTGTGACTAACGTTGACTTTTGCCATATTTAAACATTGTTCTTTTATATCCACTATTTGACCGGTGTCTGTTGATTTTTGTTCCAAAATGACGTTTGAATGTGTCTATTGGTCATTTTTTATATGGTTACTTTTGGCGTGTGATTTTAACGTTGATTATATTACCGTTGTCTGTTGACTCTTGTTTAAAAATGATCAGTCACTTTTGAATATGTCTAATCATATCGGTTATTTTTGATAACTTTTAACAATGTTTTTGCATTAAGTTTTTGTACATATTCTTTGATTATGTATCTGTAATCTCTAAAATGATGAAGTTTTTTAAATATGACTGTTGACATTGATTATATTTGACTCCAAGCGCATATTTTTGTACATTTTTACATCTATTGAACGTTGCCTGTTGACTTCAATCTGTAATTTTTTTATATGATCGGTTAAAATGGTTACTTTTGGTTTATGACTTCTAACGTTGATTTTTGTCATATTTTAACATAATTTTTAGACATCCACTATATGACTGTTGTCTTTTGATTCTTGTTTAAAAATGACCAATCACGTTTGAATATGTCTAATCATACTGGTTATTTTTAATGACTTTTAACAATGTGTTTTTGCACAATTTCTTTGATGTTCACCACATGGTGATTGCCTAGGCTCTTGTTCTAAAACGATGAAATTGTTTAAATATGACGGTTGACTTTGATCATATTTGACTTTCAGCGCATATTCTTGTACATTTTTACATCTATTGAACGTTGCCTGTTGACTTTAATCTGTAATTTTCTTATATGACTGGTTAAAATGGTTACTTTTGGTTTGTGACTTGTAACGTTGATTTTAGCCACATTTTAACAAAATTTTTAGGTATCCACTATATGACTCTTGTTTAAAAATGACCGGTCACGTTTGAATATGTCTAATCATATTGGTTATTTTTGATGACTTTTAACAATGTGTTTTCATTTTAAATTTTTGCACAATTTTTTTGATGTTCACCACATAGTCATTATCTGTAGGCCTTTGTTCTAAAATGTTGATATTTTTTAAATATTATGACTGTTGACTTTGTATTGGACTATTGGATGTTGCCTGTTGATTTTAATATGTAATTTTTTTTATATGACTGGTTAAAATGGTTAGTTTTGGTTTGTGACTTCCAACGTTGATTTGTACCATATTTTAACATTATATTTAGATATTTACTATATATGACCGTTGTGTTGTTTGAAAATTACCAGTCACATTTGAAAAATTCTAATGTTATTGGTTATTTTTGATAAGACTTGTGTTTTCATTAAGTTTTTGCCAAATTTCTTTGAAGATCACCACATGGTTATTGCCTGTAGGTCCTTGTTCTAAAATAATATTTTTTTAAAAATATTACAGATGACTTTGATTTCCAGTGCTTATTTTTGTAATTTTTTGACATCTATTAAATGTTGCCTATTGACTTTAATCTATAATTTTTATATGTGATAGGTTAAACTGGTTACTTTTGGTTTGTGACTTGTAACGTTGATTTTTATTATTTGACCACATTTTATATCCACTATTTGACCGGTGTCTGTTGATTTTTGTTAAAAAATGACCAGTCATGTTTGAATATTGGTCATTTTTTTATATGACCTGTTAAAATGGTTACATTTGGCGTGTGACTTTTAACGTTGATTTTTGTCATATTTTAACATAATTTCTAGATATCTACTATATGACCGTTGTCTGTTGACTCTTGTTTAAACGTGACCAGTCACTATTGAATACCTAGGTATGTCTAATCATATTGATTATTTTTGATAAGACTTTTACCATTGTGTTTGCATTAAGTTTTTGCACAATTTCTTTGATGGTTATGGTCTTTGATCATATTGAACGTTGCCTGGTGCCTTTAATCTGTAATTTTTTATATGACCGGTTAAAATGGTTATTTTTGGTTTATGACTTCTAACGTTGAGTTTTGCTATATTTTAACATAATTTTTAGATGTCTGTTGACTCTTGTTAAAAATGACCGGTCACATTTGAATATGTCTAATCATATTAGTTCTTTTGTTGACTTTTAACAATGCGATTTCATTAAGATTTTGCACAATTTCTTTAATACTCACCACATAGTCATTGTCTGTAGGCTCTTGTTCTAAAATGATGAAGTTTTTAAATATAACTGTTGACATTGATCATATTTGACTTTCAGCGTTGATTTTTGTAATTCTTTCTGTTGGATGTTGCTTGTTGACCCTAATCTGTAGTTTTAAAAAAATGGCGGTTAGAATGGTTACTTTTGGTTTGTGACCTCTAACGTTGATGTTTGCCATACTTCGATTGAATGCTGCCTGTAGACTCTAATCTAATTTTTAAATATGACCGGCTAAAATAGTTACTTTTGATTTGTGACTTCGTACGCTGATTTTGCCATATTTTCACATTATTCTGGAATCTTGGTATATTCACTATACGACGAGTGTCTGTTGACTCTCGTTTAAAAATGACCAGTCACGTTTGAATATCATATTGGTCATTTTGTATAATATTAACGTGTTTTCATTAAGTTTTTGCATAATTCCTTTGATACTCACCACATGGTTATTGCCTATAGGCTCTAGCTCTGAAGTGATACATTTTTTAAATATGACTGTTGACATTGGTCATAATTATCTCTCATCGTTGATTTTTGTAATTTTTTGCCATCGATTGGAGTTGCCTATTGACCCCAATCTGTGATTTTTTAATATGTTCGGTTAGAATGGTTACTTTTGGTTTGTGAATAACGTTGACTTTTGCCATATTTAAACATTGTTCTTTTATATCCACTATTTCACCGGTGTCTGTTGATTTTTATTCCAAAATGACCAGTCACGTTTGAATATGTCTATTGGTCCTTTTTTATATGGTTATATGGCGTGTCATTTTTAACGTTGATTATATTACCGTTGTCTGTTGACTCTGTTTAAAAATGATCAGTCACTTTTGAATATGTCTAATCATATCGGTTATTTTTGATAACTTTTAACAATTTTTTGCATTAAATTTTTGTGCAATTTGACATTGATAATATTTGACTTCCAGCGCATATTTTTGTACATTTTTACATCTATTGAACGTTGCCTGTTTGTTGACTTCAATCTTTAATTTTTTATATGATCGGTTAAAATAGTTACTTTTGGTTTATGACTTCTAATGTTGATTTTTGTCATATTTTAACATAATTTTTGGACATCCACTATGTGACTGTTGTCTGTTGATTCTTGTTTAAAAATGGCCAATCACGTTTGAATATGTCTAATCATACTGGTTATTTTTAATGACTTTTAACAATGTTTTTATTTTATTAAGTATTTGCACAATTTCTTTGATGTCCACCAGATGGTCATTGTCTGTAGGCTCTTGTTCTAAAATGATGAAATTGTTTAAATATGACTGTTGACTTTGATCATATTTGACTTTCAGCGCATATTCTTGTACATTTTGACATCTATTGCCTGTTGGCTTTAATCTGTAATTTTTTATATGACCGGTTAAAATGGTTACTTTTGGTTTGTGACTTGTAACGTTACTTTACCACATTTTAAAGGGGCGGGGCTAAAAGTAGAGGAGTGGGGGTGCCAAAGTGGTGGGGAAGGGGACGTGCCTGGAGTGGGGTAGGGGCGGGGCTAAAGTAGAGGAGTGGCAGTGCTAAAGTGGTGGGGGAGGGGGTGTCTGGACTGGGGGTAGGGGGCGGGGCTAAAGTGGAGGAGTGAGGGATGCCAAAGTGGTGGAGGGTGTCACAGAACTCCCATTCTTTATCTACTAAATTAATTTTTAGATATCCACTATATGACTCTTGTTTAAAAATGACCGGTCACGTTTGAATATGTCTAATCATATTGGTTATTTTTGATGACTTTTAACAATGTGTTTTCATTTTAAATTTTTGCACAATTTTTTTGATGTTCACCACATAGTCATTATCTGTAGGCCTTTGTTCTAAAATGTTGATATTTTTTAAATATTATGACTGTTGACTTTGTATTGGACTATTGGATGTTGCCTGTTGATTTTAATATGTAATTTTTTTTATATGACTGGTTAAAATGGTTAGTTTTGGTTTGTGACTTCCAACGTTGATTTGTACCATATTTTAACATTATATTTAGATATTTACTATATATGACCGTTGTCTTGTTTGAAAATTACCAGTCACATTTGAAAAATTCTAATGTTATTGGTTATTTTTGATAAGACTTGTGTTTTCATTAAGTTTTTGCCAAATTTCTTTGAAGATCACCACATGGTTATTGCCTGTAGGTCCTTGTTCTAAAATAATATTTTTTTAAAAATATTACAGATGACCTTGATTTCCAGTGCTTATTTTTGTAATTTTTTGACATCTATTAAATGTTGCCTATTGACTTTAATCTATAATTTTTATATGTGATAGGTTAAACTGGTTACTTTTGGTTTGTGACTTGTAACGTTGATTTTTATTATTTGACCACATTTTATATCCACTATTTGACCGGTGTCTGTTGATTTTTGTTAAAAAATGACCAGTCATGTTTGAATATTGGTCATTTTTTTATATGACCTGTTAAAATGGTTACATTTGGCGTGTGACTTTTAACGTTGATTTTTGTCATATTTTAACATAATTTCTAGATATCTACTATATGACCGTTGTCTGTTGACTCTTGTTTAAACGTGACCAGTCACTATTGAATACCTAGGTATGTCTAATCATATTGATTATTTTTGATAAGACTTTTACCATTGTGTTTGCATTAAGTTTTTGCACAATTTCTTTGATGGTTATGGTCTTTGATCATATTGAACGTTGCCTGGTGCCTTTAATCTGTAATTTTTTATATGACTGGTTAAAATGGTTATTTTTGGTTTATGACTTCTAACGTTGAGTTTTGCTATATTTTAACATAATTTTTAGATGTCTGTTGACTCTTGTTAAAAATGACCGGTCACATTTGAATATGTCTAATCATATTAGTTCTTTTGTTGACTTTTAACAATGCGATTTCATTAAGATTTTGCACAATTTCTTTAATACTCGCCACATAGTCATTGTCTGTAGGCTCTTGTTCTAAATTGATGAAGTTTTTAAATATGACTGTTGACTTTGATCATATTTGACTTTCAGCGCATATTTTTGTACATTTTTACATCTATTGAATGTTGCCTGTTGACTTTAATCTGTAGTTTTTTTATATGACCAGTTAAAATGGTTACTTTTGGTTTATGACTTCTAACGTTGATTTTTGCTATATTTTAACATTCTTTTTAGATATCCACTATATGACCGTTGTGTGTTGATTCTTGTTTAAAAATGACTGGTCACGATTGAATATGTCTAATCATACTGGTTATTTTTTATGACTTTTAACAATGTGTTTTCATTAAGTCTTTGCACAATTTCTTTGATATTCACCACATGGTCAGTGTCTGTAACCTCTTGTTCTAAAATAATGAAATTTTTTGAATATATGACTGTTGACTTTGGTCATATTTGACTTCCAGCGCATATTTTTGTACATTTTTACATCTGATGAATGTTGCCTGTTGACCTTAATATCTGTAATTTTATTTATATTTTGTGATGTTTTATACGATTTCCTTTATAGTTTCCATACGGCTGTTGCCTGTTGTCTCTTCTTTGCTTTTTGTCCTTTATTTACAAATGACCGGTAATTTTTTATATGACTGATCATATCGGCCACTTTTGGTAACTAATTTTTAACTCTGATTGTTACACTATATTTCTGATATCCACCATATGATTGCTTCCTGTCTGCTCTTGTCGAAATTAAATAAATATATAATTTCTCACAATAATTTCTCTAACAATTAATGAGAACGTACTAGCTAATTAGTTACCGACGCGAGAATAAATGGAACTTTCCGCCGATCTCCCGACAGCAGAACGCAGACGTAAACAAATAAGAGAGGTTTAATTAATATTCACACTTTAATTTCATTTAGTAACATAAAATGGAGAAAATAAATCGCTACCAGATCGGTATCAGACGGTGCGATATAAAGATTTAACCGCCTCAGTTTTAAATTTCAAACTCGAGTTACACCTTTAATATAGCTTCTCCTTCCTTCTCTTCTTCGCATTTAAATACGCTGCTCGATTGTTTTCTCTTTGTTTCAATGCTTGGGGAGCGAGTAATATAACGCGTTTCATTTGTAATGCAAAAATACAGAAAGAGAACCATAAATTATTGAGGCACTTACGTTCGCGATGCAAGAAACTGGCCATAAATCAGTGCGGGATATTATTTATTTTATTTGGATTTGATCAAGGACTTTGGTTTGTAAAATGGCGACTCGCATTTTGCGCGGCGGTTGTTTTTAGTTACTAATTGCTTATATTGGAAAAGTTCCTGTTGATGTAAGGGATATTTTTGTTTCTCACCTTGGAGAAAAATATCATTTCTGTTAGCTGCCTCAATTAAAAATCATAACGCATTAATTTTGTTATTGATGATTAAGGCCTTACGAGAGGTATAAGCGTCCCCTTATCTCGGTTACAAAAAATCCATCTCCCACACAACCCATTAATCCATAAACGTACGATACAAAAAGAAGGAACAGATAAGCTCGGTGTAGTATGTCGCGTGTTCGTTTGGATACAATTAAAGACGCAAAGGTCCTCGGGGAGCTTAAGCTGTACTATTCCCCGGGGGTATACCATTCTTAAAGTCCTTGCTGTGGTCCTTTGGGACCGTGAGGACTGGCGTTGGCTGGCCCGGAATATCCCCGTTCCATTCAAATGACACCAACGCGGTGATGAAATCACGGAAAACGTTATTAGTGCAAGGATGCCTGGAATAATTGGGTCCGAAGTTGATGCCCACAAAGTGTTAATTCTACCCAAATTGTACAGTGACTGTAGTAAATCAGATTAGGGTGAAGGATGCGCTGTTTTGTCATTCTCGTTATGCAGGAATTTACAAATATGTGCAATATTTGCCCAGGACATGTTTTTTAGGATTTATGAGAAATATGTGGTTTCATTTGTATGTTAGTTTTAAATATTGCTTCGAAGTTTATTATTTGCAAAAAGTTGTATTCTGATTTAATCCATTTACTAAAAAAAACTCCGTTGTTTTTTGATCATTTTTTTTAAATTTCGGTGAGAAGGTGTGCTTTTTATTTTTTCAATACTTGAATTCACGACCGGCAATGTCTGTGGAAGAAGTAGAGAAGAAGAAATGAAAAACTATAACATTTTTTCTTGCTTTTAAATGTATCTTGGGTTAATTTTAATAAACCGATTCAGGGTTGCTGATTTTTTTGATTTTTTTGGAAAAAATCAAATTTATCGGATTTATTTGATTTTAATAGGATTTCTTTTATTTAAATAACTAATGGCGTTATAATCATGCTTTATATAGTTATTTTCCTAACAAGTGCGGAAAGTGGTACTTTTCCGCACGCGACTGCCGTTGACTGAACGACGCGAAGCGGAGATCGGTCAAGCAGTCGAGTGCGGAAAAGAGTTTCCGCATGTGTTAGGAACAATATTTTTCCTAGGAGCGTGGTGAATACATTTTTTACTTAATTAAGAAACTAGACTCTACTTTAAAAATATGCTACTGTTTGATTTGACGTTTGTTAATTGTTATGTGACTGAGAAACGTCAAAATGAGACAGTCATGACTATATGCTACGTGATTTTTTGATATTTAAAGTTATAGGAGCTACTTCAAAAGAGTTAGTATAAATAGAAATGATTTAATTTCATTAAGTTTGTATAAAATTACCCAAAAATGCAAATAAAAATATAATTACTTTTCCGCACTAGTGCGGAAAAGCGTATTTTTCCGCACTAGTGCGGAAAAGTGCAACTTTCGAAACTAATATGCGTGCGGAAAAGTGATACTTTCCGCAGGCTCGTAGGAAAACTTATTTTTTATATATTTTAAGATAAAACAAACAATATAAATATATAATATACAGTGTTTCCCCGGATTGAGTTCCCAATAGGAATTTTTTTTTATTTTGGACCTTTTGACAAAAACTCACTCTTGATAGAAACTTCTGCTTACTTTGAAAATAGCATGCTAAGAGTGTTAATATTTTCTGTACAGGGTGACCGGAAAAGTCCATAATCTGGAAAAAACTTTTTTATTTTCGATTTATTGATCGCTCAAGAATAATGTCACTTTTATTTTGATTTAATATAAAGTAAAGTGGTACTTACTAAGAAATAAACAAATTAATCTGAACACACAGGGTTTTCAAAAACTTATTAAATTAAACTAAAACTTAAACTTTAAAGATCAACAAAATAAAACCATTTGGGTCTAATTTATTATTTCAAATCACTTTATGCTTTATGCGTTTAAATGTAAATAAAAGTTACGTTATTCTTAAGCGAGTTTTTTAATAAATACATACCTAAATCAAAAATAAAAAAAAGTTTTTTCTAGACTATGGAGTTTTTCGGTCACCCTGTACAAAAAATATTAATACTCTTAGCAGATATGATATTTTCAAAGTAGGCAGGAGTTTTTATTAATAGAGCCTTTTTGTCAAAAAATCGAAAATAAAAAAGTGTTTCCTATTACTCAAGCTGGGGAAACACTGTATAATAATAAGTAACAATAAAATAAATAATCAAATTCTAAAACAAATAACGTATAAAAAATTAATAAACCGAAAATAAATTCTACCTACTATTTTGGTACAATTATTATTCAATAAGTACAGGGTTAGTTTTATTAATGTAAACCCCCATTTTTATTATTATTTTTGACCGATTCAAAAACTTAAAAAACTGACCTTACACGGCTTTTTATGTAGATTCCACTTCTGCTAACGGATTGGCAATAGCGTTTTAAATATACAGGGTACGCGAAAAAGTTAGGTTTTTTTAAATGGAACACCCTGTATATTTCGAGAAATTTGAATTCCTCCAATCATTCTGATTACAAATCTATATATTGTATAATCGCTTTACTGGTTTTTGAGTTATTTTCACTTTATTATGGATACGTTGAAACAAAAGCATTATTTTATAAATTCATATAATAAATCAATAAATGGAATAAATCAAAAACAAAACAAAATATTTTCAACATAACACATAACCACCATTAACTTCGATATATTTCAGACAACGTTTAATAAAATTCGAACGGAGGTCAGACCTGAAACCATTAGATTATTTTCTTTGGAGAACGCTCAAAGAAAAAATTTACAGTGAACCAGTGGAAAATTTTAAACAATAAAAAAATCAAATTGATTAGCAGGAGTGGAATCTACATAAAAAACCGTGTACGGCCGGTTTTTTTATTTTTGGAATCGGTCAAAGATAAAAATAAAAATGGGGGGTTTACATTAATAAAACTAACCCTGTACATTTTTCAGCATTTGAGCAAAAACACACTTTTTGCCACCAAATCAAGCACAAATTGCAATTATTCTTTATTGAATTGAAATTCATTATTTTACAATCTTCATTTACTAAGAGTTGGGGGGAAACATTTATTATTTTTGTGAAAATTACTGTGAATTTGATTTAAATTAATGATTTAAAAAATAATAATTTGATTTAAATCGCGAATTAAATCACTGATTTAAATCAAGTGATTTAAATTAGGGCACCCCTGATTAAAATGCAATATCTTTAATACTCATTTAACCCTTCTGTCATTTATTTCCACCGCGTTCAGACACCGTTTTCCATTTTTATTAAATTTTGACATAAAATTTGAGACCAGCGAAGCGACCCAAAACACCCCTGTAGAATTTGCCATTTTTAATTTTGGTTGAGTTTTAATTTCAAATTCGTAATCAGGGACCCCAAAACCCCCACATATCTAATAAAAAAATTTAAAAAAAATTAGACTTTTGTCCCCAGTTGGCTTTTGAGGTCAGATTCATAATCTGTGACCCCAAAAACCTTATTTTATAAAATTTCAAGCAATTGTTTAAATAAATAAAAGAGTTACTTATACATTTTTTAAATTAAGAGTGCGAACTAAAAAAACACTTAATTATTAATAACAATTGAAAAAATAAAAAGTACGCCTTCTCACCTATGGGAAATTTTTCTGTACACCTTTTCCAAAATAAATTTAAAAAAAATGAACAAAATTGGTTTTGTGTCGACAATGAGAATTTTTTACGTTTAAATGAACTAATTGGTATATTTTTATTATTTTTCTTGTGGTTTTTGGATATAAGTATTCATTGAACCTGAGCTTCCACTTGAAATATCATACCTGTAAATTGGTAATTTTGCTTTCGGTTATATTCGAGGTTATATTCGGTTGGCACAAAATGAAAGTCATTAAAAAAACTTAATTTCAGTTAAGTAAAATTAATCTGCGAAAACCGCACCTCGATGGTTTTTTCGTTCCAGAACTGTTCAAGATTAAAACGGGTGAAACCTGTATCATTTTACTATTTAGTTAAAAATCTCTAAATCGAAAAATCTTCGGAAGCTGAAATTTTCCAGGCAGCTAGCTGCTAACACAAAATGATGCAAGAACCTTATTTTGGCTAAAATTTTCTATGGATGTCCCCCATTATGTAAGGCGTAAACGTACTTGTATGATTTGTATAAGTTTAGGTTCTCTTCCGCGTTGAAGACCACAAGAAGGTGGTCGAAGCGTTAAGAATTCAAAATAATCAACGCAGAAGAGAGCCCAAAAAATCCTTCTACAATGTCTGAGGGTAAGATTAACTCTATTTCCGTTTCCTTCCAGTGATTGACCAAATACCTTGTGTTGGAAAAATATCGCTAAATTAAAGTAATAGTTACTTTTGTCTTCACCTTCGTCATCCTTTGCCTTACAAGGATTTCGATCTTTTCTTGCGATCTTCTCTTTTGCTTGCTTCTCTAGTTGGGCATCGATAATTCTAGCATCAAGTGTGACTTTACCCATTTACTTAAGACCTAATTTTGATTCCTCAGTTGCTAGATTGGACAAGGTTACTGTAGACTTTCTTGTAGTTCTGGTTATAACGTCGACGTCATCGGCATGAGCTATGATCTATTCAGCAGGGATGGTTCCTCTAATTTTCAGATACGTTACTCAAATCATTCTTCCATATTAAAAATTTGACACGCCAGTGATAGATACATCGCTCTGAATTTTGATTCCAGACGTCAACTTAACCATGATCGTTTTTGCCATACAAATTCGTTTTTCCTACTGGCCATTTATTGCTTTGCACAGTTTTTGTCAATATGTTTTAATTTTTATCCTTACAAATGCTAGTCTTTGGAACCCCATACTTCTTGTCTCTTCCATGTTGATCATTTGGAATTTCTGCAGTTTCAATTATCTTATGGCGTTCTTCTGGAGCAAAGTGAGCTCTATTGTCCCGAGTACCTGGGTTTAAGGAAGGCCTTTGCGTATGGGTTTGGTTCTTCATTTAAGGTGTTTGCCCTAAATGTATAGGATATGTTTAGGAAGGGTTATTAGTTTATTACAGTCCAACTGGTTCTGCCTGTAGACAATCAACCAAATTATGGGTTATTTTGTGTAAAATCAGAAGAGAACCAATTCTCTTACAAAGTGAGAAAGGAAAATCTATTTAGCAACTGTTTATGTGGAAAGGCAATAGCCGGATATATTTCATCAATTTTTATTGGTAGATATTTTAAGTGACGACGCCGAATATTTTTAACACTGTTAGGATTTGCAGGTGCAATCCAATGCAAGTCGGGGTATTTACCCGCTGAGTAGTTGTTTCCTGCAATCCTATTCGGCACTATTACAATATTTAATATATCCTGGATTCTAAATAAGTGAGCCATATTCAAGTCTGTATTCAACTAATCCAATAGTTAGTAAATCCATCGATTGAGTGTCATCAAAACTATGCGAATTTCTAATTACAAAACCCAGACTATTATGTGAAGACAAGGCAATATTCTTAACATTTTTCTTAAAAACTCGGTTTCGGATTGAAAAAGCATCCAGATCTGTGAACTTAATTCCTTTAAGATGGTAACCAAATTACAAAAGATTATTTTTTCTACTAAAAGATGTGACATTACACTTGGAAACATTTAGAGGCAATTTATTTAAAACACAGCCACACACAATAGCTATTTGTATGACAAGGGAGAAAAGTGCATAATTTCCTCCCGCGGATAGTTAATTTAAACCTCGATTTAAACCGTTTTTTATTTTTATAAATAAAAATAAGTAATAAAAAATATGTTTCAAAGAAAAGCATTATTATACATTTTCAGGAAGTTTGTGTATCAATAAAAGAAGTCTATACACTACTATTACAGCTATTTAAAGTTTTTACTTGTTTGCTTCCAGAGGGAGCCAAAGTATTTTCCTCCCTAGGGAGGCAAAGTATTTTCCTCCCGAGGGAGGAAAAGTACTACTTTTCTCCCTGAAATGAGGGAGCAAAATAGTATTTTCTATGTAGGGAGTAGAAAAAAAAATTCCATTACCAAAAACCGGACCCATTTTTTCCGATGTATTTTGATGTTCTGAAACCGAATCCGGCCTTCTGAGACTCAGATGCTCAGGTAGTGTATAAATCATCTTTGTATCATTAAGAATTTCAACTTTTTAAAGAGAATTTTTTGATTTTGTAAACCAATTTTTTTATGTTTAAACCATCATCCATCAATACTTACGTCTTTGAGGTCGTTGATCACGATTTTGATGTCGGAATTTCATTCTGACGGTTGCCAACTGTCAAACTGACAGTTTAAAAATTCCAACATATTGAAAAGTTCCTTTTATGTGTAAATCATCGATGACCACGTTTTTGAGGTCGCTGATCACGATCATCATATTTGTAATTAATATACGAATCATGGACTGAAGGAGCATTGTGCACATTAAAATCTTAATCAATGACCTCAAAAACGTAGGTATTGATGGTTTGCACATAAGAAAAACTTCATTTCAAAATGTTGAAATTTTGACAGTTGGCAGCTGTCAAAATAAAATTGGGTCATCAAAATCATGATCAGCGACCTCGTGGGTATTGATGGTTTACACATAAAAAGAACTTTTCAAAATATTGTAATTTTCAAACTGTCAGATGTCAGCTGACAGCTGTCAAAATGAAATTGGGACATCAAAATCGTCATCAGCGACGATAAAAGCGTGAGTATTGATGGTTTACGCATAAAAAAAATTCTTTTGAAAATGTTGTAATTTTCATAGTCAGTTTGACAGTTGACAGCTGTCAAAATGAAATTTCCACATCAAATCGTTATCAGTGACCTGGAAACGTAGGTGGTTGGTTTAAACATAAAAGAATTAGTTTACAAAACCAAAAAATCTTTTTAAAAACTTTTAAATTTTTAATGATAAGAAAGAATTCTACACTATCTCGGCCTCGTAACCAAAAAATGATGCGTTCCTTTGAAGTTGTCCACTCGAATTTGTTTTCAGTAGAAAATGGTTTCATAGCATCTGCATATTATTATAATAAACAATTGACGTCAACGCAGGCTACTATATCATTAATAAATAAAATGAACAACAAGGGTCCCAATATCGATCCCTGAGGCACTACAGAAATACCGAGAAATTGATCAGATTTGAAAGAAACCATTGATCAGATTTGTTTATTGTCGCGAGTGGTGTTTGACCAAAATTTATTCGTCCCTTTTTTATGTAGTGGATTTATCAACTTCTTTCCATTCCTCAGTCTTTCAGTTCAGTTTCTCTTCCTCCATATTGTAAGTTGGTTCTAAACGGTTTCTATTTGTAGTCGGTTCTCCTGCTGATGGACTTTGGAAGTATATCTTCTGTTTATCATCATACCTTTTGTATTTTTAGGTAGGTATTTCTGATGACGGGTAATTGCCATTTTGACAGTTATTCTGTTAGTGCTCAGGAAAGTATTAATTCATGCTTTAAAAAATTATTTTCCATTTGAAATAGGTTCATAGGCCCCCAAATGTATATATTATATCTTGTATATTATATTCTATACTTACTATTATATTAATATCATTCAAATGACCGTTCAACCTCTCGCGTCTTGCGTTGTAAAAATAACAACAAACAAAACAAAATGCGTCGGCCTGTTCTCCAAGTGGCTAACAAAAATGTTGATATTTTTTATTTCGCCGGCCAACCCTTATACTGTTTATGACGGAACTCGATTTTTATATTCATGGCATAAAAAAAGTCCCGAAAAAAAGTTAATAACTTTTAGGTTTACCACAAGGATCATCATTCATAGGAACCATCGCCACGCCCACCTCTCTGTTTCAGCGTTCATCTGTTTCGGTTCAAGCGTACCTTGATTGCGCTGGCCCGACTTGGCCATAGATACATATACAGGGTGATTCGACAAAATCGGTCTGAATTTGTGTTAAAAATATATAATATTGCTTTCCAGGTGTTTTTAAATTATACCAGCTGTTTTTGCTAAACCATCAATATTTTGTAAAAATATAAGTATGTATAAGTATATTTTAAATGTTTAAAAATATTGACAAAAATCCGAAATTAAATGGTTTGATACAAACAGGTCAGGACCGATGCAGGATCTTCTAAGGACACCAAAAGTAAGGTGCCAGGAAATGCGGACTGATTGAGTTGATGTACTGGCTCACCAAATAGTAAGGTAGAAATGTGTTAATAAAGTTATTATTTATGCTTCTTCAATTCCATCTTTTTCGTTCGCGCCGATTCCCAATCACCCTGTATTAAGCGTTTGCTTACGTTGGACGAGATTAATTTTAAGATACGTGCACGCTATCTATAAAACTAGTATCGACAAGAACTACTGCTTTGGTTGCCGGTTAATGTACAATTAATAACTACTTGAAATATATTAATGTGTTTATTATTTAAATAAAATGCGCCCGTTCAGATGGCCTCGTTTAATTTGTACTCTGATGGTTGCTGGACGTTTATGAATACTTGCCGGGCTCCGATTCTCCTTGTCAAAAATTAATCTTCTTGGCTCGGAATTAATTCGTTTATTTGTTTATCGAATACGCAGCGGGCATGCACCCGAATTGTACAAGGCAATAACATTTGAACCAATTATGGTGGCAGTTTTTAATATCTCTTCGCCAAGGTAAATAAAGCCTAGCTGTATTTTTTTTGCTTGGAACTACTTGCATTCATCGCTTGAATTTTATTCCCATGCTCGCAGTTTCTTTATTGTTTTCAGTCTTCCAACGAGCCGCCCATGTCTTCGGACCCTGTTTAAAATAATGGGCAAACTCCTGATGGTCTTCTGTTTTTCAGCACCACCCCTGCTTCTTTATAATAGACGGTTAGATGCCAGCACTGTAATTAGTAGACTATGAATATTTTTGTGGTTATTAGATTACCTCTCGCATTATTGGTTTGGTAACGTCTTTCGAAAGGTCCCAGCGGCTTTGAGATTTTGCGTGGGCGATCCATTAATGCGGGATGGGTTTTCGGAATCGTTAAATTATCTATAACTTATGATGTGGGTTTACTAGCTGCTCTATTTTTTTTTTTGCGAAATGATACCTGTTTTTATTTCTGCGATTAACATATTGCCCACGGAAAATTAATAATTAATTATTAAACGGAGATGCTATTATTTAACACGTTCTGTTCTTGATTTCAAGATAACATACACATCCAAAGTAGGCCTACAGAAATAGAAAAAACGGTGTAACTAATTCGTTTCAGATAGCCGTAGGTAAAAACAGGTGTATTTAGTTATAAGGAATAAACCACTGCGATTCCTCCAAAATCAAATAAACAGAACATTGTTTAAAAGTCACTTTTATGTGAAAAAATCATGAAATTTGGAGTTTTTTTAAAATTGCAGTAAGACTGCAGTAGATTAATTTTTTTGAATGTTTCTGTTTACTAGGTAATTCCAAACCGGTTAATTTAAGCCCCGGTTGATTTCATTTCATTGATTATTTATTTAAATAATTGCCGAAAACCATCGAAATTTTCGAAAATTTCAAGCATTTTTTACTCTGAAAGGAAAAATGCTAGACTCTTAAAACTTTGGTGGAATATGTGTCTCATTACCTTCAACTTACAAAAAAAATTTCGTTTCAAAATATTTATTAGTTTTCGAAAAATTCTATTTGTTTATTAAAAACGTCCCAAATGTTTAATGAAAAATTGACCTATTAACGTTATCAAAAATAATTCAACTACAGCTCATTTTTTTCGTCAAGACGTCAATTTTACGAATCTGTTATGGGCGTATCGATTTTCAATAATTTTGACCGTCAAAATGGCGTTAACAACATTGCTACTTTTCGGGGCAGCGTTTTTTTGCAAATAACTTTACAACAAATGAACGTATCTGCACAAATCTTTCATATTTGAGTTGCTGGTATTTTTCTACAAATTTATAAAAAAAAATTGTTGCTCTGGGACATGTAGGAGCCGAGATAATTTTTTAAATTGTTTAATGCGCCAAACGTTTATTTATTAATATTTATGGCCAAAATTGAAACTGGTTGTTAATAAGATCTTGAATTTTGTGAATTTATCAAGTCCTATTGAAAACGGGCCCTTTTTGAGGTCAAAATATAATTTTTAATAATTAGTGATTTTAGAGCGTCTTCAATTTGTTTGGCTCAAGGGACAGGTGAATTTTTTATCAAACGAGTTTCAAATTGGGGTAGCGAGAAAAATTCGTCATATCTCCGTTATTTTTCGGCCAATTTCGACGTTTTTTTTTTTTATTTGGGGTAGCTCACGAAAATAATAACAATGGGCACATTTGCAATATCCAAATAATAAACATATAATTGTTATAAACAATTTTTTTTATTTTTATTTAATTTTTCCTTTTTTGGGCTTATGCAACTTATAATGTGCTAATGTATTAAATATAAATTTATAAAGATTATAATAATATAATGGTAACAATGCTGTAAAATCGTATATTGTTTGATGGAGAAATAGTTTGTGCATACATTGTTACCATTATATAATCTTTATAAATTTATATTTAATACATTAGCACATTATAAGTTGCATTAGCCCAAAAAAGAAAAAATAATAAAAAAAAAAATTGTTTATAACAATTATATGTTTATTATTTGGATATTGCAAATGTGCCCATTGTTATTATTTTCGTGAGCTACCCGAAATTAAAAAAAAGACGTCGAAATTGGCCGGAAAATAACGGAGATATGACGAATTTTTCTCGCTACCCCAATTTGAAACTCGTTTGATCAAAAATTCAGCTCTCCCTTGAACCAAACAAATTGAAGACGCTCTAAAATCACTAATTATTAAAAATTATATTTTGACCTCAAAAAGGGCCCGTTTTCAATAGGACTTGATGAATTCACAAAATTCAAGATCTTATTAACAACCAGTTTCAATTTTGGCCATAAATATTAATAAATAAACGTTTGGCGCATTAAACAATTTAAAAAATTATCTCGGCTCCTACATGTCCCAGAGCAACAATTTTTTTTTATAAATTTGCAGAAAAATACCAGCAACTCAAATATGAAAGATTTGTGCAGATACGTTCATTTGTTGTAAAGTTATTTGCAAGAAACGCTGCCCCGAAAAGCAGCAATGTTGTTAACGCCATTTTGTCGGTCAAAATTATTGAAAATCGATACGCCCATAACAGATTCGTAAAACTGACGTCTTGACGAAAAAAATGAGCTGTAGTTGAATTATTTTTGATAACGTTAATAGGTCAATTTTTCATTAAACATTTGGGACGTTTTTAATAAACAAATAGAATTTCTCGAAAACTAATAAACATTTCCTTTCAGAGTAAAAAATGCTTGAAATTTTCGAAAATTTCGATGGTTTTCGGCAATTATTTAAATAAATAATCAATGAAATGAAATCAACCGGGGCTTAAATTAACCGGTTTGGAATACCTAGTTAACAAAAACATTCAAAAAAATTTATATACTGCAGTCTTACTGTAATTTTTTAAAAACTCCAAATTTCATGATTTTTTCACATAAAAGTGACTTTTAAACAATGTTCTGTTTATTTGATTTGGGAGATATCGCAGAGGTATATTGAAATAATACAAATAGTTGAAAAATCGAACTAGAAATTTATTATCTGCTCAATTCAAAGTGAAAATTAGTAAATTAATAAATTTTCCCAATTTAATGAACTTTATAATAACTTTTTGGCCTAATTTCAATAACGTGTGCCTGCCTGTATGTGTATGGGCCGCTCTAAAGCATGCCCTTAAATTTTTTTTTAAATCAACAACTAATCAACCTCACGATAATTACACGAAAAAACAAGATCAAGGCTCAAAAAAATTCGAAATACGCCGGTGTTTACGTTTAATAATATTTCCCAGCGGAGGAAAGTAATGGAGGGAACGAAATGCAGGGACAACTTCCTCTTTAATCTCCTGTCAGTGCAAATCTCATATCCGGTTTCCATTGAGAAATTTCAGCGCTGAAAAATTCTTTATACGCAAATTCTATTCGCCTTAGAGCGAATTTGCATTTTTAACGTATAAAAGACTTTAAGTTTCTTTGGGAAATCTATTAATGTTTTCTTGACAGATTATAGATTGCTTGCTTATTCCGTATTTAACAAATTTGGTTCTTCTGTGTTTAAGGGTGCATCGAACCAGCGAATTTTGTACGGCCTTAAGCGATTTTTTCTCGTCTTAAGTTCTCTCACAAGGTTTATTATGGGGATAATAAGAAAAAGAGGGGGACTTTTTCACATTATCATTACTGAAAATTTGTTCATTTTAGTTGAAATATGAAGATGCAGTGGTTTTTGAAATGTATCTCTATTTCACAGCTGTTTTCAATTTTAACTCGATTCACTAATCACTGCCATGAAAAATTATCAACAGAGGGAAAAGATGATTTAAATATCCCAAAAATTCATTCACGTTTGGATACAGCTTCATTGATGGTTCAGACCAATCAGAGAGCTTCTGTAGCCTTTTTGGACCAATTGCTGAGATAAATTAGGATTCTGGATTGTCGAATGATCGTAGAATGGACCTCAGAGGCGACTAATTGTGCTATCTCACGAGAAATAGGTTATCTTTTAAACACTTTAATAACACAGATCTGCAAGGTTCAGTTGTTTAAGAATTAGAAGATGTTTCTAAATTTTTCGCGTACAATCCGAACCTGGCATCAGAATTTTATACCTATCACGTCATGATTTTGAGACATTTGAGGTTAAATCACCAAATAATGTCTTTTGGCTATATTTGAGGTTATGTAACAAAAATGAAAAAGATTTTAAAGCGATGGCTCTTTGAGTTTGAACCTTAAATCCAAAGTCGTAATGACTTATGGCATAATACCCATAAGTACCCATAATAGTAAACCATGAACCCGTTACCCAAGTCATGGAAAACCTAAATCCATGAACCAGAAGCCTATGAATTCTAAATAAAAAATCTGTAAGCCCTTCAACCAAATCAGTTCCACATACCGTAAGCACACAAACCAATCAAAGCCAAAAATTTCCCAAATCCATAAATCTTATCTAAATCCATAAGCCCATCCGTACCTTTATGAGCACAGAGGAATAGTTTATGGCTTATTGCTTATGGATTTTGGATTTAAAGGTTTGGGTTTATGGTCATGGATTTAGGGTTTATAGGCTTATGGTTTATGGGTTTAGGTTTTATGAGTTTAGATTTTATGGATTTACGGTTCATCGGCTTAAAGTTTATGGGTTTAGGTTTTACGAGTCTAGCTTTTATGGATTTATGGTTCATAACCCCCAACTTTATGGGTTTAGGGTTTGTGGATTTAAGGTACATAAGTTTATGGGCTAAAGTACTATGCGGGGTTGGGATTTATAAATTTATGGTTTATGGGTTTATAAGGTTTATAGGTCTAGGATTTATGATTTATTAGGTTAGGCTTAGAGTTAGCATTTATATGTACAGGTTATGTGGGTGCACGATTCATTGGAATTTAAGTAAACCGGTTTATGACTTATGGATTTAGGGCTTATGGGTATAATGACTTTTGTTTGACACTGAGACTCAAAGAGACATCGCTTTAAAATCTCTGGTATTCATTTAGTAACTTTTATAAATATTCAAATTTATTCATGTTTAAAATTCCATAACTTTAATGAGAAAAATCGCTTTTTATTAGTATGGTAGAAGGTAAGTTTAAATTTGGCAAAGTTGCGCATTAATTTAAACCTACCAATGTGGCCAGAGCACATCGCCTGCAAGGCCCAAAAAACGCAGAAAATTTTTTTTTACAATATATGCCGTTAAGAAACCAAAAAAATATTTTTTCGTTTTTGAGATTTTGAAAAATCTTAAATTTGGCGTTTTTGTTTTCATTTTTTGTTAGACTTATTCGAAAAATAATAAAAAACAAAAGCAGTTTCTTAGAGCAACTTTTCCTGCTCTATAAGTGGTAACAGATTTTTAATACAACGTTTCGTCTTCTTTAAATCATTATCAACTTTTCTATTCCTTATGGACGCCATGTTGGATTTCTGTATCATTTGATGCAACGTTTTTTTGTGGTTTCAAAAATGTATGTCATCTAAAAGTCTCACATATTCTCACTTTCTTGACTGTCAAATTAAAGCAATAAAGTGTAAAATTAAAAACTGAGCCGAATTAGACTTTGGTAGGTAATGGAATGAATACAATATATAAATAATTTATTGATTATTACGTATATCTAAGCATACCTACATACTGTAAGAAAGTCCTTTTTATTTCAAATTTTTACTTTATTTATAACCATAATGTAGTCATATTTTACATATTTCAAGTAAAAAAAAAAAGATATCTAATGGTGTAAAATCCAATATGGCGTCCATAAGAAATAGAAAAGTTGATGATGATTTAAAGAAGACGAAACGTCGTATTAAAAATCTGTAACTACCACCATGTAGAACAGGAAAAGTTGCTGTAAGAAAGTGCTTTTAGTTTTTTAATTACTTTTTAAACAAGTCTAAATAATGACCGAGTCGGAAACAAAAATCATTAGTTACTAAAACCGGTCAAAATGTTAATCCGTGTCCGTTTCAATCCGTTTCTTTTTGCAATATAGGCTAGAAATTGCAAGTAACCCATTTCCGGTTGTTGATGCTACGAGTCAATGTTGCTAATTACATAATACGCTCGACTTCAGTAAGTAACGTTGTGAATACGAGTTCTTTGTTTCAAGTCAGTACGCCCTTTAACGCGCCGTCTGGATACGCCATAAAAGTAATAAAACGCCGGGAATCAGGCCAGTCCGCATCAGTCGACATCAGTCCAAGATCAATCCGAAGCAGTCCGCATCAATCCAAAACTGACACCTCGCCACCGTTTTATAGTAATAATTTTCTTGAAAATAATATTGGTAAGAATACACCGTGGTCAGCTACTATCCGTCCGTACCGCCTTCAGTTAAGTATAGATATTCAGAGATCTTATTGTTTGTGAGTACCGCTGTATTATACTACTAAATCAAACTAGAGCTAATTAGTAATTCCTCCGTTGGTCTTTTGTTTCATAAAATATGCATCGGCTGGTTAGATTTGCTCGCTCGGGCAATCTTTAAGGCTTCAGTGCATAAAGTTTTACCGGAGAACTTAAATTATAAAAAATAGTCCTTGTTAAATAGCTCTACGTTTGTGGCAGTAGTTCGCCGTATTGTAAAACCCTCTGTGTAGACAAGAATATCTATAGCTAACCGACTGCCCGCCGTTCATACTATATCCTGTTGGAAATTCCGTTTGCTTGCCGTCCGAAATCGTTTCAAGCCGCGAAAACAGACACCGGTTATCAAAACTCACCGTCTTCCGAAATAAAATCGCATTCACGTGTATAACTCTTGATTGCCAGCCCGCATATTTATTATCATTATTAAATTTGTATACACTCGACTGCAAAGTCGCTGAAATATCCTGTTTATTGATTTATTCATTACTGTTTTAATAAAAAAATATGTTGGTATAAATAGGTAAAATTCGCGAGTTATTATTTCAGTCGTTTATTTCTAATTAACCCGTTTGAGAAATTGTCCAAGTCCAGTTGGCAAGGCAATCATCTTAAGACTCTGGACAAATAACCGTATCTCCATCTGTAAGCTACCCCTAAACGTTCTCCCCTCGGAGAACCAAACAAGTGCTGTTCCTTGCACTTAAAAACTAAGGAACTGGCGCCTGAGTTTCCGTCTAAAAAGTGTTACACAGCCAGAGAGTTCTGTTTGTAAGTAGCCAGTTACAAACATTACAGGTTACGTAAGTGGACATCACAATACATCAAATCCAAAGCTTACTTTATATAAAATCAAAAATAGAATTTCGCAGTGATCTGTTACTTATGTTATTCAGTTTTTTCACATTTTTCCATGCCATTTTTTAACCAAATGTCAAATTGTAACATCGTTGAAATAAAAATTTATGATGAACGAAAAAAGCAAATTATGGTATTTAGGGTATTTCTTTAGGGTATTTCTTTTAAAATAAGAAAGTTCATGTCATTTCCGGCTAGACCGGAAATAGCATTTTGTGTACAATTAAGTCATTAAAATTTTAGTGACCTATTGTCCATCTTCCAAATTTCAGAAATCTATCTCTTAATATAATCGAGTTATTCCGTAGACAATACATTCGTAGCCCTCAGGTATATTAAATATTTTGTGTAATGCTGCATTTATATAGTACAAAGCAAATGAGAGCGAAAATAAACAAAATTAGCAATTATAATCAGGTGACTTAGTGTAATTAAATTAAGCAAAAGCGTGTCGAGCAAAGCTTAGTTAAACCTGTTTGAGATGTAATAATAACGCTCTTGAGCTGTGCAGGTACTTCTTTCGAGATATTCTTATCGTCTCGTAGTCTAGATCATTAACTTTTTTACATTTTAATCCAAACAATCAAGTTTTACTGCAGGTATATTTTATAATAGTTTAATAGCGACAACGGTCCTGCACCGGTTTTTTGGCCGAAAAATGCGAAACAATTTTAAAACTCACGTTTTTTCCTCGACATTTCTTTTAAACGTAATTACAGAAATGTGTTCTTTGCATAGACAAATTAATCTCGGATTTATTTATGATGTTTTTAGTGCTTTAATGTTGTAACTGTATCGCTAATTGATCAAACCATTTGCCTCCAAAGAAATACGTGGTACAATTTAATTTCGGGTGTGTATTAGATCGTGAGTTTCAACCGTTGACGACGCCATTTTAAACATGATATACGATTGCAACCAGACTAAAATATATTTTTCTAATTTTGACATATAAACTTACACTTTTCAAAACTGACGTAAGTACGACAAAGTTAGGAAAAGTTCGTTACATCCAGTTAAGAAAAAATAAAGAAATAGGATCAACGTACATAATTATATTCAAAACATAATACAAGTTTATATGTGTCATTTTGCAGGAACTCGCTTCGCTCGTACCGCAAACATCCACTTGTTACACAAAATAAATTCTTTCGTAACTGGTTACATAAATAGCTATTATATTCTATTCTATTCGGTTTTATAATTGTCTCAAACTGTTAGAAAAACCATCTGTGCACTTGTGTAAAAATGTACAAAAACCCTTATAGTCTAAGCAATAATCGTTTGTATCGAGAATAGATGAAAATTATTATTGTCGATTGACCCCAGGTTGTCTCGTTTCTCAATTGTACCTGTCGGTTTTGGCACACAGTCAATTTACGAACATTTAACTCTTCCATACAAAAAGGGGGCTTAACAACTAAATTCCTTGCACTGTACCGAGAAAGGACAATTCACCACTGTTTGACTAACAAGGTATCATTGAACGGATTAAAATTATCCATTCCTGCCCCTTCAGGGATTATTTCTATTTCTTCCATTGTCAGTCCACAAAAAAGGATCATCCCTTCCTTACAACAGGTAAAGTCATTTGCATTTTAAGGAATTATGCGTATAATTTTACAGCCTATTTTAGAGCTCTGGCAAACCTGTGGGCATTATCGTGTTATTGAGAGGACGCTAAGAGAATGACATGTTGTCAAACTTGTGGGATGAAGGGTAGGAAGACGGACAAAGTGTTTTTATTAAGGCAACAGTGTCGACAGGATGTCAATATTGAGCTGCAAATCATTTCAGGAGTTAAGTTTTTGGTGTGCTAACAGCAGTATATGGTTGGTTAAATAGAATATGTCAGTACAGACGTTGAAAAAATGTAATCCTGTAACCATGTAACAACGTAGAATAAGTTACTTAAATTCTTGTCATATTTTCCCTATTTGGTTTTCTCTGTTTCCTTTTTTTTGTATTTAAACGTCATAGTCCATATTGTTTGTAGTTTATTTGTGGCGGATAGTTAATATTCATTGAACTTAATTCTGGGAATCACGCCAAATTCTAAAAAATAAATAGAAATAAGAAAATTGCCAAAATATAAGATAAAAGTGTAGTATCAAAGGCAAACCTCAACAGTTTGCCCCAAATGTCATAGTCCAGGAAAGTTAGACACAAAAAGACGGAATAACCGAACTTTTTTACTCTGCGATTTTTTTATAGAAAAGTGTGGGTTTTAAGGATAGAAAATATATGTCTCACACACACAACCACCAGGATTAACATACAGCGTTTTGATATATAGATATATATATATATATATATATATATATATATATATATATATATATATATATATATATATATATATATATATATATATATATATATATATATATATATATATATATATATATATATATATATATATGATTTTTCGCGTTATTTGACCAAAAACTCCCAACATCTCTAAGAAGATGCATATTTTCGAAAAAAAAGTTTTAAATAAAAGTTGTTCAAAATTAAATTTCCAACAAAATTGCTTCTGTGAAATATTTCAATTTTCCCAATAGTTTTCCCGTAAAAGCGGAAAACCGCATGTAACAAAAGTAAGTTAGAGAAAAAATTGCGGAAAATTCTTAAATTTAAATTTGATGACTATAGGAAAGGAATTTTCTAGAGCAGCAAAGGTATAATAAAAAAATAATTTTTCCATCAATATTTAATATGAAAAAATGACTTTTTTTATACATTTTATTTTGTTTTTATTTATTTATAATTAAAAAACAACTTCTTTATTTATTATTTTTAACAATTTTTTATGGACTTGCATGTCTAGGTTTTTTATATAAAACTGCTTCATCGCTGTCGCATTCTTCGTTTTCTTCATCTTCTTCGTCATCTTCGTTATCGCCTTGAGATTCTATAACATCATCTTCCATAAACAAAAACATATCAGGTTCAATTTCAACAACTTCATCTTCATTGTCAGATATACATAACTATATTATTTTCATCTACTGTATTATCAATATTATCCTCCTCAGTTGTAGAAAACTGGGTTTAATTCAATAAAGATTGTAAAGACGTGGACTGTTTGAATGTGGAGACGGCCATAATAAATTAAATCCAAGTAATTTCTGATACTGAGAATAATATTGATAATCCAGTAGATGAAAATAAAATAGTTATATATCTGATAATGAAGATGAAGTTGTTGAAATTGAACCTGATATGTTTTTGTTTATGGAAGATGATGTTATAGAATCTCAAGGCGATAACGAAGATAACGAAGAATGCGACAGCGATGAAGCAGTTTTACATAAGAAATCTAGATATGGAAGTCCATAAAAAAATGTTAAAAATAATAAATAAAAAATGTTTTTTTTTAATTATAAATAAAGAAAAAAAATAAGATTAATAAATAAGTAATTTTTTCATATTAAATATTGATATAGAAATTATTTTTTTTATTATACCTTGGCAGCTCAAGAAAATTCCTTTCCTATTGTCATCAAATTTGAATTTACGAATTTTCCGCCATTTTCTCTAATTCACTTTTGTTACATGCGGTTTTTCCGCTTTTACGGGAAAATTATTGAGAAAATCGAAATATTTCATAGAAGCAATTTTGTAGGATTTAATTTTGAACAACTTTTATTTGAAACTTTTTTTCGAAAAAATGCATCGTCTTTGAGATATTGGCAGTTCTTGGTCACATTTGAAAGCGGGCCACCCCTGTAAAGCGGCTATTTTAGGTCCGATTTTGATCAACTTTTTTTTAGATTGTTGCTCATGGAAAACTGCATTTTGTGGCAAATTGTTAGATGTATCGCAAAAATCAACCTACTTTGCAATTTTTTGGCGAAAATTCGAGAAGTCATATTAGCGATTTTTTTACGTAAAAACTAAGTACGCCACTGTGTTCAGCGTCCCCTAAAATGGGTCTGTACCAAATTTCATAAAAAAATAAAAAATCGATATTACTTTTAAAAATTAATTTATACCCAGAAATGCATTGTGAACATCAAGTAACTCATGAAATAAGTAAATAAAAGCAACTCATAAACAAATTATTTTATTGAGACGATTTGATCATTTCTGGGTATAAATTAATTTTTAAAATGAATAATATCAATTTTTAACATGCGATATTTTTTTATGAAATTTGGTACAGACCCATTTTAGGGGACGCTGTCAAGAAATGTCTGTTTTTGCTTTAAATATTACCGTCACTTGGGTACACCCTGCCGCCGCTTTTTAGTAAGTATAACTTCCTGTTTTAGTTAAGTTAGTATTGAGTTGTAAAAAATGCGCTGGTAAACAAGCAGTAAAAAAATTAATTGATTAATTTTCGATAATCCCCGGTATAACTAAAATCCGTGAATTATTATAAATAATGACCGAGTCGGAAACAAAAATCATTAGTTACTAAAACCGGTTAAAATATAAATCCGTGTCCGTTTTAATCCGTTTCTTTTTGCAACATAGTCTAGAAATTGCAAGCAACCCATTTCCGGTTATTAATGCTCTGAGTCATTGTTGCTAATTACATAATACGCCCGACCTCCGTAAGTAACGTTATGAGTACGAGTCCTTCGTTTCAAGTCAATCCGCCGCTTTAACGCACATCCTGAATACGTCATTAAAGTAATAAAACGCCGGAGGAACGTCCAGAAATCAGTCCGAAGCAATCCGCATTAATCCGCAGTCCAGAAACCGTCACACCTGACACCTCGCCACCGTTTTCACTTCCGTCCGTAACCGCCGCTACGAATTATAATAATAATTTTCTTGAAAATAATATTGGTAAGAATACACCGTGGTCCGCTACTATCCGTCCGTATCGCCTTCAGTTAAGTATAGATATTCAGAGATCTTATTGTTCGTGAGTACCATTGTATAATCCTCAGTGCATAAAGTTCTACCGGAAAACTTAACTTACGTCGGCGGAGAGAGCACTTGCCGTTCGGTTGGCTTTCTTTTGCATTGTAGGCCCTAAGTTTAAGTACCTTCAGCATTCAAGGAAAAATACTCCTTATTAAATAGCTCTACGTTTGTGGCAGTAGTTTGCCGTATTGTAAAACCCTCTGTATAGACAAAAATATCTATAGCTAACCGACTGCCCGCCATTCATACTATATCCTGTTGGAAATTCCGTTTGCTTGCCGTCCGAAATCGTTTCTGTCGCGAAAACAGACCCCGGCTACCAATGCCTAACCGCCTTCCGAAATCAAATTATATCCACGCGTATATACTCTTGCTTGCCAGCTCACATATTATTATCGTTATCAAATTTGTACACACTCGACTGCAAAGTCGCTAAAATGTACTGTTTATTGATTTATTCATTACTGTTCTAATAAATAAATACGTTGGTATACACAGGTATAAAATTCACGAGTTATTATTTCAGTTGTTTATTTCTAATCCTTTTGAGAAATTGTCCAGTCCAGTTGACAAGACAATCATCTTATGACCCTCTGGATAAATAACCGTATCTCCATCTGTTAGCTACCCCTAAAACGTTCTCACCCCGGAGAACCAAACAAGTGCTGTTTCTTGCACTTAAAAATAAGGAACTGGCGCACGAGTTTCCGTTTAAAAAGTGTTACAAAGCCAGAGAGTTCTGTTTGTAAGTAGCCAGTTACAAATAGTACAGGTTACGTAAGTAGACGCCATCACAAGACATCTATCAATTAGCCATAAAATGCAGTTTTCCATGAGCAACAATAATAAAAATCGGACCAAAAATAGCCAGTTTACAGGGGCCCGCTTTCAAATGAGTCACTCTGTATATACAGTGTGGACAAAAAGTCTGGAACACCTAAAATATCGCAAAATACGTTTTTTTTTTCGAAAAAGACGCTCGACGGGGCCAAAAGTTATTTTAAATTTGTCGTCTTTTGAAATACGCCTTTTTGCATTTTTTTCGAAACTTTTTTATGAAACATATTAAAATTTTTATACTACAATACTCAAAAAAATGTACTCGTCCATTATATTGAACAAAAAATAGGGGTTGCCATTTAAAAAAAGGCGCCCCCTTGGCTTCTTCAACGTACGCCACTGTAAATAGAATTAAAGTATTTCAAAAGACGACAAATTTAAAATATCTTTTGACCCCTTCGAGCGTTTCTTCGAGAAAAACGTATTTTGCGAGATGTTTCAGGTGTTCCAGATTTTTTTTCCCCACTGTATATCTATATCTCAAAACGGGGTATGTTGCTGGTGGTTGCGTGTGTGACATATATTTTCTGACCTCAAAACCTACGCTTTTCTATAAAAAAATTTCAGAGTAAAAAAGTTCACTAATTTTTTCCTTATCTTCCTGGACTATCAGTTTCAAAACCTATTTCCTTGAATGATTTTTCGCCATTAAAGATTAAAAACAAAGTGAAGCTAAAACCCTCCTTGGGACCTTTGTACATTATTTCAAACACCTTCGGGGAATTTTAAAACAACTTCCATTAAGACTTTGATTCAACATAACTTTTGTAAAGTAAAAGTTGTGTTGGAATTACTTTATAATAATTTTGATTGTGCGGCTTTCACGAAGCTGATGATTTGTAAAAGAGTTTCCGGGCTTCTCTTCCGCGTTGGTTATACGGAATTCTGGACGTTTCCACAATTCTATCGTGGTCTTCTGAAACGAAGGATTATCGAAACGTCTAGAATTCCAAATAATCAACGTAGAAGAAAACCTGAAAACTTAAAAAATATGAAGTGTGACATACCTATTTATATTGATGTTCTACTTCTGAATATACAAATATAAAAATATTTGTCTACTGTACTTTTAAAAAAAAATTTAATGCTTGTGGGTATTTGGGTAAATAGAAAAATAATTTAGACTTTGACAAATTAACAAATTTTGATTTAGTTTGAGTACCTATAGTTTTCGAGAAAATATGGCGTCCTGCCCATTTCCGCAATTCCGTTTAAAGCACCCATTTCGTGGTTACTCTACGATCCGCGCTTTTCCAATAATGTAATATTCAACGGCGATATCATTAGCGTGGCCGCTATTATTATTAGGTTTTCCATTAACGTTCCCGGTGTTTTTATTGTCTTTTTCATCCTTTCCTTTCGGCGGCGAACCGTAAAGAGTGCTCTGGGAATATTTTCTTTGGCAAAGTAGAAATAAAAGAAGCGCAGCCATCGCTGCCGGCGATTTTCTTTAGAGGTGCATCTGATTGGACGGGGAAACTCTCCGAGAAAATTGATTTTTGTGACGTAGACTTATGCGAGGGATATATAGTTATGTATACGTGGCTGGATTCTTTTTCCTTTGTAGCCAGCGAGGGATTTGAATGTGTTCGATTGGCGATATCGGAGTTTTCAATCGATAGCCGTGAAATTAGACGGAACAAAGTTTAAATTCATTAGCAGAGTGAGGTGTTAATGTTTACGTTTGAGGGTGGGCGCAAAATCACCAATATTAGTAATTCGGGTTGTGTTTTTTTTTTTGAAGAAATATGGCTAGTTTATTTTAGTATTTCTAGAACCCAACAAAGAATATAGCAAACAATTTTTATTTAATATAATGTACAAAATTAAAAATTATGGAATTAATTATCTATAGTAACTGAACTAGTCATACTATTTATATGTATTATTACTATTAATAATACAAGAGTTAGTATAAACCTAAAGCGATTGTTTTAGACGATCCGCCATTGTTTCTATTAGGTCAGATGAGAATCTAAACGTTAATGTCAGTTTTCTTGTAAGATCTATTAGGTCGGACGAGAACCTAAGCGATGACGTCATCTTTTTGGTGACATCTATTTGGTCGGACGAGAACCTAAACGGTGACGACAGCTATTTTTTACTTAATCAGATGCATTGGACTTTTTGATTCCGTTTTAATAATTTATTATTTACTCTTGGCTTGCAAGATTGAGCTTTCATTAAGCCAAGAATTGCTTAAGTTGAAGGTGAAAAATTATTGAATTCACATCTTGCTGATTGGTAGTTTGTCAATAGTCAATATCATCGTCATCAGTCATCAATCCATAAATTCTGTTTACTGTGAAGGTAACCAATAAATCTAACAGATCCTGAAAAATCTTTACTCCAAAGTACCAGTTTCTGAAAAAAAAATGGTGGACAAAAACGATACAATAAAAAATAGATTCCCTTTATTATTCAGTATATCTATTTTATGTCGTTCAATTTTTCTCTGGAGATAAATTTCCATCATGAAATGTGACTTCAAGACTTTTAAATATTGTTTAAATGTTATTTGTGGCATTTCATAAATTATTTCTCTTCTTTTTCCTTTTTTGGGATTTATTACCACATTCCTTGAGATTCCTATCCAAAAAAATTCGATTTATCTAAAAAATACTCAAATTAACCAGTTTAAAACTGGGAAATAACCTCTACGCCTTTGACGTAATGTCAGAGGATCAGTTAGAGGGTGTTTTTTGACAACTAATAGGAATTAAATTAATACAAAAATACTGCGCTGACGTTTCGGAAACTATATCCGTTTCCTTTTTCAAAGTTTAGGCTTTAGATTTTTATGTAACGTGTAGAATAACACGGCATAAAATAAAAATTGTTTATATAATTTCCATTGATACTTACCATAGAAATGTTGAAAAATATACTAAATAATATTAATTTTATTGAGTTCTTCTCTCAACATTGGTAACCAAGTTGAACAAAATTCTACCGAACAATTTGATACGCATTTATCTTCATTAAGTAAAATTATTGCAGATTCTTTGATTTTTCTTTTTTTGTTGTCTGCTTCTTTGGTCAAAATTTTTGCTGAATCCCATTTTATCCTGTGATCGTTTTCCCAAGCATGTTCACAAATTTTAGATTTTTCAACATCACCTTTTCTAATATAACTTTTATGCTCGCCCAATCGTACATTAAGTAGTCTAGATGATTCACCCACATAATGTTTATTACACTTGCACGGGATACTGAATATACAATTTTTTGAATTTTGTTCGGGATTTAATGGTTTCGTTTTTGTCAATATGGATCTTAAAGTATTATTTGTTTGAAAAATTGTCCTAACGCCAAATTTTTTACCGACACGACGTAATTTCTCAGATAAACCTTTTATATATGGAATAAATGTCGAATAATGATATTCTGGTTTTCGTTGCACCGGATTGTTAACTCTATTTTCAATGTTCATGAAAGTCTTATCAACAAATTCTTTCGGGTATTCATTATTAATTAAAATTTCCCTGACAAATTGCCTTTCTAGTTTGAATATTTCATCATTAGAAGAAATTATTTTTGCCCTATCATACAAACATTTTATAACACCTCTTTTAACGTCCAAAGACTGGTTTGAGTTAAAATTTAAATATCTGTTAGTGTGAGTCTTTTTTCGGTAAACGCTAGTTTGAAAATTATTATTGACTTTTTTAATTAAAACATCTGAAAATGGTAATTCATTATTATTTTCTATTTCTAGAGTGAATTTGATAGATGGTTCTTTATTATTAATATTTTCCAAAAAATTATTTAATAAATCTATTCCATGAGGCCAAATTGCAAAAATATCGTCAACATATCTCCACCAAGTTACCGGTTTATGATTATTTTCAACATATCTGTTTTCAAAATCCTCCATAAATGTATTACTTAGTATTGGTGACAAAGGGGAACCCATTGCCATCCCGAAGTCTTGTTGATAAAAATCATTTTTTAATTGGAAATAGGTTGTTTTTATTGATACCGTTAACAGTTCCATTATACTATTTACGCTAAGTTTAGTCCTGTTTGCCAAATTATTGTCGTTTATTAATTTGTCTCTAATTATTTTCAAAGTTTTGTCCACAGGGACATTTGTAAAAAGGCTAACTACGTCAAAACTAACCATCAGATGTGTATCATGAATATTATTTTCATGAAGTTTTTCTAGAAAATGCTTACTATTTTTTATATATGAATTGGTATTTCCAGAAAGCGGATTAATAATTTTTAGTAAGAATTTTGCCAAGTTATGACACGGAGAATTAATAAAACTAACAATTGGTCTTAAAGGAATGTTTGCCTTATGTATTTTTGGTAAACCATAAAAATAAGGAGGTTTATTATGATGTGGTGTAAGCTGTCTGCGTTCAAAGTCATTAAATTAATTTTTGTATTTAAAAAGAGTTCTGTAAATTTTGTTTTCAATTGATTTGGTTGGATCTTTATTTAATTTTGAATAAGGGCCCTCAGTTATGAGAGTTGTAATTTTTGAATCATATGTACTGTATCTAAAATGACTGTGGCATTACCTTTATCCGCTGGTAAAATTTTAATACTAATGTCCTGTTTCAAAGAAGAAATTGATTGTTTTTTTTTTCAGAACTCAAATTATCTTTAATTTTAACTTGATTCTCTAAAATAATTTTTGAACGTATACAAAAAAAAATGACTTTGAACGCAGACAGCTTACACCACATCATAGTAAACCTCCTCATTTTTATGGTTTACCAAAAATACATAAGGCAAACATTCCTTTAAGACCAATTGTTAGTTCTATTAATTCTCCGTGTCATAACTTCGTTTATTCTTACTAAAAATTATTAATCCGCTTTCTGGAAATACCAATTCATATATAAAAAATAGTAAGCATTTTCTAGAAAAACTTTATGAAAATAATATTCATGATACACATCTGATGGTTAGTTTTGACATAGCCTTTTTACAAATTTCCCTGTGGACAAAACTTTGAAAATAATTAGAGACAAATTAATAAACGACAATAATTTGGCAAACAGGACTAAACTTAGCGTAAATAGTATAATGGAACTGTTAACGGTATCAATAAAAACAACCTATTTCCAATTAAAAAATGTTTTTTATCAACAAGATTTCGGGATGGCAATGGGTTCCCCTTTGTCACCAATACTAAGTAATATATTTATGGAGGATTTTGAAAACAGATATGTTGAAAATAATATTCATAAACCGGTAACTTGGTGGAGATATGTTGACGATATTTTTGCAATTTGGCCTCATGGAATAGATTTATTAAACAATTTTTTGGAAAATATTAATAATAAAGAACCATCTATCAAATTCACTCTAGAAATAGAAAATAATAATGAATTACCATTTTTAGATGTTTTAATTAAAAAAGTCAATAATAATAATTTTCAAACTAGCGTTTACCGAAAAAAGACTCACACTAACAGATATTTAAATTTTAACTCAAACCAGTCTTTGGACGTTAAAAGAGGTGTTATAAAATGTTGGTATGATAGGGCAAAAATAATTTCTTCTAATGATGAAATATTCAAACATGAAAGGCAATTTGTCAGGGAAATTTTAATTAATAATGAATACCCGAAAGAATTTGTTGATAAGACTTTCATGAACATTGAAAATAGAGTTAACAATCCGGTGCAACCAAAACCAGAATATCATTATTCGACATTAATTCCATTTTATCTGAGAAATTACGTCGTGTCGGTAAAAAATTTGGCGTTAGGACAATTTTTCAAACAAATAATACTTTAAAATCCATATTGACAAAAACGAAACCATTAAATCCTGAACAAAATTCAAAAAATTGTATATACAGTATCCCGTGCGAGTGTAATAAACATTATGTGGGTGAATCATCTAGACCACTTAATGTACGATTGGGCGAGCACAAAAGTTATATTAGAAAAGGTGGTATTGAAAAATCCAAAATTTGTGAACATGCTTGGGAAAAAGATCACAGGATAAAATGGAATTCAGCAAAAATTTTGACCAAAGAAGCAGACAGCAAAAAGAGAAAAATCAAAGAATCTGCAATAATTTTACTTAATGAAGTTAAATGCGTATCAAATTGTTCGGTAGAATTTTGTTCAATTTGGTTACCAATGTTGAGAGAAGAACTCAATAAAATTAATATTATTTAGTATATTTTTCAACATTTCTATGGTAAGTATCTATGGAAATGATATAAACAATTTTTATTTTATGCCGTGTTATTCTACACGTTACAAAAATCTAAAGCCTAAACTTTAAAAAAGAAAACGGATATAGTTTCCGAAACGTCAGCGCAGTATTTTTGTATTAATTTAATTCCTATTAGTTGTCAAAAAACACCCTCTAGCTAATCCTCTGACATTACATCAAAGGCGTAGAGGTTATTCCCCAGTTTTAAACTGGTTAATTTGAATATTTTTTAGATAAATCGAATTTTTTTGGATAGGAATCTCAAGGAATGTGGTAATAAATCCCAAAAAAGAAAAAGAATAGAAATAACTTTTAAATATTTCTGCAAAACTATCTAGTGGACAGAATTCTCTTTGGGTACAACTTTTAAATGAAGTCTCACTTGCCATATCTTGCAAGTTAAAGAATCGCTGATTACATCACCATGTTGAAAACGTCATCGTCATAATATGTTGGCATTCAAAAAACAAAACGTATTCAATTTTTCACAACTTCTTCGATTCTTAACATTTTCACTTACACCATGCAGGTGACAAATAACCATGGTGCAATATTTGTGCAACAGACATTATTCGTATTAAATGAATTTTTTTTAAATCAAATTAACAGCGTCATTAATTCGCGCGAAACAGCAAAAACTGAGTGACAGGGCAATTTGTAAGGTTACTTTTACATCATTTCGAAGAACTTTACGCCATTTTGGATAATGCAAATTATAAATATGGCCAGCTCAACCATAACTGCGCTATCAACGGATTATTATTAATAATATTAAAATTACGTAAAATGTTTGTCATACAATTATTATTTCAAAACGTTTTTTGCCGCTGTTGATTTTATAATTTCGTAGAAAATTATATGCAATGCGTGGGTCGGTTTAACCTGTCATGGTCGTAACAGTTTCAGTGGAATAGGTAAACAGTAAAGACATCGAATATTTTAGTAACAGCAGGTTCGGGTCTGCTCCTATTATTTACTGATGCATTGATTTCAAGACTTAAACACATTTACTATCATCAACAAAACTGTGCAATCGGAGAGTAAGTTGTTAATCTGAAAGAGAAACAGAGTGTTAGGACGGATCCTTGTGGAGCACCATGCATAGTCGTCTCTGACGATACTCCGTCAATTATAACATTACAGTTTTCTTTTACTACTACTGTATTTAAGTTTTTTCCACTACACCTCACAATTTGTTCTGTAAATTTATCACAATCCTGATCTGTAAAAATTTTCTTGAAAATGGCAAATCAAAAAATAAATTGAAGCTGTTCGACGTTTTTTTTTTTCAGGAAGGTGATTTCGGCAAATGCCGGTCATATTGTTTGCCTAGGTTCTTTGGCTAATTTTTCATCATAATACGAAGCCAAAGTACAATCCGCGCGTCTCAAATTTCTTACCAAATATTTATATTTAAACAAGAACATCTCGAGACATTTAAGAGGTGGGAATCCCCATCCCTAATCCCTTTATCACAAACATTTCTATGGTAAGTATCTATGGAAATGATATAAACAATTTTTATTTGATGCCGTGTTATTCTACACGTTACATAAAAATCTAAAGCCTAAACTTTGAAAAAGGAAACGGATATAGTTTCCGAAACGTCAGCGCAGTATTTTTGTATTAATTTAATTCCTATTAGTTGTCAAAAACACCCTCTAACTGATCCTCTGACATTACGTCAAAGGCGTAGAGGTTATTTCCCAGTTTTAAACTGGTTAATTTGAATATTTTTTAGATAAATCGAATTTTTTTGGATAGGAATCTCAAGGAATGTGGTAATAAATCCCAAAAAAGAAAAAGAAGAGAAATAACTTTTAAATATTTCTGCAAAACTATCTAGTGGACAGAATTCTCTTTGGGTACAACTTTTAAATGAAGTCTCACTTGCCATATCTTGCAAGTTAAAGAATCGCTGATTACATCACCATGTTGAAAACGTCATCGTCATAATATGTTGGCATTCAAAAAACAAAACGTATTCAATTTTTCACAACTTCTTCGATTCTTAACATTTTCACTTACACCATGCAGGTGACAAATAACCATGGTGCAATATTTGTGCAACAGACATTATTCGTATTAAATGAATTTTTTTTAAATCAAATTAACAGCGTCATTAATTCGCGCGAAACTGAGCAAAAACTGAGTGACAGGGCAATTTGTAAGGTTACTTTTACATAATTTCGAAGAACTTTACGCCATTTTGGATAATGCAAATTATAATATGGCCAGCTCAACCATAACTGCGCTATCAACGGATTATTATTAATAATATTAAAATTACGTAAAATGTTTGTCATACAATTATTATTTCAAAACGTTTTTTGCCGGTGTTGATTTTATAATTTCGTAGAAAATTATATGCAATGCGTGGGTCGGTTTAACCTGTCATGGTCGTAACAGTTTCAGTGGAATAGGTAAACAGTAAAGACATCGAATATTTTAGTAACAGCAGGTTCGGGTCTGCTCCTATTATTTACTGATGCATTGATTTCAAGACTTAAATACATTTGTTAATCTGAAAGAGAAACAGAGTGGCTGTTAGGACGGATCCTTGTGGAGCACCATAGTCGTCTCTGACGATACTCCGTCAATTATAACATTACACATTTCTTTTATTACTACTGTATTAATTTTTTTCCACCACACCTCGCAATTTATTCTGTAAATTTATCACACTCCTGATCTGTAACAATTTTCTTGAATATGGCAAATCAAAAAATAAATTGAAGCTGTTCGACGTTTTTTTTCAGGAAGGTGATTTCGGCAAATGCCGGTTTTATTATTTACCTAGGTTCTTTGGCTAATTTTTCATCATAATACGAAGCCAAAGTACAATCCGCGAGTCTCAAATTTCTTATCAAATATTTATATTTAAACAAGAACATCTCGAGACATTTAAGAGGTGGGAATCCCCATCCCTAATCCCTTTATCACAAACCGAATGATAATTCCTTCATAAATATTTCATCCAATTTCAACAGAATTTAAATTTCTCTCTACAAGTGAAACGCGATTCAATGCCCATTCAGAAATAAAAATAAAATCTCGTGGTACACGTGTTCAATGTCAGACAGGCGGTTTAAAAAAAATTAAATCCATTCAGCTACTGTAACTTATCTGTGTGATGTGACAGTGGGACACGTTGATGAATCGTCTACTGTTCATTCTTGGGAGGGGAGAATTACGCTGGGCCGCTCTGCTTATCTCGAAATCTGACTTGGAAAAACGGGTGTTGCGTTTGGGTTTAAAATCTTAATTCCAGAGAAGAACAGATTGGCCTACAGGGTGAAACGCGTGAAATTGGTTACGGATAGTACTCAACAAGCTGAACCAACATAACGTGGGTCCAGTTTCTTAGAGAAAAAATCAGAACTTTACCATAAAGTAGTCAAAATAATTGAATAAATGCCATTGAAAAGATAACCTTATTGGTCGTCAAAATAGTGGAGAGAAATTAGAATTTTAAAGTGATGTAATCGGGAAGTTGTATTTTTTTTGTTTTTTGTTTAATACATGCAAATAAGTCGAAAACCGAACAAATTAGCAAAATCGTGAGTAAAGCGCATGAAAGTGCATTTTTGATGCATTTCGAGTGCATCGCTACACTATTTTTTAAATGGCCGTAAAAAAATTTAAAAAAAATATAAAATCAATCGTATTTAGCCAACGATATATTACAAAGCCTATTAAGAATAAACCAAGTTTCCTATTCAAAAGACAATTCCATGACACACATCTCATCGATATTTATTATTTAACAGTTTCCGACCGTAACTAACGTCACGATACATTAATTAGACAGCGCCACGCTCTCCAAGGTGATACTTCATAACATCAGCTCTATGCCACAGATAACCCACGACTAAATTCGACAGAAATTCTGTACTATCATCTGACAGTTCGAAAAGCACAAATATAAACAAACGAATGTTCCAAATATTCAATTAATATCTCAACATCTGTCTTTATGGCTAGGTAAGTAGTAAAACAATATTATACTAGTTATTTAGGAAATTATCCTTTTTGTTAAATACAATAATTACTGTGGTAGGTACGAGGTTTTGGACTAGCTGTTTAATGTCGCGAACGTTGCACTTTTTATTTCTCCACCTTGTACATGTAAAAATGCTCTTGTCCCTTGTCGATGGGTATTTGTAAGTGTCACCGTCACATAAGTCCATAAGACATGACGTAACGGAGTTCTATATCTGCCATATCGGGAGTCCACCCAACAATGGGTACTTTAGCGGAGTCCCGCTGTCAAGGTGCCCCGTTGAAAAGTAGGGTTTACTTGATTTTTGATATAGTTAAGTCCGTGTCGCAGCGGGCAGTAGCAAGGTTGTATTGTTGAGGTTTCCGGTTACTAATTAGCTATTTATACCGCACACCTACGAGATTTATTCATTTTTTTATACGCGTCTCTTTAGGAAAGTGTTGCGGGTAATTTATATCACAAATTTAATTAACGGTTAAACACCATTATTTAACGGTTTGAAAAATTGAAGGATCGCGTGACAGACCCGACGTGTGATGATGATTTTAAAACGCTATTTGTTCAATTTGAGTATTGTGTTTCAACATAAAAACGTATCTAATTCATTTGAATTTTCAACTAGTGAGAGATGGTTAAGGGCGATTCAAACAACACGAAAATACCCCAGTCAGCTCCTCATGTCCGCTACACCTCAGGACAATTAATCAAACAAGGACCTTCAGAATAATGAGTTTTTAGGTAGGGTCCTAAATATCAACACTTCGTTTTCCTCGTTGGAAATACAGAACCGGCCGCAACCTGTTTAAATGAGATGTGGTGTCCACTGTTCAATCAGGGTTGCAACGGTTTAAATCGATTGATTTTTTTCATTTTATCGTAACTTAAATCAAGTTTCTTTAAAAAAATATAAGTGTAGTGCCGAACCGGTTTTCAGAGGCCAAAATTGTTAGCAGATCGATTGGGCCCCAACTAATAACCAGAAGTAGGGTGGGGGTGGGAAAAGAGGTGCTTTTAGGGGTGAAACGTGTTTTTTTACGATTTCCGGCAAAACTAGGCCTTCTATCGGATAAGTTAAATGCAAAAGTTGTAGACAATTGAAAGATCTACAACTTTTATTTCAACCGTTTTTTAACATAACCTCAAACTATTGAGAAAATCGCCAAAAACCAATTTTTGGATTTTTTATTTTTATCTCCCACAAAAATGATTCGATTTTAATGAAATTCGGTGAAAATGTACACTCTTCTGTCTCAAATAAGCTGTAATCTTTTTGAAGCGAAATATTAATTTTTTTATTTTATTGAGAATATAATTTGAAAAAAGGCCCAATTTTTAATCCATAAAGTTGATTAACAACTTTTTGATTTTTAAAAATTTCATGACGGAATTTTTTTCGTTGAGACTTCTACTTGGTGTAAAAAAATCATACTGTTACTATGGAAAAACATTGTCAAAAATAGGAAAAACCAAAAGAAAGATGTTTTCAAGATCGATTTTTCGGTAAATGTCACGAATTCTGCATTATTTATTGAAATGAAGTGTTGAGAGTGGCGAAGATAGATTAACCAGCAACTTGGGAGGAGAGATGGTCCTAAGGTTACCTTCCTTAAAATTTCAGAATCCTGCCGTATGTTGTGATGGTGGCTATTTATTACGATGTTTTTTTCCAATATACTTACGCAATCTTTTTATTTCTACGGAAATCTCGGGCGCCAGTCCTTCAATTTTTAAGTGCGAAGAACTACACTGTTTTTTTGGCTCTCCTAATTGGGAGAACAACCCTGAGCAGCGAAACAGCTGAGATACGGAATTGCCAGGGGTCGGAGCTGGAGATCTAGCTATAATGGATTTCGATCATGCTGCTCAAACGGGTTAATCAGAAATAAATGACAGAAATAATAACTCATGAATTTTACCTCTTTAAAATAACGTGTTTATTCAGTAATAATGATGAACAAATTAATTTACTCTAAAACCTCCACGACTATACAGTCGAGTATGTATAAAACTATTTTTAAAATGATTAAAAATCAAGCAAGCTGGCAATCAAGTCTTTACGCGATTTTACGGCGGAATTTTCGGATACGTGAGATTAATAAATTACTGTGTACGACAAGCAAACGGACCTCTCCACTAGGATGGATTATAAACGGCGGGCAATCGGTTAGCTATAGATATTTACGTCTTTTACTGATATTTGAAAATACGGCGAAGTACTGCCACAAACGTAGAGCTATTTTTGGACTGACTATTTTATTTACAGCTAATTTTTCTGGTCACCCTGGTACATTGACACATCACAGATCACCCGAACGAGAAAACCTAATCAGTGGATGCACATTTAGGAATAACTTTTCTAATTACAGTGGGTTTTCCGGAAACCCTTGTACATGACAACCTATCAGATCACCCGAACGAGAAAATCTGACCAGTTGGTGTACAATTTATGCAATAATAAAAAGAATAAACCAACGGAGGTATTATGAATTAGCTCTAGTTTACTTTGGTAGTAAAATACGGCGATACTCACGGACAATAAGACCTCTCAATATCTATACTTAACTGAAGGCAGTACCTAATGTAGCAGGTCATGATGAATTCTTACCAATGTGATATTCAAAGAAATTTACGATTAAAACTCGGAGCGGCGGTACGGAAATATTGACGGCTTCGGATGGATCTTTAACTGCTGGCGGTAGATTGGATCTGATCTCGACGGGAGTGCCATTTGGCATTTTTATTACCTTTCTGACGTAGCTTGCTGTCGTGTTAAAAGAGAGGTGGACACCGACTTTAAACGACGGACTCGGATGCACCACCCAGCGTAACTTGCAAACTTGCAGAGGTGCAGCGGATTATGCAACTAGGCGCATCAACTCAGAACGCATTTAACCGGAAATTAGTTTCTTACACTTTCTATACTATATCGCAAAATGAAACGGATTAAAACGGGCAAGGATTAATATTTTAGTAACGAATGATTTTTATTTCAGACTCGGCCTTTATTTTTAATAATTCTCGGATGTTGTTTATACGAGGGATTGTCGTAAGTTAATCAATTAATTACTTGATTGCTTGTTTACCAGCGGACTTTTTAACAACTCAGAAAATTCGTAAGAAGTAATCCCAACCGAATTCTAAATAGTATATAATTTGGAAAACTTTTGGGCGAAGCTTGGGAGAGAGCAGCAACAGTGTAAAATGCTGTCCCGGCATTCAAATTAACTGGAATTGTACCTTTGAGTGAGGGAGTTGTACTAGATTATGCATATTTGGCCGAAGAAACGACCCATGGAACATCATGTTCAGCAAGGATAGGAGGATATCTAAATCAATGACCACAACAATGCCAACAGTTTCATCTCAGCCAAGAGACGTAAGTCCACAGCCACGACCAACTGGACTTCAGTTGAACATCTCTACACCATCAAAACCAGCTTCAATTGAAGACGTTACTCCAATGGTTTCGTCCAAGAGACATAGGTCCACAGCCAGGGCCATCTGAGTTTCAAGTGAACCTCTCCACACTATCAAAGTTTCAGTTGAAGACATTACACCTGGGAAGGGTTTAGATGAAATATCTCCGGTTCCCGTCCTCGACCCAGCAGTTAAAAGAGCTAGAAAGCAGATGGTAGAGGTGACAATAACTTCCGAATTCATAGAAAGCAGAAAACAAGCATAGTTAAAGAAATAATCGAAAGAAAAGTACCAAAAAAATACTCCTAGAAAACAACCAAAAAAGCAACAAATGAAAATTCGTATGGAGTCCTTAGGGAGACCATATCAGTGACTATGAAAGACTATCGACTAACCAAAAAAAAAATATTGGATACAGTGAGTGGCATGCAACTGTTGAAGGCTGCACTTCATTTCAGGGAGAATGTGGCAGCAACTTAACATAGAAGAAGAAGAGGAATTGCTAAGGTCCATCTCTCCTTCTATTGATGACTCATCTCTCCTACATATAGGAGGAGAAATTTGTTTTCTCTCTTTTTTAACAATGCACCTAATTCTTAAGATTAATAAGCATTTTGCCTTTGACTTAAATTACTAAAGTTACTTGTAATATTCCCAACGGTCCATCCTTGCTGCTAATATGTTTTGCTCACTTCTTCATGTGGCTATATTGCACTACACTGAGCTCTGCTGTTACACTGACATTACCCTATTACACTAGCTCAAAAGATTTAGTCCTTTTGAGCCGCCGGCGCCGCACTAGGTTTTGATTGTCTAAGAGTTGGATGATTGTGAAGCCTCTCCTCGTGACTTTTGGCCATTTTCTCCATTTCCTCTTTGACTGTTTTTACCTGTTGTTCCCTGTGAAGATCTTCGTTCCGAACATACCATGGAGCATTGACGATGTTCCTTAACACTCGGTTTTGGAATACTTGAAGCTGAAGGCCGTATGTCCATATAGGTTTAAGTACGTGTTGGTAAACCAGTACCTTGTTTCTGATAGTAAGCTGGGAGTTTCTTCCCAACAGCCAATACAAATTTTTGTGTTTTAACTTTAATTGGGCTGTTTTCAGTTTGTTATGTTCTTTCCATCTCAGTTTAGACCACGGTGTAAGACAATTAGGTGATGAAACGCCTCAATGTATCGTATGGTTAGAGTGTCGCCAAACTGTTAACGCAAGAGACGCGAAATCATAAGACAAAGAGAGAGAGTAGGTGGCCGCGAGGGCCGCGCGGGCTGCGCCTCGCATCGTCCCTAGTTAATTTCCACTTCATTTTACCAGGTCGAAAAATATACCATTCGATGCAGAAAAATATGTAGAACACGATTGTTGAAAAATTATGTGTCTAAATTGTCGGCTACTGTGCAAAAAAAATAAAAACCATAAATGAAATTGGACGCCGGCACGTTTAACTCGAAACGCTGCTAAAACCGTTCGAGTTATGAAAAAAATTAACATAAACAATTTTATAGAGAACTAAATTTCCTATAAAAAAGTCAGTGGTGGCATTAGTCTATCTTTAATAGTTTTGGTGCGAGGGCGCCTCAAATTCGCGCGCTGATCTTTTGTTAAATTAAACTTATCGTTTTCCAGCGCCCAACTTTCAGCCACAACGTCGTGAGCCACCCTCTCGCCTAAAATATTCAAGATAGACATATGCCGTCACTGACTTTTTTATAGGAAATTTAATTCTCTATAAAATTGTTTATGTCCATTTTTTTCATAACTCTAACGGTTTTGGCAGCGTTTCGAGTTAAACGTGCCAGCGTCCAATTTCATTTATGGTTTTTATTTTTTTTGCACAGTAGCCGACAATTTAGACACATAATTTTTCAACAATCGTGTTCTACATATTTTTCTGCATCGAATGGTATATTTTTCGACCTGGTAAAATGAAGTGGAAATTAACTAGGGACGATGCGGGGCGCAGCCCGCGCGGCCCTCGCGGCCACGTACTCTCTCTCTTTGTCTTACGATTTCGCGTCTCTTGCGTTAACAGTTTGGAGACACTCTATTGGACGTTTCATCACCTAATTGTCTTACACCGTGGTTTAGACCCAAGTATTTGGCTATTTGGCTGTTTCTTTATGTGGAATTGTGTTGTTGTTTAATAGGGAACATGCACTTATTTTAATATCAATAAAATTAGATTCTCTAATTGTTTTAACAACACCTTTGATTATTAATTTTTTTGAAATATGTTGTTGGTGGCATAAAATCGGATTTGAATAATGCTATTCCGGCAAAACGGGTTTGACGTCACGACCGCCATGTTATGACGTCACTCTATTTGTTTACTTTTTTGACATTGACAACAGCGGTGTCAAAGTGACAAGAGCGTGATTGTTTACTGCCCGTTTACTGTTTATTACTCGTAAATTTGTTTTAACTTTTGATTTACTATGAAAAAAACCTGATTTAAAGTGCCCTAAATACTGCTTAGTGCCACAATGTGAATCAAATCTATTAGAACACCGGAAAAAATATTTAATTTCATTGCCAGTGGAATCAAGTGCTAAACTGAAAGAAAAAAGAAAATTGTGGTTGGGAGCTATGAGACGAAATGAAAATGCGAGATGACTGAAAACGCTAGAGGATTTGTTAATTTGTTTGTGAAGACCATTTCAATGTAATTATTTACCTAATAATAAATAATATGATAGTGAGAAATATTTTTGTTAATAAATAAAAGGTTAGGTACCTATGTTAATAGTCTATCTCTACTGTATTGAAAGTAAAACATATTTTTTTGTTTTTTTTTTTTTGAGCTGGAACAAGATACGAAAAAGTATATATGCGATATAAATTAATGAGTGAGAAGATATTTTTGAGAGATCAAATCGTTCCACATATATTATTATTTAAATGCCAAATAGATAGAAAACGTTATTTAGAAACAACTGAAATTGTCACTTTGTGCCTTTACGAAATCAGTCTCAGCCATTGTAATAATAATAAAACACTTCTAAACTATTAATACACGTTAAACCAGTTAATAAAAAACACAGAACGCTTGAAACTATTGAAATTAACTTTTCTTGCACGTTTTCAATAGAAATACAGATTACAGACACAGTCGAAGCATTGATAATTGGGAGTGATTATTGCACCATCCCCGTTAAAATAATAGCTGTACGGTCTGTATATTTCTTCTTCCTCAACTGCTCTCCTTTATCAGGGTAAAAACACACATATCTAACCTGCCTCCGGCTATCGCCTCCAGCTTCTAACTCGCAATAGATCTCATGCCTGATGCATTTAATAGAAGAAAAAAAATAAGATAGTGTGGGATTTGAACCCTGAACCTTCTCCTTGCCAAGCCCGGCTCGTTGCCTCTAGGTCATCGCATCGCAGACGAAATGTGAGTAAAGCAAGAATAAATTTACTACATGTCAAATGTCAAATATTCGAACCGTGCAGCAGTCACTTCCTTGATATTCTTGATAATTTGTTTATGGCGAGAAGTAAACAAATAGTATGACGTCACGCGGGTCGTCGGAGGTACTCGACAGTTGGTTGGAAACCGTCAAATAATTTGAATTTTATTTATTAATTATCAATTATTGTGTGTCTAAATAATTTAAATTATGGTGTAGTTGGTCTTTTTCAAACATAAAGCTTCCAATAAAAACAAATTTGGGTGTAAAACTGTCTATTGTACAGGGAGATAAATTATTTTTTTATTCGTGAAGTTAACATGCACAGATTTACTTTCGTTAAGTTTAATACACCACCGCCTGGCGCCTGGCCCAGGAGTTTATGTTGTTTATTACGCCTTGGAGTTTGGCAGTTGTTTCTTCGATCGGAAAGTCTTTGGTCTTTACAGTTTATTAGTATTCCTTGTATTATATGAAAAAAAATTTTTTTGTGCACTTTAAAGACCTCAAACCGCTAAAATTCCGTGTTACCAACCCCGTCATTCGGCGTTGTACGCCTCGCACTCCTGTTCACGCCGGCCCTGGGTAATATACTGATAAAATGAAATTAAAATAAATACCATCACTTAAACCGTTCCAGTATATTTAAGGGTGATTTATCATTTAACTTCAGTCATTTGTTAAATAAACTGTAACACAATCCACCTGCCTATTTGAGCTACCCCAGCGATAATCGATGGAAAATGAAAAAGCTACCTCGGAAAAAAACGTAGAATCATTTTAGAACTAATTTTGCGGCACCGTGAATTCCGGTACAAAAGCCTGTATTATTACACGGTATATGATGTTAGGCAATATATACAGGGGCGCGGAAAAGACGTTTAAAGGGTTGTAACGAAGTGATTGTTTCCAATCAAGGAATGTTCATTTTTGCTTTAAATATTACCGTCACTTGGGTACACCCTGCCGCTGTTTTTAGTAAGTAAGTCCTGTTCTAGTTAAGTTAGTAATGAGTTGTTACAAAGTCCGCTGGTAAACAAGCAGTCAAGTAATTAATTGATTAATTTTCGACAATCCCCCGTATAAGCAAAATCCGAGAATTATTATAAATAATGGCCGAGTCTGAAATAAAAATCATTCGTTACTAAAATATTAATCCGTGTCTGTTTTAATCCGTTTCTTTTTGCAACATAGTATAGAAATTGCAAGTAACTCATTTCCGGTTATTGACGTTCTGAATTGATGCTCCTAATTCCATAATCCGCTTGACCTCTGCAAGGAACGCCGGGTTGTGCATCCAAATCCTTCGTTTCAAGTCGGTGACCGCCCCTTTACGACTCCATCTAAATACGTCATAAAAGTAACAAAAGGGAGCGGAGCATTCATTCCGCTCTCATTCCGAGAAAGTCGGCAGCAGTTCAGGTTCATTCCGAGACATTCCGCATGATCAGATCCGATCTACCGCCAGCAGTTGCAGATCAATCCGAGGCCGTCAACATTTCCATACCGTCGAGTTTTAATAGTAAATTTATTTGAATATCATATTGGTAAGAACATACCGTAGTCCGCTGCAATTTGCAGGTACTACCTTCAGTTAAGTATATATATTCAGAGGTCTTTTTGTCCGTAAGTATCGTTGTATCATACTACTCAATCAAACCAGAGCTAATTAGTAATACCTCCGTTGGTCTTTTGTTTGCTAATATATGCATCGGCTGCTGAGATCTGTTCGCTAGGGCCATCTTAAACGCCTCCATGCATAATAGGTTACCGGAAAACCTACGTTAAGCCAAATAGTTATTATATGCATCAACTGGTTGGATCTGTCCGCTAGGGCCATCCGTGCAGTTGACTGTATAGAGTTGACTCGGAAAACTTACGTTAATCAACCTAATCATTAACAAATAGCTCTACGTTTGTGGCAGTAGTTTGCAGTGTGTTTAAATATTCCGTATAGACTACAATATCTATAGCTAACTGATTACCCGCCGTGCATAATACATCCTAGTGAAAAGGTCCGTTTGCTTGTCGTACGCAGTAATTTATTAATCAAAACTTATCCCGAATTCGGGAATAAAATCGTGTAAAGATTCTTGATTGCCAGCTTGACTTGTTATTAATCGTTTTAAACAGTTTTATACACACTCGATTGTACAGTCGTGGAGGTAGTAGAGTTAATTAATCTGTTCCTAAATATTGCTGAATAAATATGTTATTTTAAAGAGGTAAAATTCACGAGTTATTATTTCTGTCATTTTATTTCTGATTAACCCGTTTGAGCAGTATGGTCGAAGTCCATTAGATAGACCTCCAGCTTCCGACCTCTGGCTATTCCGTATCTCCGCTGTTTCGCTATTCAGGGTTGTTCTCCCAATAGGAGAGCCAAAAAGTGTAATTCTTTGCACTTAAAAATTAAAGGACTGGCGCCCGAGTTTTCCGTCTAAAAAGTTTACGTAAGTATATAGAAAGAAAGCACCGTTATAAGTAGGCACCATTACAGGGTGGATGTCTATGAGAGGGTGCACTCGAATGTAAGACTGTATTTTGAACTTTATAAAAAATGTTAAGGAGTAAAAAAATGAAAAACCTCAGAAATAAATTCTTCATTATTATTATTAATATCACTCAAATTACAACTCGAATCACCACAACAGAGACAAAAGTCTCGCGTAACATGACTTCCAACTTTATGTGAACAGGACCAGATTCAAAATTGAAATAAATTCATTTTAAGAGGACATAGTCATTTTCAGTGTCAAAAGAAGCCTCCTCGTTTAATGTTTTGGCTGAAAGTAAAGAGAAATAAAAAATTATTTTGCAGCTAAGGAAACCACACTTAATGATTGTACGTAGCTAAAGTCTTATAACAATAGGTACCAGCAGCGAATATTCGGTTTTTCGAAAAACTGACTCAGCAGGACCAGTTTTTGAAGAATTGGAAGGCACTTTTTAGGACGCCATTTGATTTGTGCTCAGTGCTCCTGTTAAATTGTAGCGAAAGCCGAACAGTTTGCCTAATGCCTAATCCTTGCCTAAAAGTTGTCCGAGGGAGGAACAAAGTCTAAGACTAGCTCTGCGGACCAGAATGTCTAGGAACTGCTATATTATCGCCACTGGGGACTCTTAGGAATGTAAACAGCCAACTTTTACTGCTGCAATTACATTTCCTAATTCTGCTCATTAATAATTAATTGCGTGTAGCTGCACAGTTCCTTTCGTTCGTGCTTTCTGGTGCCCGTCGGCGTTTCTGGCGACCCGCCTATGCACGTAACCGAGCAAAAGTAACGAAGTAGGCCTCTCATACGATTAATTTCTAAAATCCGCCTTGTCATTTTCAGGAACACCGAGGAGAAACAAGAGGATGGCCCAAGGGCCTCTCGCAACAATAGAAGTGGACAGTCATACGCGAGAGCAAGGTGGCCATGGAAAACATCGGAACACCAGAACAACGGAGCGTCGCCAATCGCCCACTGCGACCAGACACCTTTTGCCGAATGGAATCGTGACGGTTTGTTAATTTAATTTGCCTTTACGTAAGGTGTTTTTTCTTGAAAAAAAATCAGGCTGAATTAAATAGTTTGCTGAATATATAAATCGAATCCGAGTGTTAAACGTTTCATTTAAAAAAGTAATTGGATCGTTGGTTTCCTGATTTTTGCGGTAATATCCAATGGAATGTAAAAAACGGCCGTTAGACGTCTTTATGCATATGTTTTTGCGAAGACTTTGACAGACTTCGCTGGTGTATTTTCTGGGTGAAGTAATTAAATTTTACCTGTCTTTAAATCCCGGCTTCTTGGTCGTTTACAGTGTTTCTTCTGAAATAAAATTCTGCATGGTGTTCCTCAGGAATTGACACTGGGACCATTATTATTCTTATATTTTTGGAATCCGGAGAAAAAGATTTCTCATTCTAGGTTATAATGTACAAATGTAAAAGCATGTTATATTTAACCTAACGTAAAATTGATCTTGGGTTAGTTCTAATTTCTGCGCATCCATAAAACTGAAAAATACCCACTGCGCATCTATAAATTAAAGACACCTACTGCGCATTCGCAATGCTCAAGGATACCTACTTCGCATCCGCACGACTTAGAACTATCTACTGCGCATCCACAAAGCTCAAGGACACCTGCTGACTTAACTTTCCGATGATCATTTGTTTATTTTTATATAACCAACAGATAACACACAAAGAACCCTAAAACTTCCTTGTTTAAACTTTTATCGTATTTTTTATAATAAATCCTGTAAGTAGGGCCGGTAGGGGGTCAAAATTTTTATATCTCCAAATAGGTACAGATATGGAATATTTTAATGAAATTTTATGTGTATATGTTCGTGAAGAAGTACCACGTTTAATCAATATTTTCATTTCCTTACTTCCACCAGAGGCGTAACCACGGGGGTGTGAATCCCATTGTTTAAAGAAAAATGATCGAAATTGTATTTTTTTTCCATTTTTGAAATCTACAGTCAGTTTACGAATAAAAAGTCCTCTTCCGGTTTTTCCGTAAAACGTATCCTTTTACTGTTAAATTTTAATTAGAATTCATTGCATATTCATAAGAACAAGTATTTCAAACATTAATAAGACACCTGTAATTTCTTTTCTACATCAGATAAAAATTTGAAATTTGTTGGACGTGAATTAGATAATATTACACATTTTTTAGGATAATGTTGAATTTCAAAGTACTTCCAGTTTGACCGGAATTAACCAGAACTCTTGATTTTCAAGTGGAATATTTGTTTTTTTTTTTATTTTTGAGACCAGCGGATCATTTTACGTATTTTTGGATTTTTTTTGGAACTAACTATTTTTTATTTAATTTTTAAAAACAGAATTAGGTGGCTGTTAAGCACATAAATGGCTTTTGGTTCGGTTTGTAATTGTAGTTGTAGTGTATTAGAAATGAAATACCAACCCCTTTTCCGCAATTTTTTGTTTTATTTTAGTTTTAATGCCAAATTCGTAATCAGCGACCCCAAAAACCCCCATATATCTATAAATATAATAAAAAAAAGAAAATAAAAAATTAAGACAATCGACGCCATTTTGTTTTTAGACCGATTCGCAATTGTTTAAATAAATAAAGGAGTTATACATTTTTTAATTAAGAGTGTATTAGAAAAACACTTATTTGTTAATAACAATTATTGAAAAAATAAAAAGCACATCTTCTCACCTATGGGGAACTTTTCTATAAACTTTACCCGAAATTTAAAAAAAAAAAAATGATCAAAATCAGTTGAGTCAACGAAGTTAGAATTTTTTTTCTTTAGTAAATGGACATAAGGATTATTTAAAGACAATGTAATTAAACATAAATATTTCACAAAATAAACTCAATTGTTAGAGGCGAGGCTCAAAGTGCTCACCACCAACTTCAATATATTTCTGACATCTTCGAATTATGGAATCAAAGCCAACTAAAAGTAAAATCAGAGAACACACGTAAAGATACAGAATATGCAATGAATTCTAATTACAATTTAACTGTAAAACGATACGTTTTACGAAGAAACTAGATTTCAAAAATGGAAAAAAAATACAATTTCCGGTCATTGGCGTACCCTTTTTCTTTAAACAAAGGAATTCACACTCCCTTGGTTACGCCTCTGGGTGAAGTAGGGAAATGAAAATAATGAATAAATGTGGTGCTTATTGAGGAACATGTACGCAATAAAATATTCCTTTTACTTCAGGAGATGTAAAAAAATACAAACAAAACGAAACGGTTAAGTTTTTGATATAAGTTTATTAAGAAAACTCACATAATTTCGCATTTTCTAGTGATTCTCAAATTATCGAAGGTACAATTCGGACCACCCATACTATTTTAACTTGCTTAAATTTTCTGTTTTTACAGTAAATTGATTTAAATTGTCGCAACCCTATCACCCTCTGTTCGGTGCTGATAAATGCAAACAGCCAGAAACTGGTCCACGCATGATGTTTCGTGTCCTGGTGACATGGGGGTTCCTGAAATCAAAAATAAAACCATCACTAGGGCCACTAGGCTCATTGCAACGCTCTTTTGCCATTAAGTGTGATTATTGAAACTATTTTTGAGGCAAGTGTGAAGCTTTTAGTGAAAACATCGTTAATTAATTAAAGAACATAATAAACCCCACTTGAATAAGTAGGCACTAGGAAGTTGGGAAATAACAATTTTTATACAAATATTGTATGAATTAAGTATAAACATCGGCGTTGACTAAGTAAATACTCAAGGGCATTGACAGGAACATATGCAGTGAATTGAGAGCTCGCGGTGACCCGTATTTGATTATAGTAACCCCAAGCAGCACTGTTTTAGTAAACCAAGTCGAAACGACTTTGAATTCGCCCTCATACAATATGATAAGGATTATGCATTAGAGCAGAATCGTAAGTGGAATATTATGCAGTTACCAATCTAGAGCGTTACGTTATAATTAATATAAGAATAACAAAGGTAAACTTAAAAAAATACGGTCACTTTCATTATGTCTAATTCAATTAAATTATGGAGTATTAGGAAATAAGGTATATTTATTTAGTTATAAAAAGGTGTCGCGCAACTTTCACCTCACCAATTAGAAATATTTTAATTAGTGGCAGCACAGTCTTGATTCCAATTTGGCAAATTTTCAGTTCACAGTAATTTTTTGTAGATATTTTTTGTTTGACTATATTTAGAAACAAACCGTTTGCGAACTGAAACGTTTAAAATGAAATTTTCCTACAATTTTTAAACTATAATTTCCAAGTATTAGAACGAAAGCCTTGTTAAGTAGTAAAATAACGTTATATGTGCGTTGATCGGCCTGAGTCTAAACACTTGAGCTACTTTTCTTGTGCCAATTTTGCTGATTGTTTTTATATAGCAACGGAAAATTTCTGGTATAAAGTTATTCATTACGAATTTATACAGAATTTAATTCATTGCGACATATTTTAGGGGGAGTGATGCAAAAAATGTTCGTGTTGGGTAATACATAATTAATAAAGCAGCAAGAATCTGTAATCTCGCGATTTCAGCTATGAAAGGGGTGCAGACTTACTGCACTAAAGACCCAAGGCCGTTTACTTCAGCCCACATGTTTACTTCAACGCAAAACGCTAAAAAATAGGAGATATAATTGAACTACATACAATGGCGATCGGTGAAATTTAAGTAGGTCGCACATAGAAAAATTATTCGTGGTATGAGAAAAAAATCTTTTTTGCAAATTCTGTTAAGATTAGGAAATGTTTGTTTTACTCAGATATAAAAAGTGGAAAAAAGTTATTTCAATTAGGTATATAGAAGACGTTTCATTAAACAAATTTAAACGTTTTTAGCTTTCGTGTATAATGAAGGGAAACAAATGGCAATGCCCAAGGTCTCTAAAAAACACGTTTTTGAATTTTTTGGCTATCTCGAATGTATATAAAAAGTGCCACATTTATAATAATAAATTTCCATCTGTGCTACTTCAAATCTTAACGTTAAATTACATTTTATTTTCCTTAACATTTTGTGCATTACAGGATTATAAAAGTATTCCGCCGTGCAATTTCCCGCACGCGGCATGAAAAACTGAAATATTCAGAGTCGCATTTTCAGTGCGAGACCGTGGTTTGTCGTCATGGCTACGACCGAAGCGTATCGCGCGTTGCCTGGATACCACGAAACGATAAAATAGCAAACGAAAATGATGCCGACGCCGAGCGTCGACCGTGTATTTGTAACGTTGCCCCATCGGGGAAAATAAGAAAATGGACCTGTTTAGCTGGCTGTTTATTTAACTGTTGATATCTAAATTCCAGCTTCTACAATATTTTTTAGCCATTGCGAGGGAAATTAAATACACGAAAAACGATGTTTAAAACGCTTGCAACTCTGCTATTTGACTATAAGTATATTAGAAAAAGGTTTGATTCAAAATTGATTGCAAAAATGTGGCGAATAAAATTTCGCAATTTAAAATTATCTGCTTGTTCTGCGTTTTAAAGTACGCTATCGTATTTTTTTGTATTTCAAAGTTGGCCATGGCACCGTTAGCTAGAAATGTTTATACTTTTTTAATGATACTCTCAGTCCACCATTTTATTTTCAAAGCAGGACCAAAAACTTAAGAAACTGAAGAAAAACTGGAATTTATTTTCAAATAATATTAGAGTGCTTTCGAAACAAATTCAAGCAAAACAGGTTTTTAACAAATTAAAAGTATTAAATAAAAATAGGATAATTTTAATAACAACTTATGTGTATATAAAAAATAGTTAAATCGAGTAATTTGTTCATTAGGTAGTTCAAATTGTAAAAATCCACATACAGGGTGATGTTTTTAGGTAACTTACCCGACTAAAAATTTTTGACCACGGCCGTGTTATTTTTTCATTTGTTTGCTGAATGATGTAGACATCCATTAGTGAAACATATCTGCCAAATTTGGTTCAAATCGGTAAAGCCATTAAAAAAATATGGCCGATCGAAATTTTGTCAAAAAATAGAAAACATGCTGTATACCTATCAGAAACGAAGGGCATTAGGGGAAAATGTAGGGTCTTCAAATTTAGCAAACACAAATTCCAAGCCAAATAAAAATGCTTCTAATAGGTTCAAAAAACACAAATTAATATTCCTGTAAAATAGAAATTCGAGTAAATTGGTTAAAATTAAAGAATAGCTGCTCAACAAGACCTCTGAATTTGGCCAAATAATAACTTAGACGATTACAGAATTCATCACTTCAGGATTTTGAGATATTTGAGGTTAAGTGAGCATAAAATGGCTTCTTTGGCAATTTGAGGTTATGTATACAATTAGTTTATTTCTGCTGATTGCATCGTCTAGTATTACCTTCTAAAGCTTATAAATTCCAAATAAAAAATTTATAAGTTCGTAAATGAAATTAGTTCCACGTACCGTAAGTGCACACATCAATCAAAGCTAAACCTTTAAGCCTTAAACCCATAAATCCTATACCAAAACAACTTAAACCCATAAATCCTTAATTGAGAATCCTAAACATGTGATTTTAAAAACTCGAAACCCTTTAGCATGTAAACCTTATGAATTTAGGATTTAATCCTGCAGGTTTTATGGATATAGTGCTGTAGGTTTAGGGATTATGGGTTTAGGTTTTGTGAGTTTAAATTTTATAGATTTTTGGTTGATTGGCTTAAAGTTTATGGGTTAAGGGTTTATGGATTTAAGGTTTATGTTATGGGTTTAGGATTTATAAATTTACGGTTTATGGGTTTAAGGTTTATCGGTTTAGGGTTTATAGGTCTAAAATGTATGAATTATTAGGTTGGGTGTACGATTTAACATGCAAACCTTTTGGGTTTAGGGTTTAATCTTGTAGGTTTTATGGACCTAGTGCTGTAGGTTTAGGGATTATGGGTTTAGGTTTTATGAGCTTAAATTTTATAGATTTGCGGTTGATTGGCTAAAGTTTATGAGTTTAGGGATTATGGATTTAATAGATTTAATGTTCATGTTATGGGTTTAGGATTTATAGATGTATGGTTTATGGGTTTAAGGTTTATCGGTTTAGGGTTTATAGGTCTAAAATGTATGAGTTATTAGGTTGGGTGTACGATTCATTGGAATTAAAGGGGTTAACATGTGAATCTAGAAACTCGAAACCCTTTATCATGCAAACCTTTTGGGTTTAGGGTTTAATCTTGTAGGTTTTATGGACCTAGTGCTGTAGGTTTAGGGATTATGGGTTTAGGTTTTATGAGTTTAAATTTTATAGATCTGCGGTTGATTGGCTAAAGTTTATGAGTTTATGGATTATGGATTTAATACATTTAATTTTATGGGTTTAGGATTTATGAATTTATGGTTTATGGGTTTAAGGTTTATCGGTTTAGGGTTTATAGGTCTAAAATGTATGAGTTTTGGGTATATGATTCATTGGAATTAAACTGGTTAGCATGTGAATCTAAAAACTCGAAACCCTTTAACATGCACCCTTTTCTGTTTAGGGTTTAATCTTGTAGGTTTTATGGACCTAATACTGTAAGTTTAGGGATTATGGATTTGGGTTTTGTGAGTTTAAATTTTATAGATCTGCGGTTGATTGGCTAAAGTTTATGAGTTTAGGGATTATGGATTTAATACATTTAATGTTCATGTTATGGGTTTAGGATTTATAAATTTATGGTTTATGGGTTTAAGGTTTACCGGTTTAGGGTCTATAGGTCTAGAATGTATGAGTTATTAGGTTGGGTGTACGATTCATTGGAATTATAGTGGTTAACATGCGAATCTAAAAACTCGAAACCCTTTAACATGCAAACCTTTTGGGTTTAGGGTTTAATCTTGTAGGTTTTATGGACCTAATGCGGTTTTGGGATTGTGGGTTTAGGTTTTATGAGTTTAAATTTTATAGATTTTTGGTTGATTGGCTTAAAGTTTATGGATTTAATGGAATTAAGGTTCATGTTATGGGTTTAGGATTTATCAATTTATGGTTTATGGGTTTAAGGTTTATCGATTTAGGGTTTATAGGTCTAGAATGTATGAGTTATTAGGTTATTAGGTTTACAGTTATTGGCCTAAAGGCTTATGGGTTTAGCATTTATGTGTTCAGGTTATATGATTCATTGGAATGGCTGAAGCGCACGTGACGTCACAACTAACCTAAAAAATATGAATTTTTCTAAAATTTTCGAATATTACATCAATTTTATCAAAATTTCTGCTTGTATCCTGTACTATCAACAAGAATCTTGTTTAGGGATTTTTTTATGTCTGTACCCATTTGCAGAAGGGTCTAAATTGAGCCAAACAATAACCCAGTAGGTTATAAAATTCTTTTCGTATGTTTGTAACACTTCTGACATTTCGATCGCAGCCACCATATCTCCAGACCTTGTGAGAACGATGAAGAACGTAACGTAACTTTGGACATTGTGTACGTTTATATTTAACCTAATTAGAGGTTCCTAATAATGATGAAGACATTACAGTCGCTAAAGGAGGAAACGTTTCCCTTTGCAGACTTTCAGTAATTATTATGGAGAAGTTTTTAAACGCCGCGGCTGTTGCGTAACTCGTTAGAAGGTGGCGAACCACATTCAAATGGGCCGAATCAATTTTACATGCACCGGAGAAAAAAACTTTTATAATTAGTTTGCGTTATGTTACGTCTAAACTAATAATTAAATTAATAGTTTTTTTAGTAATTAATAATCGGAGCAGGTAAACTGAGTTAGGTCGCTTTAGATCTGAGAAGGAATTAATTAACCGCCGAATTGTTTAATTAGAAGTAAAATTTGCTTCCTCATGCAAGGACTTTACTTTAATAACTTCAATTGGACAGACATATTAAACAGACCATTTAAGTTTCTCTTAAGCAATGCTTTTTATATTTAGAGAAACAGAAACAGAGAATTCCAACCACTTCAAACGAAAAAGATATTCACTACATTTTTCTTCATTAAATGTTTTTGACTACCTGTTAATATGGAGATTCTGTAACTATATTTTTTAAATAAATTTTCTGCGGCTTGTATTCAAAAATTCATAGTGCCCTCCCTGCCCGGCCGATCACTGCCAGATTTCGCTGCGCCAGCACACCCCGTATGCGTACCCGAGATAAAATATGTACGAAGGAAAAGTCTCTGTAGACTTACATAACGGGGATCGCCCCTGCCGGTCATCCATAATTTGTAGGTTGATGTAAATGATAGATAGGTGTTTATCTTGTGAAGAGGATCTCCCCACGGGGTAGCCAACACGAAGCCCCGTCGATAAAACCCGCGGACGGACAAGATGACCTCTGACCGACACTGTAGTTCTTCTTCTTTCGCGCCTGCTTCCAATCCGCCGGCCGGACCGTGCTCGATAACTCAGAAATTTGTTGGGCAACGGCATAGACAAATGGATGTCCCGGAGCGGCCAACAAACGAATTAACTGCGCCGGGGAACGTAATGTGGTAAATGAGCTACTCGAGTCGTTTTAAAAAAAATCAGCCCGAATACAACACTTTGCAAATTAAAAATCATTCAATGACAAATAGACTACTGCAGGTCAAAGCACTAGTAGTGAGAGAGAATAGTTGGGGTTGAGAGATATTTTGTTTCTTTTGTTACTTACTAGACTAAATATATTGTCTTCCTAGTTCCTATATTAAAGTTTGTGGTATGTTTCAGGTTAATTCGCTCTACCGTAGAGGGAACGATCGGTTTCGTTAAATCAGAGTCGATATCTCGACGAGTATCTTGTCAATATCTTAGTTATTTTTTAAATGTCTTGGATATTGCAAGTGTTAAGGCTTGTAACTGTATTCGGTGATTTTCTGGGGGCATCAGAGCCCAGAAGAGCAGTTAGTAGACTCTGATTTTCGCGGGCGAGTGATGGATGCTTCAGGACTGGACGTGGGCCTCTGGTGACTCAACACTGGCACTTAAGTGGTAAGTTATAACTCTCGTATGCACGTATTGGTTGTGGTATTGCTGCGAATGGTCTTCATTGTATATGTTGTAACCGTATTGAAGCTTAGGGCTCAATACCTTGAGGCATCACTACCAAGGCCAAATAAAGAGTCTGCTACTAAATAAAGAAGTTTTGCTTTACGTTAATTATTTTGAATTTTTGACATTTTACCATCTTGTCGTGGCCTTTTTCTTTGCTTCAGAAAAATATCACAAGATAGTCGAAACGTCAAGAATTCAACCCTAGAGAGAACCCTGAAATTCTTCTATAAATACTTTGTTATTGTCATTAGTGTTGCTATTAAGTGACTAATTATTATTTTCTATTGTTTTAGCGTGAATTCATGAAGAGGCTTTTAAACTGTTAAATAATGGGGACGAGTGGCGCAAGGGAAAGGCGTTAAAGGTAATTATTGCCTTGTCAATAAAATATGTTTAGTTTAGAAAGTTCATTAAAGTGCTCTATTTCTAAAGTTGCTAAAAACAAAAAACAATCATGTACATCATCGATTTTTCTTCATAAATGATTGTAAACCAGAAAATACAGTTACAAGCCTTAAAACTTGCAATATCCAAGACATTTGAAAAATATCTAAGATATTAACAAGATACTCGTCGAGATATCGACACCGATTTAACGAATCCGATCGTTCCCTCTACGGTAGAGCGAATTAACCAGAATTAGGCAACTATAGACACTTAGTGGTATTATAAATGTCCAACAAACAAAAGTATAACTGATTGTCTATTTTTGGTCACGTGGTTTACAATCATTATTAAAATCCCCGTGCTTTTGTGCTTTATCAGTTTTCTTCATTAGATTCTTTCTAAATATTTCAGGTAGGTTCCGAGCGAGAAGGGATATGGGTGAAAACATCGGCTCTGGTAAGTTTTTTGCGTTACTAAGTTATTTTCCAATTATTTAAAGAACAATTATGTGACGTAATAGCTTCCGGATGTTTTTGATTTTCAGTAGGTGTTAAAATATTTAATTGTGTTGGCTATCCTAAAGAAATCGCACTTCCTTAGTGACAATATATTATCAAAAAATTACGTACCTACTTTTAATTGCACCCAATATGACTAAAAGTCCTACGTAGCAGTTACAAGTGGCAATGATATTGTTAAGGTAAGTCGTCAGAACGGAGTAGACTGCTTCCAAGCGGTGTCAAGCAGCGTCAAACAATGTAGAAACAATGCACCATCAAGACAGCATCAAACCAAGCAGAATACAAGCAAAACAGCACTGCAGCGTCAAAGCAACGCCGAAGCAAACAGCAATTTCAAAGCAAAATAGCAATTTCACAGCAAAAGAGAAAAGCCCTACAAAGAGAACGTATTATAATCCACGATAATAAGTATGTGAACGTAATTGTAGTTGACAATCTGACATTCCTACCTGTATATCTTGGGCGGGCTGAAACGAGATCCTAGAGTTCCTATACCATATAGGCCTTTGCCCCAATGTGAAAGTGTGATTTAATCCCAAATATTGGTAAAATATATGGACTCTCCAACATCAATAACAAATTACCACTATGTTTTCTATGCTATCCATCAATAATCCCAATGATTGGAAATAAATTACCTGATTAGAAAAAGCACGTCACACTATAATGACATGCCGGAAATGGTATCTGTCAAAATGTCAAATTGTCAGCCATGCCTACGCTCCTCACTTCGTACTTGTGGAACTGTCTGTGACTCCAAGCAGAGTTTTCACGAGTTAACTCGACACAACCAACCACCAGATTATTATATAAAATCAATCGTATTTAGCCAACTATGTATTACAAAGCCTATTAAGAATAAACCAAGTCTCCTATTCAAAAGACAATTCCATGACACACATCTCATCGATGTTTATTATCTAAAAATTTCCGACCGTGACTAACGTCACTATACATTAGACAGCGCCACGACTCTTCAAGGCGATACTTCAAAACATCAGCTATACCACAGATAACCAACGACGAAATTCGACAGAAATTCTGTACAATCAACTGACAGTTCGAGAAGTAGAAATATGAACAAACGAATGTTCCAAATATTCAGTTGATTCCCTTAACTTGTCGTTATGGCTAGGTAAGTAGTAAAACAATATTATACAAGTTATTTGGGAAATTACCGATTTAATTTCGTTATGTATCGTCTGAAGGTAATGTCTTTTTGTTTCAGCATTGTTTACAAGCCAGCTGTTTTATGCACAATACCGTAGCAGTAACAATAAAAAATGTGCCTAGAGTTTATTAACTATTGTAATACTGAGATGGAGAATGCCGTGTGTCAAATGGAAACCCAATGGTCAATATAATATGAGTACATACATATAGTGCTAACAAGAGTTGTTTCCGAGGCTTTTACAAGCACACTCAGATTATTTATGGTATTATAATGAAAATACTTCAGACTATGGATTAATCTATACCGCTATACTTTATTTTAGTTATACCGTGGTTGTCAACTTCACAAAACTGTAGCGGGTACTTGCAAATGGCTGCTGTGGTGTTGTGACGTCAGAAACTCGCATTTCTATTTAATGTTTGTTAAAATAGCGTTTAATGCAGCATTTTATAATGGAAAACAGGGATATTATTGATATTAAGCACCCAAGGTACTGTTAAATATCGCAGTGCCAGTCGATCATGCAAGTACCAAGATTTCTCTTTTAGTTTAAAAAAAAATTTTTTAATTAGAATATTAAATAGAAAATCTATAAAAAATGTCTGTTCTGAACTTACGTTGAAATCGGTAAATATTAAATGGCAATTAAGTTTTTTGACAGCTGCCAAAATTGAAATAATTTTTTCAATACTTAGTATCTATTTCTATAAAAATTCACATTATTTTTTAAATCACAAAAGACACACATATTCTTAAAGACATCAGTTTTGGCAGCTACCAACAAATATAATATTTTTATTGCAATTATTTTTTATTTAGTTCTTGAGAAACCTATCGAAAATAGTCTGCTCAGGACTTTAATTTGTTAAAATATATATTAAATGGTATTTTTATTAGGTTGACAGAAATGTTGACAGCTGTCAAAAGTAAGAAATATTTTAATATCAATTATGGAACCAGCAAATTTAAAAAAAAACACTTTATATCCTTTCTTCAATGGAAATTCAAATTGTTTCGAAAGTTAAGGAAGACAAATTGGCATATTTTTAAATTTGACAGCAACTTTATTAGCTACCAACAAACGAATTTTTTTTAAATTAATTTCATAATCAATGCCAACGAAACCTATCGAAAAATGTCTGTTTTGTACTTTCATTTGTTTGAATAATCACTAAATGACATATCCATCAGTTGACAGAAAATTTGACAGCTGCCAAAAGCGTATTAAATTTTAGTTATAAAAATAGAAAAAATTAGATTAAATTTAAAGAATTTTGTATCTCATTTTCTATAAAAACTCACATTGTCCTCAAAATTACAAAAAAACATACTTGTAAAATCTTTAATTTAACATTTTGGCAGCTGTCAGGAATGAAAAAATTAAATGAAAGTGACACCAACTTTCATATTTTAAATGAAACACTGTATGTATGTATACAGGGTGGAACAAAAGTATCAAATAATGGCTTTAACTTTGTTATTTGCAAAGTTACAAAAAAATGTTCAATATGAAAGTTGTTTGGTTCTTTACCATGCATGTTTTGAGTTTTTTAGTTTGTCGATATCTTCTTCTGGTTTGTTCCTAGGCAACCAACTTTTTCTTTTTAAATGGCACCCATAATTTTTTTTTGTTAATTAGATTAATTCTGTGGTTCTACATTGCAATATTTTTGCCACCGAGAAAAACACGCGTTTATTTCGATGCTCGACTTCAGTGTGCTATGAATCCTAGAGAGCAAAAAGCTGGGCCCGTTGTGTAAATAAGATTCCTACAAAACTAAGAATCTGGTAGACGCCGTGCCTTGCTATGCCCTATTAGTGCAAGATTGGTTTTAACTTAGCTATGGTTTATTTAAACATACAGGAAACCATAGAAAAAAACTAGTTACAAAAGAGGCAATCGATCAGCTCCTAACGAGGTAGAAAAAAATGAAGACAACGATTTGAACCTTATTTGTTGTGGTGGATGGTAATCTTAGTAATTTTTTGGTAATTTCGACACAATAAGAGCTAAATTCTAATTTAAAACTGGACAATAAAACGTGAGTGTTACCAAAAATTATGCTATCGAAATGTGATTGAAAACGAAATTACTTTTATTTGTTAAGTAAATTTTGGTTTCAGGAATACCAAGTTCAATCAAATCAAATCGATTTAAGTCGGGAAAATGAGCTAAAAAACGTGTAAGCAAATCTCTTTCATTCGTGAGGACTGGTTATTTATTTCAAGACGAGAGTCAGGTAAACGAACTACGAAATCGTTACTGCGTAAGTGGCGTTTTAAGTATTTGCACAGCGAATGTATCTACTCATAAACGTTTTTAAAATTTATTACCATTGAAATTTGGTCAGATATAAATTGCATTTTGTGATCAAGAGATAGATTTTTAGACCCAGTATGCCATAAAATGTGCAACTTCGCAATACGCTTCTTGGAATAACTCGATGAGCCTTGTCGATCTTGGATGATGTCCTTCCCTATGTAAATCCTGGATTACTTACTTTATCTTTATTACTAAACTGCATTACGTTGGTTTATACGTACGATTTTTTTTTGCAAATATTTTCAAGCAGATACGAAGAGAGACAAAGTAGTTTAAATTAAATTTGGAAAACTTACTATTTTTATCACTGTTTCTAATTTTCAATCGGAACGAAATAAGATGCACCTTTTTGGCGAGTTGAGATAAATTTAAAATCGATCGACCGTCATTTTGCCTTGTAGATATGCAACTTTTTTCAAACTCCACAGACTTCTTGCACTTTAGGAAATCCCTGTGGTCTACTTAAAATAGTCTGACCAGAGTTAAAAAGTATTTAATTATCAGCGCATATTAACGATTTCTCGTTTTTATCTTCACTTTTTATGTGTGTTGAATCCGAGTTTATATCTGCATAGTTAATACAGTTTTAAATAGTCCAGCCAAAATAGATTCGAACTGTCAAGAAGTTATCGAGCTTAAAGCTTGTATTTTCTTCATCCGATAAGAGCATGTCGACCCTAAAATTATGCTTTTTTTTTAAAGAATATATCAAGCCAGTATTAAGTACACAGTTGTTCGTTGTTAATAAAAACAATTTCGTATTCAGCCGTATCAACTTCGCCGCTTCCATATTTAGAAACCGCTTGATCTTTATCTCCGCTTGCGACATTAAAAAATAATTTAAACATAGAAGGTCATGTTTTAAATTGTTACTTAATATTTTCTAAATTTTTTGATATTGTATTAGATATAGACACTAGATGCAGATCAGATAAGCGAAATTATTCCGTAACAAGAAACCAAGCCCAATTTTTAAATACGATTTTAAGTTTCCAAATCTATTCACTTGTATTTGGATGAGATACACATATACAATGGAGCAATATTTTTATCTAAAACAATTGTCATTTTCAATAAAAACTTTAAAAAACCACGTTGGTTTTTTTTAATTGGAAATATTAGTGCTGATACTAATTAAGTATAACGAACATCCGTAACAGAATCCTGAGAAAATTTTCCGATGAAGTATTAAGAAGATTGGTACCAATATTAGCACAAGCAGACGAGCCAACGCAAAACATGGGAGCTTATTCCGACGTAGTAAGGCTCATTATTGCATACATTGGTTGTCTGTGGCAACTTAAATAACTAGAACTGAAAAGGTAAGCTTGGTACAAACACTAGCTTGCTTGGGAAATACCGATATCCAAATAGTTGGATAATCACACTACCTTAAAGACATTAGAATTTATTAAGATGATGCTGTGGGATAGCCACGAAGAGATTAAAGCTCTGAGAGAACGGGACAGAGACCAATTACTTTAGGTGCCAAATGGTTTGCTAGATGTCTATTTTGGAAAGATAACACCAAACAATATATACTACTAACATCCTTAACAGGATCCTGAGAAAACTTCCAGATGAAGGCTTTGATGTTATTTAGTGATATAATAATAGATCTTGTAGGGGAAAGTTCGAAGATCGCTTACAAAGAGTTGATGTTGCAGACAAATGGACATATGAAGAGGAGCTAAATGTGAGTCCCTTTGAAACCACCATAGATTCGTTTACAAAAATGGAGCAACTTGCAGGATTTAAAACTTGTAGTCCTTGGGGGCAGATATCGGAAGATAAAATATGTTACCAACTACTCCAAGCCAATTTGAATCCAACATGTGAATCCCATTATTCATCCCTGACGGCAGTTCAGACTTGATATGTTAATTTATACTGCAGTAGCTTACTATTACATACGCTGGTTTGATGCTGTGGAAATCTCACTTACTTTTGCTTTTAGTGCAATCCCGGGAGGGACCAATGAGGGCATACAAGCTGTAGAACGAGGTCGATTTAAGTCAACATGGAATATAACCAGGACGTGTGAGGATAATGAATACTGTAAAATACTCCTGCATGATACCAAAAAAGCTCTTTTGACAAACCTATTATTTGTAGAAAGAGATAATTAGCTAAATGAATGTAAGCAAATACACAGTACATAGACAGGATTAGTATGGAAACAATAATTGGGGTAAAGCAAGTCATTTTCTGAGACACTACTCCTCTGAATTCAAGAGGAATAATTTCACTAAGAATGAGTCCGTGAAAGCCCAAGCAAATCAATATTCACAAGGGCAAATAATCAAATTGTTTTAAAGGCATTAGTCTTTAGTAATATCCAACTTGGGCATGCGATTGTTACGAAGAGCTCAAAACTCTGAAAAGGCGGAACAGAGTCCAATTGGTTTGGATGCCAGTTGATCTGATTTTCAAGAGATACATTTATCTGAGTATTAAGTATACTAACATCCTTAACTAGATTGAGATGCTCTAGTTCTTTGTCAGGGGTCGGTCTACATAATATATTACTAATCACGCGTTAAACAAAATAATAAACAGTACTCACACTTTCCTTGACTATTCATATAGCTTCCTGCTACCATTAACAGCTCTGGGGCCCCAGGAAAATCACAATTCTTTCATAAACACGCCAGCAACCTCTACCGACCTTACTTCTACATCGTTCATCGGGCTCTCCTCACTTGCTGATGCGCGCACTCCTTTCTTCAGTCTACTCTCCCCACCGTTTTGACTCTACAGTGGCGGAGTCATAAAATCGCGCACCACAAGATCCTTAGAAAACTTCTAGATGAAGGCTTTGAAATCTAACGGTATAGTAGTGCTGGTATGGGAAAGTTCAATAACGTGTCAGAGGGGTCACTTACAAGGAGTTGACGTTGAAGTTAACCCATGTGGAATAGCTAAACGTGAGTCTCTTTCAAACCATCATCGTTCCATTTACAAAATAGGGAGAAACTTGAAGAACGTGGGATTTCTATTACTCCGAGACACAATTACATCAATTCCAAGCTAATTTGGACCGACATTCAAATACGAAAACAAAAATCGATAGAAATAACATGCACACGAGTTTACGACAAACATGGAAGCTCAGAATTGATATGTTGCACTGGCTTTGCTAGAGCGACAACAAAGATATATGAGTATATACTGTTTTGGTAGTTTAAAGGAACTCAAATACCTATAGCCAATAAGTCATACTGGAAATAAAGACTGACTTGGCTGGGTATGTGCTATCTAAGATACCCTTACAATGATCATGAAGACCATTCCCCTTAGATTGCGATCCATGGCGAGAGCAGACTGAGAACATACAAGCTGCAGAACTTATTCGATTAAAGTCATCGTTGAATAAAATCAAACATGAGAACAACCACTAAAAAAAAAGCGTTATACAAGCCTTCAGCCTAGTACTGGAGAAATAATTCAAGCCAAGTAATTTCGCTAAGAATGAGTCCGTGAAAACCCAAGCAAATCAGCAGAGGGGCGGATAGTCAAATTAGTCTAATAACAATCAACTTGGGGATGGGATAGCTACGAAGAGCTCAAAACTCTGGAAGAGCGGAACAGAGTCCAACTTTGGGTGCTAGTTGATTTACAAGTTGTCCATTTTAAAAAGATACATTTATCGGGATGCTAATAACTTAATTCTAGTTAAGGATGTCAGTATATACTAACATCTTTAACTAGATCCTGGGAAAACTTCTAGATAAAGACTTTGAAGTCTAAGGATATAATAGTTTCCATATGGGAAAATTCAACATCTTGCCAGGAGTCACTTGCAAGGAGTTAATTATAGAAAAATTAACCCACGAATAGGAGTCCCTTTGAAACCCCCATCGTTCCATTTAACAGAAAAGTTCCTCCCTTGTAGGAAGTGAGACTTATATTACTCCGAGACACAGTTACATCGACTCAATATTCAAATACGATTATACAAAAATCGATAGAAATAACATGCAGACGAGCTTACGGCAAACTGGAAACTCAGACTTGATATATTGAACAGCCTTTGTTCTAAAGTAATAAAAAAGTAATATTTCGATTTGGTAGTCTGAGGCAACTCAAATATCTATACCCAATTAAGTCAAGCTGGAGATAAAGACAGACTTGCCTGGGAAATGTATAAGCTATGGAAAACACCCTTAAATGATCATGGAGACTCTTCTAACATTTCCCTCGCTTAGATTGCGATCCAGGAGAGACCAGAATGAGGTCATACAAGCTGCAGAACTCAATCGATTCGAGTCATCATTGAATGAAATCAGACATTGAGGATTGCAACGAAGAACTCAAAACTCTGGAAGAGGGGAAGAGACCAATTATTTTGCATGGGTGCCAGTTGATCTGCCCATTTTGAAAAGATAATGTTATTTATGAGGGGAACTCTTACAATAAGTTGAGACCTCTAGTGCTCGGGATACAGAGGTGCATTTGGTACTTCAAACCAATTTGCATCTAACATCCGAATACCATTCTGGATAGATCGTCCCTGATGGGAGTTTAGACTTTACATATAGCTACTAGAGTAGTAAAGCTACTATTACATACACTGGTTTGGTACTATGGAAATCACCCATACAGTGCCTATGAGTTGCAGAACTCATCCGATTTGGGTCTTCATGAAACAAAATCGGGACATATGAAGGTATTGAATACTCCAAGACTTTATACTGAAAATAAAGTCGTACTACAAGATACCGAAAGTCACTTTTACAAGCCTATCGACACTATTAATGGAGAGCACGAGAGAGAGAGAGAGAGGGAGAAGTTACTTGCCACAGATGGGTTTAGGATGGAATCAAAATCTAAGGGCAGAACAGAGTGGGAAGATAAAGAATGAATAAATCGATCTCCATAATGTCGGACAATCAGAAGACATCCAATGGAATTGTTATTAGGAGCTCAAAATTTTGAGGGAGCGGAACAGAGGTAACTTACTCTGGGTGTCATGATGCACTGGGGTACCAGGTAACGGTCGTGCTAGACTAGAATTAGCTAACAGGTTTTTTGGACTTAAAACTCGTGCTGAGAATTTGAATAAGCTTCAAACAAAAGATCAGAAACAAATACAACAATTTACACAGAATGGGAAAATTTGGACTGACCTTTCCGCAGAAGTGGCACAGGAGTCATAGGAGATATAATAGTATTTGGCTATTTACTTTTGATGTAGTACCATGTGTATAAAGCCAGTTTCGTCTGAGTCAATAATTGATCTATTTTCTCTTGCTTCCTTATTATTTGATTTTAGTAAAAATACTCCATTTATCAGTCTTGAACTCGATCGAGGAGTCCGCGTTCGATGCATAGGATCAGATAAGTAGATCAGAAACAAGCGTTTAGGGAATTGAAATACCTTGAAGAATCTTGAAATCTTACGCAGTTGAAGTCTTCGACTTTCCAAAAACCATTTCGTTATCAAATAGTTCATTTAGCTTCATTTTAAATTCTTTTGTCTTGTGACTTGTGAGATATGAAGAGGTGTAGGGATAGACATATATATTTGTTCACTCTAAGCTTTACTTCTATAATAACATTTTTAAATTTAAAACCGGCGCCTTGAAGTCTATTGCACACAGTTGTTATACCACACTTAATTCCAGTTTCATCTGTAATAAGTGAGTGAATTGTCTATAAATGACTTTATTTAGGTTTATACAAGCATAATAATGATAAACATATCCAATTTAATACATTTATATATACTTATAAACGGTACATTGTTGAGCCCGATATATCAACATGTCGCTGTTGATCCCGCTCTTTAGAGCCAAAATAGATGAATAACTTTTAAACAGTACTCAGGGCTTTCATAGGCACCGTTACTGAGCCCAACGTTGTTGCTATATCGTTGGAGTATAATATTAAATTTTTCCTGCTAGTTCCAGCGTGCATGAGAGAACTAATCGAGATATACACGAAGATAATGATGGTACGTTGTTGAGCCCTCGTTAAAATTTGCATACTGTGTCCTAAGACCATATTTAACCAAATGGTGATAGTATACACTTCGATACGTTGTTGAATCCGAACCCGGGCTCAACAGCGTCATTATGGGCTTCACAATGACCGTTTATATATTGAAGGGGCTCAACAATGACTGTTTATAACTATATTGATGTTTCATCTCTAAACGTACAGTTATAAAATCTATTGGATATGATAAAAATTGGATTAATAATAACAAGATTCAAAAATCTAAAAATAAGTTATTAAAATAATGTTTTTTTTAACTCGCCACAAATTCATTCATTATGGTTACCAATCAAAAAACGATATCCCAAGATGTACGCGCTCTTTTGCTCATCAGAGAGACCGACAGCAAGTTAATGTATCAAAAAATCTATTTACAAAAAAAAAATATTTCAATAATTTATTTTTAGACTTTTTGAATTTTGTAATTTTGAATCCAATTTTTATCATCTTTAAAAAATCCAATTTTATGATTATTGTAATGTTTAGAGAGTAAACATCAATAAAAATTATTATGATTGTATAAAACCTAAATAAAGTCATTTATAAACAATGTGTATCAAGCAATGAATGAGACTTGTAAAGTAGTGAGTGAACATTACAAAGTTGCCACAGTTTATTCGTCATTCATTTTAAACCCTTTAGGCTCTTTATGTCTGAATGCTTGTTTTTTTATCACGATAAATATAACATTTTTATTCTTAATTATTTTCCCATTTACTCAAATACCCATAAGCTGCAAAATTTCTAAAAAATTGCAACACGATCACCAGCAAAATATTGTTGCATTTCGCCAGTGCTAAATAGTAGATACACAGGCACATTGCTTACTATTCTATAAATAAAATTTACAGTTGATATGCCAAACTTGAAGACGCTTTTTCACACACTTGAATTTATTAGCTGAATTATTTGTGACGATTAAGGAAAGTGAGGGCCCGATTACAAACTTCTTGTTTGACTTTCTTCTTGTAATTTAATCAAGAAGCAAGAGCACCTTTGGCTCCGTCCAGTCTTAATAATTGAATCTTTCACTTTCATATTTCAGTTGTTCCTCGATAAAAAAATTGTCGGCGACTCTTTGTGGAAAGGCCGCTCGGTCGCGCCACACTTTGTGATGGCCACTCAAGCGGCAATATATTTTTGATGACAAATACTGCTGCATTTCTGAACAAAATCAATACATAATAATTTACCAATCGGTAATAAACATTACCGGTTTTCATATTCATTGCGGTTAGAGCGTAATAAAATAAAGTGATTCATGGCGCACTCATCAATTTATGGGCGATTAGTCAAAAAATCACCTAAACCAATTTTCGGTAATTTCGTCGGCAGGTCTGCAAATGTTATGTCGCTTTTAATATTAATATACAGGATGGGAGAAACTGAATAATAGTGGAGTTCACATGATATCAAATTGTGATTTCTGTTTGCACTTCGAGGTTAAAAGCTAAAACCTACTTCAAATGATTCGTTACCTTCTGGAACATCAAAATCCGATGGTCGTCAAAAGGTCGTCCTGTACGGGGTGGCTGTAGGGGATGAAATGTGAAAAACACCCAAAAAATTTTTTTCCCACCATTTTAATCTACAAAACACGAGGATTACTTTTGTTAAAGCAAAATATGGTTTAGGGTAAGGCAAATATTAGAAAAAAAATATTAAACAATTCGGAAAGCACGGAGTTAAATGGGCGACGTCTATGTTTATCGTACGCTGGTGAAAAGTGTCTTATTGCACAGGCAATGTTTTCGCTTAACACCGCACTAGCTACTTTATTCTCATTATGATAAAAAAACACCCTTTATTAACGTTTTAGACTGGAATTTCAGGATGCTAAGGCACTTTTTACTTTTTTGATATGACCGCTCCCCAATTTTTGAATGGGTTTTTTAGGAGCGCCCGCACAAGATCTTTTAAGGTCGACATTCGTTTGTTTTCGTACCAGGAGAGGTCTCTTTAAGGTCCATTATCGCCTGTTTTCGCAGTAAAGACGTGCATTTGACTAACTGTATGAAAAATACGAACTAAACTGTATTAGGTATGTATTTTATTTAAACGAAATATTATTTTTTATATGAATTTATTTTGCTTTAATAGTTTATAGTACAGTTACTTAGTGATCTCACTTCTAACTAATTCTATAGCTGTTTTAAAATCAAATAATTTTGGATAGTTTGATTCAAAATGGGTCCAAATATCAAATATTAAAAAGGAATAAGGGTACTTTTTGTTGGGGGTGAGTTTCACCCCAACTTAGGAGTTTCGAAAAAATAAAAAGTGACTGTTGGAACGTGTGGATCATCGAATTCTACTTCAAAAAAGACCTCTATAATGGTCTTTTAAAGCCCATTATTGCCTGTTTTCGCAATAAACACCTTCATTTGACCAATTGTATGAAAAATATGAATAAACTGTATAAATCACATTATATTAATTATATTATGTATTTCACTTGAACAAATTATTACTTTTTATATGATATTTATTATGCTTTAAACAGTTTGAACATAGTGTCATTAAATTTTTCGCATTCTGATTCTAACGATTCTTTAACTATTTCAAAAATAAGACGAGTTTCCTTGGTTTTGGGATTATTACAAAGGGCTTTTTGTCCCACACACTCGCAGGAACCGATGCATGGTAATTTCACACTGCAGGCCACTACAACCTTTAAAATATTACCAAAAAAGTTTAGGAGTTTCGAAATATATATAAATAATTAACAAACCTTTATCCAGCTACATGTATATAAAAATTGTGTTTCATTTGGCATTGATGGTTTTGTACAGGGGTAATCTTATTGTTAATAATTATCCACCCATTTTCCACTGGATCTGCTAGAAGTGGTTTTGGATTCAGACTAGCTAGGTATTAATCCAGATAGATATATGTTTGGTAGTTGACTCGTAATAGGTGTTAGTAAAAGACTCTTTCGTTGGTAAATGTTTGTTTATTGAGGAGAAGCCATATAATGCTTTTGTCCTATTACGAATCAACTACCAAATATACACCTATCTGAATTAATATTCTGAATCCAAAACTATTTCTAGCAGATCCGCTGGAAAATGGGTGGAAAATTATTGACAATAAGATTACCCCTGTTCTCAGTACTAAATTATCAATGCCCAATGGAATGCCACCATTTTTATCTACATGTAACTGGAATAGTACATTGTGTATCTAGTAGGAAAAGCCTAACATTCTCGGACGACCCTGAAGATTGCCGGAGTCCGGCGGGAATGCGCCAAAAAGTACCCAAACTTCGAACTAATTCTATAGCTGCTTGTAAATTTTTTTTGCGCCTTTTTAAACCTTAGGGGATCAAGTTGAAATATTAAAAAGGAATATGTAGATGTGCTTTTACCCCTGAGAGGGTGAAAACCCCCCCCTGAAGTTCAAAATTTAATATTGACTTAAGTATTAAGAGTCAGTTATTAATGTCAGTTAATTCATGTATATGTGTTTGAGGTCGCTGATTACGAATCTCAATTAAAAATTTTAGAATTCGCGATTGTAGATACCCCTAATATGGCCGATATAATAGGGGTACAATGGAAAAACATATTTTGTTTGTTTTGAGCAAGTAGGACTTTTTCTTTGCAAATTCGTATTTTTTAGGACATACAACTTATTACTTACTTACTTATTATAATAAGATAAGTTATTGGGTAAAAACCACCCCTAAAATCAAAAAATCAATAATTAACCAAGTACTGAGAATAAATGATTTAATCTTATTTATGTTTTTGGAGTCGCTGATCACGAATGTGAGGTAAGAAATTAAAAATTTTATGTTGGACCCTCAATATGGTCGATATAAAACTCATCCCCTAATAAGAAAAATAGTTGATCTTACCCCTAAGAGGATGAAAACCACCTCTAAAGTTAATATATCAATAATTAACGAATTTCAGAGACTAATAAATTACCGCAAAACGAGCAATATCGTAATTTGCTAAAATGAGGCGCGTCTTATTTCGGTCATATCTCCTTTGCAATTAACGCTAAAAATCATCAAAAAAAATGATTTCGAAGGTCTTTTAATCCTCTCTAAGATCAGGTAGGTCAAAACAATACAAAGGTTGTCAGTTTTTCTATATTCATCTTAAATGCATCAATTAAAAAAAAATAATAAAAACGGTAGCATTCTCATTAGTTTATTGCCATCATTTTTTGTCTTTGGTAACATTTTTTGGTAAGATTCTTCCCTGCTAAGTTTTTTAACTTCAAAGCCATAAAATTCATTATTTCAAAAATTTTCAAAATACGTTAAGTGTAAAATCTTTTAGATAATGCATCATCCGTCACGGTCAAAAAAATTTGAGCGTTTACATAATAGTAATGACTAACAAAAAACATAATTTGGAATTTTTTATTTTCAATTTGGAATTTACTGAACCAAAAAAACGGGCACTTATTTTGTCAAAAATCAAAATTTTGCCTCTATTTTCCTTGTATCATTTTTGATTTAGCAGCCAAAACACAATTTTAAGCTACTGTAATAAGTTTCAATTTGATTCAAGGTGCATGTCAAAAGGTTTTTTAAACCAGAGTTATGATTATTTGAGGCGCGTGCCCTTTTCAGATCTACATTCAAATGCACCAACTGTATCTCGACTACGATGAGCTTAAACTAATTTTTATTTCATGGATTATTTTTATTTCATTAGCTAACTTTTTCGAAAATGTGATCCTCTTTGAGTAATTTGCTTATTTAAAACCTTTAAAAAGTCAGTGTCTTCTGCTTAAAAATCAACGTTTTCAATCCCTTTAACTCGGCGGGTATTAAAGCAAAAAGTACGTTATAGAGGGTTTTTTTTAAGTAGAATTCGATGATCCGCACGTTCCAACAGTCACTTTTTATTTTTTCGAAACTCCTAATTTGGGGTGAAATTCACCCCCAACGAAAAGCACCCTTATTCCTTTTTAATATTTGATATTTGACCCATTTTGAATCAAACTATCCAAAAATATTTTAATTTAAAACAGCTATAGAATTAGTTAGAAGTGAGATCACCAAGTAATTACTATAAACTATTTAAAGCAAAATAAATTCATATAAAAAATAATATTTCGTTTAAATAAAATACATACCTACTACAGTTTAGTTCGTATTTTTCATACAGTTAGTCAAATGCACGTCTTTACTGCGAAAACAGGCGATAATGGACCTTAAAGAGACCTCTCCTGGTACGAAAACAAACGAATGTCGACCTTAAAAAATCTTGTGCGGGCGCTCCTAAAAAACCCATTCAAAAATTGGGGAGCGGTCATATCAAAAAAGTAAAAAGTGCCTTAGCATCCTGAAATACCAGTCTACAACGTTATTAAAGGGTGTTTTTTGATCATAATGAGAATAAAGTGGCTAGTGCGGTGTTAAGCGAAAACATTGCCTGTGCAATAAGACACTTTTCACCAGCGTACGATAAACTTAGACGTCGCCCATTTAACTCCGTGCTTTCCGAATTGTTTAATATTTTTTTTATAATATTTGCCTTATCCTAAAGCATATTTTGCTTTAACCAAAGTAATCCTCGTGTTTTGTAGATTAAATTGGTGAAAAAAAAATTTGTAGGGTGTTTTTCACATTTCATCCCCTACAGCCACCCCGTACAGGACGACATTTTGACGACCATCGGATTTTGATGTTCCAGAAGGTAACGAATCATTTGAAATAGGTTTTAGCTTTTAACCTCGAAGTGCAAACAGAAATCATTTCTAGAGGGTTTTGGTGCGGCCGTGGACTTCTACTATAATGACTGTAAACGTTGCCTTTAAAACTATAAGAACAGGAACTGTTGTCTAATTTAGGTGACGTTTTGTTTTATTTGAATTGTCCTTTCTCAAGTGTCGTTGTTTTTCACCTCACCATCCTCTCAATGTATAAGCGTTATTATATTCACCCTATAAGTGAATATTATCATTAATTTCTGAATGGAATAACATGTGTCGCCTCATAAACATTTTGCATAACAACATTTACTTCCACCATAAGCCAAACACGCACGCATTACATCGCCTTCGCAATTAGAAAAATCATCTCGTCGAATCAAATTTATTCTACCTGCAGTTACATAAATATGCCTTATGAATGAATGTACATCCAGGATCAAGAGCTCATCAATTTTCACCCACGCACACTTAAATCCTTCAAGTGAACTCGAAATTGATTTTTTTCGTGCTGTTGACTGATCTAAGTGTGTTCGAGACCTGTGTTTGAGTTGCGGGTCCAATTTCCTTATTGACATTCGATTATTTGCACTTCGTACTTCTGACACTCTTGTTTGCCTCCTAAACATGATTGCGTTTTGTTATCGTGCAGCTTTACATTTTAAACTACCGGCCGAATTTAAATATACTTACGTATCCGAAAATCGTACGCCGTTGCTACAGACACAACTGCTGATGATGATACTATTCTATGTTAATATAATTATTATAAGGCAGTACGTTATTGATTCACATCAGCTTTTTTATATGATAATTGGGCTACATCACCTGATGATGTCAACTTGCTTGGCGGAACGCACATCGCATATCAATACCCTGCACAATTTTTCTATTTTCAATTTAAGTGTTAGTTAAAGGCATTGACTATCACCTGCGTCAATTTTTCCTAATTTCATAACTGACTGACTGCAAATATTTTGTACGACATATTTAAACTATAGCAATATATTTTTGGATACAATAAAGGAGGGGATATAATGCTAAAGTTGAATTGAGAGAACTAAAAAAATTGAACTTTTTTTCCTTTCTAATAGCTGTACTTTCGTAGATATAAAAGCGAAGACAGAAAAAAGAGAATAATATTTTTTATCGGAATTTCTGAATGCGTTTTTAATTGTTATCCCGATTTTTTGCGCAGAAACTCCGAACAGAGCGCGATAGAAAGAATTTAATAAAGTTTGTTAAAAATATCTGCCCGAAAAAATCTAATAATTTTCTTGTAACAATATAACAGCCTCCGAAGATACCTATATTTAATATTTAAATCAACCTCTAATAATGCACGATTTAATGGATCCGCGCTGCGTAACATTACCGGATAATTTTCATTTCACACAAAGAAATATATCAAATTACAACAATAAATGTAAAAGTCATCTGTTTTTTTTACGGACGCGCATTTTTACATATAATCACATCGGACTGTACAACAAAAACCGAATGGTGAACCATACAAAACATTTTCTAACGAGATTTTTAGTCCATTTCACACCTTATAATCCATATATACATTTTTATAATTATCTGTCGATCACAAACCGAATTACCAATTCCGTCCAATGGCAAGCCCCCAATCTAATTTGTAATTATAAGATAAATAGGAACAAACGTGTACATGTTTGTGGATTTTAGGAATGGTGTAATGGCAATGTTCTGCCCTGCCATGGTGGCAAAACTTACATTTTTATGATGTTTGGTTTCCAAGCACTTTCAAAGTTGCACTTAAAAACACTCGAATTCGGTGTTATTTGGATGTTCCTCTGCCAATTTTGGATTACGTTTCATGGCGCGATCGACTTTTTAGACCTTTTTATTTTTATGAAGTTGGACGTGTTTTGTTTATGATGTTGGCTTTTTGTTTATGATGTTGGCTTTTTTGTTTATGCTGTTGGCCCTTGGTTATGATGTATTTTTTCTGTTATCGATGTTGGACCTTTTTTGTTTATGATGTTGATTGAAACTTTTTTTTTTATTTAATCTGTTGGATTGTCTACGATGTGGAACTGAAATGTGAGGCATTTATATAAAGTTATGCACAGTATTACAAACAAAAATGCGACATTGGAAACGTTTTCTCAAATAACTCGAAAATTTACCAAACTGTATTATTTATGATGAACTTTTTGAAACTTTTTGTTTTTGATGTTGGATCTTCTTTGTTTATGACCTTGAACCTTCGTTGTATATGGTGTTGGACCGTTTATGACGTTGGACCGAAAAGTAAAACACAAATTTATAAACGACATTAGAAACGAAAACCCAAAAACCATTTTTATCTATTATTCTGGCTGAAAAGTGAGAGCTATAAGTAACATTAAAAACAGAAAACGCAATTTTGGAAGCCTTTTCTTAAACATCCTAAAATCTAAGATAGGATCACAAACTGAATTGTTTATGGTATTGGACCTTTTTGTTTACGATGTTGATCCTTTTTGTTTATGGTCTTAGATCGGTTGGACCAAAAAGTGGAACACATAGAAAGTAACATTAGAAGCAAAAAACATGTTTTTGGAAGTCTTCTTAAATATTTCGAAAACTAAGTAAGATTGTTTAATGTTGGACCTTTTTGTTTAAGACGTTAAATCTTTCTTTACTTAAAATCCACAAAAAATTAAGTACATCAACTGAAAATCTGAAAGATGACGGTTTCATGACGCAATGGATTTTTTAGACTTTTTTTGTTTATGAAGTTGGACTTGTTTTGTTTATAATGTTAATTTTCTTGTTTATGATGTTGGTCCTTGGTTATGATGTATTTTTTCTGTTTACGATGTTGGACCTATTTTTGTTTCTGGTGTTGGATCGGTTTGCCCGAAAGGTAAAGCACATAGTTATAAGTAACAAAATGCGTTTTTGTAAGTTTTTTTTCTCAAATATCTCGGGAGCAAACTGTATTGTTTATGATGTTGGACCTTTTTTTTAAGACGTTAAATCTTTTTTTAATTAAAATCCACAAAAAACTGAAAACTGAAAATCTGAATGATTACGATTTCATGGCGCAGTGGATTTTTTTTATTTATGAAGTTGTACTTGTTTTGTTTATAATGTTAACTTTTTTGTTTATGATGTTGGTCCTTGGTTATGATTATGATTTTTTCTGTTTACGATGTTTTTTGTTTATGGTGTTGGATGTTGGATAGTTATGAGTAACATTAGAAACAAAAAATACGTTTTTGGAAGTTTTAACTCAAATATCTCGAGAGCAACATGTACTGTTTATGATGTTGGATCTTTTTGTTTGAGATGTTGGATCTTTTTGTTTATGATGTTGAACCTTTTTTGTTTATACTGTTGGACCTTTTATATCGTTTGACCGAAAAGTGAAATATAGAAAGTTATAAGTAAGGTCTGCTCAAATATCTCGAAAACTAAATAAAGGCGCGTTCTCACGATTCGATTTTAGTTGATCAACTTTAGTGGATCAACGAAAATAGCTGTGAGAACATTATGTTTCAAGTTAAGATTAAACTTGAAACATATGTTCTCACAGCTATTTTCGTTCGATTTTAGTTGATCCACTAAAGTTGATCAACTAAAATCGAATCGTGAGAACGCGCCTTTAGATAGGGTAACAAACTGTATTGTTTATGATGTTGGATATTTTGTGATGTCAAATCTTTGTTGTATATTATGTTGAACCTTTTTTGTTTACAATGTTAGATTGTTCATGTCGTTGGACCGAAAAGTGAAATAGAAGGTGTAAGCAACGTTAGAATCAAACAACGTAGTTTTGGAACCCTTTTCTCAAATATCTCGAAAACTAATTAAGATAAGGTAGCAAACTACAGGGTGTATTTTAAAATCATCGACAAACGGAAACTGAGATTCTTTGATCCAAAATAAGTCGAAATTTGTTATAAATGTTTTCCCGAAAATACTTCCTAACCGAGCTCGTTTTGGGAATTTTTTTTTTTAGTTTTTTTTAAGTTTTTTCAAAAACTAGATAAGATATTATGTTGAGATTTGGTACACTCGAATGTCTTACTGAACACAATTAATCAGGTGAGTTTGAGTCGACTGGCTTAATTCAGTGGTGGAAAATCATTTAAGTTACTCGCTTAAATCATAAAAAACCGTACCCTGCATTTTTTTGCAAATATTTTTTTAGATTCACTGTTCTATTCTGCAAATAAAATCATCCTTGTGTTTCTTCGATTAGGTACTCCGTTTTTGAGATAATTTCTATTAATGTACGACCACGACCACACAACTTGATTAAAAATAAAATTTGTTTTTTTTAAATAAAATTTGTCAAAATAACGCAGTTACATAATGGAAATATTTTAAAGAAAATTGAAAAAGAAATTATTAATTTTATAGAGAATATACAGTGTGTCGTACTTAAGAGTGAAACACGCTTATAACTTTTTTCATTTTTATGCGATTTGAACCAAATTTTACTTAATGATAGATCCCATTAAAATCAACTCATGGCCAAAAAACCATTCGCCCCCTTCTAATGCAAAGCTACCTGCGATACCAAAATAAACGCAATAATAATAATAATAATAATAATAATAAATCATTTATTTCGTCAATTAAAAAGTACACAAACGAATACAATAATTGAGAAAACGTCAATAAATACAATATACAGTCACATAAAAAAAAAAAAAAAAAAAGTAGAAACAGTTATAATAAAAACACAACTATAAGTATGTACAATATACAAAATATCAATTTAAAATGTCGGTACAGCCTTTAAAAAAATTCGTCAAATGTGTAACAGTTTTTGTCCAGTAGAAATTGTTTCAACTTAGATTTAAAAATATGAATGCTAGGAGAACACTTTATATCCGTACTGAGTGCATTATAAAATTTGCATCCGTTGTAAAAAAGGTTTTTTTGATATAGCGCTGTCTGATGGCTGTTAGGTATCAATAATTCCCGCATTCTAGTGTTGTCCTAAAATAAATCAAGAAAACTTATTAGGCATTTTTTTATAGGAAAATTTTACTAATGAAAGTTGTTCAGAATTGTCTAAAAACCTTCAATCTAAATTCTCATCAAAATAAAAAAATATTGATATTTTGATTTTAAAAATTTTAAGTCCGAAAATATAATTTTACAATATCAATTATCATTCGTATTTAGTTGCAGAGTACTTCTTTAGTTTTTTTTTTATAAAAAATTAAATATTACAATACAATAACCCATTAAAATTATATTTTCAGACTTTAACACCTTTTCAAACAAAATATTAAGTAATGTTTTTTGATTTTGATTAAATTTTGGACTTAAGGTTATGAACGATTCTGAACAACTTTCATTAATAAAATGTTTGATAAAAAAATGCCTAATATGTTTTTTTTGATTTTCCTCGTTGGGCTTTTGGGCCATAAGTTGATCCTAATGTGCTCTATCTTTGAGTAAAATTTGTTTTAAATTGGATAAAAATGAACAAAGTTATAAGGGTGTTTCACTCTTAAGTGCGACACACTGTATGTTTAAAGTGGTCTTGTTGGACATCCGTTTTTTTTTGTGAGAAACTTAAACGATTTTACGCCATTGGATTGATTTATCTGAATAATTGTATTCAGTAAGACATTCGAGTGTGCCAAATCTCACTATAAAATATCTTGTCTAGTTTTTGAAAAATCTTTAAAAACCTCAAAACATTTTCTTTTGAAAACCCTGTAGCTCGGTTGCATTTTCAGAAAAACATTTATATCAATTTTCGTCTTATTTTGGATTACAGAATCTCTTTAAAATACACCCTATTTTTGTAAATCGTAAAATTTTCTCCAGGAACAACTTAATTGACTTGTCAAATCCGTTATCTGAGTCCTGAATGTCCTCCATTTTGATGTTCCTCTGCCTTTGTTTTGTTGGGTTATTTATGACGAAATAAAAAATTTATAAATACTCACACATCATATGAGAATCTCAAAGAATACTACCTTGATGCAATCGAATTTTTAAACCATTTTTATTATGTTGGATCTTGGTTATGATGTTGAAATTTTTTTGTTTATGATGCTGGATTGTTTACGATGTGGTAGTGAAAAGTGGAGTATACTTAAAAATTTATAAACAATATTATGAATAAAAATGCGATTTTAAAGCTCTTTCTCAAATGTCTCGAAAACTAAACAAGGTAGGGCTACAATTATATTTAGCCTTCTTAAATTTACATACAGGGTGTCCCAGCCTCGCGTCGGCCAAATGTCCTGGCTCTCCTATAAGAGATATTGAAAAATTTCAAAAACGAGATGATAGAGGACACAATGGTGCATAGTATAAAAATATTTTGAAATATACAGGGTGATCGATTTAGGCGGGATGTCATAAACTTATGTTTTTTTAAATGGAACACTAGGTATATTATTACATATTTGAATTCTCCTTTTAAGACGACTCAATCGATATGCCACTTGATGGGTCTGCGATGGGTCGGTACCATGATATGGGTGAGTTTGTACCAAAAACGTGCCAACTTTGTGAGCTCACTGTGGTGTAGCAGAAAAGCATTTTGAGATCTAGTTTGTGCCAAAAATTGTCAAAAACCCTGTAGTTTACGCTGCTGTTATCAGATCTAACGAAATCGGTCATTTTATACCGGGTGAGTCAATAAACGCCAAATCTACTTTTTCCCATTTTTTTCAAATGGAACACCCTGTATATTATGACACCAAAGGAGAGCCCTTTGAAAGAGCTTTCCACTGATATAAAGGTTCATGGGTCTATCTGTCATGGGTGCCAAGATATTTGATGGCAAAGTGGCACAATTCGAGGTTTATTAAAAAATTACACACAATTTTCAATTGTTTTGTGAATTTTCGCTGAAATCGGCTCTTTTCAGTAAGAAAATTTTACAACAATAAAGTGAACTATTGACAAGACTGGTATTTTTATGACAGGTACCTACTTGATTTTTTTAAATTTATTTCAATAAATTGAAAGTTGGAAGCAATATGAATTTCTCTACAATTTTTTATTTATTCCTTCGATGATAGTACGTGGAACAACAGCTTCCCAAACCTTAACAACAATTTTATTATCTTTCATTGAATTAAAAATAAAAGTATTTTTTAGTCTTATTTTAGCAAAGCTGAAAAAAAAATACTACGAAAAGGTACGTTTTATTAAGCACCTTTCTAAAATAGTAAATCGTTTCGCGACAAAATTACTTCGGGCTAGAAAATACTTGCCATGACATGAATTTATACACACATTTCAGAAAAAAAATTAAATTTATCAGGCGTTGACTATTTTATACTTAAGTACTTTTCTGTACTGAAGTACGGTTTCTTTCTCCGAGTATAAGAATTATTTTCAAAATTTTCTCACTGAAAAGAGCCGATTTCAGCGAAAATTCACAAAACAATTGAAAATTGTGTGTAATTTTTTAATAAACCTCGAATTGTGCCACTTTGCCATCAGATATCTTGGCACCCATGACAGATAGACCCATGAACCTTTATATCAGTGGAAAGCTCTTTCAAAGGGCTCTCCTTTGGTGTCATAATATACAGGGTGTTCCATTTGAAAAAAATGGGAAAAAGTAGATTTGGCGTTTCCTGACTCACCCGGTATAAAATGACCGATTTCGTTAGATCTGATAACAGCAGCGTAAACTACAGGGTTTTTGACAATTTTTCACACAAACTAGATCTCAAAATGCTTTTCCGCTACGCCACAGTGAGCTCACAAAGTTGGCACGTTTTTGGTACAAACTCACCCATATCGTGGTACCGACCCATCGCAGACCCATCAAGTGGCATATCGATTGAGTCGTCTTTAAAAGGAGAATTCAAATATATAATAATATACCTAGTGTTCCATTTAAAAAAACATAAGTTTATGACATCACGCCTAAATCGATCACCCTGTATATTTCAAAATATTTTTATACTATGCACCATTGTGTCCTCTATCATCTCGTTTTTGAAATTTTTCGATATCTCTTATAGGGGAGCCGGGACATTTGGCCGACGCGAGGCTGGGACACCCTGTATATTCAGAAAAATGTGCCATTTACTGGATTAAAATTTATAATAAATTGCCCGTAAGTTTCGAAGTTTTCCACATGGAAAAATAAAAAATAAATTGAAGAACATTCTCCTGGGGAAAGCATACTACACAATAGACGAATACTTAAATGATAGCAGTAATTTATCAATCAATTTCTTGCGATATAACAGTATCTAATTTTATTAATTTCTTAAGTATTTTATTATATGCAATAACGGTTATACTTACTTTTTTCTTTTCTTTTTCTGTTTTTTTTTTTTTGGCATGTTCAATACTCAATGGATACACTGCAAATAAACTAAAAAAGTGTATCTATGTATCTATCTATGCATCTATGGTATATTTCTTGATAACGTAGATACCAACATAGCCGAAAATGCATGTACCAATAGCTGGGTATTTAATAATATCCCGTTCTTTCTGCAGCTCGTGAAGGAATCGTTATTACATTTGAGTAAATAAATGTATAAACTCCTTGTAACCTACGTATAAATACGTATTTATGCCCGTACATCAAACACAATTTTATGAAGTGCATTTCTACAAATGCATATCCCATTATGGCACGATTGATTCCCGGGTCTTCTAATCCGTATTACACAATGGATATTCACTCCATATTCTTTTAATTTCCATTTCGTACCTGTACAGCCGTTCAATGCGGATGATTAATGACCAAATAGTGAAACAGCACAGCGCGTTTTACTGGATGTAATCTTAGACTTTTTGTTATTCTTTTAAAAACCCGACTTCCATCTTTTAATTGCAAATGGCGTACTACACGAGGTCGCTCGAATTTTTACCGTCGTCATCTTTTTTCCTTTTTAACGGCAGCCCGTGTGGCGGTTTTTTGTTCGGTTTGCGAACCTACTTGAACTGGTTTGGTTCACGTGTGTGTGTGTATTGGGCTAATTTATGTTGCACGGAATATCCACAGACTAGGATGTATTGCATTGCGGAAATAACAGACCTGTAGTCAAAATAAAATAAACGGATAAGCAATGAGTCCTTATTTAATTGAAGTTATTAAAACCAGTTTTATATGTATATAACTACACATGGTAATCAATAGCAGCACAAATTTCCTGGTTCGATAGCAAGACAAGAAGTTTACTTCTCTAAATCTCGCACTTTTTCCTTATCATGCCAAGCACCTATAGCTACGTTTCGTTACATGTGTATGATAGTATTGCCTTTTGGAGGCATCGTTTGCAAACAGTTTGTCCAAATACGGTACATCTTCTACACGAGGTACTCCAACTTATCCACTACCAATATAGCTAGAAAGATCAGATTTGGCTCACTTACATAAAATACCCCTAAGGCGAAGAAATACATTTAAAATCGACCAAATTATTTTCGGGTGCAGATTTTGTATCAGTCACCAGAATCAAAGACTTGGTATACTCATAGCTATTTTATTACCTTCATTGCAAAGGGAAACTTCCAGCTTGAAAAAATGTTCCCTTGGGGTGATAAATATTAAATAAAATATCAATAAACTAAGACGACTTCAAACACTCATTTTACATAGCTAAAAGTAAACAAAAAAGATCAAAGAAGCGCCGTGAAACACTGGTATGTCACAAGACCTGACGTCATAATAGTCGTCTGAATGCGATACCCAGTCTAGCTGCAACTTGGCAGGTTTTAGAAGTGTAGAAATCCTTATTATATATGACCCAACAAATCGATAAGGGATACAACTCCAAATTTTTTCAGATGTTCAGTTGATTTCTACCCGATGCCGTTTAAGATAATTAAAATTTTTCACTATAAGTGGGGGTAAATTCAACCCTTACGTATATTTGCAAAGGATCGCGACCCAACAAAACGATAAGGGATACAATCCCAATTTTGTTGTGATATTCAGTTAATATCTAACGAATGCCGTTAAAGAGAATTTCAATTTTTCACTATACGGGTGTCCCGATTTTAAACCGACAAACTTCGGGTACAGAAAGTTCACATGAAATTATGACATACCCCTTCTAACATTTCTTCTCTATCGAGCCTCCTAACGGAGATACAGGGTGTTGAAAATTCAATTTATTTTTTGTTTTTCTTTAACAACTTCCACAATATTAAAGATAGGGAAACCAAACTTGGTACACATAGTTAGGTTGTGAGGGTCCATCTTTGCTATGGTTCAGAGTTAAACTGAGGCGCGCCAGTGGCGTGCGGTGTGGTCACGTCGACATAATATTAAGGAAAAAAGTATGTGCACTAATTTTTTTCGCAATTCTGATCATATTTTCATAATTTACGGTGGATTTTCTAAAAAAACTTGCTCATGTAAAATTTTGACTGAGTCATTAGTTTTCGAGATATTTGCGTCTGAACAAAACGATGCACCAAAAACACAATTATCATGTCGGGAATAGTTCTGATGAAATCACGACATATCCCTTCTAAAATTTCTCTATAGCCATTCCTAACGGAAATAGGGGGTGTTGATTTTTTTGATATTTGGATGTTGATAATTTGTTCATGCAATTTCGTAACAAACAAATTTTTCTTTTGACAGAAATAATATTGACTTGCAAAAGGCCTTAAAACGCCTCATTGAAAAAGAAGAAAAACATTAAAAACATTAAATTGACAGTTCAGTTCAGTATATCCCTTCGAAAATCAGATTGAAAATAATTTTGAAAGGGCTATCTTAATTAATTAATTGTGTTTTTGGTGCATCGTTTTGTTCAGACGCAAATATCTCGAAAACTAATGCCTCAATCAAAATTCTACATGGGCAAGTTTTTTTAGGAAATCAACCGTAAATTATGAAAATTTGATCAGAATTACGAAAAAAATTAGTGCACATACTTTTTTCCTTAAAATTATGTTGACGTGACCACACCGCACGCCACTGGCGCGCCTCAGTTCAACTCTGACCATAGCAAAGATGGACCCTCACAACCTAACTGTGTGTACCAAGTTTGGTTTCCCTATCTTTAATATTGTGGAAGTTATTAAAGAAAAACAAAAAATAAATTGAATTTTCAACACCCTGTATCTCCGTTAAGAGGCTCGATAGAGAAGAAATGTTAGAAGGGGTATGTCATAATTTCATGTGAACTTTCTGTACCCGAAGTTTGTCGGTTTAAAATCGGGACATCCTGTATAAGGGGGTAAATTCATCCCTCACGAACATTTGCAGAAGATCGATAAGAGATACATCTCCAAACTTTTTTCACTTTTATTTTATTGGGTTGAATGTGAATACTTACGGCCGTTTTTTGATTATTGATTTTATAAATTTTTGTTCAATCCTGCTTTTGAAACATGCAGTTTCTTACTTGGATACAAAACCCGAAACCCTTTGTTTTGTTTACTCAAGTTGTTTATATGGCAACGGGTGGGCGAAGGCAGCGAGTGAAAATTACTGTCAAATTGCCAATTGTCAAACTATAATAAAATTCAGACGAAACTTTTCATTTCATTTAAATTACCTTCCTAATGCTGCTACGTTTCATATATTGCCGAATAATTCTACAGGAACTTCCTGTAGAATTCTTCGGCAATATATGAAACGTAGCAGCATTAGCTTCTAGCTAAAAATGTACTTTTAAGTTGAACACCGTTTCACATAATCCCATTTTTGGTGCGCCTTACGGCTCCCCGACAAGGGGATCTTTCCTACGTAAAATTGTTTATTTCCGATATCAAGAATGCAAGAAAATGGCAAATAAAAAAAATGGTGGGAAAATATAGGAGCCCCCTCCAGTTTAGTACGCCCCTGGATAATATTTCTCTCGTTGATAATGCAGATTCATAACCCTTAATTACATTGGATAGCATCCCAAATTTGTTGTTGGTAGCTCAAAGAGTTCCTGAAATATTTAAAGAAAACTCGATTGGGGTGCCAACTTCACGGGGGCGTAGCTCCCTTAGGAGCCATTTGCGGACCCATGTCCATAGGAATTTTTCTTTATTCTTTATTTTTATTTTGTTTTAATAAGTATTATTTACGGTGACACTATTTTGACTAGGGGGTCTGTCTAGTCTTACATACACATATACGAAGGACCTTAGAGAGTTTCAAGTTACATTGAAAAATACAATAGATGGACTTAAAATTATATACAAACAAACTGGATAGGCAATTAAACAACGAAGATAAAAAAAAATTGTGGTGATTACTTGGGAAATACGGGTGATATTTATGCAAAAAGAGACGCCTTTAAAATAATAATAAAAATTGAAATGGTGGTAAATAATCTTTATTCAGATAAAATATATTTACAGTTAATTTATATAGGTACTTTAAAAAAATAATAATAATAATAATAAAAATAAATAAAATTATAAACTGGTTTCTTATGTTGAAAGGAAAGTTAAGTAGGTATAGTTGCAGGAAAAAACAAAAAGAAAACCAAACAAAAGTTGACTACACTGAGCTAATGGAGTACTGCATTCCCTAGCCACTTCCTTCTTCCAATAAAAAAAAAAATCCTATCGATTTGTCGAATTAGATTTTCGATTTTTGCAACTGATTTTTCAAAAATTCCCAAAGAAGTTTGAATTTGCATAAAATTTTTTGTAAAAATTACTGGCAAAAATCGAAAATGTGGCTTGACAGATCGATAGGCAATTAAAAAACAAAAAACTTTCAGAAACTTTCCGAAAAAAAAATCACTTTGAGGCCACTGTGGCGTCGAAATTTGATGGAAGAAGTTGCAGATATCATATTTGTAGATAATTGTTTGCTGTACAAAAAAGATACATACAGAGTTTTTCCGAACACTATGCCAATAATTTTTGGAGAGCATTGGATTGATTGCAAACAGTTGTTTTCGAACAAATCAATCTACATAAAATCTTGCACCTCGCTAAGTTGAAATTGATGTCATAGTACGTACGGACTGGACTTACTGTAGTAGCCAGTTACCCGACAAAAAATTAAACATTTAGTGTGACTGTTACTTTTCGAGATATTTGAGAAAAAGCCCCAAAATTGACGTTTTATATTATTTCCCAGTTAACACCCCAGCCCCGACTTACACAGCTTGTATAAATTAACTCGAATTTCTAGTGTCTAATAACTGTTTTTTTTTTTTTAAATCGGCATTAAAGTACCTCAAAATCGTCATTAAAGTGATAGAAATAGTCATTAAAGTAATCCATTATTGTACGATTTTTGTAGTTGGCCGAGGTGACAGATAAACGTAAACATTATTGTTTTACTGCTTGTGATAATAATTGTGTTGTAACAAAAGGTAAATAAATACAGTTTTTTAAATTCAGAATTGTATTGCCACTATTGTAATTGCTGAATATAATGGTTTTCTTATAAAAAATTATTCCGACTTGACATTTAAAAATAATTATGACATTTCCTAATGTCACTTGAAATTTTAAATAATTATGACATTTCTTAATGTCACTGAAAATTATTTAAAAAATAGAGTTAATTAATCTTAATTTCATAGTTTTTGGATTTAAAAAAAAATGTAATATGCACCTCGGCATTAAAGTTCCTTTTTATCACTCATATGATTTATTTGCCTCGGCCCTACGGGCCTCGGTAATTAAACTCCACATTCATGATAAAAAGATTAACTTTAATGCCTTGATACATAAATAACTATTAATTAGTTTGTATAGTACTTTATGAGCTTATTTGTGACGTTTGTTATTTTTGGTACAACTTTGCTTCTAAATCCTACGATAATGTATGTTCTACACATTACCGACAACTTATTAACAAGAAAGGTGTAAAACTAGGTACGACCAGTAAAATGTTGTTGACTCGAAATCCATCCCGGTGGAAGAATCAGCGATGCGGCAAGAAGGCATTTACGATTTTACTTACTTTCGGCACTCTCACAATCTTCTTACGGGCCTTCCCGTAAAGTCACGTGCGTTTATTACTTAAGTCGACTTATAAGGGTGCTACCTGTCTATTATCTCAATACGTTTCTGGAACTGAGGTTGAAGTCAAAAATTTGCCTATTCAAGTGGAGAATCAGTCGCTAGGTTGGGGGTAGAGTATTCGGATACAAAGTAAATAGTATTAAGAGGCTTAAGTCATTTTACATATCTTTGCAAGAGATATGAAGGACCTAAATGTTTTCCAAAGCACTGTTTTAATACGTTTTCCAAATGCTACGCAGGTATAATTGCAAATCTGGCTTAACTTGAACGTATTACTTTTCTTTGCCAATAATTTACATTAAGGAAGCGTCTTTCTTACTGTAATACATTTCCACTACGATTCACCCACACCTCTGGCTACATTTTAACACCCTATATTTTTTTACAGAATCTTATAGATCAATTTTTTTCTTACAACTTTTGTTAAATATGTCCTATATTTATCCAAATGGGTTTAGGAGATATTCGCAGAGATTTATATTTTTACATTGCTTGGATTGGTTTTATACATTTTAATCAAATTAGCCTCGAGAAGAAACAAACAAAAGACGTTAAATATCCTGTGGCATCAAATCTTTCCATCAATTAAAAAAAAACTGGTTTAATTGGTAATTGCTAATGTAATTCAATGCGCACTTATTATTAACTGGAAGGGTAGTTGTTTTGAGTAACTCTGCGTCCTGATGGGTATAGAAATTCTAACTTACTTTATTGTTATCGTCGTAATTGGCAACGCTTTAGTTACATTGTCCGAAAAGCAGGACAAGATCGTGGTTAAAGCAATCAGCTGCCACAATTTCCCACCAGTCTAGAAAGAAAGTTAAACGTATTAATATTTATGAGGGAAGCCTCCTAAGGAATTTAATTTGTAAGGATGTCCTCCTAATATAGATTACAATGGTTTTATTATTCAATATGTCCAGCTGAAGAGTCGGTTTTATTGTAAAGAAATGAAAGATAATTCGGCCAGCGCAAACCGTGCTTTTCTATCTCTCGCCGTTTTGGAGATATGAGTCAAGTAAAGTTTGAGTGATTAGTAGATTACCGCGGCTGAATGAATCAGCTCGTGGAAGAAAACAAGATGCTTGCATCGAAAAAAATCTTCATACTATAAAAGAAAGAAGAAGAATTCGACTTGGTGTAAACCGCGGTTTTCTATCTCTCATTATTTTGGAGATATGAATAAAGTAAAGTTTAAGGAGTTGGGAAATTAGAGCGCTTGAATTAATCACCTCGTGAATGAAAATCGGACGCTTGTATAGATTTAAAAAAACCATCATTCTGTAGAAGAGAGAAGGAGAATTCGAATAGTGTAAACCGCGATTTTGTATCTCCCACCGTTTTATAGATATAAGTCAATGAAATGTTTGAGAACTTGGGAACTTATCGTGTTGAATGAATCTGCTCTTGGAATAAAATCGGACGCTAGGATCGAGTTAAAAATCATCTCTCCGTAGAAGAAAGAGGGAAAATTCGAACGGTATAAATTGCGCTTTTCTATCTCTCACCGCTTTGGAGATATGAGTCAAGTGAAGTTTGAGGAGTTAAGAAATTACTGAGCTTGAATGAATCAGTTCGTAAAAAAAATCGGATGCTTGTTCGAGTTAAAAAATCGTGTTACTATAAAAGAAAGGAGAATTCGACTGATGTAAACCGCGCTCTTTTATCTCTCATTATTTTTTAGATATGAATGAAGTAAAGGTTAAGGAGTTGGGAAATTAGAGCGGCTGAATGAATCAGCTAGCTCGTGGATGAAAATCGGATGCTTGAATTGAGTTAAAAAATCGTCTTACTATAAAAGAAAGAAGGAGAATTCAAGTGGTGTAAACCGCGCTTTTCTATCTCTCATTATTTTGGAGATATGATGCGGTAAAGTTTAAGGATTTAGGAAAAGAGTGGTTGAGTGAAAGAAAATCGGACGCTTGTATAGATTTAAAAAACCATCATTCTGTAGAAAAGAGAAGGAGAATTCGAATGGTGTAAACTGCGATTTTCCATCTCTCACCGTTTTGGAGATATGTCAAGTAAAGTTTGAGGGGTTAGCAAATTATCAGGTTGAATGAATCAATTCGTGGAAGAAAATCGGACGCTTTTGGATTGAGTTAAAAAAATGAGTCTTTCTATAGAAGAAAGAAGGATAATTTGCACAGTATAAACCGCGCTTTTCTATCTCTCACCGGTTTGGAAATATGAGACAAGGAAAATTTGAGGAGTTAGGAAATTACCATGGTTGAATTAATGAGCTCGTAAAAGAAAATCAGACGCTTGTATAGATTAAAAAAAAAACATCATTCTGTAGAAAAGAGAAGAATTCGAATAGTGTAAACCGCGATTTTCTATCTCACCCTAAGTCAAGTAAATTTTGAGGGGTTAGGAAATTACCGTGTCGAATGAATCAGCTTGTGGAGCAATATCGGACTCTAGGATCGAGTTAAAAAAACCTCTTTTCGTAGAAGAAAAAAGGGGAATTCGAACGGTATAAATTGCGCTTTTCTATCTCTCACCGCTTTGGAGATATGAGTTAAGTAAAGTTTGAGGAATTAGGAAATGACTGCGGTTGAATGAATCAGTTCGGGAAAAAAATCGGATGCTTGGATCGAGTAAAAAAAATCGTCTTCCCATAAAATAAAGAAGGAGAATTCGACTGGTGTAAACCGCGCTTTTCTATCTCTCATTATTTTGGAGATATGAATAAAGTACAGTTTAAGGAGTTGGCGGTTGAATTAATCAGCTCGTAAAAGAAAATCCGATGCTTGTATAGATTTAGAAAAACCATCATTCTGTCGAAAAGAGAAAGAGAATTCGAATAGTGTAAACTGCGATTTTCTATCTCTCGCCGTTTTGGAGATATGAGTCAAGTAAAGTTTGAGGGTTAGGAAATTACCGTGTAGAATGAATCTGCTCGTGGAACAAAAGCGGACGCTAGAATCGAGTTAAAAAATCATCTTTCCGTAGAAGAAAAAAAGAAATTCGAATGGTATAAATTGCGCTTTTCTATATCTCACCGCGTTGGAGATATTGAGTCACATAAAGTTTCAGGAGTTAAGACATTATTGTGGTTGAATGAGTCAGTTCGTGAAAAAAATCGGATGCTTGAAACGAATTAAAAACTCGTCTTTCTATAAAAGAAAGAAGGAGAATTCGACTGATGTAAACCGCGCTTTTCTATCTATATTCTATATGAATGAAGTAAAGTTTGAGGAGTTAAGGAGAAAATTAGAGCGGTTGAATGAATCAGCTCTTAAAAGAAAATCGGGCGCTTGTCTATATTAAAAAAAAAAACATCATTCTGTAGAAAAGAGAAGGAAAATCGAATGGAGGAAACCGCGGTTTCCTATCTCTCACCGTTTTAAGGATATGAGTCAAGTAAAGTTTGAGGGGTTAGAGAATTGGATGAATTAGCTCGTGAAAGAAAATTGGACGCTTGTATAGATTTAAAAACCCATCATTCTGTAGAAAAGAGAGGGAGAATTCGAAAGATGCATACCGCGATTTTCTGTCTCTCAACCGTAGGTATGAGACAAGTAAAATTTGAAGAGTTAGGCGATTATCGCAGCTGAATGAATTAACTCGTATAATAAAATCGGATGCTTGGATCGAGTTAAAAATTCGTCTTACCATAAAAGAAAGAAGGAGAATTCAACTGGCGTAAACCACGCTTTTCTATCTCTCGCCGTTTTGGAGATATGAGACAAGAAGTAAACATTGAGGAGTTAGGAGATTACAGCGGCTGAGTGAATCAGCTCGTGGAAGAAAATTGGATGCTTGGATCGAGTTAAAAAATCGACTTATTTTAAAAGAAAGAAGGCGAATTCAAATGGTGTATCTTATTGTTTTGGAGATATGAATTAAATAAAGATTGAGGAGTTAAGAAATTACCTCGGTTGAATCAGCTCGTGAAAGAAAATCGGACACTTGTATCGATTTAAAAAGGAAAAGGAAGGAGAATTCGAATGGTATAAACCGCGATTTTCGATCTCTCACCGTTTAGGAGAAATGAGTCAAGTAAAGTTTGAGGGTTAGGAAAGATCGCAGGATCTTGATTCTAAGCTCATTTTCTATAGTTTACTTCAATTATTCCTAGATTTTTCTTTGACGCGAAGCAAATAAGTTAAAAGGAGAGACGTAAAAAAGTACGTTTTTGAGCTTCGGCTCCTGTTTATCATAGAAGGATGAGTCCAAGTTCAACTTACGCGTAATTTGAAATAGCAGGAAAATTTTAATAGTAAGTTCTTTTATTTGGATTTCTTCTCCACTGGCAATAAAACGACAAGAAGTGCATCTCCACTTGTTACTAACTGACCCACCACTTCAAATAATTTTTTAACAGTATCTATACGGCTCACGTAATTGAAACCTTAACCAGATTCATCACGATTTGCGTTAATAAGCATTTTGTTTTACTAATCTTATGCCCCTTTCGTAAAATTTACGTTCCTCCTTCAGTGGTTTGAATTAAGACGTTACTTAAGCTATTTAAACACATCAGGTCGTTTGTCTTGCTCGTTTTGTATCTCATTTCCTCAATAGCAATATTACGAGGTGGTGTAAGAAGCTTGGAGAGGTCTACTTAATTTTAAGATTCTTGTTCGTTTTGTTGAGTTTTACTGTGTATTTTATTAATGATCCGGGCAAAAAAATATTACAAGACGTATTTTTAATCGTGTGATATTCCTCGGTACCAATTTAAAACGAATTATGAAGCGCCAAGCACATAAAGCCTTATTAGGTGGATCTTTATTACGTTAGAAACTGTTTGTAATTATGTAGCAAATTAGAATGGAAGCAGAATCTGTATTTATCCGTAAACCTACGTTAAATTAGTTATTGTTTAACGATAACGACAGAACCAACAAAAACATTGCGACCTCTTAATTTTGAGGAGTTTTATGTTAACCAGGTTTTCCTACTTTTCATTCGTTGGTAATTTTCTAAAATCTGAGTATTATTTTTCTTTGACCAGAAATTGCTAAGAAGCAAACATCTTTGAAAGTGATTTCCAAATGCACAACTAAACGGATTCCATTTAAGCCCAACTGGATTTACTTTGCTGTGTGTCACCGAAAATAATTTAAAAAAATTTCCGGCACCCGATAGTTTCCAACAAGCAAATGATTTTTTTGCGAAAACGCATTTTTTTATGTACCTCGCATAACACATGTGAAATTTATGTATTAATATTTTAAAGCAAATTTATGCATTTTATTACCGTCGCTAAATTTTATATCTGTGGGTTATTAAGGTGTTCGCAAGCTGCAGCCACGCATATTGTGGACGGTAGAACTTGCGTATTTTTTGCCGGCCATACGTGTTTGTAATTAACGCGTTTGTCGGGAGAGATAAAAATAATTTAATGAAAAGGTACAATGCGATTTGTGTCTTGAACGACCAAACGAGTTTATTATAGACGCGGAAAGAAGTGAGAAAATATGGGCACTCATAAGTCTGTATTAACCTGAAATCCTGAAAATGGATCACCATCGTTTTACTTATCAGATTGTCACAATTTAGTTAACTGATAAAAATCTTAAGTCCACCAATACGATATTAGGCCTGCAGAAATAGAAAAAACGGTGTAACTAATTCGTTTCAGATAGCCGTAGGTAAAAACAGGTGTATTTAGTTATAAGGAATATACCTCTGCGATTCCTCCCAAATCAAATAAACAGAACATTGTTTAAACGTCACTTTTATGTGAAAAAATCATGAAATTTGGAGTTTTTTAAAAATTGCAGTAAGACTGCAGTAGATTAATTTTTTTGAATGTTTCTGTTTACTAGGTAATCCCAAACCGGTTAACTCAAGCCCCGGTTGATTTCATTTCATTGATTATTTATTTAAATAATTGCCGAAAACCATCGAAATTTTCGAAAATTTCAAGCATTTTTTACTCTGAAAGGAAAAATGCTAGACTCTTGAAACTTTGGTGGAATATGTGTCTCATTACCCTCAACTTACAAAAAAAATTTCGTTTCAAAATGTTTATTAGTTTTCGAGAAATTCTATTTGTTTATTAAAAACGTCCCAAATGTTTAATGAAAAATTGACCTATTAGCGTTATCAAAAATAATTCAACCACAGCTCATTTTTTTCGTCAAGACGTCAATTTTACGAATCTGTTATGGGCGTATCGATTTTCAATAATTTTGACCGTCAAAATGGCGTTAACAACATTGCTACTTTTCGGAGCAGCGTTTTTTGCAAATAACTTTACAACAAATGAACGTATCTGCACAAATCTTTCATATTTGAGTTGCTGGTATTTTTCTACAAATTTATAAAAAAAAATTGTTGCTCTGGGACATGTAGGAGCCGAGATAATTTTTTAAATTGTTTAATGCGCCAAACGTTTATTTATTAATATTTATGGCCAAAATTGAAACTGGTTGTTAATAAGATCTTGAATTTTGTGAATTCATCAAGTCCTATTGAAAACGGGCCCTTTTTGAGGTCAAAATATAATTTTTAATAATTAGTGATTTTAGAGCGTCTTCAATTTGTTTGGCTCAAGGGACAGGGGAATTTTTTATCAAACGATTTTCAAATTGGGGTAGCGAGAAAAATTCGTCATATCTCCGTTATTTTCCGGCCAATTTCGACGTTTTTTTTTTTTAATTTGGGGTAGTTCACGAAAATAATAACAATGGGCACATTTGCAATATCCAAATAATAAACAAATAATTGTTATAAACAATTTTTTTTTTTTATTAATTTTTTCTTTTTTGGGCTTATGCAACTTATAATGTGCTAATGTATTAAATATAAATTTATGAAGATTATATAATGGTAACAATGCTGTAACATCGTATATTGTTTGATGGAGAAATAGTTTGTGCATACATTGTTACCATTATATAATCTTTATAAATTTATATTTAATACATTAGCACATTATAAGTTGCATAAGCCCAAAAAAGAAAAAATAAAAAATAAATAAATAAATTGTTTATAACAATTATTTGTTTATTATTTGGATATTGCAAATGTGCCCATTGTTATTATTTTCGTGAGCTACCCCAAATTATAAAAAAAAACGTCGAAATTGGCCGGAAAATAACGGAGATATGACGAATTTTTCTCGCTACCCCAATTTGAAAATCGTTTGATAAAAAATTCCCCTGTCCTTTGAGCCAAACAAATTACAAACTAAAATCACTAATTATTAAAAATTATATTTTGATCTCAAAAAGGGCCCGTTTTCAATAGGACTTGATGAATTCACAAAATTCAAGATCTTATTAACAACCAGTTTCAATTTTGGCCATAAATATTAATAAATAAACGTTTGGCGCATTAAAAAATTTAAAAAATTATCTCGGCTCCTACATGTCCCAGAGCAACAATTTTTTTTTATAAATTTGTAGAAAAATACCAGCAACTCAAATATGAAAGATTTGTGCAGATACGTTCATTTGTTGTAAAGTTATTTGCAAAAAACGCTGCTCCGAAAAGTAGCAATGTTGTTAACGCCATTTTGACGGTAAAAATTATTGAAAATCGATACGCCCATAACAGATTCGTAAAATTGACGTCTTGACGAAAAAAATGAGCTGTGGTTGAATTATTTTTGATAACGTTAATAGGTCAATTTTTCATTAAACATTTGGGACGTTTTTAATAAACAAATAGAATTTCTCGAAAACTAATAAACATTTTGAAACGAAATTTTTTTTGTAAGTTGAGGGTAATGAGACACATATTCCACCAAAGTTTCAAGAGCCTAGCATTTTTCCTTTCAGAGTAAAAAATGCTTGAAAATTTCGATGGTTTTCGGCAATTATTTAAATAAATAACAATGAAATGAAATCAACCGGGTATATTCCTTATAACTAAATACACCTGTTTTTACCTACGGCTATCTGAAACGAATTAGTTACAGATTCCCGTTCACATCGTCTAATTCTACAGGCCTATATCACCAGTTTTAATTTCAGCCAAATTTCATTGACCACAGTGAACCAACTCTGCTAGGCACTCTCCTAAATCTCTCGTGAAGATTTATCTCTTAATTTTCGATTTTCCCCATTTATATACCATTAATCTTAAACTTTCCGACCATCCATATACTGCTAAGAATTTTGTAGATTTTTGGCCTCTGAAAACCGGTTCGGCACTAGACTAAGTATGAAATAATGTGATCACAATTTAGACTATTCAATCGATTATTAATTCAAAAATTTGTCCCATTATCTGAATAAATTCGGATATTCTTCCTCTTCTTGCAATAAATCTTCTGAAAAAAGTCATCAGTTGATAAAAATTTTATTAGTTGCACTGTTCTATAAACCGCGCAGGTAAATAAAACTGTTCAAGCTTGTTTTTTTTCCTTTTAGGCAGAATAGTCCTGCCAGATCAATATCAAAAATCGCCTAAAAAAACTTTTAATAAGTAATTCGTTTTACTCTGTAAATGGATTTACAATTTTTTTACAAACCAAAGTCGCCTGAAGGTGTTCTAGTTGAACTCTTTTATATTGCCAAAAAAAAAAAAAAGAAAATTGTTTGTTACTCTCTCCTTAATGTTATTTTTCTTTTCTCTTTTTTCCTTTAATCTCGTGTATGTTATTTAAATTTGAATGTTTTACACTTGTACAATGTGCAAATAATGCACTTAATATATAGGTAGATACAAACCTTTATGTTATATATATTATACATTATCTTACAATCCTGCTGTCAATACGGCACGTAATTTTTGACATATCTCATCTATTATATAAGATAGCTGAAGAGATCAATAAAGATATTTATTTATGTATTATTATTATTATTATTAATACCTCTATGGCAGCTGAATTTTGAATGTAATCTCTTGAAAGAGACACAAAAGGTGTCTCAACAATTTTCCTTTTGTGACCTCTACAAGTGACACACTTTGACCCTGTTTTTCTTATAGTTTTTCTTCCTTTAAATATCCAGATCTTTCTTTTAAAATTCCTAAGATCGTCTGTACTCCAGCATGTCCTGAAAGTCTGTGATGCCCTTGAATCAATTTAAAAACCAAAATTGATTTGTTTTTATCTTCAGAAGACCACTCTCATATTTCGGTGCTTCGGAACCTCTCCCATGCAATTAATGTATTTCCTGCAAGGCGGATTCTACTAGTGGGTAAAGCCATAGCAGCATATTTATCACTGGTTGCACCTAGTGACTCTAAAGCTCTATAGTTTTGGCTGGAAAACCCAGTTCAGTAGAATGTATCAAATATTGAAACTTGTCTTCAAGCTTGATGTCTTCGTCTTCATCAATTTTCTCAAACTGACCCCAAAATCCAATCCAGTTACGTACATCCCCATTAAATGTCTTCAATCCTAATTTCAAAGACTAAACTTTCTTCTATTCTGAGCAATTTCCACAACTTCTACATGCCCTACTGACTCATTGTTTGTACACCCTCCGCATTTTGTTCGGTACCTAATCCAGTCTTCTCTTATGGTGTCCATTTCTTGAGCAATTTCATCATCTCCATCTTCTGACGATAAAAGCAACTCTTTCACCTTCTCGCCAATAGCAAACAACCTAGTACTTTTTCCTTCTAATTGATTCGAGAGGAAAATATCCCTTTCTCCTCATCAATTTGTTCGCTTCTAATAACGTTATCAATGTCTCGACAAATCTGTGCAAACGCACGCCTCATCTGTGTTCTCTTCTTTAATATATTGAAATTCTCCATCACAGGTCTTGTCACAGTCGTCAAAATGTTATTCGAGGTATTACAAATATTTTAAAATTGTTTTTTGACTATAGATAATGAATTCCGTCCCGTCCATTCGTGTATTGTTATAACAATTTTTATCCACGACTACTTGTATGCATTATGTATGTATTTCCTCAAGCATAATGCTATCCATTATTCCCTGCAGTGAATAATGATTTGACTGAATAATGAACAAAATTTTTATGACAACGTATCGGATATTTGTTAAAAATGTCATTAAAGTGGCCATGACAAACGAGTTAAAGCACGAAATCAATTGTAAATAACGTTGACGTTTAAATGTAATTTATGACAGGCCGTTCTTTTGACACATGACAACCTGCTCATAAAGAATGTTAAAAATAAATAGGAGTACTTATAAATTTCTTTAGTAAAAGATTTAATCAAAAATACTTAATAGTAGTGGATAAAATAAAATATTCTACTCGCATAATGGCTATTATTCACTCGGGTGGTTTACGGCACGAGCCGAAGGCGAGTGTCGCATTCACCCTTGTGAATAATATAGGCCATTCACTATATGCTTGTGGAATAAACTATTATTATCCACGACTACTAAATAATGTATGCATTATGTATGTATTTCCTCAAGCATAATACTATCCATTATTCCCTGCAGTGAATAATGATTTAATTATTCACTGCAGTGAATAATGAACAAAGTTTCTATGACAACGTATCGGATATTTGTTAAAAATGTAATTAAAGTGGCCATGACGTGTGAGTTAAAGCACGAAATCAATTATAAATAACGTTGACGTTTAAATTTAGTTTATGACAGGCCGTTCTTTTGACACATAACGTCCTGCTCATAAAAAATTTTAAGAATAAATGGTACTTATAAATTTCTTCAGTAAAAGATTTAGTAAAAATATTTAATAGTATAATGGCTATTATTCACTCGGGTGACTTACGACACTCGCCTGCGGCTCGTGCTATAAACTTGCACCCTCGTGAATAATACAGGCCGTTATATGCTTGTGGAATAATCTACTATTATTCCTAGTTTCTTCATTTAGTAATTACTATTTTCGCTGCAAGACGGGGCAGTTAAATGTATATACGAGAGGAAATGACGCTTTCCTCCCTAGTCTCACAAATTGCTTTTCACAAAATATGCCACTTTTCCTCAGTGTCCCGCTGCTACTGACGACAACGCGTAACTTTTTAACAATTTTTATTATTACATCTTGACAGTTGACAGTTGACGTTTACACAATAATTGATACATACAAATATCATTATATACATCGTGGGCTTTTATTTGGAACCCTTTTCGATCTTCTGTAATTTTTTGGTTTTAGTCCGATTTTAATGATATTTGAAACACAGAGCAAAACGTTTAAAAAAAATAATAAAGGAAAAAAATTAAGAGGGGGTTAATTTTATAAAGCCGTGCTTTTAAGGTCGTTGCACAAATTACCCTGTTAATATTTAAATTTAAAAATAGTAAAAAATGTCAAAAAGTGCCCGGATATGATAACCTAATATTAAAAATAAATTCATAAATGACATTAAAAACAGCGATAATTATTATTTTTTATTTCAACAGGTAAGAAAACATTTTTAGCCATTTAAAGATTAATCCTATTATTTTGAAGATTTCTTGGCTCTCGCAATGAAAACACATTTTCATATGAAAACCAGATTTTCCTATGTGTTGCCTGGTTCTAAATCTTCTTCATAATTGAGTGCACTCTTTTACTCTCTCATATCTGCTGTTGTTTTGAATGGCCATTTTACCCATTATTTTCTCTCAAATATTTTAAAAAATAACTTACTGTGATTACTTTCCAGTGCAACTCAGGAAACATTTTTACAATCCTTTTAGCGCCGTAATTTTTTCGACTTGAAGACTATTAAAATTTTATCTCCAATTGATAGGTAAATCTTATTTTTTAAAATAAAGATACTAGCGAAAAATCAAGGCTTCAAAAATTCATTAGGCTGTCTATTAAGCATTAATTTTGATTATTTAAATTTGAATTTTTTATTTAATTTAGCTTAAATATTTTTTAAAAGTATTTTTGGGTATCTTTTCCAGACATTTTTTAATACTTTTTACTACATATTTTTTAATACTTTAGAATTTTTTTAATTTATAAAAATGACTCCCACTTGCCCCCGCCCCCTCCTTAATTTTTTTCTTTATTATTATTTTTTTTTTCTCAGATTTGCTTCGTTCTTCTGTGTTTCAAATTTCATTAAATTCGGACTAATACCAAAAGAATTATAAAAAATCAAAAAGGTTTCCAAATATATTTGGCTCACGGTGTATAACTGCAGCTGCAGGTCTATCCTTAAAAGTGATAACAATAAATCACGGCAACACTACTACTAGCGACTTGGAAAGATAAATATCTGTTCATTTAAAAAAATTGGTTTCTACAACCCATCACCTATTTAATGTTTTCAACAAAATCGTGATGCGTTCCATTCAACTAGCAACGATGTAGAGATATGGCTATGGAACAGATTTTTTTGGTTCCAGTCGATCTTGTGGGCGTCGTTGTATTGAGAAACGTTTGTGTGGAGGAAGGTTTAAGCCCGATGACAGTCAATAAGCTAGCGCTTAAACTTGGGGCTTTCAAACATTCAGCCCTTTGGCCTGGTTAACAAAGGTAGTAGACCCTTATATTTTACTCAACGGACTGTAGTAAAGCAGGAAGTAAAAGTTGCACTCGATACGGGGAGTATGGTTTTATTTTTTTTACGATAACAATAATATCTACTTAACATAAAATATCTTTGTTTAAGTAAAGTAAAGTTAAAAACGTCCTGGACGTAAATGAAACATAAGCAGAAATTTAATTATCTCAAAAGATTGTACAAGTTATGAATTTAAACGCGGTGTATTTATATTCCTATCGCGCATAGATATCACTTAAGGAGAATACATGGATATAGGAGTGGCAGAGGGTAAAATCCAAAAGTATGAACTTTAAAGCTAAAGGGATGGTGAGGCTGAAGAGTATTCATTCCGTTTTATATCCAGATTAGTCTAATACCTTCGCAGCAGTGGGGAGCATACGAAATATCCACTGACAGTACAAATTCTATTGAAATATACACCACAAGATTATCTTCTCATTCAGATTTGTTAGAGCCTTTTTTTTTAATGTAAATTCTTGTATTTTTTTAGCTAGATTTACATATACTTACCTCACACCTGCGAAGGTTATTTTCATCAATTCTGATTCAGCTACTGTTGAACGGCGCATCCGCGTTCAGGGTGGTCTTAAATGTTAATTTATTTTCTTTTTTCAAACCTAATCGATATTAACTGGAGAGCTTACCTGTTTCGTAGGATTACCCACTTTAAAAAACTTATTACATAGATCAGCGTTAAAGTTATTTAGATATGAAAGTTCAAGAAGCACAATTATATTTTTTCCGTTTTTATTAGGTCATCAATTTTCGAAGTAAATCCAATTTAAATTTTTGGAAAATGTATATTCTGTAATGACAGCGTATAAATGTAGTACGTGTGCAAGAAACTTTATTAATTTAAATGAATAAATTTAATGTCAAAGAATTTTAAGATTTTGCACTGTGGGCAATAATTTTCATGATCGATGTAAAAAGAAAACAAGTGCTAATATACAAAGTAAACTGTAATGAGGAATTTTGGGATATAGGACCTAAAAATAGCCATTTGTAAAAACTGGATTAAAATAATTAGTATCGAAAATAATTGCATAGTAAATAAACATTGTTAATACCTACTTGAAGAAAGCAAAACACGATATAGTCATTTTATTGGACAGTATATAAATATTAATATTAAGGACAGTATATAAATATTAATATTAAGGAACTGCTTTTGAACAATTAATAGTATCCATAAACAAAACCCAGAGTTATATCACGCGCGTGACTTATTGTTTACACCAATCACCTTCAACTTCATGCCTAGCATGTCCAATAGAAATTCTTTTCCGATACGGTGAAATAGAACGGTCCATTATTATTGAGGGAAGGAAGGGTGATTTGACATTTGAATAATTTTGACGTTTAATTAAGTTAAGTAATAATTGTGCCAAAAATGATGAATTCGGATTTGCAAAGGTTTATTGTTATAATCGTAGATAAAGTATAAGTATTCAACTTGTGATAATGGATAATTACAGCACTCGCCTTCGGCTCGTGCTGCAAACTTCATCTGCTTATGTTATTTACTACATTACCATGTCATCCAAAGGATGTAATTTCACTTACTCTCCAGAGTTGAATAAATGTTGATTTTTAATATTATTTCAACTGAAGCATACCATTAGAAGAAAATAGCAATATCCACCCACGCGCCGGAAAGAATGCTATACGCTCATCCCTGAAATGTCTAGAAATAATTACCTCCCGCTGCGCTGGTGAAGTTCCACCCAGGAATGAAAATTATAGTTAACTCCAAGTCATTATAAATTGCGTTACGAACTTCTATTGCAACCTCCTCTTACTTCCAAAGTCCTGTGCAATGGCATTATTTTTCTCTTCGTTGTATTTTTTGATATATCCCGTTTCAACATCCAACAGTAGTCTGCCATCATATATAAAGATTTTTTTGAGGTTATGTAAAAATGTTAACGTGATGGGTCAATGCTGACCTTAAGTTCGGTTTCAGCGCCCTAAAATTCATATATGAGAAGTGGTCAGCTTGTTTAGGCTTGTAATTTTTTTTTGACCTCAGTATAAAACTTAATTAAGTTTATTTATAAGCAATGAGTCTCAAAAAAGAAAGTAGAGTAGATTGCAAAGAGACGTGAAATTAAAAAAAAAATGTTTGTTATGGTTACTTACAATAAATACAATTTTAAGTATAAGTTTCAAGATATAGGTAGAATTTGAATTTAACTTGGTCTAGTCTCTCTGATGAGCTGAAATAAAGGCGAAAGAACATGTACATCTTTTTGGGGACATCGTTTTTTAATTGGTGACCATAATTAATGAATTTTGTGGGGAGCTAAAAAAAATTTTTTTTTCAATAATTTATTTTTAGATGTTTTGAATTTTGTAATTTTTAATCCAATTTTTATCATGCATTAAAGAAGGTCCAATAAACTTAATAATTGTATGTGCATATCAAGCAAAGAAAGAGAAAATTTGAGAAGTGGTTAGCTCGTTTACGCTTTTAATTTTTTTGTAACCTCATTTTTGACTGGTTTTTGCCTGCTTTTGGAGGTTACAAAACATTAACAAAATTTTGCCGAGTAGAGAATTCAAATCCCTTTCGGCAAAATTTTACCGAATAGAAAATGAAAAATCTCTTTCGAACGAGGTACCGCAAGACTAATTTAGAATTTGCTGGGGGTAGACAATTCTGAAGGGGAAAACACTGGAGGTACTATTTTTATGCTAGAAGTTTCTTATATTAATAATCACAATAAAAAATCACAAGCGATTTGGACGAAAAATACCGGGTGACCACGAGATGAGGTTACACTCTATAACTTCTTTGTTATTAAACCGATTAATTTGAAATTTACAGGTGAGGCATAACATCTAAATGCGCAACTTTTGACACTTGGTGGCTTTATTTCTTACTTCCGATTTAGCCGGAAGTGATATTAACTTTCTTATTTTAAATACAACTCTACCTGTTTTTGTAATGTATCTTATTCGTTATAAAATTTACAATACAATGATATGTCACACAATGACATTTCATTTCAAAATGGCCGAAAAATTAATTTTTTTCAAAAATATTAAAATGTCAATTAAAAGATTGAAAAATAATTTTTTTTCAAAGTTGGCCGTGAAATCAAAAAAATAATGAATTTGAGATGTTTAATTTTTAATTTGTACAAAAATTTCGTTTAGGCAGAAAGATATTAGGAAAATAAGATAAATATTTTTCTGCAATTTTTAAATAGGTACTCAAAACTATTTTTTTTTAAATACACCTACCTCACTTTTTTTAAATTTTGCAATTGCCTGTTTCTTCTCTTTGATTTAATGCCATTAATGTACCGAATTATTCACAAAATATAAAAATTAAATAAAAAGTTCTCCTAATATTTATTTTATTTTTCTAATATCTTGCCGCCAAAACGAAATTTTGATGCAAATTAAAAACTAAACATGTCAAATTCATTACTATTTTGATTTCACGGCCAACTTTGGAAAAAAATTGATTTTCTAAATCTTTTAAATGACATTTTAATATTTTTAAAAAAATTAAATTTTTCGGCCATTTTGAAATGAAATGTCATTGTGTGACATATCATTGTATTGTAAATTTTATAACGAATAGGATACATTACAAAAACAGGTAGAGTTGTTATTAAAATAAGAAAGTTGACATCACTTCCGGCTAAATCGGAAGTAAAAAATAAGGCTACCAAGTATCAAAAGTTGCGCATTTAGATGCTATGCCTCACCTATAAATTTAAAATTAATCGGTTTAATAACAAAAGTTACAGAGTGTAACCTCATCTCGTGGTCACCCGGTATATTAAACAATCAATACATTTACATTAAGGGCCAACATTTCGGTGGTTAGTTTCCACCACTTTCAGGGCTGCAAAGAACCAGTATATTATTAAACCGACTAACCACCGAAACGTTGGCCCTTAATTTTAATTTATTTATTATTTTTAATACATTTTTCGTTCAAATCGCATGTGACTTTATTACCAAATGGACGTGAACTACGTGCTTCTGTATAATTATATTAATAATATGAATTTGAGTTTAAAATCGTATAAAAGTATTTTTTATAAATGGCACATGAAATATTTTCCGGTTAGACATTTTTTTAAATAGTTATTTATGTAACAAGTGCGTAAGGTGAAATTTTTCTCGAATGGGAATCCCATGGGTGAACAAAGCTCACCTTACGCACGAATTGCATACAATAATTTTTCCACTACCGAAGTGAACCTAAATTATCTAATAATAGTGTGAAAATTTGAAAATTTCAAAACTTACTTATTACGTTAAAACTTAATATGTCATTTAAAAATCATAATATTGCTATAGCCTACTTAATTTTCGATAAGTGAAATTAATCAAAATCTTAAGAAAATTCAAACATTATTGTTAAAGGGTACTGAGAATTAGGTATACATATATAATCATAATATACCGTGATAATAAATAAAACAAAATTAAATAACCATATTTAACATTTTTAAAATAAGATGATTATTATAGGAGTTCTAATATGCAATTATTTACTTTTTTACTTTACGCACTAGTGCGTAAATTTGAACTTTACGCACTATAAAGCGTGCGTAAAGTTAATCCTTTACTCACGCTCGTAGAAAAGGCCTGTTTTTAATGGGTTCTCTCAGTCTTGTTTGTTATTTCAATTACACAGTTATTTGATTTTCCTGTAAGAAACACAATCATTTATTTTAACTGATATTTTCTTTCTAAATGTTATAATTATTAGTGTACTTACTTTACAAGAAACTAGTTTACAACATGAATTTTTCAAGGGAAGAATTAACTGATATGTTGCATTTTTGGGTGAGTGTCACAAAAATTCCTTGTTAGCCAGTAGGCCGAGCGATGTCCAGAACAGCGATGCCCGAGAGAAGAATCATTCAGGAGCTTTTCTAAAAAAATTGTCAACGATATTAAGTGTGGAAAATGAATTTACAGTGATGACGGAGATTGTGTAAAATCCCCATTGCAGTACAAGGAAATTATGTCCTGAATTTGGCATAAGCAGGACAACTGTAAGAAGAATCATAAAGAAAATTAATATCATCCGTATCATATACATTTGCATCAAGAGCTAGATCAAGCAGATTTTGAAAAAATGGGAACATTTTTGTCACTGGATAATAGCAAGGATTATTGAAGAGCGAAATTTTCTTAATAAAGTTATGTTCTCAGATGAAGCAACGTTTTACAACAATGGAAGTGAAATGGACTACATTAGTGTGACGTCACATAATTATGCAACCGTACGTACTACTATCATGACAGACGGGTTGCGTTCAATTTCACTGGAAATTGACCCTTAATGCATATGTGCATAAGGCGACATTTTTTTGTTATAGAAACATGGCCTGGAGTTTTATTTTATTTCTCCTGTGGAAGAAATATATAAGAACTTTCAGTTACCATTTATCATGCACAAGATATCGGAAAATATACAGAAGTGTAAAGCATTACGAAAACTTTATTATTAATATAATAAATCAATATTAAAATAAAAGTTTACACTGCTGCTAACTTCATTATACTTCTGAATCGTTAGAGCTGTCGTTAGTGTCAGTGTCGCTGACGCAAACTTTATAACCTGTTATCATTCTTGGTGTCAATAATACAATAAAAATCAATTAAACCTATTTAAAAAAATATAGAATATTAAAGAAAGCACAGGTAGGTATTTAAGCATTATTTTGTCTTTACAATTTAAATATCCCCATATTTAAGAAACGATAATCAAACTAACATACACGTTATAGCTTTACCTCTTTTATTTTAATTTGGAATCCTTTGGGAAACTAAACATTTTACATCCAGTTTTATTGATATGATCACACTCAGGTGCAAAGCACAAGCCCATATTTGAAATTAAGCACAAAGACTAGTGTATTAGAAAAAATAGTAGAATAGATTTGAAACTGAGAGAAAACTTAAGTTAAACGTCAGTTCATTGTCAAAATGAACGAACATGAATTAAGTGTTTGAAGTTAGCGCTGCAAACTCATAATTTGAATTTTTGCATTCTTTATTCCTATTGGAGGAAGCTTCCGCCGCTTTACATATTAATTTATAAAACTAAAATGAAGTTTTTATAAATCATACGTGGATACATATACTTTAACATATTTCTTAAATGTGAAATTAGGTATTGGAAGTCCTTAAATAGTCTTTCAACATACAGAAATACTATAAAATTCCCGACAATGTTTTAGTACTATATATTATAGTCCTTATGGACAACGCAATACGGGTCAGATTCCCGTATTACAGTTTCGGCCGTAAACTTGTATGCCAATAGAAGTGGGGGTCGTGACGTCATAACTAATGGAGTCTATTCCCATCGGTATGGTATGCCGATGAAAATCCGCACTGTAAATAATCAGCATAGATGGTCCATTAACGTATTGGGAGGAGTAATTGGTGATTTTATAATTGGTGCATTTTTTTTAGGGCACCCTTACTGGTCCAAGATATTTAGTTTTTCTACAAAATAATTTTCTTCAACTATTAGACTATATTCCGGGCATAATACAAAATATGTGGTATCAACAAGATGGAGCGCCACTACATTATGCAGTTGCCGTTAGGGAATGGCTGAGTCATGCATTCACAAATAAATGGATAATGTGAGGTGGACCAATAAGTTGGTCTCCTAGATCACCGGATATTACCCCACTGAACTTTTTTTTATGGCTATGCATAAGAGAAAAAGTGTATCAAAAACCTTCCACTACTTCAGAAGATATGAAAAGGAGAATAAGGGAAGCATTTGCGTCAATTACACCCCAAATGATGGCAAGCGTTAGAGTCTTTTTGCCGCAGAGTCCAGATTTGTATTTAGCAACATGGTCGGCACTTTGAATAGTTGCTTTCCTAATTTTCATTTGTTTGTTTTGTTTATTTTGTTTTAATTTAAATAAATTTTTTTTGAGTATTATGAGCTATTAAAAATATGTAACGTATTGTTTACGAGAATCATAAACCTAGTTACTAATTTTTTTTGGAACGCTACTTGAAATTACTGGTTCTGGTATTATACGAAAAAATCTGTCCGTCCACCCTTCCCTAAGCAAATTTACCTGTAGAAAAAATCTTAATGTTTAGTTCTCATATGGTCCTTCGAACCGGATATAGTTAATTACACTTAAAAATATGGTCCTTCGAACCGAATGTAGTTAATTACATTTAAAGGAACTACTACTTTAGTTGTTTGACAAATATGAAGGAGCAGCCATGACAAATTCAACCCTGATGCCCGGGATTGCAGCTAGACAACGTTACTCCATTATCTAAATTAATAAAAATATTATTACTACTCATACTTTAATTTATGTGATTTGCTTGATGTTTTTTTCATTGAGTATTTTCACAAGGGATTATAACTTTTTTTTAAAACATCTAAACTGTCGTACTTTCGTGTTTGCCTCGTCCTCTAGCTTGACACGTGCGGCGTAAGCACACATCTCACTGGGTCCTCTTCAGCTGATATGTTTATAGTGTAAAATATTGTCCGGGTCCTCAGGGGAGCGAGCGGCAAGTAACAGTTGGCCATGAAGGGGTGCCGGGCGCTGTCTCCGCGGACGTCCTGCAGGGTCGCGTCGGGGGGCCCTATTAGTGACACTAACCAAGTACTCGGATACAGTTTAACGCTGTAATAAGATTTATTCCCAATGATTCTACCGATGTTGTATGTTGTCAAACTGGGAGAGCTCGCAGCATATGGTTAATTGTCGTCGTAGATTTGAGAGGCAGCTGTTGAAGGCGATTCCTAATTGCGATACGTGTGCTTTAACTCGAATTTGTTCTGTTTCCGGTTCCAAATTGTTCTCAGTTAATCATACCTGCCAGGATTCACCTTGAATGTGGTTTATGGGTTTTTGTGTGTGGATCAAAATGTGTCTTTGACTCCAGACAAGAGGTTGTAGTTCTATTGGCCATATGTCTAAAAACAAGACAATTAGATCATCAATTATTTTCTTTATAATTTTGTATTATTTTTAATGATGGCATTTCTGTTGGTAACTTGAGTTGGGATGAAATGTTAAGGACAGTGGGCGTTAAAATATAACACGTGGCAGATTGATGTAGTGCAAGCGCAAGAAGTAAATTAATTGATTAATTTAAAATATAGTTCAATAATTCCGGGTTATCCACAGTATAGTTGAAATCCGCGATGTATTAACACTAATTTTTAAATCAGTAATCAAGTCGGTAGTAAAAATTATTATCATTATCATTATCATCATACTTAAAGATTGTTAAAATATTAATCCGCAATTAATTAGCAATACAGTTTAAAAATTGCGGGTACCCTTTTTCCGTTTTCAAATATACCGAGTAACCGTTGTAAATTATGTAACGCACTAGGGTTTGGTAGGAAACATATCTAGCCCGAGGTTCTTGTCTAAGTTCAATCGGTATATCCAAATAAAAAACAGAATAAATGCCTTATGACGTCAAGATGATGAAGAACCCGAAAATCGGATTTCTGTCACACCCACAGCAAATGCACAACAAATTAATAAATTAATGAAAAAATACAATAGATCACTTCTGAATGTTTGGAAACTCCTTGATAGAAATCCTTAGCTCTGGACAAGAGTAAATTTGGCAAAACCCAAGTCCCAAGTGGACTTCCTTCTCTGTCCAATAACTATGATAGACTTTTTTCTCCCTCTGGATCAAGAATTTAGCAATGCATCAAGGCGTGATTTTACCTAATAACAAAAAAAACACAGAAATTGTTCTCTGTACGAAATAAACGATAATTTGTAATTTTTAAATTACAGCAATAAGTTATACCATTTATTTTATTGCACAAAATCCAAATATACGGCGCATGCCAAATGGATCTAAAATCCTAAAAATATGCTCTATAGTAAAACGATACGGCAATAACTAAATGGATTTATATTCCCGAAATGTCTACAATTGACAAAATACGGTAAAAAATGGTTAATCACTCAACCACGTGCATTAAGCACAGGTTATTAGGTAAAACTTCTAACAAATTCACGATAAAACAGTAAATATCATTCACGAGAATTATCCTATTTTAGTGTTACAACTGAAGCAATAAATCAAATGAAATTAAACAAATTAAGCGATAAACGATATAGACATATCCAAAACTATAACTTATTTGGTGTGTAGTCAGAAAACGGAAGATCCCGTTTTCCTTCCTCGATACGTGAAGTTGTGGTAAGAAATATTCCCCACTTGTTTTTGTCGACACTTTGATGAGGTATTTAAGTTTTTATAAAAGGACTTTATAGTTTGAGCTTTGAGACTGGCAAGGACAAGAATTTGTATATTGGTAAACGTACTCCTTCACCGTCAACTTCGTCTCTTCTTATGAAATTTTACTTTTCAATATCGACGTCGACTGTCAAAATATTGCCCAGGTTTCAGGTACTGTAATTACGTCATATTTTTTTTACCACGAAATAGTCTAAAAAAATCCAGAAAATGTGCAGAAATTGAGTTATGAAATATTTTATTAATAGTTTGCCTCTTTAATTTATTGACGAGACTAAAATTTCAGTAGTCGTATTAGTTATTATTAACTATTTATAAAAAAGTTGCCTTCCACTATAACGTCAGCTTCCTACTTTTTTTTTTTCTATAGAATTTCTTGTGATTTTTTAAAAATCCATTGACATGGGATTTAGAGTCAACCTAGAGTATAGAGACACTATTAACTACTTATAAATGAAGTTGATCCATCTACTCCTCTTTCTTAGGGGAATTTTATTCTTGTAATTCTTGTAAAAATCCAATGACAGGGGTTTAAAATCGACCTAAAATAGTTATATTGGATATTATTAACTACTTATAATTTAACTTGCTTTCCACTGTAACTTCATCTCCCTACCCTTCTTTTTGGGGTATTTTATTCTTGTGATTTTTAGAAATATCCCTAATAGTTTACCTCCTTAATTTATTGACGAGACAAACATTTCAGTAGTTATATTAGTTAATATTAACTATTTATAAAAAAGTTGGCTTCCACTATAACTCAGCTTCCTATTCTTTTTTTCTACAGATTTTCTGGTGATTTTTAAAAATCCATAGACCTGGGATTTAGAATCAACCTAGAGTATATAGATACTATTAACTATTTATAAATGAAGTTGTCCTTTACCAAAACTTGAGCCTCCTACTCTTACTCTTTTAATTGTTTCAGAAAAATCCAATGGCAGGGGTTTATAATCGACCTAGAATAGTCACAGTAGATATCATTAACTACGAGATTAACTATTTATAAATGAAGTTGTCTCCAACTGAAATTTGAGCTTCCTACTGCTACTTTATTCTTGTAATTTATCAAAAAAACTCATTGATCGAGTATTTAGACCTAGAATAGTCACGTTAGATATTATTAACTAAATACATGAAGTTGCCTTTCATTCCTTTTTTTAAATATTTTATTCTTGTGAATTTCATGGACCTAGGATTTAGAGTCAACCGAGAGTAGTCATAACAGAAACTTTTAACTACTTATAAATTCTGCCAAAACTTGAGCTTTTATTCTTATGGTTTTAGAAAAACTCACTGACCAGGGGTTTATAGTCGACCTAGAGTAGTTATATTAGTTATTTTAACTAATTATAAACAAAGTGCTTTCAACTGGACTTTTAGCTCCATATTCATATTTTTTGCATACTTTATCCTTGTATTCTCTCCGGAAAACTCATTGATCGGATCACCTTAAGTAGTTATATTAGCTATTATTAACTACTTATAATTAAGTTACCTTAGATTGTAACTTCAGCTCCCTATTCTCGTTTTTGGAGTGTATTATTTTTATATTTTCAGAAAAAATCAATAAAATCATTGACCTAGAGGAGTCATTAACTATTTATAAACAAGTTGACTCTCATTATAACTTCAGTTCCTACTTATCTTTTTTAGAGTACTTTATTCTTGTGATATTATTATTATTATTATTATTATATTTTCAGAAACACCCATTGACCGGGGATTTAGAGTCGACCTAGAGTAACTATTATATTAGCTATTAGTTAATTATAAATAAATTGCCTTCCATTGAAATTTCAGCTTCCTACTCCTCTTTTTGGGGTATTTTATTCTTGTGGTTTTCAAAAAATTCCATTGACCTAGAATTTAGAGCCAACCTAGTGCAGTCAATTAACTACTAAAAAATGAAATTATGTTCTACTAAAACTTTATTTTTTTTGTGCTTTATTGTCTTATTTCTTGTAATTTTTCAGAAAATTTACGTTCGGTTCCCAACGCAAAGCGCATACAGGATTACTCGGAATTGAGGCGCGATTTATTAATACTCAAAATAGAAAATACGAAGGCTGTAAGGAATTTAAACTTAAATTCGTTACATGGTCAAGGATGTTTGTTTCAGATGGAACGGAACTACCCCTATAGAATAGCTCTGTGATAATTGTCATAACCGCCATTTGAAGCAAGGGACGAATATCTTTGACTCTCCATGAGTAAATACGAATTTCGAACTCCGTGTCTTGTCTGAACGCCGTATTTTAAGAATATAATACAGCCGCGGTGCCAAATTTCGCACCAAAACCCGCGTCGTTTTATGAGCATTAAAATCGTTGGTTTGCCAGCACATTTTCTGTAAGATTACCTTTGTACCCAGCTACCGCATTGTGTAAAACTAATTAGACACGTGTGGCAAATTTTCCAGCCCGCTGAAAATCGACAATCATCCAACAGACCCTGGACAATACCGTTTCTTCACTGCAGACTACCCTAGCCTATCTCGGAAACCGCCAAGAGAAGAACTGGCGTCCGAGATTCCGTCTAAAGGAGTGTTACAAAGCTGGCGGGTACTGTAAGTTGCAAACATCCCCAGCAAGGTAAAAAAGAGCGTGACAATATTTAGTAGGATCTCGCGTTGCAAAACGTCATTAAAAAAATGTATGCAGTTAATTACAGTTACTTTAAATGTAATATTTACTGTAATTTCCCTAGACCAGTGCGGCGTGTGTATGTGGGAAGAATCTACAATTCTCGTCCATACGTGATGACATATCACAAAACTAACACGCGTAACGAAATAATCGACATTCCAGCAGCGAATTCCAATATGTTTTTAATAACCAAACACCAAAGTTAAAAAAGAGGAACGAAATAAGGTCTCATTTCGTGAAGATGGACAGCTAATTTAAGTGTTATTTTTTACAACGCGGCGTGAAATTAGGAACGCACAATTTTTGGCCGTCATGCCGACGGTGCCCTGGCTCCTTCTTCAATCAATTGTTGTTGAGATTGCCTGATAGGCATAGAGATGTGTTATTTTGTGTATCGGGCATCTCGCCTAAGAAAATATGTTGAGTTGGGCTTTTTGTTGCGGCGTTATATTGTACATGTACAGGGTGTCCACTGTCCACCTAGCGCGTATTTGTTCCATAGGTCTATTAAATTTTAAGATTAAAATAAAAACTGCAGAAGTTGTTAAAATTTTGGAAAAAAAAACACTTAATCAAGATTGTTTTTTCCATTTCCGAGAATTTTCAAAAATGTTGACCAAACAACTAGTACCTACTTGAAAACACGCTTAAAATAATTGACAATGGATTCCCCGTGATTTTGTCGGTTGACAATCAGTTAATTAAAAACCAAATTTTCTCTCTGTACGCAGTTTCTGTCGAAATCGGACATAATGACGCGACACGCCGACACTCCTCTCGTTACGTGCGCGTTGCATTCGTGCAAGGGACTTAGAACTCGTTTAGGGTGGAAAAGGTATCGACCCGTAATAAAATAAAAAACAAATCAATCTATCAACATCTCCGCGGGGGTGCGAACCGAGCGGCTCGGGCCGACAAAAGCTATGTTATTCCATATTTAATACTCTGCGGACAGGCAGGTATACGCAGGGTACTGCTAACACTTTGTTGGTTGTAATGCCATCGTAGAACAATGGGTATTAGATATACCTGTGCGCCATTAGAGGCTGTAATACCGTTGGGAACATCTTATTATGGTTTTATTCTGTGGAAACAAATTGAAATTGTGACAAATTGACATAGCTAATTAGATTTGCCGCTTCATTAAGTATGTTTCTATCTACAGTAAATAAACATATACCTGTATATGCCAATTGGTATTACTGCAGTCGTCCCCCTTTCTCCTAAAATTAGATTGGATTAAGTTTAAGAGCCCGGACAAATTGAAGGGGAATTATAATGACTGACCTATATTTTGACGGTCAATTGGTCGCAAAAAATTTTTCGAAGCCCAACATTTATTTATGCGCCAGCAATGCCTTATCTATTGATCTTATAAATAGTTCACTCTCATGGTGGATTCTTCCAACTCGTTGGAGGCGTCGGAAAATGATCTTGTAAACACCTTGTATATTTTTTCATTTTTTTGTGCGTCATGAAATTCTGATTTCAGCGATGTGTCATAAGTTGGCATTTGTTTAAAAAATGACAAAGTGAAAACAAGTAGGCCACTACGGGATTTTATTTTTGAATCTGAGTAGGCGTTGAATTTGACGTATGGGCGTATTTTTCGTCCCTTCTTGTACGCAAAATTCTTATATTTAATTGTATATCGTGAATTTTAAAACATGAAAAATCTGCGGGGTAAACACGCCTCTTTGATTAAGAAGAATTTTGTGTATATGGGGTGACAAAAACATTCGCGTGTGCCGAATGAAACGCCTACTTTCTATAAGAATCAAAAATAAAATCCTACAGGGGGCCTCCTTGTATTTTTCAGTTTTCGACGCCATTCTTTAAACAAATGCCTACTCGTGACATATCTCTGAAATCAGAATTTCATAACAAACAAGAAAATACACAAATTAATATAAGGGTATTCTATCAACTTTGTTACTTAAATGGAATACCCAATATTTTTTACATTTTAGATTTCTACACTAAAATCTGCGTTTTTTAATATGGCAATAAAAAATTAATACCAAGTTTTTTAGATATTTAAATTTTTTATTAAAATTTAGTTTGTAGTACCTATGTTATTGAAAATTGAAATGCCTGTCACCGATTAAAAAAGAAAGTTATCGTAACATTTTTTGGGCTATAGTTTGGCGGTCTATCAAGCATTTAGATGATGCGTAATTTGACATTGTATTATTTACAGAGTGTCCAAAAAATTCCATTGATTCTGACTAATTTCAACTGCCCAAAAATAATTTTTTTTTTTAAGTTGACTCCCTGCCTACAACAAGAAAAAATGTTCTGTCCTAGATATCAAACCCAACTTTTTCCATGTATTTTGACGCGCTGAAACCGAATTTAGTAAAAAAATAATTTTTTTGACTCATCAATTTTTTGTCTACCGCTCACTATAACCCTCGATAATCCACTAAGGGGAAAATTTTTTGAAAATATGTTTGTAATAATTTTGTGTGATGTTTATAAGGTTTCTTTGGGTCACTGATCACGAACCTGAAGTCAAAAACGAATTTTGTTGTAATGACAGCTGTCAACAAGCTGTCAATTTTCATGAGAAATGTAGAAAGTCAATATTTGGAGCATATTAAAAAGTTTTTTGGAAGTCAAAACTGAACATTGACATTGATTTTTTTAGAAATGTGACAGCATCTTGACAGCTGTCATTATATTAAAATTCATTTTTTACTTCCGATTCGTGACCAACAGCCCAAAAAACCTAATAATGTGCTTTAAATATCTATATTTTAACATTTTTTCATGTTGACAGCTGTCAGTAGTATTTTAAAGATTCATGATCAGTGGCCCAATGAACCCCGAAAAGAATTATTGCAAACATTTTTTCAAAAAATTTCGTCCTTATCGAGGGTTACAGGGGGGGGCGTATTGACGCATTAAAGTAGTAGTTTATGTCATAAGGACGAAAAATCTACAATCTAGTGGCAATTTGTAGGAGTCCGGAAAACAGTTTTTCGTCTGTGTTCATACATTATTTTTTTTCTGAAATCGCTCAGGAATGTCTACTTTCTAGGCGCAATATCAGACCCCAAAATATCGTATTCTAGTATTTTGGTCCATTGCTAAGCAACCATCAAAAAACGAGTCCGGGAAAGTATTAAGTTTCCCGGACTCGTTTTTTATCTACAATTTAGTCAGTAAATAAATATACGCAGACAAATATAATTGTTGACACAGTTCATCACGGCGACATGCACCTGCCACACCAAATATTAAGGCAACCTAAAAAGTAAAAACTACATAAATATCTAGACAATTTTAAAATTCTCACGTTGTAAACGTAACTTATTCATTAAGTACATAATATGATGTGATGCTTGAGTAATAAATATTTCAAGTTGTTCATTTGATAGGACTTTTGGCTTCTTGGTTTATAGCTGTCACCTTGACGTTTCAGGAAAACACGCAATTTCGAATATTTTGATATATCAATGTCTTCCTTTGTACTAAGTGTTGATCTTAGCATGGGAGTAATTTGACTATAACGTAGAGATGCCTTCAACTGAAGATTAATTGGAAATCATGACGTTTTCAGATCGGGAGGTCATGTCTTTTTAAAGTCACATTATTTGCAGCTGTTACTAACTCTGGTGGTGTCCCAGACACCTGGATGTCATCATCAAACTCATCATTGTCCATTTTAATTTGCAGTACGTATTACAACGAAATAAGCACTCACATCAATAAATAAACAGTGATTGCTAAGGAAACATTTCATAAGCAATTAGATTGCAATGAAAAAATGTTATCTATTTTTCAAAATGTCTTAATTTATAATAATAGATATTAATTGCCATTTCAGAAAAAATAGTATGTGTAACTCGTAGGAAAAGCACATTCCCGGACCCTGTCGTCCGGGAATGTTGGGCTTTTCCTACTAGGTACACAATGTACTATTTCTCTCCAAATTCGGTTTCAGCGCGCCAAAATACATGGGAAAAGTTGGGTTTGATCTCTAGGACAGAACATTTTTTGTTATTGTAGGCCTGTGTTATTGAAAGAACTACTTGTCGTTTGTTTAACGGCCTCTAAATAAAATTACATAAAAAAAGAATAGAAACAAATTTTAAACGATTTGGAACTCACCATGGCCTAAAAATTAAAACCTAACATTAATAAGTAAATATTGTACATCTAGTGAAGGCAGTTCTAATCCGACGTAATAAACCTTATCTGATATTGACGGGCATTGAGTAGACTTTACTTTCGATATAGCCCCATAAGGGGCATTAGGTCAGGTGTTCTGGGTGGCCATAGAGCTGGACCATTGCGTCCAACCAACGATCTTCAACCATATTAGTTAATGCGCCGTAAACTTCATGGGTTAAAATAGGCTGAAGCACCATTCATTTGGTACTAACACATCATTCGTTCTGCCAAAAAATGCCAATTTCTCCTGTTTATTTTTCCTGCTAAATTTTGACGCGTCGGGTCACGTCGGTCGGTCCAAATAATTTTCTTCAAAACATTTGGGTCTTCTTGCATTTTTAATATAATGCATTCGTAGAATGCCAGACGTCGTATCTCGTCTCCTGAGCGGAAAGCTTGTAGTTTCAAAACAGAGAAAGCATGCATTTTATGTTTTATGCTAAAATTATCTGTATTGACGTGCAAGATAGTCCCAAATCTTCTGATGCAGCTCTAATCGACGCATCTGGATTTGCTACGCGGTTGCCTTCATCACCAGTAACTTCTTTGGAGAGTGTTCTAGTGCTTTGAGGTCCAATAATTTCAAAATTTGCTTCTATTCTCTTAAAGCCAGTTTTATTTAGAGGTCGTAAATGTGAATATCTCTCGTTAAACAAACGAAAAAAATCTTTCAATAATTTTGCTTCATTCTTCATGAATGAAAAATAAATTTAATGTCTTCATTCGAATATTCTTGCTGGATTTCCATTAGACTTGACTCTTGTACTTTAGTATGTTGAAAAATACCATCAAGTTTGAATAAACAAACAATCCATAATAATACTCAGGAATATCGAATTATGTTCCTAGCTTACTAGCGAAAGCCTAAGAGGGTGGTGTTTGGCCGTTTGAGGAGGTAAGAAGAGTCAGACGTTGAAGATACTATTTTTTTCTTATTCAGCATCCTCAAAAACGGTAGTAGAAATTAAAAATTAAAAAAAAGAAAAATCAATTTCCAACCCGACTGAAAGGTTGTAACAACCCCCAGGCGTTGTGACTGGCCTTCCCCTGTCATTATCCTTTATCCTTCACTTGTCATCCAATCCCAATTATGTTCCCAGCTAATCGTCTCCAACTCTGCGCTGCTGGGGTGGTTTTTGTCCATTTGAGGAGGTAGGAAGGGTCATTCGTTGATGAAAGTAATTTTTTCTTGTTCAGCATCACCAAAAACGGGGGTATGGAGATTACAGAAGAATTCATTTTTCATCCCTCCGGAAGGGTTGCAACAATGCTTAAGGCCTTCTCCTGCCGTTATCAAACCCTAATGATTTTCTCAGCTAATTTCTTGCAATTACGGGTTTTACTAGTCTTACAACGGGAAAACGCGAAATAGGGGTAGTTTTTGGCCAACAACTTTTTCCACTATTTTTTTCATTTTTAACACCCTCGAAAACGGGTAGGGGAGTAGGTTTCGTTGCGGCAGAATTTTGTTGGCTTTTTTACCCAAAATCCCGACTCCTGGATTCCACTATATGTCGTGAATAGAAATTCGAATAGGGCGGGCCACTATGCGAAAGTAGATGTAGTAGATGTTTGTTCCCCTGAACGTAGCCTCAAGTTCTAACTAATGGTTTGGAAAGGGGTATCAGTGGGTATCAACAGGTTAGTTGTGACTGTTTTATTAACGAAATAGTAGTTTATGTCATAAGGACGAAAAATCTAGTTTTTCGGGCGACTACGAATGGCAATTCGTAGGAGTCTGAAAAACAGTTTTTCGTCTGTGTGTCATACAATATTTTTTATTCGAATGTGCTTATGGATATTAAAATAATAGGAAAAATTTAAATATTATGTTCTTAAGATTTATTATTTGCTACCCCGCAAATGACACAATTTTTAAGTTTCTTTATAACAGACGGCTGTGAACTAAGGCCAGATATAATAAATAACAACTGCACAACTGCTGTCATATCAGTTTGCTTGAAATTAGTATCGAATTCAATTTATATATTATAATATCAAATTTAATCGAAGATATACTACATAAAATAAATACCATAAAATGAATAGTGCAGAATTTGTTGCGGGAACATCCCCAGAATTAAGAAACCTAGCAAATTTGGCTTTGATGGATTTAATTCCAGAAAAATCAAAAATTATTTATGAAAAGAAGCTATTATAAATTTGAAGAATATTTGGAGCAAAACCATATAAATCTCTTATTTTATTCAAGTTTTATTTACATGTGCATTACCATTTTACAGAGTCCTATACGGGCTATGATCCCAAAGCCAAAAAAGCCAACCATTTTACAGTGGAAAAAAAGGGCCAGCATTTTAAAAAGTAGGTAGGTAACTAAAAACGTTTAATCATTTTGTCTGTCACTTAGGCCTAGGCCGGAAAAGTCTTTTCAGGTCGTTTACTTGAAGTAGCTTGAAAAGTTCTACCTTTCGTTTTTGTTTTCTGACCGAGAAACGTCATTTTTTGACACATTCGAATAAAAAATACATTTAATTTACACTAAAATTATCATAGTAAAAATGAAAATAAATGTATTAATAAATATGAACCTGTTCTACTAATCTAGACAAATATGCAAATAGTTGTAATTACTTGCAGAGTTGAGTTTCGCTGACCCTGCAACGATATTCGAAATGGCAACAATAAACAATAATTAAAATGTAGAACAAAAAATAAGAAATATGAATATTAATATAATTGGACATTTTAAATTATGTTTAATGTTTAATTGGATTAATAATTTATAGGAATATTTCTTCTGTTTGTTTTTTTTTTCGACTCCCTCTTTTGTTTTTTTTTTATTATGCATTTTTGTCATTAAATTTTTGCACTTAATCTTAATGTTCAAAGCTCATAATTAGGTACATATTACCTGTTGGACAATAAAAGTATTATTTTTAATATCATAACTGAAACAATTTTCCGCCTCCTGAGAACCATTTCCTTCAGTGGTGGAAGGTCATTTTTTTCTCAAAGGAAACGTCAATAATTCCGAGGATATTGAGGAAAACTAGATTAGGTTCGTGTATGTACTTTACTATATCGAAGAATGTCATCGAGCCAGACTATCCCAAATAAACAAAAATAATGCTCAGTGTCGATGGATCGAAATAGCTAACAAGTCCTTGACAACTTGTACCTTGGCAGGTGGATCGGACGTGCGCATCTCGAAATCATTTCCAGTAGATGATTCTTCATCAACGTCGCTGATAATTCCTGCCAAAAAGTCGTACAAATATTTCATATAAATGCTCTGGTCCAATTTTAGCATCGAAGAGAAAAATATCAAATTTGCAAAGATGATGACTAAACTACTGTTAATCTTGCGACTGAAAATCATTTCCACAATACTTGCGTTCATTGTGTGAAATATTTACAATCAAATTGTAATGCCATTCATGGACACAGTTTATTTATATTTTGCATCGCTTGCAACAAACTTATTTTACCATTCATCATTAATTAATTTAAACGAATATTATTGCACCTACACGCAAACTTCTGAAAATACGTGAACTGTGGAGACAATACAATACAATGATTGCCCGTTGCTGACTTGGACATTAACACAAAAAACTCTCCTCCGCACTTGCCCATAATCAGTTTGCATATTCCCACCTTTAACAAGAATAGAAAATCAGAAAACAAAACCAAAAAAAACACGATGAAGCGGCATGAGTTGTGAGGTCGCGGGTCTAGGACGGATAGCACCCCGCTGCGAGGTTCTGTTTCGGCGAATGTCCTGGCCTGGGGGGGCGCCATTACCGCGACGGGGGGGCTTTCAAACTCCGTGCTCCACCACGCCCCGTCTAGTGTTCCTTACTCAGGATTGTTTATCCATCATCATCATCGTTACAAGGAACAACTTAGTGTCGATCGCGCATTCACTATAACTTACACCTTTTACATATTTGTTGCACCATTATTGTGCTCTGGAGAATTATATGTATATCTGAAGGAACAAAAAAAAAAGTGGCTTAGATAAGTCTGAATGGAAACGTGTCTTTAATTTTTGTAGAAATTTTATAGAATCAGTTTTCATTTTTATAGGAACTTTGCCGGACCCGGTCGATTACCGACTGGTTTATAAGCCCTGAATGTTTTTCACAGTACATCGCGCTCTTCCGAGCTTTCAGATTTCGACTGACGGGTATGTGTATTCAGTGGTATTTGTAATCCGTGCATTTTGCGTTTCAGTGGACCGCGAGAGGAGGCTGCCAGGTCATCATATCGTGGAGATGCGACAGACGCACCGGCTCGTGAAATTACATCGCTACAGGGTTGGCTGACACCCTATACGTCGCGCGAGGTCCATATTTTATAAATCTTATTTTTCCAGCGTTGCAATTTCATACTGTACGACGCGTGACGGGTCCGCGCAACGACGAATCTCATCCTACGGCGTATGTGGGCCTCGATAAAGCACAAAAATGGCGTTGACAAGGACAAATGTTGCTAAAGTGCTGTTTTAAGTTTCTGGGATATAAATGTAATATAAGGTCGCCACGAAAGTATTGGTTAACTCGGTTATTATGAAATTTGTAACGTGGATTGTAAGGTCACTAAAACCAGAATCTGGCATAATTGTGAACAAAATACTTCTTCCGCTCCCTTTTATTTATCATTGATAATAACCGAGTTATCTGTAGGAAATGCTTTCGTGGCCATTCGGTGTATTATTTCTTCATAATATTAACAAATGCATCCTGGGATGTCTTCAAAAGTGGGATAGTGCTGGATAATACAGTATCACCCTCTTGAGAGGTTTGTAAAATTTGAGAAATTAAAAAGAGATACGAAACCAATGGCCGCCGGATGCGCGCGCAGAACCCTCCAAAATCCATGCGCGCGCAAAACCCTCCAAAATCCATGCGCGCGCAGGTCTTGACAATACTAAAAATGACAACGTCAACGTCAAAGTGCCGCTTTTAGGTAATCTCGAAATCTACAGTGCGTCGCGATGAAATTTTGAGGTTATGGTCCAAATTTGACGTTTCCTTAATACCGGTCCTAGGACGGAACCGACCGCAGTTTCGGGATCCGGACGTCTTCGCCGTTCTTGGTTCGTAGATGCCCCCCCCCCCCCCCTTCACTTTGACATTTAAACATCATTTTGACAGTTTTTGACAGCTGTCACAAAATTATTTTTTTTGACGGAAACGTCACTGACAGCTGTCACAATACAATTTTTTTTCGAGAAAACGTCAGTTACAGCTGTCACAAAAAAATTTCTTTTCGAGAAAACGTCACTTTGACAGCTGTCATCAAATTTTTTTAGGAAAACGTCACTTTGATAGCTGTCACAAAAAAAATTATCGAGAAAACGTCACTTTGACAGCTGTCACCGAAAAGTCTAAACAAAAAATTTCTTAAAAATAAATGTCAAATTTTTTTTAACGATTTCGCCTAACTAATCCGGTAGCCAGCCCCGCAGGGGCTGGATTGTCTAGAACCTATTCATCCGATAAATCCCAAAAAATGAAAAGGAAGAGAAATAAAATAAGTATTCACATTTGAAAATGTTTCTAATTTTAAGTCCGGTCCTGTTCATCTACATACTTACCTACTGGGGCGTGTGTAGGCTCTAAAGGAAATACATACCTGACGCAAATGTTTTTGAATAGTCAGCACTTTGTAATTTTCAAAATTTCCATTTGAACAGTCCGCCTCTGTGCCTTGGTGTCGTCTTGTCTCACCTGTGCATCAGTTTGCGTCGTAAATAAATAAATATATGACCAAATTTGCGCAATATGCACTTGTTAATGTTAAGCCTCACATAATAACGTAATATTTTCCGTTATTTTTACCACAAGTCCCCTGGAACGGCTCGGTTTATGGCCAATAAACCTAAAACCACAAACGACGCAATAATTTCCTCAATGCCCTTTTTCATTCTAATCTTTGCACCTATTGTGCTGCTGCATGCACCATGTGACACCGAACAATAAATTTTATATTATATGGAAATAGATAATGTACAGAAAGAAGTGCGTCTAGACATTTGGCTTTTTGTGTTTTGTCGTAAAAGCCAAGAAATAAGTCATTAAAGAAAGTCTGCTGTAATAAAACAACAATAAATGATAAGTAATTGCCCGAAACGAATTCAAAAAATTTCAAAGTGTCTGCGAGACTTTTTACTTTTGTATAACGAATGTGGACGATTGGAGACCAAATACTATTTTACTCTGATAATCACAGAAAAACCTGCATTGTGATGCATACGAATAATATTTTCTTAAACCCATTTCCCACACAGTTCGCATTTGTAACAATTCTCCAAAACCCTTTGTCACTATTGTCTCCTACTCTTCTTCACATCTGCTTGTCGTGCGCCATTTTTCAACATATCCATGGCCCTTCAAATTGTATCCTCATTCAGATGACTTTATTTGTATGATTAAAAATAACAGGAGAAAGCGAGGATCTTGTCGAAAGTAATTGTATTTTGAATTAAAAAATTATTTGAAATATTTAAATAAACCGAGAACGTCGAATGCGGAATATCACCAAGATGCACACTTGATATCGTAAATATCACAAATAATATCATCACAATATCATAATTAATATAATATCATATCATAAATATCATAATATAACGACACTTAATGTGTATTTTTTATATCACATTTTTTGGCGTAATAAAATAAAACGGAAACATTTTAGTCTACTTGCCATCGTACGAATTCAAGTTCTATTTGATTTAAATCGTGTCTGTAATAATATCATCATAATATCATAATTAATATAATATATTATCTTATTATAAATATAATATTATAAAGACACTTAATGTGTATTTTTTTACAGCACTTTTAAGTGTAATAAAACAAAACGCATACATTTAAGTCTGCTTGCCACAGTACGAATTCAAGTTTTATTTGATTTAAATCGTGTCTGTAATAATATCACCGCAATATCATAATTAATATAATATAATTATAAAGACACTTAATGTGTATTTTTTTAGCATATTTTTTGGCGCGATAAAATAAAATGCAAACATTTAAGTCTGCTTGCAACGCCACAGTACGAAATCAAGTTTTATTTGGATTAAATCGTGCCAGTATATTAAAGAATGGAAAACTTTAAGTTCTGGTTTAAACGATAAATAACGTACACTATGTAAGTATGTAAGGGATAAAGCAAATTGGCACAGTCTATCACGTCATCATAGTAAATCATTTGCTGGTATAACGATGGGGAAAAATTGGGTTGTTGGTGATTGGTAGTGCACTATGGTATTTTCACAATAAAAGCTGTTTGAAATAAAGAACGTCAAATACATAACGTCAAAAGGATTGACACTTAGTATTATAATAAAAATATCAAATTCCATACGTAATATCATATCATATCATAATATAATATCATAATATCATAATATAATATCATATTATCATAATATCATAATATCATAATATCATAATATCATAATGTCATAATGTCATAATATCATAATGTCATAATATCATGTCATAATGTCATAATATCATAATATCATATCATAATATCATATTAGCATATTATCATATTATCATATTATCATATTATCATAAATATCATATAATATAAGAATATAAAAACACTTAAACACTTAAATAATACCTACTCAAGGCATTCATAGAGAGGTAACAATTGCAGGAAATACTTTTATATATGAACATAACGTTGTTGAACCCAGATATGTAAACCGTACGTTATTATGCCTATAGTATATTTCTACATTCCAAGTGATGCCATATCATAGTATCATATTTATATATTATCATCATAATATAATGTTATATATTATTATATAAGTATATTATACCATGTTATATCATATCGTATATCATATAATTATAGACAAAATATCATAAAGACATATATTTTTGTGCATTTTTCTCCTACAATTCCTATCCTATCTTATGGTAACAATCAACTCTACCTGTATCCTTTAAAATAGGAGCGCTACATTTACCTGTTATACACTATGATATTTTTAAATTCAAAACATACGGAACAGAATAATATTATAAAGATCATAAATTTAAATATTATCACACTATCATAATATCATATAATACCGTAATATCACATAATAGTAATATAATATCATATCATAAAGACACTTAATGTGCATTTTGCTCCTGAAACTCTTAATTATGACCAAATATTTCCTTCGTTGAAATGTTACCAAGAACGTAGAATATAAAAAATATAAAAATATAATAATTAATATTGTCAAAATCATATTATAACCTCAAAATATCATATATAATATTATATAATATCATCAATACATTATAATGACACTAATGTGCGTTTATCGGCTGTTTAAGTATTACTCAGATATACTGAGAATGTATAATACATAATTTCATCAAGAATATAATAATAATATAAAAACAATATCATAAAAATATCATATATTTATTGTAAGACATATTATCGTAAAGACACTTATGTACGTTTTTTTTTCTTTCCTGCTTTGTCAAACGAGTGCGACTTTATTATAACATTTTTATAATTTTGACAAATCTCTTTCGTTTATTACATCTCCACATACACCCGAACCTTATCCATGATATGTCACTTTTCAGCATGCACACGGCTCTTAACATTTAATCCTAACTCAAATGATGTAGTGTGTGATTAAAAGCAAACAGTATAAATCGAGGGTCTAACGGAAACTAATGGTATTTCGAATTTAAAAACTGTGTAGAATCATAAAAAACATATAATAAATATCATAATTAGTTTCATAATATCACAATAAATATATCATATATTATAATATCGTATAATATATTACAATATATTATAATATCGTATAATATATTATATCATATAATATATTATAGTATATTGTAATATCATATAATATTTTATAATATATTATAATATACATGGTGGAACAAAAGTATCAAATAATGGCTTTAACTTTGTTATTTGCAAAGTTACAAAAAAATGTTCAATATAAAAGTTGTTTGGTTCTTTACCGTGCATGTTTTGAGTTTTTTAGTTTGTTGATATCTTCTTCTGGTTTGTTCCTATGGCAACCAACTTTTTCTTTTTAAATGGCACCCATAATTTTTTTTTTGTCAATTTGAAACAAGCATATTTTTCTCTATTCAGTCATAAAATTTTGCAATTTTTGGAAAAAAAATAAGCGTGAAAAAAAATATTTATTACGACTCAATCGGAACTAAATTAATTAATTTCACAACATCACAACACTAAAATTTAGTTGTTTGTTTGTAAAAATTTAATTGTCAAACTTCCATGGCATTCTTTACCAAAAGTAATGTTTGTGTTTTATAACTGCATGACTTTTTCCATGGCATCCTTTATTAAGAGGCGACGAGTGAGTCGTAATAAATGTTCTTTTTCTCGCTTATTTTTTTTCGAAAAATTGCAAAATTTTGTGACTGAATAGAGAAAAATGTGCTTGTTTCAAATTAACAAAAAAAAATTATCGGTGCCATTAAAAAGAAAAAGTTGGTTGCCATAGGAACAAACCAGAAGAAGATATCAACAAACTAAAAAACTCAAAACATGCATGGTAGAGAACCAAACAACTTTCATATTGAACATTTTTTTGTAACTTTGCAAATAACAAAGTTAAAGCCATTATTTGATACTTTTGTTCCACCCTGTATAATATTTTATATTATACATCATAAAACATGACATGTATTTTTTTCCTGTAACCCACATTATGATCACACATTTTGTTGAAGGTAAAATGAAATGCATTTGAGTCAGTCCTCCATTGTGGGATATTTATTTGCTATTGGATTTGTTTCTTGACTACCAGATACCAGTAATATCTTATAATGTGATAAATATGAAAAGTTGCAAGTCCTAGCATAAGGGGTAAATAATTAAGATTGCTAGTACGCTATATGTATAGGTGTAGATGAAGCAAATTGGCGCAGCACATCACGTCACTCACATTTGCTGTTGGCAGTACCTTGTGAAGTAGAGGCTTATTTCATAAGAATTTAATCGTGTGTAGAACAATGCGCTTAATAAACCGGCCATGCTGTGCTTTGTCAAGTGAACGCAACAACCTCCTTTTAACATTTATAACGTACTGGGTGAAATTTGCTCTTATGAACCATTAAAATAATTGACGGTCCTTTAAAGGTGGCACTTAAGACTGTAATAAAACTAAGTACGGCGACATTTTGAAAAATCTCTTTTGTTTATTACACTTCCACATAGTTCCACGCAAAGGTCGCACAATACAGAATGACTGGTGGCTGTAAGGACATCAATCAGAGCTGGCCGTCTGATGGGACGCCGTTAGATACATTCCTGTGGCCTGCCCGGTTCTCTCGTAAGCCGCCGGCGAAACGGCAACTCGGTGGTCAGCAACTCTCGACCTCTTGCTTTACCACTGCCCCGGGGTACAATAAATGTGGTTTATTATTGGAAAAACGCGCACAACTGTAGCGTTTTGGAATTCTAAACATCCTTTCGGAATAAAAATCTCTAGAATACACCGCAGTGTGTAGATTTGGTGTCGCAGGAATAATGGGCCAATAAATGGGCCAATAGCAGGATAAATTGTCAATATTTTTGTTGGCGTAACAGCTTCGCAAATTCCAATGAGGTGTTTGGAATAGATTTCGAAAACGATTTAATTGGGTTAAATTAGCAAGGGGACTGTCATAATTGTATTTGAGGTGGTCATTGTGTTGGAACTAAACCAGGCGCTGCTATAAATAATATGAACATTTCCATACAATAATAATAATTATCTAAGGTTCTAAACAAGCTATTATAAGGTCATTTGTTAATTCTAATTTCCACCATTCGTTTTCAGCTGTAGACATTCTATTGGCCTGATGGTCGCAGGTAAAATATTTCGACCTTTCGTAGCATAATAAACCGCGAAATAGGACTTGTGGTGTTTATTAATATTAGTATAAAAATTCCTTGTAGCTTTTGATAAGGAGATTGGTGACTTTTTAAATGTAACCCCTCTATTTAAATCAATAGCTAGGAGATACGGTTAATTTTAAATCTTTGATTATGATAAAAATAATTTGAATACATACAAACACCGTTTTATGTCGAAATACGCATTCCTAGTGCGGGTATAAATCCATCAGTAGTGACATAAATCCCTGGTATATTGCTATAAGTGATTCGTGGATGATTGATGTTTCCTTTCTGTATAAATACGCGTAAAATTCGTTAAATTTACGTGTTTATTCGTATAAATGAATGTGTGAAAAATATTGTTTATGTAAACAGAAAAAATTGTACAATTACATAACACCGAATATCCTACGCAGGATGATTACGTAATAGAAATAATAAATATGTCGATTTGTTCGCGGTTTCTAGTACTTTTCAAGTGGTATGTCGTCATGTTGAACATGGGCCGTTTCGCCGTTTCCATAGTGTTTGCTGCAGTAATTTTTAGGGAGTTAAATAAGGATCTTCATTTTAGTTCAATATTCAAGTACAAGTGCCAAAAATCTAGCTAAAAATACCCGAATTTGTAAAGCTGAATTTTTTCAACAAATTTCATTTGGATTTTTAATAATGTTACAGCACAGGAAAAAAATATAGAGCGGAATCATCTCTACAAAATATATTCCTCACAAATTTCCATTGGGCATTTAAAAATGTTAAAATTCCTGGAAAAGAATTTAAAGAGCGAAATCTTCTCTTCAAGGTATATTCCTAACAAATGTCTCCTATGTGTTTAAAAATTATGATAGATCTTGTAGAGCAGAATCATTGTATAAAATGCATTCATCAAAAATGTCTTATGAGCATTAAATAAATAGTGTTACACTGCACGTGGGAAAAATTTGTAGAGCAAAATATAATCATCAATTTTTTGAGTATTTAATAATGTCAAACTATTAGAAAAGGAATTTATAGAGTATAATCTTCTCTACAAGATTGAATTTATCATGAACAATTAAAAATGTTATAATTTTGCGACAGAATTTGTAAATCATTTTTACAATATACATTCTCTACAAATTTTCATTGAGCATTGAATAAGTTAAACTGCACGGAAAAGAATTTGCAGAGGGTAATCATCTCTACAAAATACATTCTTCACAAATTTTCCCATTGGGAATTTAAAAATGTTAAAATTCCTGCGAAATCTTCTCTTCAAGGTATATTCCTACAAATTTCTCCTATGTGTTTAAAAATTATGATAGATCTTGTAGAGCAGAATCATTGTATAAAATGCATTCATCAAAAATGTCTTATGAGCATTAAATAAATAGTGTTACACTGCACGTGGGAAAAATTTGTAGAGCAAAATATAATCATCAATTTTTTGAGTATTTAATAATGTCAAACTGTTAGAAAAGGAATTTATAGAGTATAATCTTCTCTACAAGATTGAATTTATCATGAACAATTAAAAATGTTATAATTTTGCGACAGAATTTGTAAATAATTTTTACAATATACATTCTCTACAAATTTTCATTGAGCATTAAATCAGTTAAACTGCACGGAAAAGAATTTGCAGGGGGTAATCATCTCTACAAAATACATTCTTCACAAATTTTCCCATTGGGCATTTAAAAATGTTAAAATTCCTGCGAAATCTTCTCTTCAAGGTATATTCCTACAAATTTCTCCTATGCGTTTAAAAATTATGATAGATCTTGTAGAGCAGAATCATTGTATAAAATGCATTCATCAAAAATGTCTTATGAGCATTAAATATATAGTGTTACACTGCACGTGGGAGAAATTTGTAGAGCAAAATATAATCATCAATTTTTTGAGTATTTAATAATGTCAAACTGTCAGAAAAGGAATTTATAGAGTATAATCTTCTCTACAAGATTGAATTTATCATGAACAATTAAAAATGTTATAATTTTGCGACAGAATTTGTAAATCATTTTTACAATATACATTCTCTACAAATTTTCATTGAGCATTGAATAAGTTAAACTGCACGGAAAAGAATTTGCAGGGGGTAATCATCTCTACAAAATACATTCTTCACAAATTTTCCCATTGGGAATTTAAAAATGTTAAAATTCCTGCGAAATCTTCTCCTCAAGGTATATTCCTACAAATTTCTCCTATGCGTTTAAAAATTATGATAAATCTTGTAGAGCAGAATCATTGTATAAAATGCATTCTTCAAAAATGTCTTATGAGCATTAAATAAATAGTGTTACACTGCACGTGGGAGAAATTTGTAGAGCAAAATATAATCATCAATTTTTTGAGTATTTAATAATGTCAAACTGTTAGAAAAGGAATTTGTAGAGTATAATCTTCTCTACAAGATTGAATTTATCATGAACTATTAAAAATGTTATAATTTTGCGACAGAATTTGTAAATCATTTTTACTATATACATTCTCTACAAATTTTCCTTGAGCATTGAATAAGTTAAACTGCACGGAAAAGAATTTGCAGGGGGTAATCATCTCTACAAAATACATTCTTCACAAATTTTCCCATTGGGCATTTAAAAATGTTAAAATTCCTGCGAAATCTTCTCCTCAAGGTATATTCCTACAAATTTCTCCTATGCGTTTAAAAATTATGATAGATCTTGTAGAGCAGAATCATTGTATAAAATGCATTCTTCAAAAATGTCTTATGAGCATTAAATAAATAGTGTTACACTGCACGTGGGAGAAATTTGTAGAGCAAAATATAATCATCAATTTTTTGAGTATTTAATAATGTCAAACTGTTAGAAAAGGAATTTGTAGAGTATAACCTTCTCTACAAGATTGAATTTATCATGAACTATTAAAAATGTTATAATTTTGCGACAGAATTTGTAAATCATTTTTACTATATACATTCTCTACAAATTTTCATTGAGCATTGAATAAGTTAAACTGCACGGAAAAGAATTTGCAGGGGGTAATCATCTCTACAAAATACATTCTTCACAAATTTTCCCATTGGGAATTTAAAAATGTTAAAATTCCTGCGAAATCTTCTCTTCAAGGTATATTCCTACAAATTTCTCCTATGCGTTTAAAAATTATGATAGATCTTGTAGAGCAGAATCATTGTATAAAATGCATTCTTCAAAAATGTCTTATGAGCATTAAATAAATAGTGTTACACTGCACGTGGGAAAAATTTGTAGAGCAAAATATAATCATCAATTTTTTGAGTATTTAATAATGTCAAACTATTAGAAAAGGAATTTATAGAGTATAATCTTCTCTACAAGATTGAATTTATCATGAACAATTAAAAATGTTATAATTTTGCGACAGAATTTGTAAATCATTTTTACAATATACATTCTCTACAAATTTTCATTGAGCATTGAATAAGTTAAACTGCACGGAAAAGAATTTGCAGAGGGTAATCATCTCTACAAAATACATTCTTCACAAATTTTCCCATTGGGAATTTAAAAATGTTAAAATTCCTGCGAAATCTTCTCCTCAAGGTATATTCCTGCAAATTTCTCCTATGCGTTTAAAAATTATGATAGATCTTGTAGAGCAGAATCATTGTATAAAATACATTCTTCAAAAATGTCTTATGAGCATTAAATAAATAGTGTTACACTGCACGTGGGAGAAATTTGTAGAGCAAAATATAATCATCAATTTTTTGAATATTTAATAATGTCAAACTGTTAGAAAAGGAATTTGTAGAGTATAATCTTCTCTACAAGATTGAATTTATCATGAACAATTAAAAATGTTATAATTTTGCGACAGAATTTGTAAATCATTTTTACAATATACATTCTCTACAAATTTTCATTGAGCATTGAATAAGTTAAACTGCACGGAAAAGAATTTGCAGAGGGTAATCATCTCTACAAAATACATTCTTCACAAATTTTCCCATTGGGCATTTAAAAATGTTAAAATTCCTGCGAAATCTTCTCCTCAAGGTATATTCCTACAAATTTCTCCTATGCGTTTAAAAATTATGATAGATCTTGTAGAGCAGAATCATTGTATAAAATGCATTCCTCAAAATCTTCTCATAAGCATTAAATAGTGTTACACTTCACGTGAGAGAAATTCGTAGAACAAAATGTAATCTACAAACAATTTTTTTGTCAGAAAAGGAATTTGTAGAGTATGAATCTTCTCTACAAGATTCAACGTATCATGAACAATTAAAAATGTTATATAACTGTACGCAAAGGAATTTGTAGAGGGGAATCGTTTGTACAAAATACATTCCTCACAAATTTCCCTTGCTATTAAACATTTTAAAATGCCCGTGAATTTGATATAGAATTTGTATATCGGACTCATTATACATGTTGCATTTCACCAATGTTAAAAGATGGAATTTGTAGAGCAGAATATAATCCTCAAAATTATTTTTACGGGCATTTAATATTGTTAAACTGCCAGAGAAGGAATTTGTAGAGTATAACCTTCTCTACAAGATTAAATTTCTCGTGAACATTTAAAAATGTTCTCTGCAAGATATATTCTTCACAAATATCTCATTGGCATTTAATAATGTTAAAATCCTTGTGATAGCATTTGTAGACTAGAATCATCTTTATGAAATAATTCTTCACAAAAGTCTCTACTAAAGAATTTGTAGCAAAATCTTTTCTAAAAAACATTCTTTACAAATTTTAATATGCTTGTAGAGTAAGATCTTCTCTACAGGATATATTCCTCGCAAATTTCTCAAATGTTTAAAGACGTTAAATTTTTTTTTTAAGAATTTGTATAGGAAAATATATTTCTTGCAAATTCCTCATGGGCATTTAAAAATATTGATATATTAAGCGAAAAAATTGTAGAACGGAATCTTCTGTACAACATACATTTCTCATTAGTATTATTGCTTAGATTTTACCATTTATTTTGGAACTTGTGAGCTTGTTCCATAAGTAGTAGAATGGTTTCCCTGAATTTCAGCGGAATGGGACCTTAATCGTAAGCTCAGTATTCAGAACGAAAAATGCCCTCTACAAAATATACTTTTCAAATATTTCTCTTAAGCATTTAATGACTTTAAATCTCCCGTGAAAGAATTTGTAGATTGGAATGTTCTTTACAAGATACATATTCCGAAAATGCCTCATGAGCGTTTAAACTTTTAAAATCTCCGGTCTAGAGCGGAATCTTCTCTACAAAATGTAAATTCACAAATTTCCCATGAGCATTTAATAATTTCAAACTATCATCTAAAAGCGGGGTCTTCTCTACTTGCGAAGGAATTTGTAGAGTGAGATTTTCTGTACGAAATTTCATTTGAGCTTTTAATAATGTTACTGTACAGTCTGCACAGGAGAGAAATTGCCGAGCGGATTCTTCTCTACAAAATACATTTTTCACAAATTTCCCTATATAGTTAATATAAAAATTTTAAAATTCTTCTTGAAGAATTTGTACAACCGAATCTTGTCTTGTATTCCTAACAAATTTCTCCTAAGCGTTTAAAAATGCTAAATAAAGAAATAAGGGATTTGTAGAGCGGAATCATTGTACGTATTGCATTTCTCCAATGTTAAAATGTATGTTGGAAAAATTTGTAGAGCAAATTATAATCTTCAAAACTTTTTTATGAGTATTTAATATTGTTAAACTGCCAGTGAAGGAATTTGTAGAGAATAATCTTCTCTACAAGATTAAATTTCTTATGAACATTTCAAAATGTTCTCTACAAGATATGTTTCTCACAAATTTTCAAAAATGTATAAAAATGTTGTCTTGTTTAAAAAATTTATGAAGCGAAATCTCTATAAAATGCAATTTTCACAAATTTCTCTTTGTCATTTAATAATGTTAAAATCCTTGTATTGGATTTGTAGACCAGAATCATCTTTACAAGATACATTCTTCACAAATTTATCATGAACTTTAAAAATGTAAAACTTACTAAAGAATGTGTAGAATTTTTTCTAAAAAAAACATTCTCTACAGGATATATTTCTCGTAAATTTCTAAAACGTTTAAAACGTTAATTTCTTTTAAAGCATTTGTAGGGGGAAATCTCTACAAAATATATTTTTAGCAAATTCCTGTTGAGCATTTAAAAATATTAAGACCCCGCGAAAAAAATTGTAGAACGGAGTCTTCTTTACAACATATATTTCTCACAAATTTCTCATGAGTATTTTTGCTAAGATTTTACAATTTTTTTAGGAACTTGTGAGCCTGTTCCACAAATAGAAGGATTTCCCTGAATTTCAGCGAAATGGGATCGTAATCGTAAGCTCCGAATTCAGAACGAAAGTCTTCTGTTCAATATACATTTTTCACAGGTTTCTCTTGAGCATTTAAAAACGTTAAAGCCCTCGCGATAAAATCTGTAGAGCGAACAAGATAAACTTTTCACAAATATTCCTTAACCTTTTATATGCGTTGAAACGCCCGCAAAAGAATTTCTAGATCAAATTTTCTCTATATGACATATTCTTTAAACATTTTTTATGATCACTGTAAAATATACTGCCCGCGAAGGAATTTGTAGAGCGAGATTTTCTCTACAAAATACACTCTTTAATTTTAACAATGAGTACTGCATAAAAAAGAAATTGTAGAGCGGAATATTCTCTACAAAATACATTCCTCACAAGTTTCCCTTCAGCATTTAAAAATATTAAAATTTTAAAGAATTTGTAGAGTGAAATCTTCTCTTCAAGATATATTCCTATTTTCATAAACTACTTGAGAGCATTTAATAATGTAAATTGCCAACGAAGGATTTTGTAGAATAACCGTTTCTACAAGATTACATTTAAAAAAAAATTCTCATGAACATTTAAGGACGTTATGATCTTTGCGATAGGATTTGTAAAGTAAAATCATTTTCACAATATACATTCTCCATAAATTATCTTTTAGCATTAAATTAGTTAAACTGCATGAAAATGAATTTGTAGAGGGAATCGTTCCTACAAAATACAATCCTCACAAATGTCTCTTCAAAATTTAATAATTTTAAAATGTCCACCGTTCCTTATTGTTAAAAGCTCAGTACGAAAAATACGCCCTACAAAATATATTTTCCAAGTATTTCTCTTGAGGATTTAATAATTTCAAACTTCCCGCGAAAGAATTTGTAGATCCGGAACCTTCTTCATAAATTTCTTATGAGCGTTTAAAATGTTAAAATTTTTGCTATAGAATTTGAAGAGTGGAATCTTCTCTACAAAAGACATTTTCACAAATTTCTCATGAGCGTTAATTAATTTCAAACTGTCCCCGAAGAACGAAAGTCTTCTCTACAAGATACGTTTTTTACAAATTTCTCATAAAAATGTTAAAATCCTTACAATAAAACTTATAGAGCGGAATCATCTACAAGATACCTATATTTTTTACAAATATCCATTAACCATTTAGAAACGTTAGAGCGCCCGTTAAATAATTTGTACCTACATAAAAATTTCTCATGATCATTTTAAAATATACTACCTGCCAAAAAAATGTAGAGCGGAATTTCCTCTACGAAATGCATTCCTCGCAAATGTCATTTGAGCTTTCAATGTTTTCTCTACAAAACATATTCCTTACAAATTTCCCATGGGCATTTAAAAATGTTAAAATTCTTGCAAAATAATTTGTAGAGCGAAATATTCTCTTCGGGAGATATTCTCATCAAATTTCTCCTAAACGTTTAAATGTGGTAAAATCTCTGATATATGATTTGTAGAGCGGAATCATCTACAGGATACATTTTTGACTAATATTCCTTAACGATTTAAAAATGTTAAAGCGCCCGCAGAAAAATTTTTAGATGAAAATTTCTCTACATGACAAATTCTGTAAAAATTTCTCATGATCATTTTAAAATATACCACCAATAAACAGGAAGAAAATTATAAAGCGCAATCTTCTCTACAAAATACATTCCTCACAAATTTCCATTTTCTCATTTAAAAATGTTAAAATTCTTACGAAGAAATTCGTAGAGCGAAATTTTCTCTTCAAAGTACATTCCTAACAAATTTCTTCTACGTATTTAAAGATTATGATAGATCTTGTAGAGCGGAATCATTGTATTCCTCAAAAATTTCTCCTGAACATTAAATACTGTTAAACTGCACGTGGGAGAAATTTGTAGAACAAAAATTTCTTATGAGCATTTAATGTTAAAATTGTAACGTGGCGCTGCTTTTTCCCAGATACTTACGTAATCTTTTATACGGAAATCTCGGGCGCCAGTACTTTAACTTTTAAGTGCAAAGGACAGCACTTTTTGGCTTTCCTATTTCTAGACTATTCGGAATTTTTAAATACACGGCAAACTACTGCCACAAACGTAGAGCTATTTGTTAATGCTTATGTTATTAAACGTAAATTTCACGAGCCAATTCTATGCAGATCACCCGTTTGGATGGCCCTAGCGAACAAATCATCCCAGTTGATGCATATAATGGCTATTTGGTTTATCGTAGGTTTTCCGGTAACCTATTATGCAGCGGGGCTTTTGAGGTGACCCTAGCGAACAAACCTCAGCGGCTGCTGCATATATTAACAAACAAAAGACCAAGTATTCTGGTTTAATTGGGTAGTATAATATAACAATACGTACGGACACAAAGACCTTTGAATATCTATACTTAACTGTAAGCAGTACCTGCAAAATGCAGTGGACTACGGTGTATTCTAACCAAAATTATTTTCAAATAACGTTCTGACGGAATTTACTATTTAACTCGAAACGGCGGCGCGAAACTGTGGACGGCTTTGGTTTGATCTGGCACTTCTGGACTGCGGACGGCTTTCACGGAATGAGCTGAACTGCTGCCGGTTTTCTCGGAATGAGAATGGGCACGGAATGAGAGCGAAGTCAGGGTTCTTTACCTTTTTGTAAACTTTTTGACGTATCTAGGTCGCGTGATAGAGGGGCGGTCACCGACTTGAAACGACGGACTCGGATGCACAACCCAGCGTAACTTGCAGAGGTGCAGCGGATTATGCAATTTGGTGCATCAACTCAGAACGTATATCATCGGGAATGAGTTACTTGTAATTTCTAAACTAGGTTGCAAAAAGAAACGGATTAAAACGAGCAAGGATTAACATTTTTAGTAACGATTGATTTTTATTTCCGACTCGGCCTTTATTTCTAATAATTCTCGGATTTTACTTATACGAGGGATTGTCGAAAATTAATCAATTAATTGCTTGATTGCTTGTTTACCAGCGGACTTTTTAACAACTCATTAATAACTTAACTAGTACAGGACTTACTTACTAAAAACAGCGGCAGAGTGTACCCAAGTGACGGTAATATTTAAAGCAAAATTGAACATTCCTTGATCGGAAAAATCACTTCGTTACAAAATGCCCCAGATAAGGAATTTGTAGAGTATAATCTTCTCTACAAGATATATTTATTCTTCACAAATTTTCAAAGTGTATAAATACATATATAAATTTAAAAATGTTAATTTTTTTTTAAAGAATTTGTAGATATATTTTTTGCAAATTCCTCATGAGCATTTAAAAATGTTAACACCTCGCGAAAAAATTTGTAGAATGGAATCTTTTCTACAACATAGATTCCTCACAAATTTCTCATGAGTCTTTTTACTCAGATTTTACAATTTTTCTAGAAATTTGTGAACAGGAAAGCTTTATTCGAAATTATGGAATAATAAATATTTAGTTTTTTGTTTTTTTTTTTTTGGTTTGTGTTTGCATTTTGTGAATCCCTGGCGTCCTATTTGCCCAAATTCTCCATTCCAGTTTCTATTTTAAATCTAAAAACTTCACAATAATTTTTATCGAACAGTGCCTGGAAACAGTGCATATAATTGCCGCGTTTATAACATCTCCGAAATGTTGTTATGACAACTCGCAAGGCGTAACACGGCGGTATACACGCGTACCAACCGCCCGCCCGCCTGAAATCTAATTTGGTAATTTTATTTCAGCGGAATGGGATCGTAATGAAGTTTCGATGAGTACATCATCCACCCTGCTGGATGTGAACAGATCAGAGGGATGTTGGATAATATGAAGTTTGTGCACCTCTCCTCGTTTGGGAGGCGCGTGTACCCGGTGGCACAGCAGTGGAAATATTGGTCGTTAAGCAAACGAAAATTTATGAAAACACTCACAGTTTTTCTTAATACAAAAAAATATTCAACTATGAGAGAAATTTATAAATGGTGGGTAAGTTGTGTAATTTTTCGTTACCAAAATTAATGGGAGTGCTTGAGGCAAGTATTTGGCTCACGATGTAGGTCACTTTCCTTCTTCCTTGCTGTTTCCACCAATAATGTCAATACCGGGAAACTGAAATTGTTTTTTGATTGAGTTTTTCCCCGGTTTGATTTGCATCTTTTGAAGATGGAAAATAAACGTATATTTTAAATCAGTTCCTCGAAAGTTAGATTGCGAAATAAATATAGAAAATTGGAAAAAAAGCATGTATTATGGAAATGTTCACATCCGATAAATAATGGCGCCGCGCCGAGAAACGTTCCAAGATTTCATAAAGAAACCGTCAAGCAATTAGAACGCAATGGGCTAGATCTCAGGTGTGTTAGCTGGTCACTTTGGCAGTTTTGTTGCGTTCTAATGCGACAAAATTACCCTAAAATGTGTTAGCTTTGGAAGTAATTATTCCTTAAGTACACCAGATGGCGCTTTAGTACTCCTATTTTAATAGCAATTCTGTATATATTTTTTAAATACCTAAATAACACTTCACGAGGAACGAACTGGTCTGTTAAACTAAACTAAATTAAATGAGGTATACTCTACGCTTAAGGGCGCACACAAATAGAAAATATTGGGTAATGAATTCTATAACTTTGATGTTCGATGATATCCAGAAAATTGATATTCTACACTTATAAGTGGGTATTAAATTTGTGTTTATTAACTCGCGCGTTAATTGAGATGTTAGGCTGTCCAACGTAAGCTTTTTCGTAATAATCATGTGTTTGGACATAAATAACAAGTTTGCCATTTTTGCGTTTCCAAGTTCGACCTTGGCGTACCTGAACATTCTGCGCGTCGCATACGACTTTTTGCACCGTCTAATTATGTTTTAAATTGATTCCTGGGCATTCTTAAATTGATCGCTCGACTTTTGTACGCCGGCTACAGCTCCAATTCGCCCGCTGATCACTTGTCATCGCGTCCGTTGTTCAATAGAAACATTAGATTTGGTTTCTGTTGGAGCACAAAGCGTTTGTTAGGAAAGTGTATCTCGCAACTCATAATCAAGGCGTGGGAACCGAATTTTCTAATCAAGATTGTGATACAATTCCCGACACAGTTACTTTTATATTGCGATGCCGTTTTTAGTGCCAAATTAATTTCGTCCGATACACATATTTTCTTCTTCACAATCTGCCGATGCCGGCGGCCCTCCAGGCCGCACAGTTATTATCGCAGATCGAATGGGAGCAGCTCGAGAAAGTTGGTAGCAGAAAATAATAATAAGAAATCAGTAATGACAAATCCAGGTCGTACTTATTGGCAAAAATAACATGTTTTTTTGAAAATATAAATTCATTTAAGTTTAAGCATTAGTCTAGCGTATCAAATTGTTTAGTATTGGTCCTTCGAGCCGAATTTTGGTCCTTCGAGCCAGACTTATTTGTACTTGATTGTTTCTTTATATTTTTCGTGAATAAAATGTGTTGCATATTGAAATCAGTTTACAACGTTTGAAACAGAATATAGACGTGACAACTTGTCGAGTAACTAAATTACTAATCATTGTGCGTTTTGTAACAATAAAATCACCGATAACTAGACGCTTTCAGGGTAATTATAAATACCTTCCCTGCTTTGTAATTTTTACAAGAGAATTGAAATAATAGCTATAATTTCGCAGCACGCAATCTCGAATCGGGAAACTCATGTTAAGTTGAGACCGACTTCCGTTTAGAGTAATTTTAGATCGAGTAAGTTAGCATGAACACGTGCCAACGTCAGGACTACCACTATAATCACAGTCATGCCAGCCTGAAATCTGACAACCCACTATTATTATACTTAATTTCGAATCGGTGCCGGGTTGATATAAAATAACCAGATGAAGCAAAATGGAAAGTATCACATGGGATATATTGAATAATTGGATGTACAGGGTGCTCGAAAGCAACACTTTATTTTTAATAAACTCATGAAATTATGGCGCAATAAAAGGCGTGGTGAACAGGACCGGTCTCAAAATTTAAACGAGTTTCTCGCTTATTATGATACTTTCATTAAAATGAGTCTCAGGTGAAGCACACCAATAATATTACTATGATCTAAAATATAATAAAACATCGTTTTCTAACTTCCGGATAATTATGTGGATCTTCCAGGCCTGTTGGCAAACTGCAATCTGCCGTCTGAGGCTGTGGGTTTGTGATTCTCTAAAACAAAGTGTGGACAGGAGAACGCAGCGGGTACCGCATGAACTACAAGCCTCACGCTGCGAAGATCCAAGTCGGTCTCGGATTCTATGTAAACCTAGATGTTATGGTTTTGTGATGACCATCATTTGTTACTTTCGGCGATTTTTAAAAGTCAAGCTGGCTGTTGTGGATCGTTTTCATCTGCCGTTTTATATATTGATGTTAATCCCGTTTTTGTTTGGTCATTTTGCTCGTTTTTCAAGCTAATGATTGTTTCATAGTAACGGGCTAGACCTGACAGGCCGGGCAAGGGAATTATTTTCTTTGACCTGTAAGCTGAACGACAAACAAACATACAAATAACACGTCAGTCTACAACAATTTTATTTTGCCATATGTTGCCATCTTAGCTTGCACAAATCTAAAAACATTTTTACCTTTATAAACCGCTTATAGAACTAAATGAACAATGACATGTGGGTTATATACACCAGTATTTGGTAACGTTATGTTACTCTTCTATTTTGCTCACATATCGGTGTGGTTGCGAAAAGTTAACGTTATAAAACTTGTTTCAGTAAAAATACTGCAAATTAAAAATTTTCTAATGCTCATCCCTATATCCGTTTTTACTCTAACACACATTTGCAAATAACATTTATAATGCCAAACATTTGTATATAGTCTTACCCTTATAGACCTCCTACAGAGCTTAAATGGAGAATGACATGAAGGTAACGAGCACCATGTACTTTACGGTCGCAGTCAAAGCGGTTACGGTTATGTCGCCCTTATATTTGGTGACAAGTGTGGTTAGGGAAATATGTCCATGACCATTATAAAACTTGTTAAAATTGTTTCAGCAATATTTTTCAGACACTTAACATTTTTGTTACGCTTAAAAGTTATATCTATAATGCCCTATTTGGAAATAGTTCTACCCTTATAAACCCCTTATAGGGTTTAAATGTAAAATCACATAAAGGTAACAGACGCAATATATCTTAAGGTTGCGAAACGGCAAGCATCAGAGAGGATTAGTTACGGCTATGCTTTACCCTTTCCTTTTGCTCACATTTTAGTGGTAAGTGTGGTTACGTGAAACCATTATAAAACTCGCGGTAATTGTTTCAGTAATGTTACTGCCACCCCAACATTTTTCAAATGCATCACTTACATTTGCGTTGTCGTTCTTGGAGACACTTGCAACACCTGGAAATAATCATATCCCTATAAACCGCTTATAGGACTTAAATATGTACAATCATGTAAACTTTTTCTTATGTAAATACTTTATACATATACTTGTGTTTTTACTATTACATGCCCGATTGGTGAAATTTGTATCCTGGGTATTATCTTACTTTTATAAACCTCTTATAGAGCTTAAATTTAAAATCACTTGAAAGTAACAGTAAGTCACAAAGGTACAGATTGGTTATGGTTATATAAACTTTCTGTTATGGTCACCTTTTGGTGATAAATATTTGCGATACCATTATAGAACTTGTTTATAACTGTCTAAGTAATATTTCTGCTACGCCAGAATTTTTCGAATGCGCTTACTGCACACTACTTTTATACGTATACTTACGTACATGAAGGTAACGTACACCGTTATTTAGTAGCGTTATATTACTTTCATTTTGCTCACATCTCGGTGTGGTTAGGGAAAGTTTTCTATTACTGTTATAAAACTAGTTTAGTAATATTTCTGCAACTGAAAAATTTTCTAATGAAAACCTATGCTTTTTACTCTTACACAGATTTGCAAGTATCATTTATAATGCCATATCCTGGTATAGTATTACTCTTATAAACCTCCTACAATCCTTAAACGGAAAATGACATGATAACGGACGCCGTTATTTCGTAACGCTATGTATACTTTAAGGTTGCAGACTAGCAAGTCGCAGACAAATCGATTACAGTTGTGTTACCCTTTTAGTTCTTGGTGATAGCTGTGATTAGTCAAATATTTCCGTTACTATTATAAAACTTATTTATAATTGTTTTAGTAATATTTTTCTGAAACTAAAATTCTTAATGTACATGCTGTACACATGTATTTGTGTTTTCACTCTCACACACGTAATAATCTATAGTGCCATATTTAGAAATTGTTCTACCCTTATAAACCCCTTATAGACTTTAATATAGGACATCATAAAGGTTATGGGCGTGATTTAGTGGGGCAATATACTTTAAAATTGTAGAATATTAATGTAGAATATTTCGACTATGTCACCCTTTTATTTTGCTAACATCGTGGATACGGAAATCTTTCCATTAGCATTATAGAACTTGTTTACAATTATTGTTTCAGTAAAATTTCTGCTACTCTAAAATGTTCATATTGTATAAAATATTGCGTTTTGTTTATTACGATCGCTTGGAGGTGACATTTATATTACCGTATCTAGAAATAATTTTACCATTATAAGCCGCTTATAGAGCTTAAATGGAATCGCATAAAGGTAACGGTTGCAAAACAGTAGTAAATCACGAGTACAGATCGTTTATGATTATATAAGCCTTTTGTTCACATTTTGGTGATAAGACTAATTACGGAAATATTTCCGTTACCATTATAAAACTAATAATATACCTAAAGGTTATAGAACAATAAATCATAGAAACGCTTTTATTTTGCTCACATCTGGTTACGGAAATATTTCCGTTACCATTAGAAAACCGTTACAATTCTGATAACGAACACCATTATTTATTAGCGTAATTTGCCTTGAGTTACCGTTATAAAACCTTACACATACTTGTAGTTTTATCCTTATAAACCAATTATAGAACTTGAGTGTAAAATGAAGTGAAGGTAATGGACACTATTATTTAATAGCTTAATTTACCTTAAGGTTGCAGGCCAATAAGTCACTGAGACAAGCCGGTTACTACCGTTACCCTTATATTTATTTTAGTTATAAAACTGGTTTATAATTGTTTCAGCAAGTTTTTGCTACTCTTAAACGTTTCTAATACGCATGCGGTAGACATATATCTGCCTTTCACTCTTACATATACTCGGGCCAAAAAGAGTAGTCAGTAGAGCCAGGGGCGTACGGATTTACGAATTTCATAAATTCCATAATTCGAACAAATGAAAGCGGATTGTGTTAATTATGCATGAGTATGAGTTACCATGTCTTAAATTTTAAATAATATGCTTACATCTGGCAACATTATCTCCACGAATTAGGTATAGCAACGCAGTTGAACAATGCACATCCTTTGCGTTGCAGCATATGTGACGCCACTGAATGCGCTATCTTGGCTTTCTCGACGACCTTTATAATAGTCGAACAAATTATTGGGTATAAGGGCGGCACGTTCAAGCATGTACTATATTTGGTTGACTATACCAATTAAACATAATGACCTAGTTGTGGTTTTCATCTCTGGTAGGCGGAGAAAACTGGATATATTTCTCTGAATTATATGGGATTATATGGTAAAACGAGCTGCCGCTTCTGTATTTCATAACAGCTAAATCCTTTGAAGAATTGCCGGTGGATTTTTTGCTCTACTGACTACTCTTTTTGGCCCAAGTATAGTACTACCCTTATAAACCAATTATAGAACTTGAGTGTAAGATAAAGTGAAGGAACACCACATGTAATTAATGGACACCATTAATTAATAGAGTAATTTACCTTAAGGTTGTAGGCCAGTAATTCGCTGAGACAAGCCGGTTACTACCGTTACCCTTTTATTTCCATTACCGTTATAAAACTGGTTTATAATTGATTCTGTAATGTTTCTGCTAATCTGAAGTATCTCTAATTTGCATGCGATACCTATTATGTATCTGTGTTTTCGCCCCTGCATACACTTGTAGTTTTACCGTTATAAACCAATTATAGAACTTAAGTATAAAATGAGGTGAAGGTAACGGAGGTCAGTATTAATAGCGTAATTTGCCTAAAGGTTGCAGGTCAATAAGTCACTGGAATAAGTCGGTTCCTACGTCACCCTTTTATTTCAGTTACCGTTATAAAACTGTTATACAATTACTTCAGTAGTGTTTCTGCTACTGCGAAATTTTTGTTATGCTATGTGTATATTTCTACGTTTTCACATTTACACACAATTAATCTTACCACCATAAATCAGTTATAAATCTTAAACGTAAAATGGGGTGAAAGTAGCGAACACCATTATTTAATGGCGTAAGTTAACTTGAGGTTGTAGGTCAAGTAAGTCACTGGGACATGCCTTGTAGATATTTAAGTAAATGTTTCCTCAATTACTTAGTCATACTAACATGATTATAATATAAACCCGTTACAAGTGTAATGGGTTTATAATGGGTTTATAAGTTATATAGCCGTTATAAAACTTCTAGTTACTACAAATTGCCTTAAATATTTCCAGATCACTGTCATTATTATCCTTTAACGTTTAAATATCTTTTTAAATAAAATAGCGCTATGAATAAAAAAATACATATGACTGAAGGCCAAATTGGTTTAATTTTTGTATCAAAATAAATAGTGGCTATAGATAGAACAGCAATAAGAATCTCTTCATAAGGTTTTTGTATGATTGATATATTAGGCGTGATGTAATGGAAGGAACTACTTTCGATTATTTGAATATTCAATATCTGGTCAGATATTACCGAGGATATTACTTACCATACTACGGAAAATGTTGATGTGTTAGTCATAATAATTATAAGTTATCCGTCATCGTAAAAAATGGTCGTTGTATTAAATAAAACCATATCAAATTGCGCTCGAAGGCTAATTTAAAGAAGCAGTGCATGTAAAAGAAAAAAAAACAAGCACCGGCTATAATATATAATATCTCTCTCGACCTGATAACTCTTGAAAAACCCCACTGTATGTTTAATTTTTAAGAGTCGTGCAACGTCAAACGTGATTCGTTTTGCTATAATTTCATGAGATTAATGGTGGTTTCAAACACATGCGTTGTCGACCAGAGTATGTAAAAATTATGAATCGCTTAGAAAACACATAATGACTATGCGGCCGTCTGTACATATGCGTACACTGTGGGGCCTTGATTTCTACTAATTATGTGTTAATTATGAGCGAGAGGAAGCTTTAATGGTCCATTCATTCCTGGAGAAAAAGATGCTCATTAAAAATTTTGCATGTATGTTACAGGGTCTTCATAAGCAGCTAATATCTTAATTTTGTCCGTGACGAGAACGGTTTGCAGAATACGCGTTGACGGTATGAAAGCAACTTATAGGAGCTTTGCAATAACTCATATGGGTTTATTATACCGAGTTACCGAGTCCGAGTACATGGGTATTTAGTTCTTCCAGCGCGTCTTAATTGTTGATCGATTTGCTATTTTGGTCTCTTTTAACTTTATTAGTGTATAGTAGGCCGCTTAATTTTAATATTCCAGAATATGCAAACTATTTGGAAAATAATAAATTTAAGTACGTACACGCTATTGATCATTTGTACACGCTGGCTGGTCCAATGACAGCAAATGAATATGATAAATAACTTCGTTAGAAATAGTCGAACGGGCTTAGATCCGACGATCCAGCTGACCTTTCGATACTCCAGCCCTCTTACCAAGTTTCTTTTTTGCCATCAGAAAAAAACAAAAGACTGTCAATTGTCAAAAATATACACATAAATTTGTGTTTTTTTAAATGGAACACCCTATATATTTTTAACCAGTTTTGATTCCAATGGTATAGCACACTTTATATTTTGATCCAGCAGTTTCCAATTTATTCACAAAAATGTAAAGTGTTTTATATGTTACAAACACTATAATTTGGCACTCCTGACACCAGTGTGGCATAGAGCTTATTGTGTTTTTGGTACACACGTTTAAATTGATTATTATTTTCACAATGGTATTCCGTCAGTTTGGTGTTCAAGAAAGGAGTGATAAATATTTTACATTTTTGCGAATAGATTGGAAACTGCTGGATCAAAATATAATGCGTGTTATACCACTGAAATCAAAATAAAATATGCTATCGAATTGGTAAAAAATTGTATAAGGTGTTCCATTTAAAATAACAAAAGGTATGTGTATGTATATCTTTGACAATTGATAATCTTTTGTTTTTTTTTTTAGGGACAAATAAACTTGGTAAGCGACCCTGCAATTTGGTTTTTGGTTCATAATATTAACTTTAAAAATAAAAAAGTTATATCAGATCAAAATATTATCAAGATAAAATGACTACCCTGTACATTACTTAACGGACGCTCTATACCACCTATACAGAATGTTTGACAAACATCCACCTATGAATTTGTCATTAAAACCGTTAATTTATATGACAGCAATGACGAGTTTTCTATGTGTAACAAATAAACCCATCGGTATTGTTTAAATGCATTCGCAAATACATATATCACAGAAACACTTCTAATACAGTCACTTGGTGTCAAGAGGTACCCAAATTTCGGACTAATTCTATCTATAGCGACTTGGAATTTTTTTTCCGGATTTTTAAACTTTGGAGTATTAACTTAAAATATTAAAAAGGAATAGGTGAGCTTTACTCCTAAGAGGGTGAAATGAAAACCACCCCTGAATTTCAAAATTTAATAGTGACTCAAGTACTAAGAGTTAGAGTTATTGAAGAAATTCATGTATATGTTTTTGAGGTCGCTGAATACGATTTTGAAGTCAGAATTTTAGAATTAGCGATTGCACCCCTAATATAAGGGCATAATATCTGGAAAATATATTTTTAAACTATTGCAATACATACACTGTTGGCCAAATTATATGGGACCCTAATTCTTCTTGTAATAATTTCTTTATTACTCAATGATTTTTTTACCGTTTTTGGATCTGTAACAGCTGTCATTTAAATGTTATTTTGTTTTCAAAGCTGCCTTTATAGCAATTATTGTATTAATGTAAAACTGCTCATACGAAATCCGTGTAATGCTTTAACAAAAAAATGGCTATTTCAAACCTGAAACTTTTTAAATGTTTAAAATCTCATAGGAGTCGTTAGTCTAGATGATTTTAAATATCTTTTACCTACTTTGAAAATTTTATACTATTAGACTAATATTTGCAACGACTTCAAATGCACAGTTTTAAATAAATGCCCCTTTTCTTGCACGCCAGTTGAATATTGCTACATTTGAACCAGGCTTTCATGTCGGATAGTTTTAAGTACAAAATACCCAAAAACGGTAAAAAATCGTTGAGTAATAAAGAAATTATTACAAGAAGAATTAGGGTTCCATTTAATTTGGCCCACAGTGTACATAAAAACAAAGAAAACTACTTAAAAAGTAGTGACTTACATTCCATATCCTACAAGTAAAAAGAACAACAATCATATTGATAAGTTTAAACACACATCCTATAAGAAATCGCCAGACCTCGCAGGATCTTATTATTCTAGTTACCAGCAGAAATTAAAAATTCTTGTTCGTTTTCAAAATTCAAAAGTTCCTTAAAGGGCATATTAATAACAAACTTTTTACAATTTCGATGAATTTGAAAAATTTTTTGCAAAAGAAATGGTGGTCCCTTTAAATAGTTAATTAGCAAATTATTAATTATTGACAGTTTCTAATTGTTTTATTATTTCAATGTTTTTTTTTAACTGTGTTACTTATTATGTTTAATTTGTAATATTTTTATACACTATATTTACCTATTTATATTTCTGTATTTTAATTACTATTCGTGTCGCATTTTTTAACTATTTTTGTTATTTTATAAAGATTAATGGCACTAGCTATTCCCTGACTTACCTAATCCATTTCTTTATATATGGCAAAAAAGGTTGAAATAAAGTAAAATTTGAAAAAAAATGGAGAAATATTTTTGTTTTGAGCAAGTAGAATTTTTTTGCAAGTTCTTATATTTTTGGACATAAAACTTATATCCTAATAAGAAATGTGATTGCTTACTCCTAAAAGGGTGAAAACCACCCCTAAAGTAAAAAAAATCAATAATTGACAAAGTACTGGGAATAAATAACCGCCAAACGAGCAATATCGTAGTTTGACAAAACAAGTCGCGCCTCTTATTTCGCTCATATCTTCTTTGCAATTAACGCTAAAAATCATCCAAAAAAGCGTTTTGAAGGTTTTTTAATCCTCTTTAAGGTCAGGTAGGTCAAAGGAGTACAGAGGTTAACAGTTTTTGTATATTCATCTTAAATGCGTCAATTAAAAAACGTTAATTTCAAACACTTCTATCTCCTAAGCTATTAACTTTATCAAAAAAATAAAAAAAGCACCATTTTCCTTAGTTTATTGCCATAATTTTTGTCTCTAGTAACATTCCCCATGTTCTGCAAAGAATGTATGGGCTTAGATTGTGAAAACGCTGATGTTCCAGAAGTTACGGAAGAAGATGTCCAAAACGATGTTGATGAAGATACTGCTATTCAATTCGAACACATTATGGGAGAAATACAGGGTGGTGCAATAGTGCGTTGGACCTCGATATCTCGAGTTCTACGATAGCTAGAAATTTAAAAAAAAATTGCAAGTAAAGTAGATAAAAAAGTCTATAACTGGAAATTATTTTCGAACATGCAGGGCGAACCAAGACGAAATTACAGGACCAAGTGCCTCTTTTTTAAATGAAATGCTATGTATATCGGTACATTTTTTGAAGCCTCTTTCTGGGCTCTATTCATTCCTATATTAGCATTGAATATCTCCCAACCACTTGGATGTAACGAATTTTTTTGTTGAAATAATGCAATCTGCAGATGAATATTAAAAAAATCACCACAGTCACAATTATGGGTTTTAGAAAAACTTGTGAATACCAGTTACGAGACATCAAATTAATGTTTTTGAATCATTTTTATTTCCTATAATTGTACAGGGTGGCCGAAAATTACTTTTCAATTAAGAACTTTTTAAATTGAATTTTTCAAATGGAACACCCTGTATATTTTTCAACGATGTGATGTGAAAATGAAAGACGAACATTTTTTGTAAGTACTTCCCTATGATTAATTGCAACCAATTTCGTTTTATTGAGCAATAATTACAAAATTCAAAAATAAACTTAAAAAAGAGGTTTCTTCAAATAACTCAGTAGAAAAAATTTTAATGAATGTTTCACATGTTGCCTATTTTCATTGACACATATCTCTATGCGCTTTTGAAATAGGTTCCCACTGTTCCTAAAACTGCCGGTGTGATAAATCTAAAGGCAGTTATTATTCTTTCCTTCATATTTTGTACTGTTGTTGGTGTGTCTCTATAAACAATTTCCTTCACGTATCCCCATAAAAAGAAATCCATTTTTGTAAGACCTGGGGATCTAGCAGGCCATTTAGTGGATCCATTTCTTCCAATCCATTGATGAGGGTAGGTATTATTTAAGTGGTCTCTAACTGCATTTAAATAATGTGGTGGGGCACCATTTTGCTGAAACCACATCCTATTTCGAATTCCTTCAGGGAGATTTACCAATAATTGTGGCAGATAGTTTTCTAAAAATTGAAGATAAATTGCTCCAGTCAATGTACCATCAAAGAAATGGGGCCCTATTACATGTTCTCCAATATAATTCCTCCCCAAACCTTTATAGACCATCTGTGTTGGTTATCAACTTGTATAAAAAAGTGAGAATTTTCCGAAGCATAATAATGGAAATTGTGCCTATTAGCAAATCCATTTTTATGATAAGTTGCCTCATCAGTGAATAAAACATTGTTGAAGAATTGACCTCATCTTGCATTTTACCTCTGGCCAAATTACAAAATTGTAGGCGCTTTTGAAAATCGTCATCAGATAATTCCTGGTGCATTTGAATATGATATGCATGCAACTTATTTGTTTTTAAGATTCGACCCACACACTTATTCCTACTAATGAGCTCACTTCTCTTTGACTAACATGGGGATTCTCAAACGTTGCCTGCACCACAGAAAACTCATTTTCTTCGTTCACAACATGTTTTATTCTTTCACTTTTTTTATATTCGACATTTCCCATTTCCAGAAATCTATCGAGAAAGTTTTGGAAGCTCCTAACATCAGGAATTCTTCTTTGAGGATAACGTTGGTGATAAATTCTATTGGCAAGTAAACAATTTCTGTCTGACTCGCCCAAAACAAAAGTCATGTGTACAAGTTCCTCTTTATTAAAATTCATATTGTAAAATTCCAAATATTTTAAATTCAATACACATTGTAACTAACGACCGATAAGTGTGATAAATGCTCCGTTGTACACGACAATTTATACCAAACTGAGGCTTTATTGCTTGTCGAATAACGAAAACAGCAAAAAAATGTACAAAAAAACATTACAGTAAAGGACCTGTTAAATACTATTTACTCATTTCAATGGATTGGAAGAAATGGTCCCACTAAATGCCCTCATTTCAAAATTGCATAAAGACGTGTGTCAATCAAAATGGGCAACACGTCGAACACCTATTATAAATTTTTCTAATGAATTATTTGAGGGAACCTCTTTTTTTAAGTTTATTTTTGAATTTTGTAATTATTGCTCAATAAAACGAAATTGGTTGCAATTAGCCATACGGAAGTACTTACAAAAAATGTTCGTTTTTCATTTCTACATCACATCGTTGAAAAATATACAGGGTTCCATTTGAAAAAATTGAGAAAATTCAATTTAAAAAGTTCTTAATTGAAAAATAATTTTTGGCCACCCTGTACAGTTTTAGGAAATGAAAAAGATTCAAAAACATTAATTAGATGTCTCGTAACTGGTATTCACATAAGTTTTTCTTAAAACCCATAATTGTGACTGTGGTGATTTTTTTAATATCCATCTGCAGATTGCATTATTTCAACAAAAAAATTCATTACATCCAAGTGGTTGGGAGATATTCAATGCTAATATAGGAATTAATAGAGCCTAGAAAGAGGCTTCAAAAAATGTACTGATATACATAGCATTCCATTAAAAAAAAGGTACTTGGTCCTGTAATTTCGTCTTGGCTCGCCCTGTATGTTCGAAAATAATTTCCAGTTATAGATTTTTTTATCTAGTTTACTTGCAATTTTTTTTAAAAATTTCTAGCTATGGTAGAACTTGAGATATCGAGGTCCGACACACTATTGCCCCACCCTGTATACTAAAAATGCATAGTTTTTGAGTTATAGTTAGTTAAAAACCTATAAAGTGGACAAATCTACTCCGTTCTCAAAAATCCAAGCCTAAATTTAATCGCACTTTATGGATTTATCATTTTTCGGTACAAATAAAACAATAAAATACCTTTAACGAATTAGTTCCTTTTACCCCTGTTTTCTTCGACATAGTCAATAGCCTATAAGGGTCCATTCGTGTAAACGATTTAATTGAACATATTATGACATTACTTACCGGACACTCTGTACCACCTATACAAAACGCTCAACAAACATTTTCCTACAAAGTTGGTGATAATGACAAACAGCGAAGGGCACACGTTGAGAAACGTTATTTATACGACACTAATGACGAGCTCTCTATTTGCAACAAATAAACTCATTAGTTGATGGTATTGTTTAAATTCATTTGCAGATATATTTCTCACAGAAACACCTCGTTACGTCTTTGTTAAGAGATTTATTTCCCATTAATTGCTTTTGAAAATTTCGTATTGCACATTGCGCAAATTACGTATTACCAAGCGTAATGATCATCAATGGTATCCATCATGCACTCCTAATAACACATCTTATGTTATGACAAATTGCTTTATCACGTGCTAAGTAATTACACACGAATTAATGAATTTTAGCATATACTTATCAATTATGGATTAGTTACGTGCCATTAAAATATTCTAGATACCGCAAAAACTCATCTAAAGTCTAAGCGAGGCGCAAAAATCAAGGGAGCTAGGGCCAGCGGACGAGGGTAATACATCATATGGGCCATGGACAGATGAGAAATGAAGACCGTACACAAAACAACCGCCACCGCTCAGATTGTGACCCACTCGGTTAGTTTTTATGCGAGAGGTTCACAGCCTTAGCCGATTTTTGTGAGCAGTAGTCAAAATGTTGGGTTGCGTTTTGTCTTTTCAACCGAGTTTATGGTGTTTTGGAATGAACTTAATTAGTATGGTAATTAGGAAGGTGATGGTGCTTTTCTTTTCGTCCACAGGTAGTTTCGGGGCACATAAGCGGCATTTTTTATCGAAAATATTTAACAGATCATTAATTTTTTATGAAATATTTGAAGTTAATATATTACGAAAACAATGGAGATTTATAATGGCGGTTGCTGGGTTTTATGTTATTTACACGCGCATTGTTGTTTTATTTCGAAAATAAATGTGGCAAATCAGGTGTGTGAATTTTTGATAGCCTGTGTAAACTGGGTAAAGATAAATAATTTTGCGCGTAAAAAAAATATCCAAATCAATAATTAAATTACTATTGACTCAATACACAATTTTTTTAAATACGAGTGTGGCTTATTTGAATGATTATAAGTCTGCGGCGAGACGACATATTTGTAGATTTGTTTCAACATTTAGCAGCAACTTATCAAACATGCATTGCCCGAGATAAAGATCGCTAAACTTAAATTCCTCCCGCTTCCTCGAAAGTACTATAAATGCTAATGCCTCGCACATTTTAAAACAAAACAAAGGCCACAAGCTAGTCGTTGGTAGCAAGGGTAGTTGAAGATTATTACGTACGTACAGTTTTCATATTTACCACTAAAATATTTATGAAAATCAATAGCCACCGCGCCATCTATTTAACAAGCATAAACGCATAAATTTGCATAATTTCCGTGTGATCGTGGTGGAACAATGAACGTGAAACTGGCACGACGAATAGAAGCGATTTTTGATCATTAAAAAGTGATTTAATCGACGGTTGCTCGAATTCGACACACCAACCCCGAGCCCTGATGACCCTGATGGCGAACTGCGCACTCTTAATGCCCCTAAATAATTTTAATGCAGAACGGACGTCGGAAGAGTGAAATTATACGAGCACCGTGCGAAACGGAGCTAATGCGTTTCGTTGGTGGGTTTTTTAAGCCCATCACGTTTATAGTCTCTAATTAATTGATATTTTTGGACTCTCGTTGAACTAGACTAACATACTGGGGTTCGACAGGTCGACAAGATTACCTATAGAACATTACAAATTCAGCTGAAATTAGACGTTCTCGCTGAAATTTATCAAGCATTTTTGTTTTCTTATTCTCCATTCGAACATTCCAAGTCTATCTCGAGTTAAAATGTTCTTGCTTAATTTTAATGAAGCAAAAGATTCGGTTTGCATGCCTCACTTGTAGCACATTACAAATCTATGCGAAGGTTGTTGAAATTTGAAGAAGCAAATTTTTGTTTCTTTATTCACCTGTAGGACTTACAAATCTGTTCGATGAAAGAGCAGGAGTCGGGAGATTGTAATAAAGGTACGGAACCAAAGGGAAGTTTTGCAAATGAAGTAGAAAGCGTTATTGTTACTGTTGGTGAACGAATGAAATCTCGAAAAAGAGCCTCAGCAACACCTCCAAACCCAAAGAAGAAAACTATAACGGACCTGAAGACATACAGGACATCTTTATTTATTACTGCTAGCGGAATACGTATGTGTAGGATATTAAAAAGTGATTCTAAGGCTTTGTCAGCATGTTGCTCAAGAAGAACCTCCAAAGGCGAGAAAGAAGCATGGACGAAAAGCCTAAACCAAAATCACCACACACAGCGGAAGTTAAAGCTATGAGGAGAGTTATTCCTAAAATTTCTGATGGTACTTTGGAGCAAAGAGAGGAGTCCTTTAGAAGAAACCTTAACAAGATCTACTAGAAGTACTACATATACAGAAAACGATAATGTTATACAATTTATTTTATTGTACAAAACCCGAAAATACGGCACATGCCAAATGAATCTAAAATCCTAAAAACATGCTCTATAGCAAAACGATACAGCAATAACTAAATGGATTTATATTCCCGAAATTTACGTCTACAATTGACAAAATACGGTAAAAATTGGTTAATCACTCAACCACGTGCCTTAAGCACAGGTTATTAGGTAAAACTTCTAACAAATTCACTATAAAACGGTAAATATCATTCGCTGAAGCAATAAATCAAATGAAAATTAAACAAATTAAGCGATAAACGATATAGGCATATATATACAAAACTGTAACTTACTTGGTGTGTAGTCAAAAAACGAAAGATCCCGTTTTCTTTCCTCGATACGCGAAGTAGGAAGAAATGCTCCCCATTTGTTGTTTTTGTCGATACTTTTTTAGCGTTCAGTTCCCAACGCAAAGCGCATACAGGGTTACTCGGAATTGAGGCGGGATTAATTAATACTCAAAATAGAAAATACGAAGGCTGTAAGGAATTTAAACTTAAATTCGTTACAAAGTAGATTCAAGTGATACGGAGAAAGATAAATTATCGCCAGGCATCGATACCGGACTTAAAACAAGAATTAAAAGAAAGAGGGGTAAGGGCTGGGCATCTGGAGTTACTTCGTCTAAAAGGAAGAAGGAGAAGTAAGCTTCATTTGATGAGTCTACAGAAACATCCAATAAAAATGATGAAACTCTTCCAACTGATGTCTCTGATTTGGACAAATCGTTCGTGGAACCGGACAAGAATAGCTACATTGATTTTATTACAAAACTTTGCAACTATAATGGTAAATTTATTACAACTCACTACAAGACGGTTCATCCTGAATCAGAAGTTTTGACTTCTCGTTTTTCACCAACAGTCAGTTCAGATGCAATAATTATTGATTCAGACACAAATCTGGTGAAATACGGGTCCATAATGAGAGCAAAAGAAGCTGGAAACTTTCTGTTGCAGATTCTACGATTTCACCACAAATGTACCACCTACATTAGTTTATTATCTCATAACAACCCACGCCGACGAATATCGACATCTTTGTCCTATTTGCGAATTTTCTGCGTCTGGTGGTAAGACCCGAAGACTCTTAAATGACCAATATTCATCAAAATGTTGACAAGCGAGTTGTTTGGAAATCCTAGAGTCAGGCAATCATCTTTGGATACATGTGTGGGGAGTGTAATTACGTTTCATTGAACGAGAAGAACGTAGAAGACTGTATTCCACTTGGAGAAACCCATAATTTACAAGATCAATATGTTAACTTAGACACAGAAGTTGAGAAATTAGCGCAGTTAGAACCTGCGCCCGAATATAGTACATCATCCTCGGATCTAAATGAGAAAGGAAAGCAAACAGAAGAGCTAGATTTAATTCCTCATAAACAGAAGAAAATTACTCTTAGAAAAGTAACGAAGGAAAAAGACATACCACCACCACAACGTAAAAAGCTGCTTTCGTTCGTGCAGAACAAAGTAATGATTCCATTTCGTATATTCCTGTAACGGAATATGAGCTGTATGGTCAAAGTAATTGATGAACTGTTTCAAGCACTGAACTGAATCATGATTTCTTTGTTCATTAATCATTTGCACGAACGAAAGCAACTAAAATTTGGTCCAAAGTCGTGTCCTAAATCTGGCAAGAAGAATAGGAACGAGAGACAGAATAAAAGAGATAAGTCTGATGCTGATTCCAATACAACTGATAGCAAATCTACTATAAGTAAAAAAAAAATTAACAGGAAATGCCAATTGTGCCTACAGCTAAAGAAGAGGAGGTAGAAGAGGAGACATTTAGTACTAGAACCAAGAGGAGGATAACCAGGGAAATGCCATCAGAAAAAGAAATTATTATAACAGGTAGAAGTAAAAGATGTACAGCCAAAGATAAAACAACGAAAAAGTTGAGGTGCCTAATGGAAACTACAGAAGGTCTACCTAGGAAGAAGTCAATTAGCAGTGATGATGGAAAGAATAATGATTAGGTTAGACTATTTTTATTGAAATGTAATCAAGCAAAGATATTTAGTTTGCTGAATTTACCTGTAAAACATTACAAATCCAGCCATAATAAAATTAGATATTTAGATTAGATTAGATGGCCCTGACGGACTCATAACAGACTCGAATGAGAAGTTGATCTCAGCATCCAGTCGTCGAGGAAGCAACGTATCAATCCCACCGTCACCTTCATCATCTCTAAGATCTGCTGTACCTACATTTAATTTCAAAGACTATTGTTTTCTATGCAATGTAAAAATTGATGAAGCATTTTTTCTCAAGCAGAAGAAAGCTGAATTGTGTGAACGAGAGGTAGTTTTTTTAGTTCAAAAGTTGTCCATGAAAGATAATATTTTAGAAGTTGCGGATAAACGTAACGACGAATGGAGTAAAGCTGTTAAAGAGCGAATTGGGAATGTAACAGATTTAGTAGCATGAAGTCATTTTATCTCCCAGCTAAATCTGGCCAAAAAAGAGGTTATCGACCCACTTCTAACGTTGATGAAGCAATGGGATATATTATTTCATATTTAAAAGATCACGCAGACGAATGTCAATTTTCTTTGGATTTCTTAATGGATTTAATCGAGGTAGAGTATCGTCCAGATAGTCGTACGGTAAAATCAAGACTACTAAAAGAATTTGATGATGATATTCTCATTGTCGAAAGAGCAAATAAACCCACAATTGTTTGTTTCGTAACACTGGTTATAAAATTTTAACTGATGCATGGTATTCTGAAAAAAAAATTATCGCCTGAAGAAGAACGGATGAGAATCGTTCGTACGGCCGCGAGAATTATTCTCGAGGACATAATATCGCAGGTATATGAGACCAAAAACTACCCAGCGTCTGATAATTTTTTTAAAGACATAAATGATATGGAACCACCAACATTGAAAACATTTCTCGAAGAAATAATATTGAAAAATAAGCGGGGCTCTTTAGAAAAATGGTTAATTAAATGCACGGCTTTATCTCATTCAATAATATCAGCTGTAAGACCCCGTTCATTCATATCCGCTTTACTACTAGGTGTTGGAGTTTCTCTATATAAAAAATTTGGATCACGATATTTATTAGATATCTTATCAACGCTTGGACGTACTTCTTCTTAAAGCGAATCAATGCTTTTGGAAATATCTGCAGTTATGCGTGAAGGAATTGTCATAGATTCATCTGATTCATTCTCTCAATTTGTATTTGATAATGCAGATTTTAATACTAATATCTTAGATGGTTTGAACACTTTCCATGCAATGGGAGGTATTCATTGTGTCCAAAAACTGCAATTGCACCAGACCAAGTAATTCCTCGTCTTACTCGACTACCTTCAGCAAGTATAATTGGAAAACACGGGTCGATACCTATGCATACTTTCCAAAGGAATAAGGAGTCAACCGGTCTCAAGGGCATAGAAATTTTAGACTTGGAATCTATTCAACCTGTTCCTATTGAAGTCGTGCCTTCATCGTATGATTTGCTTTGGATCTATGGAAAGTGGAAAGAATTTTCATCCATACCTGGCTGGTATGGTTTTATGGAGCAAATAACAGACAATAATTCATTCCAAGTAAAGGCACTAAGTCATCTCTTTTTAAAATTTTCTCACCAGTTTCTCCTAACATTGAATGTAGTAACACCATAAATGTTGTGGACGGTGGTTATCTTCTCCATCGAGTCGTATGGAGTAAAAATCAGTCATTTGCATCGATCTGCTCCAAATATGTTCAATATATCCAGAATCATTATGGTACAAATGCTATCATTGTTTTCGATGGTTATCCTAGTGACGCAGTTGATAAAAGTGGTTCATCGAATGCAGAATGAATAATTTTTCCATGAATGCGAGAATAATCCACAGGGTGTTTTGAAAACCTGTGAAAAAACTTGAGTTTAAAATTGTCCATTAATTTCCATGAAATATGGAAGAACTCACCATTGCTTCCAATCCAGCTCATAGAGAATGAATTTTGCTATAAACTGAGAAAAAAATGTTCAAATCGGTCCACCGGTTTAGGAACTACAGAACTTTAAAATTACCCGAAAAATCGAGTGCGTCACTTTTTATGGAACTGAGTGTATGTAACTTAACATCGCCCGCCACTGCTGTCTATGTAGCGAAAAATGGGTAAGTAGTTAAATATAGTTTATATAATTTATACAATTTTTTTTATTATTTAATATCCTTTGTATCCGCCGAATGTTTTAACACCATTCCCAAAATCCCTGTAAAATTTAATCATCATATTTCTTGATCACATATTGAGTCAATACTTCTACCATACCCTGAGGTAAATCCAATATTTTAACAGTATAATCAACGTCACCTACAAACTTAAATATTCTGCCAGGAGAACGCTGCGAATACCTTCATCATTTTCACGAACAACAGGAGCTTAAGGCTGTTTTGGCACCTCTTGAATACGCCACAAACCCTTCAATTGTATTTAATTGTTTAGATAAAACTCATATGATCTACTAACTTACAGTAGGCGACGAAAATATGGGTAAAATTAGAAACCCAAAAACAAACAAATAAACCGTGAAACATCGATATAGTTATCTTTTAGAGATAGGAATAAAACCAGTTCTTGTATAAATATTATTTCAAAAACCAACTCTTCCTACATACTCATGAACGAAATATTGTAATTTTATTATTTTAGTCCGGAAAGGTAACGTAAAAAATGTGTCCTAAGTATAATAGCCAAACAATAAATCAGATTTCGTGATTCTAATCTAAGGCCTTTTCGCTTCAGAAGACCACGACAAAAAGGTCGTAACTTCAAGAATTCAAAATTTTTAACATAGAAGAGAACCCGAAAAGTCTTCTGCAAATCAGATCTCAACTTCCTTTCCGATAGGGTTGGTTTTTGCAATAATGTTTACGTAGACTACTGAAATTGTAACTCACCCTGTATGCACAAGTGTTTCAATATTACATAACACAACACCAAATTACTTGGGGACAATAACATAACATAGTCATTGTCATTAATAAACCCACACCTATCCATTCCCCAAATTAATGCACTTATTTTGTCCAATAATACTGCAATTTTCATTAGAAAGTCATTATAGTACCTACAACTTGCACTAAAGGGGATCCTGTCTGTGCTCCCTCGCGCCCTGCACAATTTATCATGTACGCAAATCATGACTAAGTAACAAAACAAATTGCATGTTTAATATACAATAACACCCCACACTCAGGCTGGTTTGGGTCCTTGAATTCAACAGGATAGGCTAGTTGAACGACATTTTAAATTATGACATGATTTATCAGTTTATGATTTGAACCAATTTCTTTTATATTGGGCGTGTAGGAAGAAATCTACAAAAGGGAACAAAAATATTTATTAAATGAATTGTGATGGTGCCTATTACTTACGATGCTTTTAGTCAAGATACTTATGTAATCTTTTATACGGAAATCTCGGGCGCCAGTCCTTTAATTTTTAAGTGCAAAGAACTACACTTTTTTGGCTCTCCTAATTGGGAGAACAACCCTGAATAGCGAAACAGCTGAGATACGGAATTGCCAGGGGTCGGAGCTAATGGATTTCGATCATGCTGCTCAAACGGGTTAATCAGCAATAAATGACAGAAATAATAACTCGTGAATTTTACCTCTTTAAAATAACGTATTTAGTCAGCAATATTTGGAAACAGAATAATTTACTCTAAAACCTCCACGACTGTATAGCCGAGTGTGTATAAAACTATTTCAAAATAATTAAAAACAAGTCAAGCTGGCAATCAAGAATCTTTACGCGATTTTACGGCGGAATTTGCGGAGACGTTGAATTTACAAATTATTGTGTGCGACAAGCAAACGGACCTTTCCACTAGGAGATATTATAAATGGCGGGCAATCGATTAGCTATAGATATTTACGTCTTTTGCTGGTATTTGAAAATACGGCGAACTACTGCCACAAACGTAGAGCTATTTTTGAACGGCTATTTTATTTACAGCAAGCTTTCTGGTCACCCTGGTACATTGACACATCACAGATCACCCGAACGAGAAAATCTAATCAGTGGATGCACTTTTTAGGAATGACTTTTCTAATTACAGTGGGTTTTCCGGAAACCCTTGTACATGGAAACCTCTCAGATCACCCGATCGAGAAAATCTGATCAGTTGGTGCACAATTTATGAAATAATAAAAAGAATCAACCAACGGTGGTATTATTAATTAGCTCTAGTTTGCTTTGGTAGCAAAATACGGCGATACTCACGGAAACTAAGATCTCTAAATATCTATACTTAACTGAAGGCAGTACCTGCAGAATGTAGCAGGTCACGGTGAATTCTTACCAAGATTATATTCAAAGAAATTTACTATTAAAACTCGGAGCGGCGGTACTGAAATGTTGACGGCTTCGGATTGATCTTCAATTGCTGACGGTAAATCGGATCTGATTATGCGGACTATTTCGGAATAAACCTGGACTGCTGCCGGTTTTCTCGGAATGAGGACGAAGTGAGCGTTCCCCTTCCTTTTGTAAACTTTATGACGTATCTAGGTCGCGTGATAGAGGGGCGGTCACCGACTTGAAACGAAGGATTCGGATGCACAACCCAGCGTAACTTGCAGAGGTGCAGCGGATTATGCAATTTGGCGCATCAACTCTGAACGTATATAACCGGAAATGAGTTACTTGTAGTTTCTAAACTATTTTCCAAAAAGAAACGGATTAAAACGGACAAGGATTAACATTTTTAGTAACGAATGATTTTTATTTCCAACTCGGCCATTATTTATAATAATTCTCGGATTTTAATTATACGGGGGATTGTCGAAAATTAATCAATTAATTACTTGACTGCTTGTTTACCGGCGGACTTTGTAACAACTCATTACTAACTTAACTAAAACAGGACTTACTTACTAAAACAGCGGCAGGGTGTACCCAAGTGACGGTAATATTTAAAGCAAAATTGAACATTCCTTGATTGGAAATATCACTTCGTTACAGAATAGTAGAAAAGTCCCCTAAAAACTGTGGGTATTAATATTTTTGGAAATTTCTTCCCTGTTGGAATCCTGCAAATCTGTCAAGTTTTGAAAATTGAAAAAACGAACATCTTAAATTTTCCATTATTTGAGATATCTCGAAAACTATAAAAGATATTAGGAACTTCAAGAGGTGTTGTTTTATTAGTCCCCAAATTATGCAACTTTGACCCCATTTAACTTTTGCTCTATCTTCTATAATTTACTTAATGCCAATACTGCATGTCCCTCTGAATTAGTTGGGGCCCTGTATACATTCGCGCCCATCCTTATAACTTAGCATAAGATCCTCCCTGTAAAAGAAATTATCTCCAGGTCGCATATGTCGTAAATATCCATAAAGATAACGCGAAAAGAATAAAATAATCCTCACCTATGCGCGCTCATTTCCCTATAAACCATAAATTGTGATCTAGTTGACTTGTTTCCCATAACGCCTTGCACATTATTAAACAGCCCTTGTCACCCTGCGCCCTGCCGTCCCGCCGCTAATCTAACCCAAATGAAAACGAAAAACCTCCGCTTTAGCCCTTCGGGAGGACAATGCCTGCAGGGAGAGGGTGACTACTCAATCGAGAAATAGAGTTAAGCAGATTTTGGTGGAGTATGGTAAGAGGCTTGTGTATTTTACGTAGATAAATGTGTACTTGCTGTAAACACCGCAGAGAAAAAATGTCTGGATATTTTAAAGCTAGTAATGTACAGGATGTCCTAGTATTTTGAACACAGCTGTCGCGAGTTACCTAAGCTGTTTCGTTTAACCGCCAGAGGGAGTCAGAATTAGAATTAGTTTTTTTTTTTAAACAAGTTCATGAGCGGAACGGAATTGGGTCTGATGCCTTTTATGATATTCTAATCGATTTCAGTGAAGGGCGCGACCTACCCCCACTAAAGCCGCCAATAACTTTAATAAATTGTGCGCCGACTTTGCGAGAATTGCAAAAGGCACATAATTTCCGCAGTCATAATCGTCATTGTTTCATTCGGCAGCTATTACATTTAACGACTGAAAACTTTATGTGTTTGTCTCATTTGCTGAAAATATTGAAAATGTATGTTGCAGAATTGCAGTTGTCGCTAACGCGCTTTGAAAAAATTTAATATTTCAATGTATAATAAAATAAATGGAAAATTCGTTACGGTGTCCGCATGTGTTTCTGTTTATGCTTATGGGATTTTCTACAGTAATACACTCGGAACGGTAAATATAAAGTGTGGAATTCATAGGAATTTTACGGTGCTCCTCTCAGTCATTTCAGTACCTTCCGTGTTGCGGCTTCGTTTGAGGGTCGGAACCCCAATGCGCCACCGCTCGATATATTGAAAATACGTCCTTTTGCAATGGCATACCTACCTCAATAAAAAACTTGAATAGTAGTTGTTTGTATTGAAACTAACGCCACAATTTGTAGTCCTATTTTTTTCATATTTTAATTTTGTTGATGTCAGAAGCATAAATTAAAATTATATACCGTAGGTACTTATGTCAACGATTCAGTTAACCGTTCGCTCGAGAATCAGGAATAGTCAACGACAGTATTCGTATTAAGTCAATCAGCCGCTATCACAACCTCTGAACCAGCATCCGGCCTTTGACTATCTGCGTAGGCCCGTGCAACTAATATAGATATATTTAGATATAAATATACGGACTCGTCGACAACGAATGTCTCCTCGTATACAGGTTTCGCAACTCTTCTGAATAGATATTAGATTAGAACTTATACCGGGTGTAAACGAATAGTGGTCCACCCCTGTAATTTCCCTGGATTTTAAAGATATCGGAATAAAATTTTGTATGGTGAAATTAGGTAAGATTTCCAACTTTTTGTGACCTATCCGCCATATTTTCGTTTCCGGTTTCACCGGAAATGCCCCCAATAGTCTTTTCTAAATGGACCACTCTGTATGTTTTTACATTTTTGAAATAAAGATCACATTTTGGATACATTTATGCTATTTTGAACAATTTATACGGGGTTGCACGAAAAATAATTCGAATTTTAGTTGCCAATCTAAATGGCTGCGAATATATTAAAATTATTTTTGTTCCAATGTAATTCATATGAAAAATTTGAAAACGTCAATATGCCCAATAATACATTGTACAGGGTGCTCTAAACTCATTAAAATCACATTCGGACTCTACCTATTTGAAGATACAGGGTGAATCTTAGAGTGGCGGCCATATTTTTGGGGTTAATAGTACTAGTCGTCATGAACATGAATCCGAATTTTTTTTTTGTAGGTTGTAAAATGGCCGAGTTATGAATTTTTTAAAAAAATTCGCGATTCATGTATAATTCCTGTAATTCCGGTGCCGCTGGGCAAGCACTTGCTGCATTACGTGTGCCCGGTCGACAGTGTTGCCAAGTGTAGATGATATAAAACCAATCGATTACATTTTACATTTTCACTTTTCATTAATAATTCAGAGATACCCAATCACGAGAGAGAGATAAGGGTACCTAGTGAAAATGAAAAATTAATTAATTCAATTGGATAAACAGGTTTATTGAAATACGCAGTTTTAACTTCCATAATGAAAATTGTAATACAAAACAAAATGAAAAAGCCGGCTGCATAGTCTGCATAATTATTATGACACAAAATGAAAAAGATTTTAAAAACAGAACTAGTTAGGACATTTAAAACCACCCATCAGCTGTTAGAGTCGCTGAACTGTTTACAAACTATGACACTGACCTAGTTACTTAGCAGGTGCATTAACAAAAAAGGGTGATAAAAAAAAGGTTCTCCTGAAATGCAAAAGCCTTGCACGGCGGCGTGCCACTCGTGCCAGTTATTTTTCTATGTTTTAGTTTTAGTTTTTAGTGTTAGTGACCAGTCAGACAGCAGCTAGTGTGGTTTATTATGGTTATAAAATTAAATTGTTTCAGTTTTTAGTGAAAGAAATTTATAAAAGTGGAAGTTTTGCGTTTGTGTTTAATAATTGAGTGAGGTGTACCTTCTACGTGTGTGTAGTTTTATTTTAGTGGTGTTTTAGAGGCGACTTTTATCTGTGGGGGCACATGAAAAGTTTGGTGCACCGTACAATGTACGGTGGTTTGGTGTACACGACTCCTGTCAACAACGTTGAAGAATTACGGGAAATAGTAGAAAACGCTGCGAATCACATAAGGCAGAATACGGACTTCAATAAAGTTAGAGATTCTATGATGCGGCGAGCTACAGCGTGTTTGGAAAATAACGGAGGACAGTTTCAACACCTGCTATGAGAAATGCCGATCCAAGATAAGTAAAGATTTATTGCTATTAGAAAAAATAATTTAGTATTAAGTATTAAGTTTTTTAGGTATTACTTTTTTTATTGTTACACTCACGGAGAATAGTTTTTACTTTGTTATTGTTTAGATAGTTCATTTTATTTAGTTTCTTGTTTGCTTTACAATAAATTCCCCGTATTTTAGTTCAGTCGTGAAGTTTGGCAACAACGCACTGTTCTAGACAGGCGTGTGCGTCTCAGTTATTAGACGTTACTCTCGCTAGCGCATTCCACTGGCGGGGTACCCAAATTCAAATAAAAAGGGTTTAAACAATATTAATTTTTCATAGCGCGTTAAAAAAAAAAAATTTGTAGTTTTGTGTTCCCATAGTTGAACGGTGTCGCCTCATATAAATATGGCCGCCACTCTAAGATTCACCCTGTATATAGGGTGTCCATTTTTTTCAATAGGATTTTATGGGTAACTCCTAAACCGTAAGAAATGGAAGATTAATTAGAGAAAAGTTTTGCATTAAAGCCTGTTAAGTTGCCTTTTACAGACTTTAAAAATATTCAGGAGTTTCAAAAATATCCTGAAAATAGTGCAAATCGCCATTTTAAATTATTGCCAATAAAAAAAACAAAATTATGATGTAAAAAGTTGATTGATGTTCAGTTAGTTGCCTAGTTAAAATTCTTATATTTGTATTTTTATCCTTTCAACTGTAAGCACCGCGACGCCCAATTTTGGTTTTTATTTTTCAAACTATTTTGAATTTAATTTATTAATAATGTAACTAAATCAAATTTTAAGACAATTTGACAGTTCTACTAGCGATGACACTTCTAGAACAGTTACCTAATTGTTTATCATGGCCTACCTTGTTGTACAGGGTTTTCCACCGAAAATGATCACCCCGATAACTTTTTAATTTGTAATTTTAGAAAAAAAAGTTTCAAGTAAAAGTTGTAGGACATGTTGAGGGCTTAAAAATCCCATTTTTAGAAAAACAATTGAACATCGTATTTACGATCTACTTATACAAGTTATGTTTTTTTAAATGGAGCACCCTGTATTTTTATATATTTTTGGATTCTATACGTTTTTCTGATTTCAACAATATAAATATGTCATATGTTTGCTAACAAACTGCAACTACGCTGCCCATCATGTTAGCCTGGAAAAACAAAATTTGAGAAAACACGTCAATGTTTGTTAATGGAGTCAATATTAGAAAACTAATTGTGTTACAATGCTGATATTGTTGTTTTACTATCTTTTCTTTCAATTCTATATGAAGACAGTAGAAAGCTAGTTTTGCTTTCCCAAAAAATTAATATTTTAATAACTACCGGAGCAAACATATGACATTTATATGGTTGAAATCAGAAAAACGTATGGAATCCAAAAATATAAAAAAATACAGGGTGTCCCATTTAAAAAAAAACATAACTTGTATCGGTAGATCGTAAATACGATATTCAATTGTTTTTCTAAAAATGGGATTTTAAGCCCTTAGCATGTCCTACAACTGTTACTCGAAACTTTTTTTTCTAAAATTACAAATTAAAAAGTTATCGGGGTGATCATTTTCGGTGAAAAACCCTGTACATACGAATGAGTGATATTGACACTAGTGCAGACCCCTCTACCTAAAAATATGGTTACTGTGTAATAAGATGATGTCAAACCAATTGGTGGGCGTCACGGCGCCTACCGTGAAGCGATAAAAATACAAATTTGAGAATTTTAAATAGGCAACTAAACACCAATCAACTTTTATCTAAAAAAATTTTTTCTAAACCTTACCATTTTCGTGTTATTGGCAATAATTAAAAATGGCCATTTGTACTATTTTCAGAATATCTCTGACACTATTAAACATATTTCAAGTCTGAAAAGGCATCTTGACAAGCTTTAAAATGTACTTACAACTTTTCCCCAATTTAACCGACCCTCTATCTCTTATGGTTTAGGAGTTACCTATACAATCCCATTCAAAATGTGGCCTTAGTTTCCTCTATGTGTATCTTTTAACTCTTAACAATAGTTTTTTTTGCTTATGGCCCGCTGCCACAGTCATATTTCCAAACAGATAGATAGATAGATATTCATACTTGAGCTCGTGGAGTTATTCATACTTGAGCTCGTGGAATCCAGACTTAGCAAATTACTGTGGTAGTTATTATACGCCGATAAAACTCTAGCCCTTTCGTTCGAAAGATGAAACTGACCAAGGGTTCCGGTAAATTTATGTGCATCTCGTGCCCGTCACACTTTGAATAAGGAACGCAATTACTCTTATAGCATACCTCGAGGCGATAGTATTACGTGTTAATTGTTAAAGAACCCTGTCTACGGGGTACGAACATCTTTGGCTGCCCGAAATTCGAGACAAGACTCCCGCTCTTTTGGACCCTGTCTAAAGTCGATGTGTATTTATAGTGCCTATTATATGTAGCAGCGGTTAAGCCTCATTGTACCTTTCTTTACGTAAAAATTGGGACATTGTGCAATCTATTGAAATCGTCGAGGTAAGTCTGTTGTTAACTAATTAGACCAATATGGTAAATTGTCCAGTCCGCTGAAACCGCTATTCATCCAACAGACTCCTGGACAAGACCGTATCTTTACTGCAGCTATCCCGGCCTCTGTCAAAACTACTGAGAGAGACAGTGTTGTTCTGACGCCCGAGAAAATATTAAATCTTCAACTATTCTATGGCCTCTTATGCCTTCTTTGTCAATAATTTCTTTGATCCAATAACTTGTTTCCCTTGAACTTTCGACAGCAGCAAATTTTGTGATGTTTTTATTTTTTGTTTTAACTCATGCTCTTTAAGTCTGATATTTATATTGCTTTTGGTCTACCCCATACTCCTATATTAAATTATCGTTTCAGCACAAACCTGAACGACCAATGGCGGAAGAGTGTACCGGCACGTCCATAACACGGCATTTTGTGTCCATGTGACTGTTCTCTTGTACGCTTCGTCAACTTTGGACCTAATTATATCTGAAAAATTGGCGCTAATTTGTTTGCTGCCACAACAGCACGATGCGACACACGGGGTGTTGACGAATGCCTTGTTTACCACTTCCGCACCTACTGCTAGAATTTACGACGTTTTTAATTAACTAGATTGTCGAGAATTTGTCAGTCACACACAAAAATGCGCGTCCCGGTGTTATTTGGATGGGTACACACATGGAGGAATAGATTGGCTCGTTGGTTTTTAATTTATCTCGTTTTTCTACGCCATAAACAAACCATCTGACGGGGTTTTAAATTTAATAATTAAAATAACTGCATGCATTGCATGCATAGTAGGGAATGGAGACGTACCGCACCGTCGCAGAGTCGGCTGAAACGCCAAGTACATGCAATAATATTATTTTTGGTTTTTGGTTAAAACAAAATTTTAATTGATTCCTGACGTCCTGAAGATGATTGGGCCCTTTGGCGTGGCACTGCTTCTAAAATAGTTTTCACTGGACACCAAAGCATCGAAAATTTAACAATCGGCTCGCGTTTCATCAATCAAGTGACATAATAGGGAGATGATTAGATAGATAGATACACTTTATTACATTATAGTTCACTTTAAAATACCCATAGGGTGTCGAACATGTCAGTAAAGAATACATATATAAAGATCTAAGACATTAGATTTTTTATACATATTCAAAAGTTTAAGCAACCATAAAAAAGTTTAGATACCAGCATAAGATGCAAATATGTAATTTAAGACTAATTTATAATAGAATGTAGGTAGAATAAGTAAATCTGTACACAACAAACACAAATCAAGTGAATTTAAATGTTAAAAAGTGAAATTTAAAAATCAGTGCTCGTACATACCGAAGATCGGAAAGTCAAAATTTCATCTAACGTAATGTGACATATGGGGCATCAAAAGAAAGGTCCTGGCACCAAGAAGCTAAATAGAAGCATAATTCTTGATATAAAATCCAAATAAGAGTAAAAACTTAGAAAATACTTACGAAACAGAGATGTCATCCATCCAGATTGCTGTGGAAAATGCAGGAAATTCTGGAAGTCTCCTTGACGACGAGTAACAAACAGTCGGGGAGAGCGTCTTTTTAATCCCAGAGAGGAAGAAGTTTTCGGCGTGGCTCCTGAAAAATTTAATAAATTTTGTATAAAATACCTGAAAATTCTACTTGAAAACTCGTTGAAGTCGTTATACGCCTATTTCAAAACATACAGGAACAACCTGTAGCTGATAAGCAGAGAAAATTACCCAGATAAGGAAATAAAAGCATAAGGTACTTACCTAATTTAGAAATCACGTTAAATATATCCAAACTGTACTAGCTTTTCACGTTCAAAGTGTATAAACAACATTAATTGGCAAAGTTCAGCCATGTTTTGACAATATTAATACGGTGAGAGTATAGCCACCGACCAAAAATAAATTAGATTCCAAATTTACTTTTAACCGAATTGTGTTTTATATGAATTTAAGAAAAGTTCACTTTGTGGATCAATTTTGTTCTATTACCCTCCTAAAATTCATCATAGTACCGAAACAGGTACATAGAGTGATCAGTTCGCTCTAAAATAACATTTCAGTTCAACCAACTAAAAGAAAATTAAACTAAATCAATCTTTCATATTACTTTATTAAAAATAATCACAAGAGTAAATCAATAGGGCAAGGTAAGTTTCTCCTAAAGACCAAGGAAGTCCTTAACGGCCCTGAAAAATCAAAATAAACAGGGATTAACCAAGACCCTTGCAAGTAAATTCTCCTGGTTGCATACGCATTATCGTTTACAGATATTAAACCGAGTGTGAGTAGAGTAAGAACAAGTGTAGTGTGCACTGGGAAAGAAATTTTGTGGCGTGAATAGGTGGGAAAAAGTATAGATTCAAGTAAAATAAAATAAAAATAAATATTTCCCCCCTCTTTCACCACAATAGTTAGTTATATTATTTTTTCCTCCTTTCTTAATATATATGGCCTTAATATGTGACAGTTTAAGATCGTCTGGAAATATGCCCGAACTTAGAGTTTTAAGTGTATTATGTGTGCCAGAGGGTTACATATTCCAGAGGCTACTACGTTCAATAGTTTAACGGGTATTTCGTCAGCACCTACAGATTTCGTGTTTTTTTAATTCAGTATTATGTTATGTACAGGGTTATTGGTTATAAATGATAGATCTAATATTTCAGTCAGTACCTACATTAAAAAACATTTCGAAGTTACCTTTTGGAAGCCTATATGGAAGCCTATAGCCAGGAAGTTAATACAAATAAGACCATAAAAAAAAATAATAATAATAAGAGTTTTCCCTGCTACATACAATAGACGAACACTCTATGTTATCTTCTACACTTTTATGTTTCAGATCTATTTCTTCAAATTCGGCACCACTTCCTGTGAAAATGCACCCAATGATTTTTTCTGGACCGTACAGATGCTAATTCATAATCTTCCAGTTTCATTGTTAATTCTTCGTGGATTGTATACCAGTGCTCAGTCACACAGACTACAGTTGGTTTATCTTCCATATTCTGTATATACAACTCAACTTCTGCTTTTTAAACATTGCAAGTTTTGATGAAATCGAGGATAGTTTTAGTAGCTTTATTATTATTAGTGTTTTTTATATCAGTAGATATACTAGGCCGGTTCAGGCGCAGTTTCAAGGCCATTCGCTCTCGATGGCACATGTCCATCAGCAGAGATCTTGGATGGAGTTATATGTCTCCGCTACACTCCGGAGGGTTGGCTTAAGAAGTCCTTAAGCTCTTAGGCTTTTGGCGGGGGTCCTAGAGCTAAAGGGGGAGTGCTTCAGACAAGAACCAGAGGCTCTTCAGACTCCAGGATCCCAGGACCCCAGGACCTAGGGGTTAGCTTAAGAAGTCTCCTGGAGTCCCACGAGCCTAATAAGAGCTTAAGAGACGTCATCTGAAGACCTTCTGGTGATTGCCTGCTGATACCATCTTAAGACTTCTTGAGCCAACCCTCCGGAGTATAGCGGCTACATATAACTCCATCCGAGGTCTCTGCTGATGGACATGTGCCATCCGAAGCGAATGGCCTTGAAACTGCGCCTGAACCGGCCTAGTATATCTACTTATGTCACCATTAGTTGAAATATGGGACCCCGAGTATTTTATAGGTTCAGAATAGGTAGGTAGGGATGTTGTTATGTTTTCGTCTCGGTTTTTGTCAATTAAAAATCCTCTTCGCCTGTCTCTGTACGTCGCAAATACGTCAAAATTGAATCTTCTATAGGCTACTTTTTTGGCCAAAAATTCGGTTCATATAGCATATCTTTTAAGTTGAATTTGATCCCTACTTGACAACATTTAAATTTTGTTACAATACGCTTTACCGTTACCTCTTCATCGTTTTCTAATTGAGTTTTTCTTTTAATGTAACCTTTTATATTATCCTCTGTTAGGTGGTCTTTTACCCTCGATATAAAACACCATGCTTTTTTGTTTTTATTTTCCTCTTTACCTTTAAATTCATCTTCCGAATCTTCAGTTTCTGCCGTTCCAATATTTATTTGTTTGCGCCTGGTTTGTCTTTTGTTTGTTTGTGATGTTGTCTGTGCTTGTGGTTTGAGGGATTGGAGGATTTTTATTATTAATATCTTGAGATACGGAAAATGTATGTATGTCTATTCTTTGCTGATCATTATTTAACATTATTGCATTAGATTCACTTTGGCTCTTGGATTGCGTAAATTGTAGCAATATATTTCCTGAAAAGTGGTTATTCACCCAATAAAACGAAATAGTTCGCTGTTTCTAGATAAAATAAGAACAATCACCTTAACGCATATTCGGTAAATGTTAAGATTAAGAAACTTCTCAGGCCCATTCGTGTGGCAACCGATTTCCCAATACAGACACACTTACGTACGCGTATGGAAAGAGACGGTCCTCGTACCGTTTACGACTCGCATGAGAACGGCCCGCTATCGGGGAGATCAAAAGGTCACATCTATACACGTTTATTCGAACTACCGAACATATTTTATGTTCATGGCATAGTCCGAGCACCATCACACAGGCCACCAGATATAAATCATAGTTACGGCCTGCGAGTCACAATATATGGCTAGTGCCGGGGGCGTCTCGTCATATCGACAACTTCTAGAAAATAATTGACAATCGCCCGGCCACCAAGGTGTCAACGTAGACACTCGTAAATCGGAATAGGGCGCTGAAGTGGTTCAGCTCCCAAATGAAATGATAATTTTTTAGCTTTATATACTTGTCTTTGTTTAGAGCTAGAAATGAAGTCAAAGAAACAATCTGTATAATTTTTAAAAAGTTATTTTCTTTTTTATTGTAATTTTTCCTGTGCCTTTCGGCTGCGCCAACAATTTTTTTTTAAATACTGACCTGGATTCTCAAGGTAATTTTTAATAATCGTAAAATACACTTCAAAATTATAATAAAGGTAGTAAAATAGCTGTAGGTTTATTTGTGTACTTTCCACCTTTTCTGGACACCCTGTATACCTTTTTATCCTTACAAGGTATATATAAAAGATTGTCCGCTACTTTCAGGATCAAAATAATAAAGAAAGAATAACAAGGGGAAGATCGTCTGGCCCGTTCGGTCACCCGACCCCAACCCTCTTGATCGTTTCGGTTAAAATTGCTGATCGAATATATTCGAAACTTCCGCCGTTCCGCGTTTCTCATAAAGCTCGTTTTCTATTACTTTTATCGATTCGCTTAGTTTGTTGATCCGAATTGAACTCGTGTAGATTTTTTTCACGAACTCCACAAAATCCATTTCTCACATTTCCGTTGATGGGGCCGCTCAAATCTAGCGTACGCGTTACCCGTCGCTGCGGCCATGAATACAATTCCCGGCCTCATCGTGGCTCGCGGGTCGTGGCTATAATTCATCTCGCGATGACTGATGCCTGTCTATTTGTTACACGTCAAGAGTGCCAAGATTGGCTGCGCCCCGCTGCTCAGAAGTCGTCAGGCCCTACTGAGACCCAACTCACCACGGACCGGTACAGGGTGTACGAAAAAAGAAAAATTTTAAACGAGATTTGTTTTTTCCCAAAATAAAGGAAACTGCCCTCAGCATTGCCAGTTTCAACGATAAATAAATAAGCTTGAGAATTGGAGAAATTAATAAAACAACATTGGACAAAGGAGTCAGTAAATTAGGGTCAGAATTTAGCAGCACGTGGCAAATGTAAGTCTAGTATGCGAGGAATATTTGTTTCTCTTATCTTATCTTATTCATGTGTTTTTGGATCTCGCACAGATTGAATTGATTTTAGGTATATTTATCTATATTCAAAAATTGACAATCATCATTGATCGAACAGCAACTTTATGGAATTCATTACCTAATGTTTTCGGGCATTTTCTATATTTAGGCCTTTAATATGAAATATTTAACAATTTGTGCAAGCAAACAAATTGTTTAAGAAACTGATTAAGTCCGGAGTGCCACAAGGGTCATTGATGAACCCTCTCTAAATATTTAAGCTAAAATACATTGACCCAGAATAGTGCTATGACCAGTATCATATAACTATGAATTAAACAAAGAAATTTTATTATGTAAATTTTCGTCGATTGAGGTGTAAAATTGTAGTCTAATTTCTAACCAGGAAGGTCGTTTATGTCGCACAACATGCATACATAATTTAATTTCCTGACTTTCCTATTTCCTGAAATATGATTGATATTTTTTGGTCCACCTTGTACCTTCCCCTACTCGAGCTATACGCGATCTCCAGATACGAAACACTTCTAAACAAAAGTCTATTCAACAACGGTATCGCTGCCAATATCTAGATGGCCAAAGGCGATGGAGATTGTTCTCTCTTTTCACTCCACTTGAGATCGAAAGGGTAATCAACTGTGGTTCAAGAAAGATGATTTCATTCTAGGAATTTTGGATGGTATTGACATTAATGTGACTTTTACCCGGTAGGCAGGCGTCTTATTTTAATCGATTTTTCCAACATAAGGAACGAATTTCTTGAATCGGTTTGTCAAATTGGTGGTCACTTGATTCCTTCCATTTCTTTTATTCCATTTTAAAATGTGCTAGAAGATAGCTACTATAATTTTTAGATAACCCTACAAGAAATCTATGGGTGTAAAATCGGTAGATTCAGGTGTCCACTCGATGAATTCCTTTCTGCCTATCCGTAGTTCTGGAAACAATGCGGAAGCTCTCTTCTAATTACTTAGTATGCAGGGGGAAGTTGTTATAAATCCTTCTTAAAAAATAAATGTTTCAATAAGGTGCATAGAAGCAAACTGGTAGCTTTTCACACAATTTTTCAAAATGATCTTCAGTATTTTGCCCGGATTAATAATATTGAATTTTCTATAATATTCTTCTTCCTTAAATGACGAAAAGTCATTGATGAAAATGCAAATGCAAAAGAGGCCCTAAAATAGGACCTTGTGGAACTAGACGCAATAATCTAAGTGATACAAGAAAATTAATTATTATACTAAACCCAAATAAACAAGAACAATTTCCATTATTTTTCTGTGTAAAAGGAACCAGTAAAATCCCATTAAAAAAATGGTCTGGATTAAGTTTATTAAAAGTAATCGCGTTACAACCGCACAAATTAAATTATTATTATTATTATTATTCCGAATTTGACACACTTGCTATCCGTACGCGTCTCCCTCCGTTTTCAACCTGACAAAAGCCGAATATAAACAATCGATAAATTCAAGAAGTCAGAATTGCAGGCCCGTCATAATTTATACGGGTTGTAGAAAAATTAATGGTGTGTTGCCCTGTAACAAAGTAAAATTAGTTAAGTCATTCCAGACCCATAAATCCTTTGGTTATGACATGGCCATATGCTCCAATTAAAAACCGCAGCGAATAGAGTTCGGAAAGATGGACTGGATAGGATAAGGACCGGGCTGGCGCCTCGTTCACGTCGGATAATCATTAGCAGAATCTGCAGGTTGTTTAAGTTTATCTGAAGGTTATTGCTGGCGTGGCGGCGCCCGCGCCGCGGCGCTTGCATTATATTTCTAATTTTATATATTAAATGTACAATTATTTTTTAACTACAGTAGAGAGTGGCTGTAGATAATTATGAGGTTTTGAATCCACGAAAAAAAAAAAATGCGTAAAAATAGGCCTCTGTCATGGAATTATTATTTAGATCAATCTGCTAAGCGATTGAAAATTTTAAAAACGTTTTGCAATTTTTTTAATATCTTTCCTCTTTAACAGATGCATTTCGAACGTCTAAACTAAGCTAAAAAGTGCAATCCCCTTTCTGGTAATTAATTCCCTAAAAACTGAACCTGAGTCCTGTCCTGCGCGGGGCCTTAACTCCACCTCTTATTACCAAAGTTATTCTACACCTATTCGTTTAAAGAATTCCTAGTCGTATTCGTTATTTTTCCCTCTAACTGGAACTGATAGACATCACCCCGTGATTTATATAGTGTGAATTTTTTTGTACTGTTTATTCGCCACACCGTAGTAAAATATAGATATGTATCAAGGTATGGTTTATGTTAGAACACAGCCATTAAATTTGATTGAGGAATACGAGTGTAGCGTACTTAATAAGACGTGTGAGTTATTAAATAACGTTATTAATGTTGGTTTGTCATGTTTTGTTTAATTGGTTAATTACCGTTGCTGTTCCGATTTGTTATTATTATGCAAATCATAACATAGCACACATTTATTTTGGCTGAGTGAACGCGGCACAGTTGTGACTATTTACCTTGCCTATGGATGTTATAATAATTATTCATAATATATGAAATATTATTCAAGCGATGTTATTGAAGAGTTGGCAGATATGTATTTTTCTTTGATTTGTCCCCGACACGATTATTTGATTGAATTAATTATAAATTTTTCCATAATTTATTCAGCAATGGTACTCTTGAAAATTTAATCTGAAATATTTTTCAATAGTTTATCACTAACACTCTTGATAATTGATTTTGAAATATTTTTCTTTAATTGATTACTGACACTCTTTCCAAAATTCAATATAAAATGTTTTTTTTATAATTTATCGTGCACGCTCTTTTAACAATTGAATCTAGAATATGTTTCTGTAATATCACTATCACTCTTTCGACAACAGGTTCTAAAATATTTCTTTATATAATTTTACTTCTGGCACCCTCGAGAATTGAATCTAAAATGATAATCTATAATTTATCACTGACGCTCTTTAATGGTTGAATCTAGAATATTTTTCTATAATTTAGCACTAGCACTCTATTGACAATTGAATCTAAAATATTTTTCAATAATTTACCACCTACTAACAGTCTTTTGACAATTGAATCTAAAATACATTTCTCTAATTAACTACTGGCACTCTTTCCAGAATTGATTATAAAATATGTTTTTATAATTTATTACACACGCTCTTTTGACATTTGAGTATAAAATATGTTTCTGTAATTTACAACTGTCACTCATTCCACAATAGACTCTTGCAATAGTTGAATTTAGAATATTTTGCTATAATTTACCACTAGCACTCTTTCGACAATTGAATATAAAATATTTTTCAATAATTTACCACTAACGCTCTTTTGACAATTATTGATTCTAAAAATTTATTGTCTTCTCTAATAAACTACTGACACTGTTTCCAGATTTGGGTATAAAATATGTTTTTATAATTATTTATTTCAGACGTTCTTTTGACATTTCAATCTGGAATAAGTTTCTGTAATTTACCACTGTCACTCTTTTGACGTACAATAGACTCTAAAATATTTCTTTATATAATTTTCTTCTGACACTTGATAATTGAATCTAAAATATACAATGCTAATCTATAATTTATCACTGACGATCTTTTAATAGTTGATTCTAGAATATTTTTCTATAATTTACTTGATTTACTGGCACTTTTTTGACAATTGATTTTAAAATATGTTTCTATAATTTATTATCGGCATTCTTTTAAGAGTTGATTATATATAACACGACGCTCTTTTAATAGTTAAATCTAGAATATTTGTCGTATAATTTACTACTGGCACTCTTTCGAAAATTGAATCTAGAATATTTTTCAGTAATTTACCACTAATACTCTTGACAATTGATTCTAAAATATATATCTCTAATTAACTTCTGGCACCCTTTCCAGAATTGAATATAAAATATATTTTTATAATTTATCACACACGCTCTTTGGACAGTTGAATCTAGAATATGTTTGTAATTTACTACTGTTACTCTTCCGACAATAGACTTTAAAATATTTCTTTATATTTATAATTTACTTCTGGCACTCTCGAGAATTGAATCTAAAATGCTAATCTATAGTTTCTTTATTATTGTATTATTTAATAGTTGAATCTGGAATATTTTTCTATAATTTACCACTGGCACTCTTTCTACAATTGAATCTAAAATATTTTCCATAATTTATTTACCACTAGCACTCTTTTGAAAATTGAATCTAAAATATTTTTTAATAATTTACCAGTAACATTCTTTCGACAATAATTATTCATTCTAAAATATATTTCTTTTATTAACTACTGGCACTCTTTTCAGAATTGAATATAAATATGTTTTTATAATTTATTACACACGCTCTTTTGACAGTTGAATCTAGCATATGTTCCTGTAGTTTACCACTGTTACTCTTTCAGCAATCCTACTCTAAAACATTTCTTTATCTAATTTACTTCTGGCACTCTCGAGAATTGAATCTAAAATCTGGAATATTTTTCTATAATTTGCCACTGGCACTCTTTTGACAATTGAATTTAAAATATTTCCCATAATTTACCACTAGCATTTTTTTGATAATTGAACCTAAAATATTGTTCAATAATTTACCACTAACACTCTTTTGGCAATTGATTCTAAAATATTTCATTTATTAACTACTGGCACTCTTTTCAGAATTGAATATAAGTATGTTTTTATAATTTATTACACACGCTCCCTTGACAGTTGAAACTAGCATATGTTTTCGAAGTTTACCATCGTTCCTCATTCAGCAATATACCCTAAAATATTTCTTTATGTAATTTTCTTCTGGCACTCTCGAGAATTGAATCTAAAATGCCAATCTATAATTTATCACTGACGCTCTTTTAATAGTTAAATCTGGAATATTTTCCTATAATTACCACTGGCACTCTTTCGACAATTGAATCTAAAATATTTTCCATAATTAATTTACCACTAGCACTCTTTTGAGAATTGATTCTAAAATATTTCTTTTATTAAGTACTTGCAATCTTTTTAGAATTGAATATAAAATATGTTTTTATAATTTATTACACACACTCTTTTGACGGTTGAATCTAGCATATGTTTCTGTAATTTACCACTGTTCCTCGTTTAGCAATAGACTAAAATATTTCTTTATGTATTTTAATTCTGACACTCTCGAGAATTGAATCTAAAATGCTATTCTACAAGTTATCACTGACGCTCTTTTGATAACTGAATATAGAATATTTTTTTATAATTTACCACTGCCACTCTTTTGTCAATTAATTCTAAAATATTTTTTAATTTATTATTGGCATTATTTTGAGAGTTGAACATAATATATTTTTTGTGATTTATCAATGACGATTTTTTGACAACCGAATCTAGAATTTGTTTAAGTAATTTACCACTGGGTTTCTTTCGCTAAAATATTTATAATTTACTTCTGACACTTTCAAGAATTATATCTTAAAGTAGGTATTATTTTATAATTCATCGCTGACTCTCTTGTAACAGTTGAATTTAGAATATTTAATAATTTACCAATGGCACTCTTTTGGCAATTTATTCTAAAATATTTTTCACTATTGGCTTTCTTTCGAAAATTGAATCTAAGATATATAATGAAACCTAAAATATTTTTCTATAATTTACTTCTGACACTTTTGAAAATTATATCTAGTATTATTTTATAATTCATTTCAGACTATCTTATAACAGTTGATTTTAGAGTATTTTTCAATAATTTACCAATGACACTCTTTTGGCAATTTATTCTTAAACATTCTTCTATAATTCACTTTTGTCTTTCTTTCGAAAATTAAATCTAAATTACTTTTCAATTCATTTATTACTGACACTCTCTTGATAATCTGAATCTAAAATATCTTTATATAATTTATTATCGGTATACTTTCGATAGTTGAATCTAAAATATTTTTTTATTAATTACCAATGACGCTCGTTTTGCAGTTGTTTCTAGAATATGTTTATTTAATTTATCACTTTTTTCAACAATGGAACTTTAAAATATTTTTTTGTAACTTACTTTGACACTTTCAAGAGTTGATTCTAAAACATTATTTTATAATTTATCACTGACGCTCTTTTAGCAGTCGATTATAGAATATTTTCCTATAATTTATCACTGGCACACTTTCGAAAATTGAATCTAAAGTATTATTTTATAATTCATTACTGACGCTCTGTTAACAATTGAATTTAGAATATTTTTCAATAGGTATCTACTTTACCAATGGCACTCTTTTTCTGACAATTGATTCTAAAATATTCTTCTATAATTCACTACTGACATTCTTTCGAGAATTGAGTCTAAAATATTTTTCAATAATTTACTACTGATATTCCTTTGATAATGACACCTAAAATATCTATATATAATTTATTAGGTATCGGTATGCTTTTCGATAGTTGAATCTAAAATATTTTTTTATAAATTATCAATGACGCTCTATTGCAGTGAATCTAGAACATGTTTCGTAATTTACCATTTCCTTCAACAGTGGAACTTAAAGTAATTTTCTGTAATTTACTTTTGGCACTTTCGAGAGTTAAATCTAAAATATTATTCTATAATTTATCACTATCACTCTTTTAGCAGTCGAATGTAGATCTTTTTATAATTTTTCACTGGCACTTTTTCGACAATTGAATCTGAAATATTTTGTATAATGTATCACTTTCACTCTTTTGAGAATTGAATCTAATATTTTTTCACAATTCACTTCTGACACTTTCGAGAATTGAATCTAAAGTATTATTTTATAATTCATTACTGGCATTCTTTTAACAGTTGAATTTAGAATATTTTCTAATACTTTACCAATGGCACTCTTTTGGCAATTTATTCTAAAACATTCTTCTATAATTCACTTTGACTCTATAATATTTTTCAATAATTTCCTACTGATATTCTATTGATCTAAAATATCTTTATATAATTTATTATCGGTATGCTTTCGATAGTTGAATCTAAAATATTTTTTTATAAATTTATCAATAACGCTCATTTGACAGTGAATCTATATATCTATAGCATGTTTCTGTAATTGACCACTTCTTTCAACAATAGAACTTAAAATAATTTTCTGTAATTTGCTGTTGACACTTTAGATAGCTCAGTCTAAAATAGTATTCTATAATTTATCACTGACACTCTTTTAGCAGTCGAATGTAGAACATATTTTTATAATTTATCACTGGCACTCTTTCGTCAATTGAATCTGAAATATTTTCTATAATTATCACTTTTGACCATTGAATCTATAATTTTATTCTATAATTTACTATTAACACTCTTTTTACAAATGAAGTTAAAATATTTTTTTTATTATTTATCTACCACTGGCACTCTTTTGACAATTAATTGAATCTAAAACATTTTTTTATATCATTTTTATATTATTAGAATTAAATCTACAGTATTTTTCGATAATTTACAACTGGCCCTCATCCAACAACTTGTATGTTTTTAAATTTGGTATTTGCACTCTTTTGGCAATTGAATCTAAAATGTTTTTCTATAATTTACCACTTGCACTTTTTTGACAAATTAACCTAAAATATTTTTTATAATTTAACCCAGCCACTTTTTCTTTTTCGACAATTTATCTAAATTTAATTGCCGTCAATTTGTCAGGTAATGCAACCAGTATTTAGTAGACAGAAAGAGAAATCAACACCCTCTCTGTAATTTCAAATGCAGTGTACAAAAATAATTGAGCTACTTTCACACATAAATAAATGAAAACATGCAAACATTCCAAAATTTGATTTTCAGCTGTTTTGAAACCGATTTCTATGAATGTTTGTGCAGTATTTTAAACAGCGGGCCTTATTGTGAAACTATCTACCGTAGGATATTGAACTTGGGCGCATTTCATTCATTTTATATGCACTTTTGTCGCCCGAAGCATAGAAAACAATCGAACAATAGATATATAGATTCACTGTTAAAAGAGTGTCATTGATAAATTTATAAAACAATATTTTAGATTCAACTATCGAAAGCATACCGATAATAAATTATATAAAGATATTTTAGATAAATAGAATATCAGTAGGAAATTATTGAAAAATATTTTAGATTCAATTTTCGAAAAAAAGCCAATAGTGAATTATAGAGGAATGTTTTAGAATAAATTGTCAAAAGAGTGCTATTGGCAAATTATTGAAAAATATTCTAAATTCAACTGTTATAAGAGAGTCAGCGATGAATTATAAAATAAAACTTTAGATATAATTCTCGAATGTGTCAGAAGAAAATTATAGAAAAATATTTTAGGCTCCATTGTCGAAAAAAATCCAGTGATAAATTACAAAAACAAATTCTAGATTCAGTGATAAATTAAAAAATATTTTATATTCAACTCTCGAAATAATGCCAATAATAAATTATAGAACAAAATTTTAGTATTAATTGACAAAAGAGTACCAGTGGTAAATTATAAAAAAATATTCTAGATTCAACTATCAAAAGAGCGTCAGTGAATTGTAGAATAGCATTTTAGATTCAATTCTCTAAAGTGCCAGACGTTAAATTATATAAAGAAATATTTTAGAGCCTATTGTTGAAAGATTACACAAACAATTGTCCAAAGAGCGTGTGTGATGAATTATAAATATATTTTATATTCAATTCTGGAAAGAGTGCCAGTAGTTAATTAGAGAAATATATTTTAGACTCAATTGTCAAAAGAGTGTTAGTGGTAAATTATTGAAAAATATTTTAGATTCAATTATTGTCGAAAGAGTGCCAGTGGTTAATTATAGAAGAATATTCCAGATTCAACTATTAAAAGAGCGTCAGTGATAAATTATAGATTAGCATTTTAGATTCAATTCTCGAGAGTGTCAGAAGTAAATTACATAAAGAAATATTTTAGAGGCTAGAGTAACAGTGGTAAATTACAGCAACATATTCTAGATTCAGATGTCAAAAGAGCGTATGTAATAAAGTATAAAAACATATTTTATATTCAATTCTGGAAAGGGTGCCAGTAGTTAATTAGAGAAATATATTTGAGAATCAATTGTCAAGAGTGTTAATGGTAAATTTTTGAAATAATTTTAGATTCAATTCTCAAAAGAGTGCTAGTGGTAAATGAATTATGAAAAATATATTAGATTCAATTAACTTTATATAGTAAACTATATAAAGAAATATTTTAGAGCCTATTGTCAAAAGAGTGACAGTGGTAAATTATAAAAAAAATATTCTAAATTCAACTATCAAAAGAGAGACAGTGATAAATTGAAAAATAGCATTTTAGATTGAATTTTCGTGAGTGCTAGAAGTAAATTATATAAAGAAATATTTTAGAGGCTATTGTCAAAAGAGTGACATTGGTAAATTACAGAAACATATGCTAGATTCAACTGTCAAAAGAGCGTGTGTAATAAATTATAAAAACATATTTATATTCAATTCTGAAAAGAGTGCCAGTAGTTAATAAAAGGAATATATTTTAGAATTAGTTGTCAAGAGAGTGTTAGTGGTAAATTATTGAAATAATTTTAGATTCAATTCTCAAAAGAGTGCTAGTGGTAAATAAATTATGGGAAATATTTTAGATTCAATTGTCGAAAGAGTGCCAGTAGTAAATTATAGAAAAATATTTCAGATTCAACTATTAAAAGAGCGTCAGTGATAAATTATAATTTTGCGTACACAAAAGTGTCTTTACATGACTTCCATTTTTGTCAAGTTGAAACCGAAACACCCTTGACTGTTAAATAAAATACTGCATATCCTTTTTTTTTTTTTGTTTCTCCAATTTGTTTGTTCTGAGGATTGATTGAGTTTGATGGTGTTTTTGTAAATTTTAAATTCATCAGTATTGCATTATCGCAGCATTGACACGGGCATTAAAATTGTCACCGTCGCCGGGCCGTACAAAATAATAAATGACACTGGCTTGCATCGCTACGTGAGAGGCAGTACTGTTCAGGTATCCACCTTAATTTCTTAACCAATCGCCTCACCGGTTCTGGAATATCTAGTAGCCCACGATGGTACGTATGGTATGCACGCCGGCTTATGCCTACCTTGAGATCCCAGATAGTGAGTACCACGCCAAATTCGTATAAGTGGTTTGGTTGCTTATCAAAATGTAAATATGGACTGAATCTGTTTGTTGAAGATTGGGTATTGTCTAAGGAGGTTGAAATGTTTATTATCCTAGTTTTTATACAAGGTGTATTAAAGGATGTGCAAATTACCTCCTTCCTAAAGACGAATTGTTTTATTTAAGTACGTCAAGTAAAGAAGCTTGCGTCTTTATTATAGGTTTGAAGAAAATGTTCATTCTTTACAAAAAATAAATCCAAGTCCAGAGTTTGTTAAAATAAATTTTTTGTTTGCTTTTTTCTCTCCGAATAATTTGCTCTGTGACTGCGCATAACCAATAAAATGCAACATAATCTCATTCCCATCAACTTCGCAGCGTAATATGGAATTTAATTAAAAATAAACCAACTTGGTTTTTACGCTAACGATACTTTTTTTGAGCATACCTGGCGAATGTAAATTACAAAATTCATTTGCTTGCAATATCAAGCGATCTGATTTTTTAGTAATCAAGGTTTCTGAATATGCTTTGCATATCAAAACATACAAGTGAAATCGAAATTTTTTGGTCATGGTTGCTGCGGTTTTTTCCCTTCTGGGTGCGGCGATCATGTAGAGTTTTAAATTAGGAGCACTTTTTACGTTTGACATATCCTTTTACTTTTTTTACTAAACCGTGTATAATCGAATAATATGTATTTGGCTTACTAATACGTTTTTAGATCTATACCGTCCTTTATTGCGTTGCGTGCACGGTTTTTGTGGAACGAGTCAAATCTAGCAAGTTTGGTTGCACATAGTTTTAGCTTTAGAAAAATATTGTTTGTTCACTTTTGGTCCAACGTTTAGCACTCATTTCGTCAACTGAATAAGTAGTACTTATTTTGTGTTTTTTAATTTTAAATAATAACATGAACATAGAATAAGTAAATTTAGTAAAAATCCACAAAGGAAACCAGACAGTCCATTTTTGGTCATACCTAATGAGTTCATACCTATAAGTGAAATGCTTCGTATAATACACCCTTTAAGTCCAGTACTCACCTTCTAAGGCAGTTGTAACTGACTTGATTTAAGTGCACTTTTTTCAGTTTTTTTAGACAGGAGAAATCGTGTTTTGAAGATGTCCTGACGCGCCACCTCCTCCTACTCTAATTTCTGGGTATTTTTACAATTAAAAAGACGATGAGTGAATGGTTATCCAAGAAAAAATAATTTCTAGCGACGCTACCCCTATCAATTCACGCTTATCGTTTTAATGTTTTAACTCATCACATTCCATTTTCGTTTCTGGTTATTCTTGCAGTTGAAAATGATAAGGAAGTGAAAGAATTCACGTCCAATGACTAACCAAAAAAAGAATCTTATTCCCATCGTTTTTGTGGTTTAAATCAACGAAAAGAGAAAAAGATTTCTCGAATATTTATTTACTAGCAAAGAATTTGCACTTTGACTACGCCATCCCCACCCATTTACGTTTCTGGGCATTCTTGCAGTTAAAAATTGACCAATAAAGGGAAACAGTTAGGTAGAACAAAACTCATTTCAACTCGGTTATTTTTGCAGTCAAAATTACTAACAATGGGGAAGATTGCACGAGTATTTACTAGCAAAGAATTAGATGGATGAAATAGTTTCTTGAAGCTGTTTTGACTCGTTACCTCATTCCACTAACTATTCTGGTTATTTTTCCAGTTACACAATGACAAGTATACGATTATCTGGGAAAAAGGGGTGTTATAGGGGTGTTAATTACACCGCCTTCATCTATTCACATTTCTGGATATTATTGCAGTAAAGTAATGATGAGCAAAGGAAATATTGCTCGAACAATGAGGAGCAACTGATTAGCAAAGAAAAAATTGTACCCTTACCCGTTTGCGTTTCTGGGCATAGACAGAAGAGAAATCGTTTCTTAAATGCGTTTCAACTCGTCATCTCTTGCCATTATCTTTTTTGGTTATAATTGTAGTTAAAAATTACGAGTAAAGTGTATTTACTAACAAACAAATAGACAGGTAAAATAATTTCTTGAAGGTGTTTTGGTTTGGTCACCTCATTCCACTACACAATGTTACACAATGACGAGTAGACGATTAACGTCATTCTTGCAGTAAAAATGATGAGGGAACGGAAAAATTGCACAAGAACTGCACAACAATTAGACAAGACAAAAATCATTTCTTGGAAATGTTTTGACTTTGCACTTCTTCTCATTATCGGGTCTGGTAATTTTCAATTGAAAAATGCCAAGTAAACGATTATCTAGGAAAAGGCGTTCCTCCCACACCTATTCACGTTTCTTAATCATATTTGCAAAAATAAGGAGTAAATGTAAAGATTGCACGAGCAATAACTAGCAAACAATTAGACAGGACAAGAATCGTTTCTTGGAGATGTTTTGACTTTGCACATTTTGCCATTATCGTGTCTGGTCGTTTGTTCAATTGAAAAGTGACAAGATAATGATTACTAGGAAAAATGCGTTTCTTATAGATGTTTTGATTGCTCCTCCTTCATCTATTCATTTTGCTTATGCTTATTTGTAAAAAAAGGAGTAGGTAAACGAAAAGGTTGCACGAGCAATGACTAGAAAACAAATAGACATTGGATTATATAGGAAATAATCGTTTCTCGAAGTCGTTTGGACTGAGTTGCCCTATTCACCCACTTTTCTGATCGTTTTTATAGTAGAGAAATGACAAGTACACCAAAGGATTGTTCGAGAAATGACGCAAAAAATTGTACAGGGTGGTGAGTCAACGAAAAAGTCCAATATTTCGAGATAATGAGCTTCGAAGTATTTTTTGAAAATGTCAACCTTTTCTGAACACCCTGTAAGAAATAAATCAATTCTTGTCTAAACTAGTAGTTAAAATACACCTTCTTTTAGCCCGAAATGAAAGGGTTCTTGTTTAACTTAACTCAGTGACGAAATAACAGTAATTAAAGAAAATGCTGAAAATTTAATTTTTTTCTTAATTTTCTTAAATATCTAGAAAACTATAAGTTTTAGACTTTAGATAATAATATGTAGTGGCGGCATATATGGCCCACTTAAAAAAAATATTTTTTTTCTCGAAAACTTTATTAAAAAAAATAACAATGCTTACAGGAACTTAAGCGTAAACACCTTCGCTTTCAGGAAAAAAATTAAACTTTGTAAAAATCAAACGTAAAACAAACAAAAAACATTTTTTTTTAAATACAGTCAATGGGCCATATTCCCAACCAGGGTTGGAGTTATGGCCCTAGAAAAAATTATTTTAATTGAACGGTTCATTAAGAAAATTGAGCTTAGACATAATAGACAAATAGACTGACAACAAAAAAAAATAAAAAAGATTGCAAATTTAAAAATAAAAAATAAAATTGTAGAAAAAGTCAATGGGCCATATCATCAAACCCATCTGAAAATATGGCACTTACAGAATTAACATAAATCTGAGCGCTTTAAAAAAATGCAAAATAATTTTTTCCACTAATGTAAAGTAAGTATTTTCTATCAAGATAAAATACTTAAACAATGTGACGAAATAAATACATGGGCCATATGACCAGTTGAGTAGTGCACATTATGAGCAACAAGAAAAAACTCTTTCACAAAATTTTTAAGTAAAATAAATGTGTCACTATGTAACACGTAACTTAGAGTGTCGATCCTCCAAAATTTAGGTTTGTTTTTCAATGTTTCCCGATGATTTCACCAAAACACTTTTATTAAACTTTATTATTCGAACACCTGTTGTGACGCCATAATCTAAACTAGCCGGTATTGCCGATATTGCCGGAAGTTCGGCTTGTTATTTACAGAGGACGCTTAAACGTATTGAAAGAAACTGTGAACGTCAAGAAGTTGGGTTTGAGGCGGTTAGTTTAAAATTTAAGGGCATTGGGCCATATGACCGTCCGGGCCATATCTACCGCCACTACCTTAGAAATATCGAAAATTTCATAGAGAATTCAAATTTTTAAAAATATATAGGGTATTTCTCTTCCTTTTCTTTTTTGGGATTTATTACCACATTCCTTGAGATTCCTATCCAAAAAAATTCGATTTATCTAAAAAATATTCAAATTAACCAGTTTAAAACTGGGAAATAACCTCTACGCCTTTGACGTAATGTCAGAGGATCAGTTAGAGAGTGTTTTTTGGCAACTAATAGGAATTAAATTAATACAAAAATACTAATTTAATTCATATTAGTTGTCAAAAAACACCCTCTACTACCTCACTACTCACCTTGTACAGAAAAGAACAATTGTTTCTCAAAGATGTTTGGAGTACATCATCCTCATCTAATCATACATTTGATCGTTATTCTCAAAAATTTGTTTTAAAGGAGCCAAAAACAAAAAAATAAGAAAAATATTTTTTCGGCCCCGCAGGGGCTGCCCGCTTAATTTTTTTTAAAGAAGAAACCCTAAATCAATTCTTTCAATACAGGACAGCAGGGGCTGTCCGTTTTATTCTCATTTGCGTTTCTGGGCTTTCTTGTTGTCAAAAAATGGCGAGCAAACGAAAAGATTGTTTGAGCATTAGCCAAGTTGTAAAAAATCGATTTTGGAACAAGTTTTAACAGCTTCAGCCACACTGATTCACGTTTTTAAATTTTTTGTTGCAAATTATGATGATTAAACAGAAACAATAGCACTTGCCAATGATGTAAATTATCAACTTAAGTTTTTTCTTTCTTAGATTTTCGTGTGCTCACTTCGATAAATATCGAAAAATTTCATTTTTATTTTTTCCATTCACCTAATAATAGTCACTCGGTGCCAAATAAGAACCCAAACTTCGAACTAATTCTATAGCTGCTTGTAATTTTTTTCTTGCGGATTCTTAAACTTTAGGGTATCAACTTCAAATATTAAAAAAGAATTAATGTGCTTTTACCCCTAAGAGGGTGAAAACCACCCCTGAAGATCAAAATTTAATACTGAGTCAAGTATTAAAAGTTAGTTATTAAAAAATGTTATATGTTGTAAATTAAACTACGTACCTACCACAGCATTTATTGTATTTAACAAAAATGATACAATACAGTAATTTATTTATTTTAGTTAAAACAGTCCACTTTCTTCGTAACGTAATGGTCATTCCAAGTACTCGCTACAGTTTTGTGAGGTTGACAACCACGGTATAACTAAAATAAAGTATAGCCGTATAGATTAATCCATAGTCCGAAGTATTTTCATTATAATACCAGAAATAATCTGAGTGTGCTTGTAAAAGCTTCGGAAACAACTCTTGTTAGCACTATATGTATTATATTGACCATTGGCTTTCCATTTGACACACGGCATTCTCCATCTCAGTACTACAATAGTTAATAAATTCTAGGCACATTTTTATTGTTACTGCTAAGGTATTGTGCATAAAACAGCTGGCTTGTAAACAAAGCTGAAACAAAAAGATAAGACCTTCAGACGATACATAACGAAATTTTTTTTTTTTTTAATTATTTAAAGAGAAAAGTCTCATCAACCGCTTAGGGTTATTAGAGACGGTACAATATGATTACATTTTTGGCTATGATTATAACTAAATGACAGAGTGTGTGGTACATTAGATAATAATCTCTATAATTTGTTTATTAAATCTGCTTCAGTGAGGAAGCTTTTCAGATTTGCAAGATTATAGTTGTCACTAGTATCACTTAACACGTCTTCTATTGTAGGTCCAATGTTGTGTTTCTTTCGACACTCCGCGAACTTTGTGCATTCAACTAATAAGTGCTTAACACTGATGACCGTCAGACACTGTTCGCAGATTGGTGCCTGTTCTTTTTTCAGCAGGAAGTCGTGTGTGAGTCTGGTGTGGCCAATTCGTAGTCGAGATAGCAGGACTTGGTCCCTCCTTAATTTGGGTGCGGATTTCCATTTGGCGGTAGTCTTTTTCACTTCCCTCAATTTTGATGGTGATCTTTCCCACTTCGCTTGCCAGAGTTTATGTGCAGTTGTCTTCATAAGGTGTTTTGTATCTGTGTGTATCGTTCTAGTTTCAGTTGGGATGTTCGTATTAGTAATTGCCTCCTTTGCTAGCTTGTCTGCTTTCTCGTTGCCTGGTATGCCTACGTGGGAGGGTACCCAGATTAGCTCAACTTTCTTGTTGGTTTGTTGGAGGTCGTAGAGTACTGTTTTTATTTCGACTAGCAATGGGTTGACTGGGAATAGTTGTTGTATTCCGGTTATAGAGCTAAGGGAATCTGTCACGATGAGATTGTTCTCAATTTGTTGTCTTTTAATTATTAGTAGTGCTTGAAGGATAGCGTATAGTTCACCTGTATAAACCGAGCTGGTAGGAGGAAGTTGGTAAGTATATGTGTCGTTTGAAGTGACTACTGCTGCGCCGACGCCCTCCTCGGTTTTGGATGCGTCTGTATATATAGTATAGCTATTTTGGTAACTAGCGCGGATCTCTTTAAAATTTTGACATATTGCGCTTGTTGGATGTCTGGATTTGTTAAATTGTGTGAGGGAGGTGTTGCAGTTGGGGATGTTTATAGTCCAGGGTGGTACCGGGTTGTGTTTGATAGGGAAGGGTTTAGTGAACTGTATTTGGTCGAGTGAATATCTATTGATTCTTTCATAAAAGGGGAGGGCCATTCTTCGACTTCTGTTGTATGTGCTCTTAAATCTGGTAGAGAAAATATTACGGTATGTTGGATTTCCGGAGATAGCTGACATTTTTGTTGCATAAGCTAGGCTCAGGTACTGTCTTCTTATGTATAGGGGAGGTTCACCTGCTTCACATAGAAGGCTTTCAATAGGACTGGTGCAGAATGCTCCTGTTGCTATTCTTATTGCTGAATTATGGATGGTGTCTATACGTTTGAGGAGAGAATTACTTGCGGAACCGTATGCTTGTAGTCCGTAATCTATTTTGGATCTGATTATTGATTTATATATTAGTAGTAGTGTGTTGCTGTCTGCTCCCCAGTGCTGGTTGGCTAGTGTTTTTAAAAGGTTTATTCCGTTTTGGCATTGGTATATTAGGTTTTTAATGTGTGAGTCCCATTTCAGCCTTTTGTCGAAAATCATACCTAGGAATTTTACTGTCGGTACAGTTTCGATGGGTGTGTTGTTTAAGGTTAGCACTGGGGGTATTTCTTCTTTTTTGGAGAATAGAATGTATTTTGTTTTAGGTGTGCTAAATGTGAATCCTGAATTTGCAGACCATGTTTCCAGGGAGTTTAGACATCTTTGGAGGTTTCCTTGTACTGTTTTTACGTTTTTTCCTCGTGAGTAAACAACAAGATCGTCGGCATATAGTTTGAATTTCACCGTAGGTTCTATGCCCGTGCCAATGTCGTTTATTGCCATAAGGAAGAGTGTCGCGCTTAAAACTGATCCCTGTGGGGTGCCGTTTTGTTGTTTTCTCTCTGTGGATAGTATGCCGTTTGCGCGCACCCTGAAGTGTCGTTCTTTCATGAAGTTGATAGCAAATACTAGCATATTTCCTTGGATACCGCTAGAGTGGAGTTTCCTGATTATGCTGTATCGCCACGCGGTGTCATAGGCTTTGTTTACATCAAAAAATATCGCTAGACATTTCTGTTTGGCAGCAAAAGCCTCGTGAATATCAGATTCTAGGTCGATTAGGTTATCTATAGTAGAGCGGTGCCTTCGGAAACCGCTTTGCTCGGCGATTAGAATTTGATTCTTCTCAAGAAACCATAGTAGCCTTTTATTGATTATTTTTTCCAGAATTTTGCACATAGTACACGTTAGAGATATTGGCCGGTATGAGTCTGGGTCTGTTTTTGGTTTATTTGGTTTTAGTAATGGTATTATTATGCTTTCTGTCCAGATACGAGGGAATTTCTGTTCCAGCCAGATTATGTTGTATATCTTTAGAAGGTGATCTTTAGCGTTTTGGGGTAGGTTTTTTAGGAAGTCAGGTGGTATGTCATCAGGTCCTGGGCTTGAGTTTTTTGTAAGGTTTAGTGCTTCCTCAAATTCGGTATTTGATATTGGGCAGTTTAGGGGGTCGTTATTGTCGTGAGGTCCGGGGTCTATAAGATATGATTCTTCTATGATCTTGTGTCTTGCGAAATCCTCCGTGTACATAGCATCGCTGGAATTTCTCTCGTATGTATCGGCAAAGAATTCTGCTATTTCCGGTGCGGATGTGATGGGTCGCCCCGCTTCTGTTAAGGTATTTATTCCTTGGTAGGTGTTAATGCCTTTAATTTTTTTTACTTTCTTCCAGACCTCATTTATCTGGGTGGAGCTGTTGATGGATGAGACGTCCAGGATTCTTTTTTTTTTTGAGAATGTATCTAGTTCTTGCCCGTTGTTTTTTGAATGCTAAGAGATTTTCTTGGTTTTTATGTCTTTTGTAGTTATTAAGGGCTTGTTTAGATAGTTTGACTGCTACTTCACACTCTTGGTTCCACCACGGGACGGGTGTGTGGTCTTGTAGGTGTTTGGTCTTTTTTACTGAAAATGTAGCTGCTTCTGTGAGTACCTCTAAGAATTTGCCTAGTGTTAAATCTATGTTTTCATATATTTTGCAGTGGGGGATTTTTTCTTCTACTAGACTTGTGAAGATGTGCCAATCTGCTTTTTTTAGGTTCCATTTTGAGAGTGGTATAGATTTGTGAAGTTCCATTTCTTCGTATTTTATCTCAATAGGGTAATGGTCACTACCATATAGACTTCCATTTTTAAGTGCATTGCGAGAGAGGGGTCAGTCAAGCATAGGTCGAGAATAGAAGATTTACCGGAGAATGAGTCCAGACGGGTGCCCTCTCCATTGTTCATCACAACGAGATTTTCATTGTCTATTAGTGTGGCCAGAATTTTACCCGCGGTATTTGTTGTCTCGGATCCCCATAATATGTTGTGGCTGTTGAAGTCTCCTAATATTATTCTAGGAGTAGGAATTTGTTCCAGTAGTCTGCTATATTCCTCGAGGTTGGTATTTTGATTCGGAGGTATATAAATGTTGCATACATGTAATATTTTTGGGGTGTGTAAAGGTGCGTATAGACTCTCCGAGGCTGCCTCGCGCGGCCGCCTCGCGAGCCGAGCCTCCACGGCAGAGTTCGTATGCGTTGGCTCGAGAGAGGCCGCCTCAACCCGAGCCGATCAGGTTGGATCGCATTAACTTACGCGCACAACAACAATCAAATCGCGAGGCTGCCTCGCCAGAGCCAGCCTCGCGAGGCAGCCTCGGAGAGTCTATACGCACCTTAAGGTTACCGCCACGGCTTCTATGTTTGTTGACAGTTCGATTTCTTCGGCCGCAAGAGTGTTTTTTACGTATATAGCAACTCCACCAGAGGCTTTTTCTTGGTCTGTTCTGTTTTTAAAGAAGCAGTTGAAGTTTTTTAACTTATTGGTATTGTTTTTAAAATGGGTTTCTTGCAAGCATAATAGTGTTGGTTGAATTTCTGACATTAAAAGTTTTAGCATTTCTAGATGGGTATAAAACCCAACATAACGAAATTAAATCGGTAATTTCCCAATAACTCGTATAATATTGTTTTACTACTTACCTAGCCATAAAGACAAGTTAAGAGAATCAACTGAATATTTAGAACATTCGTTTGTTTATATTTGTGCTTTTCGAACTGTCAGTTGATTGCACAGAATTTCTGTCGAATTTAGTCGTTGGTTATTTGTGGCATATCTGATGTTTTGAAGTATCGCCTTGGAGAGTCGCGGCGCTGTCTAATGTATAGTGACGTTAGTCACGGTCGGAAATTGTTAGATAATAAATATCGATGAGATGTGAGTGTCATGGAATTGTCTTTTGAATAGGAGACTTGGTTTATTATTAATAGGCTTTGTAATATATCGTTGGCTAAATACGCTTGATTTTATATAATAACCCGGTGGTTGGTTGTGTCGAGTTAATTCGTGAAAACTCTACTTGGAGTCACAGACAGTTCCACAAGTACGAAGTGAGGAGCGTAGGCGTGGCTGACAATTTGACATTCTGACAGATACCATTTCCGGTATTGCATTTTCTTGATCGAGGCGATAGTGTGACGTGCTTTACCTAATCAGGTAATTTATTTCCCATCATTGGTATTATTGATGAAAAGCATAGAAAATATAGTGGTAATTTGTTATTGATGTTGGAAAGTCCACATATTTTGCCAATATTTGGGATTAAATCACACTTTCACATTAGGGCAAAGGCCTATATGGTATAGGAACCCCAGGATCTCGCTTTAGCCCGCCCAAGATATACAGGGTTCTTTTGCTGTGGAATTGTTTTGCTTTGAAATTGCTATCTTGCTTTCACGCTGCTGTGTTGTCTTGACGCTGCTGTGCTGTTTTGCTTATTTCTGCTTGGTTTTATGCTGTTTTGATGGTGCATTGTTTCTATATTGTTTGACGCTGCTTGACACCGCTTGGTTGCTGATTTAGAATCAAACTATCCAAAAATATTTGAATTTAAAACATCTATAGAATTAGTTCGAAGTGAGATTACCAAGTAACTGTACTAAGCAACAAAGTTGTCTCTTTATGAAAATTATTTTTACAATTTTCATCCACCGAACTATTCCACAATTTTCTCACGTTCAATCCATTTTCAAATCATTCTGTACAATGGAAACCAATCAATACTGCGCATTCTGTTACACGTTTTTGTAAATAAATAAATTAACATATTTAACTGAAATTTTTGCGAACCATCTATACATTTATTTTATTTGAATGGAATCACGGAGTAGCAGGAAAGTAAATAAATATGTGGGTTGGTATTGTTTAATTCACTAAAACCGCATTTTAGATGTATAGACTAGAATATAGGGATGTAATTGGTGAATATTGCAATGTTTTATGAACTTAATATTGGCCAGAGTTGAAGATGCACTAAAATATAGTAGCAGGAATTGCATTTATTTAAAATAATGTTAAAGTGTTGATGAGAAGCAGGAATATTAACAATATAATATACAAACGCAGCACGAAAAATAACATCATTGATTACAGTAAGCTCTCAGTGACAGATTTATTTTAATTTTAAGGAACTCCCCACTCGTCGGGCAAAACTTGCCTTTCAGGAGCACAACGATGCACACCCTCCAACGACACTCTTAAGTGCTTTAGGTCACATTAAAACAGATATAGGCCTGCAGAAATAGAAAAAACGGTGTAACTAATTCGTTTCAGATAGCCACAGGTAAAAACAGGTGTATTTAGTTATAAGGAATATACCTCTGCGATACCTCCCAAATCAAATAAACAGAACATTGTTTAAACGTCACTTTTATGTGAAAAAATCATGAAATTTTGAGTTTTTTAAAAATTACAGTAAGACTGCAGTAGATAAATTTTTTTGAATGTTTCTGTTTACTAGGTATTCCAAACCGGTTAATTTAAGCCCCGGTTGATTTCATTTAATTGATTATTTATTTAAATAATTGCCGAAAACCATCGAAATTTTCGAAAATTTCAAGCATTTTTTACTCTGAAAGGAAAAATGCTAGACTCTTGAAACTTTGGTGGAATATGTGTCTCATTACCCTCAACTTACAAAAAAAATTTCGTTTCAAAATGTTTATTAGTTTTTGAGAAATTCTATTTGTTTATTAAAAAGGTCCCAAATGTTTAATGAAAAATTGACCTATTATTAACGTTATCAAAAATAATTCAACCACAGCTAATTTTTTTCGTCAAGTCGTCAATTTTACGAATCTGTTATGGGCGTATCGATTTTCAATATTTTTGACCGTCAAAATGGCGTTAACAACATTGCTACTTTTCGGAGCAGCGTTTTTTGCAAATAACTTTACAACAAATGAACGTATCTGCACAAATCTTTCATATTTGAGTTGCTGGTATTTTTCTACAAATTTATTAAAAAAAATTGTTGCTCTGGGACATGTAGGAGCCGAGATAATTTTTTAAATTGTTTAATGCGCCAAACGTTTATTTATTAATATTTATGGCCAAAATTGAAACTGGTTGTTAATAAGATCTTGAGTTTTGTGAATTCATCAGGTCCTATTGAAAACGGGCCCTTTTTGAGGTCAAAATATAATTTTTAATAATTAGTGATTTTAGAGCGTCTTCAATTTGTTTGGCTCAAGGGACAGGTGAATTTTTGATCAAACGAGTTTCAAATTGGGGTAGCGAGAAAAATTCGTCATATCTCCGTTATTTTCCGGCCAATTTCGACGTTTTTTTTTTTTATTTGGGGTAGCTCACGAAAATAATAACAATGGGCACATTTGCAATATCCAAACAATAAACAATTTTTTTTTTTTTATTTTTTCTTTTTTGGGCTTATGCAACTTATAATGTGCTAATGTATTAAATATAAATTTATAAGGATTATATAAGGGTAACAATGTATGCACAAACTATTTCTCCATCAAACAATATACGATGTTACAGCATTGTTACCATTATATAATCTTTATAAATTTATATTTAATACATTAGCACATTATAAGTTGCATAAGCCCAAAAAAGAAAAAATTAAAAAAAAATAATAATAATTGTTTATAACAATTATTTGTTTATTATTTAAAAACGAATAAAGATAGAAAATTCGATTGCGTTAAGGGCGCCATGTTTTGGGGTTGAAAAGTAGCGATTTTTAAATATCTAACCTAACCGTAATCTGATTGAAATGTAAAACAGTACACCTACGGGAGAGCCAGAGCTCGCTTTAATCGTTTTACACATTTAAGTTATAGTAAAATGGATCCAGTTAGTAAGTCACCAACTTATCCATATTAGGCCTGTAGAATTAGACGATGTGAACGGGAATCTGTAACTAATTCGTTTCAGATAGCCGTAGGTAAAAACAGGTGTATTTAGTTATAAGGAATATACCTCTGCGATTCCTCCCAAATCAAATAAACATAACATTGTTTAAAAGTCACTTTTATGTGAAAAAATCATGAAATTTGGAGTTTTTTAAAAATTGCAGTAAGACTGCAGTAGATTAATTTTTTTGAATGTTTCTGTTTACTAGGTAATGCCAAACCGGTTAATTTAAGCCCCGGTTGATTTCATTTCATTGATTATTTATTTAAATAATTGCCGAAAACCATCGAAATTTTCGAAAATTTCAAGCATTTTTGCAAATGTGCCCATTGTTATTATTTTCGTGAGCTACCCCAAATTAAAAAAAAAACGTCGAAATTGGCCGGAAAATAACGGAGATATGACGAATTTTTCTCGCTACCCCAATTTGAAACTCGTTTGATCAAAAATTCACCTGTCCCTTGAGCCAAACAAATTGAAGACGCTCTAAAATCACTAATTATTAAAAAATATATTTTGACCTCAAAAAATGGCCCGTTTTCAATAGGACTTGATGAATTCACAAAATTCAAGATCTTATTAACAACCAGTTTCAATTTTGGCCATAAATATTAATATAATATATAATAATTTAATAATAATAATATAATATAATAATATATGTTTATTCAATAAATAAACGTTTGGCGCATTAAACAATTTAAAAAAATATTTCGGCTCCTACATGTCCCAGAGCAACAATTTTTTTTATAAATTTGTAGAAAAATACCAGCAACTCAAATATAAAAGATTTGTGCAGATACGTTCATTTGTTGTAAAGTTATTTGCAAAAAACGCTGCTCCGAAAAGTAGCAATGTTGTTAACGCCATTTTGACGGTCAAAAATATTGAAAATCGATACGCCCATAACAGATTCGTAAAACTGACGTCTTGACGAAAAAAATGAGCTGTGGTTGAATTATTTTTGATTACGTTAATAGGTCAATTTTTCATTAAACATTTGGGACGTTTTAATAAACAAATAGAATTTCTCGAAAACTAATAAACATTTTGAAACGAAATTTCTTTTGTAAGTTGAGGGTAATGAGACACATATTCCACCAAAGTTTCAAGAGTCTAGCATTTTTCATTTCAGAGTAAAAAATGCTTGAAATTTTCGAAAATTTCGATGGTTTTCGGCAATTATTTAAATAAATAATCAATGAAATGAAATCAACCGGGGCTTAAATTAACCGGTTTGGAATTACCTAGTAAACAGAAACATTCAAAAAAATTTATCTACTGCAGTCTTACTGCAATTTTTAAAAAACTCCAAATTTCATTATTTTTTCACATAAAAGTGACTTTTAAACAATGTTATGTTTATTTGATTTGGGAGGAATCGCAGAGGTATATTCCTTATAACTAAATACACCTGTTTTTACCTACGGCTATCTGAAACGAATTAGTTACAGATTCCCGTTCACATCGTCTAATTCTACAGGCCTAATATGGATAAGTTGGTGACTTACTAACTGGATCCATTTTACTATAACTTAAATGTGTAAAACGATTAGAGCGAGTTCTGGCTCTCCCGTCCTGTTTTACATTTTAATTAGATTACGGTTAGGTTAGATATTTAAGAATCGCTACTTTTCAACCCCAAAACATGGCGCCCTTAACGCAATCGAATTTTGTATCTTTATTATCCGTTTTTAAAAGGTAAAGGCGATGCGTGTGCGAATCGTCACTTGTTTGTGACACGGTTCCGGGGTTGGAAACCACACGAGATCTCGTCAGACAGGCCTGAACGCGGCAAGTGTATTTGACGTGACCGTATTTTGTTTTTCGATTAACCGCACACAGGACCTTCCACGCGATATCCAATTTTACGCAGTTTCCATGACTTCTAGGTACGTGAAAAAAAAACAATTAAGAAAATGCTATACGAAACATTAGTTTGGTGGAATAGGACGTGTGCCTACAATTCAAGTAACTCAAGATGAAAGGGGCGGTAATCACCGCCTACCTAACAATTTACATATAAACAAACTTCAAAGCTTTAAGTAAACAAAGGCTGCCAACTCGCACACATTTGGCGTAAGGTTTCGCAAATATCAGGAGAAGCTCGTCTCTATTTAAATATTTGTCGGGTTTCTCCAATTACACTATTGTGTTTTTAGGGTCGTGACGTCACTGTTGACACTCGGCACGTGTGGATGCGTCGCGACGTTAATTTAAACGCGTGTTCGATTACGCTCTGTGTCCGCCCGAACGGAACACCGATCAGTGATTTTCAAAAGAGGCTTGATAAGCAATAGTATAACGTGGATAATTATATAATTAGGTATATAATGTGTACAGAGAGATAAAAAATAATCCAGTAACTGCGATTAGGTTTTTGCTTATCTCTATGTATATTAGAGTCTTGAGGAACAAACTCTTTTAAAATCTGCTTCTGAAAGTATTAAAAAACCTCCCCTGGAAATGTTTCCTAATGGAGCTACGGCTCCTATCAGATGCCACCCAAAATGTGGCTAAATATCATGAATGGAATAAATTAATTGTCAATTGTAATAATATTCTAATTAATCAATAGATTGTGTCGATGAGGAAAAAAATGTAAAAAAGTCTGCATTTAATATTTTAGCGATGTCTATCTAGTAAAACAAACTAAGCCCTGCCTGCCTGCCAGTGCATTAAAAGCGCATTAAGAGTGTCAAAACCAACACAAACATAAAAATCAAAACCCAAAAGATAGAAACACGGCAAAAAATGCGTGTGGTCGCCCGAAAGCCATTGTACAAAGTGTCAAACAAATATTTCCACTCAGATGATCTCTCATTCAGGGCAAAGCCACAGTCGGCTATGCACGTCAGTGCCTACTGGGATGACAACAGGGATTAAGTCGGCCTAGCCTACTGTGATACCCACCACCTGTCCCAGTATTTTGGATTAAAGGCGTATCATGGCCCGGCTCTAAAGCAGGGTTCTTGGTCGGACTAGCTGACGCAGGGGCTTCGACGGAGAGGGATAAAAAGACGGCGCTGGTTCGGAGTTAGGTAGCCGTGAAATGGATATTTTGTTGCGTTTGTGAGTTTGCAAGGGTGGGTTGATTATCGGGTTCGGGTCTGAATTCCGCACGGCTGACAAATGCTGCGTCTTTGTTTTACCTTCGTGATGTGTTCAACAGCCAACAGCAACTGTTTAATATTTGAAAAAATCAAACGTCCTTCGCTTAAATTAAAGTAAAGGGTTGCAAAAGCAACACATCAGTTTTATATACCATGGCACTTTTCTGTAATTTTTTACGAGTGTACAATTTAATAATAGCATCTGGATCGCTTGCAATTGTTTTTCCAAAGCATATTGGATTTTATAAATTATTTTTACATTAATTCGATAATCAGCGTGTTTTTTTTAAAAAAACAGTCTATTTTGGTGACACAGGTGAAAAGAGAATTATTTTCTCAAATTAATGGTGTAAATATCCAATATGGCGGCGATAAGAAAAAAAATTTGACTATCGTTGAGCAAAATCTAGAAGGCTTAGAAAATTTCTATCAACGCCATTCAATTGGTAGTGGTCAAAACTATATCCTTGCCTAATTTCATTAAATTCGCATGAATGGTATAGAAGATATTATTTTTTTGAAATCATGATTTTCAATTTTTTTGTAGAGAATAAAATAGCGCAACTTTTGTCTGATTTAACCGATTCTCTATATCTTATAGTTTCCGAGATACCAATGGTGGGCATCGAAAAATTTACCACCGTGTATACAAAATTAGTTTTACATACACAATATTAATATTATTAATACTGTAATAAATTATAGAAGATAGCTTGTCAACTATACAAGAACTTTAAACTTACATAAAACCACTTTCTCTACAAAATTGGTTTTGTGCAGTAATTTGATAGTAACATTAATTTAGATATCTCGCAAACTATACAAGAATCTTAAAATTATATTAAACTTTCTTGGTAGATAACTAAATACTCTAAATTATCAAATATACAAGAACCATAAAAGTACACTAAATATATTTTGTGTATAACTATAACTAAATTCTCTGCAAAATGGATGTGTATAATATTATTATTACTGTAATACATTATATTAAACAATTTTTGTGGGCAATTAACTCTGCAAAATTGGTTTCGTGCAATATTATTTTTACTGCAATATATAAATTCAAACATCTCGTAACTAAGAATACAAGAACCATACAATTACAGTAGAACTTTTCGTAGATAATTACATTCTTTATAAAAATCGGTTTTAACTCATCCCACCAACAACCAATACAAGAATCATAAAATCTGTAAACTTCTTTTGTAGATAACCAAATACTCTACAAAATTGGTTATATACAACATTACAACTCTATAAGAAACTTAAAGATCCATTAAACAATTTTTGAAAATAATTAGGTTCTCTATAAAATTAAATATATACAGTGTTACTATACTGTAATTAATTGGTTTAGTTATAACACCAACTATACATGAACCATAAAATTAAATTAAACCTTTTCTGTAGGTAGCCAAACTCTACAAAATTGGTTATATACAACATTATTATTAATACTGTAATAAATTATGTCAGATCTTGTCAACTAACTATACAAGAACAAAATAATTCGGATAGAACGTCAACCATAAAATTATATGAAACCTTTTTAATAGGTAAATTCTCCACTAAATTGGTTGTATACGTTTTTATTAATACTGTAATAAATGATATCAGTTATATGCGAGAACCGTAAAATTCCATTAAATTATTCTTTGTAGATAACTAAAATCTCTACAAAATTGGTTATATCATTATTATTAATATTACTGTAACGAATTGTTTATGTCACCAACTATACAAGAACCATACGGTTAAAGTTAACCATTTTTACGGATAATTAATTTCTCTTCAATTCTCTTGTGCAATATTGTTATTACAGAAAAGAATAAGTTCAAATATCTTGCTAACTATACACGAACCATACAATCACAGTAGAATTATTTCGTAGATAATTAAATTAGTTATACTATACAATATTATTAATACTGTAATAAATTGTAACGCATCCCAACTATACAAGAATTATAAAATTATATTAAATGTCTTTTGTATATAACAAATACTCTACAAAATTGGTTATATACAACATTAGTATTTAATACTACAATAAACTATATCAGATATCTCGAAAACTATACAGGTACCACTGGTACCAGATAATTACATAAGACCTGTTCTATATAACAAAAATTTCTACAAAACTGGTTATATATAATATTGTTATTATTACTGTATAAAATTGTATTGCTAACTCTACAAGAACCATAAAAATCCATTAAATCGATTTTGTGAATAATTAAATTCTCTATAAAATTGGTTATACACAATGTTTGTATACTGTAATAAATTGGTTTAGTTATAACACCAACTATACAAGAACCGTAAAATTGAATTAAACCTTTTTTGTAGGTAACCAATCTCTACAAAATTGGTTATATACAACATTAATATTAATACTGTAATAAATTACGTCAGGTCATATCAACTAACTATACAAGAACGAAAAAATTCGAATATAACGTCAACCATAAAATTATATGAAACCTTTTTTGTAGGTAAGTATTTACATTCTTCACAAAGTTGGTTGTATACGTTATTATTAATACTGTAATAAATTATATCAGTTATATGCGAGAACCGTAAAATTCCATTAAATTATTCTTTGTAGAGAACTAAAATCTGAAAAAAATTGGTTATATGTATATCATCATTATTATTATTACTGTAACAAATTGTATCATATGTCGCCGTCTATACACTAGAACCATAAGGTTAAAGTTAACCATTTTTGCGGATATTTAAATTCTCTTTAATTCTCTTGTGCAATACTATTATTACAGAAATAAATAAGTTCAAATATCTCGCTAACTATACAAGAACCATACAATCACAGTAGAAGTATTTTGAAGATAACTAAATTGGTTATACTATACATTACAATATTATTAATACTGTAATAAATTATAACACATCCCACCAACTATACAAGATAAATTTCATTAAATTACATTAAACTTCTTTTGTTTATAACTAAATACTCTACAAAATATTAGTAATTAATACTACAATTTATATCAGATATCTCGAAAACTGTACAAGTACCATATAATTACATAAGACCTGTTTTACAAATAACAAAATTTTCTACAAAATTGGTTATATGCAATATTGTTATTATTACTGTATAAAATTGTATTGCTAACTTTACAACAACCATAAAGATCCATCATAGTAAATAATTAAATTCTCTATTAATACTGTAATAAATTACGTCAGATCTTGTCAACTAACTATACAAGAATAAAAATATTGCATTAAACTTTTTTTGTTTGTACATAGCTTTTCTCTACGTAATTGGTTATGTACAAAATTATTTTATTATTATTGTAATAATATATGTCAGTTCTGTCGCCAACTATATACAAGAACCATAAAATTGCACTGTATATCATTTGATTTTTGTAGATAATTAAATTCTCTACAGAATTGGTTATGTACAATATTATTATTATTATTATTGTAATAAATTATGTCGGCTATGTAGCCAACTATACAAGAACCATACATTTGTCTTTTAATTTCTGTGGATAATTAAGTTCTCTACATAATTGGTTATCTACAATGTTACAAATTAGTTCATGTATAATGTTAACTATACAAAAACTGTAAAATTGCATTAAACTTTTTTGTAGAGAACTAAATTCTCTACATGGTTATATACATTATTAATAATGTATGTAATAAATTATGTCAGATATCTCGCCAACTATACACGAACCATAACATTGGTTAAATCTTTTTTGTAAATAACTATATTCTCTACGTAATTGGTTATATACAATATTATTATTGTTATTACTGTACTAAATTATTTTATATAATTATGTCGCGAACTATACAAAAACAAATTATATTGAACCATTTTTGTGGTTAACTAAATTCTCTACCAAATTGGTTTTGTGCAACATTATTATTACCGTAATAAATTAGTTCAGATGAATCACAAACTACAAGAATATCTCAATATTACGTAAGGTCTTTTTTTGAAAATTAAATTTCATGCAAAATTGGCATGTATATTGTATAAGTATTGTTATCTATTATTACTGCAATAAATTTATTCGGATATAACACCAACCATAAAATTTATGTGAAAGTTAAGTAAATTCTCTACAAAATTGGTCGTATACAACATTATTTTTAATACTGTAACAAATTATTTGTTGATCAGATATAATTACGCAAGAACCAGAAAATTCTCTACAAAATTGATTATATATTATTATTATTATAATTATTACTGTAACAAATTCTGTCATGCATGCCGCCAACGATAAAATGAAATTTAACCATTTTTGCGGATAATTAAATTGTCTTTAAAATTGGTTTTGTGCAATACTATTATTATTACTGATATTAACTAGTTCGAATGTCTCACAAACTATACAAAAATCATAATATTACTTTAAACCTTTTTTGTATATTCTCTACAAAATTGGTTATACCTATACAATATTGTTCTTATTATTACTGTAATAAATTGTACCTATCAAGTAGCCAACTGCACAAAAACCACACAATTGCATTCAACCGTTTTTGTGGGTAATTCAATTTTCTAAAAAATTGGTTTTGCACAATATTATTATTACTATAACCATACCATACAAGTTTCTCTACAGAAATGTATTAAATTAAAACTGGTTTTAACTTACGAATTACCAGAAAAAGAAGAAAAATATACTACCGGATGGGCCAAAAAATTTTGAATTCCATTCTTTTGCACTTTGCTCAAATGTTATGGGCAAACGTAAAAAGTGCAAAATTTTTTGTCCCACCCGGTATATATTTTATTTGCAAGTGTAACAAAGTAGCTATTTGCCTATTAGTACTGAGTAGCTCAAAATTTATCTTATCGAGCAAATACGTAAGGTAAGGACCGTGGTTTCAATTTTTCAATAATTTTGCGGCTTATGGGTATTTGTGTAAATGCGAAAATTATTTATAATCAATAGCTGGGTCTCTTTAAACCACTCACTAGATTTATGACAGGCAGATAACCACCATTCTATCTTTAATCAAAAAGAGGAAAGCAAGGTAACTTTCAAAATTTCGATATTTTGAAAAGAAGGGAACAAACGCCCAATTTCAACGGTTTCTTATATTTTTGGCGGCCATAATCCTATTAAAATGTAAATTTGCTAAATATAAGCACTCACACATACGAGTAATAAATATGAACACAGATCTCAACACGTGAGCATAAATAAAGTTTCTCTTATGGAAAATGTTTATGGATTTTTTAAATAAATGGCTTTATTTGAGCCATGACTCAATAATTATACATGCTGTTCCAAATATAATCTCTAGTTTTAAACTCTAGATGGAATACATTTTTACGAAGTTGTGTTCAAATTTGCTAAATACGAGCACTCATAAATTTACTAAATATGAATGCAAACATTTAAACACGTGAGTATAAGTCGAGTTTGTTCTACAGAAATTGCTTATGAGTTTCAAAACAAATGGGATCCTTAACCAAATATGAGTACTAGTCCAAATATGAGCATGAGCAAAAATATGAAAGTTGTTACATAAGTTTACAAAAATGTATTATGATTGATTTTTAGTATTAGTACTCGTACATATACACTATACACATATACTAAATATGAGTACAAATCTTCTATAATTATAGATGCTGCCTCGAATATAATCTAGATGAAATGCATTTGTACGTAATAGTGTTAAAATTTGCTGAATACGAGCACTTATAAATTTACTAAATATGAGCGCAAAAATCTTGACACGTGAGTATAAGTCAAGTTTCTTCTAAAAATTGCTTATGATATCCTTAACCAAAAATAAGAACTGTCACAAAAACTAATTACTAGGATGCATTTTTACATAAGTTTACATAAATTTCGCAAATAGTAATACTCACACACTAAATATGATCTTATGGTCTGAATATTAATAAGTCTCTTCTCCGGAAAATGCCTGATATAAAAAAATGGGATACGTTAACCAAATACGAGCACTAGCCAAATACGAGCTGTAGTTAGCAAGAATATATTTTTACATCATTTTGTTAAAAATATGACATATTCTAAGTATTCGAATACAGAAAGTTTAACATGTGAGTATAAATTAAGTTTCTCTTATGGAATGAACATGCTTAAGAATTTTCCAAATCAATGGCTTGCTTTAACCAAATATGAGCCATGCCACAAATATGGATGCTGCCCCGAATATAATCTCTAGTTATAAACGCTAGATGAAATAAATTTTTACGTAATTGTGTTAAAATTTGCTAAATACGAGCATTTATAAATTTACCAAATATGAACGCAAAATATCAACACGAGAGTATAAGTGAAGTTTCTTCTACGGAAAATGCTTATGAGTATCAAAGTAAGTGGGAGCCAAATACAAGCACTGGTCCAGATATCAGCACTGTCACAAATATACAGTAAGGTCCAAAAGTCAGTTACCCCCCTACTAACTTTTGAATGGTTTCAAATATTTTTTGGAATTTTAGGGGTTATAATCCCAGATAGATTTGCAATTGTTTGACGCTAAATAAAAAATTTGATATTCCAAAATGGCGTCTGGTCGCCATATTGGATATTTCTCTATTGTCGGACCAAGGTGTGTGACGCCTTAAATTAAAGGTCTATTCGTCCATAGTAACTTGCCCAAAATTCGAGGTAATCCGATGACGTATTACAAAATGGCAGCATTAAAACAAATTCGATGTTCACACAGCTTGCTTATTTATTTACCTGGTTTTTTGACATATTGATGCTTGACTATTAATCCCATGTAAGCTTTTGAATTGAACATAATAAAAATTATTTCAATAAAACAAGTAAAATCATGTTTGAAATAAAATTTTATATTATTAGAATTTTTCAAAATTAACTAACGGTGGGGTAAACAATTCTTAACTTTAAACGAACATTTTTATCTTAATCTTAAATTATAATAAATAGTACATTTGTTTACTATAATAAATGCTCGAAGTGCCTTCCATTTTGTTTACGACAACATCGAATCCTTTTTATGAATTATTCGCGAACTCTTCTGAGCGTTATACCATTAACACTTCTAGATAATAATATGTCAAAATTTTGTTAAGTAAGTTCTTCTAAATTTCTGACTTGGGTATGGTAAATTTGCGACTTTATGAAGCCCCAGAGAAAAAATCTAAGGGTGACAAGTCGGGAGATCACGCTGGCCACCCTATCGGACCTCCCCGACTATCCACCGATTCGGGAAACAATCGTCAAGATAATTTCTGACAGGTCCAAAGAAATTTAAAAAATCCTAATAAATAATTAAAAATTGCATTTTAAACATGATTTTACCTGTTTTATCGACAGAATTTTTAATATGTTCAATTCAAATGCTTACTGGGATTAATAATCGGGCATCATTATGTCAAAAAACCAGGCAAAGAAATGAGCACGCTGTGTTTTAATGCTGCCATTTTGTTATACGTCATCGGATTACCTCGAAATTTGGGCAAGTTACTATGGACAAATAGACCTTTAATTTAATGTGTCACACACCTTGGTCCGATAACAGAGAAATATCCAATATGGCGACCAGGCACCATTTTGGAATATCAAATTTTTTACTTAGCGTCAAACAATCGCAAATCTGTCTAGGAGTATAGCCCCTAAGACTCCAAAAAATATTTGAAACCATTCAAAAGTTAGTAGGGGGGTAACTGACTTTTGGACCTTACTGTATATGAGAACTAATTATTAGGAGAAATGTATTCTTATATAAGTTTATAATTTCCCAATACACTTTACTCAATTAGTCGGTAGGTGAGATGAATTGAAAGTAACTTAGTAGATATAGTAAAATTTATATATTTTAATACATGTGCAAGTTCCCTCTGTACAAAAGTCTATACATATAATATTCCCATATATTAATAAATCACTTCCGAATAGCCTGGCCAAAGCGTATTACCTCGTAACTATATATCCCTTACAATATTTTAATACATTCAATACATCCATTTATGCAGCCCGTATAATAGCATATGAAGTCGTAGGTATTAAGTTTCACGTATTCTTAACCACTTACCCGGAAAACTTTCTTTGAATTGCTGCGGCCGGAGCTGCTCATTTTAATCTTGTTTTGGAGGTGAGAAATGTTATTTAATCCCCGTACTAAAATAACAATGATATGGGCCTGTTTGTATATAAATACAACCGCATTATAAAGGGGAAAGGGCAGATGTTACGCCGCATCATATCTGACAGTAAATACTCTGACATGCAGGAGATGCATATTAGCCGTAAACGACGAGGAGAATACTAATTTTTTCAAAGAAGGAAATAATAGGCGTAACAAATGGTGTTGTGAATTATTCGTTCATCAAGTGAAACAAGATCTGGAGCTCTCGCAGGCCATACAATAGTTTTCTTTTACTAGTCCAGTACTGTTGTGGTATTGATCGTTCGTAATAATGAAGCACTGTAAGAGTTGCAAAAAAAAGTTAAACATTTTTTATACAGATTTTCCAAAGGATGCAATAAATAATGTTAAACCATTAAAAACAATTACCGACGCTATCGCAGTATTAAGAAAAGAAGTATATTGACAGAAATTATTTTTTTATTGATTCTGTTAAAGCAAAGCCTTCCTTAGATTCTAGGACACTTCATTTAGTCAAAATCGTTTTCGCTATGTATAATTTTTATTATCATTCCTGCTGCTAGCTACTACCATTTAAGGTACGGAGGAAGGAAAATCCTCTCCTACCGCAACACGATCCAATTTTTCACTATCTCAGTAAGTGTCAAGATATAACATTTCGGACACGTGTCCGTATCTCACTATAAATGATAATAACCTCAAACGATGACGCTCCAGCAGCGGGGCGGCGACCGTTTGATAACATAAAAAAACTATCATATTACATTTATGTGTATACATCCATAGATTTGTACCCTATTGTGTGAATTAGGGTGAGACAAAGTGTCGTTGGGGGTGTTAAGATATTTACTTTTATTGCGCCTGATCTGGTTTGAGAATGAGTGTATTAGTTGTCGTATATCGAAAACAATTATTTGTTTTAAATGTAGTATTTATATATTTTTACTATAATAAATTAATTCAATTTTCTCTATAAAATTAATCGTATACAATATTAATTCTGTAACAAATTAGTTCAGTTATCTCACAAACTATACACAAGATACCGTATGAGAACTTTTTTGTAGATATTTAAATTCTCTATAAAATTAGTTGTATACAATATTATTTAGGATTACTATGATTAGTTAATTCAATTTTCTTACAAACTATACAAAAAACCGCAAAATTATATAAGACCTTTTTTGTAATTAATTAATTGGTTTTATTACAATTTTGTTTTTATTATTATTGTAGTACATTAATTCAGTCATCTCACAATTTTTTCAAGATAATGTAAAATTACATAAGATTTTTTTGTAATGCTCTACAAAATTTATTGTATACAATAATATTAATTCAAACTATAATAAATTAATTCAATTTTCTCTACAAAATTGATCGTATACAATATTAATTCTGTAGCAAATTAGTTCAGTTAGCTCACCAACTATACAAGACACTGTAAAATTGTATGAGAACTTTTTTATGGATATTTAAATTCTTTATAAAATTAGTATTATGCAATATTATTTATTATTACTGTAATAAATTAATTCAATTTTCTTACAAACTATACAAAAAACCGCAAAATTATATAAGACCTTTTTTGTAATTAATTAATTGGTTTTATTACAATTTTGTTTTTATTATTATTCTAGTACATTAATTCAGTCATCTCACAATTTTTTCAAGATAATGTAAAATTACATAAGATTTTTTTGTAATGCTCTACAAAATTTATTGTATACAATAATATTAATTCATACTATAATAAATTAATTCAATTTTCTCTACAAAATTGATCGTATACAATATTAATTCTGTAGCAAATTAGTTCAGTTAGCTCACCAACTATACAAGACACTGTAAAATTGTATGAGAACTTTTTTATGGATATTTAAATTCTTTATAAAATTAGTATTATGCAATATTATTTATTATTACTGTAATAAATTAATTCAATTTTCTTACAAACTATACAAAAAACCGCAAAATTATATAAGACCTTTTTTGTAATTAATTAATTGGTTTTATTACAATTTTGTTTTTATTATTATTGTAGTACATTAATTCAGTCATCTCACAATTTTTTCAAGATAATGTAAAATTACATAAGATTTTTTTGTAATGCTCTACAAAATTTATTGTATACAATAATATTAATTCATACTATAATAAATTAATTCAATTTTCTCTACAAAATTGATCGTATACAATATTAATTCTGTAGCAAATTATTTCAGTTAGCTCACCAACTATACAGGACACTGTAAAATTGTATGAGAACTTTATTATGGATATTTAAATTCTTTATAAAATTAGTATTATGCAATATTATTTATTATTACTGTAATAAATTAATTCAATTTTCTTACAAACTATACAAAAAACCGCAAAATTATATAAGACCTTTATTGTAATTAAATAATTGGTTTTATACCATTTTGTTTTTATTATTGTAATACATTAATTCAGTCATCTAACAATTTTTTCAAGATAATGTAAAATTACATAAGATTTTTTGTAATGCTCTACAAAACTTATTGTATACAATAATATTAATTCATACTATAATAAATTACTTCAATTTTCTCTACAAAATTGATCGTATACAATATTAATTCTGTAGCAACTTAGTTCAGTTGTCTCACTAACTATACAAGACAATAAAATTATGAGAACCTTTTTGTAGATATTTATATTCTCTATATATTCTCTTGGTAGTACTTATACAATATTATTTATTATTGCTGTAATAAAATAATTCAATTTTCTCACAAACTATACAAGAAACCACAAAATTATATAAGAGCTTTTTTGTAATTAACAAAATAGGTTATATACAATTTTGTTTATTATTATTGTAATATATTAATTCAATCATCTCATAATTTGTACAAGATACTGAAAAAATTACATAAGATCTTTTTTGTAAATAATTAATGCCCTAAAAAAATTATTATATACCTACAGTAATATTTATTTTTACTACAATAAATTAATTCAGTTTTTTCTACATAATTAATCGTATACAATATTAATTCTGTAATTAATAAGTTAGTTCAGTTATCTCACAAACTATAGATGATATTGTAAAATTATACGAGAACTTTCTTGTAGATATTTAAATTCTCTATAAGATTGGTGGTATACAATAGTATTTATTATTACTGTAATAAATTAATTCAGTTTACTCACAAACTATACAAGAAACCGTAAAACTATATAAGACTTTTTTGTAATTAACGAAATTGGTTATATGCAATTTAAAATTTTAAAATTTAATGTAAAATTATATGAGAATTTTTTGTAGATATTTAAATTCTCTATAAAATTGGTCTTATACAATATAATTTATCATATTGACAAGAAAAAGAATAATTCTCACAAAATTATTTATTATTACTATAAGAAATTAATTCAATTTTCTCACAAACTACAAGAAACCACAAAATTATATGAGAGCTTTTTTGTAATTAACAAAATTGGCTTTATACAATTTTTTTTATTATCATTGTAATAATCATTCAGTCATCTCACAATTTGTACGAGATACTATAAAATTATATAAGATCTTTTTTGTAAATAATTAATGCTTTTGAAAATTTACTGTATGCAATAATATTTATATTGTATACTATATTAAATTAATTCAATTTTCTCTACAAAATTGATTGCATACAATATTAATTCTGTAACAAATTAGTTCAATTATCTAATAAACTATATACAAGACATTGTAAAATTATATGAGAACTTTTTTGTACATATTTAAATTCTCTATAAAATTGGTCCTATACAATATTATTTATTATTACTGTAAAAAATTAATTCAATTTTCTCACAAACTACAAGAAACCACAAAATTATATGAAAGCTCTTTTGTAATTAACAAAATTTTTTTTATACAATTTTGTTTATTATTATTGTAATATATTAATTCAGTCATCACACAATTTGTACAAGATACTTTTGAAAATAATTAATGTTCTACAAAATTAATTTTATACAATATCATTTATTTTTACTATATAAAATTAATTCAATAATCTCTACAAAATTGATCGTATACGCTATTTATAATAAATTAATTCAGTTATCTTACAAACTATACAAATACTGTATAATTATATGAGAACTTTTTTCTAAATATTTAAATTCTCTATAAAATTGACAGTATACAATAATATTTATTATTGTATATAAGACCTTCTCTGTAATTAACAAATTGGTTATAGTATACAATATATAGTCATTCCCAATTTGTACAAGATACTATAAAATTATATTATAACAAGTTCTTTTTTTGTAAATAATTAATGCTCTACAAGATGCATTGTAAATAATAATATTATTTATTTTTACTGTAATAAATTAATTCAATTTTCTCTACTAAATTGATTATATACAATAAGTATTATTTCTGTAACAAATTAGTTCAGTTGTCAACCAACTATACAAGACACTGTAAAATTGTAAAAGAACTTTTTTGTAAATCTTTTAATTCTCTATAAAAATTAGTCTTATACAATATTATTTATTATTTTATTACGGTAAGAAATTAATTCAATTTTCTCACAAACTACAAGAGTCCACAAAATTATATAAGACCTTTTTTGTAATTAACAAAATTGGTAATATACAATCTTGTTTATTATTATTGTAATGCATTCTTTCAGTCATCTAACAACAATACTGTAAAATTGTGTAAGATCTTTTTTGTAAATAACTAATGCCTTACAAAATTTAATATATGCAATAATATTTATTTGTAGTGTAATAAATTAATCCAATTTTCTCTACAAAATTGATCGTATACAATATTAATTCTGTAATAAGTTAGTTCAGTTATCTCACAAACTATACAAGATATTGTAAAATTATATGAGAACTTTTTTGTAAATATTTAAATTCTCTATAAAGTTGGTCGTATTAAATATTATTTATTATTATTGTAATAAATTAATTCAATTTTCTCACAAACTATACAAGAAACCGCGTTTATTATTTTTGTAATACATAATTTAGTAATCTAACAATTCATACAAGGAACTATAAAATTACATAAAATATTTTTTTGTAAATAATTAATACTTTACAAAATTCATTGTATACAATATATACTATTTATTTTTACTGTAATAAATTGGTCGTATACAAAATTGGTCGAATACAATATTAATTCTGTAATAAGTTAGTTAGTTGTATACAGTAAATTAGTTCAAATATCTGACAAACTATACAAAATATAAAATTTATATAAATCCCAAAACATTTTTTGGAAAGGAGTGCTAAACTGATACAGCTGTACCCCGTCCAACATTGTAAGACAAGTAGCAAAAATTTATATTGCCTTCCTTTGTTCCAAGACAAAAAACTCAAACATCTTGTATGTTTATAATATACAACTTGAAACTATTTATTTTGTAGATATCTTAATGTATAGGCCCGTCCCAAAAAAATAAATCATCCGACACTCCACACCAATCGCCCGCCACAAATCACGATATTTAACATTACATTCCAACCCCTTCCCGATTGTAATATACAATTCGGTCGACATGACACGCTGAAGGTAATTATTCAAGTTTACACAGAAAAGCCATATCGTTTTTCTTGTTTTAATCCGTTAATACTCAACTGAAATAGGCCTGATTTAGGTGTTGGTCATTTAATGCCCATACTAAATGCCTCAGATTATTTTAATTGCCCAATAAATACCGGGAGTCATTAAAAATACATGTGTTGACCATTATATTGGATTAAACAAACAAATCTCTTATGGCCTTCTGGTGTGTAGACTATTTACACGAAACAACATTAAATTATACGCATTTTGTCAATATTTATGAGGTTATATAATACGTTTTTAGGGACTTGAATTTTATGACGGAACATAATTTTTTTTTGTTCTCGAATATAACAGAGATGTTGCATCTTTTACAACTTGTGGGAAGTGGTCATACATTTTTATTGGAGAAAAAAAAGTGTCGAACGAATTTTCAACAATTAAATATATGACGAATCCCAATTATGTTTGTAGCTCACGTTGGACGATTTTAATTCACCACCGATGTGGAGATATACTTTATTATTATTCATTAATTCTGGGAATCACGCCAAATTCTAAAAAATAAATAGAAATAAGAAAATTGCCAAAATATGTCAAGATAAAAGTGTAGTATCAAAGGCAAACCTCAACAGTTTGCCCCAGAAAACCACTGTATATAGTTCTAAATGAATATAAATACAATATTGTTATCTAAAATTCGTATCAGTGGTTTTCTAGTATTTTACACTAGAAAATATAATAACAAAATGTATATTATATAATATATAGATATATATATATTTATATGATATGTAAAAAACAATTATAGAACAATAACTTATCTTAACAGAACGTTTCGAACCAAAGTCTAGGTCCTTTTTCAACTGTGATTACAAAAAATTATTTGTCAAAAAAGATCACTTTGACACTTGACACTGATTAGTAATTAATGCATAGATCACTAGATAAAGAATTCTAATTTATTTTGATATTTCCGTCGCGTACTTCTTTTTGGAGAATCGGTAGCCAGACTTCGTCTAGTAACACTGAACTAGTAGAGACGCAGTCGGTACTGTTTAGTTGAATACAGGCACTCTCTTTAAGTTTTCGATTATTACAATGTGTCTCCGTTTGAATTATTTTTGCCTGTGTCCAACTAAATCTGTGGCCATTACTCCAAGCATGTTGTGCCAGTGTAGATTTATCAACTTGGTAATTTTTAACGTTATTTTTGTGTTCAGATATTCTAACTTCTAATGGTCTAGACGTCTCACCTATTATAGCTTTCCACACTCGCATGGAATGCTATAAATACAATTTTTAGATTTTTGAACACTGTTAAAAGGTTTGGTTTTTGTTAAGAATGATCTGATGGTATTGCAAGTTTTAAAGGTGGTTCTTATATTGAACTTATTACCAAGTCGTCTAAGTCTATCAAGAAATCATTTCTTGAAATTGAGAATAGACAAAATCAGCAACAACAGAGAATTTTGAGAGAACAACCGGTAACCACAATTACCATTCCATATATTTTTGGTTTTTCTGATAGACTTAGACGACTTGGTAATAAGTTCAATATAAGAACCACCTTTAAAACTTGCAATACCATCAGATCATTCTTAACAAAAACCAAACCTTTTAACAGTGTTCAAAAATCTAAAAATTGTATTTATAGCATTCCATGCGAGTGTGGAAAGCTATATATAGGTGAGACGTCTAGACCATTAGAAGTTAGAATATCTGAACACAAAAATAACGTTAAAAATTACCAAGTTGATAAATCTACACTGGCACAACATGCTTGGAGTAATGGCCACAGATTTAGTTGGACACAGGCAAAAATAATTCAAACGGAGACACATTGTAATAAACGAAAACTTAAAGAGAGTGCCTGTATTCAACTAAACAGTACCGACTGCGTCTCTACTAGTTCAGTGTTACTAGACGGAAGTCTGGCTACCGATTCTCCAAAAAGAAGTACGTGACGGAAATATCAAAATAAATTAGAATTCTTTATCTAGTGATCTATGCATTAATTACTAATCAGTGTCAAGTGTCAAAGTGATCTTTTTTGACAAATAATTTTTTGTAATCACAGTTGAAAAAGGACCTAGACTTTGGTTCGAAACGTTCTGTTAAGATAAGTTATTGTTCTATAATTGTTTTTACATATCATATAAATATATATATATCTATATATTATATAATATACATTTTGTTATTATATTTTCTAGTGTAAAATACTAGAAAACCACTGATACGAATTTTAGATAACAATATTGTATTTATATTCATTTAGAACTATATACAGTGGTTTTCTGGGGCAATCTGTTGAGGTTTGCCTTTGATACTACACTTTTATCTTGACATATTTTGGCAAATTTCTTATTTCTATTTATTTTTTAGAATTTGGCGTGATTCCCAGAATTAAGTTCAATGAATATTAACTATCCGCCACAAATAAACTACAAACAATATATACATTATTATTAGTCTCATTAAATATAATATTTTAAAGATTTTAAACGGTTTATCCTAGTGCTTTGTATTTTATGTAGTAACATCGGGTTAATCCTACTGGATGTACGCTAAAATGATTCTAGATCGCTTAAACGGATTAAGTATAATGCCAGCGCATAAACTCGCATTGATAGTATTCATGGCGATAAAATTTTGATCAAATTATCGAGCATAAAACAGTTTATTATTTGGCAAAGATCGAAATTGATTTCAGTAATATGATGACCTGAAAACAAATACTCTGAAAGAAATATGTGAATATTATGCAAAATATTGAATCGATATGAAACTAAAAACTTTCCGTCCCCCTTAATTATAAACTCAACTAGGACCTGGTGTTGCAAGTTCATACCATTTCTAATAAAAAACTCGATCAAAACTAATTCCACGCGAATTTCATCTACAATGGAATGATTTGGAGCCAGTTAAATCACAATGAACATCACGGAGGAATTCTTATGGGTACATTAGTCAAGTAAATGGGTATTTATAAATAGGGTAGAGGGTAGTTTCATCTCCCTTACAAGTTGTTATCAGGTGCCTTGCGGAGCGCGTTCAGTCATGACCACTGTTTCCAATTATTTACACAATACACAACACCCCTGCCGGGCCATTGTCTCCCCCTGCTCGGTTTGCCTCCCCCTGAGTGCGCTCGCAGCCAAAATCTACCCCTGGATTGATAAAAAATACATGTTCGTATTGTACTTTTATATATTTATGGGTTATCTATACGCCGAGTGCTTTCGTTTTTATCGAGCAGGCCAGGGGAATGGACACATTTCGATCCTGAAATAGAAGTTAATTTTAACGGAGTGAACGTTCACTGATGGTTGTATAATAACAACATAAAGAAATGGCGCAGAGCTAATTACGGATACTCAATTCGCGTTTTAACGTCCCGGGTTTGATTCCCGGCCTAGGCATAAGAATTCGAATTTGTTTGAGGAATAAACTGACCGCCAAAAAAAAAATCGGCCGCCGTAAGAATTTCACAAAAGCACTTACATATTCATTAATGTAACTTGGAATTGATATTTGGTTGCAGAACCATTCATTTTCGATATAGAATGCAACGATTAACTAAGAAAAATACAAATATAATTAAATTTAAATAAAAAAATAACAGAAACTTTTAAAAAAAATCTGGTAATTGTGAATAGCGTGTATGGCCTCCTCGAACCTGAATTACAACATTCATCCCAAAGATCTTTAATCACATTAAGGTCCGGACTGCATGCTGGCCAGTCAAATCTACGAATGCCGACTTCGTTCAAATTGGTGGCCGTTTTTTTTTTAACACCCACTTAAATTTTTTCTCACAATTAGATAATTTATTGTTCCAAAGCAACGGAAGTTTAAAATGTCTGAATACCATTTGTGAAGTAATTTTTTTAGATATTTAGAAATTTTTCTTAGATATTTTTGTTTAGACATTATTTCAATATCAGTCCCGTAATAGAAAATAATATTTATATTATTGACTTCTAAATGGCGGGCTATACAGTTTGATGAATTTTCTTTGGGTTATATTATACTGCGCCATAATAGCGCAAAGCGCAATATATCCCAGGTAGGACACTAATATTGGGCCGATATTGATTTAATATTGTTAAAATGTTGGCACAATGTAAAAAAGACAATATTGGACCAATGAAAAATGTGAACATTTCGCTATATTGAATCAATAATGGTTAAACTTTATTGGGACATATTTAAAAACTATATTGTATAATACTTAATTCAAATATAAACCAATCTTTAAAATTAAATATTGACCCAATATTTAATATACAACTTGGGCTTATTAGCCCAAAGTAGTAAAACTATATTGGCAACATATTAAATTTAAATATTGACAAACTTAAAATAGTCAATATTGAACCAATAAATATTGTGAATATTTCACTATACTGGCTCAACCTTGTTTAAGCAATGTTCAGAAATCTTGTTTAAACATATTGTATAATAACGTATTTAAACATAATTTAAAATTTGAAATTATACATCGGTTCAACTTCAACATTGGGCCAATATTGGTTTGATGTTGTTAAATAGTTGACGTAATGTAAAAAAGATAATATTGTACCAATTAAAAATGTGATCGCTATACAATATTACAATACATAAAATGCAAATGTTTTCGTCAAAAACCCCTCAAATTCTTAATAAATAAGAATTCAAATCCAAACTGTGACATACTGGACAATATGTCCAATCGAACGCTGAGTTACAAGACACTCTGCTTGGCCGCATTTTGTATAAATTATTATACAATGATTACACATATTACCACAAAATGCTAGGACTGACTGATTGCAGCAAACACCAGCTAAAAGAATTATTTTCAATAAGGATCCTGATGTTCTAAGGTCTTTTGAGGTCTTATTTAGACCGCAAAATGCAAAGATCGCCATCTACCGATGACTACTGCAATCAATTAGTTGAATTTAGCTCCGGCGGCGTAAGGCAATAATGGATTATTGTACCTATATATAAATAAACAAGATATTAATTTGAAATTTCTTATTATCGAAGGTTATATATAATAACTGGTACACTTATTATCGACAATTCTTTTGAAATGTTACGAATTCCGACAATAATTAAAATATGAGTGCTTAGGCACGAGCTATAGTGGTTTTCAAAAATTGGACCGGAGATGAGTTAATAACATTTAATAAGTCATACAGCTATAGACAATAACAATGTGTTATTTAAAAAAATTGTAATTGGCTGACAGATATTTGAAAGAATCGACATTACAACGGTATAGTGTACATTGATAAATAAAAGACTGAAATTACATAAAATATATCAATATTGGAAAAATCGTTGTTTAATATGAAAAAATATTGTTTAAACCATATTGGTTGGAAGTAACATCGTCAATATAGGGTCAATTTAAATTTCATTATATTTTAAAACCAATATTTATAGTCAAAAATCAATTTTGGTTGTATAAATGTGTAATAACCAATGTAGGTTAAATATTGTTTTTCCAATATTGTAAATCTATTTTAATGGATATATATTGGTTAAGCAATATAGATTACAATTAACATTCTAATATAGGTTAAATATTGATTTGCAATTATTGTAAAACCAATATTTTTTTTATGTATATAACTTGGTTAAGCTTTCAAGGAACATTACCAATGTAGGTTAAATATGGTTTTTCCAATATTGTACGTCTAATATTTATTTGTATGGATATAAGTATATTGGTTGAGCAAAATTGTCTACAAAGAACATTACTAATGTAAGTTAATATTGATTTTCCAATATTATAAAACCAATATTTATTTTTAAGCAATATAGCTTCCGAGAAACATGTTAAATGTTAAATGTGTTTTTTTCAATATTGTAAATCTAATATTTATTTGTATGGATTTATATTGGTTGAGCAATATAGCCTACAAATAACATTACCGCAATGTAGATTAAATATTGTTTTTGCAATATTGTAAAACTAATATTTATCCACGTTTATCAATATTATTTTGATATATCTAAGTTGAAAATAGCTAAAATAATATTGTATCAATATTGAATTACATATTTTAAATCGATATTTATTAATATCAATACAATATATTTTTTTCGATTTCAATGTATCTATATTGCCCAATATAAAATCGTGGTCCAGCCAATATTATGTTCTACCTGGGATACGATATCAGGTAATCATAAAATACAGTTGGTGACCACACAATTAACAAAAAGTGTGAATCGAGATGATAAAATATTGGGTTTTAAGAGATATATAAACACAACATTTTAATACAAATTGGACATCATTATTACTGAATTTCTAACTTAGACAATGATTTTATTTAAATATTCACCTTTTTGCCGTCATTTGACCGAAATTTTGAAGCCGCCATTTTGAAAAACAAAGTTTGGGCAGCAAAACTAAATTCAGCGTACCAAAATCCTTTAGTGTATCAAATTCTGTTAATTTTTGTCAAAAATTGTGATAGATAGGTGATAGATTTTTGACGCCTATTTTTACAAAAGGCATCACTATCCGCCGACTCAGACAGAAGAACGATCCGAATACCTTTTAGGTTAAAAGTTTTTATTTTATTATTATATTATTATTTAGAAATAATTATATCATTATTTTATCTATTTTGAAATACCGACGTACCTTATTTTTTAGTAATATGTATTTGAAATGGCGAAAAGCTTTGTACACATTATTCTATTTATCGCACAGTTAAACCTAATGTACCCAAAGAAAATTTCTCAAACTGTATATTGTTGCAACATAATATTGAGTGAAGATTTTTACAATTCTCTTTCTTTGCTTGAGATGCATTGTTTATAAATGACTTTTATGAAACTTAAATAAGTTTGTTTATAAACAATGAGTCACAAAAAAGAGAGTAGAGTAGATTGCAAAGGGACGTGAAGATATAGGAGGCATATTAATTATAGCAAAAAGTAAAATATTACCCATTCCTTATGAATCACCCTGTATAGGGTGTTCCATTTAAAAAACACAAGTTTTGTGTATATTTTGACAATTGACAGTCTTTTACTTTTTCTGATAACAAAAAAAACTTGGTAAGCGACCCTGCAATTTGGTTTTTGGTTCATAGTAATAACTTAAAAAAAAAAGTTATACCAAATCAAAATATCCTCCAAGTTATACCAAATCAAAATATCCTCCAATAATCTTTCCAAGTTGCCTTGCAGAAATTGCAAATAAACTTGACAAGTAACACGTCCTTCGAAAAAGTATGGTCTTACACATAATCTCCAAACATTCAACGACCATCTTGTTTGGCTATGTGTTCATGATCGATAAGGATTGATTGTGTCGTAATAATGAAAATTGTGACGATTAATTTCCGTTTTTATGAAAAGCTCAAAAGCTGCTAAAACAAAGTCAAGGAAATTTTTTTGTTGTCCTATTTTTTGTTGTGCCCATTGACAACACTGCATTCGATTTTCATATTCCTATCCAGTCAGTTTCTGCGTTAGTTGAACGTGGTGGGGATAAAGTTTTCGTAGCATTCGATAGACTGAATGTCGCTTTATTTCGTGTTCTCTTGCCAATTCTCTTATACTCCTATGAGGATCAGTATGACTGTTTCGTTTTCTTCATTTAGTAAGTACATTTTTTGTTCGTTTCTTTGTCTCATGTTCCACATTTTCCGTATTATTAAATCGCTCCACCAACCTCTTAAATGATTTTTTATAGGGCTGTCTTCTTTCCGGATATCGCCGCATAGAAATTCGCTTTGCCAGCAAAAAATTCTCATCATTGGCACCCAAAACATAAACCATATCGACTATTTCTTCTCTTGAAAAATTCATTATGTCCAAAATTTGATCAAAATTAAAAAACATTGATATTTTGCTTGAAAAAATGTTTAAGTCCGAAAATATAATTTTATAATATCGATTATCGTTCGTTTTTAGCTGCAGAGTATTTCTTTCCTATTACAACCATTTTGGGTTTAATTTCAATTTTAGGAATACTTAGTTTTTTTTGTTTGTTATTAATTTGTGAAAAATTTGCTCCCAATATTAAAATTAAACTAAGAATGGATTGTAATATTTTATTTCTTATGAAAAACAAACTAAGGAAACACTCTGCAAGTAAAAACGAATGATATTTGATATTACAAAATTGTTCATACGTATTTTCGGATATTAAAATTTTTTTAAACAATATATCAACATTTTTTTATTTTGATGAAATTTTGACTTTTGGTTGTTGAACAATTCTGAACAACTTTCATTGGTAAAATTTTCTGACAAAAAAATACCTAATATGATTTCTTGATTTTTCCGCTTATTTTTGTACTGCAGGTGGCTTTGCATTAGTAGGAAGCGGACGGTTTTTGTTAATCCTAATGTGCTCTATCTTTCAGTGAAATTTGATTCAAATCGGATAAAAATGAAAAATGTTATAAGGGTGTTTCACTCTTAAGTGCGACACACGTAGATCTGAAAAATTATCAATACTTAAGAAAATGGCGGGTGCGGCGGTGACAGAAATTCCGCCAAACGTATTAGCGGAATAAAAGTTGCCAATTATAAAAACAAATGTTTGGCGTACATATTTTATGTGAGGAATGTGTCAAATATTTCCCTGCCCTGTGCCAATTCATAAAATACTTTTTTAAACGAGGCACAGCGTCGCCTCACGCCAGATTTTTACATTTTTAACCTCTGCAGCCTCTCAGTCTTATCTGCCATCCTGCTAACATTTCCTTTGACATATTTATATGATAATTCTGGGCAGACCAGTAAGTGTGTGTGTGTGTGTGTGTGTGTGCGTCTAACAGGGTAATGCGTGTACAAACGCGGACGTGCCCGCGTGTCGGGAGCGTGTTCGAGATTATACGGAACAATAGGCCGTATCTTGATCAGCGTAGGCCATGTGTGGACTTAAAGTGCATGGCATGCCTGCTACAGACAGCTACCAAGATTATCGGGGCCGTGTCAGCTTCGTTCAAGTCGAGTTGGCGAGATTCGCATGATGTTAATGTTGTGTGCCGAAGGTTGATGGATACCGTTCTGTAATTACGTCGTTTGATGGGACATGCTAAAAATGTGCGGCATATAGGAAGAAAGAATCACACCGAATTGATCGCTCGAGAGTATGGAAAACAGGAATTGATTATTTATTTCCTAGTCCACAATTATTATTATTATTATTATTTATGATGTGCAATTTATCATTCGACAGCATTTACATATAAATAGCGTTCAGAAGAAGCAACAATAAATAAATATCTTACAAACAGAATAAGCATGAATATTTAAGTAAATTCGTCATTGGAATTAACCAATAAAATATGTTGGTTGTGGATATTAAAATGAGATCACTCTAAATTTTCTTGATGGTAGAGTTTATATTGCAATAAATGTTTAAATCATCATCATCAATCTTATTCATAATATCGTAAGTAGAAATGACGAAAAAAATAGGTCTAAGATTTGAGCCATGAGGTAGACAAGATTTATCTACTGATTCAGTAGAAGTAAAAGTATGTCAAAGGCATTACTGAAGTGAATATAGATGACGTTATCTTACTGAGAAAAAACTGAAAGACACCACAAATAACTTTTAGACAATATTGCGTTATTTGATGTAATACCGTTTCAAAAACTTTGGAGAAGTTGCAAATAATCAATATTGGTTAATGATGAAAATGTTCAAACTGGTTAAACATGTTCATAGGCGGTCAAGGTGAATATCATGGACAATCATCTAGGACTTTAATTATAGATAAAATTATTAAATTATCGGGATAGATCAAACACCATACATCTTGGTCACCAGTAATGTTGTTCCAAAAAATATTGGATAGCAAAAGCCCAAGAACGGACCTTCACAGAACTTCGAAAGAAGCAAGGCATTTAGCTGATCTAATCTCTTTGCCTGCGATGTATGGTATTATGTTCATGGTCGATTGAATTGCAGAATAAATTCTGAGGAACCTATTTCGTCATATTTATTGGACGGAAATCTCAAATATGGACATTCACGCAACTCTGGGAAAAGTAAGAAATTCAACAGACGTAAAACCATCGTAAGCAATGTTTGTCTTACAAAATTCGATTGTAATATATATAGGAGTACTTATGAGGAACATATTATTTCATCATATTTATTGGACGTCAAATTATATCCAATCACTGATTTTACAAAATTCAATCAACCAAGGGTTTAAGAATCTTAGGTAAGATCTTTAAATCGTCAGGATAAACCAAAGACCATACGTCTAAATAGCAAAAGCACAAGAATGGACATTCCGGAAACTCTGGAAAAAGCAGGAAATTCAACACAATCAAAATTATTGTATGTAGTAATATTGCATTCTTTTTGACAGATTCGATTGGAACAATTATAGAAGTAATTCTGAGGAATTTATTTCATTGGACGTCAAATTGAATCTATCACTGATTCATCAAAATTATTCTGCAATTGTCGACAGTCAACAAAGCCTTTAAGAATTGTAGGCAAAATCTGTAAATCGCCAGGATAACCAAACACCATACGTCTTGATCACTAGTAATGTCATTTATAAATGCATTGAAGCACAAGGGCCCAAGAATGGAGCTTTGGGGAACTGCGGAAAAGCAAAAAATTCAGCAGTCCTAAAACCATTGCATGCAATTGTATTCCCTTTGACAGACTCGATTGGAGGAATGAGGGACCTATTTCGTCATATTTATTGGACGTCATATCAGATCTATCACTGATTCATCAAAATTATTCTGCAATTGTCGACAGTCAACAAAGCCTTTAAGAATTGTAGGCAAAATCTTTAAATCGCCAGGATAACCAAACACCATACGTCTTGATCACCAGTAATGTCATTTATAAATGTATTGAAGAGCAAGGGCCCAAGAAAGGACCTTTGGGGAACTCCGGAAAAGTAAAAAATTCAGCAGTCCCAAAACCATTGCATGCAATTGTATTCCTTTTGACAGACTCGATTGGAGGAATGAGGGACCTATTTCATCATATTTATTGGACGTCATATTAGATCTATCACTGATTCATCAAAATTATTCTGCAATTGTCGACAGTCAACAAAGCCTTTAAGAATTGTAGGCAAAATCTTTAAATCGCCAGGATAACCAAACACCATACGTCTTGATCACCAGTAATGTCATTTATAAATGTATTGAAGAGCAAGGGCCCAAGAAAGGACCTTTGGGGAACTCCGGAAAAGTAAGAAATTCAGCAGTCCTAAGACCATTACATGCAATTGTATTCCTTTTGACAGACTCGATTGGAGGAATGAGGGACCTATTTCGTCATATTTATTGGACGTCATATCAGATCTATCACTGATTCATCAAAATTATTCTGCAATTGTCGACAGTCGACAAAGCCTTTAAGAATTGTGGGCAAAATCTTTAAATCGCCAGGATAACCAAACACCATACGTTTTGTTCACCAGTAATGTCATTTATAAATGTATTGAAGAGCAAGGGCCCAAGGAAGGACCTTTGGGGAACTCCGGAAAAGTAAGGAATTCAGCAGTCCTAAAACCATTGCATGCAATTATATTCCTTTTGACAGACTCGATTGGAGGAATGAGGGACCTATTTCATCATATTTATTGGACGTCATATCAGATCTATCACTGATTCATCAAAATTATTCTGCAATTGTCGACAGTCAACAAAGCCTTTAAGAATTGTAGGCAAAATCTTTAAATCGCCAGGATAACCAAACACCATACGTCTTGCTCACCAGTAATGTCATTTATAAATGCATTGAAGCACAAGGGCCAAAGAATGGAGCTTTGGGGAACTGCGGAAAAGCAAAAAATTGAGGAGTCCTAAAACCATTGCATGCAATTGTATTCCTTTTGGCAGGTTCGATTGGAGGAATGAGTAACCTATTTCGTCATATTTATTGGACGTCATATTAAATCAATCACGGATTCATCAAAATTTTGCAACTATCGGCAATCAACCAAGCTTTTAAGAATATTAGACAAAAATCTTTATTTTCGTCAGAACAAAATAAAACATCTTAGGATTAGATCATCAGTAATGGCATTAAGCGACAAGAGTCCAAAAGCATACCTACTGAAAATTCTGGGAAAAGGAAGAAATTGGACGTTGCCGGATTCTATTGGTATAATTACAGGGGTAATTCTGAGGAACCCGTTCAATCATATTTATGGTATGTCAAATTAAATCAATCATTGATTCGTCAAAATTATTTTACAGCGATTGAAAATTATCCAAGCTTTTAAGAATCATAGACGAAATCTTCAAATCGTCAGGATAAACCAAACGTCAAGCGTCTTGATCATCAATCATGTCGTTTATAAATGCATTAAATAACAAGAGCCCAAGAGCGGACCCTTGAGGAACTCCGGAGGAAGCAAGGCATTTAACAAATCTAAACCCAATGCATGGGAAATATTGACTTCTGTTTGATAGATACGATTCAAATACAGGACTTACTACGATCAACCTATTTATTGGACGTTAAATTAAATTAGTTCAACACCAAACATACGATTTTTCCTGTAGCAGGTGGATGGGGGCTCTATATTTAGAAATAACGAATACTTACGTATTGTTCCAGTATTCTGGGATTGTATCCTGAAAAAATCTCAGTGGGACGATCGAAAATCGACCCATCAGGACTGTATAAAAGTTCCATGCACTTTTGCTACAGAGTGCGGAATAAAAAATATATTTCCCGTGTTATTTTCAGCAGGAAAATCCGGAAACTGACCCAAAAAGTGAAATTTCAATCAACCATCAACAAAACATGTGCAATAATATAGTCCTTTCATCCTATCAAAGGTTATTCAGCTTTTCCAGGTCGCATGAAAGAACATTTAAAAAGGGGTCCCCGGCTTAATAATTCGCCTGGTACCGTCCCGATAGTGTGTAAATGCGTGTCACGGGCAGATAGTGCGATTGACGTGCCCTCTCCTGCCGCTGCCGGCCCCGTCGCTGTCGGTCCTGGATCGCACGCGGCCTCCTAGATTAAACGCGTTAGTTCCGGAACAGGCCGATGTCGCGCTGCGTTGCACTCCCACCGCCCTCTACAGGGCGGCCCAAATAATCGCGACGAAATTGCCACTAAATGGAAGAACTTGTTGTAGTAATAATTTTATTTATTCCCAAAAATTACACGTAACGATACATAGTGAAAAATAAAAGTATCCTAAACAAAAAATACAATTTTTTATTTATATTTTTACACGCCCCTTAACTTTGTTACTTTTGGAAAAAGAAAAAAGACAGATGTTTTAGTTATTTTTGCGTAGGTTTTAAATACGATATCAAAAAAATAATTGAGAAACGCTAACACATTTAAAATACAAACTTGTGTTTTTTTGTATAGTAACAGTGCTATACCAGTCAAATTAACATTTTTTTTTTCGAAAAAGGAAAAAATTGTTAACAGAGCTTTGGCAGTTGTAAATGGTAAAGTGGGGTATAATAATCAAAAAAAAAAATCCATGCACTAGCAGGAATGTTCCGGGGGGGATTTGGGGGGGGGGGGGGTCAAAGGGGTCAATTGTGTATTATTGCGGTTTTCGGATAAAATTGAAGTCGGAGAGAAAAATATTTAATAGAAAAGTTGTAGATCGTCAAAAAATATACAACTTTTCTAGAAATCAATTTTTCACAATATATCCTCAAAATATCCGAGAAAAATGCGAAAAACTGGTTTTCCTGTATTTTATTTTTTATTTCTATCAAAAAAATTTAGTTTTGACGAAACTTGGTGGAAATATACCTTTTGGTCTTCTAAATATCCACAAATTTTTTCAGACCAAAAAATTCATAGGTTTCCGAGATATTCCGTTTTTTTGGAAAAAACATTTTTTTTTAAATGAAATTTGTCCTTCAGGAAATCATCGCATCGACTTGATTTAGGTCTTAATTTCTTCGTTTTTACTTATACTTTTTTAGTAAATGATAAAAAATAGTAGTCTCCATTTAAAAACACGCTCAAAAATCGAAAAAAAAAAATGACTTTCGCAAAAATCAATTTTGTATATGTTTATAATTTATTGAAATTTTTATATAATCTTATAAAACTGATTACACCATTATCGTCAAACCACTTTCCCAAACTTGAGGTAGTTCTCGTTAAGAATTCTATAGCTCTGTTGTAGTATCTACATTCTGTATAAATACAAAAATCATCTGCATATTGCACTATATTAAACTGTGGCTCGTTAATTTCATGTATATCTGCAGTATATAAATTAAACAAAACCGGGCCCAGTACAGAGCCCTGTGGAAGTCCTGAACTAATATGACGGGGTCCCATTAGTTGGTTATTGGCATCTCTGATAAAAACTAATATTTTTGTAAACATGTTAATTATTACATTTGTTACATTTCCAGGGATTTTAAATTTATGAGTCATTTTTTCTTGTAGAATACGTAAATCAACGGAATCGTATGCCCCTTGTATATCTGAAAATAGCACCATACGTCTTGATCACCACTAATGTCATTTATAAATGCTTTATATAGCAAGGGCCCAAGAATGGACATTTGGGGAATTCCAGAAAAGTAAGAAATTCAGCAGTCCTAAAACAAGTAGTGAATAATGGTGGTTAAAAGTAGTAATTAGTGTTATGGTTTAAGTGACTAATTATTATAAGTAATTAGTGAGTTAATGATTTAGTGTTAGTCTTGTTGCAATTATTCAGTCCACATTTGGGGTGTTTACTAATAGTGGAGGGAAATTAGAATTTTAAAGTGATGTAATCGGGAAGTTGAATTTTTTTTGTTTTTTGTTTTATACATGCAAATGAGTCGAAAACTGAAAAAATTAGCAAAATCGGGCTGAGGCTTCGCGCATAAAAGTGCATTTTTGATGCATTTCGAGTGCATCGCTGCACTATTTTTTAAATATCTCCGGCTCTATTGGTCGTAGAAAAATTAAAAAAAAACTGAAATACCCGTAAATGAATCGCCTATCAAACTGTTGGGGGTATAGTTCAATAAATATGCATCCTAACCTTAAAAAATTCAAGTTTCTCAGTTTATTTTTTGTTACTTACAATGCAATAAGTGGGGTAAAAATCTTCAAATATTTACGAAAATTGTAGAAAATATGTATTTTCATGCTGTAAATACGTGAAATATTTTTACGGTCACAATTGAACATTTTCGAAAAAAATTAAAACGCTTGCCATTTAATGCAAAATGGATGCTCTTTTCTCGCGGAGCCCCAGCCCGATTTATGCTAATTTTTTCGGTTTTCGACTCATTTGCATTTGCAATTATTTTGACTAATTTCCCTCCACTATAAGGGGTGTAAATATCAACGTTTAATAACTAAACTAATTTGTTAAGGCTGTGTCAACGTTAGTTAACCATTCGTTATAACCAGTGATAGTGGGAGGGAACGACCGATATTCGTATTAAGTCAATTAATCGCTATCACCACATCTGATTTAACTCTTGGCCGTTGAATTCAACGCAGGTCGTGGCAAACCCTTAATATATCGAAGTCTCGAAATCGATAGATTAACGGCAACTGTCGACAATGAATGCTTCCTCGTATACAGGCTTCGCAACGTCCTGAACTAAAGATACAACACTAGCTAAACACTTTGCACAATACACAATTCACTTCTGACACCTGCCCAGACAGGTCTTGCTCGTTCACTCTTCTTTGGCTTCAGCCGAATGGTCAAACCGACGCAATTGCGAGGGTCGTTAGCTATGGGGTCAACACAGATACTAGACTATTACTAGAACGCAATAAGAAGACATGGATAATAAATAAGTGTATATATTAAACAATCATCATAGTACATATAGAGCCTCACCTAGCAAGGTCTGCCACCATAACCACGATACCCCCACAAGGGGTCAGCGACCGCGACGGCCGCGCTTAAAGACGAGTGATCGATTGCCGAAAGAGAATTATTACATGGACGTGACTGGCAATTTAGTGAGTGGGTTTTATAGATTTACTGTTAGAATTAGACTAAAAATTTAAGGTAATATTCTCCAAAAGGGGTATATGCCGTTAGACGTCTGTGGATATTTCAGAAAGGGGAAATCTCTTCGAATGCTATCTCACAAGGCGGTCACCTGGTAATAATGGGGAAGTGCCCCGGTACCCGTGCGTACCGCACTGGGGCCTATCCTGGCTTGATTTAATCAAAAATGGCGGATTTCCATTTTGCGAGATCATTGGGAGGTCTCCCACTATATATATGGAAATGACCCGAGACCACTTCATGTCGCCACGTGGCGTCGCAAATTCCGCTATTTCCAAATTTTATTCAGTTCCTAAAATTTCAAAATGGTGCTATCAGACACGATCCCGGTAGAGACGATGACCAATGGGTAGGCGAGGCCAGCTCAACCATCCTTGGAAGCCGTAGGTCACGGACTCACTAGGAATTCCAGAACGCGAGGGTAGAGTGAACCTATGGGTCCGTAGATCAGTGCGACCACGAAGGTGGATCAGTCTATGATAGATCAGATCAAGAGCTACCGATCTACGGTAGATTCACTCTCGCGCCTTTGTGGAGTATTCCTGTGATCCGTTAGACCGGCTTATGAAGACGATTACCTGCGCTGTAATCATCATAATTAAAACCCCAGTCCGTCCATAGAGGATTCGGCACTGGCAGAGGATAATGCATATCCTTGGTCGTCTCTACATGCTGCATCGTGCCTGGATGCGTTCGTTCAAACATGAGATATGGGCCGAAAAAGATAAAGGGAATTTTGGAAACTGTACTGAAAATCGTCTTAAAAATTTTATAAAAAATCCTGATATGCATGGATTCACGCATATCAGGCAAAAAGAAGGAATTTTGGGTTTAGGAACTGACTTGAATTTCGACATATTTTTGATAAAAAAATGGTGTACATGGAACAGATGTTCCACATACACCATTCAAGCCTTAGCTTGTGTGCTTATGTCTAATTGGGATCTTTTGCTTAAAACTACTTTCACAGCATCTCCTGGGTTCGATAACATAAACACGTAGCAACAATATATCGTTGCACTTGCAGAATTTTATTTATTAAATGTGTAATGAATTGCCATAAGACTAGATATTATTTGTAAAACTTCTGCCATTGTTAGTATAACCCTAACGCTTTGTTTATTTTTAGTTCTTTAATAATACCATCATCATCTATTGCATTGAAAAATATAGGATTTTCATGCGTTTTATTTTTTTAATTGTTGAAGTTTTAGGTTTTACAATATTATCTGCTAGTTTTTTACCTATCTCTTAACGAAAACACAGCATACCAATTCTGATGTTCCACAAGGATCCGTCTTTTCGCCCACTCTGTTTCGCCTTCACATTAATGACTTACTCTTTGCTACAATCAACCTTGTGCAATTTGCTGGTGATAGTGATATCTTGAACCTCCAACAAATCAACTTAATTGACTCAGGCCTGCATATGGATTACAAAACGGCCTTTAATAGTAATAATAATAATAATAATAATAATAATAATAATAATATATTTTATCTACGCTCGTTATATAATGACAGTAATATGGCACTCATTTCAATGTCATAATGACGTTGTTTATGGCACTAGTGCGATATATATTTATCGCACGCATTTTATAATAAAAAGCACGTAAACCATCGGTTGCTAAGGGGATATTAACAAACGGCTATTGTTATTAACTTAATTATTACTTACTTGTAGATGCTGTGAAGTGTTGACAATAAATAATATTAATTGATTAGTAGCTTTTTATGTATAAAAAAATTAATAAGTCGAGTGTAGATACAATCTTGTATATTATACGTGCCATATCTGTAGTTTATAGCACTCGTCTGTTTACAAAACTCACCTTCGGTTCGTTTTGTAAACTTCAGACGCATGCTATAAAGTTCCTCATATGGGACTTAATAATATAAATAGCTATTATTATCTACGGTCCAAATTACAATAAATGGTGTTGAACTCTGTTCAAGACTAACTAAATCAATCTAGACATAACTATATCAGGCACAGTCTTGTCTAGGAACTCTTCTATATTTATGCGTAGGTTAATCATATGCAGTAATGTCATATGATACAAATATAGTCTTAGCTGTTGCTGCAGAAGCGCCACCTACACCTCGCAACCATTACTATCATGACGTTGCGCCTCTTCTTTAATATAAAGACTATTTGGAGGGATGCCTGCGTTTAACATGTTTAATATTTTTGCGCCGCTGGGTATCTTGCTACCCTTCTCTGTTTCGACGCGCACGTGTGTGGATGCCTGACACACGCGATTCTGCATGTTAAAATTAGGATGTTATTCAGGATATGTCAAAGTGTATAACAAGGATATACTGGCTAGTTTGGGGAACGTATTTGGTGCAAATTAGAAATATGAAAGTTTGCCATGGCCAGCAGGAAAAAAACTTATCGAGTATATTTGCGTACCGAACTACTTAAATTGTCTGATATACCGTCCAACAGATCATTATTTAAGAAACACTTTTTGGACGTACAATCCCGTCGTGTTCGTATGTTGCTGGCAGGATTTATTTCTCTGCGCTATCACCATAATATTAATAGTTCACACCGTGTTAAAGCCATTAGTGAAGAAATTCAATTAGACATCCAATAAATCAATCAATTACATTGGTTGAAACATATTAAACGATAATCTCCTCACAGTTAATTAATAACTTATTTTTTACTGGCGTAAACTAATAAGTTTGAATAAAAATAATTTACTGTAAATGGATTTTTAAATGAATTATATTAATAATAAACCGGCTGTCACGTGGAGCATTACTTATTAATCTGTAAACAGCACAGTGTACAGGGTGACCAAGAAGTTCTTCTTAGGTTTGGTAATATTGTTGCAATCAGTTAAAAAGGCCCAGAAGAATTCGGTGTTCTAAAAATACATGAAACGTGAACTGTTAGAGAAATAAATTGGTATCCACCAGCACAACTGAGCTCGATTTCTGTTTATCATAGAGATATGAGATACAGCACATTTTGTGCCTAATTTAAAAGTAAAGTAAAATTATATTAAAGAGCTTAATTTTTTTTTAATACTGTGAAAGCGTTTAAAGTCACCCCAGTTTACGGTTGGTGAATTCTGATTATGCCACCCTGTAAGTGCCTAATAGAAATATCAGTCAGTATATTGATAGCTACTTAAGTATTTATCCACTCCGACGTTCAATCATAATGAATTATTACCGTAATAATTTACTGTATTCTAACTAGTTTGATTAAATTAATAAAATTTATAACTGTGTCAAGTTGTACGTATTTTATTAGGTTCTGCGTACAAAAAGCGTCGCCTTTTATTTAGTTAGAGTAGAAAGTGTTTTACAGATATCTTTCTCTGGCTGTATTTTCGGGTCAATACTAACCGTATACCGTAAAATCCTTTCAGATGATTGTAATTTAGTTGGCAAAAAAACTGTTATGCAAATCCGCCACAAAAAATTTTGCCTTTTTCTCTGTTACTAATTTGTCGGTGTTTTAGGTCAGTTTGGGAATACCTGTACATTTTTCGACATCTAGCAAGGTTCTTTGTCTGCGTAGACGGTTAAATTGGATCAAATTGAAAAGAATACGCGAGCATGTTTGGTTGACGTCAGAGCTATTTGATGTGGTTAGATAAGTATTAATACCCTTGGATCGAGGCAACGTGTGTGACGACCTGAACAAAAATCAAGAAATTAGGTGTTTTATTTTTGGTGATAAGTACGGTACAGACTCTTAGAACGTACCAAATTACGACGATAACAAGATTAAAAGGCATACAACTTGTATAAACACATATTTTTTTCTTGGTATTTCCGATGGATTGTTAAAGCAATCTCCGAGTTATTTTTTCTGGTGTGTAAAACTAGTTAGACCCGTATGGGAATTTGTCCAGTCCGTTAAAACAGACAATCATCCCCCAGACCCCTGTACACTTTCTTCACTGCTGCCTACCCCGCCTGTCTTGGAAACAACCAAGAGAGAAAGCGCTGTTTCTTGCACTTTAAAATAAGAAACTGGCGTCCGAGACTCCGTTTCAGAAAGTTTTACAAAGCTGGAAAGTACTGTTTGGAGGTAACAAGATGCAAACAGCCCCATTTAGGTAAAAGAAGAGCGTCACAGTTTTGCGAAGTTATTGACTGCACAAATAGATAATGATAGGAATTTTCTCTTTAACCTCTTTTCTCCTGACGAGTATACGCTTTGTTTAAACTCAACTGTAAATCGTCTGATCTGTCGCTATTGATTACATGCCAATCTTCCACACAATCCACATCCAAACTCTTCAATTTCGAAAACTGTTTGACAGGTGAAATGATTTTGGAATTTCTTGTCCATCCATTACTCTTTGAAATGATGACGTTCCAACAAGACGAAGCCACTCCATATTGTGCACGGACTGTTAAAGGAGTTTTTGGATAAGATATTTCCTGTATAATGGATTGGACCAAGAGGTGCTACAGGAGTATATTCTTAGATATAATTGAACTCAATTTATTCCTTCTGAGCCATTTGAAGAGCCAGATCTATTCGGAACGGAACTGGAGTCTCTAGAAGACTTGGGACGTCCAACCAAGTCAGTAGTAAAAAATCATTAGTTACTAAAGATGTAACGAAGTGATTTTTTCAATCAAGAAATGTTCATTTTTTTGCTTTAAATATTACCGTCACTTGGGTACACCCTGCCGCTGTTTTAGTAAGTAAGTCATGTTCTAATTAAGTTATAAATGAGTTGTTAAAAAGTCCGCTGGTAAACAAGCAGTCAAGTAATTAATTGATTAATTTTCGGCAATCCCTCGTATAAGTAAAATCCGAGAATTATTATAAATAACGACCGAGTCGGAAATAAAAATCATTCATTACTAAAAGTGTTAATCCTTGCCCGTTTTAATTCGTTTCTTTTTGCGATATTGTATAGAAAGTGTAAGAAACTCATTTCCGGTTATATACATTCTGAAATGATGCGCCTAAATGCATAAGCCGCTGCACCTCTGCAAGTTACGCTGGATTGTGCATCCGAGTCCGTCGTTTAAAGTCGCTGACCGCCCCTCTTTTAACACGACATATAGCTACGTCAGAAAGGTGATAAAAATGCCAAATGGCACTCCAGTCGGAATCAGATCCGTTCGACCGCCAGCAATTGAAGATCAAACTGAAGCCGTAAATCTTTCCGTACCGCCGCTCCGAGTTTTTAATAGTAAATTTCTTTGAATATAAGAATTCAACGTAACCTGCTACATTCTGCAGGTACTGCCTTCAGTTAAGTATAGATATTGAGAGATCTAATTGTCCGTGAGTATCGCCGTATTTTGCTACCAAAGTAAACTAGACCTCATTAGTAATACCTCCGTTGGTCTTTTGTTTGCTAAAATATGCAACGGCTGCTGAGATTTGTTCGCTTGGGCCATCTTAAAAGCCTCCCTGCATAATAGGTTACCGGAAAACCTACGTGAAACCAAATAGTCATTATATGCATCAACTGCGTGGATCTGTTCACTTGGGCCATCCGTACAGGTGATCTGCATAGAGTTGACTCGAAAAAACTTACTTTACTCAATATAATCATTAACAAATAGCTCTACGTTTGTGGCAGTAGTTTGCCGCGTGTTTCAATATTTTGTCTAGCCTCAAATATCTATAGCTAACGGATTGCCCGCCGTTTATAATACATCCTAGTGGAAAGGTCCGTTTGCTTGTCGTACATAGTAATTCATTAATCCAACGTATCCGAAAATTCCGCCGTAAAAATCGCGTAAAGATTCTTGATTGCCAGCTTGACTTGTTTTTAATCAATTTTGAAATAGTTTTATACACACTCGACTGTACAGTCGTGGAGGTTTGAGAGTAAATTAATTTGTTCATTATTACTACTGAATAAACACGTTATTTTAAAGAGGTAAAATTCACGAGTTATTATTTCTGTCATTTATTTCTGATTAACCCGTTTGAGCAACATGATCGAAATCCATTAGATAGATCTCCAGCTCCGACCTCTGGCTATTCCGTATCTCAGCTGTTCCGCTATTCAGGGTTGTTCTCCCAATAGGAGAGCCAAATAAGTGTAGTTCTTTGCACTTAAAAATTAAAGGACTGGCGCCCGAGATTTCCGTATAAAAAGATTACGTAAGTATCTTGACAAAAAGCACCGTAATAAATAGGCATCATCACAAAGATTGTTGAAACAGTAATCCGTGTCCGTTTGGTCCAGTTTTTTTTTGGCAGTATGGTTTAAAAATTGCCAGCAGCCTACTTCCCTTTTCAGATATACCGAGTAATTGTTGTAAGTTATGTAACGCGCTAGGGCTTGGTAGGAAACACATCTAGCTTGAGGTACTTGTCTAAGCTAGTAGAATCCGGATTTTTTAATGTTAATGTTAATATAAACCGCCGCAGTATAAAATTCCGCTCCGAAACGAGCGCCGTTTTAACTTTTTACGAGCTCACATTTTATTTCAGAAACCTAAAAATTGTACGTGGCACCGATTAAAAATCGTAATTAATTTGATTTGTCACTTTATCCTTGAATAAAGATTTTGTATAGCATTTTTAAATCAACCAGTTTTCATTTCTTCTGTTACAACTAGTTAGACCCGCATGGTAAATTACCCAGTCCGATAAAAACTGACAATGATCCACTAGACACCTGGACAAGACCGTTTCTTCACTGTTGCTATCCCAGCCTTTCTCGAAACCGCAGAGAACAGCCTTTCTCGAAACCGCAGAGAAATAAGTGCGCAAATATTGTGGAGCCCCGAAGTTGTTTTGGGGTCAATCTTTTGTTACAACTACACATCCCTAGTTCAATAAAATAAAATCCTAATTTATTATGGCTAAATCATTATAAAGGTTAGGATAATCTGGTCTTTAATAATTACAATAGACATTATAAATTTTTTGTTTATTATTAGTTGAATTAATACTAATTTTAAAGGTAATTAATAAAGCTATATGATAAGTATCAATCATCAAAAGGTGTTGACTTATCTGAGTGTTTTTTTAATAATAAATTTTAACTCAATCGCTTGGCATAGTTTGTTTAATGTTACCTAAATATTAAATTAGAGTTTAGATTATTGTCAACGACGTCAACGTTATTAAACGCTTCAACGGTGGTAATAAATATTCAAGACAAAAATTTAAATATTTGGTTTAAATCCATCTGACATGACGAGACAAATGAATTTTTAAGCTGAAATTATATGTATAGCCCTTATTTGGGACATGACGCGTTCAGTACTAAAATTCCTTGTTCGGTGCGCAAATGATTACTATTTACTTGAATAACGCGAAGCCACTCATCATCCTATTTAAAATCCTAATCCCGAAATGCCCCAATCTCGCGTTTTATCCGCCGCCATCCCTTCGCATAAAAACCCAAGCCAATCTAGAGAGAAATCGGTCCCCGAACGGCCTCATCTTCATAGAGGCTCGTTACCGTTCTCTATGACCGTCATATCCATAGTCGTAGTCAGCCGCGGCGTACAGCATCCCATTCGAATACACACACGACGACGGCAAAACAGCTAATCTATATTCATAGCACCCTGCCTCCCTGCGCCCCCTTCGCGCCACCCTATGACGGCTCTATCTCCGCGGCCACCTAGCGGCGGCGCTGCGTACCAGCCGGAACTCGAGGCTGGTTCACCACGAGGCCGACGGATTTCGACGTTTGGAATTCATGAATGGAGGTGGTGTCACGTGGTCGGCTGATTAGCGGGGCGAAATTAGCGAAAAATGTCGTATTTAGGAAGTTGAAGTGAATTTGCGGGGCACGGCGAAGAAATGCGTCTTCTGGATAATAATTGTAAAAAAACAGATCGATGGTCAGTAACATATGTTAATGTTTTTGACAGAATTCTATGATAAAAGTTTTTTTTATGGGTATTATGCTGAATCAAGGTGTTTACGAGGTCTTTCGCTGCTAAATTCTTATTTACCTCCTTTTTACAACGTCACTTCTTCTTGGTATATTTAATGTTTTGTAGATATGTCTAATTAGTAGTTTGATTGCCAGTAGTTAACGTTATATTGATGTAAAGAAAACAAACTTCTATATTATAGCCAATAATTTGCCTTTATGTTCAACGTTTTATAAACATTACTTCTCAACATAGTATTAACGTATCATAAATGTGTCAAACTAACAGTCAGAATATTCCTTTGTGTTAACATCATATTGATGTAGAAAACAAACGTTTAAGTTAAATCTAATAAAGCGCATTGATTTTCACGCATTAACGTTATTTCTATGATTACAAAATCTTATCGACGTTTAATGAACGTTCATATTTGCATTAAATAGCAAAATTATTTTTTAACATTTCATAAATATCAAACTTGCAAAGGGATTATTATTATTATTATTATTATTATTTATCTGTAGTAACTTTATATTAATGTAGAAAACCAGCATCTTATTTGCGAACCAATAATACGCGTTTATATTTAACCACTGACGTTTACGTTATGTAACGAAATTCACTTTTGATTAATCACTTTTCACGGTAGATTCAATAATGTATCAAACTAGCAGTTAGATTATGTTAGATTATTTGTCTATGTTAATGTTACCTTGATGTAGAAAGCAGGCGTCTATTTTAAATCTAATAATATGTTTATTCAATGATTTTTATCCACTAACGTTATTTCTATGGTTACAACATTTTCTCAACGTTTAATAAACATGTATGTACTTATTAGGCAGATAAATTTTCGTTTAACGTTTCAATTGTTGATAACATATTTAACCAAGGGTTTCTACGTTTACTTTTGATTGAAACCTACAGACGTCCGAGTTTATGTATAGATTAAGAAATATTAACATCACTTTTCGAGGTAGATTTGACGTTTCAGTAATGTATCAGATAGAATATTTGTCCACGTTAATGTTACCTGAATGTAGAAAACAGAAGTCTATTTCAAATCTAATAATATGCAAATATTTGTCCACGTTAATGTTACCTGAATGTAGAAAACAGAAGTCTATTTCAAATCTAATAATATGCAATGATTTTCACCCACTAACGTTATTTCCAAGGTTACAACATCTTATCAATGTTTAATAAATGTGAATGTACTTATTAGGCATAGAAATTTTTGTTTAAAGTTCCAGTAGTTGAGAACATATTTTACCAAGACGTTTACGTTTACTTTTGATTGATACTTGCAGTCGTCCGAGTTTATATATCTTAGATTAAGAAATGTTAACATCACTTTTCGCGGTAGATTTAATGTTTCAGTAATGTATCAAACTGCTAGTAGTTAGATTATTTGTCTATATTAATGTTACTTAGATGTAGAAAACAAACGTCTACGTTTAAATCTAATAATGTGCAATGATTTTCATCCACTCACGTTATTTCTATGGTTGCAACGTTATATCAACGTTTAATAAGCGTATATGTACTTATTAGACAGATAAACTTCCTTTTAACGTTTCAGTTGTTGAGAACTTATTTAACCAAGATTTCTACGTTTACTTTTGCTTGATACCTGCACTCGACCAAGTTTAGCAAATATTAACATCACTTTTCAAAGTAGGTTTAACGTTTCATAAATGTGTCAAATTAGTAATTAGATTATTTCTCTATGTTAACGTTATATTGATGGAAAAAACAAATATCCATTTTAAATCTAATGATTCTTCACTCAGTAACGTTATTTCTATGGCTCTGGCATCTTATCAACGGTTAATAAACGTGTGTGGGTATTAGACAGAGAAACTCCCATTTAAACGTTTCAATTATTGTTGACAACAAATTTAACCAAAATTTCCGCTTTCACTTTTGATTGATACCTGTAGCCGTCCGAGTTATTATGTAGATAAGGAAACATTAACATCACTTTTCAAGGTAGTTTTAACGTTTCATAAATGTTGCAAACGAGTATTTAGATTACTTCTCTATATTAACGTTATGTTAATATAGAAAACGACGTCTACTTTAAATTTAATAATATACTTTGACTTCCACCTACCAACGTTATTTCTATGGTTATAACATCTTATCAACGTTTAGTAAACATTCGCGTATTAGATGGGAAAATTCTTGTCTAGCGTTTCAGTTGTTGACAATGTAAATTTAATCAAAACATTATTAAATGTTTTATAAATGCGTCAAAGTATTGATTAGATTGTTCCTCTCCGTTAACGTTAGTTAGAAGTTAAATAGACGTCTATTTCGTAACCAACAATTTTTAGCTATATATGTACCTAGGTAATTCTTCTCATCCTTGTCAACCAGTTCTCTGGTATTAGGGAATAAGCCTACCATCATATGCAAATATATACAGTGTGTTTCTTAAGTGTCTACGTGTTGACGATGCATGAGATGAATTCTTGACTTTGAGATGCAGAAATGTTCAAAGTTCCCAAAAACTTTTTTTTTTGGTACTACGCTTACCGCAATTTTTTATATCAAACAAAATTGCGACGTCGTTTGCTGCTATTATAATTTAGTTAAATTAAACCGAGGTTTTGAACTAAGAAAGTATAAAAATATCTTTTGTCTCGGAAATGGATAAAAAATATTACTATCGAATTGCTTCCCCCCCTCTATTTTCGGCACATGCCTTGAAGACACCCTGTATATTGGTTTAAAATGCCATCACTCTATTATTATTACATATTTGCAGTTCTTTTCCCTTGAGGAAAATATGTAAAAATTAATAGCTATTTATTTAAATTTTTTAAACCTTAGTGACGTAAGCATATTATTATTATTATAATTATTATATTCTGGTGATTACTAGAGTATTTAGTTGGAATGTGAATGTGAAGTTAAAAAAAAACAAAAATTTATTTTTACAGTTATGGCGGAGGCGCTGGGAAGGAGATAATTCACGACGCATTTAATTAGAAACAATTTTATTGACACATTTTGCAGCATATATTATGGACATAGACACTTGAGCATTACTGTTATGTGTCTTTCATTTTGAGGTTAGAAAAGGTTGTCGTCGAATTTTCTACGTTATAGAAAAAGAAGATACACAACAAAATATATCTGTAGGTAGGTAACAGGCCAAAACTAGATTGGGTCAATCAGATTCGATCACTCAATCAATCGTAGGTGCCAACTTTAAAGCCATTCCTGGACCTAACAAGCTGCAATTTAAAAAATATAATCAAACTTCTTCAGCGTTTCATTTGAAAAAAATTGCCAGCCTGCGCGTACTGTAAGAAAACATCAACCTTGATTCCTAACGCTTTATTGCCTGCCAACGCCGAAATCCTGCAAAAACACGCGCCAGGCCTCAACACGTGATCCCCGTCGATTAAAAAAAAATTGTTGCGAAACGCGTTGTGAACACGCCACACTCTTTCGCGAGGCTGCCGTAGACTGTACAATGATTGAATCGCGCTTCTGCCGCGGCCTGTACAAAATAGACATCGGGCGTACGTCCCGCGTTAATCTGCGTTGCCCAGGCAACCGGGGATAGCTATCAACAATACCGGCCCCGAGCTGCCGCCCCCCGCCTCCGCGATATCCTCAAGACGGCAAAGCGCCAGGATTACGGCTATTGTCCTGCAGGACGAGGTGTCGATTGCAGGAGGCCTCGCAGGAATATAATACGCCGCCGGGAGGTGGGGGCCGTTCACCACGTGGTTGTTAAACGGCGTTGTTTTATGTTCGAATTTTTTATTTCGGTTTCGCAGCGGCTCATGTCGCATGTTCGATTCAGTAATTATTATGTTTATGGCGGTTTGTGCTCAGCAATTGAAACGCAGCTGATTGTGTAGCTCGAGGAATATTTTCTCAGCAGTTTTCATCTTATACAGGGTGAAAACAAAGTTTGTCATTGATTAAGTGTCTTACAGTTTACCAGGATTTTTCTTCAATTTTTCTTCCCTTTGTATCTGAATCGTGGACAAATTACGGTTACAAAATATGCACTACTGATTATTCACTGTACAGCGGTTTACCAATTGATACAATCTGATATGTTTGGAGAACTGCCTCAGTCAAATCGTCCAGAAGGACCTGCGGAATCTTCTACAGATCATCTGCTCTACGAAAGCCTTAGAATAAAAACTGTTCGCGCAATCTCGTTTATTTTTGTTCGATGATAAGGGAGCTGTGTTATTTCTTTTGGTCCAATTTGCACGCACATTCCTGCTGATTTTGGTTTGATACAAAACCATATAAGAAACCAAGTTTATCAACCAAGAACCTTCACTACTTTGGTGGGTTGCCTAGGCCGGGAAAGTACTTTCCCGGACTCGTTTTTTGATTGTTGCTTAGCAATGGACTAAAATATTAGAATACGCTATTTTGGGGTCTGAAATTGCGCCGAGAAAGTAGACATTCCTGAGCGATTTCAGAAAAATCATTTTGTTTTACAATGGCAGAAATAAGTTTTTATTTCGTTATTAAAAAATTCGTCTTCAATATTAAATATCTTTAACTTGGGTAATTTTTATTTAAGGTTATTTGCTACATATTTGTCCTTTAAAACTTTATTAGCTTCATTTTTTTAAATCTCAATTGAATTTTTATCATTACATTTAATTGCAATTGCACTATCTTAATTTTTGTACTTTATTAACACCTAACTGCAATTTTTGCAGACTAATATTTTCTTTAACATCCTTAATGGTTTGATTACTATTTTTTAGGGGTACATCAGTTGGTTTTATAATTAATGCGTAACCCTGATTTCCTTCTTTGTTTATTATTTTTGTGGGTACAGTTTTTACCGCACTAGCATAATTAAAAACACCACTTGTTGAAGGTTGATGTTCAGAGTTTTTACCACCCTTTTTATTTTCTTGACACTTTTCATACATTAATTCTATTAGTTTATTGTTATTTATTTCCCATTTCTCATTTAATTGTTCAAATTGCACTTTAATTAATGAACCATGAAAGGAAAATATTGTAAGAGCTTTAAAATCGATGAGAATCAGCTGGTACGGACACATACACAGAAGAGAAAGAAAGACAGCATTAAGAACGACAACGGAATGGATCCCTATATATGATACATGGGTAGACCAAGAAGCAGATGGAAGGACCAGGTTGAGGAAAACGTTAAATATTTGAAGATTGATCAGTGGAGGAAAAGGATAACAAACAGACAAGAATGGAGAAAAATAGTAGGACAAAAATACACTATAGACGCTATAAGAAAGAAATAAGGACTTATCCACCATAAAATAAGGATAATATAAGTTCTGAAAGGAAATAAAAAGATATTGTAACGAAGAGATTTTTTCCAATCAAGAAATGTTCAATTTTGCTTTAAATATTACCTTCACTTGGGTATGTTATCGAACCCAGGAGATGCTGTGAAAGTAGTTTTAAGCAAAAGATCCCAATTAGACATAAGCACACAAGCTAAGGCTTGAATGGTGTATGTGGAACATCTGTTCCATGTACACCATTTTTTTATCAAAAATATGTCGAAATTCAAGTCAGTTCCTAAACCCAAAATTCCTTCATTTTTGCCTGATATGCGTGAATCCATGCATATCAGGATTTTTTATAAAATTTTTAAGACGATTTTCAGTACAGTTTCCAAAATTCCCTTTATCTTTTTCGGCCCATATCTCATGTTTGAACGAACGCATCCAGGCACGATGCAGCATGTAGAGACGACCAAGGATATGCATTATCCTCTGCCAGTGCCGAATCCTCTATGGACGGACTGGGGTTTTAATTATGATGATTACAGCGCAGGTAATCATCTTCACAAGCCGGTCTAACAGATCACAGGAATACTCCACAAAGGCGCGAGAGTGAATCTACCGTAGATCGGTAGCTCTTGATCTGATCTACCATAGACGGATCCACCTTCGTGGTCGCACTGATCTACGGACCCATAGGTTCACTCTACCCTCGCGTTCTGGAATTCCTAGTGAGTCCGTGACCTACGGCTTCCAAGGATGGTTGAGCTGGCCTCGCCTACCCATTGGTCATCGTCTCTACCGGGATCGTGTCTGCCAGCACCATTTTGAAAATATTAGGAACTGAATAAAATTTGGAAATAGCGGAATTTGCGACGCCACGTGGCGACATGAAGTGGTCTCGGGTCATTTCCATATATATAGTGGGAGACCTCCCAATGATCTCGCAAAATGGAAATCCGCCATTTTTGATTAAATCAAGCCAGGATAAGCCTCAGTGCGGTACGCACGGGTACCGGGGCACTTCCCCATTATTACCAGGTGACCGCCTTGTGAGATAGCATTCGAAGAGATTTCCCCTTTCTGAAATATCCACAGACGTCTAACGGCATATATCCCTTTTGGAGAATATTACCTTAAATTTTTAGTCTAATTCTAACAGTAAATCTATAAAACCCACTCACTAAATTGCCAGTCACGTCCATGTAATAATTCTCTTTCGGCAATCGATCACTCGTCTTTAAGCGCGGCCGTCGCGGTCGCTGACCCCTTGTGGGGGTATCGTGGTTATGGTGGCAGACCTTGCTAGGTGAGGCTCTATATGTACTATGATTATTGTTTAATATATACCCTTATTTATTATCCATGTCTTCTTATTGCGTTCTAGTATTAGTCTAGTATCTGTGTTGACCCCATAGCTAACGACCCTCGCAATTGCGTCGGTTTGACCATTCGGCTGAAGCCAAAGAAGAGTGAACGAGCAAGACCTGTCTGGGCAGGTGTCAGAAGTGAATTGTGTATTGTGCAAAGTGTTTAGCTAGTGTTGTATCTTTAGTTCAGGACGTTGCGAAGCCTGTATACGAGGAAGCATTCATTGTCGACAGTTGCCGTTAATCTATCGATTTCGAGACTTCGATATATTAAGGGTTTGCCACGACCTGCGTTGAATTCAACGGCCAAGAGTTAAATCAGATGTGGTGACAGCGGTTGGTTGACTTAATCGAATATCGGTCGTTCCCTCCCACTATCACTGGTTATAACGAATGGTTAACTAACGTTGACACAGCCTTAGCAAATTAGTTTAGTTATTAAACGTTGATAGGTACACCCTGCCGCTGTTTTAGTAAGTAAGTTCTGTTCTAGTTAAGTTATAAATGAGTTGTTAAAAAGTCCGCTGGTAAACAAGCAGTCAAGTAATTAATTGATTAATTTTCGACAAGCCCTCGTATAATTAAAATCCGAGAATTATTATAAATAATGACCGAGTCGGAAATAAAAATCATTCGTTACTAAAATTGTTAATCCTTTGTCCGTTTTCATCCGTTTCTTTTTGCAACGTGGTATAGAAATTGCAACTAACTCATTTCCGGTTATATACGTTTTGAGTTGATGCGTCTAGTTGCATAAACCGCTGCACCTTTGCAAGGTACGCTGGGTTATGCATCCGAGTACGTCGTTTAAAGTCGGTGACCACCTCTCTTTTAACACGACAGCTACGTCATAAAGTTTACAAAAAGGGGAAGAACAGTCACTTCGCTCTCATTCCATGCTCATTCCGTCCTCATTCTGATTCCGAGAAAACCGGCAGCAGTTCAGGTTCATTCCGAAATAGTCCGCATCAGATCCGTTCGACCGCCAGCAATTGACGATCAACCTGAATCAGCAAATCTTTCCGTACCGCCGCTCCGATTTTTAATAGTAAATTTCTTTGAGTATAATATTGGTAAGAATTCAACGCAACCTGCTATCTTCTGCCGGTACTGCCTTCAGTTAAGTATAGATATTGAGAGATTTTATTGTCTGTCCGTATCGCCGTATTTTGCTACCAAAGTAAACTAGAGCTTATTAGTAATACCTCCGTTGGTCTTTTATTTTGTTAATATATGCAAAGACTGCTGAGATCTGTTCACTTGGGCCATCTTAAAAGTTCCCTTGCATAATAGGTTACCGGAAAACCTACGTGAAATAAATAGTCATTATATGCATCAACTGTGTGTATCTGGTCACTTGGGCCATATTATTATGTACAGGGGATCCGCATAGAACTGACTCGCAAAACTTACATTATTCAACATAATCATTTAACAAATAGCTCTACGTTTGCGGCAGTAGCTTACCGCTTGTTTCACTATTTTGTCTAGACTCAAATATCTATAGCTAACGGACTGCCCGCCGTTTATAATCCTAGTGGAAAGGTACGTTTGCTTGTCGTACATCGTAAAATATTCATACAACGTCTCTGTAAATTCCGCCGTAAAATCGCGTAAAGACTTTTGATTGCCAGCTTGACTTGTTATTTATTGTTTCGAAATAGTTTTATACACACGCGACTGTACAGTCGTGGAGGTTTAGAGTAAACTATTCTGTTTCCAATTACTACTGAATAAATACGTTATTTTAAAGAGGTAAAATTCACGAGTTATTATTTCTGTACGTTTATTTCTGATTAACCCGTGTGAGCAGTATGACCGAATTCCATTAGATAGGTCTCCAGCTCCGACCTCTGGCCATTCCGTATCACCAGCTGTTAGCTACCCCGGATTGCTTTCCCACATAGGAAAGCCAAAAAGTGCTGTACTTTGCACTCAAAAGTTAAAGTACTGGCGCCCGAGATTTTTGTATAAAAGAATACGTAAGTATATAGTGACCGAAAGCACCGCAATAAAATGGCACCATCACAATATTCTCGACAACTTAGTGAATGAAAATGAGATCAACAATCAATTTATAATTTCCATACCTCATATCAGTCAAAATCGCAATGTCTTTAATTATTATAAAGATATTAATACTTTAGTAAATTCTTTTATAAATTCTAAAACAGTTACCTACTGAAATTGGCATTAGTAAAGATTTTCTATCCATATAGAATCTGGAGCTAGTGATTGGAAAATTAGCACTACTGTAGGACATGGTGATCTAAGATTCATTAGTATTCTTCCCGTTCTGTTGATACCTTAAGTCTTAATATAAAACTTTTTTGTTAATACTAAAATGTTCAAAATTATTTATTTAAAAGATGGAAAGCAAATGCTGGCACTGGATGAATCGTTTTCTGTTTCCACAGATATGTTTCAAGGTATGCCGCAAGGACTTGTTCTATGTCCGCTTATACATTGTAATTTATTAGTTTACCATCAAACTTTGACAGATGAAAGCTCGCGTATTTTCAAGAAAAATTTTTTATACTTTTGAACAAATGTCTATTTTCACTTATTTAAGGAATAAGAAGACTTCAAAGTTTTCTGCATAAAAACATCGAATTCAATAATACCACTAATTTCATCACAACCTTCTTCAGACGGTTTCCTTAAACATGCACCCCTTCCGATTTCCTGCACACATCTGTCATGGACAATTGAAATGTAGAACACAAAATAAGAAATATGAATTATAATCCAATAAAGTTGTGCTCGGCTTATAGGGGCCGCAAAAAAAATTCCAAACAAGATGATTTTTTCAGGGTTGCCTCCTGAATATCCAACCAAAGGATCACACTCGAACTCCTGGTACGATTTGCGCTATAGGAGTGATTACCTAAACATTTTTTTAGAGCAAAATTACTATAATAAAAGTTATAGAGGATCAAATTCTGAACAACTTTTCCTCATAAATTTGTTTTGTATCTCTAATCTTTAACGAGTTTCAGCGCATTACATGACAAAAATTGCGCTTGTAAACATGTTTTTACAAAAAGATTTTATAACGAAAAGTTGATCAAAATTTGATACTAAAAAGCCTAAAGCATAGCGCTGTTTAAATTTATTAATTGTTTACAGGAACTGAAAAATACAGCCCAGTTATTGTCAGTACTTAAATTTAATTTGGTCAACCTACCTTCTTCCGTTAATACTAATATCAACTTTCACATATGTGACCACCGCTGTTAGTAATTTTCCCTCTGATGCCCTCGCAAAGGAAACGAGGATGACATGTCAGAAACAGCAATAAAAGCAGGACTACGTATCCCCCAGATGCCCCTTAAGATATAGGTAATAATAAAGCAATATAAGATCGCCGTTTGTGAGTCCTTGAACATATAGGACGAGGCGTGCACTGTTGTGCCTTATCTGAAGGACGCAGCGCAAGGATTAACTTCCCCTTTTTATGAAGATGCATGCCCTATATGACAGATTTGTGCAGGAAATCGGAAGGGGTGCAAGTTTAAGGAAACCGTCTGAAGACGGTTGTGATAAAATTAGTGGTATTATTGAATTCGATATGTTTATCCTTAAATAAGTGAAAGTAGGCATTTGTTCATATCAAATTTTTTTCTTGAAATTACACGAGCTTTTATCTGTCAAAGTTTGTTGGTAAACTAATAAATTACAATGTATAAGCGGACATAGAACAGGCCCTTGCGGTATACCTTGAAACATATCTGTGGAAACAGAAAACGATTTATCCAGTTCCAGCATTTGCTTTCCATCTTTTAAATAAATAATTTTGCACATTTTAGTATTAACAAAAAAGTTTTATGACTTAAGGTATCAACAGAACGGGAAGAATACTAATGAATCTTAGATCACTATGTCCTACAGTAGTGCTAATTTTGGGGAGAGGCACAACGTATGCTATTTTTCATTCACTAGCTCCAGATATTATGGACAGTAAATCTTTAATAATGTCAATTTCAATAGGTAACTGTTTTAGAATTTAGAAAAGAATTTACTGAAGTATTAATATCTCTACAGTAATAAAAGACATTGCGATTTTGACTGATGTGAGGTATGGAATTTATAAATTGATTGTTGATCTCATTTTCATTCGCTAAGTTGTCGAGAATATCTTTTTATTTCCTTTCAGAACTTATATTATCCCTATTATATGGTGGATAAGTCCTTATTTCTTTCTTATAGCGTCTAGTCTGTTTTTACGTGTCCTACTATTTTTCTCCATTCTTGTCTGTTTGTTATCTTTTTCCTCCACCGATGAATCTTCAAATATTTGACGTTTTCCTCAACCTGTTCCTCCCATCTGCTTCTTGGTTTACCCGTGTATCATATATAGGGTTTCATTCTGTTGTCGTTCTTAATGCTGTCTTCCTTTCTCTTCTGTGTATGTGTCCGTACCAGCTGATTCTCATCGATTTTAAAGCTCTTACAATATTGTCCTTTCATGGTTCATTAATTAAAGTGCAACTTGAACAATTAAATGAGAAATGGGAAATAAATAATAATAAACTAATAGAATTAATGTATGAAAAGTGTCAAGAAAATTAAAAACTCAGAACATCAACCTTCAACAAGTGGTGTTATTAATTATGCTAGTGCGGTAAAAACTGTACCCACAAAAATAATAAACAAAGAGGAAGTCAGGATTATGCCTTAATTATAAAACCAACTGATGTATCCCTAAAAAATAGTGATCAGACCATTAAGGATGTTAAAGAAAATATTAATCTGCAAACATTGCAGTTAGGTGTTAATAAAGTACAAAAATTAAGATGGTGCAATTGCAATTAAATGTATTGATAAAAAATTCAATTGAGATTTTAAAAAATGAAGCTAATAAAGTTTTGAGGGACAAATATGTAGCAAATAACCCTAAATAAAAATTACCCAAGTTAAAGATATTTAATATTGAAGACGAATTTTTTAATAACGATGAAAAACTTATTTCTGCCATTGTAAAACAAAATGATTTATCCCATCTAATTGATCCTATTAAAAGTGATTAAAAAATATGTAAATAACAAGAAGGAGAATATAGCAATTGTGAAATTGGATGCAACTGTGGAAAAAATTTTGGAAAATAGTGAAAGACTGAATATAGATATGGTGTCCCACAGGGTAGTGTATTGGGGCCATTCTTGTTTTTAGTATATATAAATGACATGTACAAACTAATTAAAAACTGTAAATTAACACTTATTTGCTGATGATGCGCTATTAATGATTATATTCCATTAATCATAATATTTTAACGTCTAAAATTAATGAGGATTTGTGCAATTTTTCGAAATATTTTGAGCACAAAAAACTAAAGATAAATGTTTCAAAATGTAAATGTATGGTAGTGTCAACAAAAGCCCAAATTGAGGATTATAATAGTAATAATCACATAGTCACAATTTCTGATGAAGAAGTGGAATTTGTAAGTCAACATAAATATCTGGGAATAATATTGGATAGTGAATTATCATTTAAAAAATATGTGGAATATTTAATAAAAAAAGTTAACAAAAAAATTATTTTTTGAAAAGAGTTGGTAAGGATTTGTCAACTTATACGAAACTGACAATATAAGTATAAAGATATTATTTTACCCCATTTTATGTTTTTTACTACAGTATTATGTTCAGTTACTGAATCTCTTAAAAATTATTTGCAAATGACTCAAAACAAATGTATGAGAACAATATTAAAATGCAATTATTATACACCAGTCAAGTTAATGTTAAGTATCTTACATATTTTTTCAATTGATCAAATTATTTTTATACAAACTATGATATTTGTTTACAAAATAGTTAATAAAATGTTGCCCAGTTACTTATGTGATTTAATTAAATTTGTAAAAGATGTACATTGCCATAATACGAGACGTAAAAGTAACATGTACATAGATAGATATAAGAAAAACATCTAATATAAAGGGCAAAAGTCGATATTAATTAAAGGAATTAATGAGTATAACAATTTACCCAAAAGTATAAGAAATACAAATAATTTAAATGGATTCAAAATTGCTATAAAAAATAAAATTTATAAAGATAATAAACGAAGATGTAATGATTCTTTATTTGTTTAGTGTTTATAATTAAGTTTGTATTAGTATGGTTTACTATTAATAAAGTCTTCTATTATATTATATTCTATTAATTGCCTCAACACATTTTCACTAATTTCCTTTGGGCCCATTATTGTTCTTATTACCTTCCTTTCCAATATTTTTCCTCTTCGTTATTGGTCAGTGTTATTGTTTCCATTGCGTATGTTGGTCCCACTAGTCTTATATTTTTATACCCTTTCTGTATTCTCTCCTTTATGTTTTGCTTTTTATTTTTCATGATTTTTAGTACTCCTAGCTAGATATTTGATTGTTTCTACTTCTCTGAATGCGTGCCCTCCACGTATAAATTCTGACGTTGCTCTTTCGTCCTTACTGCAACATATATAGCTTGCTTTTTTTTATTCAGCCTTAATCCTCTGTTCTTCGCTTTATCTTCTTCAAGTTATTTGAGATAATTACCACATCACCCTCATATGCTATTGCTTGGATAATGTTCTTGTAACTCGTACCTGTTCCTTCTCTTCTTCTTATGACTACATTTAATGCTATGATGAGTAAACAGAGCATCTCCTTATCGCACCTCTTTTTCCACTGGTATTTTCTCTGTTGTTCCTTGTCCTCTGTTTCCTATTGCATTTGAGTCTTTCATTGTAGTCTTTATTAGCTGTCTAATTTCTTAGGTATCTTTATGTTTTTCAGGTTTTTCATTAATTGGCTTCTCTTCAGTTGATCGAACGCTTGTTTGAAATCTATACCACAACTTTTTTCTTTTACCTGCCTTAATATATGTATAGCGTCAACCGTTGATCTTCCATTTCTGAAGCCGTTCTGGAAATCTTCCATGTTATTCACCGTGCATTTCTGTAATCTTTCTTTTAATAGTTTTAACAATATCAGTAGTTTATTTGTATTGATACTGGAATTATTATCCTGGTCTTCCATTCGTCCGGTATTTCTTCTTCTCTCCAAATTATCTTTATTAGTTTGAAAATTTTCCTGTATAGTTTATAACTACTCTTTTATTAATTTTGCTGTTATTTTATCGCATCAAGCTGTTTTTTTCTTTAATTGTTTCATTGCTCGTCCTACTTCTTTCTCTTTGGGTTCTTCTACTTCTATACTTTCATCCTCTTTTTCTTCTGTTTTCACCTTTTCACCTTCTTCTCCCTCTTATAATTCTTTGAAGTGTTTTTTTCCATTTTTTTCTTCATTTTAACTACTGTCTTTTTTGCTTTTCCCTTTCTTCATACCCTTATATAATTCTCCCGTGTTGTTATTTTTGCAATTTCCCTCAATTTCTTCTATTTGATCTTCTATCCATTGGTGTTTCTTTTTTATACATAGTTTTGTCATTTCTTTTCTGCCCTTTGTAGCTGGTTCATTTGTTCTGAACCATTTTTTCTCGTGTCATTTTTTATTTTCATTGAGCCCATGCATACTTGATCAAACCATTGCATTGATTTCTAACTTGTTTTTCCTGATTCCTATGGCTTCTTCTGCAACTCCGTATATACTGTCCTTAAGTTTTCCTCTTCAATACTTTTGTCTTCCTGTGTTCCCGCATTATTTTCTTTATTTCTACCTTATATTGGTTTTTCACTTCTTCCTGTTTCAATTTTTCCGTATGCTATTCTTTTTTTGTACCAGATTGTGGTCTGAATTCATTTGCGCCTCTGAATGATCTTACAGCATTGATTGCTGTGATATCCTTTTTTTTTCTAATACATGATCAATTTGATTTCCTGTATTTGTTCTCGGTCTTATCCATGAGTATGAGTATGAGTACTAACTAGGACCATTTCTGTTTCTGCAACAAAATTATATACCCTCTCTTCCTGCCACTTCTCTGTAGCAGTCTCCTTTGCTACTTGTACATTGAAGTCCCCCATTATTATTAACATCTCTGCCTTTGGTACTATTCTGTTTATTTTTTCCATGTCATCGTAAAAAACTTGCCCTTCTTCTTCGCTGGCCATTACACATTAATTATATTGGTAAATTTCTTGACTTATTTTCTATCCTTATATGATATCTTTCCTCTACACGCTTTATATTTTAATACTTTATTTTTCATCTTTTCCCTTATTACAAATGCTATTCCTACATTTCCTGCTTCCTTGTCTCCTGCGTACCGGATTGTATGTTTACCTTTATCTATCATTCCTTTCCCTAACCATCTTATTTCCTGCCAGACCTGCTATCATTATCTGGTATCTTTCTATAGATCCATTGGCTCTGCTTCCATTTTTCCTGCTTCCGATATCCTAACTATTTTAGTATCTCTCTTTATTTTTTTCCTTTTGCCTTGTTTACCGCCTCTATTTCTATTTTTGACTCTTATCTTTGTCTCCTGTTCCGTCTTGTTTTTATCTCTGGCATTTTTGCCATTTCCTTCCTCATTTTCTGTTAGTCTTTTTTTCTGTGTTACTCCTAGGGTTTCACTATTTCTATTCCATCTCCATTTTTCTCCGTCTCCATTTTTTATACAATCTTTACCTCTTTGCATTTAATCTTTCTTCTTTGGCCCTTGCTCTTATTATTCTTTGTATTTCCATTTCTGTCTTTGTTAAGTAATCATCAGTGTAAATTCTATCGGCTCTAATTTCTTTTAATTTGTGCTTGTCTTTCATTATCAATTCCTTATCTTGCTGTTTCTTTTTTAGTTTCACTAGGCAGTTTTCTCTCCTACCTATTGAGTTTGCCTTTAGCTCTACTTCACTATTAAGATCCGCTTGAAGGAATTCTGCGTTGTTTCCTGTATATTTTTCATATCTTTTGTCTCCATTACATTACATTGTTTTTGCTTTATTTTCTATCATCCCTGTGCTATACTTTATTTGTTTCATCTCTTTTTTTGTTTTTTCATTCAATAGTAGGAGAACCCTCGACCAGGATTCATTTAAATTGAGTTTCTGTTCAAAATACAGTCACATTTTGGGAGCAAAACCTCGAATCGTTTTTAGAGCTTTACTACATTTGACAACTCAACTATATCCCAGTTTTTATTATACCATAAAGTTATTACGTCACACTTTTACTAAATGTTTGATTTATATGTACCACATTGCGTTATTAAGTACCACTACCATAACTATACCAATAGTCGTAAAACATAATTTGTACACCCCACGCATCCGAGAGACAAAAACAAATAACTCATCATAACAAGTATCATCCCGCTATTTCATCCCTGATTTAACAATTTAACTCAAATATCCCGAAGGACCATCTAACCACTAAACCGTAAGCAACGCAGCAGACATTTAGCATTTACAAGTAGGCATTACAAGTATGATGAACAGGTTTTTCAAATATGTGCCATATGGGATACTGTTTCGCCTTGTCTCCCGTATGTTCGTAGGGTTGCAGTGATAGAAGTAGCAACGCAGGGGAAGGATCCAACGTACGTATGAAAACGTCGACAAAACCGAAAGAATATCATCCACCAAAAAATTATTGGCCGAGATGATATCGAAAAGTAGAAATTTACGATTTAAGTGATTACAACTAACCACGTGAAATCACCTCTCAATAATGGACACAAAAGCTTATTTCAAAATGGCTCCCTTTTTCCCTTTTCCCGTATAAAATCTAGCTCTCAGACAGAAGATGTTCTTTTTATTGTTGTTCTCATTTCCTAACTAATTTTTAAAATCAAGCAACTCTATCGGTTTAAAAGCAATATCGATCTAGTTTAATGATTAACAAAACAGGTGACGATCTATGCTAATTTATGGAATATTTAATACCAGAGGATATGCAACCCACTATACTACCCTGTAGTATAACTAACCTCAAAAGTGACATTTGTTTACTATGATGACAACTTCGAATAGGTTATAATAATAATAACTGATGTTAAATGAAGTGCATCAAATTTTGCAGCAACTTAGGAACTTGTTTACAGAATTTAATTATTTTAGGTTAGGTAAGGTCCACCCCACTGTATCACCGAGATAAAGCTACGCTTTATGTCTAATGTATAAATAGAAGAGCTCAAACCAACAGAGCTTACTTTACTTCAGAAGAAGACCGTGGCGAAAGTGGAAGCGTCAAATATGCAAAATATTCAACAGGAAAGAATCCAAAAAAACTTCACAAATAAAATAGTAGTTAATTGATATCCCCCCACTTGGTATGCGCATAATATCAATTAAACATCAAAAACACTATAAGACAACATCCCCCCTGGAATAATTTAACCATGGGTAAGGCCACCGTCCTTCCCCCATTACTACTTCTTTGGCAACGACGGCTAAAACTCGGTATCTACGTAGAGGGCTCCGGATGACCCTAGAGGGTGCCATCCAGTTGGGTGGAATGGGCGAGGGACACTTATATACGATCGCTCAACGTCAGCGTACATGAACATTCGGTCAACTGGGCCTCGGGGACGGCAAGGGGAATTTTGAAAAATTTAGGCGATGATGTATGGGTTCGGCGAAATGTGGGATGGGCTTGCGTGTACAGCGTGTCAAAGTTTGATAATCCAAACGTGTCGTGGAGTATTTACGTTAATATTACGTCGATCAGATTTTGTTATCGTGGCCGGGTTGCAGTGGAAGATGTCAAAAACTTTTTTAGGCCGGCAGAAATAGAAAAAACGGTGTAACTAATTCGTTTCAGATAACCGTAGGTAAAAACAGGTGTATTTAGTTATAAGGAATATACCTCTGCGATTCCTCCCAAATCAAATAAACAGAACATTGTTTATAAGTCACTTTTATGTGAAAAAATCATGAAATTTGGAGTTTTTTAAAAATTGCAGTAAGACTGCAGTAGATTAATTTTTTTGAATGTTTCTGTTTACTAGGTAATTCCAAACCGGTTAATTTAAGCCCCGGTTGATTTCATTTCATTGATTATTTATTTAAATAATTGCCGAAAACCATCGAAATTTTCGAAAATTTCAAGCATTTTTTACTCTGAAAGGAAAAATGCTAGACTCTTGAAACTTTGGTGGAATATGTGTCTCATTACCCTCAACTTACAAAAAAAATTTCGTTTTAAAATGTTTATTAGTTTTCGAGAAATTCTATTTGTTTATTAAAAACGTCCCAAATGTTTAATGAAAAATTGACCTATTAACGTTATCAAAAATAATTCAACCACAGCTCATTTTTTTCGTCAAGACGTCAATTTTACGAATCTGTTATGGGCGTATCGATTTTCAATAATTTTGACCGTCAAAATGGCGTTAACAACATTGCTACTTTTCGGAGCAGCGTTTCTTGCAAATAACTTTACAACAAATGAACGTATCTGCACACATCTTTCATATTTGAGTTGCTGGTATTTTTCTACAAATTTATTAAAAAAAATTGTTGCTCTGGGACATGTAGGAGCCGAGATAGTTTTTTAAATTGTTTAATGCGCCAAACGTTTATTTATTAATATTTATGGCCAAAATTGAAACTGGTTGTTAATAAGATCTTGAATTTTGTGAATTCATCAAGTCCTATTGAAAACGGGTCCTTTTTGAGGTCAAAATATAATTTTTAATAATTAGTGATTTTAGAGCGTCTTCAATTTGTTTGGCTCAAGGGACAGGTGAATTTTTGATCAAACGAGTTTCAAATTGGGGTAGCGAGAAAAATTCGTCATATCTCCGTTATTTTCCGGCCAATTTCGACGTTTTTTTTTTTTAATTTGGGGTAGCTCAGGAAAATAATAACAATGGGCGCATTTGCAATATCCAAATAATAAATATATAATTGTTATAAACAATTTTTTTTTAAATTTTTTCTTTTTGGGCTTATGCAACTTATAATGTGCTAATGTATTAAATATAAATTTATAAAGATTATATAATGGTAACAATGCTGTAACATCGTATATTGTTTGATGGAGAAATAGTTTGTGCATACATTGTTACCATTATATAATCTTTATAAATTTATATTTAATACATTAGCACATTATAAGTTGCATAAGCCCAAAAAAGAAAAAATTAAAAAAAAAAAAAATTGTTTATAACAATTATATGTTTATTATTTGGATATTGCAAATGTGCCCATTGTTATTATTTTCGTGAGCTACCCCAAATTAAAAAAAAAAACGTCGAAATTGGCCGGAAAATAACGGAGATATGACGAATTTTTCTCGCTACCCCAATTTGAAACTCGTTTGATCAAAAATTCACCTGTCCCTTGAGCCAAACAAATTGAAGACGCTCTAAAATCACTAATTATTAAAAATTATATTTTGACCTCAAAAAGGGCCCGTTTTCAATAGGACTTGATGAATTCACAAAATTCAAGATCTTATTAACAACCAGTTTCAAATTTGGCCATAAATATTAATAAATAAACGTTTGGCGCATTAAACAATTTAAAAAATTATCTCGGCTCCTACATGTCCCAGAGCAACAATTTTTTTTTAATAAATTTGTAGAAAAATACCAGCAACTCAAATATGAAAGATTTATGCAGATACGTTTATTTGTTGTAAAGTTATTTGCAAAAAACGCTGCTCCGAAAAGTAGCAATGTTGTTAACGCCATTTTGACGGTCAAAATTATTGAAAATCGATACGCCCATAACAGATTCGTAAAATTGACGTCTTGACGAAAAAAATGAGCTGTGGTTGAATTATTTTTGATAACGTTAATAGGTCAATTTTTCATTAAACATTTGGGACGTTTTTAATAAACAAATAGAATTTCTCGAAAACTAATAAACATTTTAAAACGAAATTTTTTTTGTAAGTTGAGGGTAATGAGACACATATTCCACCAAAGTTTCAAGAGTCTAGCATTTTTCCTTTCAGAGTAAAAAATGCTTGAAATACCGGGGCTTAAATTAACCGGTTTGGAATTACCTAGTAAACAGAAACATTCAAAAAAATTAATCTACTGCAGTCTTACTGTAATTTTTAAAAAACTCCAAATTTCATGATTTTTTCACATAAAAGTGACTTTTAAACAATGTTCTGTTTATTTGATTTGGGAGGTATCGCAGAGGTATATTCCTTATAACTAAATACACCTGTTTTTACCTACGGCTATCTGAAACGAATTAGTTACAGATTCCCGTTCACATCGTCTAATTCTACAGGTCTATTTGTTTATAATGATCACAATGTCCAATATTTTTAGCATATTTCCAAGTATTTATATTTCGATAATTTTTCTTGTATCTGACATACATTTTAGTAGTATAAGGAATGTTTGTTTGTTAGATGATTGTTTGTTACAGACGTTACAGTATAATATTTTTTTGAAATAATTATTTTTATTTTTAATTTTTAACCAAGGATCTATATTCCTTATAGCGTTTGTGCAAGGATTACTTCGTTCATACTTATATCATCCGTATTGTATAGAAGGAAATTGACTTCTAGATCAACAACGGTATTATTAATAAATAAGATGAACATAAGTGGGCCAAGAACCTATCCTTGTAGAGCACCAGTCGCGTATATAAATATATGGGACTTTCGCAAGCAAAATACTGTGAATTAGAATTAATGACGTTTGTGTTTGCGTAGCAGATTGTTGAGGTAGACGTAAATGAAAGAAAATGGCGATAAAAATGTAAAACCCAAATCAATCTGTAGCATTTTAAAAGCGCCTAACGACATGCCTGAACAAACAGCCGACTAAACCGAGCGAATGTTTGTTCAATATTTTCGTACTTGTTCTGATCAATTGAAAGCTAACTAACTGAAAAATAAACAAAGCAGGCATCGAAGTCGACATATTGTTCCGGTATTTTAACAAAAGGCTTGCCGTACGCCTTTGTTGAACTCGCGTTACACACAACTAGCACAAGAGACGTTCGATTTAATTTTATCGATTAATTATTCAAAAACAGTTCTAAGATAGCGTACGAAATCGGCCCGGAGTAACTAATGTTACCTTTCAAACGTCTTAGGTACGTATTTATATTTGTGATATCATTTTAGCACTGATGAGTACAAAAGAATTTGAAACAGCCGTGGCGATAATCTGCATACCAGAGTTGCATATAACTTTTTTCAACCTCAACTGTAGGTAGTTATTAACATTTGCATAACCATCCTACATGTCTGGTGAAAACCCTCCCTGTCCGTTATAAAAATTCGCGAAGTATTCAAGAAGTAAGATCACAGGTGGCTGTTGGGCGTTAATGAGGTAATTTAAATGCATAGCACAAGGGTCGCGACCGATCACAACCGAAAACTCTCGGGGGAGGACGATGGCGACCCCCCGGTGTCAAGAGCAGGATTTGACGACAGTGTTTTAGGGCCGCAGGAGAGCTGATGCCTCCTGCTTTCTATGGCCTTCTTCCTGCGGTTACGAGGACCTGACTTGCCTTTATGGGCCCTCATTACATTATCTTACACGACCTAGGCCACTGGAATGGCCGGAATAGGTTTGCTTACACAGCAATTAACATCCGCCAAAAGTTAAAGTTATCCATTTTATTTTTTTTATATTTTATTATACGGACTTACAGGGTGGAAGAAATATAAAACATAAAAGATATTGGAAAACGCACCAAAAAAATTCTATAATCGACTAGGTTATTGTTTGGCCCAATCTGGAGACTTCTTTGGACACAAGTAGCTAAGGAGACTGAGCCGCTTGTGGCTGAAAGCTGCACAGGTTTTGCATGCCATGCGGTTAGAAATACCAATATGCAAGCGCTACTATCACTTCTTCGGCCATATTCAAGAGCTTCTGTGTATAGTGAACTGTTTTTAAAGAAAAGTAAGCATAACAGGTGATCACGAAAGTTTTGTCTATAAAAAAACTCGATTATGAAAGATAGAAATTTTTACCCAAATTCTGACAAAATTGTGCATAAAATACCACTTCCGGTCTAACCGGAAGTGACACCAACTTTCTTATTTTATATCCTGTGTTTTTACGTTTTCTTGTTTGAAAATTTTGATTTTAGCGATATGGCGTTTGTTTAAAAAATGGTGTCGAGAGTGTGAAAAAACTGAAAAACACAAGTAGGCCATGATGTCAAGTGTGAATTTTTCCTAGTGTTTTAGATTTCAGTTTTGGTTTTACTTGGTAAACACTACGAATACTGTGTAGAGGTATTTGTTCGTAACCAAGTCAATGTCAAGTTCACTGGTCAGTGTATCCCCAGTGGGACGAGTTTAGGGTTTTTTTGTTGAAACATTAACTATGGAATTTTAAAATTAAAACAGTGCGAATTCATTAATTATGCTATATGAAATTATAGATTAAAAATATTCAGTGTATTTTAAATTCACCCTGTATAAAGGTATCAACATTTGTAGTTGGGAAAATACAGAATTTCGAGACGACCTAAAATATAGGGTTTCTTCTTTAAATCTGAAAAAGTATATTTTTTGCAGTGAAGTTTCTAAATGGGTATAGCGATGGTTTAAAGTACGTTTTTTCGTTAAATGTCAAAAAAATGTCAGAGTGACGTTTGGAAATGGGTTTCCAGTTGAATAGTACCTACGTGTTTTTCGCAACTTTTGAAAGAACTGTCAAAAATTACGTTTAAATGTTAAACTGAAGGAAGAGTCCTACCGAGAAACCGAAAATGGTTTCAGGGTCCTGAAGTCGCCCAGATTCCGAATCCGTAATCGGTATTATCCGAAGACCAAAATAAAAAGTACAATTCGCTGGATCGACTATGAGCGGTAGGTAATCTATCGGATGGACTATAAATATCAAGATAAAAATTTGGCGAAATTTCGGCGGATCTTAGTTTGCTTAAAAATTCACTGTTTGGACTCGTTTGGATATTAAGAGTTAAAATTTTGAGAGACCCGACAGGGATGGTGGGTCTAGTTCCCTTTAAAGTCCGGTCAAAGAAATCCTCCGGTTAAAGATACTACGGCTTTCGGAAAAGTGCAGTTTTTCTGTAAAATCGACCTTTTTAAAAAATTCGTATCTTGGGTAATCCGAGATGGACGCAAAAAAATAATTCCTCATTTTTCCTTCTTCTCGGTCGCCGTCCGGGTCTGGATCTTCCTGATCAAAATAGAAAAGTTCCGGAACATTTCTAAAGGGTACAAATCGCTAGAATCCCAAAAAATCGCACTTTTCAAAAAATCATAACTTTCTCAGGAAGCAAAATCGAGAAAAACGATTTCGTCCTGCGATTCCCTAAATTTCGTATAGATTTAAAAAAAAAATGTTTCGTTGGTTCGTCGTTCATCCCGAAGGAGTCACAAGTTATTAAGCTCGAAAGGGATTGTTAAATATTTTCAAAGAAACAGATTTTCAAAAACTAAAAAAGGAATGAGATAAGATTTTTGCCTTCTAATAATAGATAATGAAAATAATTAATTCTTTTAGATAAATATTTATTTATAGAAATCTTTATTTCTTTCTGTTCCTTTTTTATAAAGTTTGTTTTATAGTTAAATAAAGTTATTAAAATAAAAAGACATAAAATGTGGAATAATTTTATTATGTAAATTATTACATAAATTAACAGAATTATTTTTAAATTATAATGCAACTTTTACTATAAAATAAGTCACTTAAAATTACATTTTCAAAATCTGCTAAATATCTGCAAATGTAAACCACAACGAAGGGGCAATTACAGACATTAAAATTTGCTTCTGCAAATTCACTACTAAAACTTACACTGAAGCTTTTTCAGACTCAAGAGAACAGGAAAATGTTTAGAGGTTTTAAAAATAGGTAAAACTTTGGAGAGTACTCCCTCTAAGAATCCTGGTATTTGACAGTTTATTTGATCCACAGATCCAAACAATAAGTATTTTGTTTTATTTAAACTTATTTAACTTTTTTGACCGTCCGTAGTAACCTCGGTAGCAACTAACACGAACACGTTTTCAAAATGTAACTAGAACTTACCTACCCGAAAATGAAAATATAAATGTAATTACTTTTTCGCACTAGTGCGGAAAATTATACTTTCTGCACTAGTGTAAAAAAGTACAATTTTCGAAACTAAAATGCGTGCGGAAAAGTGATACTCTCGTAGGATATGCTCGTAGGAAAATGTTTTCGTGGTTTCGTTATAGAAATAGTTAAAGAGGGTAAAAATATATTTCCTGGATGAACAGAGTTTCAAGTAAGTCCTGTCAGTTTCTGAACGCAGCAATATATGTAGAAGGAAGAAAACTAATTATTGTTGTTTCAATAAACAAATACATTTTATTAGATATACCTAAACCAATGCAATAATGTATTCAACGCAAAAAAATTACATTTAAAAATTGTTTATATATACAGGGTGTCTCAGAAAGCCTAGTTTATAATTTGCAGGTGTATTCTACATAAGAAAATAAGATTATTTTGTTTAATGTGTCTTGAAATGCTTCGTTTCAGAGTTACAGGGCGTTTAATTTTCATGAGAAAAAAATATGGTTGGCAGCAATACAGCAAACGATTATAACTGGTTTTGTGACAGCGTTTACTGACATTTGGCTTTCAGCCTACTACAATAATTATTTCACTGATTTTCTTACTAACAGCTATACTCTGTCTGACCAAAAGATATAAATAGACTCCTCCCCATTAATTGTATGGTTGCGCAGAACGATGTGCGCCATAGTCAGTCTTACTCAATGCAATTAATGAAAGCTGTGATAGCCATCAGATTTCGATAAAACCTAACCTAAAAAAATTATTTAGTTAATCTCTAATTTTTAAACTAAAACGTCAACTCGGAGAATACTAGCAGTAAATGTTCCTGGTCGATGGCTATAAAAGAAAGGCATTCGCTGTTTGCTGTGGCTATAGCCAAAATGAAAAATTAACTACTCTCTCCCTTACCCCACTTCACTGATAGTTCCAATGCCGATAAATAAATAAGTACTAAGTACCACTTATTGAATTACTCGATTGCCTGCAAGGAAGTCTGCGTTAGTCCCTCGGAATAGATAGCTAGATCTAAGCAGAGCCTTAGCGAGCGTGCATCAGAAATATAATTACAAAGTGGGCGGGTAAAAACACGAAACGATTACGCCGCTCCGCCGGTAACGCAACGCTGTTATTATGTGGTGGCAAACCTGCGAGCGTCTTATACCGTCCGAGCTACCGTGTGTTGCCTCTAACTATTCTTTAAGAGGCAAATTACCATTGGAAATTTGCATTTCTTTCTAGATAGTCGGGAAAAATCGCCGTAATGAATAGTTTTAGAGAAATTCCTATTTCTGTAGCTGGTGTCTTATGTAATTTAGATTTGATATGGCCGTAGCAAAGTCGCGAGTTAAATAGGACAGCTTGGCGTTCTAGATTATGGAAATTAAAGCCATTTTGCATACTGTAAGAGGTACCGCAGGAACACTTAAAGGTACATATCTGAAATATATCATCAGGCTCATGCCACCTGGCGGCGAAACTGAATAAAAATTGCGAAATCGATTACCGCTAATACAGGCGGTTGCATACAGTGCAAGGCAAATTCTCTGCTACTAATTCAAGCATTCTGATTTGTTCGCCGAAAATTAGAATTGTCCACAACTAAAAGTGCTCTCAAGCGTATAATCCATTCCTTTTTTGAAAGAAATGAACCACCAACTTTAAATGAATTTTAGCAGCGGTGCATGAAGATGATTATTTACCTCATCTTAAACGGAGTACTTTGTGACGATTAATAGGAGAAATTGGCTTTCGGTGAGTAAACGGACTTTTTATTTCTTCGTGTTGTAATGTAGGCATTATAGGTTCTCAAAAAGGTCACGTAATAGTGTCCTAAGGGGAAAAAATGAGATTATCGTTTGGAGGCGAAGACTCCTGCGAGACATCAGGAAATGCCGGGAAGAACATAAGAGGTTGTACTTTTTAGATGAGACTTGTGTGAACGCTGGACATACTGTAAGTAAAGTATGGAAGGACACGACACGCTTTCATCCGAGGTTTAACGACGGGGTTAAAAGATCCATCGTGTAAGGGAAGTCGTCTTATAGTCCTCCACATGGGATCTGAGGACGGTTTGTTATGCTTCGAATCAAAGAAAACTGGAGACTACCATGAAGAAATGAATGGTGAGGTTTTCGAGAACTGGTTCAGACAAATTATTGGAGGCAAACTTGATAGTTTTATTCAGGATGTTTTGAATTATTAATCAAAAACAGCAAGATTGTAAGTTAATATTCCTACTAGAGTTTAAACATTTTGCATTAACAAAGAGGGCCGTAGCGTGGATGAAAACAATAGAAACTGTTTTGTATATTAACAACGAAATTGGTGATTTCTTACGTTAAAATGAATTTCAATTTAGAAGAAAAATATTGAATTATATTTAATGAACAATAAAAGAGCAACAGTTAGGTAGTACGTATTAGAAAATATAGAACGAAATATCCACAGTGTACAGTTCCATCGAAGCGATTGTTTGAAAAACTGACGAAACAATTACGTGAGAAAGGAAGCCTTTTAGTTAAATTATGTTAATTTATTAAATTATGTATATCCAGTTATTTTTATATTAGTACCACAAGTTTAGAAGATATTCCGCAACTTTTACATAAAACATTTAAATAAAAATTTAGCAAACACCCCGCAACTTTAGTATCAAACATTTTTTTCTAATTTCTACAATAAACTCACAAATTCTAATTAAAATGTGTACCAAACTAAATGTAGAGGCAATACTTGGTCGGAATGAATTGGCTGCAATTCTTGGTTTTTTAGACTCTAACCTCAATCTTGCGGCGGTGGTAAATAGTTATTTAACCACGATTACCTAGAAGTTGAAAAGAATATGACTTAAAATTTTAGTTGCATGATAAATCTGACTTTGACTTACCTGGTGGACAACTCTAAATCCGCGATACTTTGCGCTGTTTGAGCAGGGCCACCCTATCCGTAGGGCTAAATGGGCTATAGCCCCCGGGCGCCAGCCTTTTAAGGCGACAATTTTGCTTGCACTCAGATCAGGTCATTCCGCTCCCACTTCCTCTACCATGTATTTTCTTATGAAGAGCATTATTGTTAATAGCCTACGGGCGCCAAATATCTTAGAACGACCCTGTGTTTGAAGTAGGTGGTAATGTGGCCAAATTAAAATCAGAACTAAGGCTAAAATACAACTCTCGCCTACAGTTATATAGTTTCTATGATATAGCTGATATACAAACCGCTAGAAGCGGGGAAACGAGAACGCGGCCTTCCTCGATGGTCACCCATCCAAGTACTAACCGCGGCTCCTGTTGTTTGGCTTTCGTGTTTTTTTTTTTTTTTTTTTTTTTAATGGCTTTTAGCTAATAGCTTTTAGCCACGTATCGTATTTATAAGCTTTCGTGTTCGATACGAGTGTGTCAAGTCAGACCTCCGCTATTAAATTTGCATGTTGGTTTGGAATGTAGGTAAAATTTTGGTTTGTTATTTATGAATGGAATTTATGAAAGTATCGCCTCTATTCTTATCTGCTCTTTGATTTTAATAAGAAAGTTCTTCCAGTTCTAGATTCATGAAGCTGTTCATAGGAATTATTATCTTGCAAAACATTGATGACCATTTCATGTCGTTTGACCCAGATACAAGACAAGTAGGTACTACATTTGATGGTTCCCCGCTTTCGCATTCTCGTAAAACTATACATGGTGTTCCAGTTTTTTGTAGCAGGACTTTAACAGTCGATAGACATTTGAAAATTATTAAAAAAAGTTCATATAAACATAGGTTGAGAAATGCTTAGTTTTCGAGATACAGGGTGTTAAAGTTTGAAAATAAATATGGATTTATATTTATATTTCCAGAATGCTAAGAAGTATCGAATCCAAACTTACCAATTCTTTACATACAATTTAGTGGCCTATTTTAGAATAACAAACTACTACTTTACTTAACCATGGGCGTAGATATATGGATTTACTAAGGCTCTTTTTTACAAAAAAGTAGTACGCCACTGATATTTTCCCATTTTTCCAGTTTAATTCAATAAAGCAAGAAAAAACAAAAATTTAATGTCTCTTGGCACTTTTTGATGTGAGAAACCGTTGTTCAGAAAATTTACATTTAATTTTTTGTTGCACGCCTCTGGACGAATTTCAGACAAACTTGAAGTCGCTCAGAATTTCACCAAATTTGATGGTACGAAAAGTCTTTTAAAAAGAAAGAATGAACCATCGCTAATGATCCTTGTAATGAAGTAAGACGCTTTTACATGTTGCTAGCTTTTGTGTTTGTGTTTCTAATAATTTATTTTAGTTCGACCGTTGCGTTTTAATACATTTGTGTTATAAACATTTTGATACACGATAATAAACTTTTACAATAAATATTTTAAATGTTTCATTCTTTTTTTTAAGAGATTTTTCGCATCATCAAATTTGGTGAAATTCTGAGCGACTTCAAGTTTGTCTGAAATTCGTAAAGATGCGTGCATCAAAAGATTAAATGTAAGTTTTCTGAACAACGGCTTGTCATATCAAAAAGTGCCAAGAGACATTAAATTTTTGTTTTTTCTTGCTTTATTGAATTAAACTGGAAACATGGGTAAATATCAGTGGCGTACTACTTTTTTGTAAAAAAGAGCCTTAGTAAATCCATATATCTACGCCCATGGTTAAGTAAAGTAGTAGTTTGTTATTCTAAAATAGGCCTCTAAATTGTATGTAAAGAATTGGTAACTTTGGATTCGATACTTCTTAGCATTCTGGAAATATGAATATAAATCCATATTTATTTTCAAACTTTAACACCATGTATCTCGAAAACCAAGCATTTCTCAACCTATGTTTATATGAACTTTTTTTAATAATTTTCAAATGTCTATGGACTGTTAAAGTCCTGCTACAAAAAACTGGAACACCCTGTATACCGCCTTATTTTTTATGCGCTAATGTATGTCATCAGTTTTTAAAGGTCTCAAAACAGACGTAAATCGAAAGTTAACTTGATAAAGATGTGCATTTATAAAATTAAAATTATCGTCCGAAAACTTTATTATTGTAAATTATTTGCTATTCCCGTTTATTATCATACATACATTTATTAACAACTTGGAGTGAGATTACAAATATTTTATTAATTCAAGTACATAACAAATTAAATTGTATACTTTATTGCTTTTTTACGCCTTACCACTCATGCAAATTAACATATTGAAGGACGTACAAATTCATTCAAGTAATAAGACTCGTTAACCTTAGTTACACTTATTCCATCCAGTTTTAACTGTTCCAAATGTGGTTTCACCGTGGGACACTCAAAATCCTTAGAAATTATTCCAATATAGAACAAGTTTGGAACCATAGCCCTCATCACACTGCTGTTAGTATTCAACAAATATGTTGTTGGTAAATGGAGATGGTTTAATTGGTTACGACGTTTAACATTCATATCAACACTTATAACCTTCAGCTTTGTATTCACCAGGGACAGAGTGTCAAGTCTCGTTAACCCGGAGATATTTGCTTTAAAATACTCGATCGGATTGTCGTCCAAATTTATTTGTTCCAAACGGAGGTGATCAAGGAACGCATCGTCGTCAACTACTGAGAGATTGTTTAAATTTAGAACTACATATTCCAATCGTACCAGTCCCTCCAAGAAACTCTTCTGTAATTGTGGAATAGTCTGGTTGATTATTGCAAGGTGTCGTACATCATTCACATGCTTAAAAGCTCCTGCTTCGAATTCTAAACCTGGGTTTGAAATAAAACCAAGCCATATTAGTTGTTTGCAACCCTTCAGGCGTTCACTTGTAACTTTTGGAAATACGGAATTGGTCACGTACAGGTGCCAGGTCTTAGATTTTAAGGAAAATTCTGTGATCTTACTTTTAAATATATCTATGAAGGTACATTTAGGGAAAAGGTCCAAAGAAGTTTCGTGTAGGTCTCCGGTAACGTAAATTAAGTCTACGAACAAGATGTTGTCAATGGACCTCGTCTGGTTTTTAGGTCTGAATTGGTCTCCTTTTTGAATCTCTAGATGGGTACAGAATATTTCAGCACTACCTTCTGCAAAAGCACTTTGCTCCTCTCCTTTATCTTTCGAGCAATATGCGTTATGTGATTGAGATGTCGCGTTAACGTATTGGGTAATCCATAGTACTAATATCAGATATTTCATCCTGAAAACAAACAGGCACATGTTAGGATCTAATCTCTATTTTTTCAGACCGCAACAAAGGAGGAAGCTCTTAAATTGTCTCGTATGTTTGTTTCACTTTATGGGAAAGTAATAGATTGTATTTTATTGCCTTTTAACGAAATTAATAATTTGAATTTGGCAAAATCAAATTTTCTTGTCCTTAGGGTATCCAAAAAAATGTTTCATAAAAATGTCGATCTGTTGGAATACTAGATGATTTGAGTAACTTCAGAGAAATTTCATAGGTGTATTGTATACTCAACAGGCTCAATTCTAAGTCGAGCAATATGTGTAAACAAATATGGGGATGTGGAAAAATTATTTAATTAAATTAGTACTCACATTTTAATTATTGCCTAGCTTCTGCGTACAGCTGAACTCATACTGTTCTTAATTCTTCATATATTTAATATAAATTTATAAGGTCACTAAACAAAGATAAACCCAACAGTAATTATTTGATAAATGACACAACGTCCTTTTAAACAATCGCAATTAATATTAACCGACTGACGAAGAAGCAGTTGATTATTTTACTATTACCAAGCAATAATCAGCATAATATCGATTCAAGATTTGGGAAATTCTTGATGCTGTCTCTTATATTCTTGGCAATCGTTGGACATTCTTTGTAAATATTACCGTTACATACGCATAAGATAATCAAATGGTGTAAAATCTGGCGATCTTGCCAGCCAGCTTAAAGATTCACCACACTCTATCTATTTAACAAGTTATTGCTCAGCCATTTTTTAACTAAAACAGCAAAATGTGGTGGAGCAACACTTTGTTGAACAGCACATAAAACCAGATGAAACGGTTGGTAAGGAGTGATAGACGAAAAGTTAGTTTTCGAAACTCTATTTCTAACTCTAGAAAACGCTAATCATTTTACATAAGTTTGAGTAAAACTTGAGACATACAGTCAGAAGTAAACAGCTGAGCGCTAACGTCAAGTAATGGATCGCATGAATCTGAGGTGGAGCAGGACCATTACGGCAGGAACATTTCGTTTTTAGTTGAACGAGTTTACGTATAGGGTGGTATATGTGATCATGTTTCCGACAAACACACTGCCAGGCCAGGAGTACCAGATTTACGCGTCACTGCCCCACGTCATGTTAAACACCCGTTGTAGGACTCTGAATCACTGCCGGACTGGGATAATATTTTTAATAAGGTCCGCTGTCTGCGGAGGACCTGAAATGGATTTTCTTGATCGGCTTCATTCGTATAAAGAGAAACAATGTAATGGTCATATTATAAAGTAAATAATTTTGCTTATAGTACTTACAAGATCTAGCAAAAATGTATGAAATATAATTTTTTTTTTAATATTGATGGACGAAAATATGTTGAATAACGCTATGTAGTAAAGTGCAGGTATAGCAACCAACCCAATTTTTTGCAAACCACCTTTTTTTGGTTTTTGAATTCGATGAAATTTTTATAGGGTTCCACAATAGAATTTTTTTTTTTTATTTTTTTGTAATGTTAGTGCCGCAGTCGATATCACAAGTCGCAGTTATTTATGATAGCTAGAATTAACATCAATTTTTATGTGTTTTATTTATGTTAATAAAAGAATAAAATAAACCAAAACGTTTTTATTTTAAAATATGATTTAAAAAACACTTAGATCTTCTCTTTTCATCTATGTCCAAATTTACAACCCGGTTTAGACAGGTAATTCCATTGCATTGACTCATACCGTAGTGCACTTCAGGCTCATTCGTTTGCATGTACAGTGTTATCAATTTGTTTGGTACACATTTTAATCAGAATTTGCGAGTTTATTGTAGAATTTAGAAAAAAAAAGTCTTATACAAAAGTTGCAGGGTATTTACTAAATTTTCATTTGGCAGCAATAAAAACACAATTGAATGTCGATTTTTTTCAGATATGGACATAACCTAGGTTTTTTTTAAATGGAACGCCATATATGTTTTTATCCAGTTAAATTCGGTTTTTTTTTCTGATTACGCTGACATAGCAACCTTTATAGTTTTATTCAGGATGTTTTGAATTATTAATCAAAAACAGCAAGATTGTAAATTAGTATTCCTACTAGAGTTTAGACATTTTGCATTAACAAAGAGGGCCGTAGCGTGGATGAAAACAATAGAAACTGTGTTGACTAATGTCATTATATTTATCTATATCAACAATGAAATTGGTGAATTCTTACGTTAAAATGAAATTCAATTTAGAAGAAAAATATTGAATTATATTTAATGAACAATAAAAGAGCAACAGTTAGGTACTACGTATTAGAAAATATAGAACGAAATATCCACAGCGTACAGTTCCATCGAAGCGATTGTTTGAAAAACTGACGAAACAATTACGTGAGAGAGGAAGCTTTTTAGTTAAATTATGTTAATTTATTAAATTATATACAATTGTTATCCAGTTATTTTTATATTAGTGCCACATGTTTAGAAGATATTCCACAACTTTTACATAAAATTTTTTTTTGTATTTTGTAAAATAAACTCAAACTCACATTAAAATGTGAATTATAGAACAGTTTCTATAGTTTGACTCTAGTAGGAATACATACCTGCTATATTTTTGTTTTTGATTTATAATTCAAAATATCCTAAATAAAACTGTCAAGTATGCTAGCTACAAATGTATTTTTTATATGTAAAGTGGTTAAATAAAGATATCTATATATGTATATCAGTGTAATCAGAAAAAAAATCTAACTGAATAAAAACATATAAGGTGTTCCATTAAAAAAACATAGGTTATGTCTATATCTAAAAAAATCGACATTTATTTGTTTTTTATTACTGCCAAATAAAAATTTAGCTAACACCCCGCAACTTTAATTTAAAACATTTCTTTCTAATTAGTAATTTCTACAATAAACTCACAAATTCTAATTAAAATGTGTACCAAACTAAATGTAGGGGCAATGCTTGGTCGGAATGAATTCCCAACTAGCACAATTAGTTGCTGGAACGTAGCGGCGACTATTGTAGGAACTTTAAAGTATTTTGCCACTAGCTACAGGCACGTAATAGGAACGCTCCCATTACGTGAACGCGACCAAAATGGGGAACAATTTTTCGGTGACCGCAACGTTCCGGCGACGTTCCTGTAACTTGCCCGGCTACGTTCCAATGACGTGGTGGTTACGTAGCGGCGACGTATTGGCGTGGAAGCCGCGACTTTTATGGAACTTTACAGTTCTCCACTCTTTGAAATTAGTGTTGCCAGCTCTGTCTGGCAACTGATTTTGTTATACTGTATCTCATTCCTTCATGATGCTCGTCCAGTTCCCTAACAGACACTTAGACACTTAAAAGAATACTATAAGAGTAATATTAGAAAGCAAAACTTGTACTGTTTCTCGATCGGTCTTAGCAACAGGATTAAAACGAATGCAAGTTTACTGTTAAACATAATGATGACACCTCCAAATCCAACCACGCGCCTTTAAAATTTACGTTTTTTAATTAAAATATTGTCTTTGAGATATCTAATAACATGCGAGAATATGACACCCTAGACGTTGAAAGCGTTTTTTATTATTATTTGGAACTTGAAACTAACTATTATGCATAAATTTATTATATTTGGTGCAGAATTGATAACAAACGCATTTTTCAAGTAATCTGTGAAGTGAGGATTCTTGTTTTACAGCAATGGAGTCGTAAGGTTTGTCCAAGAAAATGGCGTATTTCGGATAAAATAACTTTGAGGTCCTTTTTACTAGAAAATGCGACTTGTAAGTAATCATTGCTTGGCAATAGTGACGGGAACTGCAAATATGTAGCTTTAAAGTTATATTTACTACAAAGTACCGAATGGGACTGTGATGTCACTTTAAAGTCGTAGCAAAGTTGTGACTACCATGATATACCAGTCTCTAACCTAACCTCACATTATTGACCAGATGATGACGAGGCAAGTTTCACTTGTTGTGAGTTGTCTGCGAATCTCACATACATATATTAAATACATAATACAAGAAAGGGTAACTTTATTGATAATAGTATATTATAGAACGACCGTATAATGATGGGTATTAATCCCGAGGTGAAGTTTCCGGCCTCGAGCCGCAGGCGAGTGGCCTAAATCACCGAGTGGATAATAGCCATTATACGCGAGTAGAATACTATACTTTATCCACGACTACTAAATATTTTTGTTGTTTGTAGCAGAACAATATAATATTATAGCTAAATCAAGGAAGCATGCCGTGATTAATGGGTATTATTAAGGTCGAGCAAACAGACGTATAATGGGTACATTATACAATAGTCGTGGATAAAATCAAGGAAGCATCTGACAGTAGTGATTAATGACTCATTAATCACTGCCGTGATTAATGGGTATTATTAAGGTCGAGCAAACAGACGTATATTGGGTACATTATACAATAGTCGTGGATAAAAGTATTTTAGCTGTCAATCATTATATAGAGAAAAATCACGAAACATCAAAGTCACCCTTTACTTTTTTCACATAATGAATGAACTGTAGCTATATTCACTACACTCACAACTGATGATGCACACCATGAAATTTTTTCATTATTGGGAACTAGATGGTGAAGTTTACTTCATGGTGAATTTAAGAGGTGCCACACGCTTTGTAGTAATCGTGAATAGTTGAAGTTCAGTCTTACAGGTAGCGGTAACGTCATTAACGCTAATAATGATACCTTACAAGTTCCACGACTTTAAACGCATAGTGAAGGTCCCTAGAACGTCGCGGCAACTATCAAAGCTACTTGAAAGTGACTGCAACTCTGGGGTCCCATTTCAGTAACACGAGTTAGTCGCTGCTACCATAGTTTGCCACCTTCAAGTTCTGAAAACTAAAAGGTCTCTCAACTGGTAACTACGACTTCCCCAGTACCAGGAAAAATACGTAGAAGTCTCATAACTATATAGTAACCATTAGTGGTAGAAACTACGTGGCATCGACTGTAGATTTGTCAAATTAAGTTATTTATACATCAAAGTCGACAATTTAGTAGCAGTTACGTAATGGTTACTCTTTCGAGGTTCCCGTCTCAGTTGCAATTACTTTGGTGCTAGTTGGGTTGGCTGCAATTCTTGGTTTTTTAGACTTTAACCTCAATCTTGCGGCGGTGATAAATGGTTATTTAACCACGATTACCTAGAAGTTGAAAAGAATATGACTTAAAGTGTTAGGTGTATGATAAATCTGACTGAATTACCTGGTGGACAACTGTAAATCCGTGATACTTTGCTTAGTGTTTCTATTTGCTTATTTTACCTACCTCAGTGGCATAGATAACTAAGTATTAATTTAGGTTTCCTAAGCAAAAATATGTACGCCACTGTTTTTTTTTTAAGATTTTTATTTTATTGAAATTTTCTGACTATGCACAACAAAAAAAGTCTCTACCATTTTTTTGTCTAAAAGTAGTCGATTTAAAGAAAACCCAGGATTACTACGAACAACAATAGTAAAAACAATAAATTCCGAACCTGAAATATTGAAAATGATTCTGAATTTACTGGAATATTTCGTTAATCAAGTCCTAAATCAAAATTTTGTAGGAGTAAAAAAAATTGGGGAAATAAGTGTTTAATCTAAAAATAAATATCTAGAGACCATAGGCGTACGCATGAAAAAGTTGGTGGGGTTAATGTGTAACACAACCCCCCTTTTTCCCGTTTGCATTTTGACTTTTTTGACCAAAATTACACAAAAAGTGTAACTGTATAAGATGAAAGTCTATGCGAAAATTCGGGTAAAAATCTTAAACAGTAACAGAATTATTAATAAAAATAATTTTCAAAATGTAAACTTTAACACCCTGTATAAAAAAAACTACGCTCCAAAATAAGAAATCACATTATAAATACCCGAGTCAAGATAGTTCAAATTTTGGGTAAACCTAGACAAAAATAATATAAAGCTAATTTTTGGTACAGATCATAATTGAGGGCTAAATAGTAATATACTAAAAGTCCTGGAGAATCCTCCTTCCGCAACCCCCTTTTTTCTCCCCCCAAACCCCCCCTTTTAATATTTTGGTGATTTTCTCGAAAACTATCAACTTTAAGGAAAAATGTCAAGTGAGCATTTTTGAAGCTGACAAAATTTCCCTTCCAACGACGTATTGCGAGCCCATATAGTACCACGTGGTACACACCAGTGGCGTATCAAAAGAAAGTCTGCCCCGAAATTAATTGAAATTTCTTGAAGGACACGTCGAATTTACTGATTTTAACCAAAAACTATAAGCTTGGCGAAAAATATCGTTACCAATTTTTTTTGTAGGTGATAAAATTGCAAATACATTGATGTATAGAACGACCCCCCAGAACCAAAAATATTGAAACTGCTGTTTAATTTATACGTACATAACGTAAACATAAAATAAACAATTGAATTTAACATAACGTAAACATAAAATAAACATCGTAAACATAAATGTACACTATAAAATACTATTTACACAGTCAAGCACAAACACCTCAGTAGTTTAAAACTTCGCCCTTTTGGAAGGTCCGGGTCTCGCATCCAGTCTGGATTAGTGGGAGAGGGAGGAGGAGGAGAAACGAGGGTTTCTGGAGGTGGAGGCGAGTCGTCATATGTTGTTGGGTCATCCACATCCTCGTCCTTCTCGTCCAGGACGATAGGGGTGGAGTTGCTGCAAATTTTACAAATGCTGAGTATCGCAGGGTGTTCAGCGTTCCCTCGTCTTCTCCGTAGAGGTTCTTCAAGATTTTCTCGCCAGCATTTCCTACTTCTTCCTGGTTGGAGTTTGGATCAAGGAAAATGCTGGCGAGGTCTATCCAGTGGGTTTTCTTTTGAAGACGTTGCACCACTTCATCTTGCCTTGCCAAAAAAGGGTAGAGGTGGTGTCACACCCACTGATGGCATGCAGGAACAAAACCGTCTATGGTACTTGCATTTCTCCACATCTGAAGAAATTTGCTGGATATTGGGCGCACTCTGACCCATCTCTGCCGCCTTTCTGAAAGTACGCGTTCGTATGTAGAGAGCTTAAGCCGTTGAGATGGACCAGTAGGTCGACGTCCCCTCCAATGATGAAAAATTGGTCGAATGATGAGTTCTTGGAGAGGGTAGTCCTCACTATATCAGCATCGCCGTCTTCTTGAGTTTGATGTACCTCGATACCATGCCTCTCAAATTCAGTACGCATCATGGTGATCAGTCGGCGTTTGTTAGATTCATTTAAGAGCAGTTTTGCTTGGGACACTTGATGGGTGTTGAGTCATCAAACAAAATGTCACTGCAGGAGAGAGAAGCAGAGCGTGCATGCGTTCAGCTGATTTAGTGCTCCTCATAGCTGCATCTTGTGAGTATCTATCAAAAACCACAGCTACGTTTTTACCAAAGCGGTTGACAACGTAGCTGACGTATCCCGCCACAATGGCTCTGACTGAATCATATATATGTATATTCAACATATTTCATTGTAAATAAAACAAGAAAAACGGTATCTGTTGTTTCGTTATTGAGGAAACTATGAGGCCTAGAGGCACCATTTTGGGATCAAATTGAAGCTAATTCAATTATCTACAAATTCATTTTCATAACTTTTCTCTAGGAGCATTAGTTTAGTCTTTACGTGTCTTAGAAAATGACCCTACCGATAAATTTTCACTTTTTAGAAAAAATTGCCCATCTTTCACTGGCTGTATCTCCGCAACCAATGGACCTAGAGAGCTGTGGTTGGGCTAAAATTGTAACAAATTTAGTTTTCTTTACAAAAGTATAGAATGAAGATACCCAAAAAACGCTTCCTTAAGTTATTATTTAAAAAAGAAATGCAACAAGTTTCAGAATTTCGCAGTTTTTCGAGCACCACGGGAGTCGCACAGGTTTTCAAGGTTGCAAACTTGGGTATAAACTACTCTCAGGGGTTCTAATAATATATAAAACAATCGTAGATACATGCGCGTTTGCGATGTTTGCCTTTTCTTGTGTCGATATTGACTGGCCTAATATTGGTAGTAAAAATTAATTTGTTCCAGATTTACGTAAAGCTGAGAAGTCTCGGATAAACTTTTAATTTTTTTTTGGCTGAAGTAATTGCGATGAACTTCTAAAAGATTCGCAAGTAGACCACCTTTTAATGGTCGATTTAGAGAAAAATATGTTCCTTCTAAAAAAATTATGCTTAGATAAAAAAAACTGAGAATAAATATCAAAAAGTATATTTTTTAAAAGTAACCCTTCATTTGATACGCCACTGGTGGGTGCCATGTGCTACTGAATATGGATTGCGATACGGGGATTTTTATCAGGTTCAAAAATGCTCACTTGACATTTTTCCGTAAAGTTGATAGTTTTCGAGAAAATCACCAAAATATTAAAAGGGGTGGGTTTGGGGGGCGAAAAAAGGGGGTTGCGGAAGGAGGATTCTCCAGGACTTTTAGTATGTTGCAATTTAGCCCTCAGGCATGATCTCTACCAAAAATCAGCTTTATATTATTTTTGTCTAGGTCAAATGCTATCTTGACTCGGGTAAAAAGTCACATTATTTTCGCCCAAAGAATCTGTGGTTAAAGGCGTGACCTACTTTTTCTTAACACCCTGTATACTGTTTTATTTTTTATGCGCTAATGTGTGTCATCAGTTTTTAAAGGTCGCAAAACAGACGTAAATTGAAAGTCAACTTGATAAAGATGTGCATTTATAAAATTAAAATTATCGTCCGAAAACTTTATTATTGTAAATTATTTGTTATTCCCGTTTATTATCATACATACATTTATTAACAACATGGAGTGAGATTACAAATATTTTATTAATCAAGTACATAACAAATTAAATTATATACTTTGTTGCGTTTTTACGCCTTGCCCCTCATGCAAATTAACATATTGAAGGACGTACAAGTTCTTTCAAGTAATAAGACCCGTCAATCTTACTTAAACGGAATCCTTCTAGTTCTAACTGTTTCAAATGTGGTTTCACCGTGGGACACTCAAAATCCTTAGAATTGATTCCAATAGAGTACAAGTTTGGAACCATAGCCAACATCACACTGCTGTTAGTATTCAACAAATATGTTGTTGGTAAATTGAGATGGCTTAATTGGATACGTTTAACAGTCATATCAACACTTATAACCTTTAGCTTTGTATTCGCCAGGGACAGAATTCTCATTCCCGTTAACAGGGAGATATTTGCTTTAAAATACTCGATCGGATTGTCGTCCAAATTTATTACACGCAAATTCAGGTTATGAAGAAACGCATCTTCGTCAACTACTGAGAGATTGTTTAAATTTAGAACTAAATATTCCAATCGGTCTAGCCCCTCCAACAAGCTCTTCTGTAATTGTGGAATAGTCTGGTTGACTATTGCAAGGTTTTCTACCCTATTCAGATGCCTAAAAGCTCCTGCTTCGAATTCTAAACCAGGGTTTGACATAAAACCAAGCGTACTTAATCGTTTGCAACCCTTCAGGCGTTCACTTGTAACTTTTGGAAATAAGGAATTGGTCACGTCCAGGTGCCAGATCTCAGATTTTAAGGAGAATTCTGTGATCTTACTTTTACGTATACGTATGAACCGTACCTTAGGGAGAAGGTCCAAAGAAGTTTCGTGTAGGTCTCCAGTAACGTAAATTAACGCTGCGAACAAAAAGTCATCGGTCCTCGGCTGGTTTTTAAGTCTGAATTGGTCTCCTTTTTGAATCTCTAGATGGGTACAGAATATTTCAGCACTGCCAAAAACATTTTTCTCCTCTCCGTTATCTTTCGAGCAATATGCGTTATGTGATTGATATGTCGCGTTAACGTATTGGGTAATCCATAGTACTAATATCAGATATTTCGTCCTGAAAACAAACATGCACAGTAAGAAGTATGTTAGGATTTAACCTCTATTTTTTCAGACCGCAACAAAGGAAAAAGCTCTTAAATTGTCTCGTATGTTTGTTTCACTTTATGGGAAAGTAATAGATTGTATTTTATTGCCTTTTAACAAAATTAATAGTTTGAATTTAACAAAATTATATACTAGATAATTTGAGTTAACAAAGTATGTAAGAAACTAACTTCTATTTTTTCAGACCGCAAGAAAAGAAAAATACTGTTAAATTAACTCGGATTTATTTATTTATTTATTTATTACATCATTCAACGGAAATAGTAATTTTCGTCCAGTCTAGTAGGTGACTTAATTGTTACAGTTGAATACAGCGAGAGCAAAGTAAATTCTTAATTGAGCAATATGCAACAAATGGGGGATGGGAAAAAATTAGTTATTATTACATTTAATCAAGTCATATTATGATGAAAGAAATAGAACTCACATTTTAATTATTGCTCAGTTTGTTCGTACAGTTGAACCGATACTGTTCTGCGATAATTTCTTAGTCTTTCTTATATTTAATATAAATTAAGGTCACAAGACAACGATGACCCCAACGGTAATTATTTGAATTGATAAAATGTCCTTTCCAAAAAATTGCAATTATTATTAACCTACTGACGAAAAAGTATCCGCTTATTGTATTCAAGATTTGTGGATTTCTTTATTTATAAAGGCTTCTTGAATGTCAAATGTTGGGTTGTTAATAATGAATAGGAGAGTATCTCTTCTATTCTTATCTACTCTTTGACTGTGCTAGGAAATTTGTTGCAATCCTGGAATATCACCTTTATGGAGCTGTTCATAAAAATGATATCTTGTAAAACATTAATGGCCATTTATAACCATACATACAATCATGAATATATGTAAAGTAAAATGGATAAATAAATTGTGATTATTTTATTATTTCAAGCACATAAAAAAATTTATTTTATATTTTGTTGTTTTTTTTACGTCACTCGTGAACATTTACATACTGAAGGACGTACATAAGGAAGATCTTTCAAGAAGTTAATACGTGAATAAGGAAGTCGTTTCAAGTAAATCTTCTTTACTTCTAATCTGTCTAGTGTTAGCTGTTGCAACATATCGCAACTTTGGAAACGTAGTTAACATTACACTGCTATTAGTATTCAACAAATATGTTGTTGGTAAATAGAGATGGTCTAATTGGTTACGTTTAATATTCATATCAACACTTATAACTTTCAACTGTGTGTTCATCAGAGACAAAGTTTTAAGTTTCGTTAACCCCGAGATCTTTGCTTTAAAATACTCGATCGGATTGTCGTCCAAATTTATTACTTCCAAATTCAGGTGATCAAGAAACGCATCTTCGTCAACTACTGAAATATCGTTTAAATTTAGAGTTAAATCTATCAATCCTACTATCCCCTCGAACAAGCTTTTCCGTAATTGTCGAATAGTCTGGTTGATTATTTCAGGGCTCTCAGCTCATTCAGGTGCCTAAAAGCTCCTTCTTCGAAGTCTAAACCAGGGTTTGAAATAAGACGTTCAACTGTAACTTTTGGGAATACGGAATTTTTCACGCTCAGGCTGTAGATATCAGATTTTAGGGAGAATTCTGTGATGTTACTTTTATATATAAGCATGATCCATAAATCGGGGAAAAAACCCATAGAAGTTTCATGTAGTTCTACAGTATAACATTAATTAACTGTGCGAACATAAAGCAGCCCAGTATCTGATCTTCAAGTCTGAGTTGGTCTCCTTCTTGAACCTCTAGATGGGTACAATATATTATACCGTTGCCATTTCCAAAAGCTTTTAGTTCATCTTCTATATTTATCGAGCAATATGCGTTATGTAATTTAGATGTCGCGGCGACGTATTTAGTGGGGTCGGATAGCTGAAAAAAACATCACATCTGGCAACCAATGCGCCCCTTTGGATTCAGATAGTACATGGGTAGACGAGTCTAAAAAGCCCGGGACACAAAATTTTCTGGCCCTCTAGCGGTGTTAATGACGTAATCAATATGGCCGCCAAAGTTTTGCGACACGCTTCTACATTTCCCAATATAATTCGGGTTTGTATTTTGATATTAACCTATATTATTAGTGATTATTAATCAGGAGAAAACGCGCTTTCCAACGGTATATTTGACATCATTATTTAGGTTCATAATAACAGAAATATTTGTAACTTTATCAAAATGTTTTTATTTTGATTTTTTCGAAACGTTTTGCTACATAACTTGGAATCCGTTACATGTAGCTGAAAAAGTGTCCTATACTTTTTTCGTCAACAAATTACCTTTCGAACGGTATATACGATTTCTATTTTATCACAAACAGTTGCTGAAAATTTGTCAAAGAATGTTGCACAGCGAGTCGTTATGGCAATAATGTAATTTATATGAGTTCCGAAAAGTAATAGAGCGGTTTTATAACTGTTTAAGTAGCAAATGTAATCATTGTAATTTTTTGTGTATATGTAAATAAATTCTAGCTTTTTTAAAATCGTAGCCTCGAAATTTAAATTTTGGGGGGCAACTTCAAAAATGTAATAATAAATAAAATAGATTAAATAAATAAGATTCCATTCAATAATATAGTTCACCACATATTTATTTGGCACATAAAAAATGCCGCACTTACGAAGCAGAAAGGCCTTACCGATTCAATGGATCCGCCGCACGTGCTCCTTTGTCGGCAATTTTTTATGTGCCAAATAAATATGTGGAGAACTATATAATACTAAATGTGTTTTTTTTTTCAGGCAGACGTTATGTGGGGAACTTCACCCTGTAAAGAAGATATTGCTTTCGTCTACCTCATAGAAAGACAGAAATTACTCAATCATGTCAACGAAAAGGAAACTGACTGACCCAGTGGTGGCTCCATTTGTATGGGACCTGTGTTTGTTATGCCAGTAGCATTCAAAAGAGCGCATAGTCATTCCAAAGTATGAAGGTTATTTAATAATGGCGAAGAATCTTGAAATTTTTGCTGAACATGGTGAACTTCCAAGTGCTATAAGAAATTTGGATCAGTTGGACGATCGAAGTGGTCTTTCACAAACACTAGTAGCTCATGCAGCAAAATATCACAAATCTTGCAAGAACAAGTATGACAGTCAAAAGGCGGAAAGACTGTCTGGTGAAAAGAAACAGAAAGGACGACCCCATTGCTCAGACCAAACTCCATCTACATCAAAATTAACAAGATCATCATTATTTTGTTCAGATGTGAAAAAGGTGTGTCTGTTTTGTGATGAAGGAGAAGGTAGAGACAAACTTGTGACTTCATCCACGCTGGGTATTGGTCTTACAATTCATATACTTTTTAGCTACATGTAACGGATTCCAAGTTATTTAGCAAAATATTTCGAAAAACCAAAATAAAAAGCAAATATTTTGATAAAGTTACAAATATTTCTGTTATTATGAACCTAAATAATGATGTCAAATATACCGTTGGAAAGCGCGTTTTCTTCTGATTAATAATCACTAATAATATAGGTTAATATCAAAATACAAACCCGAATTATATTTGGAAATGTAGAAGCGTGTCGCAAAACTTTGGCGGCCATATTGATTACGTCATTAACACCGCTAGAGGGCCAGGAAAATTTGTGTCCCGGGCTTTTTAGACTCGTCTACCCATGTACTATCTGAATCCAAAGGGGCGCATTGGTTGCCAGATGTGAAATGTTTTGGGATAATTTTCAGCTATCCGACCCCACTATTGATGTTTCCCAGCTTTCGCATTCTCGTAAAACTATATGCGGCCTTATTTGTCTTATCAGTTTTTAAAGGTCGCAAAACAGACGTAAATCGAAAGTTAACTTGTTAAAGAAATTAAAATTGTCGTCCGAGATTATTATTGTAAGTATATTATTTGTTATTCCCGTTTATTATCATACTTACATTTATTAACAACATGGAATGAGATTACAAATATTTTATTAATTCAAATACATAACAAATTAAATTATATACTTTGTTGCTTTTTTACGCCTTACCACTCATGCAAATTAACATATTGAAGGACGTACAAGTTCTTTCAAGTAATAAGACTCGGCAACCTTACTTAAACTGAATCCTTCTAGTTTTAACTGTTTCAAATGTGGTTTCACCGTGGGACACTCAAAATCCTTAGAAATGATTCCAATATAGAGCAAGTTTGGAACCATGGCGGACATCACACTGCTGTTAGTATTCAACAAATATGTTGTTGGTAAATAGAGATGGTTTAATTGGTTACGACGTTTAACATTCATATCAACACTTATAACCTTCAGCTTTGTATTCACCAGGGACAGAGTTTCCAGTCTCGTTAACCCGGAGGTATTTGCTTTAAAATACTCGATCGGATTGTCGTCCAAATTTATTACTTCCAAATTCAGGTGATCAAGAAACGCATCTTCGTCAACTACTGAGAGATTGTTTAAATTTAGAACTAAAGATTCCAATCGGACTAGCCCCTCCAACAAGCTCTTCTGTAATTGTGGAATAGTCTGGTTGAGTATTGCAAGATCTCGTACCTTATTCAGATACCTAAAAGCTCCTGCTTCGAATTCTAAACCAGGGTTTGACATAAAACCAAGCGTTATTACCTGTTTGCAACCCTTCATGCGTTCACTTGTAACTTTTGGAAATGCGGAATTGGTTACGTCCAGGTGCCAGGTGTCAGATTTTAAGGAGAATTCTGTGATCTTACTTTTAAGTATAAGTATGAACTGTACCTCAGGGAAAAGGTCCAAAGAAGTTTCGTGTAGGTCTCCAGTAACATAAATTAACTCTGCGAACAAGATGTTGTCATTGGATCTCGTCTGGTTTTTAAGTCTGAATTGGTCTCCTTTATGAAACTCTAGATGGGTACAGAATATTTCAGCACTGCCACCTGCAAAAACACTTTTCTCCTCTCCTTTATCTTTCGAGCAGTAAGCGTTATGTGATTGAGATGTCGCGTTAACGTATTGGGTAATCCATAGTGCTAATATCAGATATTTCATCCTGAAAACAAACAGGCACATTAAGTTAGGATCTAACCTCTATTTTTTCAGACCGCAACACAGGAGAAAGCTCTTAAATTGTCTCGTATGTTTGTTTCACTTTATGGGAAAGTAATAGATTGTATTTTATTGCCTTTTAACGAAATTATTAATTTGAATTTGGCAAAATCAAATTTTCTTGTCCTTAGGGTATCCAAAAAAATGTTTCATGAAAATGTCGATCTGTTGGAATACTAGATGATTTGAGTAACTTCAGAGAAATTTCATAGGTGTATGTATACTCAACAGGCTCAATTCTAAGTCGAGCAATATGTGTTAACAAATAGGGGGATGTGGAAAAAGTATTTAATTATTACATTTAATCAAGTCGTATGATGAAAAAATTAGTACTCACATTTTAATTATCTATTGCCTAGCTTCTGCGTACAGCTGAACTCATACTGTTCTTAATTCTTCATATATTTAATATAAATTTTTAAGGTCACTAAACAAAGATAAACCCAACAGTAATTATTTGATAAATGATAAAACGTCCTTTTAAACAATTGCAATTATTATTAACGGACCGACGAAGAAGCAGTTGATTATTTTACTTTTACCAAGCAATAATCAGCATATCGATTCAAGATTTGGGAAATTCTTTATTTATAATGGCTTCTTGAATGCTGTCTCTTATTATTCTTGGCAATCGTTGGACATTCTTTGTAAATATTACCGTTACATACGCATAAGATAATCAAATGGTGTATTTTTCGCTATATTTGACACCTAATAATTTCTTTATGATATTATGGCAGTCATTCCTCTTCATGCCTCTTCAGATGGCACTATGTTAAATTTTAGATTTTAACATTTTTTACATGAGTGGTTAATGAAGTAAAAAAAACTGGTGTTGCAAGAATTGCTTAGTAGATGCAGACATTCAAAATATTGACTTTATTGTGCTAGAAAAACAAAATCGGTGTCTTATTTGTGAGAAAGAGTTATTAGATAAGTTAACAGAGGAATTATATCGTATAAATAAACTGCAAAAAATAATTCGTTCTTATCATCCGAGACCACAGCAATTAAAGTAGCTGGGATTTCTTACAGTGCTGCCTCAACAAGAGTAAACAATTCCTGTGTTTGTTAGACAAGTGGACTGATAAAAATATTTCCAATATACAGGGCGAAGAAGATTTAAAATCCAAATTTAACCCCAGTACCTTGAATATAAATGTAATTAATGCGGAACTAATTAAGGATGGTTTACTAGTTAATTGCAATGATGAGAATTCGCTCGTATTTTACCCGGACGATAATAATTGCTAAAAAAGAACGAAGTGTGTGTCAAATCTTATTTCATATCTGTCCAGGGTCCAGTGATTGTTAATGCTTGTATATTTTTCTTTCTTATCTATACACAGGGTGTTTCATGACGAACTGTACATACTTCTAAGGATAGAGGATCCCTTGATTATTCACGAATGGGTATAGAAATTTGTCTGTTGCGCTTAATTTGGGATACAGGGTGATAAACTAATTATGACCAATATTTCTTTTGGCCAGAACTTCCTTAGTATTTATCACAATTTGTTCAAATTTTATACAATTTGTGTACTTATCACAGTTGATATTATGCTTCTTTAATTCAAGTTTTTTTTTTCTGTAGAGAAAATCACCCTGTATAATATATTTTTTTTAATTATATGGAAAATTATAAGGTCCATACGTCAGTAAACAAAAGCATGTGAACAGATTTTTTTTGCCGCACCTTTATTGATTTTTTACAAGTGATTGAATTTGGCGAAATGGGGAAATGAAAGATAAAAAATTCTAGGTATATGTACAGGGGTATTCACTAAAGATTGTCCCCCCTTAACTTTCTTATTTTTAATCCTAGTAAAAAATGGTTAAGACAAAAGTTTCAGGAAATTTTCTTATCATCTCAATGCAAGTATCGCAGAAACAAATGAAAATCGTATTTCGGAGATACTGACCAAACGTATGATTTTTTAATGGAACACCTTGTATATTTTTAGATTTTTGAAATCAACGTTTCGTCCTGATTACAAAAATATATATATGTTATATATTTGCTCCAGCCGTTTGCGCAATATGCCTAATTGAATTAAATGTTTCGAATTTTGCACAAAATCAGTATTGCCATGGAAAATGTTTCGCGGGCGGGCGGGTGCAGTATATTTTTATGTCAAAGAAGGATCATATTCGTTAAATTCGTTACTAGTTTGGCCTAGGTAATTCTAGTTTATCCTATTATCGGCTTCTGCCAGTAACAAATATAAAATCTTCTTTAATACTGTCTTTTATGCTATTGGCAATGGTTGGACGTTCTTTGTAAATATTACCGTTACATATTCTTAAGAAAATCAAATGGTGTAAAATCTGGCGACTTTGTCAGTCAGCTTACAGGTTCACCACGCCCCGCTATCCATTTAACGAGTTACTGGTCAGTCATTTTTTAACTAAAACAGCAAAATGTGGTGAAGCACCAGTTTGTTGAACAGCGCAGAAAATTTGTTGAAACGACTGGTAAGGAGTGACGGAAAGTTAGTTTTGAAAACTCCATTTCTAACTCAAAACCGCTGATCAAACATAGATAAGTACATACATATCCCCGTTTGAGTAAAACTTGACACATACAGTCAGTAGTAAACAGCTGAGCGTTAATGTCAAGTAATGTATCTGATTGAGGTGGGGCAGGACCATTACGGCAGGAACATTTCATTTTTAGTTGAGTGAGTTTACGTATAGGGTGGTATCGTGTCTCCGACAGACATACTGCCAGGAGCACCAGGTTTACGCGTCACTGCCCCACGTCACGTTAGTCACCCGTTGTAGGATTCTGAATCACTGCCGGACTGGGCTAATATTTTTAATAAGGTCCACTGTCTGCAGAGGACTTGAAATGGACTTTCTTGACCGGCTTTATTCGTATAAAGAGAAACAATGCAATGATCATACTATAAAGTAAACACTTTTTGTTCATAGTACATAGTACAAGATCTGGCAAAAATGTATGAAATATGAATATATTTTTTTATATATTAATGGACGAAAAAATGTTGTATTAAAGGATTTCACATTTTTATCCTATGTTGTTCCGTCGTTTATCAACCAACCCATTTTTGGTTTTTGATTTCGATGAAATTTTTATAGGGTTCCATAAGAAGTGCTTAAATAAAATATTTGATTTATTTTTTGCTATATCTTAACGACCCTCAGACCCCAATCATACTTACTTATAGAATACTTCCTAAAGATTTCGTTTCTTTTGCTATATTATGTACAATAAATTCATATTTTAATAAATTTTTTTCTCTTAAAATATCACTATCCTATAATCATATCAGTATAAGCCTCTAAGTCTAAAGTACAGCAGTCGGGACGCTCCATTAGAGCGACGACCAGTAACCTAGAACCCAGGACATACCGTATCTTCACTGAAGTTATCCGGGCCCTATCATACTGCTGATAGCGACAGTAATTTTGTATAACACTAAACAACTAGGAAGCACATCACAATATATTTTGCCATTGACTGTATGAAAGTTCGGCAAATCTATGGAATAAACCTGCATTCTTTTAACTTTATTACCCCAGCAATAGCCTCCCTAGTGGAAGACTAGTTGTTATAAAAAAGAAGATCTAGTTCGGCAGCCTCTTAAGGTGCAAATGGTAATAAAAATTTAAGTGTTTAAAGTGCCCCTTCTGGTGGGTAGCCTTTGCACCAATGTGAAAGTGTGATTTAATCCCAAATTTTGGCAAAATATGTGGACTCTCCAACATCAATAATAAGTTACCACTATATGTATTTTCTATGCTATCCATTAATAATCCCAAGGATTGGAAATAAATTACCTGAATAGAAAAGCACGTCACACTATCGCCTGAATCAAGAAAATGAAATGCCGAAAATGGTATCTGTCAGAATGTCAAAATTGTCAGCTACGCCCACGCTCCTTACTTCGTACTTGTGGAACTGTTCGTGACTCCAAACAGAGTTTTCACGAGTTAACTTGACACAACCAACCACCGGGCTATTATATAAAATCAATCGTATTTAGCCAACGATATATTACAAAGCCTATTAAGAATAAACCAAGTCTCCTATTTAAAAAAAAACAATTCCATGACACTCACATCTCGTCGATATTTATTATTTAACATATTTCGACCGTGACTAACGTCACTATTCTGCATTAGACAGCGCCACGACTCTCCAAGGCGATACTTCAAAACATCAGCTATGCCACAGATTACCAACGACTAAATTCGACAGAAATTCTGTACTATCAACTGACAGTTCGAAAAGCACAAATATAAACAAACGAATGTTCCAAATATTCAATTAATATCTTAACTTCTGTCTTTATGGCTAGGTAAGTAGTGAAACAATATTTGGGAAATTACCGATTTAATTTCGTGATGTATCGTCTGAAGGTCATGTCTGTTGTTTCAGCTTTGTTTACATGCCAGCTGTTTTATGCACAATACCTTAACAGTAGCAATAGAAATATGCCTAAAATTTATTAACTATTGTAATACTGAGATGGAGAATGCCTTGTGACGAGTGGAAAGCCAATGGTCAATATAATACATATAGTGCGAACAAGAGTTGTTTCCGAGGTATTATTAGATCAGATTATTTCTGGTATTATAATGAAAATACTTCAGACTATGGATTAATTTATACCGCTATACTTTATTTTAGTTATACCGTGGTTGTGAACCTCACAAAACTGTAGCGAGTACTTGGAATGACCATTAGCGTTATCTGAAGTCAGGCTGCTAGGACGCGTTCAATTGGTCGAATGTAAAAACACACTATAATCTGTCTCACCAACAGATGCAAATAGACTCCTCCCCAAAAATGCCCGCCAAATTTGAATGGAATTTCTCTATTGGTCGTATTTATAGAACCCGAATTACAAAGCACAAAGCATCCGCTAGATTTGACCGACTAAGGCCGACTCTACAAGTACTCGCGTAAAGCATTAAACTTTTACACATTTTGCAACAACTAATCAGAACGCATAGAGGCGAAACGTATGAAAAACGCGAATAAATGGGGAGCCGGCGTCAGCCGGCGTGACTGTCAACTGTGTTATTCGCTTTTGTGACATTTCATCTGGGAGGTAAATAAGGTACGTAAATGCAAATGATTAATATTGATTAAATATTAAAACTGTTTTTCTTAAGGTTTATGATGACTGAAGGAGGTGTAATTTCTCCACCCAAAAAACAATTATTCAGACATTTTTCGGTGGAAGATAAGGAAAAGGTGCTGAACATTTTTAAGGCCTACGATGGGGAGAATCCGGAGAAACCAACGATGGAATGCATGCGGAGTTCACTGCAAAGGCAGCAGGTGTGAGTGTTCGAAGTGTTTCTAATATTCTTCATGAATACAAACAAACACACCAACTTCAGCCACCAACAGTGTACCACCAACAATGGGCAGTTTTGGACAATATCGATGAAGGAGCTAAAAGTGCTCTCAAGCGTATAATCCATTCCTTTTTTGAAAGAAATGAACCACCAACTGTAAACAAAATTTTAGCAGCGGTGCATGAAGATGACTATTTACCTCATCTTAAACGGAGTACTTTGTGACGATTAATAGGAGAAATTGGCTTTCGGTGAGTAAACGGCCTTTTTATTTCTTCGTGTTGTAATGTAATTATTGTATTTGGCATTATAGGTTCTCAAAAAGGTCACGTAATAGTGCCCTAAGGAAAAAAATGAGATTATCGTTTGGAGGCGAAGACTCCTGCGAGACATAAGGAAATGCCGGGAAGAACATAAGAAGTTGTACTTTTTAGATGAGACTTGGGTGAACGCTGGCCATACTGTAAGTAAAGTATGGAAGGACACGACACGTTTTCATCCGAGGTTTAACGACGGGGTTAAAAGATCCATCGTGCAAGGGAAGTCGTCTTATAGTCCTCCACATGGGATCCGAGGACGGTTTGTTATGCTTCGATTCAAAGAAAACTGGAGACTACCATGAAGAAATGAATGGTGAGGTTTTCGAGAACTGGTTCAGACAAATTATTGGAGGCAAACTTGTTAGTTTTATTCAGGATGTTTTGAATTATTAATCAAAAACAGCAAGATTGTAAGTTAGTATTCGTACTAGAGTTTAAACATTTTGCATTAACAAAGAGGGCCGCGGCGTAGCGTGGATGAAAACAATAGAAACTGTTTTGTATATTAACAACGAAATTGGAGATTTCTTACGTTAAAATGAATTTCAATTTAGAAGAAAAATATTGAATTATATTTAATGAACAATAAAAGAGCAACAGTTAGGTACTACGTATTAGAAAATAAAGAACGAAATATCCACAGTGTACGACATCGATGCCATTGTTTGAAAAACTGACGAAACAATTACGTGAGAGAGGAAGCCTTTTAGTTAAATTATGTTAATTTATTAAATTATGTATATACAATTGTTATCCAGTTATTTTTATATTAGTACCACAAGTTTAGAAGATATTCCGCAACTTTTACATAAAACATTTTTTTGTATTTTGTAAAATAAACTCAAACTCACATTAAACTGTGAATTATAGAACAGTTTCTATTGTTTTCATCCAATGCCCTCTTTGTTGACGCAAAAAGTATAACTCTGGTAGGAATACGTACCTGCTATATTTTTGTTTTTGATTAATAATTCAACACATCCTAAATAAAACTATCAAGTATGCTAGCTATATCAGTGTAATCAGAAAAAAAATCTAACTGAATAAAAACATATAAGGTGTTCCATTTAAAAAACATAGGTTATGTCTATATCTGAAAAAATCGACATTCATTTGTTTTTTATTACTGCCAAATAAAAATTTAGCAAACACCCCGCAACTTTAGTATCAAACATTTTTTTCTAATTTCTACAATAAACTCACAAATTCTAATTAAAATGTGTACCAAACTAAATGTAGAGGCAATACTTGGTCGGAATGAATTGGCTGCAATTCTTGGTTTTTTAGACTCTAACCTCAATCTTGCGGCGGTGGTAAATGGTTATTTAACCACGATTACCTAGAAGTTGAAAAGAATATGACTTAAAGTTTTAGTTGCATGATAAATCTGACTTTGACTTACCTGGTGGACAACTCTAAATCCGCGATACTTTGCGCTGTTTGAGCAGGGCCACCCTATCCGTAGGGCTAAATGGGCTATAGCCCCCGGGCGCCAGCCTTTTAAGGCGACAATTTTGCTTGCACTCAGATCAGGTCATTCCGCTCCCACTTCCTCCACCATGTATTTTCTTATGAAGAGCATTACTGTTAATAGCCTACGGGCGCCAAATATCTTAGTACGACCCTGTGTTTGAAGTAGGTGGTAATGTGGCCAAATTAAAATCAGAAATAAGGCTACAATACAACTCTCGCCTACAGTTGTATAGCTTCTGCGAGCTGATATACAAACAGCTAGAATAAGTGGGGAAACGAGAATGCGGCCTTCCTCGATGGTCACCCATCCAAGTACTAACCGCGGCTCCTATTGTTTGGCTTTCGTATTCGATACGAGTGTGTCAAGTCAGACATCCGCTATTGAATATGCATGTTGGTTTGGAATTCACTGGGATGTAGGTAAAATTTTGGTTTGTTATTTATGAATAGAATTTATGAGAGTATATCTCAGTATTCTTCTCTGCTCTTTGATTTTACTAAGAAAGTTCTTTCAATCCTAGATTCATGAAGCTGTTCATAGGAATTATATTATCTTGCAAAACATTGATGACCATTTCATGTCATGTAACCCAGATGCAATACAAGTACTTACATTTGATGATTCCCCGCTTTCGCATTCTCGTAAAACTATATGCTGCCTTATTTTTTATGCGCTAATGCATTATGTCTCATCAGTTTTTAAAGGTCGCAAAACAGACGTAAATCAAAAGTTAACTTGATAAAGAAGTGCATTTATAAAATTAAAATTATCGTCCGAAAACTTTATTATTGTAAATTATTTGTTATTCCCGTTTATTATCATACATACATTTATTAACAACATGGAGTGAGATTACAAATATTTTATTAATTCAAGTACATAACAAATTAAATTGTATACTTTGTTGCTTTTTTACGCCTTACTCCTCATGCAAATTAACATATTGAAGGACGTACAAGTTCTTTCAAGTAATAAGACTCGGCAATCTTACTTAAAATGAATCCTTCTAGTTTTAACTCTTCCAAATATGGTTTCACCGTGGGACACTCAAAATCCTTAGAAATGATTCCAATATAGAACAAGCTTGGAACCATATCGGACAGCACACTGCTGTTAGTATTCAACAAATATGTTGTTGGTAAATAGAGATGACTTAAATGGCCCCATTTACACACAACACTTATAACCTTTAGCTTTGTATTCACCAGGGACAGAGTTCTCAGTCTTAACACGGAGATATTTGCTTTAAAATACTCGATCGGATTGTCGTCCAAATTTATTACACGCAAATTCAGGTTATGAAGAAACGCATCTTCGTCAACTACTGAGAGATTGTTTAAATTTAGAACTAAAGATTCCATTCGGATTAGCCCCTCCAACAAGCTCTTCTGTAATTGTGGAATAGTCTGGTTGAGTATTGCAAGGTCTTCTACCATATTCAGATGCCTAAAAGCACCTGCTTCGAATTCTAAACTAGGGTTTGACATAAAACCAAGCGTTGTTACTTCTTTGCAACCCTTCAGGCGTTCACTTGTAACTTTTGGAAATAAGGAATTGGTCACGTCCAGGTGCCAGATCTCAGATTTTAAGGAGAATTCTGTGATCTTACTTTTAAGTATAATTATGAACCGTACCGCAGGTAAAAGGTCCAAAGAAGTTTCGTGTAGGTCTCCAGTAACGTAAATTAACTCTGCGAACAAGAAGCTGACATCGGTCCTCGTCTGGTTTTTAAGTCTGAATTGATCTCCATTTTGAATCTCTAGATGGGTACAGAATATTTCAGCACTCTCATCAAAAACACTTTCCTCCTCTCCTTTATCTTTCGAGCAATATGCGTTATGTGATTGATATGTCGCGTTAACGTATTGGGTAATCCATAGTACTAGTATCAGATATTTCATCCTGAAAACAAACAGGCACAGTAAGAAGTATGTTAGGAACTACCCTCTATTTTTTTCAGACCGCAAAAGGGAAAAGGCTCTTTTAAATTGTCTCGTATGTTTGTTTCACTTTATGGGAAAGTAATAGATGGGTAGCCTTTGCACCAATGTGAAAGTGTGATTTAATCCCAAATATTGACAAAATATGTGGACTCTCCAACATCAATAACAAGTTACCACTATACAAGGTGTTTCTAAATTGACTACCATAAATTTAAGAGCTTGTAGAGAACGTTAAAATAAAACTAAAACCTCTATACAGTTTCGTCGAAAAACGCTTATTCGTTTTCAAAATACAGGGTGTTATAATGTCGACTGGCAGATCAGTTATTTAGCTATAACTCTAAACAGAGTAGGCAGAGGAATCTAAATTATTGTGAGCGAGTGTTACTTAAGCCTACCAATGACTGTATAATATTTTAAATCTGATACCACCATTCAGTGGCGTAGAAAAGGAGCAGCCTAACACTTTTTTGTTAATAAAAAATTTGCTGTCAGATATTTTGAAAATATCGTCCCATTTTCAAATTCCCCAATCAAAATGCTATAATAAAGATGCTCTTATTAAATATCTCCAGAGGCGTTCGTTTTCGAAATATTCTCGGTTTTATGTGGCAATAATCATGTGTTTAATAAAAATTTTTTAATGTACTTAGTCAATAAAATAGCAAAGCAGAGGTAGAATATTTTAATAATGTACAAAAAAAATAAAAACTTCCGCCTATGTGTAATTTACCATTTTACTACTTTTTATAAAATATTGTTACTGAACGATTAATCAAAAAAAGAAAATTTTCAATATGAATTTGTTAAGAAGTGCACCTTTTAGATTAAAATGTAATTTCTTGACAGTTAAGCAGGTGTGAGTTGCATTTGTTTTTGTTTTTATCTACCTTGTGATGATTGCCCCTTTTTAATGTTTTTCGCAAATTAAGTAGGTACCACATAAAAGCGAGAATATCTCGAAAACGAACGCCTCTGGAGCATCTTTATTATAGCATTTTGATTGGAGAATTTGAAAATGAGACGATATTTTCAAAATATCTGACAGCAAATTTTTTATTAACAAAAAAGTGTTAGGCTACCCCTTTTTCTACGGCTCTGAATGGTGGTATCAGATTTAAAATATTATACAGTCATCGGTAGTCTTGAATAACACTCGCTCACAAAAATTTAGATTCCTCTGCCTACTCTGTTTAGAGTTAGTTAAATAACTGATCTGCCAGTCAACACTATAACACCCTGTATTTTGAAAATAAAGCGTTTTTCAACGAAACTGTATAGAGGTGTTACCGGTTTAAACAACCCCTGTATAAACAAAACCAAATATACCCCATATATTAATAATTAATCTCTCTATATTTTAGAATATATCAAATTTTCGTAAAGCAATAGGTTGCCAGGAACAAAAAAAAAATAGTTTTTAGTGAATGGTGGTGGTAGCCACGCACTCCGGCTAATCAGTCGGCGGGGGAGTGAGTAAGAAGGGTGGATTGTTAGTTAGTTGCACTGAATGAATATTAGAAGGTATAAAAAAAATAATAATATAAAAAGTTAGATATATAGCCTATCTTTAATGAATGATTAAGTAATCAAAATTGAACCATATACACAAGAAGTGTATGAATATCACACATATGGTAAATAATACAAAAAAAATATATAGTATAATAATATCGCAAATTGTATGGACACTTATCATAGGTAGTAAATAGTAAATTACTAATCTGCAGACCGAATGTGTACACTTTCGTCGACGCAGGCGGTTACAACACTTATATATCAATAATTACACATTAAAAATTCGACAAGGGAATATGTTTCATAACACAATATATATATAACGGTACACAAGCAATAAAAGACAGGTATATATACAGTTGACTAAAATAATACTGATAATAAATTTTCCCTTTTTTTTTCCAAGAAATAGTTTAGCTACGTTACCAAGATGTTGCGTAATATGGGGTACCAGTGTTCCTGCGGCGTGCGGGGTGTAGATTTCAGCACTCCAAACGGTGATGACGTCGAATTGGCATATAACAGGACAACCATAGGCTGGACCCTACAGATGTCGAATCTCCCAAGAGATGGAGGCCCAGATTCCTAAATCCTAAGGACGCAACGGCCAATGGTCCACCAATATGCACAAAAACCCTAAAATAGACAGAAAAATAGGAAACATTATATAAGAACAATTACACGAAATTCCTCTACTTACTTCTACCCCCTGTAGAAGGCTTCTCTGGTTACATATACTTGTTTTCGGGCTGGTTTTTGTAAGTACTTCTGAAATGAAGTAAAAAGACACGTGTAAGCATCTCCTACTTAAAATGGCGAATGAGCAAACTTACCAGGAGCTGATATAATCCGTATATAATAAAACTATTTTCTTAAAAGATGTAACTATTCCTGAATTAACTGATGTAATAAATAGTTTGAAAAATTCATATGCAACTGGCCATGATGATATTTCTATTTCAATAATAAAAAAGTGTGGTCATTTGTTAGCGTTACCCTTATGTAACATTATAAACGCTTGCTTTGCATTAGGTATTTTTCCGGATTTTTTAAAATTATCAAAAGTTATTTGTTTGTTTAAAAAAGGCGACTCTCGCGATATATCAAACTAGAGACCTATATCTCTGTTATCGGTATTTTCAAAAATCTTTGAGAAAATTATTTTAACAGAATAGTGAACTTTTTGGAGGTAAATAAAATATTTTCTCCCAGAACACGGTTTTCAAAAAAATCATTCAACATCTACAGCTTTGTTAAGTTTCTTAGACTATGTGTATCGTAATTTGGACATGGGTAATAAAGTCATTGCAATGTTTGTGGACCTTTCAAAGGCTTTTGACTGCGTGGATCATGACCTTCTTCTTAGTAAGTTGGAGTGTTATGGTATTCGCGGTCAATGCAATAATCTTCTGAAATCTTACCTCTCCAATAGAAAACAATTTGTAGATTTTTTTGGAGAAAGGTCTACCGAACTTGATATTAGCCTGGGTGTACCACAAGGTAGTGTTTTGGGGCCCTTACTATTTTTATTGTACATGAATGATATAAACCTACATTTAACAACATTCCATTGTGCATTTGCAGATGATGTTACACTTGTAACAAGTGCAAAAAATTTAGATTATGCCGTAACTGATTTAACTGCGAACCTGTTATCCATTTCAAAATACTTTGGAGTAAATAATTTAATTATTACTAGGGAGAAAACATTTTTTATGCAGTTTCATCCTGTAGGTGCAAATTACATTGTCAGTCCTCTCATCCGATTTGAAAATAAATCAATCCAGCAAGTAAAAGATTTTAAATTATTAGGTATATTCATCAACTTTTCTTTAGACTGGAAGTCACACATTAATCATATTTGTAATAAGTGCGCAAGTAGCTGTTTTGCTATTAAGCGTCTCTCTCAAATCTCCAACAGGGTTACTATTAAAACATTTTATTTCGCAAATTTTGAAAGTCGTATTAGATATGGAATAATTTTTTGGGGTAATTCCAGTTTGGCAAATCGTGTGTTTATATTGCAAAAAAGAGCTCTACGCTATATATTTGGTTTACGGTATCGAGCATCTTGTAGAGAAACATTTGCACAAGAACGAATATTGACACTTCCATGCTTATACATTCTAGAAATTTTAACAATGGTAAAGAAAAATCCGGATAAATTCACTTTACAAAATGCTCATCATAATTATGCCACACGACATGGTTTTAATTTGCAATATCCATCACACAGACTTGAAATGTACAAATCAAATCCATATTATATAGGCTCTGTTTTATATAATAAATTAAATACAGATATAAAAGACATTAATAATATAAAAAAATGTATTTCAGCTACAAAGACATTTTTAGCGACTCACAGTTTTTATTCGATAAGTGAATATTTAAATTTTAATTGATATATAATAATGTATGTGTATATATATGTGTATATATGTACGTGAGCATGTATGTGCGTGTGTATATATGTGTATATATATTTTTTTTCTATTCTCTATTATTGTTATATTTAATTTGTGTTTTTTTTCTTTTTTTGTAAATCTTTATCTGACCTGTCCTATATCATTGTAAATGATCGATTGGATTAATAAATGGCTATCTATCTATCTATCTATCTATCTATCTATAAAACGATAATTGCAGGAAACCTCACAAAATGCACAAAATTCCTGAACAGAAAATATCTCCTACAATTTTCTAAATACTTTAGTAATATTATTCCGAATTGAATGGACATTTAACCAATTATTACTAATGTAATGCAGCTCCGATCTTAGCTATTCAGCACCTCAAACGAAAATGGGACTCTAGAAGGCGAGTAAGGATTCCACCAGAGGGACAAGAAAACATTGTCAGATTACAAAAAAACATCGGAAAAAAGGCTCTCAAAACCTTAATAATGGAATAAACCCAACTACAAGGAAAATATAACTAGCGACATTGTCTTAATAATTATTTAACTACCTAATTACTTATTATTAAACTTAGGGACTACATCGTGGAGTAAAGGCGTTATTTTTTTCCCCGCTCCTAAAAGTTTTCAGCCAACATCAAATTTAAATATTTAAGGATTAATAAAAAAATGAGATCTAGTAAAATATTTTAATAAACTTAAAATTATCGTAATTTGAGTAAAATATCAATTATTATTGAACAGTAAATCGATATGTGCAGGACTGCTAGGTAGGCAACCAATTATATTCTGATAATTTTCATCGAATTAAGAATTAAAGGGAAGTATTTTTATGTGATTTGGTTAGTTTGGAAATTTGCTTTATGGAAATATATAATTGTTAATTAGAATGAATGTAACCCGTAACAGAGGTTTTAGTTTTATTTTAACGTTCTCTACAAGCTCTTAAATTTATGGTAGTCAATTTAGAAACACCTTGTATTTTCTATGCTATCCATTAATAATCCCAAGGATTGGAAATAAATTACCTGAATAGAGAAGCACTTCACACTATCGCCTGGATCAAGAAAATGAAATGCCGAAAATGGTATCTGTCAGAATGTCAAAATTGTCAGCTACGCCCACGCTCCTTACTTCGTACTTATGGAACTGTCCGTGACTCCAAGCAGAGTTTTCACGAGTTAACTCGACACAACCAACCACCGGGTTATTATATAAAATCAAGCGTATGTAGCCAACGATATATTACAAAGCCTATTAAGAATAAACCAAGTCTCCTATTTAAAAAAAAACAATTCCATGACACTCACATCTCGTCGATATTTATCATCTAACAATTTCCGACCGTGACTAACGTCACGATACATTAATTAGACAGCGCCATGACTCTCCAAGGCGATACTTCAAAACATCAGCTATGCCACAGATAACCAACGACTAAATTCGACAGAAATTCAGTACTATCAACTGACAGTTCGAAAAGCACAAATATGAACAAACGAATGTTCCAAATATTCAATTAATATCTTAACTTCTGTCTTTATGGCTAGGTAAGTAGTAAAACAATATTATACGAGTATTTGTTTACGCCACAATTTTCAAAATCCACTTGAACCATGTCGAAAATGAAATCAAAAAATCTGTTGGTGGAACAAAAATTGACGCTACAGGAAAGCTTTTATTAGCGTTATTGTGAATTACCAGATACTTTATTTTGAACATCACGAGTCATCACTACCGTCCCTTTAAAACCATATTCACGAATCTTGTCTAAGGCCAAATCGTGACTTGCTAACAAAACGAAAAACTGTGACGGGCAGGTGTCAGGAGAGTCATGTTTTATTCAAATCGTGCAAAATGTATACTTTGTATCAATTTTCTGTCTATTTAAAGTAGGAGAGAATTTATGTCGGGCTTTAAATGGAATATAAAAACAATGAAATGATTTTACAACTGAGTTTGCAGCAGGCGTACCTACAATGTGGTGCTGAATGCCAGAAATATCGTATAAATATGTTGGTTGCATTATAAGATATGTGAAATTAGAGTTTTTCTCGCAATGTATTACAGTATAAAGTTGGAGAGAGCCTGCACCTGGCAAATATCAAATTAGAAACATCTTTAAAATGGAGGCAAATTTGTATTAAGTATTAAATACTTTTCACAGCTTATTTGACGAAAACTCAGATTATTGGAAAGGCACCCACTTTATTTAAATAATTTCGAAGTAGCACATAATCATCGTTTGTATCAACACTACAAAATAATTTCATCAACATATAACAAACAGTTGACGTTGACATATTCATTGGTAATCAGTATTATGAATAATACAGGCCACAATATTGAACCTTGGAGGCGTTAGATTGATCAGCTTTATCACCACTTACGGTCGAATCAACAGGCCAATTGCGCCTTGCATCCTGAAACTACCTAGGTAGACCAACAGGGTTGGTAATAATTGCAAAGGATCATTAAAATATTCAAAACTTATCAAAATTAGACGAATTAATTCCCCGTCGTCACCTATTCGTATTAAAAGTCACCCTCTGCAGGCTTACAAGCACTAATATACCCCAAACAAAATAAGGACTGGCTGTGATTCCACCACTAATTCTGTAATTTGGAAGAGGGAGGCTGCATGCCAATGACTTTCGACGACTAATCAACTTAGGACATGCTAGAAAAAACAAGCGAGGGTGGCGGAGTTGTCGCCAAGTTGATCTTTAACGCGGGGCGCTTAAAGATGACGAGCCGTCGTGTATTGTTGGAAGTAATTGGCAATTCTGTTTATTAGATTCTGGAGTGGGCTAATAAATATTTGGTTTTTGATTGAACGGGGACGTATGGAATTGCGTAAACTAATGCAATAACAAAAACTTGAATATTAAGCGGCTTTTATAGATGCACTGAACCTTGCGAATTATTTTTGGCGTAAATATCTGGTGTGACAACATTGGGCTTACGTGAAATGTTTTAAACAGCTGCTAAGTCGCAATTAACGATTTATTTATCATTTCAAAATAAAACAATTCCAATTGGGAATTTTTATACATCTCCAAACTTTAATTGTGCTATATTTTTAAATGGTTTTGAGAATTTACTTTCGGACATATTTTCAGAATTTGATAACATTATCTCCCTAGGAGATTTTAACATTAACATGCCGAACTCAAATTCTAACTTATATACTAATTTAAATGCAATTTTAGAACCATTTAATTTTAACCAATTAATTAATGAACCCACATGCACAATTTAAAATTGATCGTGAGTCCTGATATTTAATTTATAACACAAATAATATTGATGAGAGAATTCTTATTGAAAATATTTTATATATTATGTCCAGCGATGTGGTAGACAAGGACAAACGGACCAAAAATCTCATTTTTCCAGGAAAAGCATTCTTTATAAAAAAATTTGCGTGTTGAAAAGATACGACTGTCGATGAAAAAAATAAAAATTGTATACAGGGTGTCCAAAAAGTTAAAAATTCAAATTTTTTACAAGAGTAAAATACCCAAATTCTAAAGTTTTTAGTAAAATGATATTTAAGAAAATTGTTTGCTCCGTTGTTAACATTGTAAACTAACAAAATCTTTACAAGTTAAAGCAAAAAAATTATTGGAAAAAATTATTTAAAGCAAAAAAAATATTGCTATCCAAACTTAATGAAAACCAATATCTTAGAATATGTGATGATTTGAAACAATTTTCTTAAATATCATTTTGCTAAAAACTTTAGAATTAGGGTTTACTCTTGTAAAAAATTTAACTTTTTGGACACCCTGTATACAATTTTTATTTTTTTCATCGACAATCGTATTTCTTCAGCAAGCAAATTTTTTTATAAAGAATTCCTCTTGTCTACCACATCGCCGGACATACTGTATATATATTTGATATACATGCTCTACTAAAAACATTCAGGCCGAAACAAGGCATTACTAAATTTAACATGTCTAGAACACTTGAACATTGGGAGTATTAAAAGGAATTAAGAAATTTTACTAATTTTGCAATAAAAGCTGAAAAGAAAGCATACTTAAAGTATAAATTCGAGAATTCTAATTGTAAGGACAAATTTTTGCAGATTACACTGATATAGCATACTTGATAGTTTTGTTCAGGATGTTTTAAATTACATAGATATTAATCAAAAACAAAAAGATGTAGGTAAGTATTCCTACTAGAGTTTAAACATTTTGCGTTCAAACAGGGCCGTGGATGAAAACAATTGATTATACATTCAGAACATCCTGAATAAAAATATCAAGTACCTATTCTATATCAGTGTAATCTGCAAAAACAATCAAATCTAATTGGATAAAAACAGATAGGGTGTTCCATTTAAAAAAACATAGGTTATGTTCATATCTGAAAAAATCTACAATCAATTATTTTTTAATTACTGGCAAACAAAAATTTAGTAAACAATCTGCAACGACTTTTGCATAAAACATTTTTTCTAATTTCTACAATAAACTTGCAAATGGTTATTAAAATGTGTACCAAATAAAATGATATCACTGTACAGGGTGAGTTTTATAAGAGTTAACCCCCCTTTATTTTCTTAATTACAGACATATTTATATCAATAAAAGTCTATCTTATAGTATTTTTTTTCTACTGTTTGAATAATTCTCCAACTTTCCATCATGCATAAACTATACAGGGTGTGAAAAAGTTTGGTTTTTTTTTTTAAACGGAACACTATGTATATTTTTATACAGTTAGATAGGATTTTTCCTTCTGAATTCAAAAATGAATAATAGTTATGCCTTATTTTGAAAAATGAACACGCTACAAGCAAAAAACGAAAAAGTCATGAATTTGAGTGTTTTTAGTTTTATTAACATTTTCTCACCTATAATTATTTTGAATTATTAGATGTACCTATTTCGGTTCTACTGCAATTTCTAAATTTTCTACATTGTCCGCTTCTACATTTTTATAGATTCTGTTTCTATATCTATCGTTTAAATATGTTTTTAAAGGAATATGATCAATCTGTACTGGATTTTAGATACCATTGTTGCGATTATTATTTTTGTTAAGAACGTTCTAAGCACATTAATGAATTGTCATTAAGTGAGAGTTCAGTATAATTCAATCGTCGTTCTTTAGGGTGCTCGCCAAGGGTCGAAATTTCACTGTTCACGTCTGGGGACGAATTTCGATGTGAAGAATGTTGGTTAAACATGTTACTAGATATATGATTTTATGTCCCATTTAAGTTTATTTCAGCTACACTTGATATTTGACATTTATTTTCTGGTTTGTCTTTAGAAATAAAATAGAAATATTTTAACGTAATTTATAATATTTTTTCCAAGGATTTAAAAAATTGCAACAAAAAAACAATTGAAGGTCAAATAAAAGTGGGAAAACCAAAGCAATGTTTTTTAAATTAAACGCCCTGTATATTTTTACAATTTTGAAAAAAGATTTAAATTCTAATTCCAAAAATATAACAACATATAATTCTGTAATTTCTTTTCTACATCCGATAAAAATTTGAAATTTGGAGGACGTGAATTAGACAATTATTATACAATTTTTAGGATAATTTTGAATTTCAAAGTACTTCCGGTTTGACAGGGATTGACCAGAACTTTTGATTTTCAAGTGGAACACCCTGTTTTTTAAATTTTTTAATTTACGTATATGTACTTATAATAGTGCCTTTTTGGATTTTTTTTGAACTAACTATTTTTTATTTCATTTTTGAAAACAGTACTAGGTGGCTGTGATTCACATAAATGGCTTATGTTTTGGTTTGTAATTATAGTTGTCACCCAGTATAAAAGAAATAAAATACCAATAAAATAAATTGATCTTTTTTCGTCATTTTGGATCCGCCATTTCTTATTTTATTTTAGTTTTAATGCCAAATTCGTAATCAGCGATCCCAAAAACCCCCATATATCTAATAAATATAATTAAAAAAGGAAAATAAAAAATTAGACATTTCGACACCATTTTGTATTTAGACCAATTTTGAAGCCAGTTTCGTAATCTGTGATAAATCTGTGTAAATAAAAGAGTTAAGTACCTATACATTTTTTAATTAAGAGTGTATTAAAAAAACACTTATTTGTTAATAACAATATTGAAAAAATAAAAAGCACACCTTCTCACCTATGGGGAACTTTTCTATAAACTTTTTCCGAAATTTCGAAAAATAAATTATCTGAGTCAACGAAGTTAGAACTTTTTTTCTTTAGTAAATGGACTATTAGTTTTTATTTTGTCAGACTTGTTGCAACTTATGCCCTCTTGGTAAGGGAGTGTGAAAGGTAGCAACTTCTTGATGACCGCCAATGATCGGTGGTGGTTATTTATAATCGGCTCCTAAACTATAAACAAGAACGTTATCCTCGAGTTGCTGCTTTACATAATTTTTGAGAAATAATAATTAGATACATATATGAAAAATTCTTGCATAATATATAAATAATATTAACTTAATAACTTCCCAATTACTAAACACCTATTAACGTAAATTCGTATAAAATGAAAATTTATTAGCTTTGATTTTAGGTTCTAATTACCAGGAACAAAAGGAACAAAATTTTAGTGGACAAAAAAGTTTTTAATTGAATTAATTCAATTTTTGGACTATATCTCAATTTTAATACACTTGAAACGTTCAGAGTTGAAGAAATCGTAGAAGTTTCTTACAAAATTGTTTACCTTCGATACGTAAAAGAAAGTTGCCCAACAAGATGCCTATATTCATGGCCGTAAATGCATTTATTTAAAAGCTGCTGGTAGAGGACCTTTGGCGTTCACTTAGTCCAAATTAATTGAAGAAATATTCTGCTTTAAGCGCCAGTCCAGTCTTTCGAAAATGCAGGTACAGTCCATTCACTTTTTAAAAAAATAGTGGAGGCTGTGATTTCTCATAATGGTTCACTCTATATAATGATTGACAACATTAAATATTTTAAGGTTATGTATACTGACAGACATATTTCGGCAAGAAAGCGTTGCCATTTTCTTTAAATTTCTATTAGCAACAGTCTGACCCTATATGTTCTATGTTTGTAACTATACAATTTTTAGATTTTTTATTGGTTCTGTAATTGTGGAATAGTCTGGCATAAAGTTTATTAAATTAAAATTAATAAAATAATATATGTTTATTGACATTATAGAGACTAATAAATATACAACGTAGTAATTAATTATAGCAATAAAATAGATAATTAGTGTGGAGCATTTATATTTAATACAAAATAAGTGTGTATACATAGATACTTATATCCATATTAGAAACATATTGGAGGTAAATTAAATTAAATGCATATTTCTTTCAATTATTATAAGAAAACAAAACAATAATCAGAGAAGTACTTTCTTTTCTTTTATCTCTGTCATCTTTATTGCTTCTATATAGAACCATCTTTCTTCTCATCATACGAATGCTAATCACTCGAATTGGAGATTCAGGCTCTAGTGAACAGTGGGATCGGGGTTCGCCGACGCTGATGGTTTGTCTTATCCATAAATGCATAAATCAACATTCTTACAGAGAGAGTTGGTACATCCCACTATGTATAAAATATATGTGGCGCAGTCGACTTCACATCTATTCTGTCTAATTTTTGTCGCATTCGGGATATCTTGGTTATATTTGTATAAAATGCAAATATGATATGACTATAATAACGGTCGAGAGGCTAACGCACTCCTAATGTCCCGGGTTCGATTTCCTGTGATATTGGATGTGTGATCCTTTACCTTTAAACTTGTACCCTCTCCTGCACAGCGTTAGTTCAGGGATACATGCAGGGGTTATAATATATGTATTTTGTAGTGTTATTATAAGATACGAATTAAGTAAATTTTCGACCATATTTAAACAAGGCGCATTCTTTCAACACTGATCACGCGTTTTGATCTCAGAAACGCAAGTCTTTTGGCACTTATTTTCCCAACTGTTTGTTCGCGTAACCGAAAAATGAACGCATGTTTTCGATGATCCTTACAAACAAGAATCAAGATTGTTACTAAAGAATGCACCAAAAAATGAAAAATGATATGATTCTTTTAAATTGGATCTGACTTATAAATCCCCTTTCACCATTTAACTATCAGAGTCTGATTCTTCTTCTTCGTTTGAATCCGAGTCAGATTCTGCTAGTGAAATAATAAAAGGAGGCATATCTTCAAAAGATGTTTGTCCCATTTCCCGTACCCATTCCTCCCTCACCAGATTTTCACAATGCACACAAAAATTTTTCCATGTCTGAGCAGTACATTGACGCAAGGACTCAAGCCATAAATCTTCAGTCTGCTTCATAGAAGAAGACTGGAGATTTATGTGTTTGTTATAATAGTCCTTCGTTACGTGCCATGCCATTTCAATTGGGTTGAACTGACAATGGTATGGTGGTAAACGAAGGACTTCATGTCCTTGCTGTCTCAATAGTTCGTCAACTACGTAAGTCTTGTTACAGTCACGCCGAAAGGGTTTTATTACCTCCCAAAGTTGCTTTTTATTTAAATTTTGATAGTCTTTTTGAGTTCTGTCAGTCAACCATTTTTGCATTTCACATTTCTTAGAAGCTTATCCAATAGCATGGAATGGTAAGGAGCATTATCCATCACCACCACACATTTACATTTAAGCTGTGCCAATGCAGGAATTAGTTGGTCTTTTATCCATTTTTGAAAAAGGTCTCCGGTCATAGTTTTGTGATAGTCTCTGTCATTGTTTTTAGAATTTAAAAGGAAATCACACCCTCCCAACCACCCAAGTTCACACCCCGCATGCAAAATTGTATAACGTCTCCCCTCATTTTTAACTTTAGACGGACTAAATTTTAACTCTGTGTCGTGTACCCAGCGACGAATTGGAGACCCGTTCTGATAAATCCAAGTTTCGTCCAGGTACACGAACATGTAATTTTCACTAGAATTTTGAAATTGAAGAAATTTACGACAAAATATGATTTTTAAAGTTTTGATGTGTTTCTGTTCACACAGAATTTTCCTATCATTCGCAATTTTGTATTTAAGCCCTATTGATTTTAAAATTTTATATAATGTAGTTCTCCCTCCCCTATATAATCTATTAAATTTCGCGCAGCTTCTAACAAATTATCCAAAGTAAAAAATTGATTTCTTTCATTATATCCACTGATAATTTCGACCAGATCCCTTTTAAAAAAATAATTCCATTTTTCAGTTTTTTTCCTAATAGACACCGCCGCCCCCTGCATGACCCCTATCTTATCCCGTATTATCCCGCATATAACGGATCTTCCTACCTAAAAATTAAAATAACATTCCAAACAAAATGATTTATTAAAAATAGATTCATTGTACTTACACTGAAAATGTCCACCAGTTTATTTACAATAGCATCATTGTTCAAGTCTGGCCTGTCGTGTCTATAATGCTTATAACATTTCAAAATGCTAAGTTTTTTGTCTGCCGAAACTATTTTGGGCATTATTATTTAAATAATTTCACTAATAACTTTGACAAAATATAATTTAATTATTCGTCATGTGTCATCCATGTCACAAATGTCACAATCACATTAGAAATAATTATAGAAATGAGTGCATTCGATTATTGAAATAATTACTGTAAAAATTACAAGATTTCTCAAAATGACCCAAAATTATGTGTGAAAAGAATACACCTAATAAAATTTTACAACGCTGCAATTTAAATTTGACACACAGCAATTGAAATTCGACATAGAGCTGACAAAATACCTAACCTTAAAATATTTTATGTTGTCAATCTATTATATAGAGTGAAATGTCACAAAAAATCAAAGCCACCCTTTATTTTTTTTAAATGTGAATGGACTGTATTTACACATACACAAGTTCATCTATTGTTTCCTCGAAGATTTAGAGGGGTGGTTTTCTAGCATACCACTTCCTATGTTCTTTTACTTGGTCCTCCCGAACTTTTGACCCAACAATGAAAACATCGATGAGAGAAACTGAGATCACCAACAATGGCAATTGTTCACCAACCATTCGTAAGACACGTTTTTGAATTGATTCCAAAATTTTCAATATCGTTTTAGATGTAGATCTCCAAGCGTGTGATATCCAAAATAAGGACGTATCAGTGCTTTAAATAGTGACAGAAGATGTGGATTGTGGAATAAAGTAGGATTTAGAGTAAAGCAAGATTTAGAAAACTAAGCATTTTTGTGGCAAGTTTAGCTCTGCCAATATCAAGCGTATGCCAGGAGAGATTATCAGTAGTAATACCACAAGAGATTGAATTTTCGCGATAAGTCTGTCGATTTATTTCTAACGAAACTGAGTTGCTCGGAACCACCACGAGTCCGTAGGACGAGTGGTGTTTTCAAGCAACTCAGTTGAGTTTAGAAATAAAAGACAGACTTATAAGATAAATTCAATCACGAGTGGTATTTTATTAAGACTATTTCACGAACAAATATTTTGGTTGATAACTTCACTTGAAGTAGCACCGAAGCGACTCATTTTGACGTCTGTCTCCATAATTAATTTTTATTAAACTGTCAAACTTTGCTTTGCCATCCGTATCCATGGTTACGGCCACCGTATCCATGGTTACGTCGTTGAAAACACTACGCTGATAGACCAATTAGAATTGAAAGAGAGTCGGTGTTTTCGCTGTATACAAGCTGTCTTTGGTTTGTGATTGGTCAGATTATGTGATAATTTTAAGGTGAGTGAAATAGCCCTCCCTTCGGTCGGGCCATAAACTTTACCTTCGGGATTAAAAGTACTACTTCAGTCCTGCGGTATATAATATACTATTTTTACTCATTTCACTGGAAAACATGCTGGACTGCGTTTTAGAAGGATTGAAGTGTTCACGATTACTCCACAATTTTAGATAAATCAGAGTTAACATAAAAATTGACATAAGTAGTAAAATCAATTGACCATTTTGTCAGTTGACAGCTACTAATCAGCTGTCAAGTCATCATTAACAATAACAATTCAACAACTTGAATTGCTCTAGTGGCTGTATTTAAATCTAACGTCAGAATAAGAATTTTACAGTTGACAGCTGTCAAAACAGTGTCAAATTACATTAATTATTATAAATTTGAAATAATTTTATAACATTATGGTTTTGAGGTCGCTGATTTCAAATTCATATTCAAACTAATAGTACGTACCTACTTGAGGTAAACAGTTTCAAAGTCTTTATTGTTAAAAAATGTTCTGACAGTCAAAGATAGAAAAAAATTATTCAAGTACTTGACACCTGCCAAAAACAATTAGCAGCTTTAATGAAATTGAGAAAGCATCAGGTTCAACTTGTAATAAAAGTTTTTTTTGGTTCCTTATTGTAATTTTTTTTGGTTTTTAGAATAAAAATTTTATGCAAAATATGTCTAGTACTCAGTGTTCACCAGGCAGCTAGTTGACAGCTGCCAAAATCGATATTCTTACTTAAAATTTGAATTCGGCGACCTCAAAACCGTAAAGTTATAAAATTATATCAAGATTTTAATAATTAATGGTAATTTGACACTGCTTTGACAGCTGTCAACTGTAAAAATTCTTAATCCGACATCCAGAAAAATGTATCATTTTTCAAGTTCGTTATTATAGATTATTTCAAGTTTTTTAATTGCTAATGTTGACTTGACAGCTGTCAACTGTCAAAATCGTCAATTTACCTTTAGATTAGAATTGGGAGATTTCAAAAAACATACTTTTCAGTGATTTTTATCCTTTGGTCACATTGGGCACCCCATTGGATTTGCTATTTTAAATTTAGAAAACTAATATGGAGGAGCCGGCACACTCTGCAAAGAACTCAGAACTCAGGTACACATTTTAAGGACAATCTTTTTTCACAATATCGCTGGTGAACCTTCTATAGTTACATATTTGGCATATGCCTACCTATCTAATATTGCCCCTAATTTAAGGGACACTTCTCTATGTTACGTAACAGATGCGTCGATTCCATCAAAACTGGCCACCCGCCTTCCGAGATCGAAGTGCCGAATTGCTTATAACGCGGTTTTCTATGTCGGCGAAAGATCAAAGCGGGCACATTGGCATTATCCGTGGTGGCTTGCGGTCGAAACAAACGACAATCTATTCGTCCGGTAGCGTAGAGCCAACTTTGCGGTCATCGCTGAGATTACCGGTCACAGCCGGCTAAGATGCAATAAACAAAACAGACAATTAAGTTAAACCATATGCAAGGCTCGTAATTATTTCCAAATAATTTTATTGAGTTATTTAAATTGAGAAGGAAAGCTAATTTCTCTAAGGGGGCGGTTGTACGTGTTAACGCTTTCGACTAATGATTACAAGTAAAGAGACATTTTTTATTCGTTTATGTTTTAATTTAATTTAAAAAAACTGCAGCAAAGTAAATATTTTTCAAAAAGTTTACCAACTGCTTACAAACAGATTCAGTACTTAATATTGATTCGTTCAAAACCCGCGAACCCGCCCTTTAAGCAAAGAAACAGAAGTAGCAACTTATGGTAAAGACCGATGACTGATGCGACATTTTCAAAATTTCTGTTACCATAATTAGAGCCAAGAGTTAAATTTTGCTAGGCCATTGAAAAGCCTGCTGCCCTTTCATCAAGATTAAAGGCATTCGCTCCCAGTACCCCGGCATATGTGTCAGCGATACAAAAATCAAATGTGCATTTAAGAAATCAAAATTCCGAATTATTGCCATATTTGCATTTTATGTAGGGTAAAGTGCAGGAGGCAGAGCGGTGCAACGTATCTAAATGTAACAATATAAATCAAATCGGCATTAAAATGATATCACCAGCGGCAATCGCCCGTTAACACAGATGGTATCTTAGGCAAGAAGGGCGCAGTACGGTCATGGGGTTGGGGTGGGCGCCCTGGCAGAAGCTGATATGCTGCACACATACACATGAGGAAATCCACCGGCTCCTCTGGGAGTTTAGATAAGCGATAGCGCCCGAGGAGGATGTATTGTGTTCCTTGTATATAATATGGAGCCCAGTCGGAACTGTATACGTATATAGAACATAAGTTTTGCCGTTAATGATGTCGCGCATTAAAAAAATATTCGTGCTATAATCTTGTACTTGAGACTAAAAAATCTGTAGCAAATTCAATTATAGTCATCTTTTTTTTACTGGCGAAATTAATCTTAACCTAATAAATGTTTATTTATATAATATGTATAAAGGATAAAAATCCCAACTATCTAGGAACCACTGTTGCCATACTGTTCACCATAATACGAGTATCATTGTCCTGACGTAAATCTGAAATCTGATCCACTTTGTATATTCTGTGAAACATCCAGCATCCCGTCTGTTCGAAAAATGAATCACGGGACTCAGATGCAGATATTCCGGAATCCGCATACTTCGTACCCCATCCAGCTACCGAGTAGTCAAGACCTTACCATTAATAAATTCTTTTCTGCGACATTAAACAAGTATTTCATTTAGCCACTGAATCTGATTAATGGACCGGCAGGAGGTGCTTGCACCGAAGTTTACCCCACCGACTGACTGCGAAATCAATGGCTAACTAATCTTACTGTTTTCCTGTGATGCGAAGAATATTAATGTGGATTTAAATTGTAGGGTGTAGTGTGGCAAAAATAAAATTTTTGTTAGGTAGGTACCTAATTTTTATTTTTGACTTTCACCACGAAGACGTAGAAAGAAATAGCCAATTTAAAGGGCGGTTCTGCGCATGCGCCGTTTATAGACCAGTTGTTGTATAAAAGTGGTTCGGCAAAAGTTCACCTGAATTTGGTTTAAATGCCAAGGATACCAATCTTATAACGCTCATATCCTAGGATTTAAGGCACTAAACTATGACATTAGAAGAGGAAGAAGAGAAGTTCGGGCACTAACCTAGAAAACAATGAAAACATTGTTTTATTTGATATCTGTAAAACAGTGTGATTTTTCGTTTCGTGTAGTCTGAATAAGCTGGATGATTAATTTTTTTTAATTGAAAATACACAAAACAATAGCAGTTATTGAAAAATTGAGGTTAAGAAATCATAACATACGCACGACATCGAACAAAAGTTAAAATTATATTAACTATCCGACGTCGGAAAATATTTTGACCAATAGGAACACTGTCTGATCATCGTATCGTCGGAAATCTGATGCATAGAACTCCGCCTCTACTACCCTAACAAATCTTCAACAAAGAATAGGCGATTATTGCCAAGCGATACGTCACCTGGTGGTCTTTAGTTAAATTAATTACTGGGCTGTTTTGACCATTGTGTTTTAAAAAACTGTATGCTGTGTTGCTTTCACGCTTCTTTAACGAAGAAGAATTACTTGTTATTGTTATATCTCTCCTGGATTAAGAAAAATTGCGAATTTCGAATTTCCCGTAAAAGGAAAACAATTTAAGCAATTTAAATCTTGAGTTTTAAAATTGAATCTTAGGAAGCCCGAATACCTTTATGAAAGTCTGTCCGCTTCATTTTTGTGAGGATGATTATTGATTACTTATATTCGAGATATTATTGTCGTTTATAAACTACAGTTTTGAGGTTAGGTTAGGCTAGGTTAGATTAGGATAATATCATTAATAACTTCCAAAATACAATAACCTAAAATTTATTAATTTATACAATGATTGTATTTCTTTTATTACAAAAATAAACATACGATTATATTTTTCTTTCGATTTAGGTATACTGAATAAAAGAAACCGGTGTGAAGTTAGCAGCCAAAAGTTAGCAGCCAATTTGTCGGAAATGCCCGAACGCACATAGACGTGCGTTATTTAAGGACATTATACTAAAAGAAAAAATATTCGCGCATGGCACATAAGTTATTCCATTGTCTCTGTTGTTAATAAATTGGTATTAAAACGACAGATGAATGGATGCAACCACCCTCAAGTAATATAAAAAAATTGAGCATGAAAACCGGCTATAATCACCACATTCACCTCAATATTTTCAGAAATTTTTCTTGTGATTATGATTTGTAGAAGAAAATGACGACCTGTAGAATTCAAGGTGAAAAAGATACTTCATAATAAAACAATATGGAGAATACCTTGCCGGCCGTCGAGTCGAAGGGGGTGTCACTTTGAAAACTGCTGTAGTACGCAACAAACAAAACAATTCACGTTAAGAAATAAGAAAAGTGACAAAATTTGATTTTGTATTTTGTTATTCAAAAACCCAAAATGTAACTTCTATTCCAAAAAAATTTAAACAAATTACTTTTATGGAATTAGAATACATAGCGCCATCTATGCCTAGCCTGTCAAACATGTGAGTAATGAGTGAAGATATCTATATTGGCTACCAGTGTGACCAACACTCTACAATTAGAAGTAACCAACCCAGGTGCTGCCAATGTCAAATTGTCAATTGTCAATACTCGAAATGAAAATAACCAGAATGTCCAGAATAACCTGCCTGCATTTTTAAATAGTGAACAGAGAACGTATAACCAACGATTTGAAGATGTCTAAACAGTAAGTAAGGTATAACGAACAAAACAGTTAAATTAACTTATACATTCATTTTTAGATTTGGTTTGATAATTCCAAACAAAGACAAGGGGCACAAGATAGCCCCCGTGACAGCTACAAGACCTTCTATTTTCAATGAGGATTCCGACTCTGACACTCCTGATACAAAACCCACAGGTATGACAAAAACGATTAAGAAACAAGATAAGCTGAACCAGCACAAAGCTGTTAAGGAAGACCCAACTGTGTATCAGTACGATGAGATTTACGATGAAATGGATCAGAAACGGAAGGAATCCAAGTTGTCGAGAACAGATTTGGATAAGAAGCCCAAGTATATCAGTAAACTTCTGGCAGCAGCTGAGAAGAGAAAAAGGGAAAACGAGAGAAGGATTGAAAGACAAGTACAGAAAGAGAGAGAAGAGGAAGGTTAGTTTTTATAAGCCGAGGCAATTCACTAAGACATTATTTTAATTGTTTACTCAGGTAATTAATATTTACATATTTTCAGGTGAACAATTCAAGGACAAAGAATCGTTTGTAACATCAGCTTATAAGAAGAAATTGGAGGAGTTGCGGGAACTGGAGGAACAAGAGAAGAGGGAAGAGTATCTTGAGAGTATTGGAGATGTTCGAAAGCAAGGAAATTTGGATGGATTTTATAGGCATTTATACGATCAAAAAGTAAATTATGACGATAAAAATGAGATTAGTCCCAAAACAGAAAATGTGGAGATAAAAGAAGAAACCAAAAGTGACAGTGCTAGTAATCATGATTCGGATCATGAGGATCGCAGTCCTAAGAGAAGAAAGTCGTGTGACAGCGCATCAGAGTCGGAAAAGCAGATAAAACCAAAGAAAGATATAAAAAATAGGATGTACCGAGCACGTAGAGAATCCGAGGACAAAAGTGACGAGGAGAATGACATTAAAAAGGAACATTTACCTTCAAATTTAGATGCTGATTCAGATTTTAGTATAGATTCATCGGATAGCGAAGACGAAAAAGAAACGGAGAAAAAACCTAAAGAGGAAGTTGATGAAAAAGAAATTAATGCAACGGATGTAAGCGAAGATAATAAGGAAGACAAAGGTAAAGAAATGGTTGAGGAAAAAACTGAAGAAGTTAAAGTTGAGGTTAAGCCAAAGAAAAACAAAGTTGACATTTGGAAGAAACGAACTGTGGGTGAAAAATTTGACGAGGCTTTAAAGAGGTATTTTGAAAGGAAGGCTTTAAGAGAAGCGGGATTGTAATAGTTATCCAAGGATTGTAATATAAAACAGTTAGTTTTTAGAGATTTTTATTAATAAACTACAATATTTATTTCAATATTTTTATTTATTACTTAGGTTTTATTTCATATAAAATTTATATAACAAATCATATTTTAACGTGGGATTCCTCTAGATCTACTGCTGAAACTAGCATTGGTAGGGGTAGGTAAATTTAATTTAGAATAAAATGGTCTATTTTTGCATGAATATGATTCTCGACACTTAAAATAGCTAACCTTTCTTTTAAGGATCATTTACTTTCTGACAGGGGAAAGAAGACCTTCGGAAAAAATATGCGTGACAAATATTTGTGGTCGCTTGCATTTGCTTTACCCATTCGGATAGGATATACTTCAAGTTTTGTTTTATTATATCAATGATATTCTAGTATACCCACTCCTGCTACATGGGCCATCATTCCACGATCAGACAGCAAATTAATACCTGGAATATACATTTCCTTATACTTAATATAATGCGAGGTAATCTTATCCATAATAAAAATTGTACGACCAAAAAAAGTAAATATCCTCTTATTTGGCGCTCTCAAAAGTTATTTGTACATATTTGTAACCTTGGAAGATCTATTTATTAAAATAATTTTAATACTAAATCACGGCATTGGAATTATTAGGTTACGAATATAATGGATGTAGTTTTAGAATATTTAATTACACAGTAGTCAAAACATTTCATTTGGTTGATATGCGAAATGGTTTATGGTGTGACTAATTTTGCTAGAGGATTGCAAATATCTCCAGAGTTCCCATCACTAACTAAGAGGTAAATCTGGTAAGTCCAAATAAATTCAATGTCAAAAAAATTAACAACAGTACGCAATTTACTATATTGCTGGTTTTATAGTATAATTCACCGTTTTTCTAATACAAGAATAAAACTGCCTTATAAATGATTGTAAACCACATGACTGAAAATAGGCAACTAAGTATACATATTGTTTTTTCAGCATAAATGTAACAACGACATAAGAATAACTAGACAAGTAATGAAATGGACTCGTCCACATACTCAGCGTCTCATTGGTTACAAACACGTGGAGCACCAATGAGACGCTGAGTACGTTGGACGAATGCAAACAAATCGGAATCATTACTTGTCTAGTTATTCTTATGTCGTTGAAATGTAATATGAATTTAATCAGAGCATAATGGAATTATTGCAAAAAACATGAATTGTTGGCAATTTATATAAAAGAAAATAAAAACTTAACGCAAATAAAACAAAAGATTTACTACCAATATGATTTCGACATTATTTATGTTGACCAATTCATTCTTATTTGGAAAATTTACTGGCCTTTCCACTATAAATTAGAATATACTTTAGATAAGCAATGATTTAGGTTTTCTAATAAAGTGGCATGTATTTCAATAAAGTACTGACTAATAATGCCTTTAATGTAGGTTAAACTTTAGGGATATATGAAAACAAACAGAAACGGGGTACACAAAATAAACGAAAGTTTTATATTGAAGGCAAAAGAAACAAACGAAATTATAAATAAACGATAAGAATTCTATTGTCAATTTAGCGCAGGGAATCTAAATAGTTTTTAATTTAGATTGAAAATGGTATCACAATTCATTCGCCTTTAGTGAATAGATACACAGCGATTTTATTTATTTTTTTTATCGATCTAAACATATTTGTGACCTTAATTAGTGCATCTGCAGAAGATATCTTCCTGATTACCTTAAGATAACGAGACACCTCATAAACTCATGTCAGATACTTTTTGTCTAATTTATTTTTAAATAGGTCTAGTTTGTGCTACTGTAGCTGTAGCTTGACTGATGGCATAATATTTAGAACAGTCGCTTTTCTCTAAGTTATAAAAGCTGTAATATTGCATTGTACCAAAATAGTCAGTAAACTATTTAAATACTTAATATTGCAAACGATATTTTATATCAGGGCATTACGATTTCTACATTATAAAATTAGAAATATACGGAAATTAATGTCTCTCATAACACATAAAGAATCGTTCTCTACCAGTCCTATACTATTAAGAATACTTAAAAATGATACGATTTAAATATGCTACAATTCTACATATAATATATATTGTGCACTGGTCAATTATTTCACTCTTTTCTGTTGTCTTTGCCTGTATATATCGTTGGAAGGCGGAAGGGGCATATCCTCATCGTCAGATCCGTCCATGGACAAACCAACTCGCTTCCTCCTCTTCAAGCCTATACCACCACCTTCCTCGACGATCCAGTGTACAGACTTTGCCAGGTCGAACAGACGAACATCTCCGCCGCCATTTTCAAAAGGTGGAGGGACTGAAAACAATTTATTAACAGTTTTAAATGATGTAATGTAAAAAATAGAGCTGTGGAACTATGAATTAACAAGTTCAAGAGTGAAAAATTGTGATATTACTTACAGGTTTCAGGCAAATGTATTCTGTTGAAGATATCCATAAGTATGTCGATGTGGACGAATGGTCCCCGGAAACAGTGTGGTGGTGGTAACATGGTACATAGATGAGCCGCAGCAGGTGGTTGAGGGAATGTGCCGCCTAGAATTAATATTTTTAGTAATCAGCTGTCATATTATACGATTTCCCTTAAAATAATTTGTAGAAATTACCTGGTACAGGATGATCTCCAGGCAAAGCATTTGCCTTTGGCTTGTACGGTACCATCTGTGAATAATCAGGCACTGGAAGAGGTAAATCCATGTCGCTTTCTATCATAGACTGTAAAATATGATTCCTCCCTGCTCCCGTTATATTTATTACTTCGGTATACCTAAAAGCAAGGATAATTACAAAAAATATACAGACAACCATCTCGTATTTAATGAGAACAAAAATATTTGTAATATAATGATAATAATACTTTGTACATTTTATAACAGTTCTTTCGATTTTGTTATTAGCTTTTTTAAAAAAATTTTAAATTAAATGATGAAACTTCTCTTATGTATGATGCATTCGATGTGCCCTTATATGACCTTTCCGTTATATATGATTGTCATTATTCGTGTATTAAATATACTGTCATAAACTTACCCAATACTTTTCAGTTCCTGTGGGGTGCAAGGGTACAAATCCAAAAATCTGTATCTGTCTACGAGTTGGGCTGTCTCTTTCCCTTCGAATTCTTTGATTTTCGACAAAACTTCCGATCGTCGTTTCTCTACTTTTACTATGGATTGCAGGTCGCCAATGTTGCATTCAAACTCCAAAAATCTGTTCCAAATATCTCTGCAAATAATGTTTAATTAAAAACTATATACAAAAATTAATCTCTAATGCTATTATACCCTCGGATATTGAAATACAAAATATTTTATTTATCATCTTAAAATGTACAGGAGATTGCAGTACTCATTTGCTCTAAGTATAATAAATACATGCTTAAGGTACATTCTTTAACTCTAATATCTGTGGCTTATGAATCAAATACTAACACTGATTTTTCGGGTTCCAGGCTACCCGACGATAAAACCCTCTCGAACAAAACCCTCGTGTTGTTGTCTTCATTTAAATGGGACAAGTAATCAATATAACAAGTGATATACTCTGGTACGGCTCCGAATTTCTTAAGGCCAAGTTCAAAAATCCTAAAAGCAATGTTCTTGTCTTTGCTGCAGTAGTATTCCATAAGGGCGGCACATACGAAGAGGTGGTACTTTGAACGGTTGTCTTCTCTGGCTTTCTTAAAGACTGACCTGGCCGATTTTATCCCCTCGGCCCTTCTGGCAAACTTCATGTACTGAATATAGGCCTAAAAAAATCATTAGCCTTAATCCGATATAAAAAATAGAATAAGTACTTACTCTCAACTTTCTTTATCTCAACTTTCTTTAGTTTTTAATTAAAGTTTTAAAATTTCGTGGATCGAATATAACCAACGTGGTCATGTTTAGACTAACCAGTGTCAAAAAAAGCAGTTTCGTTATAACTAGTGGTCCAATTCTTAGTTTAATCAGTATCCTGCCTTAGTTATATGTTTCTGACAAAGCCATAATTTATATTTGCAATGGTTCATTGCAATAAACAATAGAATTATAAACGACTTTTAAAATGACGTTTGCAGTTTTATGGAAAAAGGTATTTGAAACATAAAATATGCTAAATATGAAAGTTAGAGTCCACTTCTGGTTAATCAGAATTGCTTTCTTTAACATCGATTAGTCAAGACGTGGCCAAGGAGGATTACGTTCAATTCCTAAATATTAAGATTTATTTATATAATTGTAAAAACTAGAAAAAGTAAAGACACTTTCTTTTTGTATATTTGTTTAAAATTACCAATGTGGGGTCAATGTCCTGGATCTCCAGGTATTTGCTGTAAATCTGATGGACTTTTTCGTACTTCAGTCGTCCCTCTTCGTAATCGGCGTACGCAAAATACAGCAACATGTTTTTACTCAGCAGAGAACTTGTGGCACGTTCGAACATGTTCGCCGCTTCCTCGCTAAATAATTTTGATGCGTTTACGTCCTAAAATAAGAATTAATAAGTAATCACACCAAAAGGCGAGATGTGTATCGGTGCTAATAACTAACCCCCTTTTCTGCCAAAATCTTACAGCTGTACTCCAAAAACTGCGCTGCTTGGTACCAAATATCCGGATGATGGCCAAGGCACAGTAGGCATTGCTCCAGGGCAAAAACTACTCTCTTCGTGAGTAGAGCTGTGTCTTCTGTTCGTAACGGGTTACTTTTCTCCCAGGCTATGTACTTCTGCCACAATTCAACCTAAAAATATCACCTCAGCATTTTTACTTTATTTTTAACAATGTAAGTTTACTAAATCTGACCTGCTTTCGTTCCTCAGGTGTTCCATTTGGTGGCACACTAGGGGCATTCCTGTTGATGCCTCTTATTTGAACCTCCAGTTCCTTTGCTACTCTTCTGGCGTTCATGTAATCCCTGCTTCGCTCGATGCTCATTTTCTCAGCAATTATTGGGTTAATTGCCTAAAATACACAGCTATAGATTAAAAAATATCTTAACAAGTTGTGCCATTTCTGAACCAATTTTTAAATATGAGAAAAGTAAAAGAAAATATTTATAGCTCTAGCGCAAAGTATAGGGGATGATACTTAAAAAAATTAAACATGTGTGGGTAAATACTATCAAAGGCACCCGATTTATAATATCTAACAGAGAAAGTCAGTTGTATTCCTTACCTGCTCAAAAGCTATATATTCCTTCCAAAATGTCTCCATCCCTGTCATCGGGTTAATGATACCCCTCTGGTACACTTTTCTTACGGCGGATATTTTTTGATTTTCGGCGTAAGAACCGACAGCTTCGACTCCTTTTAAAAAATTGACGTAGTCGTTCCAAATTGAATAGGAATGGATGTCCATGCCTATTCGGTCCAAGGCAAAATCGTAAGCCTGAGCCATCTTTTCCCTAAAAAGTTTTTGAAGAGCTAAAGTAATCCCAAAATTGTGACAAACAAGGATATGTTTTATTTTCGTATATTATATCTTCATATAGAAAAATATTGTGATGTTACACATGTGTGGTTTATGTATACGTATAATTATAAGACTCGTGTTTTTAACACAAAATTCATGAAACGAATTTACTGAAGTATAGTCGCCGCAAACATATTTATGAAAACCAAGGACCAATTTTGTGTAGCCGCTCTTCTTAGATTAATAATTTATCTCATGTTAGATCTCTTAAAAAACTATTCACTGTTAAACAATCGGAAACTTAACAAACTGTTTGTAATACTTACTTGTACGTTGGTAGGGTTGCCTTAGTCTCTTTCACGTACGTCAGATATAATTTCCACAATTCAATATTTAAAATCTTCATCAAACATCTTTGAAAAAGCTGTCAAAAAATGCATATTACGTGACAAATAACAATTCCCTTCCCACAACATATTTTTATAATCATGAACTATTTAAATAAAGAAAAAAAATGTTTAAAAATTATATTATTTATGTTACGATAAAAAAGTGTTGTAAATGATACAAATTGTGATTGTATTTCAAATGGCATGAAGTAACTTACATGTAAACAACTTAATTCTTACGTTAGATATATCAATAAAAATTGATCCCAACTCTCTTTTAGAGAGTTGGGAAGAAAGAATAAGTTTTTAAATGTTTATAACGTTACTATCGGTATATTAAGCACAGCATAGTTACATCGCTTATACATTGACACAACGTAGATTTGCATATTACCACTGATCGAGGCCCGAAGATATTTGCAGAGCAAACAGATTTTCAAGAATTAGATAAGGACAATATCAAGTTTTAGCGATAAGATTTTTACCTTCTAATATGTAGCAGATAATTAATTAATTCTTTTAGATATTTTTTTTTAACTTAGGCGGTAGAATATAAAAATGTTCGATTTATAGTTTAATAAGGACGTAAAATGTGAAATAATTTTATTATGTAAACTATTATAAACTAAAATAATTATTTTTAAATTGTAATGCAACTTTTACTCAAAATTATTTCTTTTTTAAATTACTTAAACCAGAGATTATGAAGACTCTAGATAGTTACCGTCAATGTATTTACTGGACGCGGCAAAAATGGATGCAGAACTCAATTAATTTGGAAGCAGGCCACCGAAACTTAGATTGGAGCAGATAATGTTCGTTCATAATGTACGTAACACATTATGAATGAATATCATCGACACCAGTCTAAGTTTCGGTGGCCTGCTGTCAAATTACTCGAGTTCTGCATCCATTTTTGCCGCGTCCAGTAAATACATTGACGGTAACTATCTAGAGTCTTCATAATCTCTGCTTAAACTTACGCATTTGCAAAATCGCAGCCGATTTTAACAAAAATCTTAATATTCGAGTTTATTTGATCCACTGCAAAAAACTATTTTGTTTTAAATTCGGCGATATTTGACCGTCCACTTACTTTTCTGTGCTACTACGAGTATTTTATCACTTGAAGCTATCCCATAAAATAATTAACCTTTAAACACTTTTCCTTCATCATAACGTCCATAAAGAATAGAAAAATTCCAACAGAAACACTACTGACTCGAATTGATCATACGTAAAGTTAATAAACCCGGTAAACTTGAAACATTGGTTAAAGACTGAAAAATATTTACCGCAAATAAGAAAAGACAATTTAATGGATGTATTATTTTATTTCGTCATCAACACATGCAGGGAGAGGAAGTAAAAAAGAAACACATAATATTTCGCTCAGTCATTAACAAATGTTTTTCTGGTTTCGTTTTCAAAATAGCTGAAGAGGGTAAAAATAAACCAGAAAGAATTGTTTGGAAACTGCAGATAAATAAATAAATTAAAACTAGTCGTTCCATAAAAATAACACTTAAGGTGTCAGTCTATTTTATTTAACGTTAAATGACTGAAAATTGTCGTACGTATATAATAAATAAAAACAAGCCATACAGTAGCTCGTTAAATACATATATTTCCTGGATGAACAGAAGTTTCAAATAATTCCTCCCAGTTTCTGAACACAACAATATAGAAGGAAGAAAACTAATTGTTGTTTTCAATAAACAAATAAATTTTATTAGATATAAGCCAACGCAATAAATGTCTTCATTGCAAATAAAATAACATATTAAATTGCTTATATTAAACCCTACCTTTTCCACTTTTTCAAAATTTCTTGATTTCATCTGAAACGTAAAACGTATTGTTAGAAACCAGTTTTACATTGGCAATTTTCTTTGTTCGCACTTTTCACTACATCCTGCCCATTATACTAACCTCATGTTCAATATATATCCTCCAGTATCTCGAAGCGCTGGGGAATATCCCGATTAAATGTTCGTACAAAGCTCGAACTTCGGATATGTGTTTCGTCTGAGCTTCCCTTAACAAAATGGACCATGCTTCAAGATCATATGGGTTCCTCTCCACTTGCTTTTGAGTTCTGTGTAACTTGTCGTTACCCCAATCCTAACGTAAAAACAAAAAATGAGGTTAGGTGTGCGAATGATTAATGCGGTTTAAGTTTCTTATGGAAAAAATATCACAGTTTGACGAATAATAGTGCTGAGAAATATCACGTATTAAACAATTTTGACGAAATTTGCTAACTAAGCATCTTTTTAACAATATGCATCTACAAAGAAAATCATGGTTTTGGTTATTTTACTTACAATATGCAGCCGCTCATCCGTCATTGTTGCTCTATAATGCTGATGTTCGTTGCTAGATGGATTTCTGTTTTGGTTTAAATTACTCTTTGTCTGTTTTATAGTAAAAAATACACTTTTAAACAACAATTTTCACAAAAGTGGAAGCCTTGTAGCTTGTAGCAGCGTTGTCTGACGTCAAAGTCAACAAGACACGGAAGACGGCCATACTCAGCCAATCGGAATCTAGATTCGACGCATGCGTGATTATACAATTTGTATTACTCCACCCAAATTACAAATTTGTGTATTTTAAGTTGCCTCAATTTGAATGAAGTACAGATATTTCTACTGAAATTGTTAAAATTTTCTAATTTGAAAAGTTCCGGGCGAACTATAGCCGGCAATGCGCTTAATCTATTCTGTCTAGTGGGATGAGAACTTAAAATAATATACATGGATTTTAGAATACGAACAAAAGCGTTTCAAAAAAATGTTCTCAGGTCAGATCAGTTAGTACCTACCAATCGAACTCTCCTTTCTATACGCACGGTGAGTTGCCTATGATTTGCGATTGTTTTTTGTTTCCCGGCTGTTCCATGTTTGTTTGAGTTGATTTGAGGTGCTTTATTCGAATTGTTTCTACAGTTTCTACAATAAAATAATTAATAATTTTCGTTTGCTAATAATAATACGGGAAATGCAGTTTTGTGTGAACTTTTCCTACCTTAATAATTTATCAAGTAAAACAAGTGTCTCATTCGAATTTCGGTTTCTGCTATGAGTCATATTGCATTGGTAGGTAGGTAAGTTTTAAAATTTTTATCGTTAAACTTAAATAATGCGATTATTTGATAATTCCATTTGGAAAACTGTTGCATTTTTGAAGGCGTATAAAATGAATAAATTAAGTTTGCTTTAGATTCTTAATATGAAAGTTAAAGGTTATTTAGTTATTTGGAAATCAGTCCAGACCATATTTCCAAGGAGAATCTGATTGAATTTTCAAGTTTGGGAACCTACCGGACTTTTAATTTTGTTTGTTAATTTAAATAATAATAATATCTATGCCTTTCCAATGTGTTTTTTTTAGTTTTAATCTGCAATATTTGTTGTCGTGATAACCAACCCACTTTTAAAGCAGGTAATTGTGTTTTTTTTTCACTAATTTTTGTTCGTTTCAATTGACATTTTAACCATCAGTTTTAATTTAGTCTTTTGTAGGTATTAATTTAGCTGTAGTCTTAAGAATATTTGACACGTTCATAAGTAAAATTTTGGGTATTAAGGGACAAGTCTGTAATTTGTCATTTTAGCTTATGTTCATGTAAAAAATGCCGGTTAAAACGAACAAGAGTTATTGAAAATAATAATTTAATTTAAACTTAAAAAGTAGGTTATTATTACAGAAACAAATCCACACGAAAAACTGCAGAACAAAACAATAATAAACATATTCGACAAAAATTACATCTTTCTTATAAATCAGTCGTAACTAGTTGTATTGTTGTATTTAACAATTTGATTTGATACACATACATGCGTCAAACATAGTACAATAATAGAATAATACTTTATCCCAAATATTAATTATAATTAACCAGAAACCAAAGAAATAAATTTTTAACAAAGCCTGATCGATATGTTTTTGCCATATTTGATATTTATCTGTTTTTGTAGGTAGGTATTTGTTGTGTAATTTCTTTATGTTTTATTATTTACTGTTCATTTACTTATTTAAAATATCACTATAAAACAAGAATTATTTAACTTTCATAATAATAATAATGTTTTCAATGTCTTTAACTCCAAACTTATGAACTCTAGGTCCCCTAGCTAATGCAGATCTTTCAATAAATCAGCTTTCCAAAGAGATTCTAAACGTGAAAAAATATACAGGGTGTTCCATAAAAAAAAGTAGATATCATAACTAAACCAGTGATGATGTCATGGCTAAAAAAATGAAAGCAGAAGATGCGCAATTCAAAATAAAAATCGACTTTCGAGAAATTCGAACATTTTTCTAAAATATTTTCGTATTCAGAAAAAATAAATGTATTCCATACTTTATGTACAGGGTGATCATTTGAAATTGTCGAGGAAAATCTATTTTTTAAACCCTTTTATTTTGCTTAAAAATATAGCTAGAAAAAAAAAATTAAAATACGTACATTATACATACCTGCCTATACCTACTTAAATCTGTAGCATATTTTACCAAGTTTTTCTGTATGTTATGAGTCTGCATCCATTTTACTGAATATACAGGGAACGCCTCATAGTTACATTTTTTTAAATGGAATACCCTGTATATTTTTTGATATTTGGGTAGCCCTTTTCATCTCCTTTATAAATATAATTGTTGTAAGGGTGTCCCAGAAATAAGTGCACAAAAAGAAACCACATATTCCCGAGGTCAAAATAAATCGATTGGACCAAACTTACCTCTATACCAAAATGCTTCCTAAGGGAGCTACAGGCCCCTAAATGTGGGCCCCTGAAGACGATTTTTATTTATTATCTCCGAAACTGTTCAAGTTAAAGTAATGAAATTTTGCACATCCACTAAACTTTCTAATCCTAACAAAATGAGGTAAATATCATCTCAAAATTTTTACCAAGGGAGGGTCGAGCTGTAGGGGTGGGGGGTAAAAATTACCGCAACTTTTTTATTTGTAAATTTTTTTGAGTTTTGCCTTCAAATTATGAATTTTTTAAATTATTTCTGGATTATTGTTTAAATTTAATCATCTATTTCTCTTTCGATTTTTTGTTTAAGTTCTAATTTATTGGGTCTATCTTTATACAGGATGTTGTTAAGAAACAGTAGGTCAAGCCGTTAACCACAGATTCTTTGGACAAAAATAATACGACTCTCATAATATGATTTTTTATATTGTGGCACGGTTCTGTTGTTTTAAAAGATTTTTACCTGAAATTTTGTACAGACTTTTCCCTTATGCAGATACACTTTTTGTGTAATTTTGGTAAAAAAAGTCAAAGCGCAAACGGGGAAAAGGGGGGTTGTGATACCCATTAACCCCCCAACTTTTTCATGCGTACGCCTATGGTCTCTAGATATTTATTTTTAGATTAAATACTTATTTCCCAAATTTTTCTTACTGCTATAAAATTTTGATTTAGGACTTGGTTAACGAGATATTCCAATAAATTCAAATGGTTTTCACTACCGACCACGACAGTCGCTTACAAATTTTTGCTAGTGATACGAATTTCACAAAAACGTCTTTGGAATGATTTTAGTTGAAGTGATTATGGTTCTGCATAACATCACATCTCTAAATAAGCACTTGAATTCAAGTTAAAAAAATATTTTTTATTTTTAGTTTTTGGGGAGTGAACTCTTTTGTTTATTCGGTACCAATTTTAAATTACGAGATTGAATTGTGCAAGGTGCAGGGCAACTTAAGCAAAAATATTTTCTATAAATTAGTATTTTTAATTGATTTTTTTGCCTCGCCAGTGGCATAGTTAACTGAGAAATAAGGAATAATATGAAACTTAATAATTTCTAAGCAAAAATGTGTACACCACTGGTTTTTTATTTTATCGAACTTGTCTAACTATGCAAAACAGAAAAGGTCTTGCGTAAAAGTAATCAATTTAAATAAAATCAATGATTACTACAAACAACAATAATAATAAAAATAATTAATTCCGAAAGTAAGATTGAAAAGTTAGGGAAATAAGTATTTAAATTAAAAATAAATATCTAGATACCATAGGCGTACGCACGAAAAACTTGGGGGGTTAATGGGTACCACAACCCCCCTTTCTCCCGTTTGCGCTTGGACTTTTTTCACCAAAATTACACAAAAAGTGTATCAACATAAGATAAAAGTCTGTACAAAATTTCAGGAAAAGATCTCAAAAGATAACAGAATTATTAATAAAAATAATATACAAAATTTAAACTTTAACACCCTGTATAAGGAAAACTACGGGCCAAAATAAAGGAAGATTGTTTATAAAGTTTTCTATTTCATTTTCTAACAATTGTTTGTATCTTCTTCCATTTAAACCACCTGCTTAAAAAATCGGCCTCAAAATTTTATTGTTCAATTTTCCACACCAAACCCCTATAGACTGGCGACCTTGTCGCTGAATCTCCTTTAGTTGGTGGGGATTTTCAGAAGACCAATAATGTTCATTTCGTCTATTAAATAATCCAGAAAAAGTAAAATTATTAGCCTCGTCTGTGAAAAATTTTTTTGAAATAAAATTATTATCTTGTTCTATTCGTGCCAACATTTCCTTACAAAAAATGACCTTTTTCGAAATCACTGTAATTCAATTTTTGGACCATTCTGAATTTATAGGGTTTAGGGTTTACATTTCTTTCTTTTGAATACATTTTGAATATATCCGTATATAGTAGTAGGATATCTCAAAATCACGTATTCAATCCCTAATAGATTTTGAGGGGTGTTCTGTAAAATACCTAGGTATAATAAAACATTTAAAAAATTGTAAAGTTTAAAATTTTGCTTAAAAAAGTTTTTATGTATTTACACCCTATTTCTGATAGTTTGGCTGTTTAAGGGATGAATGAAATATTCAAAAATCATAGAAAGTCGAAGAATCCATATTTTTCCCTTTTTTTAATCCCCTCAGATAAATCTGAACTTTTTTTCATAAAAGATACATTTTTTTAATGTAGGTAGGTACGTATATAAAAGTTGGGAACATCTGAATTTTAAAATTTTAAATTTCCTAAAATAATGTCCTTTACGGTTCTTTCTTATCTTACATACCAACGTTGGTTTTAATATTTCAATAAAATAATTATAATTTCTACGATATTTATTTATACATATATACGTGTTCTGTATTCAGCATCGTAGCTCGGGGCTGGCTACCAGGGACGCAGATCTCAAAGGGGCGCATCAGGCCCCGAAACTCAATAACCTTGCAATTCCTAAAAAAATTTCGCCCGCGGCGCATGGCGGGGAGCTGCCGCCTCCTGCGCCCCCTACAGACCATGCCCCGTGTACACAGCTTTTTACCTCTAAACCTCCTATAAATATACATTACGAGCCGCCACTAACGGGCACATTAAGAAAATTGGCGCTTACACAAAATAAAACACGAGGAAGAATTTTTTTGGGGGCACAAAATCGAATCTTGCCCTGGGCGCGCATAGTCTTAGCTGTGTGTATATTGGTGTTGCATTTCAGTGGCATACGTATATGTCCATGTCGTTTCGTTTTTTTTTTCATTTTCAAATCTGATGTTACCATTTTTAACAAATTGTAGAATTGAAAAAAAGTATCTTTTAAATAATTATATCAAATATATGGAAATGTTGTTTACTATCTTTAGGCTTTTTTCAAAGTTTTCAATACATGTTTTCTTATTACATATTTAAGTATTTAAGATTTTTAAACTTTTTTTTAAATTTCTTATTTAAATTTTAACCGCGTATTTGGAATTTGCGAAAAAATATTGAAGAAACTAAAAATGCAAACTTCCTAATGAAATTTGGTATTGGGGCATAAAATTAGATTCTGAATAACTTTTTCTCATAATTTTTTTCGATATCTTCAACGCAAAGCAAAATATCGAGAATGGGCCCCATTTGGGGGGCTGGCGTTTTCTCAGTTTATTACTTAAATTTAAGTTAGTTACGTCTAAATTGTACGTCTTATATAGGACTACAATTGTGCCAAAGCTCAAATCTGGATTTCAAAAAATAACGAATAGCCTCGCGAATAACGCATTTTAATTCTTGCACTGGAGGATGCAGAATTAACTTATTAAAATTATTTTATAATGTCCCTATGGTCATCTTTAGGCGTTTTCGAAATAATGAGCAAAATTCTCATTTATGATCAAAACATACCGGGTGTAAATGAAATTAGGCTCACCCCTATAACTTTTTTGTTTTTTTAGATATCATTTTGATATTTTGGTAGTTGCAATAACAAGTAAATTTAAATTAATGCATGTTAATAAAATAAATCTAGCACTTCCGGTTTCACCGGAAATGACCGTAACATCTGTTTTTTAAATGGCTGTATATTTTTACATTTTTGGATTCAGTGATTTATTCTGTATACGATGGTATTAACTTCGAGGAAGAAACATAACCTCAAACATTTTTTAGGATAATTTAAGTTGGCATCTAGGGAGCCATGCCATGACTGCCGAAAAACTTTTCTTTCTGAGCCGTAGAGTATTGGAAAAATAAAATCGTGATATTAAGTGAGCTAACTTTACTTTTATAGCCATTTAAACGTCTCGGAAATGGTTTTTTCGATTTAAGAATTATTTTTTAAATGGCATCATTATACCTCACTATGCTATTTTAATAAAGATTTTCTTTACCTACATTTCGATACCAAACACTTCATCATTAGTTCACAAATAACTTACAAAAGATACTTTATGACCTTAGTTCAAAACCATTTCCGAGATGTTTAAATGACTATAAAAGCAAAGTTAGCTCACTTAATATCCTGATTTTATTTTTCCAATACTCAATGACTGAGAAAGAAAAGTTTTTCAACAGTTATGGCTCCCTAGATGCCAACTTAAATTATCCTGAAAAAATGTTTGAGGTTATGTTTCTTCCTCGAAGTTGACACCATCGTATGCAGAATGAATTCCTGAATCCAAAAATGTAAAAATATACAGGGTGTTCCATTTAAAAAATAGATGTCACGGTCATTTCCGGTGAAACCGGAAGTGCTAGAATCATTTTATTAACATGCATTAATTTAAATTTACTTGTTATTGCAACTGTCAAAATTTCAAAATGATATCTGAAAAAACAAAAAAGTTATAGGGGTGAGCCTAATTTCATTTACACCCGGTATAGGTACTTAGTTCGTCGTTGTTGGAATAATTGTGTCAGGTAGGTACAGTCAAACAAAAATGTGTCACCTGACTTAACTAAAACTGATTTTTATTTATGAGGACACATTAAGAATATTGTTTATCAGGAAGTTTGTGTAAACATTATTATGTAAAAAGATGTTGATTTTTCTTGTGTTAATAAAATAATATGTAATTAAGAATTTTGCTGATTATGTCGAAAACAGCTAAGTTGGCCATAGGGACATTGTAAAATAAGTTCATAAGTTAATTCTGCACCCTCTTATCCAAAAAATGCAGGGTGCTCGATTTAAAAAAATTGCGAAAAGCTCATTTGAAGTTTTCATAATAATTAAGAAATAAATTTTGACCACCCTGTCTGCATATCATAAGAACATGTAATTTTAAATGAAGTATTTTCGAACCTTCTGTAACAGAGACCTCGACTATTTTTTATGTAGGTAAAATTATATTTTTCTACAAAATAATCGATTACGCCCGAACCTGTAAATGAATGTCAAAAAACTTTTACATGTGGATAGGCACCAATAAAACACTTAAGAAAACGCAAAAAGACAGAGTGTTCCATTTATATAAATGCCACCTGACCGCCTACAATTTTTTTGGGGACACCTTGTATAATATTCGAAAATAATTTCCAGAAATGCCTCTTCTCCTCTGGTTTAATATTGTTTTTGAACGAAATTTCTAACTATTATAGAAAACCAACAATAATGAAAGACCGGAGCGCAAGTACAGGGTGTCCCAAACTCGACGCCTCAGCCCTTTATCTCGAAGGGAGGGGCCAATTGAAAAAAACACGATATATGGGTTTCGTAGACATTAACCCAAGGTACAATTTGCCATGAAACTGGTGACCACAACCTAACGATGGTCGGCGTCGCGACGCGTTGAATATGTCTTTGTCCACACAGGCACCCCTCGATGTATTTCAGTATTTCGCGCAGTAAAATACAAAATTATCAATAACTCAAAAATTATAAAAGATGAGTATAGGGAACCTTAATACAAATCGGGTCAGAATAAAATTCTACATCAGAAACTGTAAAAATATACAGGGTGTTCCATTTAAAAAAAATACTTTTCGACGTTTGAAATTTGCCAAAGTTGGCAGAAAATTCTGACCACCCTGTAAACAATTAGGTTAATTTGAAAGCATGATTAGAAAGCTTAAGGGTTCCACTATTCGTGTTGTGTAAATAGTAACTTTCATTATGTTAGAGATAGCAAATTTCAAACTACTCGGTGTCAAAACTCAAATTATCAGAAAAGTCAATATATCTCGAGTAGGGTTAGATTTAGGGATGTGGTAGTATGATCAAAGTCTTATTAAAATGACTAGTAGAAATCAAAAATGCAGTAAAAAATATATCATTCCATTTAAAATAACGAAGTTGATGGTAACTGCCGATATAAGCGGACCTGCAATGACCTTGAAAATATTTTTAATGAAAAGAGCATAAAAAACTATGTAAGTAGCCAAATTTTCAGAATTAAATTATCGCTACAAGTCCCTATACTACTAATGAACGATTTGCGTGAATCACCCTGTATACTCGTAATACGAACCTTTTACGCAAATTCAGTAATTTTTTTGAAATATACATTAATTTAAATTTATTATGAAATCTGGTATATCTTCAAAAACAGTTCAAAATATAAAAAAATTGCATTTAGATTTTTTACTTGGAATAAAATAAGCTTTCCAGTGCCGTACTAAAAAAAGGGTGTCAACATATTCAAGATCGCGACGTCGACCGTCGTTAGGTTATGGTCAACAGTTTCACGGCAAATTGTACAGACGTACCAAAGCGCAACAATATCCCTTCAGATGCAATCACTACTTTTTGCCCTCAGTTGGCGCCCCTCCAAGCCGGCCGGCGCCCTGGCTCGCCCTAAAGCCGCCCCTGAAGGTGACAACTTCAAAGATGAAAAATTAAAATGAAAATCTTTATTTAAACTTTTATAAAACTGCTTCAGATAACTTCTACAAAATATTTGTGACAGCTCTAAACCACACACGAAACTGTTTTGTATATTATATAATTGTTTCATCAAATTTACTATTGTCATTGATTAAGGAATGAATAAGATACGCGACTTCAATGGTAAAGTGCGAGGCCAATTTTGGCGGCGAGATCTCGGTAAGTTGCGGGCATTCCTGTGATTTACGTAGTATGCTTTTGACAAACCTGTGTCGTGTCTGGTTTTATATCATTAATAATCTAGTGGTAATAAAAATTTAATGTCCAGATTAATTTTAGTTTAAAATTACTAACGTAGTATGTTCTCTCTGCCAGCTCAACGTTTGTTTGACTTTTAACCGTCACATAATTTTAAACTAAAATCAATCTGAACATTCAATTTTTGTTTTCACTGGATTATAAATTATATAAAACCAGACACGACACAGGTTTATCAAAAGCATACTACGTGAATCACAGGAATGCTCGCAACTTACCGGGATTCTCGCTGCCAAAATTAGCCTCGCACTTTACATTGAAGTCGCGTATCTTATTCATTCCTTAATCAATGCTATTATCGAGTTGCATTTCAAAGTATAAGGATTCAGGGTAAGATGTCATGTGGCTCACTGGCAATCTTAATTAATTTCAAATTAGCCAAGGTAGCAATTGTTCATTTCCTTATACATTAATAATTATATTATACCGTTATAGGTTAAATGTATGTGTGTCTACTTTTAAATTTAATGGAGCGGAGTATAGCATCAAGTAAACAATGATTAACATTTTGTTCCGTCACTAATTTGACTGCCACCGTAAAATTTCAAATCAGTAGGTTTGCTCTTGCTCTTTTAAAACAACTTTCTGTGAAGTTGGTCTTCTGTATTTCGAATTAAGGCTGATTGCTGTAGCTCGGTACAGTATCGGCGCGGAACGGCGGACCTTTATGCAGCAATTATTGACGTATTTTGTTTAGTTTCCTTTTTAATTGGTTGGAAATTCATGTCATATATTTTCACAGTGATCATCATATTCTGAATGATTCGGTGAATGACAAATACCCGAGGATACAATGACAGAATGGTGAGGCTGGAGAATACCAATTCAGTGGAAAAGAACGAAAGTGAGACATGATTTGCTCTATACATTTCTGAACATTAGCTAGAAAAATCAAAACAGCCAGGGCATTTGAGAAAAAATTAATTTTATACGTTTTACGTTCCTCATTGATAGAAACTGTTAATATCTCCTAATTATTTACGACGTGTAGTTTACGGCAGAAGCCGTAATGGATTAACTAAAACCCCGCTGAATAGGAACACGACTGAATACTGAATATAGTTAACCGGGAGATTAACCAAACTCCGAACTAGTTGCGAACATTTTCTTGTCGCTTATCTTTATTCTTAGTTAGGAAAACAATTCGTGAGCGTTTGCGTAGGTACAAAATTAAATCGGTCAGATTCTAGTCATCTCTAGACTGAATATTCATTTCGAACCGTTTCATCAGATTAGCAATGGTTCGTTTAAGGGTCCCTTGGTATTATTTGGGAAGCTATCCTATAAACTAACACTAAACTTCATGCAATTCTCGAGATACATTCGCTGACTTTGAATTATAGTCTTGCTGTTGCGGAATGCATATGAATTTTATTATGCTGTATATTTACAAACTTGCCGGTGCCACTGCAAGCATGTATGCAGACGGATTATAACATGGGTTTTATGAATTTTCACTGGTTTCGTTGTCAAGTACTATATATATATATTGCCGTGGGCTCCGGTAATAAGAGGCGGCGAACAAGAATCGGTGACGTCACAATAGCCGGCTGTCCATCATAATACATATCATATTTATATGAGTAAGTACAAGTAAATATTTTTGAAAAGAAACTCCTATTTATGGTAAAGTAATTTAGAAAAGGTTTTCCACGTCACCATATAGAGGTACCCTAATAGATCTAATAGATGTGTTGGGTCTTAAGGAGGCCTTCTGTTTGATGTGTCCTTATTTGGAGTGTAAATTTCATTGTTGATTATTTTTCAATAATTACACAGCCACAAAAGAAAAAAGTCCATTTATAAAACCGGACTAATTTTTTCCTATGTATTTTAACGTCCTGAAACCGAATCTGGTCACTAAAAACTTTAGTTTCGCATCATTTTTTGGCTTCAAGGCCCAGATAGTGTAGAAAATTGAAACTTTTTAAAAAGAATTTTTTGGTCTTGTAAACTAATTTTTTTTATGTTTAAATCATAAGTACGTAAATTTGAGGTCACCACTGCTAATGATTTTGATGTGGAAATTTTATTTTGACAGCTGCCAACTGTCAAATGGCAGTATGAAAATTTCAACATTTTGAAAAACATTTTTTTTGTATATGTAAACCATCAGTTTTTTAATGACGACTTAAAAATCGCCCAGAAAATAACAGTCCTCTTTATTTTCTTATGTTTTCCATTTTATAGGTTCTTTTATATAAATTCCCTTTCTCTTGTGATATGTTATTTTACTTTTACTTTTTCCTCCTTTTCTTCTACTCTGCCAGCTTATCAACATTACTCTGCAATTGTTGCATATTTGGTTTCCAAATAATATCATCTCCATCACCTGACGATTAAAACAAACTGTGTAATTTTTTTAAAATCGTCATTAAAAAGGTAGGTAGGCATTGATAGTATAAACATAAAAAAAACGTCTTTTCAAAGTGTTGAAATTGAAATTCTGACATCAAAATTGTGATCAGTGACCTCAAAATACGTAGTTATTGATGGTTTAAACATAAAAACTTCTTTTAAAAATATTCAAATTTTCACACTGTCAGTTTGACAGCTGACAGCTGTAACAATGAAATTCTGACATCAGAATCGTGATCAGTGACCTCAAAAACGTAGGTATTGATGGTTTAAACATAAAGAACTTTTTTTAAAAATATTCAAATTTTCCGAGAAATTTTCATACTGTCAATTTGACAGTTGACAGCTGTGAAAATGAAATTCTGACATCAAAATCGTGATCAGTGACCTCAAAAACGTAGGTATTGATGGTTTATTCATAAAAAACTTATTTTTAAAATGTTGAAATTTTCATACTGTTAGTGTTTGACAGTTGAGAGCTGTCAAAATGAAATGCTGACATCAAAATCGTGATGAGTGACCCTCAAAAACGCAGGTATTGATGGTTTAAACTTTAAACATAAAAAACTTGTTTTAAAAATGTTGGAATTTTCATACTGTCAGTTTGACAGTTGACAGCTGTGAAAATGAAATTCTTACTTTAAAATCGTGACCAGTGACCTCAAAAACATGGGTATTGATGATTTACACATAAAAAAATTGTACTAAAAATGTTGGAATATTCATGCTGTCAGTTTGACAGTTGACAGCTGTCAAAATTAAATTCCGACCTCAAAAATGTACGTAGGTATTTATGGTCTAAACAAGAATAATTATTTTACGAGACCAAAAAATTCTTTTTATAAAGTTGAAATTTTTATTGATAAGAAAACCGATATTTACAGTATCTGGGCCTTGTAGCCAATAAATGATGGGAAACTAAACATTTTAGTGGCCGGATTTGGTTTTAGGACGTCAAAATACACCGGAAAAAATGAGTCCGGTTTTTGTGTGTGGCTGTGTTATTAAGAAATATGCTCGGAAATATGTTACTGGTTTTAGGTAATATTGACTTTTGTTACATGAAATACATTTTTCATTAATTTCTTCCACATACGTTTCTAATTATTTTAAAAAATTTTTGAATATCCGAAAATGTAAAATTGAGTTGATAATACAGAACAACTTAATGTTAATGTCAAATGAATTATGAATAATTATTATGTCTAAAAACAAAGAGATATTTTCAGATAGCTGAAACGAACAGCTATCTTTTTCGCTTTTGTCATTAAATGAGAATTCCAACAAGGATTTGTGTAAACTATTTAAATGTGAACCGCTCGTTAGTCTATATCTTCCAAAACGTCCCACAGTAGTGGCCTTTGTAAAAATAGGCGTCAAAAATCTATCACCATGCCAATTTTTGATGAAAATTAACAAAATTTGGTACACTAAAGAATTTGGGTACTCTGAATTTAGTTCTGCTGCCTAAATTTTGTTTTTCAAAATTTTTTTTTAATACATACTTTGACAGGAGTCCGTATATGTTTTTGAAACCTCTCAATTCTAATCTAATGGTAAATTGACGATTTTGACAGGGGACAGCTGCCAAGTCAACTTTAACAGTTCAAAAACTTGAAATAATCTATAATAATAATCTTTATCTACTCTTATTAGGTTATATATTAATTAATCAACTGGTTTTGAACAATAATAATTAATACTATCCATAAACAAATACCTTTGAATCACGGCGTGAATCTTTGTTTACACCAATCTCCTTTAACTTCATGCCTAGCCTGTCCAATAGAAATTCTTTTCTGATACGGTGAAATACAATGGTCCATTATTATTGAGGGGAGGAAGGTGATTTGACATTTGAATAGTTTGACGTTTAATTAAATTGTGCAAAAACGATGAATTCGGATTTGCAAAGGTTAGTATTTATTGTTATAATCTATATATAATAATAATATAAGATAATGTATAGTATTCAACTTGTGGTAATGGTAAATAACAGCACTTGCCTTCGGCTCGTGTTGCAAAATTCGTCGGCGTGAGTTATTTACCTGATTACCACTTGTCGAATAATACTATTAAAAATGATGTTATATTTTTCTAGTTGTTGTATTTAAAACTGACGTCAGATTAAGAATTTTTACAGTTAACAGCTAACAAAATCGTTATTCTCACTTGAAATTTGAATTCAGCGACCTCAAAACCAAAAAAATTATAAAATTATTTCAAGTTTTTGATCATTTATGGTAATTTGATACTGTTTTGACAGCTGTCAACTATAACATAATTTTTCATGATCATTATTATAATAGATATATTGTTTCAAGTTTTTGAATTGTTAATGTTGACTTGGTAGCTGTCAACTGTCAAAATCGTCAGTTCACCATCAGATTAAAATTGAAATATTTTTATAAGTATTTAAAAAAAAATTGAGGCAATAGCACATAACATAGTTCTCAGAGTGATTTTTTATCCTTTGGCGTCCCTCCAATTTGTCGATGTGAAACTTTCCTGTATTTCATTTCAAGATTCAAACAAGTACTACACTAGATTGATGTGTTTGTAGTGTTATGTTATTTAAAAGTAATTTACCATTAAATAAATTTTAACATAAATCACACAATATTACATAGAAACATCAGCTTGAAATACTGGCAGAGGCGGCCATATAGGTCATTTACACAACACACCACACAACAAAATTAATTACGATTTTACTAATTTTAATTGTTAGCAACAACGAAACATATAAAAAGGATTTCTACACTTCTAAATTATTATTTTCACCTATTAAAACTTTAGAAACCTTTACTAAAGAAGCGCTTGCGCAAAACAGTTTAATGATGCAAGACCTGCCGAGTTTTAGCTAAACTGAGGCATGGCATTCAGACGACTATTATGACGTCAGGTCACGTGATATATCAGTGTTTCACGGCCTGTACTTCTCGGAGGTGACAATTTTGCACTAAGCTCCTCCAGTCCTGCATGGATCTATCTGCTCGGAAAGCTTGTGACTCACATAATGTTTTTTCAATTTTTTTCTTTAATCTTTCTTCTATTATGTGTTGATATATTTTATAACTGCTATGCAAGAAGCAATATTCCTCTGTAATTATTACAATCGTAATTTCCCTTTTTGTGTATTGAGGTAATTATTGCTGGATTCCATTCATTAATTGTTTTTTTTTCATCTCGACTCCGAATTCCTTCCATGATTTTGTCTTGGCCTCTTTCATTTTTATTTTCACTCTTGATAACTGAATTTTTATTATTTTCTAAATAATTTTTTCATATGTTTTTTCTTTTTTATTTCTTCTTTTATTTGTTTGTTCCACCAGTGCTGTAGCTTCTTTTTGCTGGTAGTTTTGTTTACTCCACAGCAGCAGAGTATTAAAATAATTTTACTTCTTGAAGCAATTTAGAATTAAATACCTAAGTAATAACTCGTCTTATATAAATAGGATGTATAACCATTCAGTCTAAATTTGCATTCTAATTAGGATGCTACTACTTACCAAAGTAGGAAAAGTATTTTCGTTTTTTTATTTACTTAATAAATTGTTTTGAACCCCCTCCATGAAATTTCCACTTTAGATCCGCCCCTGGCTGTTGTGTGTACTTATTTATTTTCAGTAACTTCCTATGCGTATCCTTTATCGGAGCCAGGGTAATGTAATCTGTAAAGGACCTGCAAGGGCGCCTCATCCCTACATTTGTTTCTTTGATCTGAGCCCCTGTGAAATTACAATTTTACTTAAGTGCCCGTCTTAAATAAAAATGAAAAAGATCTCTCATTCCAAACTTCCCAGGTCTTAAGACACAAGCAATTCATCATCTAATTGCTTATTTTTGGTCCAGATACAATTTTCTTTCGGAACTTTAACAATTTCTTCCCTTTTCTTTGATGCACTTTTCTTTCAGTGAAAAGACAATTCCACGCGAAATGTCGGTTATAAACTTTAATTTGGCTTCTACAGCTACACCGTTTGAAATAAACGTATGGCGTGCCGTTTATTAAAATTAAAAACAACTCTAACGATACTTTATATAGCGCCGGAACAAACTTTTTGTTCAACGATAGTGTCTGGTATTAAACGGAAAATTTATGTCTCAACATTTAAAATATGTAATAGAGTATTATAAGGGCGTTACCGTTCGCTAAATACACATTGGCGTCCTCAGGGTAAATTTCTCAAAATTTTAATTGTGCACATAATTTCTTAATATTTAAAAAGAAATGGTAGATGCATTTGTTTATTCTTTTTGTCTATGTTACTATTAGTTAGAATTGTATTTATTTCTTTACAGTATAATTTTGATAACCTTCGTCAGTCGTCAGTGACGGAATGGGTAAATTGCTAAAGAAGGAATAACACAGAAAGCAGTACAAAGGATGATCGAAGAAAACAGTCAAGAACATTTAAGTAGGTAGCACACTAATTTTCATAACTCAGTTTAACGGTAAAACTCACTATTTCCAATTGCTCTAAGTAGTATACTTTAAGCAACGCCGGACAAATTTTTGTCTAATGATATTACGAAGGTGTAGAAGGGCCGAAATTTCGACTTTCAACTCAAAACTTTGACTTCCAACTCGAAATTTCGACTTTTTGCTCAAAATTTTGGAGGTTAAAGTCGAAAATTCGAGATTACAGTCGAAATTTGGAGATTAAAGTAGAAATTTGGAGTTGAAAGTCGAGTTATTAAAAATGTTTATTGAATGTAGCCCTTCTACGTCTTCTTGCTACGAAGGCGTAGAAGGACCACGTTGAATACAAAATTTTAATAATCAAAATTTCGACTTTTATCTCAAAATCTCAATTTTAACCTCGAAATTTTGTCTTCAATCTCCAAATTTCGATATTAATCTTCAAATTTCTACTTTAATATCCAAATTTCGTCTTTTATCTTCAAATTTCGGAGATTAAATTAAACAATTCGAGATTAAAGTCGAAATTTGGAGATAAAAGTCGAAATTTGAAGATTAAGGAAGAAATTTGAAAATTAAAGTAGAAATTCCGAGTAGAAATTCGAAATATCGAGTTATTAAAAATTTTTGTTAAACGTAGCCCTTCTAAGTCATTTTGTTACGAAGGCGTAGAAGGGCCACGTTCAATAAAACATTTAAAAAATCAAAATTTCGACTTTTATCTCAGGATCTCAACTTTAACCTCGAAATTTCGTCTTTAATCACCAAATTTCGATTTTAATCTTAAAATTTCTACTTTAATATCCAAATTTCGACTTTTATCTGTAAATTTCGAAGATTAAACTCGAAAATCGAGATTAAATTCAAAATTTGGAGACTAAAGTCGAAATTTGGAGATTAAAGAAGAAATTTCGAGTTGAAAGTGAGTTATTAAAAATTTTTATTCTACGTCTTTCTGCTACGAAGGCGTAGAAGGACTACGTTCAATAAAAATTTTTAAAAATCAAAATTTCGACTTTAATTCAAAATTTCAACTTTAACCTCGAAATTTCGACTTTGAACTCGAGAAATTTTCACACAAATTTTCTGCTTTTTAAAGTCATGCTTCACATAAGGCACTTTATACTGTGCACCCAGATACACTGCCTATACTGCCCCAGAATTCGTTATTACCATTTTCCTTCTTCCCACTAGGCAATATTATTTCATTTCAAGTTGATAATCCATAAGAATTGTTTTTGAATCTCCATAAGAATTGTTTTTGAAACTCGATCAAGTTCGATATTTAGAGATTAAATCCGAAAATTTTATTAATTTTTAAAATCTCGAAATTTCAACTTTACTCGGCGTTAATCTCCAAATTTCTACTTTAATCTCTAAATTTCGACTTTAATCTCCAAAATTCGACTTTAATTTCCAAATTTCGACTTTAATCTTGAATTTTCGGATTTAATCTCTAAATATCGAATTTGATCGAGTTATTCAAAAACAATTCTTATGGATTATCATCTTAAAATTGAAATGATACTGCCTAGTGGAAATAAGGAAAATGGTTTTGATTTAGGAGGAGTTTATAGAGGTTATTTTAGTGAATTCTGGGGGAGTTTCTATGAGCAGTGTACGCTGGGTGAACAGTATAAAGTGCCTTATGTGAGGCATGGCTTTAAAGCAGAAGATTGGTGACGACATTTTGAGTTCAAAATCGAAATTTCGAGGTTAAAGTTGAAACGGGATTAAAGTCGAAATTTTAGGTTTTTAAAAATTTTTTTTGAACGTGGCTCTTCAACACCTCCGTAGCAGAAAAACGTAGAAGGAAATTTCGGCTTTAATCTCCATATTTCGACTTTAATCTCCAAATTTCGATTTTATTCTCGAATTTTCGGATTTAATATCGATATTCCGACTTTGCTTGAGTTATTCAAAACATTCTTATGGATTATCAACTTAAAATTAAACTGATACTGCCTAGTGGGAAAATAGAAATTGGTTTTGATTTAGGAGGAGGTTATAGAGATTGTCTTAGTGAATTCTGAGAGAGTTTCTATGAGTAGTGTACTCTTGGTGCACGGTATAAAACACCTTATGTGAAGCATGACTTTAAAGCAGAAGATTGGTGTGGAAGTTTTGAATTCAAAGTAATTTCGAGGTTAAAATTGAAAATTCGAGATTAAAGTCGAAATTTCGGGATTTTAAGTTTTTATTGAACGTGGCTCTTCTACGTCTCCGTAGCAGAAAGGTGTAGAAGGGTCACGTTCAATAACAATTTTTAAAAACTCCAAATTTCTACTTTCAACTCGATTTCGACTTTAATCTCGAAATTTCGACTTTAACTCCAAATTTCGACTTTAATCTAGAAATTTTGACTTTGATTGAGATATTCAAAATATCCTTAGTATAAAGATGGAAAATGGTTTTGATTTGGGAATTTATAGAGATTGTCGAAATTTCGAGGTTAAAGTTGAAATTTCAAGATTAAAGTCGAAATTTAGAGTTTTTAAAAACTTTTATTGAACGTGGAAGACGCCTTTATAGCAGAAAGGCGTAAAACGACCACGTTCAATAAGAAAATTTTAGAACTCGAAATTTTAACTCCAACTCGAAATATCGACTTTTTAACATAAAGTTTCGACTTTCAACATAAAATTTCGACTTTCAACATAAAATTTCGACTTTCAACTCGAAATTTCGTCTCTAATCTCCAAATTTAATATACAAATTTCGACTTTAATCTCGAATTTTCGACTTTGATCTCCAAATTTCGACTGATTGAGTTGTTCAAAAACATTCTTATAAATTATCAACTCTAAAATAAAAGCACTAGTGTGATAACCACTAGCATTAAACGAAAAATGTATCTTTGAACATTTAAAATACATAATTTATAAGGACGTTAACGTTCGTCGAGAACACAGGGAACACAGAATTTTAATTGTATGTTGATCAGTTCCTAATATCTAAAAATCGATACATGAATTAGTTGATCCTCTTTGTCTATGTTACTTTTAGTTGAACAACTTGTATTTATTTTATGCAATTTGTTTGCAGTTTAATTTTGAGAGCGTCAATCGTCAATGATGGAATGGGCGAATTACTAAAGAATGAACCACACAGAGAGCAGCATGACAGTCCTATTAATTGGAGGGAGGATCAAGGAATTAAATCAGATACACTTAAGTAAGTATCATACTAATTGTCATAATTTAGTACAACCATAAAACTCACAATTTCCGTCAACTTATCCTCATTGCTAGTAATTGTTGCTAATACATTAGCAAACGTAGATTCCCGTGCATACAGTAATGATTTCAATCACTAGTAGGTTCCTCATGTGGTGGTTTTTGGAACACAAATCTTCCACACTCGTCTCTGCACCATGTAAAATATGGCGCTCCCTTTCTTTCGACCCTAATTCGGGAATAGTTCTTATGGTGGCTTTTTGGCCTTGGTCCATTTCATTGATTTGGAATGAAGAAAATAGCACCATGATACTATGACGTCAAAGGTTTATGGCCCAACAAACCCTGGTAATGAGAGGAATAGTTGGGATTATTGAGAGATTTTTATTTCTTTTGCTACTCATTATACTAAATACTTGACTTCATATATTAAAGTTTGTGGTATGTTTCAGGTTAGTTCACTCTACCGTAGAGAGAACGATCGGTTTCGTTAAATCAGAGTCGAGATCTCGACGAGTATCTTGTCAATATGTTAGATATTTTTTAAATGTCTTGGATATTACAAGTGTTAAGGCTTGTAACTGTAATCGGTAATTTTCTGGGGGCATTAGAGCCCAGAAGAGCAGTTAGTAGACTCTGATTTTCGCGGGCGAGTGATGGTTTTAGGACTGGACGTGGCCCTCTGGTAGCTCAACACTAGCACTCAAGTGGTAAGTTGCATCTCTTGTTAACAAATATCAAGCAAAGAAAGATAATTGTAAAAAACAAATACATATCCTATGCACCGTTTGGTTTTGGTGTTGCTGTGATTAGACTTTTACTTTACATGTCGTATTGTACTAAAGTTTAGGGCCCAATTTCAAATAGAGCTTTGCGTCTAAGTAGAGAAGTTTTGCTCTTCGTTGATTATTATCATCTTGTCGTGGTCTTTTTCTTTGCTTCAGAAGAAGACCACAACAAGATGGTCGAAACGTCAAGAATTCAAAATAAACAACGCTAGAGAGAACCCTGAAATTCTTTTACAAATACTTTGTCATTGTCATTAGTGTTGCTATTAAATGCCTAACAATTATTTTCTCTTGTTTTAGCGTGTGATTTGTGAAGAGGCTTTTAAATGGTTAAATAATGGGGACGAGTGGCGCTAGGGAAAGGAGTTAAAGGTAATTATTTCCTTATCAATAAAATATGTTGAGCTTACAAAGTTCTCTAAAGAGTTTTGCTTATAGTATGTTTGTAAATATTTCAAGATTTTTATTGTTAGATTTCTTATATATTTAAGTGTATTGGAAAGTTGTTAAACAAACAAAAAAATCATGTAGAAAAACTATTTGACATTTAGGAGCTTCCAGGTGTTTTTGATTTAGAGTAGGTGTTAATATTTTTTAATAATATGGGGTCACTTTCTTAGTGCCATATGATACAATATATCTTGTTTTGTGGTACAAAAAATTGACAGATTCACAAAACTACATACTTACGATTAATTAATTGCACCAAGTATGAAAACTAAAAAATCCTACGTAGTAGATGAGACTGGAAATGATATTAAGGTAAGTCATCAGATAAAACAATTATTTTGTATCAAATATTTATAATTTTTTTATTTTTAGGTAAAGAAGACAATTATAATTTTAACGAGACATTAATGTTTCTTCAGAAGAAATACGTACATATACAGGGTGTTTCGGGAGGAAAGGGAACTAGTTTAAGGATGTATTCCAGAAGGTCAAATAAGAAAAAAGTTCCTATAAATAAGAGTCTGAAAATACTTCCTTTTGGAGATACAGGGTGTCAATAAAAAAGAATTAAAAATTTATATTTTTTTAAATATCTCGAAAACGATTTAGGATATTTAATTGAGCTTTGGTATACACTATATTGGCACGGAGAGACTCTTTTTGGATTCAACGAGTTTTGGCAATTCCACCAGTGGCGTCCTTGACAGCAAAAAAAATAGTACGCCACTGCTTTTTTAAAAATAGGTATTTGTTTCTTGATTAATTGCCAACTTTATAAAGAAAAGGCCTCTTGAGTTTTTCTGGTAGGACAAACCGTTTTCGAGGAATAATTAAAAATTAATTGACAATCTTTTACCGTAATTAGATTTTTAAATTGTGCGTTTTTCTTTTATTTACAGGGTGATTATCCAGGCCCTTACATTTATGTTAAATTTCATCGTTCTCTAATATCCACTTCAATTGTGCACCAGTTTAGCTATTTCAGAAAACATTTACAGAAAAACGTATTCTTAATTCTTTTTTTTGACACCCTGTATCTCGAAAAGGAAGCATTTTCGGACTCCTATTTATACGAGCTTTTATCTTATTTTGATCTTTTTGAGGTACTGGTGTAGAAATCGACAATGTTGCAAAACTGCCTAAAACAATTAAGTAACAAGAAATTATGTCAAGATAAATGAAGCGACTGCTGTAGATGCAGACATATGCTTATGAAAATGGTTTAACAAAATTAATTGACCAAGTTTGACGTTTTTCCATCCTTCACCACTTTGGAGACTTCATACGGAAACAGGAAAACTGCATGAATAATAGGGACTTAAAGCGTGCTACAGATTTCATTCGTATCCGCATCCGTATCAAACTGCGCATGTGCAGAATCGATACGGCCGTCGAGATACGTTACGTGCTTCGTATCATTGCGGCTTCTGTATCTTAACCTCGATCTTAACTCTATCGTATCGTATCGTAATATGTGAATGACAATTAGATCGTCTAAATCGTCGTCCTCTTCATCAACAAGAAGGGGATTATTCATAATACCCTCCATTTCAGAACAAATATATTTTGAGATGAAATAAGCATAAAAATATTTTCGAAAGCAACAGCAAAACGAAATTCGAGGTTAGAAAATATGACATAACAAGATACAGATACGTAGAGTACAGCTTTAACTATTTTTCCTCAGTAACGTAAGCCAATACAATACGGATACGGATACGGATAAGTATCCATCTTTTTAGGATCTGCTTTAAGTCTCTAATAACGGCTAATATAATAGTTATCATTTCTGTCGCAAATTATAACCTGAAATAAACATAACCTTACTTAACAAATGTCATTTCTGTTAGATTAATTACGTCAGTAATTTTGGCGATATATCCAACCAAGTTAATGTATACAACTTAAAAAATGTTAAAACACTCGCTAAATCAGAAACATCTGGAATGCATTATATGCAGAGTGGTTCGAATTTAATCCAAAAACTTCGGAAGTCGATAGGAGTAAAAACTAATTGTATATTTATTCTGATAACTCATGCATGTGCTAAAGTTTACAGTACTATGTTAAAGTTACGTTTATTATATATTGGGTATTAATGAAATAAAAAGAAAGTTTGCAATAATAATGAGATAATATGGACAAAATGGCATATTTTATTAATAATAAATTTTGTGAACGGTTTTGAGCGAATCATCAAAATAATAATAAAAAATGTAAATTTTTTTAAATTTCTAAATTAAAAAAAATAATTAAATACAATATTAACACTAACAACTATTTAACTATTACATTCTTCACTGTCATGGATAAATTTTGTTTTCTCTTGAATTTCTTAGTAGTTTCTTTAGCGTTAACCTCAAGAGATATTTGTACAAATGTTTAGAGAAGAATAAAATATTAGTAAATTTACATTTACGGTTAATCGATTAACTATTATGACCCATACTTTTTATCTTCGTTAATTTTTTTACCCCTTTAGCAACGAGATAGACGTCAGTCGCAATAGCAATAGATTTTATTTTTCATATTGACATGTACTGTTGAAAAAAAAAATAGAAACCTCGTGTCGCGATGAGGTCGAAAATCTTGGTCGAGGGCTCTCCTACTATTATCAAGTTTAAAAATAATTGTAGGTATGTCATTATAATTTGAAAACGCTTGAAAATGCTGTGAAAAATGCATAAATGTGTCGTGTATTCAATTATGCAAAAATGGTAGATAAGTATAGGGGAGGCAGAAAAAACAATTCTATTACAAAATAAGCAGTCTGAAAATTCATTACTTATTTGCTTGTGTGCCAAATCTTTCAATATAATTATAATAAGCAGGTCCATAATATTTTCCCGGATATAACCGAGCCGTTACAGTGAAATTCGGAACTTTGTTAGCTAATATTGTGGAAATGATAATTATAAAAAAAAATGGTACGCTACTGATTGATTAAAATCCATTCCAAAAGTATTTTTGTTTTTTTGTAAGGGACAATTAAATAGACGTGCTATGATCAAAAACGTTTTAACAAAAAATAACGAACAACGCTTTTTATAAAATAATATCTCTTGAGAAAACTGCACTTTATTTTAATCAGAGGCGTGAGGTTTACCATAATTTTTCAAAATATGTCACTAACTCCCTTATCTTTAAGCGAATTTGAAAGTTATAATTAAGAAACTATCACACCATCTTTCATTGAAATTGAAATATAATAGTTTTTCTGGACTTATATATGGCAGCAAAACAAAAGTACGTAAATTTAACACCTTGTATAGGACTCTTTACATGTCAAAATCATTTCGCCGATCTCAAAGTTTCAGAATTAAATTATGAACCACCCTGTATATAAAATCAAAACACGTATTTGTTCCACTGACGGAATAGGTACATATTTTATTATTATTATCTTTTAATTAACATTCTGTATATTTCAGTTTTAGCAATCCCTTGGAAAAGAACTTTGAACGGCGACTTTGCGTTAAGGTAATTTTTTACAAAACCCTCGATAACTTCATATATTGAAGGGAGAATTTTTAGGGGAAGGCAGATTTCGTTTAAGCCCTGGTCCTCTAAACCAAATTGTAGGAAACGAATACGGCTCTAAAATGGTGAGTTTATACATTTTCTTTATACCTCTGATTGCAGCCGAAACTAATACATTTCTGGAATCTTTTAGGCGTTCGTAAGCAATAAAATGGTATTGGCTAGTCAGTGAGGCGCGTCAACAGGGTAGAGGCGCCGCCGTCATTCAGGAGAGAAAGAGTAGTTGGAGGTAAGTTTCATTTGCATGTCTCAGTAAAGTTGTTATCAACAAATTTTGCGCCATCGGGTGTCTAGACATTTCCTAGAGGTATATCGGAAAGAGTTTATTGGATCTAGTACAATAAGAGAATTTAAATACAAGAATTTTAATAAGCAACTTCTGACGCACTAACTGCGCATGCGCATTCGTACGGCATCAGATTTTTTTTTAGCAAGTAAAGTTGAAATAATATAACTTGGCGTATGGTTGAAATGATCTACGCATTATGTCTGTCTGATATCTCCCTCACACACAATGGGTAACGTAAGATGAAATAATCAAAGTGTTACGTTGTAAATCTTTAGGTCACTTATTATAATTATTAATTGTGGAAAACAATGTATTTACACGTTTCTGCTTGTTTCGTTCTAATCGTTAGTCCCAAACAGGTTATTGTGATTAATTCGCTGTATTAGTGTCATGCAAAATAGTTATTTATGCAACAAGTGCGTAAGGTGAGATTTTTTCACGAATGGGAATTTTGTCGCATGAGCCGTAGGCGAATGCGACAATCCCATGAGTGAAAAAAGCTCACTTTTCGCACGAATTGCATACAATATTTTTTCTACTACCGAAATGGACCTAAATTCTCTAATAATAATGTGAAACGTCAAAATTTACCTATTACGTCAAAACTTCATATGTCATTTAAAAATCACAATACTGTTATAGCCAACTTAATTTTAAATCAGTCAATGTCTATTATTTCTTTGTCTAATTTCAATGTCAAGAATATAAATGAAACTTCAGAATTGTAAAATATTCAATCATTATTGTAAAAGAATACTGAAAATTAGGTGGTATGTTTTATAATACCGTGATATTAAATAAATGGACTACATAAAATTAATAACCATATTTAACGTTTTTTAAATAAGATATGTTTATTATAGGTGCTCTAATAGGTATGCAATTGTTTAGTATGTTACGTTACGCACTAGTGCGTAAAGTTTAACTTTACGCACTCTACAGCGTGCGGAAAGTTAGTACCTACTTTAAGATCGGTAGTAGAAAAAGTTATATTAAATGGCTCCTATCATACAGTCCATTTTAATAAAAACTATCAACCCTAAATAAATTTATATATACAGGGTGAATACCAACTACTCATTTTAATTTTAAGGGATGGTAAGGCCATATACCAAAAATAAAAAATATGCTCCTAAAATTAATTGCATTTTAAGAAATCCTACCTTTATAAGAAAATGTGTCCTCCTCTTTTCTCTTTTTGACGTGTTTTTGCGTTTATTGCAAAAATCAATATATATACAGGGTGGTCCGAAGTTTACCTGACAAACTTCGGCCGTTAATAGAGAGGGTTAAAATAAGTAGAAAATGTTCTTATCAACTTATGTTTAGGTGATTGCTAACAAAGATACAGGATGTTAAAGTTTTGTGAAAAACAATCAATTTTTTTAACAACTCTAAAATTATGAAAGCTATTGACTTGAAGTTGGGGCGCGGTGATGCTTTTTAAGCCTCAATTGTTGTACGGAATCTTGCCTGTGCACCATAGGCAACTAGGTTCACTAATTTTATTATTAATCTAGTACAAGTTTCAGTGTTTTAGTAAAGTAGAAACATCCGTTTTACTGGAAAAGTAAACGTTGTAGGAATAAATTAAAAGACGCCTTTTTTCTTCCAAATTGAACACAGATTTGAACAATCTCAAAATCAACTGCACAAAGCAGTGGCGTTACATAGTGTCGGCGAAAAGTTTAACTCCCCCAACCTGAGACGGCGCCACTGGAGGCACTACAATGGCAAGATTCCATAAAACAATAGAAGCTTAAAAAGCTTCACCGCCCCTAAAACTTCAAGTCAATACCTTTTACAATTTTAGAGTTATTAAAAAATGGTTTGTTTTTCAAAAAACTTTAACAACCTGTATCTTTGATAGCAATCACCTAAGGACATAAGTTGACAGGAACTTTTCTTCTTATTTTAAGTTCCTCTATCACCTGCCGAAGTTTGTCAGGTAAACTTTGGACCACCCTGTATATCAAAATTTATTTAAGGCGGATAGTTCTTGTTGAAATACATTGTATAAACATTTATTATTTATACAGCGTGTGTAAAAAGCATTGAAACATGACCGTAACTTTTAAAATATTGATTGTATAAAAAAAACCCTTGGACAGGTCGATTTTTATTTTCAATTACGCAACTTTTGGTGCGATTTATAATTTCTAGTTCTACACACCCCCTCCCCCGGCCACCCCAACTTTTTTTTTTCAAATGGCAACCTACCCTTTGATACCCCAAAAGAAAGGTATTTTAATAGATGTTTAACGGTGTAAAGAAATCCGAAATCCGTCGATGTCTTTTGGGGTATCACAAAAGGTAGGTTGCCATTTGGAAAAAAAAAATTGAGGTGGCTGGGGGAGGGGGTGTGTAGAACTAGAAATTATAAATCGCACCAAAAGTTGCGTAATTGAAAATAAAAATCGACCTGTCCAAGGGTTTTTTTATACAATCAATATTTTAAAAGTTATGGTCATTGTTTCAATACTTTTTACGCACGCTGTATGTAAGATTTGTGGTGTGACATTAATTATATATAAACGTTTGAATGAAAATGTTATAATAATTACTGTATCGTTGATTATAGAACTTTATTTCAACTGCCTTATTTATCGTCTTATACAGGGTGGAACAAAAGTGTCAAATAATGGCTTTAACTTTGTTATTTGCAAAGTTACAAAAACATTTTCAATACCTATATAAGTTGTTTGGTTCTTTACCATGCATGTCTTGAGTTTTTGACTCACTCGTCACCTCTGAATAAAGGATGCCATGCAGTTATAAAACACATTTAATTTAGTATTACTGTTTTTTTTTTTGTATTTAGTCTACCTTTGTTACTCTTTAAATACTTATTTTTTTCTAAATTTTAGTGTTATGAAATTAATTAATTTAGTTGTGATTGAGTCGTAATAAATATTTTTTACACGTTTATTTTTTTCCAAAAATTGCAAAATTTTATGACTGAATAGAGAAAAATATGTGTTTCAAATTGACAAAAAAGAAGAAAATGGTTGCCATTTAAAAAGAAAAAGTTGGTTGCCATAGGAACAAACCAGAAGAAGATATCAACAAATTAAAAACTCAAAACATGCATGGTAAAGAACCAAACAACTTTTATATTGAACATTTTTTTGTAAATTTGCAAATAACAAAGTTAAAGCCATTATTTGATATTTTTGTTCCACCCTGTATATAATATACTTGAAATTTCTGCTCAACCATCATTTGGTTTTATCTTTATAAGATTTTACTTCAATTCTCTCTATGTAAAGTTTGATTTGAATCGCTCCAGAATAAAATAAAATTATTGAATTATTTCTCTTCCTTTTCTTTTTTGGGATTTATTACCACATTCCTTGATATTCCTATTCAAAAAAAAAAATTAATAAATCCCAAAAAAGAAAAGGAAGAGAAATAATGTATGCAATGCCACAATTAACGTTTAAACAAAATTATTGAAGTTAAAAAGAGTGACTACTTCTATCTTTTGAGTAGTGTATACAGGGTGTTAAGAAAAAGTGAGTCAAGCCGTTAACCACAGATTCTTTGGACGAAAATAATGCGACTTTTATAGTGTAATTTTTTATTTTGGAGCGTAGTTTTCCGTATACGGGGTTAAAGTTTAAATTTTGAAAATTATTTTTTTAATAACTCTTGTTATTTTTTAAGATTTTTCCCTGAAATTTTGCACAGGCTTTTATCTTACGCAGATGCAGACGCAGACGCAGATTTTGGTAAAAAAGTCAAAGCGCAAACGTGGAAAAGGGGGCCTGTGGTACCCAACCCATTAACCTCCTCAATTTTTTCATGCGTACGCCTATGGTCTCTAAATATTTATTTTTAGATTAAATACTTATTTCTCTAACTTTTCTTACTCTTATAAAATTTTAATTTAGGACTATTTGAACGAGATATTCCAATAAATTCAGATTAATTTTCAATATCTTAGTGTCGGAATTTAATATTTTTATTAATGTTGTTTGTAGTAACCATTGTTCTTTTTAAATCGATTACTTTTAGGCAAAAAATTCTAGACGTTTTTCATTGTGCCATTTAGTAAATATAATAAAGAGGCGCAACTGTCAAGGTTTCGAGATTTTAGTGTTGTATTTTTTCACCAATAGCTTCATGATTGTCTTCAATTTTAAGGGCTATACAGCCACATTACAAATACCTTCCCGTAGCACTAAAAATTGATGACAATCATGAAGTTATTGGCAAAGAAATACAATACTAAAATCTCGAAACCTTGACAGTTGCAACTCTTTATTAATTTTTACTCAATGATTGTGCATAGTTAGAATAGTTCGATAAAATAATAATTATAAAAAAAAACAGTGGTGTACACATTTGTGTTTAGAAAACCTAATTTAATTCTCATTTAGCCACTGGCGTAGGTAAAAGAAGCAAATAAAAATTTTCAAAACACCAGATGAACTTCAAATGACTTTAAAACTAAACACCCACTAAAAATTTGATATCATCTAGTAGATTTTCAAAAACTGAGAAACTTTTATACAAACCAGTTTTTTCTGAAATTTTTGAGAAAATCGGCAGTTTCCAGACTTGGAGAACCCTGTATACATTTTATAAAACAAAATGGCTTGCTCCTAAAATAAAGAAATTGTATGTAACTTCCACCATAAGAACAGTACATTTTTTAAACAAAATACCGTCTAAATCACTCCATTCCTATTTCAAATAAGCTCTTAGATAGTCACGTGACGTCACATGCCATGGAAGCATTGACATATTTTGTGATTCATTTGTTTAGGCAAAAGAGAGGGCTGCCACTTCAGTAATGTAATGTTTCAGAATGTCCGAAATATGAGCGCTTGCCCGAAATCAAAACCATCTGGAATCTATTATGCGCCCGAGCACGCCCATCCCTTGTTACGCCCCTGAGATCGTCAATTAAATTACAATAATTCGAGCTAATGTCAATGTCATTTTGATCAAACGGTAGCTGCGACGCCGAGAATAAAAACAGGTGCGATGAACTTTCCAGCCCGGTGCGTCCCGCACAATGCCAAAACCCCGAATGAGAGATACGCCTGTACTGTTTTAAAATTCTACTTTTCACCTCTAAAAAACCAATATCGTACAAGTTTTATTTACGCCAGGTATCGCAATCCGACAATTATCATCGGAGATGAAACAAAACTGATAAGTTGATAGCGACCCGAGCGGAGGCGAACGGCCCCGGACGGCTACGAAGAACATCGCGCCGCGAGTTTGGAATTTACAGAATTTAGTTCTGTCCGCGGTGTTCTGATCAAAGTTAGCCTGCTTGAATCGCGCCCACCTGTTCCTCCAGTACGCGTCGCGTTGGCCACTTTGTTGTCGCCAGTGAGAAAAGTGTTTGAAAGTTGTTAAAAGTGGCATAATACATGTTCTAATTGTGTACTGTAGTGTTGTTTTGTGTATACCTGTGCATACCGGATAGTTACAAGTTGGTTTTTGGTGCGAAACACTTTTCCAAACCTGTTCCAAGATGTTGAAGACGGCGGTGTTTGTTTTTGTGGTCGGATTCGTTACTAAAGGTGGGTACCGCTACGGCTACGTCTGTGGCTTTACCTTGGCTACATTCTTCGTGCAAAATGTAAAAAGTCGAACGCAAAGTTTGCCACAAAAGTTAAAAAGCGGTTTGGTGCTCTGGCCGATTTTTTAAAAAATATGCCTTCTTTTGTCTTGTTGGGTTCACTGTCCATCGTGTGTAAATTCTCATGGCTATTGCATGTAGTAGTTTCATTTATTGTTTGCACTTAAAGGTAACTTATTCTTGAAAATATCCAACAGATAAATTATAGTTATTATTACTTGTAACTTATCTTGCAAGGTTTTAAACAAACGTAGAAAGTTGCAAGGAAATTTTATCACAGGTATTAAGGCGGTGCTTTACGTTTACACAGGCATATAAAGTGAAACTGCAAATCGCCTTTAAACTTGTTTTAACGATGCAAAAGCACGATGAAAAATTTACGTAAAAGTACGTAAAACAACAAGCATACCGGACGTCTAATTTTTTGCAATAATAGAGAAAGTAACTTTCATAAGTGATATATATATATATATAATCTAATGCTAATTTTCGCACAACTTTGAGTTTAGGAGGCCCACCAAATCATCAACCATTAACGTGTTCCCCAGGGTTCTCCATCAAGCTATCCCAACCGACAGACAGACCGACTAGTTCCATCACTTTGGCAGACATGCCTTTTCTACTTCCATTTAATTTTTAAAATCGCCTCTTATTGCCCCTTAACTGACATATTTCAGAATAAATAATTAGCGAGATAATTAGTACTAAAAAAAATCTTACATTCGAGAACCCCTGTAAATAATTGTTTTATACATTTTCACATGGAATCGATTGGCATTTCTTTAAAAGTTTAGTGCCGTTTTTTTTATCACAATAATTGTTTGTATAAAAAATATACACAAATGGCTTTTTGTGGCTCCCTTGACGTTTTGGAATGCGTGCCGAAATTTGTCATTGCATTTACTACTTTCTTAGATAGGTGACAGTGGTGAATCATTTGCTCAAGGTGAAAAGGTAATAATAAAAATAAAGCGTCACATTATTGTAGTTATTATAAGGTTGAGTATTAGCTTCGTGTCGATAAGAAAATAGATGTAAACAAAGAAACAAGTCGCATAAGTACTGAAAAGTAAGCAAGGCAAAATGTACTCATGTGCACAAAAAAGGTATTGATTGTTTATATATTGATCTCGAATCAGCGTTTTATCTAGTCCTTTGTATGAAATATTCATAATAATCGTAATAATCGTTATCTATAAGTTCACTGGCTGTATATTTATACCAATATATTGGATACCGTTCTTAACAATTGAATAAATTAAAAAGCATACAGGCAGGGTGTTTCAGAATTAATTGGACAAAGTTTTAAAAGTTTGAAAAAAGCTAGAAAAAACGTATTTTGATAGAAATTTTCTAATTTTCTACTAATAGGACGCTTCTAAAGAATATTTTTCTAATCATCATCAAGCTCGATTCATTTAGAAACCTCGTTAGAAACTCTTTTGCCTCTTTTATACTTTTCATCGCTTTTCATAGAGCTGATAGTTTTGAGTAAAAAAATAAAAAAGTCGCCATTCATAACATTAGTTTCCAAATAATCGTGTATTTTGAGTTTCTTTTATTTTTTTATTTAAAAAACTGTTAAAAAAAAGGGATGAAATAGTTTTTAAATAATTCAAGCTTTCCAAGATACATTTTTATGTGGTAAAATTCGAATCATTTAAAAAGTTAGGCTAAAAAACAAAGAGTTGCTGGATTCTTCTTATTTTGCCGATAAGGTACGATTGAAAAATATTCTCTAAAAGCGTTCCTATTTCTAGATAATCTTTGCCAAAATTCATTATATATACAGGGTGGTCACTTTTACAATGTACACCATTGGTATCTTCTAAACAACAAGAGGTACATAGATTCTTAAATTACAGAAAAGTTGCGCATTTTCATGCTCTTTAAGGATCTGAAAATAAATCCGGGATAACTGACCTCGTTCCTGAATATCCTGAAAAAATCTGAAATACATATTGCGTTTTCTTATTTCGTTCATAACTTTTTTATTACTTAAGCCAATGTATTGAAATTTGGCATGTTTACATAAATCGATATGGGCTATCCACTGCACATTTTAAAAATTTTCTAGACCTACTAGATCTTCATGTTTTTATAGCCAATTTTTGATTTTCTTATGGACGCCATATTGGATTTTTATACTGTTGGATAGAGAATAAAAATGTGATTTCAACGATGTATCACACATGAGTCATCTGACTTGATTAACCACCTTTAAAAATTAATTTAATAATTTTTTGACAAAATCAAGTTGCCATGAAATAACAAATGATCGAGCAAATTATTGACGGTAGTAGAAGTAATGCTAGAGCTCTTTCGACAAAATCAAGTTGGCATGAAATAACAAATGATCGAGCAAATTATTGACAGTAGTTGTAGAAATAATGTCAGAACTGTTTTTGTAATTATCGTCAGTGTTATTATTATTTATTCATTATGGTAAGATTTTCAGTTAATGAAAGACTAGATATGTAGGTATAATAATAACTCGAATAATAATAACACTAACAGTAATTACAAAAACAGTTCTAGCATTACTTCTACAACTACTGTCAATAATTCACTCGATCATTTGTTATTTCATGCCAACTTGATTTTGTCGAAAGAGCTCTAGCATTACTTCTACTACTGTCAATAATTTGCTCGATCATTTGTTATTTCATGGCAATTTGATTTTGTCAAAAAATTATTAAATTAATGTTTAAATGTGGTTAATCAAGTCAGATGACTCATGTGTGATACATCGTTGAAATCACATTTTTATTCTCTATCCAACAGTATAAAAATCCAATATAGCGTCCATAAGTAAATCAAAAATTGGCTATAAAAACATGAAGATCTAGTAGGTCTAGAAAATTTTTAAAATGTGCAGTGGATAGCCCATATCGATTTATGTAAACATGCCAAATTTCAATACATTGGCTTAAGTAATAAAAAAGTTATGAACGAAATAAGAAAACGCAATATTTCAGACTTTTTCAGGATATTCAGGAACGAGGTCAGTTATCCCGGATTTCTTTTCAGATCCTTAAAGAGCATGAAAATGCACAACTTTTCTCTAATTTAAGCATCTATGTACCTCTTGTTGTTTATAGAAGATACCAATGGTGTACATTGTAAAAGTGACCACCCTGTATTTTTAAATTTGAAAATATGACTAAAAACCCAATTGTGCGAGCAATTGTGCCACCATATTTGGAGGGGCGTAACTCCTTAAATAACGAACTCGATAACGAAGCGTCCGTAAGAAACTTTTTTCCTATCTTGAGGTCTTGAATTTAGATTTGAAGTTTGTTCAGTTAATCCTGAAACACCCTGTACATAGAATTAGTAGACCTCAACATAAAAAATTGCACCCCATAAGGGAACATGAAAAAACTTTGGGGGACGTTTTTTAATCGGTTGATCTAAAAATAACCAAAACACTCCAAAAACGCCCATTCTCATGTCTTGAGGTTTCATTTTTCACGTTAGTTTACTTTGATTCATTCTATATGCATTATTATTGTCCAACATGAAGAAAAGTGGAAACGTGAAAAAGTTAGTTTTTTGGACGTTTTGGTCGTTTTTAGGTCCACTTTAAGAAGCTGTATCTCAGCTTTTATTTGCCAAACATGTCTAAGTAGCTCATTTTGCTCGTCATATTGTCTATTTTAATTTATCTTATATTCAGTGTTGTTCTCGGTTCAACGTGAAAAAAGTATTTAAAAACGTGAAACATAAAAAGGTGCGTTTTTTGGGAAGTAGAGGTACGTTTTTAGGACGTTGTAGTTGTTTTTAAGGAAATTTTAAGAGGGTGTTTCTTGACTTCTATTTGTCGTAGAGGAATGGGTGTAAGCCAAGCTCATTTTTCTCGTTATGTAGTCTGCTGTAATTCGTCCATTGTTGTCCAAAGTGAAGAAAATTAGTTTCAGCGGAAACGTGAAAAATTATGTTTTTGGGGCGTTTTAGTCGTTTTTAAGTAAACCTTAAGAGACTATATCTCGACTTCTATTTGTCTGTAGAGGAGTCTGTATAAGCTCATTGTCTTCGTAGTCTACTTTCATTCATTTATTGTCCAACAGAAAAATTGTCTAAGTGGACGTTTTTTGTCTCGTTTTTTGTGGTATTTTTTTCTTATTTGTCACAGAGGGGTGGGGGTGTAAGAGCATTTTTCTTGTTATATAGCCTACTTTCATTCGTTCTATATGCAGCATTGCTGTCCATCGCGAAGAAAAATGTGTTCAGTGGAAACATGAAAAAGTGCGTTTTTGGGCGTTTTGGTAGTTTTTAGGCGAGTTTTTAGGTTTAAGAGGCATCTCAGCTATTATGTCAAACTTAAGGCACATTTTTCGTGTTATAAAACCTACTTTCGTTCGTTTTATATGCAGCATTGATGTCCATTGTGAATAAACGTATTTTAAGTGGAAACAAAAGAAGTACGTTTTTGGGCGTTTTGGTCGTTTTTAGGTTTTATATGCTTTTATATATCAAATACGTCTAGATGTAGGCTCATTTTTCTCATAATATTGTCTACGAGATTGTCTATTTTAATGAACTTATCTTATATATTCAGTATTATCCGAGGTATTACCCAAGAAATGTAGTTGAACATGAAAAGGTACGTTTTTTGGGAAGTACGTTTTTAGGACGTTTAAGTCGATTTTAAGGAAACTTTATGAAGCTGTGTCTTGACTTCTATTTGACATAGAGGAATAACCGTTAGCTCCGGGGTTAGCTCATTTCCTCGCTCATTTCTCTCGTTATATAGTATGTTGTCTTTCGTCCATTGTTGTCCAATGTGATTTGTGAAGAAAAGTAGTTTAGGCGGAAACGTTAAAAGTGCGTTTTTGAGAGTGTTTTTCTTCAATTTTTGGAGTCAACTTCAAGAGACTATCATATTTCGACTTCTATTTGTCATAAAGAGGTTGGTGTAAACCGAGGTGTAAACTCATTTCTCTTGTTATATAGTCAACTTTACGTCATCATATATGCAGTGTTGTCGAATAACGTGATGAGAATAAGTTTAAGCGCTAATGGGAAAAGTACGTTTTTGGGGCGTTTTACTCGTTTTTACGTCGTTTTTAAGTCAACCTCAAGTGGTTTTATGCCTTGACTTCAATTTGTCTATATATAGAACGGCCGGTGTACGCTCATTATCTTCGTTAGATATTCTACTTTCATTCATCCATTGTCGTCCAACGTGAAAAAAAATTGTTTAAGCGGAACCCTGAACCAGTACGTTTTTTGTGGTGTTTTGTTTTCTTCAAGAGACTATATCTCGACTTCTATTTATCAAAGAGGGGTAGATGTAAGCTCGTTTTTCTTGTTATATAGTCTATTTTCGTTCATTCTATGTGCAGCATTACCGTCCATCGTGAAGAAAAGTGTTTAGAGTGAAAACATGAAAAAGTACGTTTTTTGGGTGTTTTGATCGTTTTTAGGTTTAAGAGGCTATATCTCAGCTTTTCTGTCAAACACGTCTGAGTGTAGGCTAATTTTTTTCGTAATATCTATAATCTACTTTAATTTATATATATTCAATTCAGCATTGTCCAACGTGAAGAAAAGTAGTTGAACATAACAAAATACGTTTTTTGGGAAGTACGTTTTTAAAACGTTTTAGTTGTTTTTAAGGAAACTTTAAAATCTTGACTTCTATTCGTCATAGAGGGATAGGTGTTAGTTCGTTTGTCTCTTTATATAGTCTACTTTCATTTATTCATTGTACGTAGTCCAATGTGAAGTAAAGTATTTTGGGCGGAAACATGAAATAGCACGTTTTTAGGAGTAAAGAAAAGTACGTTTTTGGGAGCGTTTTTCTTCGAATTTAGGAGTCAACTTCTAGACTTCAATCTCGACTTCAATTTGTCAGAAAGAGGTAGGTGTAAACTCATTTTCCTTGTTGTACCGGGTGGCCACGTGAACTTTTGTTTATAAACAAACTGTTTTGAAATTTGGAACATGTATACAGGGTGAATACCAATTACTCATTTTAATTTTAAGAGGGTGTTTCTGTTGATATTTATAACACGAATTACCAATAAAAAATATAAAAAAGAAAGTTGAAAAACTGACTTACCCTACGTAAAATTCTGGTAAACTTTTGAGTACCACTTCGTCGCTTTACTGACCCACTTTTATGGGGTGAACAACAGGTCTTGTATCAAGTCACAGACTCCAAGTTCTAACGTAAAAAACGGGACAAAAAACGTCTAATAAAGTTAAGCCGCCGTTCGGCGGTCTTTCATATTCGACCACCTGCAAATTACACAGGGAAAAAAATCATAAATGCAACATAGGCCGACACTGTTCTAATGTTATAAATTTGCGGTCGGAGACAAGTTAATTTTTTTTTAAATGAAACGTGTATGGACCATCTGCAACATTAGATAGAACATTTTATTTCGAATACCACGATATGTCTAGGTTTGTTTTTATTTAACATTAAAACATTAATCAATTCAAAAATTAAAAAAAAGAAACATTAAAAATTTATATGTGATTTGTTCTGCCTTAGTTGACCTAGCGATGTGGTCGATCTTCACGATAAAACTATAGGGCATCGTTTCTCGTTTGCTAACGCAAAAGTCTAGAATTTTCTGAGAGTTAAGAGGCGGTTAAAAACATTTGAAAAAACGAAACAAAAGACATCAACGTTGAAAAAAATTTCGTAAAGAATATTTCCTAAAAACCTCTGGAGCTTCAACTGCCCCTCGAATTGCACGTTAGATATATGATACCACCTTAATTGTCTTTTAATCAAACACGAACGTTATTTACACGTTAAGTGCCCTGCTACAGATAGCAACATTGTATTTGGGTATATTTCTAATATTTTATTTCCCAATACTTAGTAACATTCACAATTCACATTATGAATATCTACGATAAAAAAAATTCGTGAAGAAAAATTCTAAAAACGTCTGCATCTTCAATTACATGATATTGCGTTAATTGCCCGTTAATGATATATAAATTGTGCGTTAATTATTCGTTATCTACGTTAATTATACCGTTATCGGTAGTAACATTGTGTTTATGTTTCTGACTCGGTTTCTGACTAATAATTTTTTATTTCCCAGTACCTACCTTCATGGTAGTCCATATTATGAGTTGCATCAGTGTTGAGAAAAATTTTGAAATGGAAAATTCGAAAAACGTATTGAGCCTCATTCAAACATAGATAGCACGTTAATTACCCGTGTTATACACAATAATTTCCCATTACTTGTATCATTGTTTTTATATTTCTGACGAGATTTCTGACCAATAATTTTGAATCTTTCAGTACTTAGTACCTTCATTGCAGTTCGTATTATATGAACTGCATCAACGTTGAGGAAAATTTCGTAAAGAATATTTTGAAAAACATTTTGAGCTGCAATTGATCGTTGATTGTATGACAACGCGTTTAATGGTCCATTATTCAAACACAAATTGCATGTTAATTATCCGTTATATACACGTTAATTACCCACGAGATTACCCATTATCTGTAGCATCATTATGTTTATATTTTTCTAAATGTAATTCACGTATAATCTGGTTTACTTCCTCAAACAGAGAAACAATATTTTGCAGAAATTCAGCGTCGACGAATCGTGCATTTCACATAAAATATCACTGCTTAAGCACACCACCGCTCGTAATTCTTCGACAAAATGCATACTGACGCGAGATTATAATAAATCGGGTCGGGAATATGCATCTATTTCTATTTACTTTATGAAGCCCTTCAAAGAAAACGGTTGATATAACCAGGATTGATGTGAAGTAAATTGTTTAGAAACCATAATATATTACACGCCATTTAATCCCAATGCTATATTTTCAAATAAGTATGATTTACGAGATATGTAATGCAAATTTATACAAGGTGAATCTTAAATGTGTATTAAAAGTAAAATAATGTTGCCAGCATTCAATTATATTATAAACAAACTTCTTCAGTGAAATTATGATCTTATTTCGTTCCAGTCCGGGAATCAGAATTCAAAGAGTTCTCGAAAAAGTCCTTTATATAGTGTTTAAATAATCAGCAATTGCTGCAAAACACTGCAAAGAAACAATCGCCAGTATACTCGCAAGATTAACACACTTAATTATAAATAACACAACAGGTGCACAGCTGACACTAGACTGACCTCGAGACTGACTTTATTGTAACAACCTAACTAAGGCGCTGATATTAATCATTTGTATTTATAATATAATTTAATTTCTTTATAAACAGAATTTTTTTATAAAACTATAATTCTCTGCGAAAGCCATAAAATCATGTCGTCAAGACCAATACCAACGTTTGAGACGTATTTTTATCGGCTTGAAAATATGCCTCGAACGAACCCATCCTTCCAGTGTGTTCATTGCTTTCACAACACTATAAAAACCAATCTCTATATATAAGTAACACACTTAATTCTAAATAAAGCGACAGGTGCACATCTGACAGAAAACGGGCCTGAATGTAAATATGTCAACTTACTAATTAGGCTGGTGTACGTTTACTCATTCACTTTTTGACTGTTCTCAAATTCTCATTAGGGTGCAGATTTGTCGGACGCTCCAAAATAAAATTGGTGACCTGTCGTTTTAAAACGTTTTTTAACTAAATAACTACGCAATTCAGACTTATCCCGTATAAATGCACAGATATTGTTTGGAAAACACGAGTTATACTTTATCGAAGCCATTGTTTGTGGCTTGTTTATTTCTGTCACAGAAAAACGCTCAATTTAATCCACCGTTGTTTGTAAACATTTCAGAACTGTTCGTGATTAAGAAATCTGAAATCCATATTTGCCAATGGCTTTTCAGTTTATGTATCCGCTACAGATATAAATTCTACCGGGAATTGTACACTACAATTATTTACTACGTGGGAACCGTCGTGTAATGGGTTTGTTTTGTCCAGATATCATTTAGATTACTTATTACCGAGCCTATTACATCATTATTATTAATTATGTTAAGTGTTCAGAATAACCCTCGGAACGGTCTATTGTTAAGGGCATGATAAAGAAGTGCGGCTATCTTTTTCTGCCTCTTCCTGTCATTAATATGATACAGGGCGAGTCAGTAAGCTCCTATGAACGTCGTCGGTCGCAAAACGTTTCATTTTGGGATACAGGCTTTAATATAAAAACTCGGTTGGGTGCCTGACCCTCCGGATGAAGTTAAGAATTTCGGGAAAAAAGTAGTCAGACAGGGTCTCGGGGTAGAGAAAGTGAAAGAAAATTTATGGTTTCTTCTTTAAGATTGAAAAAATTATAGTTTAAAAAACTAGAAAACACGCTTTAAAATTTTTGAAATCGATTTTTTTTTCAAATTTCTTGAAATGAAATTTTTTTCGACATTTTTCAATTCAATTTTTTTAGACATTTTTCAATTATTGAATTTTTTTAAAATTTTTGGAATCGAATTTTTGCAAAATTTTTGAATTGAAATTTTTTTGACATCTTTCAATTCAATTTTTTTTTGAAATATTTCAATTCAAATTTGTTTCGTAATTTTTAAAATCAAATTTTTTTCAAAACTTTTGAACTCAAACTTTTTTCAAAATTTTTGAAATCAAATTTTTTTCAAAATTTTTGATTGCAGATTTTTTTTTTAAATTTTTGAATTTTTCAATTCAATTCTTTTTGACATTTTTTATTTCGAATTTTTTTCAAAATTTTTCGTTTCAAATTTCTTTTTCTATGTCGATAAAGAAGGATAACATTTACCGTCATTCTGTAGATGGCACTCGAGATGGCATACGCTTAACCTGTAAAATTATTTTTATTTTATCCTGATGGTCCTGGTAAGGACATTAGGACAAAGTTATAAAATTATTGTATCGTCATCGATCCTTGATAAGTGTGCAAAGTTTAAGTTTAATCTGACGTTTTGAAGTGGGTGAAAATCTCGTTGAAAGATTCCGTTACATACAAACAAACAGGTGAAGCTAATAAAATCGTGTTAAAAAAAACAAAAATTCGAAACAGCCCCTGCGGGGCTGTTTTTTTTAAGAATTTAAAAACAAAAATTTCTGGGTTGTCTTGTTCAAAGGTAAGTTTTTTTGTTAACAGCTAAACTGGCGTTCCTAAATGGGCACAGCCCCTGCGGGGCTGTTATTTGAAAACATTTTTTTTTTTGAAATTTCATAGGTGAAACTTAAAATTTAATGCCAATTTTTACTTCCAGGCACGGATTTTCTCTTTATTGTATTATAAACTAAAAAGAATTTAGAAACAGATTTAAAGACAATAATTACAAGTTTTATTCGATGTTTATTGGTGTGTTTAACACTTGGGAGGCTGAAGTAGTAAAATACCTAAAAGTATTGTCTTATTTCGGCACGCAATTTCATTGTTTAATCGTTCTCTGTTTTTTTTTCTTATATAATTTTAAATCCTGTACCTTCTTCACGATTTAGTATAAAGGTAAGACCATCGCGTTCGCAAAAGTCTCGTTGAAGCTGGATTAAATGCGCTCATAAACCTAACGCAGGACCGTACTCTTAAGTATATTTTTTATTCGCCAAATAAATTATTTTTTCAGAACTTTTATTGACAGCTATAGAACACTTTGTATGCGACTGCGTTTAAGTGCATAATCAGTTTGGAGTCCAGTTAGGTCAGTTAAGTGTTGGTTGAATGCAATGTATGTAATTATTAATTTATTTTATACATTATTATAATTTATTTCCATTTTTCCCATGATTTTGTTTATTTGTCCATTTTATATATCCTGTTGACCTGTGATGGACGATAAAAACGAAACCGTTTGGTAATAATCTACATTAATTAAAGATACTTAATAAACAGATACCTACTATGATAATACCTACATTTATAAACCAGTAACTGCATTTGATACAAAATTAATAAGTTATTTATTTACGATTAATTATCGGTTAAGCATGCGTCGTTTGCATTTAATTAGTTTTTATACTTACGACTTTTTCTGCGGCGATTTGAATGCATTGAAGCAGGTCTTTATGCCACAAAAGTATGTTTCTAGTTGAAAAAGTAAATCGGATTTAAATATAATTGATGTAGAAATTTATGAATGCGTCTTTTATGAGTCGATAATTCGAGAATACAATCTACTCGTATTTAGTGGAAAGTTGCAATCAATTAGACATTAACTGAATACATAGACCGATAAATTGATACATATTTAAATTATCATGATTTAAATCAGGTTACTGTAAAAACAGTTTATTTTATTAATACATACAAACAAATTGTAATACGTAGCGAAATTATAAACATATTAGTACTACTTAAAAAAATAATTATAATACGTCATAATATTTATAAATAAAAACAAATTTTTCAGCTTTTTCAGCGCGCAAACAATTTCTGAGCTTAGAATAAACTGAATAAAATTTCTCGACTGAAGATATCAGTTACTTAATTGATTTTTTCAAAAATAAAAAAAGTATAAATTCAAACGAATATCCTTAGTGCAACCCTGCGCACATGCATTATTTTTTGATTCTCTACGTATGCGTAGGGGTGCCGATATTTGGATTTGTTACTTTAATTTAAAAAATTCTTGCGTATGTAGTCTTTATCTGCCTATGCCTGCACATTTTACCGTTGAATTTAATCCCAAAATTAAAAAATAAAATTATTACTGTCAAAGCCGATCCCAGCAAACTTTTAATCGGCGCTTTAATTATTCAATAAAACGGTCCTAATTTCAACTGGTGAATAATCCACCAGATGTGGTTATATGTGTTTTTTTACTGGGGTTATAAAAATAAAACGAAAATAAGTAAATGAAATCGAGGATAAAAACATGTGCGAGATAATAAAAACAAACCGTTGAAATGCATCTTTTACATGTTAGGTAATAGTTGTCATAAAAAAAATACGGCACTTGTCTTTCTTGCTTCATGCAACATTACATCGCTTTTTATTGGGTTTTTCAATGGTGGAATTGTGTATTTAACTCGCGATGTTTGTTTAAATGGTACTTTAGCCCGTTTTAATATATTATGCACTGTCGTATAACGTGTTTTATGTTTAAAATAAAATAAAAAAATAACAGTCCAGTGTCCTGTGCGTTCTACAGCGTGGTATGGAAAATACTACAGTTGGATGGAATAGACTGATTATTACATCATTTGCAGCAATATATTTATTTTACTCAAGTAAAAAAAAAATCACAAAAAATGAGAAATAAATTTGGCAACCTCGGTCTAAAAGACAGGACCGGCTTCAGATTAAAGTAAATAAGATTTTTTTGCTGCAAATGGTTTGCGCTATCACAATTTTAAATAAGAGCACTATTTTCGAAGTCACCCTATATAATATTTTGAGTCGAATCGACTATTTTTGAAGGAAAACAAATTTACTTCCTAAGCTACCATCTCAGGGGAAAATGCTGCATATCGAGATCAAGATATCTTTAAGGAAGAATTTAGATATTTTCAAATTAATTCCGGCTCTCATACTCTTGCCTCTTGCCGGCGCTGTACCTTTCTAATAAGTCAATAAACGAAGTAAAATCAAATTTCTATGAGGAGACGACCGAGCAGAAATAACAAACATTTCCATTCGTTTATTGGTAGGGCAAATATTGTCTTAAAAAGTTATTACGAGTTTAATTCTGTCGGAAAACATTTTGTATAAAAAGTTGGGGACAAGATTTGTCTTCGGGCGTTGTTCCTTCGTAATTACTTCAAAAAATACGACTGCAAAGTCTAATCTAGCAATGCGACGACGTAAATACAGATCGACGCGAAAGAAAAGTAAACGGTGCTAACTTAAAACGCTGTCGTTCTCCCCCGTCGTACCCCTAAGGATGAAAACTTTAAAGTTCTGTATCCCCAGTATGTAATAAGACTCGGATTAGGTATATCGACAGATTTATTTTATCAAACAACAGCGTAAACAGAGATTTTAGTTTAATATGTCTTTAATACAAACATCGTATTGAAAGGTTTTCTCAGAGACGAAAAAGATTATCACTTTCGTCTTCTCATCCTCTTCTCTTCTCCTTCTCATCCCTTTGCCTCTGGCTCTTCCTCTTCCCCTACTCTCTCTCCCTACTCTCTCCCCCAACTCACTTCCCCTTCCCCATCTCTCCTCCCCTTCTCTCATCTCCTTTTCTCCCCCCTTGTCTCGCCTCCTTCCCCATTCCCCCTCTCCCCCCTCCGTCATCCTTCCCCTCCTCTCCTCCCCCTCCCTCCCTACTCTCCCCCTCCCTCCCTACTCTCCCCCTACTCTCTCTCCCTACTCTCTCCCCCAACTCTCTTCCTCTTCAGAGATTTTAATTTAATGTATGTCTCTAATACAAATCTTTTATTGACAGTTTTCTCAGAGAAGGAGATGATCACTTGCCACGACTTCGTCCCATCTTCTTCTTCTCTCTTCTTCCCATCTTCTTCTCTTTTTACCCTCTTTCCCTCTTCTTCCTATTCCTCTTCATTAAGTATATGATATTGAATATTTTTGTTATTATGCTTATCTATAAAAAACCTTAATAAAGTTGTAATCAATCAACAGATATTTTTAAATAAAATGTCAATTTTTTAAATATGGTTGCGTACCTAAAACAAAACATACGAATATAAAACAATAATGTAAACAGAAATAGTACAACTATATCTATATATCTCTAATACAAACCTTCTATTGACAGGTTTTCCTCAAAGACAAACAAGATGATCACTTTCCACGACTTTTTTCTCATCTTCTTCATTTCACTTCTTGGTCTTCTTCTTTTCTTCTTCTTCTCGTCCTCTGCTCTTCTCTTCCGCTTCTCTTCCTCTTCTCTTCCTCTTCTCTTCCTCTTCTCTTCCTCTTCTCTTCCTCTTCTCTTCCTCTTCTCTTCCTCTTCTCTTCCTCTTCTTTTCCTCTTCTCTTCCTCTTCTCTTCCTCTTCTCTTCCTCTTCCTCTTCTCTTCCTCTTCTCTTCCTCTTCTCTTCCTCTTCTCTTCCTCTTCTCTTTCTCTTCTCTTCCTCTTCTCTTCCTCTTCTTTTCCTCTTCTCTTCCTCTTCTCTTCCTCTTCTCTTCCTCTTCTCTCCCTCTTGTCTTCCTCTTCTCTCCCTCTTGTCTTCCTCATCTCTTCGAATATCAAACAAGAATAAACAAAGAATTTAGTTAAATGTCTCTAATGCAAATCTTTTGACAGTTATTTTTTCCAATGGTGTAGAGAAGATGAGACACAATCACCTGCTCATCGTCTCTTCTTTTTCTTCCTATATTCTTCTTCCAATCCTGTTACGCTCTTCTCTTCTTTCTCAGTGACTGCACATTTTTAACATCCTTTGCTTTTATTTGTGGGTGTATGTGAGCAGGACGTTGATACGATAAATAAGTGATGCTTCTGAAGCTGAATAATTATGAACGCAGCTTGAGTTTCGAACTTTTAACACAAGCGTGATTTACCTATATATGGGGGATTTTTTATTGCATCGTTAATGATTCATTACATTTAAAGTTTATTGCAGGTCTATCTATCCTTATCAATAACGTACGGTCTAATCTCGATAGTGTGCCCAGCGTTTTTCTCGCTTACATATTTTGGTACGTTACCGAGCCGGGATAATCTAATCAATGCCTAATCTCAATGACATATTTCAAATAAATATTTATTAAAGTATTGTAGAGATAACCGAACGATTTTCGGGCATTTGGATAAACAGGTAGAAACGTGATATGATGGATTTATACGTGCAGGATTATATCTCTATGAGCGATGTTCATATTCGTGGAGCCTAGTGTAACCGGTTACTCGGTGCTGGTATATTAAAATTAAAAAGTGGCCTCACAATTGTTGCTTGACCCACTTAGCATTTAAATAGCTATTTAATGTATCGAAGTGAAGATAATAAAAAATACATTGTTTAACTGAAGACTTTCTTGCATTTGTGAGGATTCCAAATTATTACCTACATAAAGTTTCGCAAACAAGGTGTAAAATATTTCCCAGTCTCTTATCACAATGTGCGTATGTTCTGTATGCTTGTAATAGGAAATTATAGGGGGACTTGATACCTTTATTTCGTATAATTAATCCGGCACAATTAGCCTCGTCATTAATTAATAATGTCAGTGACAGTTTACTGTTAACATTAATGATTCACAATAATTGGAGCAGCAACAAGGAGATTTGTTACAAAGACAACGACCAAGTGCTGAGTCACGTGGTTCTTTTTATTGTCAACGTAGAAGTGCCTTAATATATAAATCATAGCTGATAAGCATATCTGAAACAATGAAAAGAGTTTATCAACGTTTTGTGAGCTGTACTTAGAAAAACGTGAAATTCATAACTTATTAAACTAACCATTTTGATATTTTTCTTTTCTTTGAAATAGTCACATTTTTTTTGCCTTCCCCCCGCAAAAAAAGAATTGAATACCTCTCTGAAAAATTATGTGATAACATTTTCCACATTGTATCATTTTGTAAATCAATAGTAGGCCTGTAGAATTAGACGATGTGAACGGGAATCTGTAACTAATTCGTTTCAGATAGCCGTAGGTAAAAACAGGTGTATTTAGTTATAAGGAATATACCTCTGCGATTCCTCCCAAATCAAATAAACAGAACATTGTTTAAAAGTCACTTTTATGTGAAAAAATCATGAAATTTGGATTTTTTTAAAAATTATAGTAAGACTGCAGTAGATTAATTTTTTTGAATGTTTCTGTTTACTAGGTAATTCCAAACCGGTTAATTTAAGCCCCGGTTGATTTCATTTCATTGATTATTTATTTAAATAATTGCCGAAAACCATCGAAATTTTCGAAAATTTCAAGCAATTTTTACTCTGAAAGGAAAAATGCTAGACTCTTGAAACTTTGGTGGAATATGTGCCTCATTACCCTCAACTTACAAAAAAAATTTCGTTTCAAAATGTTTATTACTTTTCGAGAAATTCTATTTGTTTATTAAAAACCTCCCAAATGTTTAATGAAAAATTGACCTATTAAATTAACGTTATCAAAAATAATTCAACCACAGCTCATTTTTTTCGTCAAGACGTCAATTTTACGAATCTGTTATGGGCGTATCGATTTTCAATAATTTTGACCGTCAAAATGGCGTTAACAACATTGCTACTTTTCGGAGCAGCGTTTTTTGCAAATAACTTTACAACAAATGAACGTATCTGCACAAATCTTTCATATTTGAGTTGCTGGTATTTTTCTACAAATTTATAAAAAAAAATTGTTGCTCTGTGTAGGAGCCGAGATAATTTTTTAAATTGTTTAATGCGCCAAACGTTTATTTATTAATATTTATGGCCAAAATTGAAACTGGTTGTTAATAGGATCTTGAATTTTGTGAATTCATCAAGTCCTATTGAAAACGGGCCCTTTTAGAGGTCAAAATATAATTTTTAATAATTAGTGATTTTAAAGCGTCTTCAATTTGTTTGGCTCAAGGGACAGGTGAATTTTTGATCAAACGAGTTTCAAATTGGGGTAGCGAGAAAAATTCGTCATATCTCCGTTATTTTCCGGCCTATTTCGACGTTTTTTTTTTTAATTTGGTGTACCTCACGAAAATAATAACAATGGGCACATTTGCAATATCCAAATAATTGTTATAAACAATTTTTTTTTTTTTATTTTATCTTTTTTGGGCTTATGCAACTTATAATGTGCTAATGTATTAAATATAAATTTATAAAGATTATATAATGGTAACAATGTATGCACAAACTATTTCTCCATCAAACAATATACGATGTTACATTGTTACCATTATATAACCTTTATAAATTTATATTTAATACATTAGCACATTATAAGTTGCATAAGCCTAAAAAAGAAAAAATAAAAAAAAAAAAAATTGTTTATAACAAATATTTGTTTATTATTTGGATATTGCAAATGTGCCCATTGTTATTATTTTCGTGAGCTACCCCAAATTTAAAAAAAAAACGTCGAAATTGGCCGGAAAATAACGGAGATATGACGAATTTTTCTCGCTACCCCAATTTGAAACTCGTTTGATAAAAAATTCACCTGTCCCTTGAGCCAAACAAATTGATGACGCTCTAAAATCACTAATTATTAAAAATTATATTTTGACCTCAAAAAGGGCCCGTTTTCAATAGGTCTTGATGAATTCACAAAATTCAAGATCTTATTAACAACCAGTTTCAATTTTGGCCATAAATATTAATAAATAAACGTTTGGCGCATTAAACAATTTAAAAAATTATCTCGGCTCCTACATGTCCCAGAGCAACAATTTTTTTCTATAAATTTGTAGAAAAATACCAGCAACTCAAATATGAAAGATTTGTGCAGATACGTTCATTTGTTGTAAAGTTATTTGCAAAAAACGCTGCTCCGAAAAGTAGCAATGTTGTTAACGCCATTTTGACGGTCAAAATTATTGAAAATCGATACGCCCATAACAGATTCGTAAAATTGACGTCTTGACGAAAAAAATTAGCTGTGGTTGAATTATTTTTGATAACGTTAATAGGTCAATTTTTCATTAAACATTTGGGACGTTTTTAATAAACAAATAGAATTTCTCGAAAACTAATAAACATTTTAAAACGAAATTTTTTTTTGGAAGTTGAGGGTAATGAGACACATATTCCACCAAAGTTTCAAGAGTCTAGCATTTTTCCTTTCAGAGTAATAAATGCTTGAAATTTTCGAATATTTCGATGGTTTTCGGCAATTTTTTAAATAAATAATCAATGAAATGAAATTAACCGGGGCTTAAATTAACCGGTTTGGAATTACCTAGTAAACAGAAACATTCAAAAAAATTAATCTACTGCAGTCTTACTGCAATTTTTAAAAAACTCCACATTTCATGATTTTTTCACATAAAAGTGACTTATAAACAATGTTCTGTTTATTTGATTTGGGAGGAATCGCAGAGGTATATTCCTTATAACTAAATACACCTGTTTTTACCTACGGCTATCTGAAACGAATTATTTACACCGTTTTTTCTATTTCTGCAGGCCTATAGCTTTAAACGGTGATAGAACGACGAACTTCTTGCACTGAAGCTTTGCAGCCCCATTTGCAGGACTAATTCTATTGACTACTGCCCCCGCCTTTTATTGTCCGTCGCATTATCTAATCTTATAAAGTTTAACCAATCAAATACGAATTAGAGCGATAATTGCGCACTTTCCGTACAATGCCGTCGTTAATTATTTTCGTCCAGAAGAAATAAAGTTACTCCGTAGGTACCTCGTTAACGCGTCTTTGTCTCTTGGGGGATTTCATCGTACAAATTAAATTCGACTCTTAGAGATGGTGCAAAAACGGGCCGGAATGTTTACTCATATTTAGTGTTATCACGTACAAATTAACCAGAGGTTTGTCTGTCCGGATGTCTGTATCCAGGGTGTTTTATTTATTTATATAACTTGTATAAGCATCAAAATAAAATTATGAGACAATACCGACATTAGGTATGTCCTAAACGTTTTAAATCCTTGTTAAAGTGAATTTATGGATCGTAAAAAATACGTAAAAAAATGCAGAAAATTTCGTTAAAAAATTTCGTCAAAATTCTGTAACGCTCGGTCGAGCGCTCGGTATACGAAACACTTAATCGTTGTTCAATAAATGCTTCAAAAAAATCATTTAAATATCAGTTTCATTGTTCCGGTGGGTTCAGTTAGGAAATTGTTCCCCTCCACGCCCCTCATCCCTAGCCCTCGCGCCGGCCCTGTGCGCTGTTTAATTTTTCACCTCGGAAATTTCTCGAATGAATATATCTCGTTTTGATACATGACTGTGTTTACGGTGGAAAGTTCACTGACGGCTCTGTCAGTAAAGTTTTAACGTAAAAAACTTTCGCGCTAAAAAAATTGCCACGATATCTACTCCGGGACCGAAAAGGTAGAATTTATATTAGAAAATCTCTCGCGTCTGAAGCTAAACACAGTTAAAACAGATATTTCACGGTGGCAGAAGACATGCTACAGGGCCGTATTCTCCCAACGGGCGCCATTCTGCCATTGGCGAAAATAACAAACGCGTGTTACAAAAATCAAAATCACTATTTTCAATATTTCGCTCCAATTGTCTGCCTCAGTTGATCCAGTTAGACATAATTTTCGAAGTGTGCAGTGGCTAACGTGTTTGGTTCCACTGTCGCTCGAGGAATGGGTTCAAATCCCCCGTTCCTACAATGGCCAATGAGTAATGGACGTTTTTTTCAATTGTGAATTCCTCCCTCTGTACAGGATTTAGGGGTTGTATACATTTTGATTTTGGGGTGGAATTAAGTCCGGGCCTGGAGGGTGACAGAGACAGACCGCCGCGCCGTCCCTATACACATCCTCCGGGGCACAACACATGAATATAAATTCAAACGTTTCTCTAAACTTTTTTATGGTACACGGGAGAGAAAGAGAGTGCGGTCGGCCATCCGACGAAAGTGATACCGCAAGTATGAATAAAACTGAGGCGGGGAAACAATGGGGATTTGAATATATCTTATATTTATTTATGCGACTCGATTCGGAAGTGAGAGGTATTAAGATAGGTAACTTTTCGTCCTGAGATTTGTTCGGTTTGTTTTGAGAGCAACGCGGGTGGCTGATTTGCATGTTTCCGGTTGCGATTAAATTGTAAAAGTAATTATAAAAGTAGGTGATAACAATCGGGCTCGTTCGGCTCGTATTTCTTGTTATTTGATATTTTGACATGAAATGTGAAGATATGTACTTTTATTTCATTTAAAACGGGCTTGTCGCTACAGCAATATCGGTTACTAGATAAATTTGTGGAATAGTATACTAATCTTTTTTAGTAAATTAAATAGCACTATGTACAGTCAAAGTTTACTAAAAATTTAGTAAACTTTGGTGCAGTTTTATTTCGGTAAACCCGGATTTTTCAAGTGAGGAAGCAGAAGCAGGGAGACATCGCTATGCATCAGGGTTGATAAAAATCATGGTCTTTTAAAAGTATATTGATTTTTTTAATGTCAAATTTTTTTATCCACAACTGCTAAATAATGTATGCATTATGTATGTATTTCCTCAAGCATAATACTATCCATTATTCCCTGCAGTGAACAATGATTTCATTATTCACTACCATTATTCACTGCAGTGAATAATGAACAAAGTTTCTATGACGACGTATCGAATATTTGTTAAAAACTTCATTAAAGTGGCCATATAACGTGTGAGTCAAAGCACGAAATTAATTGTAAACAACGTTTACGTTTAAATTTAATTTATGACAAGCCGTTCTTTTGACACATAACGGCCTGCTCATAAAAAATCTCGTAAAAAATGTTAAAAATAAATAGTATTTATAAATTTCTTCAGTAAAATATACAGGGTGATTCAGAATTATGGTGCAAAAAAGTAATCACAGATAGAGGTCTTAAAATAAAGAGACACGTGTATTTTCGTTTTGGTCAATTTCGATTTTTAAGGCCCGTACTGGCCCATAAATGGGACATTGGGAAAACGGTTTTTTTGAGATATCTCGAAAAGTACTTGATCGATTTCAATGAAATTTGGAGGGTAGTCTCAAAATAACCTTTCCAATAGAACCCTTAAAATATTTTTAGACCTGCCGCAAGGGCGCGCTACATACAGTCACTACATAGCAGTTTTTCGCTTCTATTTTTTTTATACAATTATCTTTTATGTTTTTCTTTTTTATTCTGATGCAGAATTCATTTTTACACAAAAAATGTCCTCTTGTCTATTTTTCATATCATGCACCCATTTCGAGAAAAATGCGAAAAACTGTTTCAATGTTTCAGGAAACGTAAAACGCTCAGCCATTATAGTGGTAAATAAGGGTAGGAAAATTTTAAGGGTTCTATTGGAAAGGTTATTTTGAGACTACCCTCCAAATTTCATTGAAATCGATCAAGTATTTATCGAGATATTTCAAAAAAAGTGTTTCCCAACGTCCCATTTATGGGCCCGTACGGGCCTTAAAAATCGAAATTGACCAAAACGAAAATATACGTGTCTCTTTATTTTAAGACCTCTATCTGTGATTACTTTTTTGCACCATAATTCTGAATTACCCTGTATAGTTAAAAATATTTAATAGTTGTGGATAAAATAGGGTATTCTACTCGCATATAATGGCTATTATTCACTCGACTAAAACTTTCACCCTCGTGAATAAAATAGGCCATTATAGCCCATTCACTCGGGTGATTTACGACACTCGCCTTCGGCTCGTGCCGACTTTTACCCTCGTAATTAATATAGGCCATTATATGCTTGTGGAATAAACTACTATTATATTTACAGTTGATTTACTTATCTATTAAATATTTTTACTTATTTTATTTTATCTTGATCTGCAAAAAATATAATGTGAAAATGCAAGGGCTTTTTGTCATAATAATCTATTAGTTATAGTCCTCCTTAGTGCTTTGGAGAGTTGAAAAAATCACGCAAAAAACCGTCAAAGATGCCGCACTCCGCCCAGTCGGAAAGATATCGAGAATAAGTCAGGGTTGGCTTCAGCCGTTACTAAATATTGACGATTAATTTTCAACCAATAACAGCAAACACAACACAAACGCTCTGTACTCCAATAACATGTATGTGTTATCCCATCCCCCAGCAACTGGTGACCGCAGTAATGGGTGCGATCTGCACATTATTATTTACTAAGTTTCGCCGTAGAAATATAACAGAATTCGTTGCGTATTTCGCTCTGCAGATATAACGAACCAGTATTATTTTTAAACAGTAATACTCCCGACGAAATTAAGGTGCCAACACACTTTTCAGGTTTCAAATTACTTATGCTTTATTGCCCAGTTTGCCCCTCATAGAGAAAGAGAAAGAGAACAGAAGAGAGAGAAAATAGAAAAGAGAGAGAAGAGGGAAAAAGAGAGCAATAAGAGAGGACAGAGAGAGATAGATAGATAGAGAGAGCAATAAGAGAGGAAAGAGAGAGAGAGAAGAGAAAAAAGAGGGAGAGAAGAGAAAAAATAGGGAGAGAAGAGAAAAAATAGGGAGAGAAGAGAAAAATAGGGAGAGAAGATAGAAAGAGAGAGAGAAGAGAAAAAATAGGGAGAGAAGAGAAAAATAGGGAGAGAAGATAGAAAGAGAGAGAGAAGATAGTGAGGAGAGAAGATAGTGAGGAGAGAAGATAGAGAGAGAAAAAAGGGGAGAGAAAGAAAAAGAAGAGAGAGAGAGAGAGAGAGAGAGAGAGAGAGAGAGAGAGAGAGAGAGAGAGAGAGAGAGAGAGAGAGAGGAGAGAAAGAAAGATAGTGAGAAGAGAAGGAGAAGAGAGAGAGAGAAGAGATAAAATTGCCTCCGTTTTTGATATTGGTGTTGAAGTTTTTATTTTTTAAATATCTCAAACGAACGAAATATTAAACAAATAATATTTAGTGATATAAGATATCAATATCAATAGCCGTACTTACATCAAAATTATGTCAGAATTTTCTATTAGTCGTTATTTTAGTTTTTTAGCATATTCGAGTTTCTGAGTAATAAATTAATTTTTTTTTGAAAAAAAATCTTATTGAAGCAACGCCTAAAGTGGCGTATTGGCGTAGGTAAATCGGCCCGGGATTTGTCTTTCCATCAGCGGCCCACTTCTAAAGATCTAAAGTAGGTACCTAACTTTGCTGATGTAGAAAAAATAAGTAGGTATATCAAAAAAATGATAATTCAAGTGGTGAATTTTTTCGACAAAAATTAAAATAGCAGCGCCCGCCGGCCCAATCCGCCCCTGCCTAAAATCCACTTTACATTAGGTAATGGTAAAAATTGGATGGAGTTTTATTGTTTTTCATTACAATCACAATTTTGATGTGTTGTGTGCATGGCTACTGGGATTGAAAAAAATTAATCTCGAACTAATTTCCAAGCACATGTCGATGATTTTTAGCAATTTACTCGAAAACGTGGTGCATCCTATGAAAAAATTACAAGAGAGGCTTTTTGTACAAAAAATATCAGAATCTAAAAAATAAAAACTTCAACCGTGTATCTCAAAAACGTTGCGATTTAGAGACAATGTTTTGTAACGCAAACTCATATAACTTGATTTAAATCGTGGTTTAATTTAAATAAATCACTTCATTTAAATCGTCGCAACCCTGCGACTAGCATTTTGATTCATATTTTATCCTAAAATTCTTAAACAAACGAATTTGTACATTTCTTTTTTAGGTATTTCTTCAGCCTAAATATCGAATATATCTTTTTTAGATATATACATTTCTTTTGGAAATACATTCGAGTGAGTCCATTACCATTTTTCTAAATTTTTCAAAGATCTCAAGCGAGCTTTCAGGCACATTTTCAGTGTCCTACTTAGAATATTTTAGAAATCATATCCTAGTTATATAATAACGGCCATATGCCCTCGTCTTCTTAAATAACCGGTAAGTTTATATCACGAGTGTCTGGTTGGAAAGTAATCAGTACCCTCACCCACTAATTCTTGAATTAAATCTGAAATAACAAGCCAGTCAAACCCGTTTTTGTACTTCGCTCGACGGCTTACAATATATTAAAACGAAATCCCAGCAAGACCTTTCTAATACGTACTGTACGGCAAGGAAAAAATTGAACCTTTTGTCGGTTCAAATTAAACCATATAAGGAGTCCTCGAGGACGTTGCGTCTAACCCTAATAAAAAAGCTGGTGTAAAACAATTCTGTAATTCCTTATAAGTACATATTTTAGAAATTGACAAATAATTTCCGAAAAAATGATCAGGCAAAATATTTTACGTGAAACTTGTGTTGGTTTATACAAATGTTTTAATTTCCTCACCGGCGCCGCCTCCATATTTTAAACATTTTTTCATAATATTTACTAAACTCTGATTATGGTGTATTTTTATTAAAATTTATTTTTAATATTCAAGAAAATACTGTTTCGCCACACCATGACATCGTCAGTACTCAAACCACAGCGAATCTAATTATTGTTAAAATTGAACATGAATTTCTCCAGATCATTCCGGCCTAATAACTAAAACGTGCAGCTATATGTGTAAACTAAACTTTAACTAGCTATAGGCCTGTAGAATTAGACGATGTGAACGGGAATCTGTAACTAATTCGTTTCAGATAGCCGTAGGTAAAAACAGGTGTATTTAGTTATAAGGAATATACCTCTGCGATTCCTTCCAAATCAAATAAACAGAACATTGTTTATAAGTCACTTTTATGTGAAAAAATCATGAAATTTGGAGTTTTTTAAAAATTGCAGTAAGACTGCGGTAGATTAATTTTTTTGAATGTTTCTGTTTACTAGGTAATTCCAAACCGGTTAATTTAAGCCCCGGTTGATTTCATTTCATTGATTATTTATTTAAATAATTGCCGAAAACCATCGAAATTTTCGAAAATTTCAAGCATTTTTTACTCTGAAAGGAAAAATGCTAGACTCTTGAAACTTTGGTGGAATATATGTCTCATTACCCTCAACTTACAAAAAAATTTCGTTTCAAAATGTTTATTAGTTTTCGAGAAATTCTATTTGTTTATTAAAAACGTCCCAAATGTTTAATGAAAAATTGACCTATTAATTTTATCAAAAATAATTCAACTACAGCTCATTTTTTTCGTCAAGACGTCAATTTTACGAATCTGTTATGGGCGTATCGATTTTCAATAATTTTGACCGTCAAAATGGCGTTAACAACATTGCTACTTTTCGGAGCAGCGCTTTTGGCAAATAACTTTACAACAAATTAACGTATCTGCACAAATCTTTCATATTTGAGTTGCTGGTATTTTTCTACAAATTCATTAAAAAAAAATTGTTGCTCTGGGACATGTAGGAGCCGAGATAATTTTTTAAATTGTTTAATGCGCCAAACGTTTATTTATTAATATTTATGGCCAAAATTGAAACTGGTTGTTAATAAGATCTTGAATTTTGTGAATTCATCAAGTCCTATTGAAAACGGGCCCTTCTTGAGGTCAAAATATAATTTTTAATAATTAGTGATTTTAGAGCGTCTTCAATTTGTTTGGCTCAAGGGACAGGCGAATTTTTGATCAAACGAGTTTCAAATTGGGGTAGCGAGAAAAATTCGTCATATCTCCGTTATTTTCCGGCCAATTTCTACGTTTTTTTTTTAAATTTGGGGTAGCTCACGAAAATAAAAACAATGGGCACATTTGCAAAATCCAAATAATAAACAAATAATTGTTATATACAATTTTTTTTTTAATTTTTCCTTCTTTGGGCTTATGCAACTTATAATGCGCTAATGTATTAAATATAAATTTATAAAGATTATATAATGGTAACAATGTATGCACAAACTATTTCTCCATCAAACAATATACGATGTTACAGCATTGTTACCATTATATAATCTTTATAAATTTATATTTAATACGGGCACATTATAAGTTGCATAAGCCCAAAAAGGAAAAAATTAAAAAAAAAAAATAGTTTATAACAATTATATGTTTATTATTTGGATATTGCAAATGTGCCCATTGTTATTATTTTCGTGAGCTACCCCAAATAAAAAAAAAAACGTCGAAATTGGCCGGAAAATAACGGAGATATGACGAATTTTTCTCGCTACCCCAATTTGAAACTCGTTTGATAAAAAATTCACCTGTCCCTTGAGCCAAACAAATTGAAGACGCTCTAAAATCACTAATTATTAAAAATTATATTTTGACCTCAAGAAGGGCCCGTTTTCAATAGGACTTGATGAATTCACAAAATTCAAGATCTTATTAACAACCAGTTTCAATTTTGGTCATAAATATTAATAAATAAACGTTTGGCGCATTAAACAATTTAAAAAATTATCTCGGCTCCTACATGTCCCAGAGCAATTTTGTAATAAATTTGTAGAAAAATACCAGCAACTCAAATATGAAAGATTTGTGCAGGTTCATTTGTTGTAAAGTTATTTGCAAAAAACGCTGCTCCGAAAAGTAGCAATGTTGTTAACGCCATTTTGACGGTCAAAATTATTGAAAATCGATACGCCCATAACAGATTCGTAAAATTGACGAAAAAAATGAGCTGTAGTTGAATTATTTTTGATAACGTTAATAGGTCAATTTTTCATTAAACATTTGGGACGTTTTTAATAAACAAATAGAATTTCTCGAAAATTAATAAATAAACATTTTGAAACGAAATTTTTTTTGTAAGTTGAAGGTAATGAGATACATATTCCACCAAAGTTTCAAGAGTCTAGCATTTTTCCTTTCAGAGTAAAAAATGCTTGAAATTTTCGAAAATTTCGATGGTTTTTGGCATTTATTTAAATAAATAATCAATGAAATGAAATCAACCGGGGCTTAAATTAACCGGTTTGGAATTACCTAGTAAACAGAAACATTCAAAAAAATTAATCTACTGCAGTCTTACTGCAATTTTTAAAAAACTCCAAATTTCATGATTTTTTCACATAAAAGTGACTTATAAACAATGTTCTGTTTATTTGATTTGGGAGGAATCGCAGAGGTATATTCCTTATAACTAAATACACCTGATTTTACCTACGGCTATCTGAAACGAATTAGTTACACCGTTTTTTCTATTTCTGCAGGCCTACTAGGTCTGTATTTTGGTCATCTCGAACGCCGTTGGACGAACAAGAAGCAGGTGCTTGTTTGCCGAGTATCGATTTAACTATAACAATAATTTTTGTTATTCCTTCCAAACCGCCGATAGAAGTTACAATCCTGCGGTAAACAACGGTAATAATTTATTTATAAAAATGATGGCGCGCAAATAACAAACCCGAGAGATATATTGACGTAGGATGTGTGAATAGCACGTTAGTAAGCTAGTCACCTTTATCTAAACCTCTTAGGGGCAAGAACCACCTGTTCCGATTATTCCTCCGTCTTTTAAGTGGAGAGAAATCGTAAACTGGTCTCAGTTGGTACGAGAAAATCTTGTTGATCCCAAAAAGATGTACTAGACGTTTTAAACGTCAGAACTAACCAAGAGCCAGAATCCAACGTTTAATAAAATCATTTTTAGTTCACTATCGTTAGGCTCATTAAATTTAGTCTAAAAACTGCGGGTCTGATGATCGAATTCAGTCGATCCAATCGATGACGTCAGCAACTGTAGAAGATACGGTTACGCACGTCTGTGGTGTCTTAAGAATTCCAAACTTCAAGGGTTTGACAACGATGAGCTTATGAGTTCATTCCATCCAGTTGAGGCGAATTTTTCAGAACAGTTATACGAATTTGCGAGTACCATGAAGATTTATTACAAGGGCGACTTAGGTTAGTCCCTACAAGTGCGTAGGCACTGCGACCTGACAATTATAATGCCCATGCACTGCAGACCCAAGATGGGGTCCGTTGTATGGTAACGACCCACGTCTCTTCCGCTCTAATGGCGCACAAAAACACAACACCTGACACAATGGGCTAGGGCCGCGTCCAGTACCTGTAAGATAAATACTAGTTAATGTTTTCCTTCACTATTTAAATTAAAAAAATAAAAGCTGTTAAGTTAAGGATTAAAAATGGCACTACTAGGATGCGCCAGGTACCTACGTGGTTATATGACAAAAGCCAAAAGCGAAAGGTCTATTAAGCAAATTTTCCATAAATAATATCTTCCGTGCCTCGCCAGTTTATATCCACAGATACTTTAACTGGCAACATTGCATTAAAATTTTAAAACCGGTCCACCGCGAGCCGTAAGAATAAAAGTTGACTCAGGTCTTGGAGATAGCTGTTTTAAGCTACACACAATGTTGGGGTTTTAGTTTCTTATATAAATCACCACCGTATTGGAGCTAAAAATACTCTTCCGCCTACGTAATTTTGCGCCCATTATAGAAAGGCAGCTGTGAAAACAGTTGTTTTTTTTTTGTGGGTCTCGATTTATGCATCTATTTGACGGATTTTAATAAACTGGACGAAACATTTTTTAGACAGGACAAAGGCTTTTGATCACAGAGACTCTCAAGCGCATATGTAGAAAGATGTGTCTGCTTTGCTTGCATGAGTACCTATCTCAGTGTTTTGGAGTGGTCTTTGTCAGCACTCTTTTATAAAGCTAATTGCGGTGTACGTAAAATGGCCACAGTAAAATCCTTCTCTTACTGCCTTTTATTTGAAAAACGTAAAAATTTTTATTCCCCTAATAGATAAAACCGAGGATAAAACTAACATTTCTTTAAACTTTAAAATTTTATTATCATCTTGCATATGTCAGTATTTAAATTATATACTTAAAATAATTGTTGCAAAAAATTGGCGCAGTTGATAGAACAGCCCCTTGGAATGGTGTATATTTTCAACAGTATAAATATGTTTTACTAAAGTAACTATAGATTAAGACTTTTTTTCAAGTCAACATTTTAAGGAATCATATTGATAATACCGATACTCGTACCGATAGAAGGTACATATCTGGCAATGTAAAATAACTGCGCTTTTAACTATGAGAATTACTCATCGAAGGCTAAGTGTATACAATAATTATCCAATTGTAGGTTACCTGCAGTACCGTAACTAAGTAAATTGAAACTTCAGTTGAATCGAATATCTTGTCACTAATTAACTTTCAAATACCACAGAATCTTGTATTTTAAACGATGTTTTTAATATTCGCTTATTTTAGCTGGCAACATGATGAATTAAAAATTCTTCCTACCATTGAGCTTTATTTACTTATTTATTTATTTTGTTCATACACTGCCCAACAGGCAAACAGGAAAGAAAAATAATAATTAATTACTTAGTCGACTTTTGTGGGGTTTAAGGTCTATTCGCGAAAATCACGTACCGCGCTGAAAATTTAGTGTGTGTATGAACCAAGTGGTGAACAACAAACCTTTGACAGTGTTTTGACATTTACGATAAATTTAGAGGTTAATTCTAGTAACAATCTATTTTTATTAAAGTATCGTGTCAACCGTTTTATTAATTGATTACATTGCTATATTGTTTATAAACTATTTAAATATAATAACAACACTTTAAACTCACTTTTAATTTTAAAAATCACAAGATAAATTTAAGAAACCCGCGAACTGACAGTGACGGTAGTGACAGCGGTTTGTTGTTCACTATGAATGACTCATCATATTGAGATTACGCCAAAAAATATAGATGTCGCCCACTCCGTGATTTTCGCGAATTTTATTTATTTTATTGTTTATACACAAATCATTAATGTGAAATCTCTGAAGCCAACCGTCAGAAGTCCCTATTTCGTGATATACTCCATCATTTTTGTAGACCAAATACTTTAGGAATTTGTGCTGAATTTATTCAATGATAATATGAACTTCATATCCAGGACTCCACATCCAAAAATTATTCAATGATAATATGAACTTCATATCCAGGACTCCACATCCAAAAATTACTGTCTGATCTGAAAATATATATATTTTTTTAAAATAAGTAATTCTTTGAAGAACCACCATTTAGCACTCAATTAGCACCGTCCGAATATGCAACAAAATAGAGGTGCTAATTGTTTTAACAAAGAGTTATTAACCAGTTTATAACTTCGGTGCCACCTTCACACCAGCCTCACAACCATCGGTGCTAATTGCGGAACCTGCACCATCATTTAGTACCCATTTGGCACAAAAAATAGAAGTGCTAATTGTTTTAACAAAGTTATTAACCAGTTTATAACTTCGGTGCCAATTTCACACGAGCACCACAACCATCGGTGCTAATTGCGGAACTTACATAATCATTTAGCACCTTCCTAGTATGCAACAAACAGATGTGCTAATTATTGTTTTAACAAAGTTATTAACAAGTTTATAACTTTGGTGCCAACTTCACTCCAGCACCACAAACATCGGTGCTAATTGCGAAACTTGCGCAATCATTTAGCACTCATTTAGCAGTTTCCTAGTATGCAAAAAACAGCGGTGCTAATTATTGTTTTAACAAAATTATTATCAAGTTTGTATCTTCGGTGCGAACTTCTCACCAGCACCACAACCATCGGTGCTAATTGCGGAACCTACATAATCACTAGCTAAATTTTCGCAATTTGCTGATGATACAAGCATCATACACAGGGAACTAGATGAACTATTAAATATAACAAAAATATTATTAGAAGAAGTATCTGATTGGTTTGCAGCGAATAAATTAGTCTTAAACATGAGTAAAACATTCAATATACTATTTCAACCAAACAAAAAATTGCATCAGACTGCAATTTCTACAAATATTGGAGAAGTTACTCCTACGTCAAGCACAAAGTTTCTAGGTATACATATAGAGTATAGACCAACAACTAAACTGGAAAACCCATATCACAGAATTAAATATAAAATTAAGTCGGGCTGTTTTTGCTATAAATACTATAAGACAAAACATCGGTTTTAGTGTAGGTAAAACAGTATATTATGCATACTTCTATTCGCTTATGCAATATGGAATAGAATTTTGGGGGAACTCAGTCAATTCACAGAGTACTTTTTTGATTCAAAAAAAATCTATACGAGCACTATGCGGTTTAAAAAGTCGAGACTCCTGTAGGGATTATTTTAAAGAACTGGAAATATTTACATTAACCAATTTGTATATATATAAGATCAGCATAATTACATTTACAGAACAAAATAACCTTTATACACATTCTGATATCCACGATCATGACACACGAGGCAAAAACGTATATGTGGTACCCTCATACAACTTAGACGTAAATAGAAAAGGAACTGTATATGTAGGTATAAAAATATTCAATCATTTACCAGAAATAATTAGACGAACACCTTCCGTAAACATATTCAAAAAGAAATTAAAAAAAATGTTAAAATCAAAAGTTTATTATACATTAAATGAATTTTTTAAAGATTCACATATCAGTTAAATAGTTGGGTTATTTATATTTTTTATTTTCTATTTTTTTCTATTTTTTTTTGTTTTCTATCTTGGCTAAATAATCATAATTTTAGACTACAAGCTAGTCGCAATATTTTCTCTAAAGCTCTGGGAGCTAAAAGTATATATCTTGTTTTCTTTTTCTTTATTTTAATAATGGGAATTATGAATATTATAAGATATAGTTATTTAATTTTATTGTTATTATTATTAAGTGTGTAAGATATATACTGTGGGAAATAAAATGTTTCTTCTTCTTCTTCTTCTTCATTTAGCACCCATTTAGCACATTCCGAGTATGCAAAAAGATTAGAGGTGCTAATTATTGTTTTAACATAGTTATTAACAAGTTTATAACTTCGGTGCCTACTTCACACCAGCACCATAATCATCGGTGCTAATTGCGGAACCTACATAATAATTTAGCATCCATTTAGCACTGTCAGAATATGCAAAAAATAGAGGTGCTAATTGTTTCTCACTGAAGTTATTAACAAGTTTATAACTTCGGTGCCAACTTCACACCAGCACCACAACCATCGGTGCTAATTTCGGAACCTACAACATAATTTAGCACCTTTCGAGTATGCAGAAAAAAGGTGCTAATTGGTTTAACAAAGTTATTAACAAGTTTATAACATTGGTGGCCACTTTACACCAGCACCACAACCATCGGTGCTAATTACGGAACCTACACAATCACTTAGCACCCTCATAATATGTAAAAAACGGAAGTACTAATTAATAACAGCTAATTAATTAATTAATTAATTAATAATAAATATTCGGAGGGTGCTAATTGGGTGCTAAATGCTGATGTAGGTTCCGCAAGTAACACCGTTGGTTGTGGTGCTGGTGTGAAGTAGGCACCGTAGTTATAATTTTGTTAAACAATTAGCACCTCTGTTTTTTTGTATACTCGGGGGTTGCTAAATGATGGTGCAGGTTCCGCAATTAGCACCGATGGTTATGGTGGTGTTGTGTAGTTGGCACCGAAGTTATAAACTTGTTAATTTACTATTGACATCAAAATTTTGTTTCAAAACCTACTCCAAATATTCATCAGTCTTGTCTATTAAACGTTAATTTCGATTATTTAAATTTAAATATTTAATTTAATGTAGTCTAAACGTTTAAATATTTTTTAAAAATATTTTAGGGTTGTCAACTTGACACTGTTCAATATTCAGGGTGAATACCAATTACTCATTTTAATTTTAAGAGGGTGTTTCTGTTGATATTTATAACACAAATTATCAATAAAAAAATATAAAAAAGAAAGTTGAAAAACTGACCTACCCTACGTAAAATTCTGGTAAACTTTTGAGTACCGCTTCCTCGCTTTACTGACCCACTTTTATGGAGTGAACAACATGTCTTGTATCAAGTCACAGACTCCAAGTTCTAACGTAAAAAACGTGACAAAAACCGTCTAATAAGTTAAGCCTCCCTTCGGCGGTCTTTCATATTCGACCACCTGCAAATTACACAGGGAAAAAAATCATAAATGCAACACAGGCCGACACTGTTCTAATGTTATAAATTTGCGGTCGGAGACAAGTTAATTGACAGTGACAGCAAAAATTAGTGAATTTATGATTGCAAAAAGCAAGGTGAATGCCAGAGGCAAAGACCTATCCTGATTTATTTTCTGTTGAGATAGGTAAGTTACGAAGTTCTGAAAATGTTGACGTATTTTAATTTATTTTCTTTCTCGAAAACTACAGGGTATATAAGGTAGTGGCGGTAGATATGGCCCGGACGGTCATATGGCCCAATGCCCTTAAATTTTTATCCTAACCGCCTCAAACCCAACTTCTTGACGTTCACAGTTTCTTTCAATACGTTTAAGCGTCCTCTGTAAATAACAAACCGAACTTCCGGCAATATCGGCAATACCGGCTAGTTTACATTTTGGCGTCACAACAGGTGTTCGAATAATAAAGTTTAATGAAAGTGTTTTGGTGAAATCATCAGGAAACATTGAAAAACAAACCTAAATTTTGGAGGATCGACACTCTAAGTTACGTGTTACATAGTGACATATTTATTTTACTTAAAAATTTTGTGAAAGAGTTTTTTCTTGTTGCTCATAATGTGCACTACTCAACTGGTCATATGGCCCATGTATTTATTTCGTCACATTGTTTAAGTATTTTATCTTGATAGAAAATACTTACTTTACATTAGTGGAAAAAATTATTTTGCATTTTTTTAAAGGGCTCAGATTTATATTAATTCTGTAAGTGCCATATTTTCAGATGGGTTTGATGATATGGCCCATTGACTTTTTCTACAATTTTAATTTTTATTTTTAAATTTGCAATCTTTTTTATTTTTTTTTGTTGTCAGTCTATTTGTCTATTATGTCTAAGCTCAATTTTCTTAATGAACCGTTCAATTAAAATAAATTTTTCTAGGGCCATAACTCCAACCCTGGTTGGGAATATGGCCCATTGACTGTATTTAAAAAAAAATTTTTTTTGTTTGTTTTACGTTTGATTTTTACAAAGTTTAATTTTTTTCCTGAAAGCGAAGGTGTTTACGCTTAAGTTCCTGTAAGCATTGTTATTTTTTTAAATAAAGTTTTCGAGAAAAAAAATATTTTTTTTAAGTGGGCCATATATGCCGCCACTACCTTATTTTTTATTTTTGGTATATGGCCTTACCATTAAGGGACCCATCATCCCTTAAAATTAAAATGAGTAATTGGTATTCACCCTGTATTTTACTATATTTCAAATTTAAATATTAACGGGGTAATTTTGCAACGACTTTAAAAGATTTATAAAAATGCCCTCATTTGCCCCGTCCCTTAATTTATAAAATTGACCCCCACTTGCCCCCTCCCTTAATGTATTGGTACTTTCTTTCTTGAATTTCGTGAAAATCGACACTTAGATCAGTTTTTCGGGTGCCAGAGCTACAATATTCCATATTTTAAGATTCTAATTTTTGTTACGCAATCCTGAATAGCCCTGCTATTGATCACAGTCCAAAATAAAATTAATAGTAGGCACTTCTGGAAAACAAATTTTTGTCCGATTCATGAGTTAATATCATTTTATTAGCTAACTTAGACTCTTTATAATAGGCAATTTTTTTACGGAACAGCTACAATACGTGGATTTATATTTTTTTTCTTCCTTTTTTACATAATTTTCTGCTATTTTTTCGTTAGCTATTTTTTGTACCTTGGAGACATATATATTTGAACTACAGAGTTTATGTTGTTTATAATATTAGATTTTGTTGGTTAGGTTGATAAAATAAAATAAAATGTAATAATACGTTTGGATAAATAACGCAGCATTTAATTCCCCTTTGCTACACCACTTATGAATCATTTCCTGGGGTAATGCTGTGCGTAGGCGAGTAAATCATTAACGTAGAGCTTGAACAAGAAGGCGCCCAACGTACAACCCTGCGGGATCCGACTGCAAATGTCTCTACTGACAATATGAAATATTCTTCAAATGTATGTACATACACTGGTCCTCATTCTAGCTATGGTATGATTGATGTACGCAATACGACTACTATAGCCATGCTGAGATACTCAGTGTTACGTCTTCTACGTTACCTTAATCGTCTACACTTATTAGTTGCTAGAAAAAATACTGCTTTTAATTTTATGTCGCTGAAAACACATGTTTCTTTACAAATCCAATTTGGTATGAAGCGCACGATGCCGATGGACTCATCGACGCCGAAATTGCGAACAATGTTTAATTGTTTCATGTACGGTTAGTTATCAGTGAACTTATTCGCGAGCAAGCTGAAACAATGCTCGCATAATAATTTTAACGGTTGTTACTAGTCCTTTACTGGCAAATGACAGTTATATCTAGAATAAGAAACCAGCTAGACACCAGCAATTACAAACTGTAACGCGGCAATTTAACATTGTTTATGCGTGCGCTCATAATGATGTGTCGTTGTCGTTATGAACATGAAAGTTGGCTTGACTGTCAAGAACAAAAATCGACAGGTCTTGGCGAATTCCAATTTTTTTTTTCGGTTTTAATAATTATAGGGGGGGGGGGTCAAGTTTTCGTTGAAAGACCCTGAATAGGTATCTATATGTAGTGGAGTAAAATGTTAATCAGTTGAGATTCGTATGATGGAAAGGATTGGTAACGTTCTGAAGAGGGTGGTAGAGTAATAATGACCATGAAAGAGTAATAATTTCTAAATCATGTGTACCCTGGGACCTGCAAAAGGTCTTGTATTCTTCTCAAACTAGTTTAGAGTTTAGTATTGGAATACGAATTATTTATTAGCAAATATTTCTCCTCTTTGATTAAATATTAAGTGGTACCATTTCTCACGAAATGACGCATTATTTGTTGTATTAGCACTATTAACTGTGCTAAAAATTGCACAAACTATTCAATTAGCATGCGATACGCGTATATCGTGTATTCTATTTTCAAGAGAATGTTAATAAATGAAATTGTGATGTCAAGTCTGATCTTAAACAACATGGAGAGCTAGCTATCCATCATTTTAAACAATATCTACCTCATGATACATCATTCGTTAGAAGTAGAAATAAAACGTTTTCAAACTGTAGATAAGTGTTAACAGTTAAAAAAACAGTGTACCGTTACGTTTGGAGAAGCGCACGAAGGCTCGTTGTCTTTGACCATGGGCGTCGTCCCAAGAGGTGAAGGAACGTTACCCAGACACACCTATAAACGATTTAAAATTTACTTCTGGGGTGATTTAATATATACCTAATACAAATCACAATGAAACGACTGTCTAGGATATTATCAGACTGATTATTTGTAATTACAATACTTTAGTTTTCATTCATTGAACTTAATTCTGGGAATCACGCCAAATTCTAAAAAATAAATAGAAATAAGAAAATTGCCAAAATATGATAAAAGTGTAGTATCAAAGGCAAACCTCAACAGTTTGCCCCAGAAAACCACTGTATATAGTTCTAAATGAATATAAATACAATATTGTTATCTAAAATTCGTATCAGTGGTTTTCTAGTATTTTATACTAGAAAATATAATAACGAAATGTATATTATATAATATATAGATATATATATATATATATATATATATATATATATATTATATGATATGTAAAAAACAATTATAAAACAATAACTTATCTTAACAGAACGTTTCGAACCAAAGTCTAGGTCCGTTTTCAACTGTGATTACAAAAAATGATTTGTCAAAAAAGATCACTTTGACACTTGACACTGATTAGTAATTAATGCATAGATCACTAGATAAAGAATTCTAATTTATTTTGATATTTCCGTCACGTACTTCTTTTTGGAGAATCGGTAGCCAGACTTCGTCTAGTAACACTGAACTAGTAGAGACGCAGTCGGTACTGTTTAGTTGAATACAAGCACTCTCTTTAAGTTTTAGTTTATTACAATGTGTCTCCGTTTGAATTATTTTTGCCTGTGTCCAACTAAATCTGTGGCCATTACTCCAAGCATGTTGTGCCAGTGTAGATTTATAAACTTGGTAATTTTTAACGTTATTTTTGTGTTCAGATATTCTAACTTCTAATGGTCTAGACGTCTCACCTATATATAGCTTTCCACACTCGCATGGAATGCTATAAATACAATTTTTAGATTTTTGAACACTGTTATAAGGTTTGGTTTTTGTTAAGAATGATCTGATTGTATTGCAAGTTTTGAAGGTGGTTCTTATATTGAACTTATTACCAAGTCGTCTAAGTCTATCAGAAAAACCAAAAATATATGGAATGGTCATTGTGGTTACCGGTTGTTCTCTCAAAATTATCTGTTGTTGCTGATTTTGTATTCAACTAAACAGTACCGACTGCGTCTCTACTAGTTCAGTGTTACTAGACGAAGTCTGGCTACCGATTCTCCAAAAAGAAGTACGTGACGGAAATATCAAAATTAATTATAATTCTTTATCTAGCGATCTATGCATTAATTACTAATCAGTGTCAAGTGTCAAAGTGATCTCTTTTGACAAATCATTTTTGTAATCACAGTTGAAAAAGGACCTAGACTTTGGTTCGAAACGTTCTGTTAAGATAAGTTATTGTTTTATAATTGTTTTTTACATATCATATAAATATATATATATATCTATATATTATATAATATACATTTTGTTATTATATTTTCTAGTGTAAAATACTAGAAAACCACTGATACGAATTTTAGATAACAATATTGTATTTATATTCATTTAGAACTATATACGGTGGTTTTCTGGGGCAAACTGTTGAGGTTTGCCTTTGATACTACACTTTTATCTTGACATATTTTGGCAATTTTCTTATTTCTATTTATTTTTTAGAATTTGACGTGATTCCCAGAATTAAGTTCAATGAATATTAACTATCCGCCACAAATAAACTACAAAAAAATACTTTAGTTGTATAAACAAAATGAAACAAAAGTGAAACCTTCGTTATTATCGATAGTGGTGATACTATAAAAATTGAATATTAGCTTGATTGTAGACAAGATACCTACACCTATGAATTTAAAGGCGTTTAAAATATCATTAGTTTGTAAGTATCAAGGTTAATGTCAGTTTTAATGTACCTAGATAGTAAATTTCAAACTGATTAAATATGGCGTTCTTCGTCTGGCAATGTGAAAAATCTTCATATGGAAAGTGGTCGTAGATATTATGTACAGTATAATTAAGACTGACTGAATAATAATGCCATCATTAATACGAAAACTGATTATTATTTAAATATCGAAAACAATTATTTTAACATTGGAAATGTTTTTGCTTTCGCAGTTTCATGTTGCATATTATGAAGCATGACGTAGGCAGAATGACGTTTCAAAACGATAGACGTCAAAATTACACTTTTTCGTTCACTCCTCGTCTCGTGACGGTGACGCTCCAATCGTTTTCACGCAAAGAAGGGTCAGCTCTCCTATTATGTAATATCGGCTGGATCGTTGAGACTCCAATCGTTTTCACGCAATGAAGTGTCAATTCTCCTATTATCTAACGCGGCAACCAATGATATAACTGTTTTCACGAATTTGATATCTCACGGGTTGGTGTCTCCTTAATTATGGTTAAACCGAAGTTGGAATTATTACCACCAACTTTCATTACGAGTAATCTACAAAATTCAGAAATGGCTTGGCAATGAAAAAATCACAACAGTGGGGATAGAAGAAAATTTACGGCTCCTTACAACCTGTGACAACACTTTTTGTGCCAACACCAGAATCAATATTGCAAGTTATCTCCTGCAACTGCAACAGAAAAGCAGGTTTAAGATGCGCACAAATTTACGGAAATTGTCAGGCAGTTCAGTGTCTAAAATTCATACATTGATAAAATTATCGAGGATCTAAAATGACGCCTATGTGCAATGGTGATTATGAAATTTTGTAACGAATAATTCATAAATTTTTCGGACCTCGATAAGGTTTCGTATAATTGCTCCGATTTGAAATATGCCTTTCGAACCCTTGTAAAAAAATTATCGTCTAACGTTTTCCGTCATTACAGCATTGGTTAAACTTTAGAGTGCCGAATTCGTATGTATTTTATAGGCGCGAAGACGAGTGCCAGACTTGAACTCGCATAAAAACACGAGCACCTATCCCAAAGGTATAAATTAAAAAATATGGCGGCTCTACACCCAAATTAATCGCGAAACTCTGTCCTTTTAAACAAACATAAAATCCCTTTTAACCTCGCCCTTCCGGTAAAAGACTTTGTATAGCAAAGAACGTATTTTTGTAATAAAAAAAAGTTCGACCCTTTTTACTCCGCCACAATGCATATGCCTTTGTAATAATTATGTATGATTATCTCATGTAAAACGACAGTAACAACGCACGTATTATCTTTCCTTTGTATACAACTAAATAGTTTCTCTAGTTATCGTAATTTGTTGTGTGTTTATTCTACTGCTATTAGCGAGATGTTATGTAATTATATTTTGCAACTTTCGCAGGTTTCCATGCGTTGTACACGAAAAGGTCACTAAGTCATGAGCATGCACTTTTAGAATTAACCACATTTTTATATGATTAGCTATTGTTAATAATCATGGGAAAGTTTAATAGTCTTCAGTGCGTTTGACTCAGATTGCAAATAAAATGACTCAAGGGTCCAACTTTGGTCCACATTTTTATTAGAAATTTCACAAATGATATTTAATTTATAAAAACTCCCTGATTATCATTTTGGTGATCGATTTGAATATATTAAATACAACTGTGGTATCAGAAATTGCTATACTTTTGGTACAAAGCAGCAAGTCTCAAGAATCGTGAGTAATTTTTTTTTAAATATCTCTGGTACCTTTCCTTAAGAGAAATTGTGTGTCCAAGTGTATTAAAATTAATTCCCCAAGAAAAAATTTTAGTGTTGCTGGTAATCGAACTCGAGACACCAGCCGTGCACTTTATTTCCTTCTCGACAAAATGGTTGTACGAAAAGGTGAAGAATTCTGTTTATTTTTATATTACAAACGAAACCATAGGTTCGAGTGCAACAATGTTATTACGTAATACCTACAAACCCAAAAACTTGTTTACGTTGTTAAGGAAAAATTAATTATTAATGAACAACTAATAATACGCAGGTATGTTGATTAGTAATCAATAAAAACGTTATTTATTTACTGAAATTACAAGTTGACCTTCTTGCGTCACCAGAGATTGGTTAACAGAATAATTATATTTAGCATCTTTAAAGTTCGTTGAAAACAACACGAATTGATAAATGTGAAGTTCAGGAGTTTAGTTTGACGTAAGATCCCACCCAGACTTTGGCAAACGAAAAAAAAAAAAACAAAATGTAACGTTTAATCAGCATCAGAGTACATCCGGAAAAATATTAACAAGTAAACAAAATTTTAGTTAAGCACTTAAGGTGGGCGGACGAAAGGTTGGATTTGCTTAAAACAAAGACTTTAAAACTCAAGAAAATGATGATTCTTTTCGTAAATTTTGAACTTAATTTTGAAGTAATAAATAAAAGTCATGGTGGTGTATTTCCATGTTGGTGGATTTTGAAGCTGCGCAAACGTAAGTGAGTTTGCGGTAAATGACAAGACATTTCCACCTGTTGAATTTCTTTAAAAAGATGAGTAAAACCCTCGGTAAAACCATTAAGTAACGAATAATTCCTTTACCGTTTAAAACTGAAGAAGAATTTGTAAAAGATGACATTGACATTTACCAGTTGTAGACAGCGATATGGTAAATATTGCGAACGTAAAATTTTTAAGTGACGAAATCGTAACATCAAAACAAAGACGGTAACACATCATTTATGACTGCTTCGACAAAGGGAAGAATCTTCATTAACGTCTACGTTAGTTTGGCAAAAGTAGTAAAAAGTGAAATACGTATTTCAGCTGTATTAGATAAGGAAGTACTACCTACCCAAATTGAAACGTACAGATCCATCATTTAAACTGGAATTGATTAAGAATTTTCGTGATAGAGATGTAAATCTATTTAATTTTTTAAAAAACGAAAACAAAAGTTTCTCGGTTTATCAGCTACTGCTTAATTATTTAAAGATAAATTCCATTGGGGCATTCATTCAAAGATTTTTTAGTATATGCAATGTCTCAGTAGCGTAACCAGAACTGAATTGAGGGGGAAGCCAAAACCAAGTGATATATTTATATCAGTAGAAAAAAATAGACTTTAAAAGCCCTACATATACATAAATTTGTAAATAATATTAAAACAACGATAATAAGATAAACGTATATAATATAATTGGAAAAATAATATATGATGTCACTTTTATTTTTTACACTGAACAGTCAGAACCGGCGAGCAGTTCCTATTTCTCCTTCGAAAAAAAAACCATAATTTACTTACAGTAAGGCCAGCGTTCACCCAAGTCTCATCTAAAAACTACAACTTCTATGTTCTTCCCTTAGGGCACTATTACGTGACCTTTTTGAGAACCTATAATGCCAAACACAATTACATTACAACACAAAGAAATAAAAAGTCCGAAAGTAATCGTCACAAAGTACTCCGTTTAAGATGAGGCAAATAATCATCTTCATGCACCGCTGCTAAAATTTTGTTTGCAGTTGGTGGTTCATTTCTTTCAAAAAAGGAATGGATTATACGCTTGAGAGCACTTTTAGTTCCTTCATCAATATTGTCCAAAACTGCCCTTTGTCGGTGGTACACTTTTGGTGGCTGTTGTTGGTGTGTTTGTTTGTATTCATGAAGAATATTAGAAACACTTGGAACACTCACACCTGCTGCCTTTGCAGTGAACTCCATGCATTCCATCTTTGGTTTCTCCGGATTCTCCCCATCGTAGGCCTTAAAAATTTTCAGACCCTTTTCCTTATCTTCCACCGAAAAATGTCTGGATAATCGTTTTTTGGGTGGAGAAATTATACCTTCTTCAGCCATCATAAACCTTAAGAAAACCTGTTTTAACATTTAATCAATATTAATCGTTTGCATTTACGTACCTTATTACTTTAACTCCCAGATGAAATGTGAAATGTCACAAAAACGAAGAACACAGTTGACAGTCACGCCGGCGCCCCATTTATTGGCGTTTTTCATACGTTTTCGCCTTAAAGATATTCAACACGAGATTCGTTTTTTCGGTGGAGAAATTGGGCCCCCTTCTATTGAGTTTTCGATTTGACCTTAAAAAAAAACGATGTTTTAACATTTAATCAATATTAATCGTTTGCATTACATACCTACTTACCTTAATACTTAATACACAAATAAGGTTAATCCTTATACGTACCTTCACAAAAACAAATATATAAATTTGAAATGATTTCACATAGACGAATGAATATGACAGTTGACAGCACAGGTTTACAGTGAGGCCGGCTCCCCATTTATGCGCGATTTTTAATATGTCTTTAGCGTTTATACGTTTCGCGACAATGATAACATAGCTGATTGGTCTATTGCCAAAATACATAAAAGTTTTAATGTGTGACGCCAGTATTGTAGAGTCGGCCTTTGTCAAATTTAGTGGTTGCTTTGTAACTCGGGTTCTATGTCTCCTACTTTTACTTTACTTTTATTGACTACAAATTGAATTATATAAATTATGTTTTTATATTTCCATTTTATTTTTATGTTTTTATGTATTTATGTTTCCAATTGACTTGCCAAATGTACATCTACTGTATCGATTATTGGTGAATAAATATCTTATCTTATCTTATCTTATCTTATCTTATCTTATCTTATCTTATCTTATCTTATCTTATCTTATCTTATAAATTCGACCAATAGAGAAATTCCATTCAAATTTAGTGGGCATTTTTGGGGAGGAGTCTACTGCTTTTTGTTGGTGGTACAGAGTATAACTGAAAGATGATTTAAGCTTCTGATGATTTAATCACATAAAGTAAAGTGTAGTGTTCACTGTTTTGGTTTGGTATACGTGGATCTTGCAGAGGGGGGGGGGGGGGGGCAAGGCCCCCCTGGTTACGCCACTGCCAATGTCTAGAATAACCGATAATGTTTGTGAAGAAACAAAATTAAAAACTAGGAGACAGTGAGAGGCTCATGAATGGTTTGAGCTGAGATTTGGACGAATTACAGCTTCTTTAGATATACCTACAATGGTGTTTATTTATTCATATATATATGGTGTTGCAAGTTTCACTTTTGTATCTCGAAGATGATCTTTTTGAAATTTGAGTGGTTTTTTCACTGCTCTTCTAGTTTAAACTTACTAATGAGTAAAATTTGAATTTCATCAAAGTCAAGCGCTTATAGACGCAAACGCATGGGTGGGTTTTCCAAAAAACTTATATTATTGTTACGTGTTTACACCCACCTCAAGCGTGGAATCAATAATTGCAACAAGACAAAATAATAGTCCATTTTCCGAACGCTAAAAATTTGCCAAAGTTCTAACTCCGTTGGCTCTAAACCGATTTTGACATTTTTTTTTTCAAGTTTGAGAAAAATTTTTAGAAAAGTTCCCAATACGTGGGAAAGTGTGATTTTTATTTTTTCAATTGTTATTAATAAATACCTAAGTATTTTTTTAATACACTCTTAATTAGAAATTGTATAGGTAACTCTGTTATTTATTTAAACAGTTGCCTGAAATTCAAGATTATTGGGTTTTAGGGGTCGCAGATTACGAATCTGGCCTCAAAATCGAGCTAAATACAAAATGGCGTCGAAAATTCGATTTTCCAAGAATTTTTCCGGATTTTTCATTCTACTTTTTTCAATTTTTATTAGATGTCTAGGAGTTCTTGAGGCCACTGTTTACGAATTTGACATTAAAACTCAACTAAAATAAAAAATGGTGGATCCGAAATGGCGGAAAAGTGTCAATTTTCTATTCGGATTTTATGTCTTATATCTTATTATATTTCTTAGATCGTAGATTTACGTTAAAATTTGTCATTCTGGAAAATGGTGGAAACAAATGATGAAAGAGTTAAATTATTTTAATCAATTATTTATTAAAAGTAATCCAAGATACATTTCAAACCAAGAAAAAACTATTTAGTTTTTAATTTCTTCTTCTTCTACCATTTCCATGCATAGACACTACAAGTCCTAATTGTCACTGAAATAGTTGCCTTAATTGGCGACCGGTAGTATCTATGGAAGAAGAAGAAGAGAAGAAGAGAAGAAATTAGAAACCAAATAACTTTTTTCTTGCTTTTAAATGTATCTTGGATTAATTTCAATAAATCGATTAAAATACCTATATTATCTTTAATACTCATTTAACTTCTTTTATCATTTATTTCCACCATATTTAGACACCGGTTTCAATTTTTGATAAATTTTAACATAAAATTGGAAATCAGTCACCCAAAAAACCCCTAATATAAGAAATAAAATCCGAATTGACCGTTATCCGCCATTTTAGATCCGCCATTTTTTATTTTAGTTGAGTTTTAATGATAAATTCGTAATTAGCGACCCCAAAAACCCTAGACATCTAATAAAAAAATAAGAAAAAAGAAAAGGAAAAATTGAACTTTCGACGCCATTTTGTTTTTAGACACTTTTGCACACACTTGACGCGCGTTTCGCCAACCAAGTTGGCATCATCGGGAGATGATTAAATCTTAAGTTTTAATCATCAGTTTTTGGAGTCGCTGCAAGATCAGTCTAAAAACAAAATGGCGTCGAAAGTTCAATTTTTCCGTTTCTTTTTTCTTATTTTTTATTAGATGTCTAGGGTTCTTGGGGTCGCTGATTACGAATTTAACATTAAAACTCAACTAAAATAAAAAATAGCGGATCTAAAATGACGGAAAAGAGTAAATTCGGATTTTATTTTTTGGGTGACTGATTTCCAATTTTATGGTAAAATTTATCAAAAATGGAAACCGGTGTCTCAATATGGTGGAAACAAATGATAAAAGAAGTTAAGGGTATTAAAGATATTATATTTTAATCGATTTATTGAAATTAATCCAAGACACATTTAAAAGCAAGAATAAAATTATTTAGTTTTTAATTTCTTCTTCCTCTACTTCTTGCAAAAGCGTTTTGGTGTGTGTGGAAAACTACTCCAAGTGCAAGTTCTACACCAAAGGTTCCAACCCCTCTTCAGGAATTGTTTAAGTAAATAAAAGAGTTATAAATTTATTAAGTAATTAAGAATGTATTTAAAAAAACACTTATTTATTAATAACAATTAAAAAAATAAAAAGCAGCACACCTTCACCTATGGGGAACTTTTCTATAAACTTTTCACCCTGTATATTATTTCATTTTCAGAATCATGGGTAAATTCTGAGTGGGGTTGAACTATTTTATTAAGTTTTTACGCCAACTTGATTTTTTTGGAACCAAGTTTTGTAATTACTTAACTAAATCATCATAAATAACATAAAAAATATTAGAAAAATACAAATTTGACTTTTAGCCAACAAATTTAATAAAACTAGTTGCATTCTAATTATTTAAAATTAGTTTCTTGCAAAAAGTCTTTTTTTTTTCAAATAGCATTCCAGCACTCCCTCAGTTTTTTCAAATTTTCTGACATAATAAAAAACGAGGGGTGTTTCGCTGAAAATATTATGTACACTAATTCCCAAGAAAATTAGTAATTCCTCTAATTCCCTACTAATTCCCCTAATTCTTTACTAATTCCCCTAATTCCTGACTAATTCCCCTAATTCTCAACTAATTACCCTAATTTCTACTAATTCCCTACTAATTTCTTAGTAATTCCGCAAATTCTTAAGTACCTAATTCTCTTAATTCTTCATGCTGATTGGTAGTTAACACCAATAGTATTCATAAGCAATAACATCAAGGTAAAAATATCAATATTAAATTCTTCATTAAGTTATAAGATAACGAGCAAGGTAATTAGAATTTGTCTAAATTTTTGTAATAAAAACTCATGAAAATAAACATTTTATTGATTTGGGTGTGAGAGTGCTCATATACAGGGTGCTTCACGCTGAGTGGCCTATTAGACGTTTCTGGAAAACCGCAAATAATTTGGACCTGAAAATTTATACATGGGGGTTTTCAGAGGTGCTCTATTCAATGAAAATAATGGCACGTATGTAGCACTTCCGCTTATACCGGAAGGCGACGTCAACTTCCTTATTTTAAAAGGAATGAATGAATGAAAATTTTATGTCAAATTCAAAATTTGCTCATAATTTTGAGATAATTTTCATTAGCATTCCCTATCTCTAAAATTAATAGTTTTAGAGATATTTCGACTTTATTGAAATCATCTACAAAGACGAAGCCATATTTGAAAATTAATAACTTCCGCTATGGTAAATTTTAGTAGCCGAAATTTTTACCATATCTTTTCTAATGTTTGAGCTTATCTCTAAGCAACCTACAATAATGGTAAGATGTACAGGGTGCTCAGAAATGGAAGTCAAACTTCGGCAACTTCAACCTCTATTATGTCGCTTATTTCAAATGGAACATACCATTTAGACAATTTTTTCTTTCGCCATTCGTCAGAACCCTTCTGGTGCTATTCAGAACTCCGATCAGAACTCGTTTGTACTTTTTTTATTATAAAATGACAATTTTTCGAACTAAAAATTTGCAATTGGATTTTTTGCGATAGACAATTTTTTCTTTCGCCGTTCGTCAGAACTCTCCTGGTGCTATTCAGAACTCTGCCAAATTTGAATTTTTTAATAACTTCAACAAATCGATAGAACTATTGTTAAAAATGGTCAGGAACTCATTTTTCTCTACCGAAATATGCCATCAGAACTCATTTTTCACAAAAAAGTGGTGCTGCGTGAAGTTAGCACCCTTATTTAATTTTGTTAGATTTCTTGCCTTATTTTTGCAGAATTATTGTGTTCTTTTCGGCCAGAAACTCTAGAGCTATGCTTTTTCTACTCAGAACTCTAAAGATTTACTCAATTTTGCAAAAAAGTGGTGCTAACTTCACAGGGGTTTTGCACGTTTACAACGGCGATACTAGGACGCGTGCGAATTATGGAATAAACGCGCATGTGTGGTTGTAGTGCCCGCCAAAAAGTCTGTACCATATGGGAAATTATTTTATTATTGACTTTCAGAAAAATTTTTTGATGTCAAAAAAATATTTAAAAATATAGTTCAGAAATTACGCGTAAAAAAGTAAAAATGGTAACAAATTTTATTTTTCGAATCGAGCAACTAAATTTGATATTTGGATGTTACTTTGCATTATGAACAACTCGGAACAACTTCTTCAAATAACATTTTTCGACATCTTCAAAAATAAGGGTAGTTTATTCTTGAGCCAATTTTAAATAATTTGATTTTCCGACCTAAGCGCCCGGACTAACACAAACTTGTCTAGACGCTTACTCGTTTGAGACTATGCACAAACTTTTATCAAGTAGGTATAAAATTTTTCTGAAAGCCAATAATAAAATAATTTTCCTCGTAATTTTCCATATCAGACTTTTTGGCAGACACTCTAGATAGAGTTGCGTGCTCTGCGAATTAATTCTCCCCTAATTATATATGTAATGTATCCTACTAATTCCTTAGTAATTCCTGCTAATTCCCCTAATTCCACAACTAATTCCCCTAATTTCTACTAATTCCATACTAATTCCCCACTAATTCCCCTAATTCTCAACTAATTCCCCTAATTCCCGACTAATTCCCCTAATTCCCTACTAATTCCTGGAGTTTGTACACCAAAATTCCCCAGCGAAATACCCCTCGATAAAAAACAAATAAATTTTTTTGAGTAATCCTCAATGGATTTTGGGTTTGATGGTACCGTTGGATTGGTCTTGAAAAGTTGTATTTAATTAAGGGGGTTCTACAAGATACTAATTTCGAAAGATTAGAATGCACCTGTTATTAAATTTGTTGGTCAAAAGCAAATTTGTATTTTCCATTATTTTTGATCCATCATTGCAGTAGGTAAGAAAATTGGTGACCATTTGACTACCTCGAATTTCCGCAAATGCACCAATCGCATATCTCACAAATGCCATTTCATTGGCTGACGTCTAAACGGATGATTCTCTTAGTGTTCCTGGAGTTGTCCATACCAGAATAAGTCAACTGACTGAAAATCGACTCCCATTCCCACACCTATCTGCACTTTGTGCGTTCTGGTGCCCTTTTAAGAAGGCGTCAGTTGACACCAACTCATCAATTGTGGGTAAATTTTTAATAAATTTGCCATGGTGTTGTTTACTAGGACCTCCTTTTTGGTTTCTCCTCTATAGATCGAATTGATCTAAACCTCATATGCACTTCGGAAATCATACTTTTTTGTACCATATTATTTGACGAGCAAGAACTTTGTAACAGTGCATCAAGAGAACTTATTTTTACAAACTGGCGCACAATTGAAGTGGAGAAATATGGACCATATTTGGTCAATCTTGATGTGGTCTCTCATCATTATTAGCAAAATTCATTGAAAATTCGGGAAAATTTTATAATAACCAAAATTTAGCAAGCATATGTATTTCGAAGTGTTTATTTCGGCGGACACTGTATATCAGTCATGTGATTTAAAAAAAAAAAAAAAAAACGAATCGTAAATCACAGCCTGTGCGTTAATCAATCCAACGATTTAATCATTTACGCTGCTTCCTCGAGGGCCGCGTTCTAGTAAGCCGAGGTCAGTGGTGCGGAACGCCCAGGTCCTTTTGCACCAGGACAGATAAGGCAGATAATCAGTTTGTACTTCCAGGTTTCAGGTCAGTAAACACGCTCGAGTTTACAGAACCGCGCACTAGATGGGCAGCGATAAGAATTTTTATTACACCGGTTTTACCTTTTACTCACCTTACTGTCCGCGACAGACGGCGTTTAAATCTACTTCTGGATAATTTCATCCTGTCTGAGGACAACCGTTGTACTCGGAACATCCGCGTAACTGTCTCGTTCTATAAAACAATGCAGTCTTGTGACTTTGTTTCAGGTGAGGTCTCAGGAACCGGCCCAACGGACGTACTTATTAAAAATCTTTTAAAAACGCACCATTTCGCATTTTTTTACAAAAAAATTACCAAAATTGGGGATCATATTGCTTATTTAGTTTAGATGTTAGATTTTTTTCTAACGTGTTTGCAGAAATAATTTCTGGCGTAGATGAAACAATTTGCCATGGCCTACAAACGAGCCTGATTTAAGTTCTATTGAACAATATGGCAAGTTTTTCATTTTGAGTTATAAGTAACACTCTTGGATTGTCTTTGTAATAGTTTCCATGTTTTCATTAAAGTGGCCCTGTAACAAACCCCTTTTCGACATATTTATTTATTTATTTCGAGCACCGCTGCCTCTTTCTTTGCGAATCACTCTTGAAAAGTCCTTGCGAACGCCCATGGCGTCTGGTTTGCCTTTGCTTGCCAACGTTCAAGACCAACAATGAGTCATGAATATTAAATCGTGATTTTATTTATAATGCAACGAAATCCTTTTTATTATTCTTCGTTGTCGCGATGGCGAATGTTTAACAATCAAACACTTCCACGAAGATGCAGACAAAAAGATTTTGCAAAATTAATTCCGCCCATGTTATGGATAATTAATTGTGTTGGCAGTTAATATTTTGTTGGAGATTTTAGGTTTAAATTTGTTTGGATTTAATGTTTAAATAAATTATTCCAAGCCAATAAGAAAATGAGTTTTATTAAATATACATCAGACATGGTTAAACAGAAAGAACGTTAGTATTATTCCCCTTTTATAAAAGGTTTTATGAAAAAGGTTCAATGGGATTCAGATCTGGATAGGTAACTACAATATTGCATTGCCGTGATGCAAAATAGAATTTTTATATTTTTCTTGTAGAGTTCCTGGACACTCTAGTTGAATATACGACATTTTATCCCAGGTTCATTAGGCTATTTATAAAATATACGCATACGCTCCCTACAAACGATTTTTTTAAGTAATGTCTCCAACTGTAATTAAAAACGTCAACCAGCTTTCGCAGTAAAGAAAATTTATGTGAGCTATTGCTCTGAAAGTAATAATTAATTTCAAGTTGTTAAAAGTCTTATTACCGGCCAAGATTTCATGATTTGCAGCGGTAAATAGGATTTTTTTATCCGCTGGCATACTTTACTGTAGCTATTATAATTTTCTTTAGTTGATTTAATCAGATAGAGCATATAATTTGTAATTCAAGTCACAGAGGCAAATAAATTGGCCATTGTATAGTTTTAACAAAATTACCAGTGGTGTAGGTCTAGAGATGTATTTTATTAGTACTTTGTGTCGCACGAGGTCAACATATCCTATAATAATAATAATGATAATAATATAAAAGTTAAGCGGTGGATTTTATAATGACGTTATTCACCCCTGCGTATAGTAATCGGACTGAGGCGTCAACACCACGAGCTAAGTTGGGACAGTGTTGCCATACCATCAAACTATTTATTGCCTAGATAGGATTCAAGCACAAGAAAACTGATCAGGCGAGTGAGGACAAATTTATGAAAATAATGAAATGGGAACCTACAAGTTCATTTAATATAACATTCCAGCCGGCACACTTGAAGGTTGCCCACTACAGAATTTTAGAAGAGCGAAGCGAAATGTATTCGGCGGTTAGTATGGAAGAAGCTCATCAAACTCTGGCAAAACTTCTGATGGTGGAAGAAATTTCCTTCCATCCTTTCCTTTGATTGAACCAAGGACAGCAGATTCCGTAGTGGTTTGTCAAAAGATGAGCTGTGTTGATTCCCAAAAAGGGAGATCTGTCTTATGATGCAAACCGAACATTTGAACTCCTGCAGATTATCGTATCTTGTACACCAGGACACTGGATTCGGTCTTCCGACAGATTCACAGGTTGGCGATCCACCCAAAGAATTTGGTATATCCCATAAACTTTTGTTGCGATCGCTCCAATGTCATTTGGTACTAGCAATTCTAGTGGGATGTATCCAACAACTGTTACTACTCTGGAGAATCTGCTGCTGTTACCTGTGCTTTCACCAAGCTCATGGATATTAATGTGTATCATGCCATTTGAGAGTGCAAACTTAAAAATACTCTGGCCCTACGAGGCACTGAAGAACCCTTGGAGACTGCTGGACGACCGTCCAATCAAACCATTGTAAACTTATACCTTTCACTGATGGGCGCAGAGGAGGATTCGCCTGCTCAAGATGCTGGACTGTCCATTTCTTAATTAGTGTCAAGTTTTTGAAAGGCTGAGATTTGAAGTAATCGGTCTTAGAATGCTTCTAAACTTCTAAAGGAAGAGGGAAACCCTCTTGAGTGGGAATACATTAGAAGGTCGAGGTGGTTTGAAGAGAAATAAAGTGTAATAAAAGATTAAGGGAAAAAGGATCCACTTGCTAAGCTTCGTCCCTTTCAATTTTATTACTACGATGTGTCGGGATGTCGGGAACAAATAAGGATTTTCACCGACTCCAAAAGATTTGGTCAGCAGAATTTTCCGAGAGGAACAAGGTGTCTACAACTAATATATTTGCAGTTTTGGTTTTGTTCTCCTTCTGAGTAGTTAAATGGGCAGTAGACGAGTTGCATTAGAGTAGCCATGTAGTGCGGGTTCTAGACCAAATCAAGGTCAACCGCCAAAAATTTTTGGAACCGTCGCTACTCGTATGTTATTTCTTATAGAATTACGGGGTGCGAAGTCGCTCAAACGAATCCTGATGAGAGAGGGGGATCGAGGTGGGGTGGAGTCAAGCCAATAGCTATGATTAATGGCTATGAGGGAGGAGCTATGTACCAATAGCTATGCGTTTTGTCAGCGTAAGGAGGCGGAGATGATGAGGACCAATGGCTTTTCACTAAGATTTTAGATCTAAAGGTGAGGAGGGCGGAGTTTGGGCTGGCAAGTAATTAGATAAAAGACGTCGCTATGTGGGTGGAGCTAATAGACTTTAATTATGCTATAGGTAGGGATATAAGATAAAAGATGGTTACTATAATTAGATGTTTTGATTATAAATTAAAAAAAAGATGGCGGCCGTAATGCCTTCGGGTATATTTTTACATATGAGATTAATTTCGTCTAAACACGTGTGTTTTTTTTATAATATGTAATTTAAAGACTCGAAGACACTACTGTAGCAAACAATTTATTTCTTATAATTAAATACTTTGCTGCAAACGTTAATCTATTATACGAGTACATCTAATTACGGTACTTAGCCATTTTAGATCTTATGACTTATTACTCCTTAATGCCCATCCCAATAGCATTAAATTCCGTTTAAATACAAATTTGTTTCATATGTAGGAATTCTCATCCTCATCTCCCCCGCCTCCGATCCTAGGTCCTCATCCTTGGGTCTAAAATCTTAGCCATTGGTTCTCATCTTCCCCGCCCCCTTGCCCTAACAACTTGGTTCTAAACGAACAGCTATTAGATCTGTAGCTTCCACGCCCCCTTACTGACTTACGAACAGCCGATGGTCCGTAGCTCCTCCCCCATAACCATTAATCATAGCTGTTGGCTATCATTCACCTTGGCTCCACCCTCTTGGATCCCCCTCTCTCGTCAGGATTCATTTTGGCGATTTTGCACCCCGTAGTCCCATAAGAAATAACATAGGGGCGGTTCCAAAAAAATATTTTGTTTTGTGCAAGCATAGTCCAGAACCCGCACTACATAACTACTCATTAGTATGGCATGTAACAACCTCATGAGCTTGGATTCATTTAAGTAGATGTAGTTACTGAACTTTGCCAAATCGTCAGAAATCCCAAATTAAAGCTGTCAAACAGAGAATTTGTTCAATCAGCAAGTCGATAAATCTAAGTATTGTGTTTTCTGGAGCTGATCCGTGCCTTTTAAAAGTGCTATACTACCATCTAGGGTATTCGTACGAGGTACCCAGTGCTGCCTTAAGATATTGTGCCCGTTGTTGAGAAATGTTCTCTCCTCGAACCATCAGGCCAAGGAGATGTAAGCATAACAAGTTTTCTCGTCCTTTTTGTGCCCCTTCATAACACTAATCCGTAAGATACAATTTAATGGAAGATGTCATATATATCGTGTGGTAAACAATGAGAGGCCTAGTATGGGTTCCTGAGGCGCTCCAAATTTAAATATCAAATCTGCATCTATTATTTTTTACGTGATATTTAAATGTAATCATACCATCTAAGTGTATAAAATCTAATATTAATTTTTGTTATGAACTGTCGAGAGTCTCGGGGTAATCCGTATATGATATGGACCGCCATCATACATAATTTCAACTAAGAACTGTGTAGTAATTCTCCAGTTGTGGAATGTTTGGATTTAAAGCCGGTATTAATATCTACATATATTTCGATGAAGTTGTGGGTTAAAGTCTATTACGGAGGATAATCTCGAATATCTCGCCTAAATTAGTTATGATTGCTGTAGGACAGAATTTCGTGTATTTAGATTTGGTGCTTGTTTACGATTTCAGATCTACCAAGGGTTGTGTTAATTTATGTATCTAGTTGTCCAATTTCCGATAGTTTTAAGATTAACCATAGAGGAGAAGGCCAGTAAATAATCAACAAGCTCTGATGCTGATGTAAGAAACAAATGATTTGAAGATATTTATTGGGGTCTGTTGGGATATAAACTGGCAACTCATTCTTCGCGGACTTACAAACAATATCGGGATTCCTCACTCATTTCCATCATTTTCCGAGGACCCTAGGTTGTACGTCGACTTTTTGAGCGCACTTTGATCAGCATCTCTTTCACAATTTCCAGTTTGCCTTGTTGAACTGGCCAGTCTGATTTTCAATAGTTACCACGCTGATTTGGCAATTGTCCACAAATAAACGCGAAACTCTTACATTTCCGCATTAATTACGCAATTTGTATGTGTTAACGATTCGTTCAGAATGTTTCGACATAGATACATTGTTATGGGATAATAAATAAGTCCTTTACATATAAATATTTATATATATCCATTGACATGCTTTGGTCGGCATATTATAATGTAGTTTTATTACAAAAGCGCGCGTGTTATAAAAATATGTCATTTGATCTGCAGAAAATTGCGGGGTCGATCTGTTTATGCACTTGTCACGTTTTTCATATCCCTCGCCCAGATGCGGAAGAAACACCTAACACATCTGTTACTGCAACTGAATGAGCGTGTCTCGAAAATAAAACAAGGGAAATAGCCATCTCAGTGATTACAATAAGAGAATCGTTGTTTTTGTGCATGTCAGCCTCGTAATTTTTAGTAGGGATGATAATCTCCAAGTTTCATTTTACAGTATAAATATCGGTAGTTAAAGCTGTAATAACCATTAATCGTTTTGGCAGTTTATTATTATTTACTACCTAAAATAATATTGACACGCTGCCAACTAAGTGTTTGTTTAAATTCTCAACGTTTAAATCGTTTTCCTAGCCATGTGGAAAAGGGATTTGGAAACACAAAATATAGTGTTGACGAAAGTGGAATTTTGTTATGAACATATTTAGAAAAGGAAGCAGTAGAGTAGTAATGGCGGAGCTGGGTCTCCCCCCACCCTTTTTTTTTTTTTTTGTGGTGGGGGGTAACTAGGGTAATTAGAGTAATGTAGGTAATTAGACTGATGTAATTGCAATAGAGGTAATTAGAGTATTGTCGGTAATTAGCCTGATGTAGTTGCAATAGAGGTAAGTAGAGTAATGTGCAGTAATTAGACTGATGTAATTGCAATAGAGGTAATTGGAGTGGTGCAATGCAATTGTAGTTGTAATTAGTGTATGTACCAATATGTGTATGAGTACTCCAAGTAGTGGTGGTGGGGTAGCTCAGCTAGACTGCTATAAAGAAGATGTAGTCGCAACACAAAATCATTTCTATCGTGTTCTATCGTGAACCATCTACAGCTAACAAATCAGCCTAGTGCAGTCAGTGACTTCAGTTATTTCAAGTGAGCAATATCTTATATTACTCTTTATAATTCTTTCATTATATTCATTTTAAATATGGCAATTTCCGAAGTTGACTTATTAGCACTTAATGAGCTAATAAATCAAGATATGCAGGTTTTAGAGCAAAGATCCATTTCAGCGTTAATTTTAAATAAACCTTATATCATAAAAAAAATATCTTTGGTTAATACAAGATTTGGAAAATCAATCATAGTAACTTTGTTTGAGGAAAGTTCAATTACGACTTTTAAATCATTTTTACCGAAACGGTTTGTGGAAATTATTAGTGAGAACACTATCGATAAAATAAATTCGTCAAATGGTAAAGTTACATTGACATATTTAGGACAAAGTTCTCCAGCTTATCCTGGAGCAAAATCTAGTCCATTAATAAGTTTCGGTGTTTAATTCTCAAACAAAAATAATCGTAAAGTATTTAAGTTAGCTAAGTTTAAGTATTAAGTAGAAATGGAATATTGTGGAAGAATGCTAGGAGTATTATAGAATAGTATCACTTGTTAGCCTATAAAGATTCTGATATATCTAAATTGACATTTGTACAACATATTTTTACTTCGTGTACACCAATAGCTCAAACGTAAGTCCATTTAGTGCTGTTTTTTATGTATTTTTTTTACATTTCATTTTTTATTTGTAGGTACGCAGCAAAGATGTGGATGCAATATTCAACCCAAACATGGACCCCTGCAGAAGACATTAAATCTGCCATTGAGAGATTGTCTTGTAAACTAGATGACTTAATAAGGGATGCATTGGTTTCATTAAATTATGATATGAATATCTGCTTCGACGCTGAAGAAGTTCGACGGGTTAAAGAAGCTTCTAAAGCGTATAGCATTGGTGTAAATCTATGTGGTAGATATTCCCGTGGCTTCTTAAATTTGGATGAGTTTTGTGAGCATATGGACAGAGTGGAACTAAAACATTTTCTATACGAGATAATGGAGTACCTACCTAAGAATATTATTGAAAAATATCAACTCGACCAGTCTGATGTAGAAGATAACAATGTAGATACATAAATAATATTCATCTTCTATTGTCATATTTATTACACCAAATATTGTATGTATCTGTAGTAAACAATATTCTGTATTTTATATTATATTATAAAACTGAATAAATAAAATACACATTAAAAGATTACATTCATTTTATTTCATATTTCTTATTACACAACAAAAAATACAATCATAGTATAATTAGAACAGTTTTTATTTTAATTTTATATTTAATTCTACAATTACATTCTGAGAAAATAAACAGTTGCAAGTACATCATGATTATTGTTGATAAAATTATCCAGATATCTTGATAGAAATAGGTTGCACTACTTAATTCCACAATAATAAATATTTTCTTTTTTTACTTGACATCGAGAAAACCATTCTGAACCGAGCCATCTAATGCGTTATAACTTAAATATGTATCATGAAGTATAAGTGCATACACTCGAGTTTGTTCCGGAAATTTCGCTTTTCGTGTTTCAAATTCTATTTTTATGTCGACAGTAGATGATTTCACTGCAACAGGTTGGTGTGAACAATCAATGACAAACAAAGGATTCTTCCTGAATTCCCCAAGATCCATCATGGGTTCGCTCATATCTTTATCATAGTAACTACGTTGGAAGTTCTCATAAGCATAATATGCTGCAGAATCGAGCTTCTTATCGAAATCTAAATTCCAACGTTCATATGGATATACTTCAGAGTTTAGAAATAGTCGAATATTATTTATGTCTGCGTGTTTGAACTGTGTAACATCCTTTGTTCTATCATTGGCCTGATCAGTGCCTTGAAAGCCAAGAAGGATGAAAAGTGGGCTTTCAAGACGGGTGGAGAGTTTAAGAGCCCATATGTCATAGGTAGTATCGCGTAGACAGGGAAGCTCATAAAAATCCCACGCACGGTAGACCATCTTAACTTTGGTATTATTACCACTTTTATTAATTCGATTCAATAATTTTAACTTTTGTCGATCTTCAGGTACAATGTGCCTTATCTTCCACTCAATTTTGCTGATTTCCAACTCTGCATCAACCTCACCGATATAGGAGTCTTTAAATGAGCGTGCAATTATCATAATTAATTCTTGCTTCACATTCAGAATGCCTTTGGTATAATCTTCTGCAAAACCCATAAGGAACTTAAGGGGTAGTTTGCCACTGAACACGTGACTGGCGGTATCTAAAATATCTTGTCTCGTTTGAGTGAGACCCCAACCTGTTGTTATTAATGAGCGTGCATGCGTTTGCCCATACGACACCATAGTTTTCATTGTGGTAGTAATACCAGGTCTTCTAACTACTGCTACTTGTTCACCACCCATTTCCAGTCGTATCTCTTCAAAGAGAAATGCTAGTGCATTATTGGATAAATAACAACGCTTTGTGGTGTCGCTAGGAGTAAATTTTCCCTCTATGTATATATAACTTTCTGAAATGTCGAGTATAACATCTTGAAAATTGATGGGAATACGTATTTCATCAGAGTTTCTGTAATATGGGGATCCATATGGTTTATATGTATGCTCATGTAGGCTAACTAGGGAATGATCTAACACAGGTTCATCAAACACCTCAAGTTTGTCACTAGTTGCAGTAGCCACCATTATTATGACCAATTTTTTCGCAGTTTTAATCCAATAGATTTTAAAAAGGCTTGATCCTCAGCTGACAATCTATGTCTTAACTGTTTAAGGTATAGACTTTGAATGAATTGCTTTCCACATCTCCCTTTCTTTTTATCCATACTGTTGTTCGCTACAGTATCATACTGATGGTGATGTACTTGCTGTCGCTGTTTATATCGAAAACCCATTTGGTTGGTGATATCCGACTTTCTTCAATTCTAGCCTTACAATAATTTTCTCACCTCGAAAATCGATCAAATCACCGTTGTCGTCCAGTATGCGTAGTGTGATGTTGTCTATTAACTGACGCCCTTTAGGTCTAACAGGTAAATATATGATATTTTTGGGTTCTCTAGTAAGTTTGTAGCCAGGCTCAACGTCTATGTCAAATTCAAAGAGAGTGTGTGACTCTTCTGCATTCAGATAAGCTCCAGAAATAATATTGCAATCTACGCGTATCATCCTTACTTTCATAATATCAACAGGCTGTGTTGATTCGTAATTTTTATTTGGTTGTAAATATATTGGTCCAAATCCCAACAGACTTCCTATTGAATTTGGTTGTCTAAAATCTATTTCATACTTTGACAAAATCTCGCACTTTAAGGTATTGTTGTTTGCCCTTAAAGTGAATATTTGCGTGTAATCCTTTCCATCAATATTCATAGCTTTCAACATTGCAGCATAGATTTCATCAATTTCATAAGCCCCCAGAGGTATGTGAACAGTAGTGAATGTATCTTTAGCACTAACCCTATATTGGAAGATGTTATTTGTTTCATCCACATTGTATATGGAGTTGTAAGAGTAGAATCCAATTAAACCTAACCCATGACGACTGCTCCTATCCAGTTCAATGGGTGGATCAAAGTTGACACTTAGCTCACTTAAGCGGCTCGTGTTGACACTTAGCTCACTTAAGCGGCTCGTTAGTGTGAACGTGTACGACATGACTGATATAATTAAATTGTGTTACCCAATTTATTGTGGATTACAGCAATAATGGTATAATTTCCTCTTCTTAGAAGTGGATGGTAATATATTTACATTGTTATTGGATGCCACATTTACATCGTTTACCTTACAATAGCAGCAAAACATTTTTCTAGGTGTTGGACCATCATTTACGTCAACATTGCTTTCATAATCATTAAGGTAATGTTCTGTGCAATATTGATATTTTAATATATCGATATCATTCTGAAGATGTGTAGGTAGCTTATCCCATACTAATGCAATTTCATGTGAAGCAAGCCCAATCATCACCTCTTTGGGCATATCTGCTAGTTGTTGTTTGCTCATCTTCAACAGACTACGCAAACGGGAGAATGCAATTAGTGAGTGACCCATTCGCTTGATACTTTCTCGATCCATTGCTGGGGTTATAGATTTCAGCTCCATGGCGTTTTATATTTGTTTTGTAGAGAGAAACTTTAAACACAAATGTCCACACCACACTGTGTTAAAATTCTGTACACGTTTGTAGTTATAGAATATTTGGTTGGCCCTCCTTGAATCGTTATTGAAATATGTAACTAATTCTATAGGTGGGGGTAAATCACCAAAACTATCAAAGTAATTTACTAAACCACCTCGTTTTTTATATGCCACCCAATGTGTCCCAGGACCATATATACTATCCAAATTGATTATTGAAGATTCATTGTAATGTGGCCCATGTCTTGGTAGTGAGTCGCGCATAAACACACCTCGAAAGTATGCTACCTTCATTTTCTTAGCATAATATTTAAGATCAATGTCGGTAAGAGGTCTCCGAGGTAGGGAGTCTATTAGTTTTTTGAATTCTGTTTTAGATAAAGACCCATTCCCTTTCGATATGGCTTCATAAACATCCCCTTGCCACTTTTCATAGCGATTGCTTCCATACTTCTGTTGTGTCGATTTGCTTCAGCTAATTCTTCTCTACCCTTTTTCACATCATTTACAGCTTTAGCAATACCAGCAGCCGTACCAGCCAAACTACCCAATGCAGATAATCCAGCAAAAATGGGTATTAGAGGTAAAATACCACCAACTTTTGGAATTGGTATAATTCGAGGTGTTTGAATATTGCGTTTTCCACCGGCCTGTTTTATATATCGACGTGCAGCTTTTAGAGCAATTTCAGTCACCTTCTTTTGGTCTTTTACTCTTTTGCCTCCAGCATTTCGCAGTGTGTCACGCACTTTTCGTACTATCCCAGATCCAAACGCTGTCTTTTTAACATTCTTCTTACCTTTCTTTGTTTTCTTGATGATTCGTTTCCTTATTGGATTGCGAGATATTGTTGAATTACATCCCATACCAAGACGTTGTTTTCCCTTCATTATAGTTGTGACTAACCAAGCAGCTGCCTTTTCTCCACGTCCTGCGTCTTTAGATTTCACTCGTTTCCACGCAGCCTGTTCAAGCTGATAGTCTGCTTTATGGCGGGCTGCTTGATTACTGCTATTTTTGTCGTACGCAATATCGTGTTGCTTACACGCTTTATCGAGCTGATTTATGCCAGAATCACCTCGTGCTAACCTTTTATTTAAATCTGTGCCTGGACCACAAAATTGATAACCTGGCAAATGCAATTCAAAGGGGAGCTTATTAATCAGGGAATTAACTAATCCTCCACCGCGCTTCGTACGTTTTTCACGTGTGTATCGTATCGTAGAAACCATTTAAATAAGAGTTGTAAATCACACATCTACTTATATAACATTTAGCCGCGGTACAATGCACATTGTGAAACAGAAACAAACGCTTTCTATAGATAATTTGGATGAAAAAGTTGGGCGTGGGTTAAGTGCTGATAATCGCCATGGACCACTACTACCTTCAACTGTACGTGCCCTCATAATAGGACCCTCGAATTGTGGGAAAACAAATGTCTTAATATCTTTGATCACGCATCGTTTAGGTTTACGTTTTTTAAATATTTACCTATACTCAAAGTCTATAAATCAACCCAAGTATGAGTATCTACGTAATGTATTAGCGCCGATTGAGGGGTTAGGATTTTATACATTTAGTAATGGTACGCAAATAGTGGAACCATCCGAGGCAAAGCCAGAGTCTGTGTTTATATTTGACGATGTAATATGTGAGAAACAAGATGTTATAAGGGGATATTTCAGTATGGGCCGACATAGAAATGTGGATTGTTTTTATCTTGGCCAGACATACTCTCGAATCCCGAAGCAGCTAATAAGAGACAATAGTAATTTAATTGTTGTCTTTAAACAGGACGACATGAATCTGCATCACATCTTTTCCGATCATGTGTCACCTGATGTAACGTTTACAGTATTTCAAAATATGTGTGCAAAGTGCTGGAATGACAAATATGGATTTCTAGTGATTGATAAGGATAGAGAAGTACAAGGTGGGCGATATAGAAAAGGGTTTGATAGCTTCATATATCCATAATGCATTTTATTAAAAACTTCACTTGAATTACATACGTCGTTAGGATTACTTCGTTTACGTATGCGCTAAGATGAAGGTTACCAAAGATAATAAAAAATATAACAATCTTGCACATCCCAGTAGCGAAATAACACTCAAGCGACAGCTGATTGAGGCAACAGATGCTGTGCGGAAGAAGTTTAACTATATCAAGAACAAAGATATGGAGATGCACGTAACACTTGAAAAGATCTACCAACCGATAACTGAACCTTTAAATGTTATATCTTCAGCAGCAGAGAACAAATCTCATATCCAACAATTACATTCAAAACCATCATCATCATCAAGGGTGTCCACCCAGAGGGCTGTATCATGGGAGAGTGCTTCTGAAGAAGGATCCGATAAGTATGTAGGTGGTGATGATGTTCCACATTATATCCCCATTATGGAAACACCACCATCGTCAATAAGAACAACCCCTGTATCCGAAACTTCTCCAGCTAGTAAACTAGAAAAAAGACATGAGGTTGTAAAAAGACATATACAAAATTTAAAATCTGGTGATTCCAAGTATGATAGTTTATATGGAGTGCGTGTAGATCCCAAGACAGGCAAACTGCTGATGGGCAATGCCGAAATACGTTTTTCCCATGGAAATATTACGCTATGGTATGGCAATAAGAAACTTGGCGTGTATCTAGGTAGTCCTAAATTGTACGATCTAATATTTCTAAAACGCCCAACAATTTTAGATGATAATAGAGAGGGTGTTCTCGATGATGAATGGAGTAAGATATATGGAGAAATACTAAGAAAAACAAAGGCACCTTACAAAAAATTCGATGTAGCGAATGGCTATAACACTACTAAGCGTGGAAAATTTCACAAAATTATCAAACCATTAACATCTTCTACAATTGCGACACGATCGTCAACAAGTGGTCACGGCTTAAAACGTGTACCTACCCACAAATTGTACAGAAATAAAGATAAAGAATATATTTTTTGGAATAAACCCAGCGAACTCGTGGATCGTCTACGTCTACTATGGAGTTCGAAAATAGCGGGAAATAACAACCACGACAATGAAATAATAGAAATAATATCAGAACTTAGGGAAGAAAAAATAGTGTATTAAAGATGAAATAAAACATAGTATCATTATACTTAATAAGTATTATATAGTCTGAAATTTTATAAACTGGATCAGATGCAGTCAGAAATGTCTACTGTAAACACTATCGACAAATTTGGACGCAGCAAAAGAATTAGTGCGAGTAAGTTAATAGCCCATCGTGGATTACCTGGCGTGGGTTTTAAACTTACCAGAGATAATCACTATGATATTGAAAATAAGCGTTTAAAAAATTTAGGGGAACCTGTCGATGATCAAGATGGTGCAACATGTAATTACGTTAACAAGCGTCTACAAACAAATGATGAAAATGCTGCCAAAGCTATTTTTGATACAACCGATGTAATTATTGGGGAAATGAAAAAATATGTTGATGTGGGACTTATAAGAAGTGGAGAAGAAAATCGCGCTATTTTCAATAAACAAAATAATGAGATGATGCAGAAAATGAAAATAGAAATGAGGAAATATGTTGATAAAGCAATTTCTGAAGTTAAACGTTCGGCCATAAACAATCGCAATACTTTAATCACTAGAATCTCTAAATTAGAGCATATTGCCACCGAACTCCAACCAAAGAAGGTGCAATCCGGAGGCCTAGCATTTCCACCAGAACTAATGCCTGAAGTTGATATATAGCTGAAGACAATTTTATAATGGAGGTTAGCAGCGAAAAATTACAAGTTGTTAACGAGTTACATAGAAATGCTCGACGAAATTTTCGTAGAAGGCGAACCATAATTAAGGGGTTTGGTGATTTGTGGCAAGCAGACCTAGCTGAAATGCAGCCATACGCTGATAAAAATAGAGGGTATCGTTATATTCTTGTAGTGATTGACTGCTATTCCAAGTACGTATGGACCAAACCTATTAAAAATAAAGCAGCTGTAGAAGTTACCAAGGCTATGCAGACTATTATTCAAGAAGCAAATTATTCACCGAGAAATTTACAGACCGATAATGGTACTGAATTCTATAACAGAAAGTTCTCCGCATTAATGAAGCGGCACGAAATTAATCATTATTCTACGTATAGCACAAAAAAAGCAGCAATTGTTGAGCGAGTAATCCGCACATTAAAAAATTGGTTGTATAAAGAATTCTCAGCTATGGGTAAATATAAATGGCTCGATATCCTACCAAACGTTACAAAAAGTTACAATGACAAAGTCCATCGTACAACTGGCAGAAAGCCCATTGATGTCAAACCAACTACACATTTAAACGTATATAATTATATTAAGATTGCTCTGAAACCGAAATTTCATCTCGGTGATATAGTTCGTATTAGCAAGTATAAAGGTGTATTTGATAAAGGGTTTACACCGAACTTTTCAACAGAACTTTTTAAAATTACCAAAATAAACATAACAAATCCCACAACTTACCTGATAGAAGACTTGTTTGGACACCCAATCAAGGGATGTTTTTATGAAATGGAGCTACTAAAAGCAAAATACCCCGATGTGTATCTAGTTGAAAATGTATTAAAGAAGAAAGGAAATAAAGTGCTGGTAAAGTGGTTGGGGCTATCTGTAGAACACAATTCGTGGGTTGATATAGCTTCTATTGTTTAAAATTGTCATTAACTAGAAAAATATATTAATGTATCATTATATAGTTATGTCGATTGAAATATTTTAATATGTGTCACAAATGAATAATAAAATGAATATACTTTATTAATATTTATTTAATTTATTTCCTTCATTTTAAATTGTAAAAAAATTAAAAATAATCATTTTTTTTTTTTTTTTTTTTTTTTAACACTTGAAAGATAATAAACATACACATAAATGTTTTAATTCCTTTTTATTTTCCTACAATCTATATTATAAGAATGATACAAATATACATATAACATAAAACATAAAATTAATTAAATATAATTAAAAATTAAACAAACATAAAAAATAATATAAAAAGTACAAACTAGAAAATCTAATATTATTATATGGGTACTGTTCTTTTTCCAGTATTATTGCACACAAAACAACCTTCGATGGCACCGACTGTCACTGTGTCATCGCCACAAGCTTTGCACTTTATGGTAGGTACGTCCCACCACTCAACCGTGTTGTGCAGACTTGCGTGTTGGTGAACAGCCCCCTCTACGACCATGCGAGAATACGATACGTAGCACCTAGTGCACATAAAGTATTTTCCCTGGTCAATGCTGCATACCACAACGAAGGCCGCTGTAGCACACACCTTGTCCATTGTACCAGCCACCATATCTTTTATCTGGAAAGCCATCTCGTGCTGGTCTTCCTCGATGAGGTCCGCAACATCGACTTCTATACCATCGTCCACCATTTCGTCGACTCCATCGTCCACTATACCATTTTCGCCGCCTTCGATGACTTCCTGGATATCGATGTTGGCACCATTGGCATCAACATCAGCAGGTGCTCCAATCTCCACAGCCTCAGCAGGTACCCCCATCTCCGCAGCCTCATGATTAAACAGCATCCAATTATTGGAATCTTCTTGCGCCAACCGTCTTAGAATAGATATAATAGATGGATTTGCCATTTCGATACGTGGTATATAGATAGAAATAGTAAATGCAACTAAGTTTGGTTTAATATTACTCCCATATATATAGTAGTGTGGGGAGGGAGTCACTCTAAAATAATAGAGGGGGTATTCATATCCAATCATAGGATACGTGTTATTATGAATTTTAATTAGTGAAGTTTGACACCTTAACCACTCGGCCAACCTGACTTATTCATTGATTCAGTAAAACACTATACATTAAATGTTTACCCCCTCTCCATCATCAATAATAGAGGTGCCTGTAAAGTAATGTTTGTAGGAGGCGCCACTGCTGGGGGTGGAGATTAGTTTGCTTTATATAACACACAGCAACGCTCTTGTTTGTCAGATTTAAAATTATTAACATCATGGACACTTCTCAAGTAAATTGCGTCTCCTCCAGCACCGACTCAAAATCAACGTCATCGACCTGGTCAATGCCTAGTGAATACGACCCAGACAGCAGTGATTGGTGGGAACGGTCACCTCCATCGTATTCGATAGACGAAGAGGACCAGGAAGACGAAGAGGACCAGGATGACCAAGCTACCCCAGATAGCATTGACGACAGACCAATATCACCTTCATCTTATTGGATAGGTGAGAATCTAGGCGAGGACCAGGGAGACCAAGATAACCCCCCGGACAGCAGCACTGATAGGGCAACATCACCATCAGCATGGTCTATGGAAACGGTGTTCTACGATCCAGACGGCCAGCCATCACCTGACCAGAGCCACTGGTCAGATTATCAGCTCTTGATAGAGTGCGATAATGTCTGCGAGGGAACAGATTAGGCATCCATATAAATTAAACATTGTAAATAATTTAATAAATAGTTTTAGTAAATAAATTAATTGTAAGTCATTTAATACATTTATTTACTTAATAAACTCTTAAATATTTATTTAATTTATTTCCTTCATTTTAAATTGTAAAAAAATTAAAAATAATCATTTTTTTTTTTTTTGTATAATTTTAAAAGTTTCCTACAAAATAATATGTTATTACAATACTAAAAATATATTTACAGTTTATGGTTATAATATATATTACATACACACATACATATATACAAATAATATAATTTATTTATAATTAAGACACCAACAGTCCCTATTATGGTGAGTCCAACTACTATAAAACACACCAATGCGATCACACAAGATGAGTGCCCCTGACATACATTTTATGCAAATGTTGTTCCAACAATTGTCCTCGTACTTACTACAGTACACGCATCGTTGTCTTAATTGTGGTTGGTCTGCTTTGCAAGCTTCACATACGTCTCGATATATACCAAAATTCGTTCTTTTGAGTATGGTAAGACAATTGCGACATTGTGTTTCATTTGGACAATTGTCTCGAAATTCTTTTTTCTGCACTGGGTTCTGAATTACACACTTTTTGCACAGTCCAGTGCATGGGTTGATAATTTGCTTCCTCCATGCAGTATAGCAATTATGGCAAATTCTTGAATTATTGTAACTATACGGTTGTACTGCTATTATTGGTTTTAATTTCCACTCTCTTGGTAGGACCATTGTATGCACTTCTGTTTTAAGACACGATTGTGTTACGTAAGAAGTTTGAATGCGTTCCTCTTGTGGTCACTCTTGGTTTAAATAGCTAATAGTAAACTTGACGCAATAGGAAGGGCGTCACCGTCACGAATTATAGAATATAAAACGGAGGAGGTTTAACATCAAATCAGTTGAGTTCCAACATTTAAAGATGGCTTATAGACGATTCCTCACTGAACTGGCAGAAAATGATATGGGTGCAATGGTGTTACACCGAGATGGTGTAAATCAAGAGCTTCAGGACTTGAATCAAGATGGCAACCTGGTTCCCGTCAGTGTAGATGAAGGTCTTGGGGATGATGTGGAAGACGAAGCGGGAGAGTTAGCCTTCTCCGGAAAAATATTAAACAATTATGATGATCGGCGGAGACTATATTGCACGTCAGCGTCTTTTGTCATAATCAGAACCAGGCCGGATGCAACCAAACACTTCCTGTGTGGGCTATGTTATATATCCTATACACGGATAGTGTCCGGACGTCACCAGCATGTAAATATTCACAAAACGACGACGTTGGATGGTGCAATGATAACGAAATGTAAATGTTGCAGCACAAACTTGGTGCAATTGCATCGAATTGAAGTATGTCATACATGTAATAATGTAAATAAAACAATTGCGTGAACGATACAACGTGTTTTACTAAATTTGATTCGTTATAAGTAGTATTTATTAATGTAAATTTATATTTCATTTTATTTTTAAGTTTAATTGTATATATTTTTTAATTAATAAAAATATTTGTGCCACCCTGTATATTACAAGTTGTGAAAATTAGTAAATCATATAAATATTAAAACAAATGAACATATGAATGATTTTATTAAAAAGTATTTTGAAAAAAAAATGGTTATCTTTTATTTATTATTATTTAAATTAAATTAAAATATCTCAAGATATAAACTGATTCAAAATAATACAGTTGTAAATGTATAAAGCCGATAGCTTGGGTTGATTTTATAGCCTAAGGCCATGCGACCCTGCCTGGTAAATACGGATCGATGAGCAGGTAGTTTTTTGTTGAAATTAGGAAATAGACCTAACTCTTGTGGGGCGTTCGAGTAGCCGCGCGGGCAAATACGCGTCGATCTTGAGGTCACTCAGAAGACCACAGGATCGAATCCTCGGACGCCCCCCGGAGAAAGGAGGTGGTGGTTCTCCGGTTTTTTTTTTAAATTTGACCTTTGACCTTTCCTAATTAGCCATTAATTTTGATTTTCATGTGTTTAAAATTCGATTTTTTTAATTTTTTTTTTTTTTTTTTTTTTTTTTTTATGTTGTTATTAACCTATTAAACTCTTTATTTATTTAAATTAATTAACCTTTACATTATGTGTTTATTCATGTCAAACATGTACTCATAATATGCACAATTAATTAATTACATGTGGTGTATTTATTTTATTAACTAATTAATTTTTTTATCATTTTTTATTCACTTTTTAAAATTTGTTTTAAACTTTTTTATATTTATTTTTAACAATATATTCTTACATAATAATACACAGTAATTTATTTTTTATCATTTTTTGTCTTTTATTTGTATCATTTTTTTGTAATTATTTGTCATTTATTTTTTTGACAAACTTTTTAATTTTTTTTAATATTTTTTTATTAATAATATATTTTAAACCTAATTAACAATCTTATCTGACTAACAATATTCTTAAATAACTTAAAAATCTAACTTAATTAATTTGCCTTTATTTGTATGATCTTTTAATTATTTTTATCATTTATTTTTTTTGACAAATTTTTATTTTTTTTTGGGGCATTTATTTTTTTAATTATTTTTGTCATTTATTTTTTTTGACAAACATTTTAAATTTTTTTTGTCATTTATTTTTTTTGACAAACATTTTAAATTTTTTTTGGCATTTATTTTTTTAATGTTTTTTTATTAATACTATATTTTAAACCTAATTAACAATAATCTTATCTAACTAACAATATTCTTAACTAACTTAAAATCTAACTTAAAATAACTTTCCGCCGCGTGTGCGCAAGTGCTCAGCCACCCATTTGATCCGAAATAAACCTCATCTGCTTTGCAGTTTTGTCGAGAGCCTCCCTTTGTCTCTTTACGTCGGCCTCTAATTTTGCGGCTCTTTCCCGCATATCAGCAGCACGACGCAAGATTTTCGGATGATCCCGACAAAGCCTCAAATTTAAATCATGTGTTCTCTTAAGTTGACCGTATATTTTAAAAAATTGTTTAACAGATGTTTTGGTGTCAACTTGCGAGAACACCTCCGATTCAGAATCAGAGTCCGCTTGTGCTGGGAGCGGATTCTCATTAACAATCGGAGCTACCTCTGGCGGCGGTGGCAACACCGCATTAGAGCAACCCGGTTGTTCTAATGCGTCATTGCGTGGTGGTGGCAACACCGCATTAGAACAGCTTGGCTGTTCTAATGCGCTATTGCCAGGTAGAGGTACAGCCACAAACGACGCAGACGGTTTTACCTGCCCTTTACCTGCCGAAACCTTATTTTTTTTTGGTGAAGCAGGTAGCGGACTTAGAGGGGCAGGTACAACTGTCTGCGCGAAATCCATTATCTCGTCCCATAAAGTCGCGTCACAGTCTATGGATTGTGTTTCTGTACGTCTACCTTTACCTTTTGATGGCGCCGACGACGACTTTGTGTTTTTATTGTTGTTTACATTACTAGGCAAAAAGTCGTCATCGGAGTCATGTGCCACCAGAGACATAGATGATTTGCGCGGATGAGATGCGCGTACATCCTGACACCCTGAAGTAGATGGTGTGACTTTAAATTTTTTGTTTAAAGCCAAACCATGTAATTTCGGGGTATGAACGGCTTTACCTGCATTACTCCTGGATACGGTGACATTGACGGTATTGCCGAGGTCACCATCTTCAAGGTGCAAAACAGGTAAATCTGCGCCAGGATGTATATTGCCGTGCATCTGCTGATGGTGCCCATGATACGCTAGCTGACTACCGCCTTCGTTAGAACACGAAGCGCCCCCAACGTCAGCAGCAATACCATCTTTAACAATAATGTTGTTTAAAACATTAACCCTGCCAGAGGATGGATTTTTTATTGCTGACTTCACAGCACCGCCATTAATGGCGGAACCTGACGCCGTAGATGCGTCAGGTGATGGTTTAAACGTAGCCAAATACGTCATTAAAGTCAAGGGCGGTAAAGTTGGTGGCGGTGTCGACGAGCGCCTTTTACGCCCACCAGCAGATGATACATTTTTAACGGTTCTTACCATTTTGTTCACAAAAACTGAGCAATGAAATTCACGAGAGCACACTTGCACACACTAGCACAGGCGAAGACGGAAAGAATCTTGTAAGCGTCCTCAAACCCAAGCCAAGCTAACTTCCCCCTCCAACGGTAGGGAGTGGGTGACCACTCTCGTCTCTCATTGGTTGGACGACATCACGTGATTTATGCAAGCCAAGCTTTCACCCCACTGTTGATTTTCTTTGTCTCAACAGAATCCCGCTACAAAGTGACGTCAAACTTTTCTAAATGTCATGCGCACATCGAATAACTGACGCAACAACTTTCTATTTGAAATGACATCACATTCCTGACTGCAGCATAAAACGACATTTTAGTTTTAGCAACGTCACCTACTCTTACATTGTAAAACTGTATCATTACACACACCTCTTCAAGTCACTACCTACATTATTTATAATTTACGATTTAACCTAATCGATATTTAACTTATTTTGGGAGAAAGGTTTACTAATAACAACACTGTGATTTTTATTTAGATATTTTTATTCTATTATTTGAAAGTACTTAAAATTATCACAATAATTTTGTATTATAATGTTACAATTAAATATTGGTGAAATTTTGTAGTTTGAATTTTCCAGTTTAGTAGTTCATGTATTCGAATTTTCGACCTTTACGTTAGAAGATGAAATAAAAATTTTAAATTAATTATTGGCTTAAATCAGCTATTGCTGCAAGTAAAGCGTCCAAGTTTTCATTTTTTTTCTCCATATTATTTATGGCAACTATCAGTCGTTCTATATTTTGTTCTTGTTCGCTCTGAAAAAATGATATGTCACGGTGCCCCCACGGTAATGTTTTAGTAGTATTAGGAATAACAAAACGTTTGTCATCGTGTTGGGACAAGGCCACTTTGTTCTTTATTTCTGTGTAAATGTCATGCAAGCAACTCCGAAACGTATTCATTTTTCTAAATATTAAACCTCCCCGCTCAACGATTTTCTTATAGTCATCTATTGACAGCTGCTTTCTAATAACAGATTTCTTCACACCTTTAGCTTTTTTGAGTTCATTATCCACCGATTGTATATAATAAGCTTTCGCACCCGTACCATAAAAACTAATAATGGGATCAGAGGGGAACTCGTCTTTCATTTTACCTAACACCGACAAGCCCTTATGAATATTAAATTTATTTATTTCTTCGTAGTTAGATGTATCGAATTTGTCTGGATTCTGTATTATGAAATTATAAAAGTTATCTGTAAATGTTTTTATAATCAACGAATCCGTATCTGTATACAGCAAAGAAGCATTATCGCCGAAATGTTTTTTGATAACGTCGTAGAAAAAGTTGTATAATACTGTCTTAGACAACTCCAAGATACAAAAACCAACGTAAATTGGTTTGTTGTAGACTACCTTTAGTTTACCCATATGGATGGCTACAAAATCATCAGTAAATATTGAGCATGATTTAAAGTTAGGGCGTGTTATTAATGCATTTGCACCCATACTCCGCCTAACGCTCTCCCAGTGGGTAACTAATTTTATATCCATTCTATTATCAACATTTTCCATTGTCTTACCGAATACTGCGTTATTTAATAATTTATACTGATCTTTTTCAAATTTATTCTTAGCCTTATTTCTCATATCGGTGTTTAGGTCAATATATTTTTTAAGCCAAGGTGATTGTTTGAATTTAAGTATTCTATGTGTTTTTATAACCATTAACCCGTTATCTAGCGCTTGTTTCAAATTTATATAATGCACAATATATCTCCTCTTATCGTTTAAATTTGGTATCAGTTTTGTCAATTTCGATTTTGATTTTGGTGGAATAATATTTTCTACTAAAAAGGGTAGGTCTGAGTGTAAGTCGTGTAAATCTTGTGGATAATGTATGTCTACTTCGAGAACATACCCATGGGTGCTTTCATCTGAAATGCTCGTAATATCTAAATTCATGATTTCTTCTTCGGACAGCCACACGAATCCACCTGTCGGCAATTGTTGCGACATACTATGCCCATATAGGTTCGTGGCATCTAGATATGTGATGAATGAAGAAGGTTCTTTGGGGTCGTAGTTAGGGAGAAATTTGTTATTCGCAATATGTTTCCTTTCCGTACACTGGCTTACTCCACCACGTATTCCCTTTTTAAAAAAATGGATCATATCAATGTCCGTTAATAATTCCAACTCCACTTTGGTTAGTTTTAACATAGCGTCCCACGAGAGACCCGGACAAGTGTAATACTGAGCAGGATCAAGTTTATATTTTTCCAAACAAATTTTACGAAAATTTTCAAATACGTCACACAAAAGGAGTACGTCTGATTTTAAATAAAGATCTGAGTAATCGCCCAAATTCTGACAATCAAACAAGTTCCACACATCGTTAGCCCTCTGATAATCTTTATCTGTTATATGTTCTTCATTTAGGTTATCGTAAAATTCATCTTTCGAGGGTAACTCTACATTATTTAGTTTCTCTAAACTATCCATAAAACTATATGGAAATACACCCTTTTGCCTCATTAAATTAAATTTTTCCTTATCTGTATAGAAACTTCCCGTAACAAACAATTGGTTATCAGTTAAGTTGCCCCCTAAATTTTGCAACGATGTTGATAAGAACTTAAAACTATCGATGAATCGTAGTTGTATAAATTTCCGTTTTTTCTCCCCTTTCTTATTGACGTAATCATGCATATAAAGGTGTTTCGTGAAAGATATATATTTTTCTTTATTTTGTGCTATAACATCAACTCTGTCCTTATGTGCACAGAGCTGTTTTATAAATAGGTGACTGTCGTAGCCACTCATATTGTGAAATATGATAGGTACAAAATTTGGTAATTTGTAATTTAAGTTACATACAGAGTGTGCGGCACCAAATCTTACTTTACCAGTTATATGACAATGATCTCTAACTTTTACATCCTCTACTTTAAATGGTTTCTCACATATACCGCATACGGTCGCATTCAGGAAGTCTTGTCTTTCTTGTGCTGTGAGTTTAGCCATTGGGACTATATCTTTCATATATCTGTTATAGATTTCCCTTACATCGGCTTCAATACGCGATACAAAAACTTTGGCTACATCAGATCCTCGATAGAGTTCAAATTTTGATAAAGAATTGTCAAAAGAACATTTTATGAAATATGCGAAGGAGTAAGGTTCGTGTATAAAAGTTTTATTTGTATAAGAACGTTCGGGGTTCGGTTCACAAGTATGAATAGGTTTCAGAATTGATTCAAAGTCTGCATACACTACAAATGGTACTTGCATTTGTCTTTCAAAGTTTTCAAATTTTAATATATTTTCAGGTACTTGTTTACCATATTTATCAATCCGAAATTGTGTCGATGGTGTTGTTGTATAAACATGATTACAGTCATTTCTCTGATGCTGGAATAACTGACGCTCATTATTAAAATATAGTAAGCAACCATCACAAAAGTACTTTTTATGATCATGAGCTGAAATTTGAGCGGAAACTAGCTTAGACAAGTTTTTTATCCAACAATAGTGATTATTAGCGCAATCTTTCTTACAGTGATGATTTACACCACATTCACCGGAAAGTAGTAACAAATTTACATGCATAAATAGTTTTTTTTCAGAATAACGTAAAGGCCCAACAACTTCATACTTTATTCTATTATTCTCAAATTTTTCTTCTAACCCGTACACGTTAATTGAAATATTATTCATCTCCTCAAATTTTGAAATATCCCGCAATTTTACTGGAAAATTCATACCTGATAAATTTAAAACTCTTGAAAAATGTGGATATGATGAGGTCTCAGATGTGCAGCCATTTGCAGGATACAACGCTGAAGTTACAGCCCAAGCAAAACAATACTGATCCTGGTTTTTTACATTTACCACTGCCTTCTTGTTTTCTATGGATTTTGGCAACTTGACATATGATGAACCACCCAGAGGACTATATTTATTCACATTGATTTCAACAAAAGCAATTCGTTCGAGGGCCCATCCTAAAATTAAATTATAATTAGTCATTTTCTTTCCACCTTAATGTATGTTTAAATACCTGAATCACGTTCCAGGAACTCCGTAGTTTGTGTAATCATAGCATCCACAAAGGTGTCCAAAGTATTGTTCAAATCCATAGCTTGATCCAAGATTTTGTTGGAAGTGTTAAATGATTTCATTTCAGATAGTTCCTGTGTCTGTAATACGTACGTAGCAAACGTTTCCATATTTACTTTTACTGTATTATGAATACGTAACACTTCCTCGAAGAGATTTAATATTTTTGATCTAATTTCATTGAAGAACATTACATAGTCTTGGTGATTATTTTCGCTATATACTCGATAGGTTACAATCCTGTATTTGAAAGCGCTCTGCACAATTTCTACACCTTCTATAAACGGAACACATGAATTTGTCCTATGCTGCAATGTCCTTCTATGGGAATTCATTTGGGTTGTGCTTAGAGTCACATTACAGCAATTACAAGTTTCCATATTTGTAGATGTTGAAGGATTACATTCCAGTTTAGGATATTTTGCTTGCGGACCACTATCATGTATCTTCTTACAAGATTGCCTCTGATGTCTTCGCAAATTGTCACCACGTGTAAAACTTACACCACAAGAAGTACAAATATACATTTTATGTCTTTACTCTGGGAGACTAGCACCACAAATGGCTGTGTGCTCCTCATCCTCATTTATATACACGGAGTGAAGCTGCCCCACCACCTCTACTTGAAATACTCATACACATATCAGTACATACACTAATTACAACTACAATTGCATTGCACCACTCCAATTACCTCTATTGCAATTACATCAGTCTAATTACTGCACATTACTCTACTTACCTCTATTGCAACTACATCAGGCTAATTACCTGCAATACTCTAATTACCTCTATTGCAATTACATCAGTCTAATTACCTACATTACTCGAATTACCCTAGTTACCCCCCACCACAAAAAAAAAGGGTGGGGGGAGACCCAGCTCCGCCATTACTACTCTACTGGAAGCTCTGTGAAAAACTCACGCCAGTGTTCTATTATTTAAGCCAAATGACATATCAATAATTACTTTAACTTACTATTTGCAGAATTTTAAATAAAACATCATTTTTATAAAAATAAAATTGACGAATCTGTTCATGATCCTAGAAGTATGTGGAAAACGATTAAACAACTGATTAAGGGTGATTTAGAAGTAGTTGAAAGTTTTTAATGGTGTAGTGCACCATTGTTACAGCAGAAAATTTTAATAGTTTATTTTTGCAAAGTATTCAAGAAATAGTGTGTTCTATTAATGGAACTAATAATTATAATGGAACTAATAATTATAATGGTTTTGAGATATTCAGTTATGTGATGAAAATTTTCTAATTTTAGACAAAAAAATTTTTCAGATTTATACACTAATAAAAGTATATACTAGCGAAATATTAAAGTATGTCATTTAATGTAACTGCAGATCGTTTCTTGCAAATTGTAAATACAGATTATCTCCAAATTCTTGGAAAATTTCTACAATTGTCCAATAAGGAAAACGGAAAAAATTGTTATTTGTGAGAATTTTAGACCAATAAATTTATTTACCTGCAGCAGAAAAAGATATAGAAATTTTAGTTAAAAATCAAATTTTAGAGCACACAGAATACAATCATATTTTAACTAAATTTCACGCTGGTTTTCGGAAAAATTATTCGTGTGAAATTGCAATTCAAACACTAATTCATAGCTGGTGTGACACCCCTAACCCCCTCGTATGTTTATTAATCTTTTTCCAGAGAAAAAGACACATACTTCGGCCTTTTTATGTGATCGTATGACGTATAGTTTTAAAGTGGTAGGACCCAAAATACGTTGTGTTTGCAGCTTTTGCTTAGATTCTTTTTATAAAGTTTGATATTATTTAACTACTGTGAACTATTTTAATTTACTAGATTTATGCACTGGTAAACTTAAATGTGATATTTAAGTTTACGTTACTTGACCTTCTGAAAGAAAACGATTAGTGAAAGGATACTCTCGAACTGGTTAAACTTGTTTATTTTATGTTAAGACAACTGTCACAATTATTGAATGTAATGGCCTGGGCAGACGTGCAAGGGCAAAACTTTGCTACCTGCAAGGAGAAACTTCCCCTGGTATTCCGCGATGTGCCCAGTGCCCACCAAACGACTGATAGGTAATACAAGTCTCATTTTATAATTACTGGGCCGTTGTCGCCGACAGTCTTAATATGAAATCACTATGTTACATAAAATACGTTGAACAATGTGCTTACGACAAAACATTGCCGTAGCGAGGCAACTGCCCCACTATTTGTTTCTTTTATAAGTTTCTTTTTGTTCGATGTGTGCGTAAACAGAACCCTGAAGTACGCTAAGACAACTGTCTTATAATCGTAGATTGAGATATTTGTATGTAAAACACAGCGACACATAATGAAAATGTACAGTTACTGTAGCCATAAATACATTACGGTATGCCACCGAATTATCACCAAAGGACGCTCGTAGTTACCTCAAAGGGTCGGTCGGTAACAATCCAGATGGCATATTTCAAAAGCGTGCTTGAAGATTGTAAACCTATCCTTTCGCTCAGCGGTACCGAGCAAACAAAGAAGTATCCAAGGGATAAATATACTATTCTAAATGACGTTAATAATCGTTGCCATCGGCCCAGGCAGTTATAAAATTCCTTAAAACTGGGTTACTCGGTTATAGTCCAAATACAAAAATATTTACAATTTGTTATGCAAAACAATTAATAAAACATAGCACCACAGGGACGAGCGTTCTGCCCCGAGTTATAAAGTCGTAATTTGTTATTTTTAGTTCGGAAAGTTAAATATTTAGTAACGAGTTATACTTGACATTCTCACCTAGTCTTGGGACGACGGTGAGATTCGAAATACTCTCCCCCGGTTTCCCTACTCGGCTCGTCGTCGGGACCCATGTAGCTGGACGCGAAGACGTCCACCTCTCCGCCACTTCGTAGTAACATACAATAAGCGTGTATGTGTGTCGGAGAAATGTATTTTCCGCGGTTACGTAGACGTTGTATCGTATCGAGGGGAGTGTGACGGGCGTCGGTTAACGACAGCAGCTCGTCACACTGGAGTTTAAAGTCCGTCTCCTCGATAGGGGTTTACGAAGGGTTGTGACAGGCGTCGGTTCACGACAGCAGCTCGCCACGATGGAGTCTGAGGACAGTCTCCACGATTGGGGTTTTGGGTCCGGTATTTGTATGATTTTGTCCTGTGACGTATTACATATCCTACATGCAAAAACAAAGATGCTAGGCGAACTCTCCGAGCGCTCCCCGTTCCAGATGTCGTATCCGGTGCTGAATTATGGACCTTCGTCTAAGCGTTACGTAGTGACTATTTTCCTGTGACGACCGATCATAATCTGACCTCAGCCCGGCATTCCTAAACTATGCAAGACCCAATGATGGTCAACTTTTAACCTATTTCGACTCAACTAATTTAAAATATCACGTATTAGAATTTAACGAAATCTCATAACGTGTACTGATAATGAAATAAACTAGGATAAATGTAGGAAAACTGCGCGTAATGAGGCAGCCCAGGGCTGGGGCGTCTCACTGGAGACAACATCTTGATGATAATTAAATTATTAGTGTAGTCGTTCTTGATTTAAAAAGAGCAAGAGCAACTAAAAAATAGTCAAATTACCTTAAATTTAATGATAGATTTCAAGTGACAAAATTTGATAGATTCTAAGAAAGAAAGGACAATTAATGGTGTGCCTCAAGGTTCTGTTTTGGAGCCGTTGCTTATTATATTATATATTAATGATATTATAAACTCACCACATGTAATTACGACCCCCTTTATCCCAGAAGTCTCTAGAAGAGCCTTCTGCCTATTAAAATATGTAAAAATATACAGGGTGTTCCATTTAAAAATATATAATTGCAATGATGAGTGATTCTCTTTTGTGAAACGTTCAATTGTTTTTCTGTTTACATATTTAAAATTTGCAGAAAAAAATACTAAAATTTTTGTAATTTTTGTAATTTGCTGTAAAATTAAAAATAAGAGAGTTAAAGAGGGGTTCAAAATATAGGTACGTGAAGACTGAGTTACCTATATTAATCATTTGAAACAATATGCTAACATGAAATTGGGACATTTTAATTTTTTCTTTGGCATCCTCTCTTGTAGACGAGGATGACTCCTGCGTCCCATTGTTGTCTGTGGTCCTGTACTTACATGTGGGCCCTCGCCCTCTTGAGGATAAAACTTTTAACCAGACTACCAACATAACAGACAATTATCCGGTTCCAGCGGTGATTTCGAACGTGGGCATGTGAAATTAGTAATTAAAATTCGGCGGAACTCGGAGCTGTTATTAATATTGAATGCCATCCCAATTGTTATTTTACAGGTTAACTGTTTCCGCAGTGCACTTGCCTTATTCATTAAAAATGGCTTTTCACCCACTCCTGTACATTCATTATGTATAGAATGGGCGGCTTACTTTAATACGTTTTAAAGTGTCTAGATTACAGAGCTTAGTTGATTTGATAGAAGCATTTATCAACATAATCAAAAGTTGAACCTAGATGGAAAATATTCCGTATATTGTAGCTGTTTCCAATTGGATAGTGAGGTATTTCTTTTCTAGGCCTGCAGAAATAGAAAAAACGGTGTAACCAGTGACATATGGAACTATAAAGACGGTTAACCGTACGAAAAGTGTTGAAGCAACATTTCAAGTTAGGCAACCAAATATACAAGCAAAATTTATATCAAGGAAGTGATGGTACCTTTGGGCGCATTACTGTACTAAAGGAAATTTAGTACATGACATTGGTGTTTGCTACTGAACTATACAGAAACCTAAGTAGATTTGACGATTTGAAAATAGCACTGCAATAAGCCATAATATGGCATAATGAACATAGATGTGACGTTAAATTGTCTGAATTGTCTCTATATAAAAAAGGCCATAAAAATCGGCCATAAATTAAACCGCTCCGTCGTAAAGCTGCTTCGGTAGGAGTGAGTCGGGTAACTAATTTAAAATAATTTGAAAATATAATGCTGGTATAATTGAAACAGTAGTGTTTCCGTTAATTTTTATTTTTTAATCATGCCAGAACAAATTTTACATGAGAATAATGATGTTCTATGGTATTAAGTAATACATTATATTATTTATATTTATTATTTAATAGCTGTAGAAAAATAAAGTATGTCCCGCTCTCCCGTCAATGCGTAAACGGCAAAGCTTTTGAGGTTTTTTGTGCACTAGAAATAGAAATATGTAGTTTACTTCATCTTAACCTTATGTTACGTTATCTTAATCTAATTTATGAATTATGATTTATTATCGTATATCTAATATAATACGTTTATATCCATATTCGTGGGTGAATAGGCAATGCGCAAAGCAAACTTGCGGAAAAAATATTTACCTTACCACAAATAATATTTTCTGATTAAAGAACATAAAAATGTTGGGTTGTCTGACATGAAATCAAATCAATATTATTTTCGTTCGATTAAATATTAATGTTGATATTTTCTGAAAAAGTACATTGAAATAATTGATACAGGATATTATACAGGGTGTGTCAACAAGATCACCTCGGTTGATATCTCGTTTAATAGGTATTTATTATCTATATCGAAAAAATTTTTAAACAGAAATTGTAGGAGAACAAGAAGACCATAATATTGTAAAATAATTTCCAATCATATAGGGTGTTTGATATTCGAGTGACATATCAAATTTATATTTCTTTAAACGGGACACCCTGGGTATAGTATATTTGTACACTTTCTTATTTTCTTTTTAATTGCCTTTTTCGAGTATATCTACTGTTTGAAATTTCATTGCGACGTTGTCGAATTATTCATCTGTTTTTCAAACAAAATGTTACTTGATGACCTCACTAATAAAATGTTTGCAATAGATATGTCCCCACATTAAACAACTTTTTTTTGTAAATGTACCAGCTTCTATTAGATACCTATACCTATAATAAAGTTGCAATTATTTGTACAGGGTGTTTATTGCAATGATGTAAATATGATATCGATCATAACTTAATTTTTTTAATTGGAACTCCCCGCCCCGTATATTTTTACATACCTATTTGGATAGCGTCTTTATCGCTCTATAATTTTTATTAACCTATATCTAAAATCAACCATTTCCAGTAAAATTGTATGTTAATGAAAACATCACGTAGGTATACTAGATTTCAGTTTTCTACGGCAAATAAAAAATTACCGACAAAGGAACACGTGCGGCGGCTTGTTTGATACGTTAAAGAGGCCGCCGTTCTGCTTTGTAAATGCGGCATTTTTTTTATAGTTGGCGAAAACCACATAAAAATTCAAAGGTGCCGAATTGTTTCTTATATGTATTTTCAATCTTACTACATGCGAGTACCTATATTTAAATAAAAAATATGCAGATAAGTGGATTGGTAGTGGTTAGCGAATTCATTGGCCACCTAGGTCACCAGACCCCAGACCTAACAAACTTTGATTATTTTATGTAAGGTTATGTACAAGAAATTGACAATATAATACTTCCCCAATTACAGCTGAAGATATAAAGGAGAGAATTGGAGTTGAATTTCAAGAAATTAATGCCGATAAGTAATGTTAGCCAGTCTTTTTTGAATCGGTGAAGATTGTGTATAAGGAGATGGGGCGACTAGTGTCTCTATCACAGTAAAAGATTAATATGTAAACTAATATTTTAACACAAAAAGCCCAAAAGGGTAAAATCACAGCAACACCAAAACTCGTAGAAATTATAGAGAAGTTAGAGAGCCATAAGTGATAATTACAGTGCACGCCAGGCGACGACGAACATGGTACTTCGAAATTAGTAATTTGGCAAACGCACCTCGATCGAGCCCCTCGTCCTTTGTACCGTTGTGCGTGCAATCGGTTCAATCCGATATACGATTATCACCCATAACGAGGACACTCGATCGAGTTCGGCTGCCAGTTCATTTCCCGTCCCGTGTTCGTAGTCGGGCGGCGCGCACTGTATTATTTTTTATTTTACATATTTTATTAATTGCTTAATAACACATAGCATTTATTAGCATTGAGATATCACGACTGTGCTCATATATTATAGTAGTTAAAACATGACACGAATAGGTAACGAAATATCGGCAATTTTTCGCAAACTGCTTTAAACTATAACTCGCAAGTTTGGAAATCTACAAAAGACATGTATATATTAATAAAATGAAAAAAATATTGGGTAGGTATGCCCCATAATTTAAAAATTGTAGCTAGAATTTTAGTTCAATTCATTTTATTTTTGTTCCAATATTTAGAGCAACTTTTCTTACGTTACAGATATTTTACAATTTTTATTTTTAGCGGTGCGACATCTATAGTTTAGTAGAATAATTAATGTGGTTAGATGCACATGTCGGTAGTCCAGCTACAGTTTTCCAATCTACCATCGTTCAATGTGATCCTATATATGAACAATTATTATCATATAGTTCGTCTGTGCAATACTCTTGTCGCTACTAGTAAAACTGTTTTGTCGCCATCTAGGTATATCCAACAATTTTGCGGCTACATCAAAGATATTACGTTCATTATCTTTGTAGTTCCATATATCGCTGGTGTAACTAATTCGTTTCAGATAGCCGTAGGTAAGAACAGGTGTATTTAGTTATAAGGAATATACCTCTGCGATTCCTCCCAAATCAAATAAACAGAACATTGTTTATAAGTCACTTTTATGTGAAAAAATCATGAAATTTGGAGTTTTTTAAAAATTGCAGTAAGACTGCAGTAGATTAATTTTTTTGAATGTTTCTGTTTACTAGGTAATTCCAAACCGGTTAATTTAAGCCCGGGTTGATTTAATTTCATTGATTATTTATTTAAATAATTGCCGAAAACCATCGAAATTTTCGAAAATTTCAAGCATTATTTACTCTGAAAGGAAAAATGCTAGACTCTTGAAACTTTGGTGGAATATGTGTCTCATTACCCTCAACTTACAAAAAAAATTTCGTTTTAAAATGTTTATTAGTTTTCGAGAAATTCTATTTGTTTATTAAAAACGTCCCAAATGTTTAATGAAAAATTGACCTATTAACGTTATCAAAAATAATTCAACCACAGCTCATTTTTTTCGTCAAGATGTCAATTTTACGAATCTGTTATGGGTGTATCGATTTTCAATAATTTTGACCGTCAAAATGGCGTTAACAACATTGCTACTTTTCGGAGCAACGTTTTTTGCAAATAACTTTACAACAAATGAACGTATCTGCACAAGTCTTTCATATTTGAGTTGCTGGTATTTTTCTACAAATTTATAAAAAAAAATTGTTGCTCTGGGACATGTAGGAGCCGAGGTAATTTTTTAAATTGTTTAATGCGCCAAACGTTTATTTATTAATATTTATGGCCAAAATTGAAACTGGTTGTTAATAAGATCTTGAATTTTGTGAATTCATCAAGTCCTAGTGAAAACGGGCCCTTTTTGAGGTCAAAATATAATTTTTAATAATTAATGATTTTAGAGCGTCTTCAATTTGTTTGGCTCAAGGGACAGGTGAATTTTTGATCAAACGAGTTTGAAATTGGGGTAGCGAGAAAAATTCGTCATATCTCCGTTATTTTCCGGCCAATTTCGACGTTTTTTTTTTTAATTTGGGGTAGCTCACGAAAATAATAACAATGGGCACATTTGCAATATCCAAGTAATAAACATATAATTGTTATAAACAATTTTTTTTTTTAATTTTTTCTTTTTTGGGCTTATGCAACTTATAATGTGCTAATGTATTAAATATAAATTTATAAAGATTATATAATGGTAACAATGCTGTAACATCTTATATTGTTTGATGGAGAAATAGTTTGTGTATACATTGTTACCATTATATAATCTTTATAAATTTATATTTAATACATTAGCACATTATAAGTTGCATTAGTTGCATAAGCCCAAAAAAGGAAAAATTAAAAGAAAAAATTGTTTATAACAATTATTTGTTTATTATTTGGATATTGCAAATGTGCCCATTGTTATTTTCGTGAGCTACCCCAAATTAAAAAAAAAACGTCGAAATTGGCCGAAAAATAACGGAGATATGACGAATTTTTCTCGCTACCCCAATTTGAAACTCGTTTGATCAAAAATTCGCCTGTCACTTGAGCCAAACAAATTGAAGACGATCTAAAATCACTAATTATTAAAAATTATATTTTGACCTCAAAAAGGGCCCGTTTTCAATAGGACTTGACGAATTCACAAAATTCAAGATCTTATTAACAACCAGTTTCAATTTTGGCCATAAATATTAATAAATAAACGTTTGGCGCATTAAACAATTTTTTTTTATAAATTTGTAGAAAAATACCAGCAACTCAAATATGAAAGATTTGTGCAGATACGTTCATTTGTTGTAAAGTTATTTGCAAAAACGCTGCTCCGAAAAGTAGCAATGTTGTTAACGTCATTTTGAGGGTCAAAATTATTGAAAATCGATACGCCCATAACAGATTCGTAAAATTGACGTCTTGACGATAAAAATGAGCTGTGGTTGAATTATTTTTGATAACGTTAATAGGTCAATTTTTCATTAAACATTTGGGACGTTTTTAATAAACAAATAGAATTTCTCGAAAACTAATAAACATTTTGAAACGAAATTTTTTTTGTAAGTTGAGGGTAATGAGACACATATTCCACCAAAGTTTCAAGAGTCTAGCATTTTTCCTTTCAGAGTAAAAAATTCTTGAAATTTTCAAAAATTTCGATGGTTTTCGGCAATTATTTAAATAAATAATCAATGAAATGAAATCAACCGGGGCTTAAATTAACCGGTTTGGAATTACCTAGTAAACAGAAACATTCAAAAAAATTAATCTACTGCAGTCTTACTGCAATTTTTAAAAAACTCCAAATTTCATGATTTTTTCGCATAAAAGTGACTTATAAACAATGTTCTGTTTATTTGATTTGGGAGGAATCGCAGAGGTATAGTCCTTATAACTAAATACACCTGTTTTTACCTACGGCTATCTGAAACGAATTAGTTACAGATTCCCGTTCATATCGTCTAATTCTACAGGCCTATTCGTTTTTATCGCTTGTAGCATATTTTCCTTGTGATAATGCGAATCAACGTTAAGAACTAGAGGAATTACGCACATTTTTCATTTGTTGAAAAAACGCAAGAACAAGGCAATAACTGACTTGAATATAACGTTGTATTAAATATAAACACATTTTAATTTTTCCTCTGTGTTCTCTCATTGTTAAGAACTCAAAGCCCTTCCCCTAATTAAATATAAGTTGCCGTCATATTTCATAACAAAAATAAACATTCACGGTTTTTTCTCACCGCCTCTGTTTTGATTGTTAAGCTCTTCTGCTAAGCCCTTTTTAAATTTAATATGTCTACTTGGCGGAATTCGAGTTATTTTATTAATATACGTATTTTAGAAAATAAAAGAGCCAGAGTATTGTGAATAGAAAACTTTTGTGCATTCACAACAAAATACGGCAGTAATTAGTGAGCAGAATTTAAACCTTTTTGTAATTCACGCAGCATGAAACATGGTTTTGCAAAAGTTGTATAATGAAATTGAACAAACATAAAACGAATTACCAAGGTTCAAAGGGACCTTTAGTGTTCCCTATTTTTTTATGTTTATGCTAATAATTACTATTATAATTAAAAATAGAATATACGGCTGCGGCATGGAAATTAACCTCAATATCGAAATGCAGCTCTTTGAAATGTGTTAAACAGTTGCAAATTACAAATCTACTTTTGTATTTCATTTTTTAAATTTTATTGTAAAAGTAATGCTATACCGGGTCACCACGGGATGAGGTTACACTCTATAACTTCTTTGTTATTAAACCGATTAATTTGAAATTTACAGGTGAGGCATAACATCTAAATGCGCAACTTTTGACACTTGGTGGCTTTATTTCTTACTTCCGATTTAGCCGGAAGTGATATTAACTTTCTTATTTTAAATACAACTCTACCTGTTTTTGTAATGTATCTTATTCGTTATAAAATTTACAATACAATGATATGTCACACAATGACATTTCATTTCAAAATGGCCGAAAAATTAAATTTTTTCAAAAATATTAAAATGTCAATTAAAAGATATTGAAAAATAATTTTTTTCCAAAGTTGGCCGTGAAATCAAAAGAGTAATGAATTTGACATGTTTAATTTTTAATTTGTACAAAAATTTCGTTTTGGCAGAAAGATATTAGGAAAATAAGATAAATATTTTTCTGCAATTTTTAAATACTCAAAACTATTTTTTTTTAAATACACCTACCTGACTTTTTTTTAAATTTTGCAATTGCTTGTTTCTTCTCTTTGATTTAATGCCATTAACGTACCGAATTATGCACAAAATATAAAAATTAAATAAAAATTTCTCCTAATATTTATTTTATTTTTCTAATATCTTGCCGCCAAAACGAAATTTTGATGCAAATTAAAAATTAAACATGTCAAATTCATTACTCTTTTGATTTCACGGCCAACTTTGGAAAAAAATTAATTTTCAATATCTTTTAATTGACATTTTAATATTTTTGAAAAAATATAATTTTTCGGCCATTTTGAAATGAAATGTCATTGTGTGACATATCATTGTATTGTAAATTTTATAACGAATAAGATACATTACAAAAACAGGTAGAGTTGTATTTAAAATAAGAAAGTTAATATCACTTCCGGCTAAATCGGAAGTAAAAAATAAGGCTACCAAGTATCAAAAGTTGCGCATTTAGATGTTATGCCTCACCTATAAATTTAAAATTAATCGGTTTAATAACAAATAAGTTACAGAGTGTAACCTCATCTCGTGGTCACCCGGTATACCTTTGCTTTGTGGTAGTAGTAGAACCTGGCTTTTATTTCAATTTAATCATGATTCTCAAGTGTGGTAATGCCCCACACCAGGTGCCAAAAATTATCTTCGTATCTGTTCATTGCGGGTTTGGTTTGGTTTCAGTATTGTGTTTTTCATATAATAACGGAAACGATTTATAGTAGATATAAAGAAGGAATAGTAAACGTAAACAGCAGAATTCATCCACTGCTTCCATAAAAATAATATATGCGAGTACAAAATTGCAGCCCTGTTTCTAATTTAAATATTAAATAACTAGAAATATTTCCTTTTAAAACTAGCAACACCATTTTCTTTTACACGGTACGATTTAACTGTACCTGTAAAACAGTAAAAATAAAAACCGTGTTCCTTCTGCTTTTGTTTTAATCCGCCAACCGTAAAATTATATGCTTGTCTGGCTCTGTGTTTTGTTTTTTTTTTTGTTGCGACTCGATGAACTTGACTATCTGATTAGTAATATGAATATGAATTTTACGTGGGAGAGAATACGATTATACAATTTTTGTATTTTTAAATTCCACTTTGTAATTGTAATGTTTCATTTTCGCGAATAAGTGTGCCGTGTTGTTCGTTCCAAATGGTGTTTAATCTAGCTATAATGAATTCACTCTACTTAATTTATTCGTGTGTAGTAAATCGATTTGGAATGATCCACTAGTAGACCGATTGGCAGCTGTTTATCGTAGCTGAATTGAATGAACGCCTCGACACTCTATATGCAGCTTTGGCTTAGATGGTAAAAATGCAGTTTTTTAACGAAGATAAATAATAAAACTTGCAACATTCGTAAATACTGTCATGTATTTTAAACTATAAAAGAAATTGAAACCCGACTATTAAATAAATAAAATTAAAAATAAACTCATATCAAACCAGGGTAAAATGAAATGATCCTCTTGATAAAACAAATAACGAGAAACTTACGTATGGTATACTCAATAGATAAATACAAGTTTAAAAAAGGATATCATGTTGGAGAACCATCTTCATAAATCTGCTGTAGAACACCTGTTGATGCGAAAGAGGTCAACGAGCCACACGTAAACAAAGGGTCAGCTACGCTAAAATAAACCAAACGTAAACAAATTAAAGGCGTAAATAAAGTAAATGCATTGTACTATGTTTCTTTAAAATAATCAATAACATAACAGCTGTTAGTTACATGCTTTAAACAAAGTTTTAATGATTTTCAACACAACAGTTAAACAAAGATGGACTTTATTTCTATAAATTTCTTTTAAAATTATAATTAAATAGTGTAAGAGTTACCTGTAAAAACCTCCAGTCTAGTCAAATGACTAGACTTGATGTAAATTAGATCCTAAGAAGTGTTGTGTAGTGATCTTCGAAAGGTTCAGTGATGTTTCGTCGAAGTGAACGGCAGGTCAAAAATTCATCTCACGTAATATCAACAAATGGGTATCCACAAATTCGTCAGGGGATAAGGATGCTGAAAATGACATAATTTCATAGGAAAATTATATAATAAAGTTAAAAAAGGCAAAAATACAAACCATAATGACAGATGGGTATCAAGAAATCCTTGGTTTGGCAAATTTTCTGCATGTTCCTTAGAAACGAAACAAAAGTTGGGTTGTTATTTGGTAGTGAAAGAAGCAAACCCACGTCCAGATCGCTCCTGAAATACATTCAGAAAATTATAATTTAAATTGGAAATTTATATTCCCAGGACATTCCAATGGTGAGTCAAGGCCAAATACGAAAAAGCAGCTTCAACTTACCAGGAATAAAGGTAAAAATTATCCTAATAAATAAGCAGCCACCTGATTGGTCGAAATCCAAAATTGCATCCAAGGCCTATTTGGTTTAAACAAATCCAGTAAACGGTGCAATAAATTCTAGAACAGTCAGCCATCATATCTGGACCACAAGTGTCAAAAAGTTAAAACAGGTCTGCCAATTCAAGTGTATTTAAAACGACTCGGTAACCCGAAAGTGCAGAACTTACTCTGAACTGAAATTTTAAACCTTAAGTTTATTTAATTTTGTTAATATCCACAAGGACACTGCCCTAAATCTGTTGTAGAAACTTTTACTTTTGATTATCTGATGTTTGCAATAAAACCTTATATTTTGAGTGCCATCTATGTTTAATTGTAATAACCAAAGCATGTAAATTCATCTCAGCTGGATAGCTAAAATACAGCAGACTCAGAGACATCTAGCTGTCAAATAGTAGAGTGACATTCGAGGTGACATTCATTCTGCTAAAGATTTCTATAATTCCAAGTCGATCGAAATATAATAAAATAAACTTGCACGAATTTTAAATAACCTTTATTTAAAAATAGCATGACAGCAGATTTATAGGTAAGATATTTCTTCGATGGTAGAAGGGAACCCCCAAAGGCCCTGAAAGGTAAAAGAGTAATTATAGCAAACCTACAGTAAGTTTCACGTTAAATAATCATAAAATCATGCGCCACTGTCGCTTATTAATGAAACGTTGAAATAATTCTGTCCAGAGGCGGACTGATCGTATGCCATAAGGTCGACTTATCAAAACTATATACCAGAACTTAAAAATATTTCTTTTGAATAAATTATTTGCAATTTCTATAGAAAATAAAATAAAATTTAAAAACTAAAAAACTTTATTACTAGTGCATGCATAAAGAACTAAACAGTATAGCATGCATTAAAATATAAAAGAAAAATTAATATCTAAACGTACAAAATTTAAATTTAAACTTACCTTAAATTACACAAATAAAAATCAAAAATTAAAAATAATAAACAATATTATCCCTAAAATTTCCCCATGTCATTATAATACATACACTTTTTCCGAGACTTTTTCATGATAAGAATATTTTTATCAGTTGATAACGATTATCTGTGCTTTGTAGAAATAACACTGTGTAAGTTTAATGCAGGTCATAACATAAGTGATAAAACACCGATGAACGTAATATTGTTTTTATTAGCTAATATACTGTATGGTTCGAAGTTTATTGTATAGTAAAAAGTAGTGCAGATAATTGTGGAGGTAGTAAAATATAGATGGTTATTAAAATTTATGTTTCGAAAATATTGCCCTTTATGTTCCATAAAGTTATAATACAGTTTTGTTTTTATGTAGATAAGTGAACCTTAAGTTATTGTGATCTACTTCCGCTCCCATTGTTTATGCAATTAGAAACCATGTGTACTGCTCGTCTTCTGATGCGAAGTGAGCTCTAACGGCCTTCGCTCCTTAATTTATGCGTTTGACAAAAGGGTGTGGTTTCGATCCGCCAATGACTCGTGGCCAGACATGCGCCGTTGAGTTACACGTCATCGAGAGGCGTGGCTTCGTTCCGCCAAAGTTACCCCAACGAAACCGCCTTTTCTAATGTGGCGCCGGCTTCCAGTCTATTTATCAAATTGTGTCTCTAATTTCGTCAGTTTCAATTACTTTGTATAGTGAAGAATAGTTATTACACATTCTGTAACTTTCACTTCTGTAATGGTGTTGTTCCGAAAAACGCATAAAATAGCAAATTCCTTAACGATACACTTACAACCGTTTTAATGATCTAGGTCAGGACAATTTCACAAAAACAATAAATTTCTCTTTCGTTAATTCTTTTTACTAGGTATAAATATATATTAACTTCTCAGAAGTGATTTAAGATTTAACATCTCTGGCCGCGGTGGAATATGTTTATTAAAAGTAGGTAGCTCCAAAAAATGTTTTACTTTTTTACGAAAAGATATTAAAAATTAATTATGTAAGACACGCTTGAGTGACGCTTAATATTTTAACCAACAATTACAAATGCAATTTGCTAACAACCTTTGTGTTTAGATTACGGTAACTCAACCACAGAGTATTGTTTGAGAATTTGCGGAAAAAATACATTTTATAGATTATATTATAATTGTTGATTTTGATGAAATTGTTGTAACAATTCAAATAAAATATTAATGTGCAAAAACACTTTTGATCATCTAAATCTCAATTGTGTCATATTTAAGACGCCGTTATACTCTTTAAATCGAATTAGAATTGAACTTTTCCGTTGCCCAATGCGGACAATAATTCACGTGAGATCCATTTTCTTGAGCTATGCCATTACGTCCCTGCTTTGTAAATAGCCATTAGGAAAAAGACTCTGACAACCAAGTGACACATTTTAAATCCAGATTCCAGCGCAGCGAGACGAAGGATTTAATAATTTTATGCAAATCTTGCATCTTCGGAACGAGAGACCATCATGAAAGTTTTTGCGATGCACACAGAAAGTCGTCGCGCAAATGCACAAACAGCAATTAAACTAATATAAACCGGGACTGGTTTAATTTAAAAGACTTCTCTGTAAACATTTGTATTTGCTTTATTCGTGTTTTCGCTCAGGCAAGCTCTTGTAAAACCATAAAAACAGCTTTTGAGGTCGTGGAAAGTTTTAGTTTGCATTTATTATTAATATCGTAAACAGGGTGTATCGGTTGAAAGGACTCGTTCCCATCAATGACCTAACGAAATCGAATTCTTCACCGAAATCTTAATCGAATTATACCACACAGATAACCGGATGGGCTGTTGCCGATTTAATTTACATTTATTTCATGCAATTTTGTGATACAAATTGATCGACTGTGTCTCTTCTCAATAACCATATTTTTTACCATTGCATGAATACCGAGCCAAATACGTATAAGATTGATATCACCAAATAGGATGCACGGAGACAAACGAACTTGTTTATTACTGTAAAATATTGTGATAATTAGGTTTGTTTATTGCTGTAATATATTGTGATAAATAGACTTGACTATTACTGCAATATATTGTGATACTTGTCTACTACTGTAAAATATTGTGATAAATAGACTTAAAAAAAAAAATATTATGATAAGACTTATTCATTACTGTAATATATTGTGATAGACTTTTTTATTACTGTAATATATTGTGAAAAATAGACTAGGTTATTACTATAAAATAGTGCGACAAATAAAGATTGACAGTTCCTCTATACAACAATTAACTTTTTTGCTAAGCTTGCAGAAATACGAGATATCAGAATATTTTAATATTGATAAAACAGGCTTAACGACGACAGATATACTTGTTTATTTCTACAAATATTGTGATAAAAAGATTTGTTTATTAGTTATTACTGTAAAATATTGTGATAAATGGACTTGTTTATTGCTGTAAAAGATAAAAAGACTTGTTTGCTACTGTAAAATATTGTGATAAAATAGGATTGCCATTGCCTCTCCTCAACAGTTATATTTTTTGCTAAGCTTGCAGAAGTACGAGATATCAGTATATTTTAATATCACCAAACAATAAACGACGACAAATAGAACTGTTTATTTCTAAAAAATATTGTGATAAAAGACTTGTTTATATCTGTAAAATATTGTGATAAAATGACTTGTTTATTACTGTAATATATTGTGATAAATATACTCGTTTGTTACTGTAATTTATTGTGATAAACTTGTTTATTACCCTAATATATTGTGATAAAAGACTTGTTCATTGCTGTAATATATTGTGATAGACTTGTCTATTACTGTGAAATATTGTGATAAAAAAAGATAGATAACAGGATATTTTAATAACGCCAAACAGGACGACGACAAATAGACTTAATATTTTTACGATATATTGTGATCAAACGGCTTGCTTATTGCTGTAAAATATTGTGATAAAGAGACTTGTTTATTACTGTAATATATTGTGATAAAAAGACTTCTTTATTACTATAATATATTATAATAAAATATGCTTGTTTATTACTGTAATATATCGTGGTAAAAAGACTACCTACTTTATTATTACTGCAATATTTTGTGATAAATAGACTTGTTTATTTCTACAAAATATTGTAACAAAAAGACTTGTTTGCTACTATAAAATGTTGTGATTAATAGACTTGTTTGTTACTATAAAATGTTGTGATAAATAGACTTGTTTATTACTGTAAAATATTGTGATAGATTGGCTTGTTTATTTCCGTAATATATTGTGATAAAATGATTTCCTTATTACTGTAATATATTGTGATAAATGACTTGTTTATTACTGTAATATATTGTGATAAAAATACTTTCTTATCACTGTAATATATTGCTTGTTTATTACTGTAAAATATATTGTTTTAGACTTGTTTGTTACTGTAATATATTGTGATAAAGAGACTTCTTTATTACTGCAATACATTGTGATAAATAGACTCATTTATTACTGTAATATATTGTGATAAATAGACTCGTTTATAACTGTAACACATATATTGTGATTTGACAGTGCCTCTCCACAACAATGATCTATTTGTTAAGGTTGCAGAAATGCAAGATATATTTTAATATCGCCGAATAGCATGAACAACGACAAACATACTTATTTATTTTTACGATATATTGTGATAAAAAGACTTGTTCACTTATTATTGTAAAATATTGTGATAAAAAAAGATTGACTCTGCCTCTCCCTAACAATTATATTTTGCTGGGCTTGCAGAAATACTAGATATCAATAAATTTTAATATCGCCAAACAGGATGCACGACACGACAAACAGACTTGGTTTATTTACAAAATATTGTTACAGAAGACTTATTTTTACTGTAAAATATTGATAAAGAGACTTGCCCATTACCGTGATAAAGAGACTTGTTCATTGTATTGTGATTAAAGATTTGTTTATTACTGTAATATATTGTGACAATAGACTTCTTTATTACTGTGATATTGTGATAAATATACTCGTTTATTACCCTAATATATTATATTGTGATAAAAAGGTTTGTTCATTACTGTAATATATTGTGATAGAAGGACTTGTTTTTACTGTAAAATATTGTGATAAAGAGACTTGTTCATTACCGTAATGTATTGTGATGAAGAGACTTGTTCATTACCGTAATATATTGCGATAAAAAGACTTTTTTATTACTGTGATATTGTGATAAATATACTTGTTTACTACTTTAATATATTGTGATAGACTTGTTCATTACCCTATTATATTGTGATAAAAATGTTTGTTCATTACTGTAATAATATATTGTGATAGAAAGTCGTGTCTATTACTGGTAAATATTGTGATAAAAAAAATAGATATCATGATATTTTAATATCGCTAAATAGAATGAACGACGACAAACACTTATTTATTACTGTAATATATTGTGGGAAAAGGCTTCGTTCATTACTGTAATATAATGTGATAAATAGAATCGTTTATTACTGTAATAATTTGTGATAGACTTGTCTATTACTGTGAAATATTGTGATAAAAAAAGTTTGACAGTGTCTCTCTCCAACAATTACATTTGTTAAGGTCGCCGAAATGCGATATATCGCCAAATGAGATGAACGCCGACATACAGACTTGTTTATTTCTACAAATTTTGCGATCAAAGGACCTTTTTATTACTGTAATATATTGTGATAAGGAGATTTGTATATTACTGTAATATATCGTGATAAAGAGACTTGTACTGTAATATATTGCAATAAAAAGACTTCCTTATTACTGTAATATATTGTGATAAATGACTTGTTTATTACTGTAATATATTGTGATAAAAATACTTCTTTATCACTGTAATATATTGCTTGTTTATTACTGTAATATATCGTGATAAAAACTACTTTATTACTACTGCAATATATTATGATAAATAGACTTGTTTATTTCTAAAAAATATTGTGACATAAGACTTGTTTGTTACTATAAAATGTTGTGATAAATAAACTTGTTGATTACTGTAAAATATTGTGATAATAGGCTTGTTTAATACTGCAATATATTGTGATGAAAATACGTCTTTATTACTGATATTGATTGTTTATTACTGTGATGTATCGTTTTAAAGAGGCTTATGTATTACTGTCATATATCGTGGTGAAAGACTAGGTACTTTATTATTACTGCAAAATTTTATGATAAATAGACTTGTTTATTTCTATAAAATATTGTGACAAAAAAACTTGTTTGTTACTATAAAATGTTGTGATAAATAAACTTGTTTATTACTGTAAAATATTGTGGAAAATAGGCTTGTTTGTTACTACAATATATTGTGATAAAAAGACTTCCTTATTATTGTAATATATTGTGATAAAAAGAGTTCCTTATTACTGTAATATATTGTGATAAAAATGCTTCTTTATCACTGTAATATATTGCTTGTTTATTACTGTGATATATCGTAATAAAAAGGCTTACGTATTACTGTAATATTTCGTGGTGAAAGACTACTTCATTATTACTGCAATATATTATGATATATAGACTTGTTTATTTCTACAAAATATTGTGATAAATAGGCTTGTTTATTACTGTAATATATTGTGATAAAAAGAGTTCTTTATTACTGTAATATATTGTGATAAATATACTCATTTATTACTGTAATATATTGTGATAAATGACTTGTTTTTTTACTGTAAAATATTGTGATAAAGTGACTTGTTTATTACTGTAAAATATTGCGATAAATAGACTTGTTTATTACTGTAAAATGTTGTGGTAAAAGGACTTGTGTGTTACTCTAAAAAAATTACTTACATACGTCATAAGATATTATGTAAAATTTGTTAAAAAATAATTGACTGCTTCCAAAGAGCGACTTCGGTCAACCATTTTGCGATCGTACCGGTATTTAAATATTGTATCTTGTCCTGTACAGTTTAATGCGAATTGTGTGTTTCGTATAGTTTCATAACAAATAAATATCGTTGTGTATACACCCCAGAAATAGTGCTAATAACCGCAAGTTACGTAGAAGTTGTATGTTAAACAACTTCTAAGAAGTCAATAACCCGATGTCGACAGCCTTTACTATCTCGTAGAACACGCGGAGTACCCGCGGTTCTGTGCGATTTGTAATGATAGTAATAATGACTAGCCGAGAAAAATAAAGGTTGTTCTACGAGAGGTGTGCTGTTGTAATTATAAATACATCGGATTCTTTTACTTAGTGAAAGTAGAACGTACGACTGCCTGCGTCCTTCAAACGCTTGATGACGCGACGTAGGTTCACAGATCTTGATTTTTCTTAGCAAAACTAAAGCATAATATATCTTGCACAATGCTTAACTAGACAGTTTTGCAGTTTTAAATTGATATAAATTATGTGTTTTCGTTGCAGTCGGTTTAAGACTCGCTTTTCTGCCCTCGAAAAAAACCGTTTGGATTATGGCGGTCGTATTGGAAAATATCCGCCATTTTCTACGATTACCAGTTCTTAAATTTTTTTTACTAATAAACTGACCAATAATTGCTTTTCTGACGTGCTCGAATTTGTGCGTGTGCACGTTGCCTTCCGCACAAATTCTCTCTGTAGGTATAGAGATGGTGTTTGCTTTCTGTAAAAAATATATATTTCTTTTGTTCCACTTCATGTGTATCCGAATGTTTTCCACATTTCTTGTTACTTTTTTCACGGAAATACTTTCTCGACGATATAAACCTCGAACATAAGAAATATAATCAATTTGTTTTTAAAGGACAGGTCATTAAGGGGAAGTAAGCTCATTAATTTTGCTCCTTTCCAACTTGGAATGCTGTGTCAAAAATAGCACCAACTTTGCGAAACAAATTTGTAACTTTGTCGAACAACATATTGAATGATTGTAGTTCGGCTTCGTGTGAGACTTGTACGCAGGGAAACATAAATCATATACTTTATAATTTTGTTTTAATTGGAATTACTGACTGTTTAAATAACTTGAAATAAAATCTGCAGAATATAGGTAGGCGCTGAAAATGAGTTTTGAAATTAGAATTTTGATGGACTGAAACGATTTTAAAACATAAGAGGGAAAAGGGCATTATACTATTCGCTAGTGCAGTAAAGGAAAGAATTATTTTAATGCCAAAGTTGTCCAGTCCACACAACTGCAGTAACAATAGATCTAAGCAATAAATATCCCATTTGGATTGGACATTATGACCAGTGAGACGTCCAGATTTATTCTCTTTAGATTTTTATGTTTGGGCTACCCTTAGGAACAACCGAGGGAACAACAAACGTACTTTTTACTATTTAATGTCGCTGTATAGAGGTACATAAAAGATAGTAAACTGTAATATGACACCCTCAGGAGACTTTTACTTTGCAAGGAATTAATAATTCATTGCTCAATTTTCGCACGTTTAGCTCGTAAAGAGAAATACTAATTAGTTACATTTAACGCTAGTCCGAAACTCCATCTGAGCACTTTACATTATGTCTACGTCTAGCGGAAGATGTTCGTATAAATTATGATTATTGATTTATTATTAACATATTTGTGCAGCAGCAAGCTTCTCATAATTATCGGTTTTGGATTGTAACTTGTATTGATGTGTGGAAGTAATATCCATTATACTGGTGTTCTAATCCAGAAAAAGCGTATTACAGTCTAATGAACACCATTAGTATTACGTTACATAATGATTCAACCATACGTACGATCTAGAATTAAAACAATTAGGAGTTATTTTATTTAGTTTATCCTTTGGGAGAAATATTTAAACCCGTTCGTTGACCATTTTCCATACACAATGTATGTGAAAATATACAGGATGCTTTCAATAGTGGGATTCTCCTCCTGTCATTGGATTATTACAAAAAGGTACGTAACCGTTATCTTTAGTATTTTTGGCTAAATTAATTCCTGTTATTTGATCCAGAATTTTGAATTCCAGTAAAATCGATTTCAAAATCCGGCTGGTTAAGTCGCTTTCACGCTTCTTGACCATCCTTTGTACTCAGGAACTTAGTTCTAATTTGAATTTCAGAATTTATTCCAGTCAAAAGAAGAAAGTTGTAGCGATATTCCATCGGTCGCGTTTTGACCATCAATTTTGAGACACGACGAAAAATTAATTTAAATTTGTTCCATAATTTCCAAATTCATTCGAGTCAAATAAGAAAGCTATCTTGAAATCCAGTTGATTTAACCACCTTCACATATCTTGATCATTACTTTGAAATTCGGCAGAAAATTACTTCTAATTTGTTCCAGAGTTTCAGAATAATAATATATTCTGGTCGGGGAAGCAAGTAGCGAAATCCGGTTGGTCAAACCATCTTCACGCTTCTTAACTATGGTCGATTTAAATTCAATTTGTAACTCTGAGGAAAATTAGCTCTCATTCTGTTCTAATTTGTTCCACTTTGAGTTTCAGAGTAGGGAAATTCTACTGGTCAAGCTACCTTCTCACTGGTTAATCATGGCACCAATAGATTTGAAACTCATACGAATATCAGTTCGAAATTTGTCCCAGAGTTACAGAGTATAACTTGGTCAAATAAGAACCTTATAGCGAAAACCATTTGCTCAAACCATCTTCACATTTCTTGGCCACCGATCGATTTGAAACTCGAAGGAAAATCAATTCTGAGTTTGTTCGAGAGTTTATCAAATAAAAAAGTTGTAGCGACATATTGTTGGGCAAGATATTGTGGTATGCTTCTTGACCATCTATTGGGAATTCTTTGCTCTAATTTATTTCAGAGTTTCAAAGTAACGAAATTCTATTGGTCAAGCGACCTTCTCACTTCTTAATCATGGCAACGAATTGATTTGAAACTCAGGGGAAAATTTGTTCCAGAGTTACAGAATATATCTTGGTCAACTAAGAAAATTATGGCGAAACCATTTGGTCAAATCATCTTCACATTTCTTGAGCATGGCAACCGATCGATTTGAAACTCTGAGGAAAATCAGTTTATTCGAAAGTTTCAGGTTATATTCCGATCAAATAAGAAAGTTGTAGCGAAATATGGTTAGGCACGATATTCAAATGCTTCTTGACCATCGATTTCAAATTCGGAATTCTGAATTTGTTTTAATTTATTCCAGAGTTTATGAATAGAGAAATCCTGTTGGTCAAACTGCCTCCTCACTGGTTAATCATGGCACCCATCGATTTGAAACTCATGGGACAATCAGTTCTAAATTTATCCCAGAGTTACAGAGTATATCTTAATAAGAATAAGAAATTTATAATGATAACCATTTGGTCAATCCATCTTCACATTTCTTGGCAAGCGATCGATTTGAAACTCGATTTGTGCGAATATATTTCGATCAAATAAGATAGTTGTAGCTAAATAATGGTTGAGCAAGTTATTGACATGTCTTGACCATCGATTGAAATTCGGAATTCTAAGTTTGTTCTTATTCATTCCAGAGTTTCAAATTAGCAAATTCTTGTTAATAGGGCTACCTTCTCGCTTGTTAATCATGGTAACCAATTTATTTGAAACTCAGGGGAATAGTTCCCAATTTGTTCCAGAGTTACATAATATATCTTGGTCAAATAAGAAAATTATAGCGAAAACCATTTGGTCAATTTTCACGTCTCTTGACCGAGGCAACCGATCGATTTGAACTCGGAGGAAAATCAATTCTCAGTTTGTTCGAGAGTTTCAGAATATGTATAGTCCAATCAAATAAGAAACTTCTAGAGATGTATTGTGGCATGCTTCTTGTTAATCGATTCAGGATTCTTTGTTCTAATTTATTCCAGAGTTTCAGAAAAGAGAAATTCTGTTGGTCAAGCTATCTTGTCACTTCTTAATCATGGCAACCAGTCAATTAGTTCCCAATTTGTTCCAGAGTTACAGAATATATCTTCTTGGTCAAATGGGAAAATTATAGCGAAAAAAATTTGAAATTTGTATGAAAGTTTCAGAATACCTACATTCCGATCAAATAAGAAAATTATAGCGAAATATGGTTGGGTAAGATATTGACATGCTTCTTGACCATCGATTTGGAATTCGGAATGCTGAGTTTGTTTTAATTTATTCCACAGTTTCCGAATAGCGGAATCCTGTTGGCCAAGCTACCTTCTTACTGGATACTCATGGCGTCAATCGGTTTGGAAATCAGAAAAATCCGTTATAAATTTGTCCCAGAGTTACAAAATATGTCTTGGTCAAAATATGGTTGGGCAAATTATTGACATGGGTATTGACCATTGATTTGAAATTCGGAATTCTAAGTTCGTTCTAATTTATTCCAGAGTATCAGAATGGAGAAATCCTGTTGGGCAAGCTACCTTCTCACTTCTTAATCATGGCAAAAAATTAATTTGAAACTCGGGGGAAAATTAGTTCCAGAGTTACAAAATATAAGTTGGCCAAGTAAGAAAAATATACTTAGGCCCGATCTTTTCATCTTCCCATTAACTTGATCCGGCAGTTAAAGTTGTTGATTGTTGTAACAATTGTATCCTAGGTAAATAACTGCCGGATAAAGTTAATTGGAGGTGAAAAAACAGGCCCTTAGTCAATTTTCAAGGCAAGTTATTGGCATACTTCTTGACCATTGATTTGAAATTCTGAATTTTGAGTTTGTTCTAATTTATTCCAGAGTTTCAGAATAGCAAAATTCGGTCGGTTAACGTACTTTCTGGCTTCTGAAATGACAATCGATTTTAAACTTTGAAAAATTAGCTATCAATTTGTACTAAAGTTTCAGTGGCTAAATTCGGTTGGTCAAGCTACTTTCCCCTTTTTTTAGTCATGGCAAATTAATTTTAAACTCGGAGGAAAATTAAATTTCAGTTTTTCTAATTTGTTCCAGAGTTTTCACAATGGAGAAATTCAATTGATCAAGGCTACCTTCTCGTTTCTTAATCATGGCAAGCAATCGATTTGAAACTCGGAGGAAAATCAGTTCTCAGTTTATTCGAGAATATGTTCCAATAAAATAGGAAAGTTGTAGCGAATTTTGGAAGGTGGAGCCTTCATGTTTTTTAATTATGATAACCGATCGATTTGAAACTCACGAAACTATAGAAGATATTCCAGTCAAGCGAGATAATTGTAACGAAATTCAATTGGTCACACTTCTTAACCTTTACATCAAAAATATGTTTTTTATTTAAAGAGAGCCACTGCCCACTCATTTATTATTTTACACCATTCATCGTTACCTGGAGTCTGATTTCTTATCCAATTTGTAAGAATGTTCGGAGGAGGGACTTTGGTTGGGAAGTGAAAATATCAAATTTTGCGTATATGGTGTTCAAGTTTTCCGTTGAGATTTCTCTTCCCTGCCGAACGATGTGTTTTCTCACTTAACGAACAAGAGAATATGAATCTAATACAGAACCGTACTCTGCATTATTTTAATTATTTTCCATAGTTTTCCACTTTTATTGCAGTTTTAAGATTTCTCAGTCTGAAACAATTACCGGTTAGAAATAAATTGCACTTTCGACAATACGTTGTATAAAGCGTGAACTATGTAGTTAATATCAATCGATTAATATTGCCAAAAATATAAGATAAAAACCGCGTTAAAATCAGTTTAAAAAATATAGCGTTAAAAATGGTGTAAAAATTCACGTAAACAACATCTTATGAATTGAATTCGCAGTTCAAAGACCCGCATCGAAAAATGCGTCGATCCAAGAAACCGTTACCTAGCCGAATTAATTTTCGCTGTTTCAGTCAACCGCAATACCCATATTTAAGTCGGCGTAATGAGATGACATCCTAAAAAACAGTGTCGGGAGGTAATTAAAGGTTCATAAATGTGCATTGTCAGCATCCGTACAACATTGTGCTGCTAAACGCACCGTGAACACACACAGCACGAAAGTGTACATTTTAAACAATCGCGATATATATATCACACCCGAAAAGTTGAATAACATGACAGCGTTTAATAAAGATCCTCAGATTATGTGTGCCCAAAGAGGTGGACACTTTGAACAATAGGTTTTTGTTCTTTTATTTCCATTGTTTCCCTCGGTATGGAGCTACAAACTGCTTAACATGTCTTACCAGAAAATATGTTGACAACAGCGATGGGGTATTCGTTATGTTCGAAGACACACACACACAGTTAAATATCCGTTCGTAGTTGGTTGTTTTAAAAGAGAATTTACTCTGTAGGCGAGGAATATAAAGTTGGTCGGTTTTGTAAAAATCTGCATTTTGTATGAATGGTATTGATAGAATTATATGCTGTTTACTCAAAATATTGATAACAAATTAACGTTAATTCATAAAATTTTAATCCGTTGTCCTCGTACATTGTCTTTTGTTTTATGTGTGTTTTTAATATAATAAATAAATTCAATTACATGTATTTCTACATAAAATTTATTAATTTTTAAAAAATTGGACAAATTTTTCATTAATGCTAATTTTGACAAACCTTTGGTATTTATAGAAATTCTTGTAGCCTGATGATGTGATGTAATATATTGATCACGAAACCGGTTGCAATAAAAAAGAATTTTGTGGGAACAAGACCTTTGTGTTTTTCTTCTTCAGTAAGAAAATTAAAATTATTTTATTTTACTTTTACTGAACAAAAAATCCAATAATGTTATCAATTTAACTGCCAAGAACCAGAAAATGTATAATAATAATTTTCAGAGAATGATAGTGATGTGCCTCGTAAATCCTCAAATCAAGTTTACTCCGACTAATGCCATTACGAGTGTTTATCTCCCAAGGCAATTTGTTTATCGATATGACGTTTTAATTACCACCTATCTACTTTCTGTGAGTATTATCATAATGAGCTATGACTGCCGATCAAGGAGGAACACATTTACGATTATTTACAGTGATTTAGTAACAACTCGGGCCATAAAAAGGCGCACCCCTTCTTTTATGTCTCTAACAGCAGCATATGCAGTTGCTTCAGTGCAAGCATTGTTTGTAATATATTAAACGGTAAAACAAGTGTTGGCGCTATAGGATGTTTCTTAAAGTGAGAAATAAAAGACGGTTTAATTATCTAAACAAAAATGGTCTTATACCTCATTTAAACAAGTCGCCTCACTAGTAACGTTGCTTTTAGACTGAGCCAGTATCCCAGATGTTGCTTTAGGTTTAAATCAGTTAAATACGTTGTCGCTTGTGGTATTCCACAAGGGTCTGCCTTCGGGCCATTGTTTCTATTATGATTTTCAATGATGTTGGGCTTAATCTAGATGAAGTTAATTACTTAATGTATTAGACATAAAATTGGGGATTGGATTGGTTTTAAACCATGCAATAAAAGGAGCCCTAGTGCGAGGAGTTAGGCCGAGTGAGAAATGTACAGGGTAGTTTATTTATATATATTTTGACACCTACCTATAGCTTTTATTTTTAGAGATATAAAAAAAGTGCAAAAAAAATAAAAACTGTAGATTTTAGTATGATCTATCTATTGGTGAAGAAAAGTAAAACAAAATGGCGTCAGAAAGTAGAGAAAAAGACTTTTTTTTTAATGGAAAGCCCTGTACATTTTTGCATGTTTTGAAAGGTCTTTTTTCTCTGGTTCCCAAAATATATAATGTTGTCATTTGTTCTATCCGAAAATATTATGCAAAACATTACCGCATGGAACATAGGTTGCCATGAAAAAAAAAATGACAAAATATTTCTAATAATTACTGACAGTTTGTTTTCTGATGTTCCTTTGTTTTATTTCTTATTTACAAAATATATTTCACATTAAAATCTACAACTTATGTTTTTTCACTTTTCTCATACTTCTGTAAATAAATTCAATAGGTGGGTGTCAAAATTGATGCATAATAAATAAAATTATGTTTTCCCACATCTGAATAATCCATTTAAGTATTTGAAATTTTGCATAAAAATCTGTGGATAAACTGTCAGAAATTATCAGAAATGTTTTGTTAATTGTTTTTCATGGCAACTTATATTCTACGCGAACTGTTTTACACATAGAGGTATTTTAAAAACAACCCGAGCAAATGCCGACATGTTACATATTTTTGGAATTAGCTAAAAATGATCTTTCAGATTATGCAATAATATACAGTGTGTTTCATTTAAGAAAGCATAAGTTGTGTCTTCTCTAATTTTCGATGCTATTTTATTTTATATTTTTTCGACAAAAGACATTTAACACCAAAATCTACAACTTTTATCTCTACACTTTTTTAGTTCGGTTTGCTAAATTTTAAAATAGGACCTTTCTACTTCATGTCCACTTTTCTATTATAACTGGATTTCTATGCGTGGAAGGGGCAATGGGCTTATAAATAATATCGTCTCATCAGTGCTTTTTAATTGTTTGTCTTTTCTCTTGCAAATCATACATTTCTTCTCTGAAAAAATTTAGGGTTTTTGGGACTCGTCCATGTTAGTTTTCAGAGCAAAATGAACACTTTTTTCAAATCAGTCTGATTCCTAATATTTAAGCAATTGGAATATTTTTTTTTTGGAATCTTCGTTTTCTAATTGCCTATCGATCGGTCGAGGTAGATTTTCGGTTTTTGTCCCTGATTTTTCAAAAATGCTCAAAGATGTTTGAAATTTCATCAAAATTTTTTAAGTTAGTGGTGAAAATCGAAAATCTAGGCGACAGATTGATAGGCAATCAAAAAACGAGGATTTCAAAAAAAATTCTGATTTTTTTTTTCAAATCAGTCTGCAGGTCTTAATACCTTAGCAATCAGAAAGTTTCTTTTTGGAATCTTCGCTTTTTAATTGCCTGTCGATCTGTCGCGGTAGATTTTCGATTTCTGTCCTTAATTTTTCAAAAATTTTCAAAGAAATTTGAAATTTCTCCAAATTTTTTGGAAGTCTGGCAAAAATCGAAAATCTAGCCGGCAGATTGATAGGCAATTAAAAAACAAAGATTTCAAAAAAAATTACTTAAGAAACACGGTTTGGTCTGTAAAGTGATATTTACACAGAAAAAAACGTTTTCTGATGAAAATCCAAACTTTTGAAATTTTGAAAAATTAACAGCAAAAATAAAAAAATCTACTTCGACAGATCGATAGGCAATTAAAGAACTATGATTAAAGAAAGAGAACTTTGCATAAGTACCTATTAAGACTTGCAGAATGATTTGATAAAAAAAAAGTCATCTTGGGGTCGTCCTTTAAAAATTGTCGTATATCGACTCCACTCCTATCATAGGCCTGCAGAAATAGAAAAAACGGTGTAACTAATTCGTTTCAGATAGCCGTAGGTAAAAACAGGTGTATTTAGTTATAAGGAATATACCTCTGCGATTCCTCCCAAATCAAATAAACAGAACATTGTTTATAAGTCACTTTTATGTGAAAAAATCATGAAATTTGGAGTTTTTTAAAAATTGCAGTAAGACTGCAGTAGATAAATTTTTTTGAATGTTTCTGTTTACTAGGTAATTCCAAACCGGTTAATTTAAGCCCCGGTTGATTTCATTTCATTGATTATTTATTTAAATAATTGCCGAGAACCATCGAAATTTTCGAAAATTTCAAGCATTTTTTGCTCTGAAAGGAACAACGCTAGACTCTTGAAACTTTGGTGGAATATGTGTCTCATTACCCTCAACTTACAAAAAAAAATTTCGTTTTAAAATGTTTATTAGTTTTCGAGAAATTCTATTTGTTTATTAAAAACATCCCAAATGTTTAATGAAAAATTGACCTATTAACGTTATCAAAAATAATTCAACCATAGCTCATTTTTTTCGTCAAGACGTCAATTTTACGAATCTGTTATGGGTGTATCGATTTTCAATAATTTTGACCGTCAAAATGGCGTTAACAACATTGCTACTTTTCGGAGCAGCGTTTTTTGCAAATAACTATACAACAAATGAACGTATCTGCACAAATCTTTCATATTTGAGTTGCTGGTATTTTTCTACAAATTTATTAAAAAAAATTGTTGGTCTGGGACATGTAGGAGCCGAGATAATTTTTTAAATTGTTTAATGCGCCTCACGTTTATTTATTAATATTTATGGCCAAAATTGAAACTGGTTGTTAATAAGATCTTGAATTTTGTGAATTCATCAAGTCCTATTGAAAACGGGCCCTTTTTGAGGTGAAAATATAATTTTTAATAATTAGTGATTTTAGAGCGTCTTCAATTTGTTTGGCTCAAGGGACAGGCGAATTTTTGGTCAAACGAGTTTCAAATTGGGGTAGCGAGAAAAATTCGTCATATCTCCGTTATTTTCCGGCCAATTTCGACGTTTTTTTTTTAATTTGGGGTAGCTCACGAAAATAATAACAATGGGCACATTTGCAATATTCAAATAATAAACAAGTAATTGTTATAAACAATTTTTTTTTTTTAAATTTTTCCTTTTTTGGGCTTATGCAACTTGTTATGTGCTAATGTATTAAATATAAATTTATAAAGATTATATAATGGTAACAATGTAAGCACAAACTATTTCTCCTAAACGTTTGGCGCATTAAACAATTATAATTAAATTTCTCGGCTCCTACATGTCCCAGACCAACAATTTTTTTTTATAAATTTGTAGAAAAATACCAGCAACTCAAATATGAAAGATTTGTGCAGATACGTTCATTTGTTGTATAGTTATTTGCAAAAGACGCTGCTCCGAAAAGTAGCAATGTTGTTAACGCCATTTTGACGGTCAAAATTATTGAAAATCGATACACCCATAACAGATTCGTAAAATTGACGTCTTGACGAAAAAAATGAGCTGTGGTTGAATTATTTTTGATAACGTTAATAGGTCAATTTTTCATTAAACATTTGGGACGTTTTTAATAAACAAATAGAATTTCTCGAAAACTAATAAACATTTTAAAACGAAATTTTTTTTGTAAGTTGAGGGTAATGAGACACATATTCCACCAAAGTTTCAAAAGTCTAGCGTTGTTCCTTTCAGAGTAAAAAATGCTTGAAATTTTCGAAAATTTCGATGGTTTTCGGCAATTATTTAAATAAACAATCAATGAAATTAAATCAACCGGGGCCTAAATTAACCGGTTTGGAATTACCTAGTAAACAGAAATATTCAAAAAAATTTATCTACTGTAGTCTTACTGCAATTTTTAAAAAACTCCAAATTTCATGATTTTTTCACATAAAAGTGACTTATAAACAATGTTCTGTTTATTTGATTTGGGAGGAATCGCAGAGGTATATTCCTTATAACTAAATACACCTGTTTTTACCTACGGTTATCTGAAACGAATTAGTTACAGATTCCCGTTCACATCGTCTAATTCTACAGGCCTATCAGTAGACGGAAATCAACTAAACATGTTGCGTCTTTGTCCGTATTTAGACGGATGAATATAAATGAACGTGTCATGTTTGCTACTATATGGAATAACATTGAACTTCCTTGTCAGATACATCACATCAACACATCAATAATTTATTAGATTTGAGTTTCTTGAAATTTTATTTGGTAAAATCCATAGATTTTATCATTCAAAGGCATGCCACAGAATACAATTAAAATTTTACTTCATTTATGAAAATCACGTACATAGTGGCCCTAGAATTGACCCCTGGGACACAACTGTAATTTCTACAAGTAAAAACGAGTCGTTTTGATTCTGAATAACACAAAAGCACTTCCTAATTGAAGTACTGTAGCTCATTAACCACCATTAGTGTACATACATGGCAACCAATTTATAATAACCTTAGGCGAACATAATGCATGAATGGCTGGAATGTTGGTCTCAATTCACGTACGGATTTAATTAGGTCTTTTTAGAAATATAAGGCCAACTCCATCATTAATTAAACTTTTTAATAATTTTATTTACAAAAGGTCAGTGCAATCAAACGCTGGTGTGGTTGAATTTAATTGAATCTATTGCCAATTGAGTGATTTTTTTTCTCCAGAAATCCATAATAGTAGGGCGACGACTTATCATATCTGCCTCTGCTTATATAAATCATAATTGTTGCGCCGAAATATCCTATAAAAATGTATGAGTTTCCGAATATTGGTAGCTTAAAGCACATGCCACGAATGCTTTAATAACAAGTAATAATACGAACATAAAAGACATTAGTGAGTGTCATTTGTCAAACTGATACGATCATGTTGCTATTAGGTGAACAACATAGTTATTTTTCCCTATTTAGTTTCTCATTATTTTCAATAATTTGTATTCTCTAGATAATCATGCTTATCTGACAAAGGCTTTTTAACATAGATATAAATTAAAAAAGCTACGAAGTATGATACAGAAATCTATAACCAACAAGAAGTCAATAATTTTTTAACCTCACAAAATTGAAGTTAACATGTGAAAAGTGTTTTCCTTGACGGTTTGGCTCCCATGGATTTTTTTATAAAAATCGAAAAAAACTATATTTCGTTATATTTAATAACTGGCACCATAGTCGACCGCATCTCTTGGCGGCTCCCAGTAAAAGTTGGAAATCTCGGGGGCTTTTTCTTACGTAGTAATTATTTTTCTGTTTTTAAGATTAAAATATTAAACTTTTAACTTGAAGCCTGATCTCGCACCATATTCAACCGCACTCTTTGCCCGCCTCCAGTAAAAATGCCAAATTTGAGGACTTTTCCTTATCAGAAAAACCTTAACGCACTAAATCCCTTATATTAAATAAAATAAACAAATACACTTCTCTACGTTTGTTAAATATTTCCCAAAAAAACTAATTCATGCTTTTAATGCATTATTGGTCATTATGACCCTCAGCGTACCCAAGGGCGGTAATTATTTGTTCGTCTTAGAAATAAAAACAATTTTTATGACTGAAATTGGTAATTTTGTAGTTATTTGCTCGCAGTGGCTGTCAGCATAATTTACCTACTCAAATACTACGTTGATAAAATAAAATAATTGGTTACATGCCGTTATCGCCATTGGAAACGTGAAATAAAGCCTGTATATATTCATATGTATTTTTATCTACAAGAGAAAACATTCGAGAATTCATTTATGGATTAACAGATAAAAACAAAAACTTTGATTACCCCATTCGAGGAAATATGCTTACAATGCCAGCATATACAACAAGAATGGATATATCTATCGAGATAAAATCCTTATCTTGATCAGTCGCTCGACTAAATATAGAAAAATAAAAACACAAATTCTTCTAGAGATATGGAAAAATTATGATAAGTATCAAAAGTATTTAATAACAAATACTAGTCAAGTCCCTTCTATTCACCTAGAGGGCACGTTACTTTTCAAAAAATCTAAAAAAGTACGTTCCAGTGTTAGTAGTAGCAAGTAGTAGTAGTAGTAGTAGTAGTAGTAGTGAACGATGTGAACGGGAATCTGTAACTAATTCGTTTCAGATAGCCGTAGGTAAAAACAGGTGTATTTAGTTATAAGGAATATACCTCTGCGATACCTCCCAAATCAAATAAACAGAACATTGTTTAAAAGTCACTTTTATGTGAAAAAATCATGAAATTTGGAGTTTTTTAAAAATTACAGTAAGACTGCAGTAGATTAATTTTTTTGAATGTTTCTGTTTACTAGGTATTCCAAACCGGTTAATTTAAGCCCCGGTTGATTTCATTTCATTGATTATTTATTTAAATAATTGCCGAAAACCATCGAAATTTTCGAAAATTTCAAGCATTTTTTACTCTGAAAGGAAAAATGCTAGACTCTCGAAACTTTGATGGAATATGTGTCTCATTACCCTCAACTTACAAAAAAATTTCGTTTCAAAATGTTTATTAGTTTTCGAGAAATTCTATTTGTTTATTAAAAACGTCCCAAATGTTTAATGAAAAATTGACCTATTAACGTTATCAAAAATAATTCAACCACAACTCATTTTTTTCGTCAAGACGTCAATTTTACGAATCTGTTATGGGCGTATCGATTTTCAATAATTTTGACCGTCAAAATTGCGTTAACAACATTGCTACTTTTCGGAGCAGCGTTTTTTGCAAATAACTTTACAACAAATGAACGTATCTGCACAAATCTTTCATATTTGAGTTGCTGGTATTTTTCTACAAATTTATAAAAAAAAATTGTTGCTCTGGGACATGTAGGAGCCGAGATAATTTTTTAAATTGTTTAATGCGCCAAACGTTTATTTATTAATATTTATGGCCAAAATTGAAACTGGTTGTTAATAAGATTTTGAATTTTGTGAATTCATCAAGTCCTATTAAAAACGGGCCCTTTTTGAGGTCAAAATATAATTTTTAATAATTAGTGATTTTAGAGCGTCTTCAATTTGTTTGGCTCAAGGGACAGGTGAATTTTTGATCAAACGAATTTCAAATTGGGGTAGCGAGAAAAATTCGTCATATCTCGTTATTTTCCGGCCAATTTAGACGTTTTTTTTTTAAATTTGGGGTAGCTCACGAAAATAATAACAATGGGCACATTTGCAATATCCAAATAATAAACAAATAATTGTTATAAACAATTTTTTATTTTTTTTTTAAATTTTTTCTTTTTTGGGCTTATGCAACTTATAATGTGCTAATGTATTAAATATAAATTTATAAAGATTATATAATGGTAACAATGTATGCACAAACTATTTCTCCATCAAACAATATACGATGTTACAGCATTGTTACCATTATATAATCTTTATAAATATATATTTAATACATTAGCACATTATAAGTTGCATAAGCCCAAAAAAGAAAAAATTAAAAAAAAAAAAATTGTTTATAACAATTATTTGTTTATTATTTGGATATTGCAAATGTGCCCATTGTTATTATTTTCGTGAGCTACCCCAAATTAAAAAAAAAAAAAACGAAATTGGCCGGAAAATAACGGAGATATGACGAATTTTTCTCGCTACCCCAATTTGAAACTCGTTTGATCAAAAATTCACCTGTCCCTTGAGCCAAACAAATTGAAGACGCTCTAAAATCACTAATTATTAAAAATTATATTTTGACCTCAAAAAGGGCCCGTTTTTAATAGGACTTGATGAATTCACAAAATTCAAGATCTTATTAACAACCAGTTTCAATTTTGGCCATAAATATTAATAAATAAACGTTTGGCGCATTAAACAATTTAAAAAATTATCTCGGCTCCTACATGTCCCAGAGCAACAATTTTTTTTTATAAATTTGTAGAAAAATACCAGCAACTCAAATATGAAAGATTTGTGCAGATACGTTCATTTGTTGTAAAGTTATTTGCAAAAAACGCTGCTCCGAAAAGTAACAATTTTGTTAACGCCATTTTGACGGTCAAAATTATTGAAAATCGATACGCCCATAACACATTCGTAAAGTTGACGTCTTGACGAAAAAAATGAGCTGTGGTTGAATTATTTTTGATAACGTTAATAGGTCAATTTTTCATTAAACATTTGGGACGTTTTTAATAAACAAATAGAATTTCTCGAAAACTAATAAACATTTTGAAACGAAATTTTTTTTGTAATTTGAGGGTAATGAGACACATATTCCACCAAAGTTTCGAGAGTCTAGCATTTTTCCTTTCAGAGTAAAAAATGCTTGAAATTTTCGAAAATTTCGATGGTTTTCGGCAATTATTTAAATAAATAATCAATGAAATGAAATCAACCGGGGCTTAAATTAACCGGTTTGGAATACCTAGTAAACAGAGACGTTCAAAAAAATTAATCTACTGCAGTCTTACTGTAATTTTTAAAAAACTCCAAATTTCATGATTTTTTCACATAAAAGTGACTTATAAACAATGTTCTGTTTATTTGATTTGGGAGGTATCGCAGAGGTATATTCCTTATAACTAAATACACCTGTTTTTACCTGTGGCTATCTGAAACGAATTAGTTACACCGTTTTTTCTATTTCTGCAGGCCTATAGGGTTTTGTGTTTATTATGCCTACTGGTTTTCACGTGCCTGATTTTTAAAATCTGCATGCTCTCGGAAACATTAGGAGAAAGGTATCTCTCATTCCTATTTATTACTAAATACTTACTCCTACACTACACGGATATCTGTATTTTAATTTTGTGTATTACGTGCATATATTAACGTCTGTCGGCGACACACAACCTACACTTACCGCGGCGCTCGTGTCGCCAATCAAGTTGATATAATCAGGAGATGACTAACACTACATAATTTAATAACAAGCTGGTCTGCTTATGCTTTAACAATTGGCATGGTTCAATGAATAGCCTTCCATATTTGAAACGGGCCATATAATTATATAGTTAAGACTGGTCGCGTTTTTAATGCTTAAACTCGCCAACCAAACAAAGCTTCATTGCAAAAATATATCTGGTTTAATAACAGCATTACTCATTGAGCAGTAAATAACTAGTTATTTGCCCTGTGAATTGACCCCCAATAAATTAGTTATTGCTGGTCCGTCTATTCAAAATGCATGCGTCACGGAATTTACATGTAGTTAAGTTTTAAGTTCATCGTGGTGTAGGTAGTGACAATAAAAATAAATCGGTACCAATTCTCGGTTCAGAAGAGGAAAGGAAAAAAATAGGATGAGTGAAATGGGAGATAGTTATAGTTCATCCGATGAATTTATGTCCTGCCCAACCAGATTGGACCTCATCTGAAATGTATTTCGACTCTTAATCGTCAACCACTTTGGTCTAGAGGTGTTAAATCTGCCGATCGAGCTGCCCATTCAATCAAACCTCTTCTTGCAGACGTGATAATCTTGCGACTGGTATAATGAAGAACACAACAGGTGACAACAGACGCAAAATAGTATTGATAGTCGAGTTATTTAAAGAATCAAGGAAAATGTACCAACTTAAAGTGGGTAAACAATCATGGTCAATTAACCGTGATCTCCTTTCACATCTGTGGTAAATCCCTCCGATGGAATATATTAAATCGCTGGATGGACTATACCCATCTAATTTTCCCCGAATTTGATTAATAATAAACCGTTTCAAATGCAAGAAAGCGTAAAATTGCAATAAGTCCCAGTATCTGATTTAATTTCGCCGAATGATTTAAACAATTTTATTTCGCTCGATTTGAATTCAATTTTCCAGTGTTGGCGCTGCCAAATTTTTCACGTTTGCCTGCGTAAAAAATGAAGACGTCAGCATTCTCGTTGGTATGCATCCGGCGCAACCTGATTCATGTTTAAATAATTTACAGCGTTTTTTAACTTTTTGATAAATTAATTTCCTGTTATTTGTTCCAGGTAAGGCACGTTCCATCCGATTGCTCAAAATACTCCGCGCACGTAATGACCGATGACAAAATTATTGTGTTCTTCCTTCATTCATCTGCGTGACATCAGATTTCAAGGTAAGGTAAAAAAAATTGTAACGGTGTTGATTAGGTATATTTACGGCAAAAGTATGTCAACGTTGTAATTGTCGGAGAAATTTTTTATTTATCATTTAGTTTAGGTATTAAATGCCAGATACTTTTTAGATTTATCTCTTTAATTCTGGTATACGTAGAAATTAAATAAGATTTAAAGTGTCTTTGAACTCCGGGGCGTCACTCATTCCTGAGGTATTTCTTAGAAAAGTTTCTACGAAGATATGTCCGAAATCACCTGACGTCGGTGTATTAGAAATGACATTGATGTATTAGGAATGTGTTTGCCAGTGGCGTATCTAGCGTGGATGGAGAATGAAGAACTCTTTTTTGTTTTCCGCCATCTTCGCTATTACTCGAGATGCGAAATTTTCTAAAAAGGTCAATTTTGCTGATAAACTACTTTCCGGAGGCCGTGGCTCCTTTGACCGAATGAGTTTTGCGACTGGGCTTAAAAGGAAGCTAAGTCCATCCTGTCGAGTCCCTCCAAATTTTAATCCTTAGTAACCCAACGCGTCGTGACAATTAATTTTTTAGTGCACCAAAATTTGTTGAAATTTCGCGAAATTTTTATTTTGAAATTATAGTCCTTCCGACAGATTACAGCTTATAGTCGATCCGGCGAACTTTAATTATTTGTTTATTTCGGTCCTAGGATAAAAACGATAACATTTTTGAAATTCGGGCGACTTCAGAACCCCGATACCTTTTTCGGTTCCTCGATAGTACCACTTCTTCACTTTGTCATTTAAACGTCATTTTTGACAGTTTTTTGGAAATCCAACGAAAAAACGTACAGAGTTTACCCATTCCCAAAGGTCACTTTGACATTTAACGAAAAGAAGGTGCTGTACCCGAAAAATTTAAAAAAAAACAGCCAACGTACCGGTCAACCACAGACGGCAATGCCAAAAATTTTTTTTTTCAAAAAACAACTGCAGGGTCTTCTTGAAATTTTTTTTCAATTTTAAAGAAGAAACCCTAAATTTTCTGTATCACTTTCTACCCCGAAACTTTGTCGGACTTTCTGTCCAATATCTAGAAAAAAAATTTCCAAAAAAAATTCCTTGTCAAAATATACTTCCATAGAGGGTCAGCCTCGCAAAGATGAACAGTCGTCATCAAATAAAGTTAAATAAATCTAAAAATTAATTTATTAGTTTTGGTCACGGCTGTACTCGGCTTTTGGGTGTGTGTCCATGATTTCCAACTCAATATCTTACTGGTGTCTTTAATTTCAAATTTGTCGCCATTGCTATCACATCGTTTTCGCTAGGAACGTATTCTCTGTTTTGTAATGACTGCCATAGCTATGCCACACCGAATAAACAGTTGGCAGAAGTTAACCGTATTTATTTGCGCAGGAACCTTCCCGCATCGCAATTACATTTACCTCAAATTGGATTCGGGCACAGGGCACAGTCTTGCTCTTGTGCGAATTTTGAAAGGTAACATAGAAATCCTTTGTATATTATTCTACCTCGCAATTTATTCGACTCCTTTAAAAGCCAAAAAAAGGCTGAACCGGACAGGTCTTTGGATTATACTTACGCCCGTCACAGTCAAGCCGACTTTCAAACGGATAGTTCTCGTCTGCCTTTGCCTCACATCCACGGCCTGCTGAGGAGCTAACAACCTGCCCTGCCTCTGTTGTGCCCAGACTTGACCAACGAAGCGTGACTCTTGAATGTTCGGTGACATGAGCGCGTTCCGGGAGACGATAGGGGGTTCTTTGTAGATTTGAACGCATTCTTTGCTATATTATAATTATATATATTATACACTCCCCGGCACAAAATTCCGCCACCCTAAAATTTTGGTCAATTTTGATGGTTTATAACTTTTTTATTTTTCATCTGATTTTCATGAATTTTTCACCAGTTTGTAGATCCATTTATTGTTTGTCTTTTTAATTATTTTAATAAGTCACATTTTTCGTTTAGGCTATGTTATACAGGGGTAAATCAAAATGTTGTTTTTTGTCGAAAAGTCAAAACACCCTGTGGGAAAATTGAGGCGAATAATTTTGTTTACAAACTGTTTGATGTAATCTTAGACGTATTTCGAACATTTTGTTTTTTGATTCATCCCATTATCTCATTTCATCTGCGAGCAGCAACATTTTAAATGAAACGCTGATTTGAAGCTTATTTTTATTAACAAAAACAAACCCTAACCCAAAACAAACATTTTAGTAACGTATATTTCGTCCCCTCACAGCAGTGATAGCTTGCATTCTTCGTGGGATCGAATGAATAAGATTACTTATTCTTTCTTGAGGAAAAGCCTGATATTCGTCTGTCAGCGCCAGTCGTAAGTCTTGCAAGGTTAGTGGTTGCACAGGACGACGACGAACTGCTCTTTTAAGAAGATCCCAAAGATGTTCGATTGGGTTGAGATCCGGGCTACATGCGGGCCATTCCAATCTTGGAATTTCAATCTCATCCAGATATTCGCTCACTACCCAAGCAACATGAGCAAAAGCAACGACAACTTCTTGGAGGATTTCCTCTATGAAACGGTGGGCGGTTAGTGCTCCATTTTCAACAAAAACAAGATCGGTACGTGCATCGGTAGAAATACCCGCCCAAACCATGACTGAACCGCCGTAATATTGCATTCGCTCTGATATGGTACAGTTTGCATATCTTTCATTTCTACGTCTGTATACCCGTTCACGACCATCCGGCGACCTTAAACAAATCCTCGATTCATCTGTACTGTCAAACATTTTGTTAAAATAACCGCATACTTAGCCAAAGTCGATAATTTTTAACTAAAAATCCAGTACAATTATTAACAGTGTTTCATTTAAAATTTTGCTGCTCGCAGAAGAAATGAGATAATGGGATGAATCAAAAAACAAAATGTTCGAAATACGTCTAAGATTACATCAAACAGTCTGTAAACAAAAATATTCGCCTCAATTTTCCCACAGGGAGTTTTGAGTTTTCGACAAAAAACAACATTTTGATTTACCCCTGTATAACATAGCCTAAACGAAAAATGTGCCTTATTAAAATAATTAAAAAGAAAAACAATAAATGGATCTATAAACTGGTGAAATATTCATGAAAATCAGATGAAAAATAAAAAAGTTATAAACCATCAAAATTGACCAAAATTTTAGGGTGGCGGAATTTTGTGCCGGGGAGTGTATATTCTATAATTTTGACATTTCTTCTTTTTTTAAAATATACGTATATTTACGAAAAAAAAGTGAAATACGTCAATTACGAAGTTTAATTTACGTTTTTGAGAGACATTACTATAACGTTTCTGTTTTTCTTAAAATACTTAAGTGAATAGTCACGAAAAGAGTGAAATATTTACTTTAATAACATCAATACAACGTTTAATTTACCTCTTTAAGAGAGATTAATTTAACGTTTTTCTCTTTCTTAAAATAAACGTATATTTACCAGAGAAAGTGAAATATGTGCGTTTATAACGCCAATTCAATGTTTATTGTACATTTTTGAGAGACGTTAATAAAGTTTTATCATTTTTTTTAAATTACATGTATTTACAAAAGGTAAATAAGTACTTTCATAACGTCAGTACAATGTTTAATTTACGTTATCCAGAGACATTATGTTTTTCTTTTTCTTAAAATATACGTATATTCTCGAAGGAAACGGAAATATGTACTTTAATAACATCAATTCAACGTTTAATTGTCTTCTTAACGGACGTTATTTTAACGTTTCTATTTTTCTTAAAATATACGAATATTTACAAAAGAAAGTGAAACATGCACTTTTGTAACGGTAATATAATAATGTTTAATTTACATTTTTGAGTGACGTTAATTTAAGGTTTTCTTTTTCTTAAAATATACATATATTTACCAAAGAATGTTAAATAAGTACATATTTTCATAACGTCAATACAATGTTTGGTTTACGTTTTTGTAAGATATTATTCTAACATTTCTCTTTTCTTAGAATACGTATATTTACATATAAGTGAGATATCCACTTTCATAACGTCAATTCAATGTTTAATTTACGTTTTTGAGAGACGTTATTTTAAAATTTCTCTTTTACTTAAAATATACGTACAAAAGGAAGTAAAATATGTACTTTGGTAACGTCAATAAAATGTTTAATTTACGTTTTTGAGAGACGTTATTATACCATTTCTCTTTTTCTTAAAATATACGTACATTCTCGAAAGAAAGAGAAATTTGTACTTTAATAACATCAATACGTTTAATTTGCGTCTTAAGAGAATAAGATATGTACTTTCAAAACGTCAATTCAATGTTTAATTTACGTTCCTGAGAGACGTTATTTTAAAGTTTCTTTCTTTTTTTAAATAAGTATACATGTGTTTACAAGTGAACTTCCGTAACGTTAATACAATGTTTAATTTATGTTTTTGAGAGACATTATTATAACGTTTCTAAGAGATGTTATTTTTACGTTTCTCTTTTTCTTAAAATATACGTATAATTACAAAGGAAAGTGAAATATGTACTTTCATAACGTTAATACAATGTTTAATTTGCGTTTTTAAGAAACGTCACTTTAACGTTTGTCTTTTGCTATAAAATATATGTATATTTACAAAATAAAGTGAAATGTGTATTTTTATAACGCCAATATAAGTTTAAAATACGTCTTAGAAACGTTATGTTAATGTTTCTTTATACAAATGATAGTCATGGGTCATACTAGTAATATTTGAAATAATTACATCGTGGCACGGAATCGTTTATAACAGTATGCTCATTAGGGATGAACTTATTTTTAATTTGAGGCACTCCTATATCTACAGGGTGCAAGATAATCTCTGAACCCCGGTGTTTGGTTGTTTGACGTCATGAATAATTCTAATATATAGGATGCTGACCTCTCGGCTGACCTAGTCCGCGGAAGTCCGGTATATTGGTCAATCAAAGAGATTTTTTCATTGCCGTATGCAGAGTTTCTGAAGTTTTACAAAATCAAAATAATACTGACCATACAGGGTGTCCCATTTCTTCTGGGTAGGTAGTAACTTTGTTTTTCTTAAAGGCAACCTATATTTTTTATATTTTTCTAAATCTACCCGAAAAATTTGTTACTTTATGTATAATGCCCAAATGAAACTATTGACAGGTTTTAAAGTATTCAACTCGATATGTTTTTTTTTCACAATTTTCATATTTGAAATTCTTAGACTGTGCCAATCATTAGTAAAAATATTTTTTGGCTGATTGTTGATTGTTCAGCAAGAATAACTCGGTGAAATGTTATATCAGGAATTGATCTGTGATGTACAAGGATGAATAAAATCATGTCATACGCGATAAATAAAAATTTGAAATATCTCCGTAAATTATTCAACAATAAGATGCCCCATTGAATACTCTACAACTTTGCTGTCTATAATATACCTAAGTTGAATACTTTTTTTGCAAAATGCAGTTTCATGGAAAAATTGCTTTTGGGTCTTTTTTTTATCGGCAAATCATAGCGCCTGTTAGATTAAATTAAAAACAATTTGATGGCAAAGGGAATTAAAATAGAGTATATCTGTATAATCAACATTGTTTGTTTTTCTTCGTTACTCTTAAAAACAAACATTAATTTTCCATTAAATGTAAATTTTATTTAAATGTATATAGTATGTATATGTTATACCTATATTGTTAAAACATAATTTAGTTATTCCACATTTTTGTATTTACAAAACAAAGTTCGTTGCGTTTTCTCTGTTTGTTCATTTACAATCATATATATGCGAAATTTAAATACCTTACCACTATTTTAATTATTAATCAAAGGAAAGTTTAACGTTATTTATTAAGAAAGTTAAACATTTTATAATTATTTTAAACTAACGTTGCAATTACTTATATTTTACGTCAACGATGGATGAACATTGAAAATAAACTTCTAATGTTTACTTCACAATAGTTTTCTTTATTGGTCACAATGGTACGTTCATTTCAATATACCTATTAAATCAATATATTTTAATATTCAGTTAGTTGTAGAAGAGTAAGACAACGTTATCACGAATCGTTGCTGTCCACACTGAAAGTTTATAGTCTGTTATATCAACGTTGGATTAACGACGAATATCAGGAGGATTTTTTTTATTATATTAAAGTTTTCCCAACTTAAAATTATTGTGTTTTTTACGTCAGGATATTAGCTTATCAAGAGCTATTAATGCTTTTGAATCCATTGAATGTCAAAACCGTATTTATAAGCGAGTTAAACATTTTATGAATCGGTCAATAAATATTCTTTCACACGAGATTTTGTTTTAGTTACGTGTTTCTTATTTTTGCTCCAAAAGCGTATTTGTGAAAAACCCCTTTTACAGACACGTCAAAGCAGTTAAACGTTATTGTCACTACGAGTAGTCGGGCATATTTTTTTTATAATACAACATGAATTATTTATTTTACTTGTGTGGTCGAAAAATACCATTGTCGTATTTTTCCTGACAGTTTAGAATATTCACAGCACGCACATTCCTTGCCCGCCATCTGCCCAAGTGGGGTGAGTCAGCAGTGCATTTATTATTTTTTATTTTACGTGTCCATAACGGTGAATTCTGTATCTCTTTGTGTAATGCCTTGCAGTCCCAGGAAATTGCCAGAATTCTTTCTCCGGCCATCGCGGACATGGCTACGCCGCAACAAATAAAGTTCTCTTACCAAAAATTCGAGTGAGTGAGTGAGTGGTACCGTATTGAAATTAAGAGAGATCAGTATTTTTGTGGTTGATGAAACATTTTTTGCACATTTCCTCGACAATCAATTAATTTCTTGATTCTTGGTTTAGTGGGATAGAGGCCAAAGATTAAAACAACAAATTGTTTTTTTTAAGTCAACGTTTCGAAATATTTTATTCCATCATCAGGACAATGTGACGACGCTTAATTACGTAAGCCGTACTGTTTGCAACTTACTTCCACAAACAGTATTTGTAGCTTTTGCAATTACCTTTATTTTTTTAAACGGAATCTCGGGCGCCAGTTTCTTTGTTTATAGTGCAAGAAACAGCACTTTATTTCTCGGCGGTTTCCGAGAAAACCCTAGGTAACTTCAGTGAAGAACGGAGTGATACAGGGCTCATGAAATGAATTGCTTATCTTACTAAACTTGAGCAATTGACCTGTTTAATTAAATATTCCCTACTTAAAATAACAACACAGAATGTTCAGACACCTATATACAACATTTATTCAATTACCAATATTGTGTACAAAAGAACCGTGAAATTCTTAAGCTAGCAATATTTTACAACGGAGTCTTATGGAAGGGAGCATATACGGTAAACAAAAATATATTAGCGACGGAAATCTCGTATTTACAGCGTCGTGACGGTAAAACGCGGGTAGCGGGTTTCAGGTATTTTATTTCCCTTCGACGGGCAGTCAAAGATACTAGCTAGATTTTATTAATTAATAATGATAGACTCTTACGGGGCCTGTGACTTCAAACTAGAGTGATACTATGAAAAATACGTATTTAATTTATTTGTACCCTCGGACGCTCCAATCGTTTTCACGCAATGAAAGGTCAGCTCTCCTGTATATAATGTCGGCTGGATCGTTGAGACTCCAATCGTTTTCACGCAATGGAAAGTCCATTCTCCTATTATATAACGCGGCGACCAATGAGATAATAACTGTCTTCACTAATTTGATATCTCACAGGTATCTCCTTAATTAGGGTTACGCGAATATCGGTTGACTCAACTCTATGTTTGATTTAGCAGGTCTATTATTTAAAACGCGGATAAATTTTATTACAATTATTAAATTTACTATGTAATTCGACGGTAACAACATGAACAATGCTACGTATCTTTACTGGTGCCGGTGTACAATGCGGTTGACTCACGTGTGCTTACCAATAGTTTAAAACAACGGCGGAAAAATTGCGGTGCGGTGTTGACGGTCGGCGGACTGATCTGCTTGTTCGGGCTACTGGACGAAAAATCTCCTGGTCAAGTGCGCTCGCGACAAATTTATAATTTAATTTCGCGCGTGGGAGGCGAACGGTGGAATCTAACAAGTACTTTGAATTCGGTAGGGTTGCTGCCCAGTTCACGCGGATTATATAACTTCGGATAGTTATTAAAATCATTGCTCAACGGAAATAAACTAGTCGCGATTTTTAAACCTGGTTACAAAAAGAGACGGATTAAATAGACCCGGATTAAGGTTACTAACAAACTTTAGTAACGAATGATTTTTACTATTTAATGCATCGGAAATTTAAACATTATTTAATTTAATTCTTGTTTACCCATGGCTCGTACAACTCAAATTAAACTTAAATAATTCAAACTTACATACTACCAGACCAGAGGTTACAGGGTGTATCCAAGTGACAAAATGATTTTAAATAACGGAGAATGTATAACTGAAAAATCACTTCGTTACACAATTAAAATTCATTTGTTGTCGTCAATTTAGTTAATATCTAATAGTGTAAAAACATCAAAACGACAAACAAAGGACACAAAAACACATACAACAGTAAGGCTCGAATTTCAATAGCGGACTGTGAGCAAGTGTGACTCCAGCAGGACACCAAAACTATCGGAGCGCGTTCAATAAGCCACAGATATTCTTTTCTATATTTCGAGTTTCCTGATTAATAAACGCGAATAACTACTGCCTCAAACACAGAGCTATGCTACCAAGGAAGTTATTTCTTCCTTCATCGAAGACACTGAGGCCAGACCAATGAAATGTTTCACCGGCGTAGGTATGATAAATTCATGTTTTGAGGTACATTCACTGAGACTGGGCCTTACCACCATGAACAGGACAATGTAAGGCTCAGAGTAAATGTGTTATATTACATGTAATGCAAAGACGGATGAAGATGATTTTCGGTAAAAATATTAAACGGAGCGGAGTATTGCAGTTATTTTCCAGAGGCAATTAATGCGAAAGCGGTGGTATCGACAACTCGACAGATGTTCAGGTGTCAGGTTCAACGGCGCGAGCACAAAAGATTCTTTAATGCCCATTTTCCAGCAAATTTATAATTAATTTTTGCTCATGTATTAAGCTGCGGATTGAATTTGAACGCGTGACTCGGACTAGACACCTTACTTACTAAGTCCGAGCGTGTTACATAATTTGCAACAGTTACTCGGAGTATCTGCAAACGGAAATAGGCTGTTTGCAATTTTTAGAGTATATTACAAAAAGAACCGGATTAAAACAGACCGATTAATATTTTAACAAGTTTTAGCCATAAGTAATTGAAAAGACAAATAACAAAGGCGAACCCAGACGCACCTAAAGCTCCCTAGGCAAGACAGACATGGTGAAGAATAATATTGGCTACCAATTAGGATTTGCAGGTCGGGGTATTTTCCCGTTGAGTAGTTGTTTTTTGCAATACTATTTAGCATACATGGATAGAGATAATAAAATGCCAAAATAAGGAAAGGAGTAAAGCGAAAGTAGAAATGGGGGAGAGGAGAAAATGTGAACAATTGCGCGAGGATTTTAAGAAATTTTAAATAAATTCAATTATGTAATGGAAAGGGAGGAAAAATAAAATGCCCAGATTGGAAAACAGCAAAGGAATGAAGAGAAAAAAGGAGAAAATGTGAACAAAAACGTATTTTTATGACTTGGTTCAAACCGAGCAAACACTGAATATAGATGTTTTTAATAAAATTACCCCCCCCCCCCCCAACAGTGGCGTTAATGTGTAATGAAATTCCAAAAGTTTACCAGAAATTTTTTCCCAGATATCGATTGCGGTCGATATGCATCGTAACAAAACGCAGGTACGCCAGTGCTCGCAACTGCCACTGGCTTATTCTTATTTTCTCGACAGCAACATTTCTGACAGATAACGAATACGAAAGCTGGATATAATACTTTTCCGTGGGTGGCTTGTTACGAGCACATGGTTTTTAATGTCCTGTGATTTTTCTAGAGATAATCCTTGAGCCATGAGGGCATAACGAAACCGTAATGATATAATATATAGTAAGTAAGTAGGTGTCTGTATAGTGTGACAAAGTGAAATGATCCTATAAGGTATGAGGTCAGTCAACTTTACTTACCCCCCAGTTTTCTTTACCCTGACAACTAATTGAATGGTTAGCACACGTAAAAAATAAGCCCAATCTGACGCAACCATTATCAAAGCAACCACATTTACAGATAGGACCATACAAACGTTAAACTGATCTGTTCAGCCCCTCCTCATTGATATTTATATTTTTTAAAGTTGCGAAATCGAATTCTTATATCTAGGACAGATTTTGTTAGACTGTACGCCGAGTTATTGATAAGAAACGTAAAACTGGAGGGGTCCAAGAGTGGACCCTTGCAGAACGCCGGTTGTACTAGGATTTAGGCAGGTTGATAACCTGAGCATTGATCGTGTTTTTTACGATTTAGATATTCTGCAATACTCAAGGAGCCTTGAAGTTTCGTGATAATTTTATTGTACGGAATTGAATTTTCAATAGTTTGTTTACATGTTTAGCGTTGGAAAACAAACTCAGTTCTCAATCCCAAACTACACATTGAAATATAAATTCCGACATGTTTTATTACAAATGAAATGCCATCGACTGTTGACGTGGAATGTCTTTTCAATGAAATTGACGTAACTTTGTTAAAAATCCAATAGAGCGAAATAGATATGGCGGTGACTTAAATTGAATTGAGGCGCTATTCTTATTTATCCGTCGTCCTTCGACTTTTTACGTTATACAGTTGAGATCCTTGATTTATTATATTGCCTTTTCCTAAATTGTCCATAAAATGTATAGAAATCTTTTGTTTGTTAGGGAGTTGGCATGTCCGAAAATAGTAGACATTGAAAACAAAACGCCATTTGCAACAGCGTACGTAGAGTTAGTTCACTTGGAAGCCAATCACATCGTAGAATGGCTAAAAATTTAACGTTAATGTAGTCGTTTTTTTCTTAAGAAGTTAAAATTAGTGTACCTAATCATGTGATATAATATCACATAGAAAAGAAATTTAAATGTATTTGATACGTTTGATCCGATTCAACCTTTATGTACGCCGGCCGGCCGTAAAGAGTCCAATTTCCCCGTTTATCGATTATTAAATTTGCCTCTTTTAACAACGAGCGACGTTAAAATGAAAATAAAATTTTATAACTGACGTAATAGAATTTTCCTCTATATGGCGTTGAGCTAGGTAAACATAAAAATCAGAGCAAAGAAAAGTTGTTATAGTTATCCAATTTAATGCTCATGGGGAGTGCGATAACTTGTGGAAATTCATTTACGTTTTTCTACCCTAATATATTTGCACTCGTAAAATACGTATAAGGTATCTTGGTTTTATTTTATTGCCGTTTCTCGTGCCAGCACTTACAAATATTTAGTTTCGCTAAGGTCAAGTGTTGATATCTTAAGAGTCCTGTAAATTGTGGATTACAGAAATACTTATTCTTTTGTTTACTGAAATTGAATTAGCCTAATAAGCTAGATGATAGTGGTAATGTCCTCGCAAAGTTGATTAGGCGCAGTCGGTAGAGCTTATCAACCAATATCGAATTAGCCCTAAAGACTTCGACAGCAAATCTATTCGCTTATAGGCCTATAATTTTTTTTTTGGTCCTTATTTAAAAAAATATATATATCCCGCTAAGTTTATTTGAAGTTAACGAAACAGTAATTAAAATACGAATCATGTACTTAAAATTTGTCGTTTTTTTTGTCGTAAACAAAATGGCCGAAATCAATTTGCTCTACGACTAAAATTACTACCACAAGGAAAAAATCTAAATTTCCTAAATCAACGATGATGCTCTACATTATTAACAACAAACTACACAAACTAAAAAAAAAACAACTTACGCTCAAAAAAACTCTTTAAATTGTTTACGAGATTGTTTATTAGCAACTTTTAAAAGAGCACTACAAAACTAAACCCATCACAACTAAATATAATCGAACGAGCGGCAAATTCCTAACTCTAAGATTGAGTCGATGTCGCGAATTTTTGGTCGATTTAGAATGCTGCCTCACTATTGTCCAACGAATCCGACTTAATTGTTTATCAACAATGTTGAAAAAAAGCGACGAAATAAAAAATCCCACAACTTAATAGAGTCGAACGAGCGGCAAATTCCTGGTTAAGAATTCAGTCCATTCCACGATTTTTCGGTCGATTTTTAATGCTGTCTCGTTATGTTACAATGGATCTGAGCTTAATTGTTTATTGACAATGTTGAAAAAAGCGACGAAATGGAAAATTCCACAATTAAGTAGAATCGAACGAGTGGCAAAATTCTTTCTAAGAATCCAGTCAACTCCTCCATTTTTCGGTCGATTTTGAATGCTGTCTCGTTGTGTTGTAATTAATTTGTTGAGCTTAATTGTTTATCAACAAATAGCGACAAAATGAAAAATCCCGCAATAGCATCGAACGAGCGGCAAGTTCTTGGTTAAGAATCCAGTTGACTCCGCGATTTTTTGGCCGATTTTGGATACTGTCTCACTATTTTCCAATGAATTCGACCTAATTGTTTTTCAACAATGTTGAAAAAAAGCGACAAAATTAAAAATTCCACAACTTAATAGAATCGAACGAGCGGCAAATTTCTGGTTAAGGATCGAGTCGATTCCGCGGATTTTCGGTTAATTTTGCATACTGTTTTAACTATGTTCCAGTGAATCCGAGCTTAATTGTTTATCAAAAATGTTGTAAAACGCGACGAAATGAAAAATCCCACAACTACATAGAATCGAACGAGCGGCAAATTCTTGGTTAAGAATCCAGTCGATTTTACGATTTTTCGGTCGATTTTGGATGCCGTCTCGCTATATTACAATGGATTTGAGCTTAATTGTTTGCAACAATGTTGAATAAAGCGACGAAATTAGAAATCCCACAATTAAATAGAATCGAACGAGCGGCACATTCCTAGCTAAAAACCTAATCGATTCCGGTCGATTTTGAATACTATCTCGCTGTTTTTCAATGGATCTGACCTTAATTGTTTATTATTATTAACAATGTTGAAAAAAGCGACGAGATGAAAAATTCCACAATTAAATGAAGTCGAACGAGCGGCAAATTTTTGGCTAAGAATCCAGTCGATTCCGCGATTTTCCTGTCGATTTTGAATGCTGTCTCGCTGTTTTCTAATGAATCGGAGCTTAATTGTTTATAAACAATGTGGGAAAAAGCTACAAAATTAAAAATCACAACTAAATAGAGGCGAATGAGCGGCAAATTCCTGGCTAAGAATCGAGTCATTTCCGCGAATTTCCAGTCAATTTTGTATGCTGTCTTGCAATGACCCAATGGAATCGAGCTTAATTGTTTTTCAACAATGTTGATAAAATCGACGAAATTATTGGTTAAGTATCGAATCGATTTTGAACGCTGTCTCACTATTAGGTTCCAATGGATTCAAACATTAATTTATCAACAATCTTGAAAAAAAAGCGACGAAATGTAAAATCTTACAACTAAATAGAATTGAACGGGTGGCAAATTTCTGACTAAGAACCAAGTCGATTTTGCGTATTTTGGGTCAGTTTTGGATGCTATGATCCACCGAATCCGAGCTTAATTGTTGTCAACAATGTTGAAAAAAAGTGACAAAATGAAAAATTACATAACTAAATACATTCGAACTAGCGGCAAATTTTTGGTTAAGAATCGAATCGCGAATTTTGGGTTTATTTTGATACTGTCTCGCTGTGTTTCAATGGATCTGAACTTAATAATTGTTTATTAACAATGTTGAAAAAAGGGACGAAATGGAAAATTCCACAATTAAATAGAATCGAACGAGTGGCAAAATTCTGACTAAGAATCCAGTCAAGTCCTCAATTTTTTTATCGATTTTGAATGCTGTCTCGCTGTGTTGTATTTAATTTGAGCTTAATTGTTTATCAACAATGTGAAAAAATAGCGACAAATGAAAAATCCCGCAACTAAATAGAATCGAACGAGCGGCAAGTTCCTGGTTAAGAATCGAGTCGACTCCGCGATTTTTTTGGCCGATTTTGGATACTGTCTCACTATTTTCCAATCAATCCGACTTAATTGTTCATCAACAATGTTGAAAGAAAGCGACAAAATGAAAAATCTCACAAATAGAAAAATAGAATCGAACGAGCGGCAAATTCCTGGTTAAGAATTCAGTCGATTCCACGATTTTTCGGTCGATTTTTAATGCTGTCTCGTTATGTTACAATGGATCTGAGCTTAATTGTTTATCAGCAATGTTGAAAACAGCGACGAAATTAGAAATCCCACAATTAAATAGAATCGAACGAGCGGCAAATTCCTAGCTAAAAATAGCGTCGATTTCGCGATTTTTCGGTCGATTTTGATACTGCCTCGCTGTATTTCAATGGATCTGAACTCAATTGTTTATTAACAATGTTGAAAACAGTCACGAAATGGAAAATCCCACAATTAAATAGAATCGAACGAGTGGCAAAATTCTGACTAAGAATCCAGTCAATTCCTCGATTTTTCTGTCGATTTTCAATGCTGTCTCACTGTGTTGTGATTAATTTGAGCTTAATTGTTTATCAACAATGTGAAAAAATAGCGACGAAATGAAAATCCCACAACTTAATAGAATCGAACGAGCGGCAAATTCCTGGTTAAGAATCGAGTCGATTCCGCGGATTTTCGGTTAATTTTGGATGCTGTCTTAACGATGTTCCAGTGAATCCGAGCTTAACTGTTTATAAAAAATGTTAAAAAAAGCGACGAAATGAAAAATCCCACAACTACATAGAATCGAACGAGCGGCAAATTCTTGGTTAAGAATCCAACGATTTTTCGGTCGATTTTGGATGCCGTCTCGCTACATTACAATGGATTTGAGCTTAATCGTTTGTCAACAATGTTGAACGAGATATTGTAATAAAGCGACGAAATTAGAAATTCCACAATTAAATAGAATCGAACGAGCGGCAAATTCCTAGCTAAAAACCGAGTCGATTGCGCGATTTTTGGGTCTATTTTGAATGCTGTTTCGCTGTGATCTAATGTATTCGAGCTTAATTTATGAACAATACTGAAAAAAGTGACAAAATAAAAAATTACCCAAATAGTCGAACGAGCGGCAAATTCCTGGCTAAGTAAATTCCGCGATTTTTCGACCGATTTTGAAAGCTGTCTCGCTAGTTTGTATTTGATCCAAGCTTTTAATTTTATTGTTTATCAACAATGTGAAAAGAAACAAGGAAATAGAGAGCGGCAAATTCCTGCATAAGAATCTAATCGTTCCGCGATTATTTGGTTAATTTTGAATGCTGTCTCGCTATGATCTAATGGATTTGAGCTGAATTGTTTTCAACAGTGTGGAAGAAAGCGACGAAATGAAAAATGCAACTATATAAAATCGAACGAGCGGCAAAATTCTGGCGAAGAATACGATTCCTCGATGTTTGGTCGATTTTGAATGCTGTCTCGCTGTGTTGTTATTGATCCGACCTTAATTGTGCATCAACAATGCGAAAAAAAGCGACAAAATGAAAAATTACACAACTAAATAGAATCGAATGAGTGGCAAATTCCAGACTAAAAATCCATTCCGATTTCGCGATTTTTCGGTTGATTTGTAATGCTGACACGCTGTGTTCCAATGGATCCCAGCTTAATTGTTTATCAACAATGTGAAAGAAAACCGATGAAATGAAAAATCCCACAACGAAATAGGGTCGAGTGAGCGGCAAATTCCTGGCTAAGAATCTAATCGATTCCGCGAATTTTGGGGCAATTTTGGATGCTGTTTCGCTATGATCTAATGAATCCGTGCTTAATTGTTTATGAAAAAAAAAAGCGACAGAATGAAAGATTCCACAACTAAATAGAGTCGAGTGAGCGGTATATTCCTGGCTAAGATTCTAGTCGATCCCGCGAATTTTGGGTCAATTCTGGATGCCGTCGCTATGATCTAATCGATCCGAGCCTAATTGTTTACAACAATGTTGAATAGAAAACGACGAAATGAAAAATGCTACTAAATAGATTGGAACGAGCGGCAAAATTCCGGCTAAGAATCCAGTGATTCTCGAAAGCCTCGATTTTTCGGTCGATTTTGAATGCTGCCTCGCTGTGTTGTGATTGATCCGAGCTTAATTGTTTATCAACAATGTGAAAAAATAGCGACGGAATGATAAATTTCACAACTAAATAGAGTCGAGTGAGCGGCAAATTCCTGCAAGAATTTAGTCGATTGGGTCAATTTTGGATAGTGTCTCGTTATGATCCAATGGATCGGAGCTTAATTGTTTTGTTGAAAGAGAGCGCAAAATGAAAAATCCCGCAACTAAATAGAATCAAGTGAGCGGCAAATTCATAGCAGGAATGGAGTCGTATCCACGATTTTGGATGCTGAATTATTTATTAAGAATATAAATAAAAAGATATAACCCATGCAATAAGGTAAAGCTTTTATATTTTCATTATAATTTTAAATAGTTTTTAATAAATCCTTGTTGAACGGTCAAGGCGTTCGAACAAGTTTCGTCTAATGCACTTTACCAAGTCAATCACTTTAAGAGGCCATTTTGCAAAACGGCATTTCACTTGACTTTATACTTAAAATTACATTTAAATTCAGCGCGCTGGTACACATATAGGAAATTAGATACGTTGTATGTACATGTGATTACACAACACTTGTGTTAAGCTCGAGAGGAAATCTTGGCGCTGGCTGGATAAATTATGCGAGAAACTTTTAGTTGTGTTGCGTCTCATTTAACACTTGAAATTCATCATATATGCTAATCAGATCGTTATGTTTAGATTGAAAATTTATATAATTATATAAGTTGGCGCTATGTTTAATAACCTTTGCTGTAGAAAATAATGTTTTTTAATATTTCACCATGTGAAAAGCAAAGTGACGCAATTCAAATATTGTCAATAATACATGAAATCCCACTTCTGATTTTTTCACGTTTATTACAGTTACAGTATTGATGGCAGCATTTCGTCCGTCGATGAATTAGTATATTGAACTATTGAAATGTTTTATACATAAGTGTTACTTATTTTGCCGCAGCTCAAAGTTTTCTCAACAACAAGATTGGTGAAATGCAAATATTTTTACTAACAAGGCAGTTGCATCAGAAGCACACGTGCCACAAAACTTAAGTTTCCTAACATGGTAGTAGGTTAATGGTAATGAACCTGTTCGAATTTAATTACCCACACAATTGCGCCGCTTCTGCCCTGCATCCAAAACGTCTTAGATTGAGTCCACATTATCGTTGTTTTTCGCGATTCGCACTTGATTTATATTCAGTTTCTTGCGTCATTAAACGTTTATCATTTTTGCGTTGTGGCGGTTTTAAAGCAATATCCTCTAAGCACTTTAGGAGCAATAAAGGACACGTTGTTTTATTTCTTATTTCCCCATTTGTTATGCGCATTGGTTACCATAAATAAAAACAAAACTAAGATCCAACATAAAAATTTATATCAAACCTCAAATCGAGTGTAGGGGGCTGGAGCAAAAGTCGTAAAACACAGGGATGTATTACGCCGTTGTAAACTGATTAAGGGTTGTTCCAGGGGGCGGCTTTGAGCTGCGTTTTAAACCGTTAAATTTGTTTTTCTACCAAACGTCGGCAGTATAAGTGGACGTAAATAATACAATAATAATGAATTTCATTTCGCCGCAGTCATTTTTTTCAAAAGATATCAGTTGCGTCGTGACAGAGCTCTAAGCTATTAGTATGTGACTTATACCAGTAGGTCGTAATTGGCTTTACGAGATGGCCAGCTGGCAGTCCGGATTTACATTCGATGGAATATTTTTCCACATGATATTTAATTAGTTTGTCCTAGACCAAAATAATAAACCGGATTGTTTTATTTCGCTGGTATAATAAAATATTCTATTTTATATGAGCAAACGTCAATAAACCCGTTGTTTTCATAACGTAATAAATTGCTGTAATTAAAGAAAGTAAAGTACACAGAATTATGGCCGTTCTTTGTGGTAATGCAAGAGAGAAGTTTAATTAAAATTGGTCCATGGGAATTTCCTATTATTACCCAAATGGCTAGCATTAATTTCTTTGTTTCCATTTGTGTGGGTCACTTCACTGCTTTTTTGGTAAAACAAAGAGCATCGTTAACGAGATCACCACTCATTTTAGCGCAGTGACTCAAATAATTTACAAGAAAATGTTTCGTCCATTTTTTAAATTAATGTATTCACTTAATGGACTATTTCAACCTCGGTTCCAACATTAAGGCGCTTTTGAATTTTCGATAATTTTTGCAGAAAATGTAGGTATCAATCTTAATTGGTTGACTAGACCATGCTGCTAAAAACATGGTGTTCCACAAGGTTCTATCTTACCTTAATTGTATTTCTGCAGCCACAAAAAATTTCTCAATAAGAACCGTCATCAATGTTTCGTTTGTGAACATTTTTCTTTCATTACTAAATGAGTTTTGAAATGAATGACTTGTGGCTTGTAACGAAGTGATTTTTATCTGTCAAGGATTGCCTGTTTTATTTCACTATTTCCGTCACTTGGGTACACGCTGTAACTCTGTTATCATTTTAGTTATAGTTAAGGTATCAATTAATTGTAAAATCAGTTGGTAAATTAATTGATTAATTTTCGATAATCCCCTGTATAGCTAAAATCCGTTAATTGTTCAAAAATTATGTTCAAGCCGGAAGTAAAAATCATTAGTTACGAAAACTTGCTAAAATATTAATCCGTGTCCGTTTCAAGCCGGTTCTTTTTGGAATATAGTTTAAAAATTATCAGCAATGCATTTCCGTTTTCCGTTAGCCCGGTTGAATAAGACAAGTTACATAACCCGCTTGGAATTAGTAAACCGCGTTCTTCGTTCGAGCTACCTGTCCGAGTTCCATATGGCATGAGCGCGCCGACCGCCTACGTCAGCGAAAAAAGATAATAAATTCACCGGGAACGGTAAAATCCAGATCAGTCGAATTATCGACACCTTCGCATCAGAAAGCAAAATCCGACTAGCAATTTATCCGTTTTTTTATAAACCGTCGTGGTAAGAACAATAGTAGTTGACCGTCAGCCGTTCCGTATCTTGAATAATCACCGAGATTCACCGTTGATTTCATTGCGTAAATATCGCCGCATTGTAAATCTGCTTAATCAAATCAGAGTTCGGTTTAAAATTTCCGTTTAGCTGTAGTTAATGTTATATCACACATTCGCCGGTTGTACCTTTCGATAATCAGTCTGGTAGTTGGGTACAGCCATCAGCGAGTGTATTTTCAAAACGTGGATTTATCATACACTGGCAAAATAATTCGATAATCAGTCTGGTAGTTTTATGGCCCCAGTGTATGGTGTAAATCTTTATTTTCCGGTAAGGAAATATAATTCCTGGTTAACAAAACTCTGTATTTGAGGCCGTAGAAACCCGCGTGTATTAAGTAGTTTTCAAATCTGAAATAAAAGTCAAAGAATCTCTGTGCCTTATTCATCGCACTCCGTTAATTTGGGTGTATATAACTTGCTTTCCGTCATCGCCGGCCGATCAATTCAATAGCGTGCATATATTTCGATTCTCTCGCACTGCGAGCCCGCGTTGTCCGAAATTTTATTATATTTTCTTTACCAGCTGAAAAATCGTTGTCACATTTTTGTATATAGCCGACTGTGTAGTCAACCGAGGCTTTATTTCATTTTTATTGTATGTTATTTTGGTTTCATCATAAAACATTGTATTAAACGTCCAAATTTCATATTGAATAGAATAAATCTGTTATAATACCTATCAGAAGTTCCGAGTTATCATTTCTGTCAAATTTCTAATTAACCCGTTTGAGAAATTATTCAAGTCGTACTGACATAATAATCATCTCAAGACCTTCTGGCAAAAACCGTGTCTTCAACTGTTAGCTATCTAGGGTTTTCCTGGACACCGCCAGGAAACAAAAGTGTTGTTCTTTACACTTCAAAAAGGGAAAGGACTGGCGCCCGAGTTTTCCGTATAAAGAGAAAGGTTACGTAAGTATCTATACATCGAAAGTAAGCGTCATTACAGGCTGTATATACGTAAAATGAATATGACAATAGTCGGGTCACAGGCTATACGTCCGAAGTCGAGAGTGTCCAGCGCTTACCTCAGGCCTCTGCCCTTATGGTTTCCTTTATGCTTGTATGTCCCATTAAATTGTGCATTCATGGGCAATATACCTATGTGCACTATTAACTGATTAGTTTTCCGCGGACACAGTAAAAGTAAAAGAAGCTGCCCGTTTTGTTACGTCCCCTCATTTTTAACTAAGCGACTTGTTTTTTTTGTACGAAAGTGCGGAAGCAAACTAAGTTACGAACAAATTAGCTAATTAGATAAAAACCTGGGGTGCAACAACAAAACCGTCTTCATCAAATAATTATAATTACAAATTCTATACTTTCGTTTAAGCCATTCGACGCCAAGGTCCAACTTAATGCAGGATAAAATTTTCAATTAAACAAAGTTTACCGGCATTTTCAACAAAGTTTGCTTAATCAAATTGGTTGCTTCTATTTTTAACGTCGCATTGGCTATTTCGTATTTTAGGATTCCCATTATCCTATTTGTCGCGGGAGCAGCGCCGGACTGGGTTAATTTGAGGAAATTATTTTATTTACAGAGGCTCTTGTAGAAACTCCAAACAAGGTAGGTATTATGATAATTAATTACTAGAACAGTGATTGTTACCTGACAACGAAATAACTTGATAATTTGTGTCACGAAAGAAAAAACGAAAACCGGTAAAAAAATTGTTTGGGAAAATACAATGTTTTCGAATTCAATTTCAGAACTTGTTAATCCCACTTCTGATAAGGTAAGGTGCAATCTTTATTTCGCAGTGCTGATATGCAACTTTATTATTACCATTTTTACAAGAACTTTTTATGTATTTTGATTTGGTACCGACATGCCTGTTAAGGCGGCGAATTGAGTCTATATTTGGTTGCCTAATATTTATCATTATTGATTCAAATAACGGCGTACTATTTGGTAAATAACCCCTTTATAAATATAAAATAGAAACATACCAGGTGTCCAGCTATGTCAGAAGATCTAACACCTAATGAAATACTGACTTTTTGCAAATTGCAATTTAAGTTCGACTTCTACTACCGCCACACCTAAGCATCAGTTGTTAATGTTCCGGTCGCAATGCAAAAATTTGCCTCAAATCATTATTTATTCCTTGGGACAATGGAAAGAATAAAATGTCGTGTCGTAAGCAGTTAAAATCCAAGGTCATCTTTACAACTTTTTACTAATACAACGCACTATTGCCAAATCGGTTACGAGTTTTTGACATTTAATTCGTGCCCTGCTGGGAGTTCCCTTCATCGGCCCGTCCGGCCCTGCGCGCGGGCGTTAAGTTGTTGGACGAAATTAAAGTTACAGCAATTTGTAATTTAATAAAACAACAAAGTGAAAATTACTGTTTCTGTAATTCCCCTTGGTATTAGGTGAAGTCGGGACTAATTTTCATAAAATCCCATTACGGAAATGCGTTATAATTCCCACTAGCACGGAACACCTTTATAAATCACATCGCTGAAAGAAATATGAAGAGTTATGATGATGGATTAAATATATATCGTTTTGACCCGGCAATTCTTTCTTTAATTCCGTAAAAGCGCAATTCGCACATCTGTGCAAATTGTGGATTCTCACACAATGGCTCTGCAGCAAGATTTAATAAAGCACCAAATAAATCGCTCGTATTAATAAAGCAAATTGTTTAGTAACTGTAAGTAAAAATACGTTTTTTATATTAATTGCTGAATTATTAAGTGTTAGGAGCGAGCCCACCTCTGTCTCCTATTAAACAATAGGAGTCGGATAGTGTATACGCAGAAGCTTTGCAACTTTATGCTAGAGTTGTGTAGTTCATATATCATTCTCTGGCGTCGGTGATTGGCCTCGGTAGTAGCTGCGCTGTTGCCAAATTTATTTATTTTCCGAATTCTTACCTATTTTTTTTGTTTCATTTTAAGTATATGAAATAAAAAAAGGGAAAATTTTTTCGTTGCTAATAATATTCCTTATCAACCTTTCAATAAATGCACTATTTTCAAAAACACCCTGTGTACTGTTTTCTGTCAGGAATTATGCAACAAAAGCTTTATATCCCGCGCCAAAACATACATTGAAATTCAAGCCGGCCTTTGCCATGTCAATGATTAATGAATTTAATTCTCCCTTTTCGCTATTTCCGGCTCATAACAAAATATAAAATACACCACGCCAGGTACTTATTTCTATGAGAGCCTTTACATACTAATACTCTTACTAGCTAAATATAATATTCCGTAATATCGTAACACTGGAACCGATTCTCTGCTGGTTTTATTAAAACTGGATTGTGTTCATTGACTTGCTAATTAAATACGTTTAATTGTGCTGCACTGTGAAAACGTGCAAGTTGCAGAGCCCTCCTTATTAAGACACTGTCATCAAAGCTAATACCAATTTACATTTGTGCTTCAAATTTTCATATAATTTGTTCTCTCGGTGTATATGTTTTTTCTATTCCACCCGCTGTATCAAATTACGCACATCAGTAGAAACCAACGGACTTGAGGTCAGATACATACATCTTCATCCATTATTGAGCAGAATTCAATTTTCAAAGACACGAATTATGTTATCCCATTTTAAGTCCTGAGGTGAGCTCCCCAATTTATTCGTTCATGCCTACTAAACTTTATTACTTTTTTTTCATATTTCACTTTTCCCATGTTCCTTATTCTCTTAGAGATCTTCTCGGATATTTTACACCCCATTTAATTTATTTGCTAACATCCAACTTACGCTCGCGTTAACATACTTTTTCTCTCTGCAAACCGAACGTCTTCTCAAATGATATATCCCATAGAAAATATCTGCGTGATATGATATTTGAAATCGATTTAAAATATATATTGTAATCATCTCTGCGAGAGTATTTTCTGTTTCTTTAAAATATTCGATTTGACGCATAGGGTGCCTCACAGTGGGGTGGGATAAAAAATACCGTTCAAGAATCGCTGGAGACCTTGGAATTTATGTTCTTATTTCTTTTTTTAAATGTTCTTTTTGAAATTCTTCATCAATCTCTGGAGCCAGATTTTAGAACTTGGATGTAATATTGATTTTTTGCTAAAAAATATCGTTATTTTCGGTTAAAATGAGTCTACAGGTCACAAATACATACATATATATTCGCCCAATTTAGCTTTAAATATTTACTTTACAAATAGATATATCTACTAGATCTGTCAGAATAGGATTTTCATTTCATTTTTTATAGCTGTCAAAATCATTTTCAAATTTAAAAAGAAAAGTATGGCTCGTAATTTTGGAAACAATGTGATTTTTCGTAAAAGAATAGATTTTTCTATTTTTATAAGTGAAATTAAAATAACGTTTTCATTTTTGACAGCTGTCAAATTTTCTGTCAATTAAATAAAAATTCTATTTAATAATTATTTACACAAATAACTTTTTTACTTAAAAATACATTTTTCTACGAGCGTGCGTAAAGTACTAACTTTACGCACGCTTTATAGTGCGTAAAGTTAGAATTTACGCACTAGTGCGTAAATTAGTGAAAATCTCATCTTACGCACTTGTTGCATAAATAACTATTTTCTATAGATTTTGGAGGTACTGAAGGCGAAATTAATTTCATAAAATTATTATGTTAGATAGCTGCCAAAATTGCTGTCAATGGAAAATTATGCAAGTTTACCTTCCATGTTATAAACAATGTGATTTTCCATTAACGGGAATCAAGTGTTTTTTTAAATTTGCTAGTTCCATAATTGATATATTAGAAATTTTAGAATACAGTTTTTACTTCTGGCAGCTGTCAAAATTTTTCAACTTACTGAAAATGACATTTGATAATTATTTGAACAAATAAACGTACTTAACAAACATTTGTTTATAAGTTTTGGAGGTACTGAATACGAAATTAATTAAAACATTTTTACGTTTTTTGACAGATGCCAAAATTCCTGTCAATTTCAAAAAATTACAAGTATATCTTTCGTAATTTTGAATACAATGTTGATTTCCATAGAAGAAGATACATAAAATGGTTTGAAACTTCTAGTTCAGTAATTGATATTAAAATAAAGTTGTAACTTTGACAGCTGTCAAAATTTCTGTCAACTTAATTGAAATATCATTTTATTATTATTTCAATAAATTAAATGACTTAACAAACATTTTTCTAAAGGTTTAGGAGGTACTGAATACGAAAGTAATACGAAAAATATATACTTACTCGCACATTTTTCTACAGGTTTAGGAGGTACTGAATACGAAAGTAATACGAAAAATATATACTCGCATATTTTTAAATTTAGCAGCAGTTTTGACAGTTACCAGAAAACATAATATTTCTTTGACATCAATTTCGTATTTTAGTACTTGCAAGCCTATAGAAAATTGTCTGCTCTTTACTTCAATTTGTTGAAATAATTATTAAATGGCATTTTTATTAAGTTGACAGAAATGTTGACAGCTGTCAAAAGTCAAAAGTAAAAAATGTGTTTTAATATCAATTATGTAACTAGTAAATTTAAAAAACACTTAAATCCTTTCTTCAAGGGAAATTTACATTGTTTCCAAAATTAAGGAAGACAAATTTGCTTATTTTTAAATTTGACAGCAATGTTGACAGTTACCAAGAAATATAATATATTTTTTTAAACTAATTTCGTATTCAATACCTCCGGAATCTACAGAAAAATGTCTGCTTAGTACTTTCATTTGTTCAAATAATTATTAGATCATTTTCATTGAGTTGACAGAAAATTTGACAGCTGTCAAAAGCGAAAAGGTTATTTAACTTTTAATTATAAAAATAAAATGATTTAGATTTAAAGAATTTTACAAGTCTTTTTCTATAAAAACATTGTTTTCAGAATTACAAAAAACATACTTGTAAAATTTTAATTTTGACAGCTGTCAATAAAAAAAATTATTTAAAACTCTATTTTGGCAGATCTATTATCAATTTTTATACTAACTAAAAATAAAAAATCAATTTTGAATCTAAATTATAAAAAATTGTAACTTAAAATCAAAAATCCGGCTCGAGAAGAATTTAAAAACGATAATTTTAAAGAAAAAAATGTTAGTTTTTGAAATATCTGTACTAATTTTCTAATAATAAAACCCATGCATCTACGACACCTGTTTTGAGTTAATTTTTACTTTTCAACTCGGAAACCTAGTTTTTAATTGCCCTGAAGAAGGAGTAATAAAACGCCGTAACGTTGGCTTTTTAATCAAAGTGTTCTTTAAACTAGAGACATAACCCAATAAAACCAATAAAAAATAATTAAACAGGTCGAAAAAAATATCCTAACAAAAATTTATTTTAGGAATAATTTATAAAAAAATTTCTGACGTAGTAATTAATTTAATCGTGATTAGGCACCTGGTAGTTATTTTGTTTAGCGATATTAACTAAGCAGCATAAGAATAAAAAAAATGAACTGCAGGAAATCCAACACCCGCATCAAACTAGATATACTTAGAAGTTGTAATGAAATTCGAGTACCAAAAAGCCATAACCCAGATATTTTATTTATACTGTGGTTCTAAAATGTATAAAAGTGTTCCACCTGATATTAAGAAAATAAATGCTCTACGTTTATTTAAAAAGAATATCAAAGAATGGAAGCAAGCAAAATCTAGTATATATACATTCAGTTATAGAGATTCCAAAGATATGTATCTATTATCTCAACACTTCTGTATAAGTTCTAACGCTCACGTATTTGTTTTCTTTCATAATAGAATTTGTTATTAAGATTTTTATTTTTCGTTTGTTGATCATTTTATTACATTACAAGGTTTATGAATTGTTTATCTGCTCACAAGTTTACTTTCGCAGACAGTAGTTTATTCTGTAAAACTGTACCAAAAATACGTTTACGTTTATTGATTCATTTAATACCTAATATACTTGGATGTAAATTTCAAAGCCTAGTCTGTTTTTGTTTACCGACGTAACTTTGGTAAACTGTTTAAAAGTGTATAAATACGTAACTAAATATTAATTATTCAGTTAAAAACCGCCGCAACAATAAAATAATGTTAAAACCATTTTCGCATAAATATTTTTGTGTTTCATATAAACGTTTATTTTTTCATTTATTGACAAAAACGGCAATGGGTAGCTTAATTAATCCATTATTTAGCAATTTTTAAGCTAAAACCGATACCTTACTCCAGCAAAATTTTTTTTCTCCTAATTAATGAATGAAATCATAGGGACTAAGTGACTTATTGTTCAAACTAAATAAAAGTGGACCCTCACCAGGTTTTCTAATTTTAAATGATCAAAAACGTTACGCAACACTAAACGTAACGGATATATCTTGCGAAACATATGAATTTAATTTTTAACAGAATTTTAATTAGGTTGTTTACATAATCTAGTCTGTGTTATGCTAGGAAGGATATATTGAAAGAGAAATTGTTTTGTAGTCTAAACAGTGAATACATAAAAATGACAAAATATTAAAAACATGAAAACTGGAGCAGCTCAGAAATATTTATTTACCAGAAAAGTTATTTTGTTTTGTACGTATTCCATGTTGATTGTTTTTTTAATGCCGCACTTGACGAGCAACAATCACGCTTAGTAAAATATGCGGAAAATCATAGAGACAATAACATTTAATTAAAATGCTTTTGTTTGAATTAATCACGACAAACATTCTCCCATAGTGTTTTTTTTCTAGTTTCTTACAATGATTTTCAAATGAATGATTTCTTCTTGGGATAAGTCAGTTTAATTATTTCGTTGCTTTAACTAGTCATTTAAACTATTCAGCTTTACATCGGGAGTTCTACAAGGATCCAACCTGAGCCCGCTATATTTTCTCTTATTGTTAATGATAAAAATGTATTCATACTATTCATCTATACGAATAGAATAAACTGGGGTAGAGTTTATTAGTGCGATTTTTCTTTTTTGGGGGTACTCACCTTGGAAGTTTCAAAATAAGTTCAGATTGGCCCACTTCGTGCTAATCCTCCTCTAATTACTTCAATCATAGGATGTCCCAGAACATCGCATGCCTCACGTAAATTATTTTATACTTAATTATAAATATAGTTATTAATTTGATTTGTTCTATCTATAAAACGTCTTTATTCATCATCCTTGCACCTACACTAACGAAATTAAGAAACGCTAACTTCACAGGATAGACTGCGTGAGGTTGAACGCGAGATCCGTTTCCTTCATTACCATAAAGGTAAACGATTTGCATAAGTTTCTATAATTTGAAAGCTAAGGTCCCTGACGCCATTATCCGTTGAATGCATAAAATTATTTTATATCTTAATTGCTCATTCCGTCATGCCCAATGAAATTAGGGGTAATCGCAAAAATCTATTACACCCGCCTGCTTGCTATACGAGGCATTCATATAAACAAGGATGTGGATTGTGGAGGGCGAACCTTTTCTTAAGTACATATTGTCATGCATTTTAAACTATAAAAGAAATTAAAACCCGATTATTAAATAAATAAAACTAAAAACAAACTCAGGTACAACAAGGATAAAATAAAATAATCCTCTTAATAAAACAAATAACGAGAAACTTACGTATGGTATACTCAATAGATAAATACAAGTTAAAAAAAAAGGATATCATGTCGGAGAACCATCTTCATAAATCTGCTGTAGAACACCTGTTGAGGCGAAAGAGGTCAACGAACCACACGTAAACAAAGGGTCAGCTACGCTAAAACAAACTAAACGTAAACAAGTTAAAGGCGAAAATAAAGTAACATAGTACAATGCGTACTATGTTGCTTTAAAATAATCAGTAACAGAACAGCTGTTAGTTACATGCTTTAAACAAAGTTTGAACGATTTTCAACACAACATTTAAATAAAGATGGACTTTATTTCTGTAAATTTCTTTTAAATTATAATTAAATAGTGTAAGACTAACCTGTGAAACCTCCAGTCTAGTCAAATGACTAGACACTATGTAAATTAGATCCTAAGAAGTGTTGTGTAGTGATCTTCGAAAGGTTCAGTGATGTTTCGTCGAAGTGAACGGCAGGGCAAAAATTCATCTCACGTAATATCAACAAATGGGTATCCATAAATTCGTCAGGGGAAAAGGATGCTGAAAATGACATAATTTCATAGGAAAATTATATAATAAAGTTAAAAAAGGCAAGAATACAAACCATAATGACATATGAGAATCAAGAAATCCTTGGTTTGGCAAATTTTGTGCATGTTCCTTAGAAACGAAACAAAAATTGAACGGTTATTGGGTAATGAAAGAAGCAAACCCACGTCCAGATCGCTCCTGAAATAAATTCAGAAAATTATAATTTAGCTGGAAATTTATATTCCCAGGACTTTCAAATGATGGGTCAAGGCCAAATACGAAAAAGTAACAGAAAAACAGCTTCAACTTACCAGGAATAAAGGTAAAAATTATCCTAATTAATGAGCAGCCACTTGATTGGTCGAAATCCAAAATTGCATCCAAGGCCTATTTGGTTTACACAAATCCAGTAAACGGTGCAATAAATTCTAGAACAGTCAGCCATCATATCTGGACCACAAGTGTCAAAAACTTAAAACAGGTCTGCCAATTCCAGTGCAATTAAAACGACTCGGTAACCCGAAAGTGCAGAACTTACTCAGAACTGAATTCTTAAACCTTAAGTTTATTTAATTTTGTTAATATCCAAGAGGACACTGTCCTAAATCTGTTGTAGATTTAATTAGTTTTAATTAGCGCAGGGATATAGATTAAGAAACGTTAATTCTTTTTGATCAATATCAAAATTTTTGCAATAAAACCTGATAGTTTGAGTGCCATCTATGTTTAATTGAAATAACTAAAGCATTTAAATTCACCTCAGCTGGATATCTAAAATACAGCAGACTCGGAGACATCTAGCTGTCAAATAGTAAAGTGATATTCATTCTGATAAAGATCTCTAACTTTTCTAAATCCTTACAAGTCAATTCTAAACTAATAAAACTTAATTACTATAGCATACATTAAAATAAAAAAGATAAATTAATCTAAACGTGCAAATCTAAATTTAAACTTACCTTACAATTCAAAAATAAAATCAATAATAATCCTTAAAAAGAATAAATAAATAAACAAAATAATAATATTTTCCCCAAAACCCCATATCATAACAAATAAATTGGCGCCCAACGTGGGGCCCAAAAGAAAGAAAAACAATAAAATGAAATTAAAAATATAAATCAAATAAAATTTCCCCAAAACATTACAATATTTTTTGTTTAAGTAGTTATTGGATTTGATACCTGAAAGATGTAACATAGAATACGAAAAATCTTAATATATAAATAATAATAATAATACATTTATTGCCTAATAAGTAACACCCAATAAATTCAAAATCATAATAATAAACAGTAACAAGTGACAAAAAATGAATGAACATCACAACCTTAAACGTTAAAATTTAGTGCAAAAATTTAGTATATTAAAAATGCATAATGAAGAATAACAAATGATATAGCGGAAACGAAACAAAAAGAAAAATAAATATTCATATAATATGTAGACATAATAATGATACAAATTTTATTGAAATTGTATATTATATATAAATAGGCGATTTCAAAAGAAAATTACTGCTGGCATGTGGATGGAATATTGAATGTGATATTTTGTCTAGAATGATAAATAGGTCGTTAAAACTTACATGAGACTAAGGTCGAGACAGTCTATATTATATGAAGTAAATTGTACAAGACAGAAATGAAATTATTATTTCGTCTCAATGCTAAGACGAGTATTTCATATCTAATTGGGAGTATGTTTATCTATCCATACTCGAGTTTTGACCTTATGTAACAGAAATAAAGAATATTTAATGCTTCCATGTTGGTAAATGATTTGCAGTTTTTAATGATAAATCCAAGCGTTTTAATAGATTCTTTTACCTTAAGATTAATGTGGCCTATAGAACGTAGTTGAGATGTAACAGTATACATCCATTTTATACCTCCATCCGCTCTCTTACGTTAAATGGGTTGAATACCTAAGTTAAAATTAATTATTAGCTTTTCTTCTCGTGGCACTTTAGGCAGCTCATGTGCACTCAGGGTGCATATCTGGTATCTGGTTACATACTCTTAGGTTAGGTAAATTTAGGAAGGTTCTGGTAGCTCGGATTCTATTAGTCGGTGAGTCTAGGAACAGATGGGTAAAATGACCTCTTGAGTTATAACGAGATGTTTGAGGCGACTTGTTGATTTATATTGCGTGATTTGCATATCTACTTCTGTTGTGTGACTTCTTCAAAGTTTGCCAGGTTGTATTCGATTGTTTTGATGGTATTTTTGTTGTGAAGGGAACAGGATCCTCGAAAGTTTTCGGATATCAAACCGTCGCGTAAGTATGGCAATTTTTTATGATAGGGACGCTTCCCTTATTTTTGTTTAAAGGCCTAACTCGCCCAATAATACGTCCAGTTTTGGTGTGATAGATTGGACTCCGCTGATAAGCCACCTTCCAGCTACGTAAGTGACTAAATATATATTAGACCCTTTGAAAAAAAAACCTTCGAGAAAGCGAGATCAAACAAGCTCTTCTGTATGCAGGGCTTTTTTATGTTGGGGTATTCAAGTACCTTCTTCTCGATTACGTTATTGCGTTATACCCTTTGACTACGTATTTTACTCAATAATTTTAAGAATTGTTTAATGTTTCTCACTTCACGAGGTTTTTCTGGCTAAAAACACGTTGTTTTCTTTTAACTTTGGGGTGACAGACAACCCACAGTGTCTGATACAACTAATCGAGTAAGTATTTGGTTTATCAAGTAGTTAATTTGTTTGGACACCCTCTCATATTATCTGGGGAGCCTGTCAGCGAGGTTGCTAAATCTGATGGCGCCCTTTTCTTATATATTGATAGTAGTATAATTTGAACCTACCCCACTCGCCTTCTGGAACTGAGCTAGACCTCGGCATACTTTTTGCGACGTGTCTTAAGCTGTCCAAACGTTATGGTAGCTTTTCCATTTTTTAAATTATGTTTAACTGAAGAAAACTACCAAGACACCGTCACAGAGAATCAAATATGACTTCTAGATATTTGGTGGAATCACATCTTGAAAAACATTCCTTCAAGAGAGTGAAGATAGTAGAATACTACAATGTTTTTATACCAATATTGTTTAAATGTTATTTGTGGCATTTCAATAATGTTTTCTTTTCTTTTTCTTTTTTGGGATTTATTGTCACATTTCTGTAATAATACCAGTGATTGAGTTAATATTATCGATAGAAATAAGAAATGAAAGTAGTCTGGTTAGAACCTCGCGGGACACCTGGCACCTGATATAACCGTAAATGAACCCGAGTTGTAACCTTTATATAAAACAAATTGTTGGCGGTTAAAAAGATGACTGCATAAATAGTAGTGATGAATCCTCAGTTACCTAGTTACCATAATATGGTGTGATTAATAAGGTCGAAAGTCCGTGTAGGTTACGTGAACTTAACCAGATTCACCAATTATATGAGGTAAAATAGCCAAATTGGAACGGTGACTCTGTAACCTTCCTTCGTTTTGCGGAGGTTCTTGGGTGGTTATTTTGACGCCAGAGGGACGGCGGTACCAGCAGGACGGATGCCAGTTTCTGTTTTAGAGTGTAGAAACACCATTTTTCTCTGTTAGCAGGGTAATAGAGGCTTAGGTAGCTGCAGTTAAGAAATGGTTAAGCCAGTGGGTCTATATTAACCTACAAAGCAAACGGGAAGGGAAGTTCGTGTTAAAAATATTAACAGGTTTTATTCAAGGTATTCAATAACACAGCAACTTACTTATTATTAAAGGTTAAATAAAGCACACGTGAATAACTAATTAATACACTAACTAGCAGACATAAGTTTTATCTATCACTCTCCAGTTGATAGAACTGCACTATCTCCAGTGGTTTCCAAATAGAACACTCTGAACTTCCTCTAGTACTCCAGAAATCTCGCTTCTGCCACCAATTGCGACGTGTTTACACCCTAAGCGTGAATTCAATAATTACAACAAGGATAACACTAACCACTGATTTAGTAACAAACTAATTACCTACAGTAATTACTACTTTTAACCATTGTTATTCAATACTAGTCACTGTCCCTTTTCAGCTGAATTCAGTACACTTTCCAATATTCTACTGCCTGCAGTGGAATATTTTGGACTTTATACACCTGCAGATATACCTTCTAGCATAATCCAGGTGCTCCTCTAGATCATTTCACAGCTCTCTAGTCTCATGATACTACAAACTTCTGTAAAGTGGGTGTAAATTCGACACAATATTTTATACGAAAATTAAATAAAATTTTATTGCAAATTGTCTTCTCTCAGCCTTTTTGAATAAGCGCATTATTTTCAAACACCCCTTATGTAACTTCATTAATTAACATTTCATTCAACCAAGCATTTACTTTTTCCTATTTACATTCAAGTACAATTTCCTTCTAAGAATTGCAAATAATAGTAAGATAACGTTTAGATAGTGAGCTACTTAACTAGCAGTATTTATTTAACTGTACATAAAATACAAATTGTCGCCTTTCAGAGTGAGCTCATCCATATCGTTTGTATTCAAGTTTCGTCCTAAACCGTATTTTTTTCTTTATAAACATTAATACATTCGTGACAACGTTAAAAGACTGTTGAACTTGGAACGTTAGCATTATCAGTCCTGAGATCTCAACTTTCATTAATTAGTAAGCTCTCCCGTACCAACTTAACAATTTTATCGCCGGCAATCGATTATAATTTACCGAATCTGAACGCAGAGTCATAGATTACCGCCCCCTGGGGTAAGGTAAACTGTAATGACTTTAATCTATTTTATTAATGACCCACTGATACCAATTCCGTTGATTCAGTCAGATTTCCACATACATCACTGTCATAACTTGTAGGGAAATTAATATACCAAACGAGACAGCTAAGTAATAAGAGGAAAATATTTGAATAATTCAAATAAACACTCCAAATTATACCTGGAAAGTGGACCGAAAAATGTAGGGAACTCGACAGGCTCGTTAATCACTGTATGCGTCATAAGTAATCGCGATAATTAATTTTTTACACAAACCCGGTTGTAGAAGCATGAGGGAAAACATTATCCATTCATTGACAGCTGTCGATATACAGGGCGCAGTTCGTGCGCTTAAAAATATACCCAAAGAAAAAATCCAGAGGGGCGATATCGGGTGATCGAGGAGGTCATTCTATTAGCCGACCTGTTGAAATCCACTAAATACAATAACTGTTGAATTATGCAGGATAATGACGGCAGAAATTGTTATTATTAATTAATCAAATTAAATACAAACGAATTAGGCCAAGCATGGAGCCTTGCGGCACCCATTACAAATCTCTGGACCGGTTTTAACTTTGCATTGACTAAGTTATTATTAAGGGTTGACTTGAGTTGGGCAAGTCATTTATCAGAGTCGGGTTTATTAATGGGAATTCTATGATTGTGTTTATCAAAGCTTTTAGTCGACAAATCTGTATGTATTACGTCAATTTGTCGTTGTCCATCTAAAGTTTCAGATGTTTGTTGTGACGCAAAGGGGTGACACCCTATTAATAAGGACTAGTTGTATTGTATGAGGATAATTGAGATCTAGATAATATGTAGCTAGCGTCGACACGACTTTTTTTTTAATTAATTATCTAATTACTATTTGACAATTATTGTTGTGCGTTACTCAAGTTCCCACCCTAACTCGGTTTTAACACCCAAACTTATTAATCGTGTGCGTGCCTACGTTAGCACTTTATCTAATAACCTCACGCTTAACTCCTAAATGGGAAAACATTCGTAATAAATATTGCTATAAACTCTAATATACCAGCTCCCTGATGGTATAGCCGAAGAGGGTCCGGAAAATATGCCATCGGGAAGGTGAAAATTAATGACCATTTTCTGGATGAGGGTCCGTCGGTATTGCTTACTTGTTGCCCTCGCTGCCGGGCTTAAAAAATTTGTGAATTAAATTTACACAGGCAAGCGGGTAGTATACAAACTTATGTAGATATCAGACAGGGAGATATTCAAATTCCAATTTCCTCCCAGGCACTTCCAGTACTTTATGGAAAACTACAAGAGTAAAATATAATTATACGCTAAATACAGAAGATGTTCAAGACAGCCAATGTTTTGAATTAGATACTTGTGGTATATTCGCTATAATTATAAATAAAACATTAATTTTTACTAAAGGTTTAGTTCTGCATGAATCTTCCTACTCATGCCCTCAATTAAATTATCCAATTATTCTCGATGGTAGTCAAGGTATTACTTAAAGCCCTACTGTTACGTAAGGTTCTTCTTTTAGGTATATTCTATTGGATTCAGATCAGGCCGCTGAGCAGGCCATGATAAAATTAAAATTTGATTGGCCTCCTGATACCGTGAGGACGTACACGGGTCACTAAATTTTCTGTTGGGCGCCAATTTGCAACATGCCCTCGGCCCTTAACATTTCGTTGCGTATTTTTTTAGAATCCACGAAGGGCTTGTATTAATTTTGACTTTCGTGTGTGGAATGTAACATAAAAGTTGTTTCTTTTGCGCCCTTATAAAATTAAATCCCTATGAAGCGATGAACAACATCCACTTAACAATTTCTTATTTGATTAGGAGCGATTTACGTCAGTCTGGGGTTGGATATTTGCTTGATTGATTTCCCAAGGTGAATCGCTCATTCCGATAGGTTGTGATACATGTTCTGCAGTATATGAGCGTGAGTAAATATTGATTTTAAAATGCACCTGTTATGTTTCGTAGTTCTAGCGGTATAGGTTTTTTATCTGTTCGATTCATTAATCTCTGCTCTAGGTGCAGATTGTACAGAATATTGCTCCAGGATGTCCGAGAAAAGCAGTTAGTCGACGTTTAAAGCCGTCGAGTTACAAATAGTGAGACAGATTTTCTTGTCGGCTAAGGAAAATCTGATGTAAAATAACACACTTACTTCCCTTAAAGCATTATTATTTAAGAAAATGAACTTATCCGGATTCTATAGAGTGTTGCTATTGCTTTGATTAATATGGAAAGTTTTTGCTGCGTAAATATGTTATGCGTCATTGTCCAGAAAATAAAATACTTTGTTGGGAAAATATAAATTCTATAGAACATTTTTATCTTATTTAGTGAAAAATTATTCTATAAAGTATCTTTATTGTTTTGCTCAATATTTCTACGGAAAGTTTTTGCTGCGTAATATATGTTATGCGTCATTGTCCAGAAAATAAAATACTTTGTTGAGAAAATATAAATTCTATAGAGGATTTATCTTATTTAGTGAAAAATTATTTAACTTATCCGGATTCTACAGAGTATCTCTATTGTTTTGCTCAATCCCAGCAAACGCAGAGTGTGACTGTTTCGTAACGTTAAGTCACAAATAAGTAACTCTAGAAGCATATTTCAAAGTGTGAAACAGATTCGTAATTATGGCAATATATCTGTACCTGAAAGATTTGTTTTGAAATTGTTTAATATAATACAAAACATCTTTGGTGGGTTTGGAAAAATTCGAAACTGTTACCTAACAAATGTTATTCTTAATTCCACAAACGTAAATATTTCGTAACTTACAAAACGCCATACTTTCAATTGTTAAAATTTAAGAATATTACGCAATTGTTGATGCGGTATTCCTTCAGTAGCTATAAACAGAAACAATTACGGAATTATTGAAACAATTCATTTTCAGTTGTGAAGCGTTGAAAAATTTACATAATTAGTAATACGTTACATTTTCGCTATACATGTTCAAACAAATGCGTCGTTTCTATAGGCTAGAATTATTTCTGAGAGAGAGATAAAATTCAAACGACCAATAGAATCTTGGGAAGCTGCGCCGCGCCAGCGCGAAGAACTGTTTCCGGCCTCAACACAAGTTAGTCTGAATGTGTAGTAATGTGTACTTACACGTGTGGTGTAAACAAGTGTCTGGTATTTGTGCAAAAAATACTATTGTGAAAAACAATTGCACAATATATACACGTTTAGAGTATTAGGTAAGTAATAAGTACTAATAGATTTAAAATTAGATAAGTTTTAATTGTATGTATTGTAAAAAGCGTTAATTTCCTGGACAATACCTAACATGGCGTGGGCACATTAACAGCGTGGGTAGCGGATCTTTTTACTATTACCTATAAATCGAATAAAACAAACGCTTTTCTTAAAATTTCGTGCTTATTTAAATGGATAACTATAAATAATAATAAAGAATATGTACAAAACTTTGCTACTAACTATAATATTCTACACTTAGATTATTATATCTACTTTACTTGCACAGTACCTACGTATTTATTTGCAAAATTGAATCGTTGAGTGTTCTTTTTTTTTGCTTAGGAATATATTATTTTGTATTTATTTTTGAAGTGATTCTCCGATGAGCAAGAAACGCATGTTTTTCTTTTAAATTGTTTCAATCAAAAGGGAATGAAGTTCAGGGATTAACATAGCAATTTTAACGTTAAAGTGACTAAAAACATGATTCTTAATTTCTTTATAAACTATACTGGTTTGCCGTAATGAATAAAATAGTTTTGATATACAGGATGCTTCCTAAATAACAAAATATTTAAAGAAGTAATTCTTCAGGTGATTTGAAGTGAAGAAAAGTTTATATGAACATATGTTCTAAAGATTTTTGTTTCTGAGATAGCGGGCGTTGAATATTTTATTTCACTTCTGATTTTATCTGATTTCCCACAATTTGTAACATATGAAACTGAATTTTATGGATCGTCTTGCTCTTCAAGTAGCCATTTATCTTACCGATTGTCTTTTTCAATATTTCACTTCGGTTTGTAATTGGACAAAATGTTTTCGTTTTTTATTAAATAATACCTATCTTTAAAAATTTAAATATTTTAACAAAATTTGGTGATTCAAATCGAGGGATTCAAATCTCAGTAATTATAGTTTTGCTGTTATTTGTAGGGGGCACCTCTGCGTATCGTTCATACGTTATGTTTTTGGGGGATTTTTTATTATTTTTTTTTAATAAAAATTCCTGCTTTCCCGTTATTTTTATGTCAAAAAGATATACCTTCTAAATGTCGCTACGAGTAACCGTTTTCAGGGTAATTGATTTTAAAGTAAGCAATTTAACCACTTTTAAAGTATAATTAAATTTTAGGTTTATTTATTTAAAAGTCATTGTTATTCGTACTTTATTTGCTAGTGTTGCTATGTAATAAATTTTAAAAATCTGAAAAAGAGAATTTAAAGAAACGTCCAATATTTTCATTTTATAAAAATATCTAAAAGGAGGTAAAAGGCAACATTGCTCCTGGGGAACTTTTTTAAGTTTCGCAACATTCAACACTTCCGATATAAACGTATAGGTCACAGCTGTGAGCGCTAATAGATCAAAGACATTCCGTCGGCCGTCCACTATATTCTTCCTCTGTGCCAAAGATATAAAAAAACACCAGATAGTTAAATTATCGACAAAGTATATTGTCTGTCTGTTTCTTATGTACTTCGAAGGATAAATTATCCAAAAAAACTTCACAGAAAGGCCGCTAATAAAGTTGACGCGTTTAAAATGTGTAAACACTGGTATAAAAAATATGACTTCACAGCATTTATAGTGGTCCGGTAAAAGCCAATGAACGAATGTAAAAAACAAAATCAACCTGACCTATCCTATTTTCCCTTGAAATGAGATAGGTCAGTTAAATTCAAAATGTTGACGTATTTTATTTCTTTTTCTCAAAAACTACCGCGTGTATTTCTTTCATTTTTTTTATATGGATTTACCATCCCTTTGCAACAAACTTCTTTCTCGCAGGAATAATAATATATGTAATTGTTTAACTTCATTTATTTTATTGAGTGGCCTAGAGTTACATATACACAGGTTTCATAATTGAAATGTTTTTCTCATTTCATGACAAAAATAAACCCGTGTCAAATTCTTGACAATTCCCCGCCTCCTCTTCTTATTTTTATTTTAAACTAGATATAGGGTGGGGTTAGCGTACTCACCTTAAGGAAATAAATAAATTGGGGTTCACTCTGTACATTGCTAGTTTGATTAAGAACTGATTTTTATTTGTAGATTCATGCAGGAAATGCTTTCCATTTATGACAGTTGATGCCAATTTTGAAGGTGCCTGTAAGGACTGGTTTAGAGCGGCCAGCCAGAGATTGAAGAAAACAGAGAAAATGAATTAATTATTTTATTGTACAATGGACAATAAATTGTTTTGAACATCTATTTGTCAATATTTTATCTTTTTCCTATATTTTAAAGGATTCCTCCAAATACACTAACAGTGAATATTAAGGATCAAGGATTAATTTCACCTAGATATAGAAAAGAGTTTGTCTTAAATGGATTTATGGTCTGTAAAGATGAGAGATTGAGAAAGTGAATTTTGTTAAATATTGCAAAAAGTGATTTTAAAGATGGGTCCTGAAAAAGTAACGAGCCCCACTACTGGCAAAATGTGACTGCTGTCTTCGGAAAAGAAAATTACTCGTCCAATAACAAACGAAGCCAGGTTTGCTATACGTGCATATATCCACCCCCAGCCCCCGATCGCTCACCTGCGCACTCGATTATTGAGTCTTTTTTGTTTTTAAATGTATTTAGTATAGCATTTTACAGTCGCTTCAAAAATATAACTGGCTCTATACTATCAGTACATGTCCATCTTTGCCGAACAAATTATTTATTCACTGTTAATCAACTCGCGAGAACCAAAAAAACACTTTTTGGTTTTCGAGTTATTCAACAGTGAATAGGTAATAAGTGGTTCGGCAAAGATGGACAGCATGTATTGATAGGGTCTGTCATATTTTTTAGCGTCTGTAAAATGCTGCTATATGCATTTAAAAAACAAAAAGACTCCAATGATCGGGAATGGGTAGGTGAGGGATCAGGGTGGGAGGTGGATTTGTGCACATATATCAAACCTGACTTTATTTGGACTATTTGCATAATAAGTATAAAACAAAAAAGAAACTGATTTGAAAGTAAATCGTAATATTTATATTGCTTATGATAAGCAACTTTTCTGAAATTAATGAGCAACCTTAAGGTTTCTAATAACGTGCAACTGTTGTGTATCTGTACTTAAACTAAATTTGCATAACGGTTGCGAAGTATTTATATAAGTTTTGTATTTACAAATAACTTGGTGAATGAAACTGTAAAAGCCTAAATGTTTCAAGATATTTTCGGAGTTAGATTTTGGTAAAAACGAATTTATTACAAATGTAAATTGGCATTTGTTACGAATATTTTGTTTCGCAATTGTGTAAAGTAATAGTTGCAGTTTATTAACGATGCAATGTTGCGGACAAATAAGCAATTTGTCACCAAAAACACGCATTTTTGTGACTGAAACAAAAGTGTAACACGAAATATAAGTAGCGTTAATGTTCCTTAATAGTTTCGAAGCGGTGTTTGCTGGGATATTTCTACAGAAAGTCGTTGCAGCGTGAAATATGTTATGCGTCATTGTCCAGAAAATATATTGTACTTTGTTGAGAATATATAAATTATCCGGATTCTGTACAGGATTTCTATTATTTGGCAAAAAATTATTTAGCCTTTCTGGATTCTCCAGAGTATCTCTATTGTTTTGCTCTATATTCCTACGGAAAGTTTTTGCTGCGTAAATATGTTATGCGTCATTGCCCACAAAATAAAATAATAAAATTCTTTGTTGAGAAAATATAAATTCTATAGAAGATTTATCTTATTTGGTGGAAGTTATTGAATTTATCCGGATTCTGTAGAGTATCTCTATTGTTTTGCTCAATATTTCTACGGAAAGTCTGCTGCGTAATACATGTTTCAGTGCCTATAAAATAAAATACTTTATTGAGAAAATATAAATTATCCGAATTCTATAGAACATTCCTCTTATTTGGTGAAAAACTATTTAATTTATCCGAATTCTATAGAGTATTTCTATTGTTTTGCTCAATATTTCTACGGAAAGTTTTTGCTGCGTAAATATGTTATGCGTCATGGTCCAGAAAATAAAATACTTTGTTGAGAAAATATAAATTCTATAATATCTTATTTGGTGAAAAATTATTTAACTTATCCGGATTCTACAGAGTATCTCTATTGGTTTGCTCAATATTTCTACGGAAAGTCTTTGCTGCGTAAATATATTAAACGTCATTGTCCAAAAAACAAAATACTTGGTTGAGAAAATATAAATTCTATAGAACGTTTATCTTACTTGGTGAAACATTATTTAATTTATCCGGATTCTATAGAGTATCTATTGTTTTGAGCAATATTTCTACGTAAAGTCTTTGCTGCGTAAATATGTTATGCGTCATTGTCCAGGTAAATAAGATACTTTATTGAGAAAATATGAATTATCCGGATTCTATAGAACATTTCTCTTATTTGGTTAAAAATTATTAAACTTATCCGCACTCTATAGAGTATTCTATTGCTTTGCTCAATATTTCTACGGAAAATCTACGCTGCGTAATATACATATGTTATGCGTCAATTGTCAGGAACGTAGAATACTTTAATGGAAACATATCGATTATTATCAGAATTCTATTGAGCATTTTTATTATTTATTGAAAAATTTAACATTTAAGTTGGTTCAAAATTCTGCGTGAACTTAATTTTTCTCGTAATATATTTGTTTTCATGTGTTCATAAACAACTGTGGTTACCGAAATAATTGACAATATCTCCACAATTTTGAAACTTCTTTGCGAATTTCAAAAATCGCAGTGTTTAGAATTGTAACGTTTTTTATTTTCCAAATTTAATTTTTCTAATAAATAGGGACGTAGAATATAATAAAAAGCATAGAGCATTTTTCCCGGTGCAACTTTTAATGTGCGACGCAATTAACAGCAGAATTTGGTTAAAAATAAAACACAATTCTGTGCAATATTTGATTGTATGTTAATAACACACGTTCATAATGATGCAAATATTAAATCTAGTTCGGCGTATGTTGAATCCAGTGAAATATTATTAATGTAAATATTTGGCAATTTACAACACACTCTCAACATTAAAGGGTCCTCTCCCTGGCACTATTTATAACTTGTTCAATAAATTTAGATTTGAATATTGCAGTAATATTTTATGTGTTTATGGCATTTTGTGCGTGTATACCTAAGGCTTTGTCAAATTTTGGGATATGGGTCAATAAGAGGCAGCTTCCTGTTACGTTTACCCTCTTCAAATAAACAGAAAATTTATTATTCGTATGGCATTTTAGTACATAAAATACAGTTGATAGATGCATGAGATAAAAATTAATATTCATGGGCAAAAGGGATCAGCAGGATAGAACGAAGGCTACGAATTAGATCCTTGCATGAGTTTATGAAATAAAAAAGATTGTTGTAGGTCGCAACGACTTCAATATATTGGAAGTCAGTAAAATCCTTATAGTTTGTTTATACCTACTTGAAAATGACAATTTTAATTAAGGGGGATGTTGTATTTTATAATATGTTTTTGTCTTTTGACTAAAAATTTCGTGTACTATCATTCTTCCATATTTAATATCGTTATGAACTTGAAGATAGTTTTAAAATATTTATTTCATGAAGAGTTGTGTAACCACACATTTCGACAAAATATGAAGTGCGGTCCTGCGTCCGATGGGACAGGACCGTCCTCCATATTTTTTTTAGTTCAATAACTGGGTGATTTAATTTTTTAGTTTCCGTTTTTACTTTTTTTGCCGCTTACCTCGCGTATGATAAAAATAAAATTCTGTTTCTGAGAACACGTTGTATAAATACCAGCATTTTTGTAAGCTGCGGAATTTTTTGTAATCAAGTTCTACGATAGTTAATTCTTCTTCCACGACATTAACAATGTACAAAAACGCCCCAAAGACTACCTACAATTTACAACTAGACACTTAAGAGAGACATACAAATTAAATGTCCGAGACTAACAGTACTTTTCGGTTGTTTCTCTACTATTTTTGCAGAAGACTCGTGATGAATTTATTGTTATGAATCCAAAATATTTACACTCAATTCTCCCGAGAATCGCCAATTTTTCATTAAGGACCCCGCGATAAATAAATGATTTAATACAAGATATACCCAGTTAATTTTGTAATGAATGCTGCGAATTCCTACGTTCCGGATTTTCCGTTTGTTACAACACGTATTTTATTGTCAAGGCAAGAAATTTTATGTGGCCCAATAAATAAATCGTACCCAAGATAACCGCGTGTGGGTATATAAATTATTGAATTGTTACAGCACACTTTTGCCAATTACAGTTATCGACTTCGAGTCGGGATGAGTCTCATTTGGGTAATGTTATTTATATGTTCCGAAGTCGTATCGTCGAGATGCCACTTTCACTTTCTTGTAACCTTTCAGTCTAAAACCATGCACATCATTGTTGTGCAAGGTAACCGGGAGATGGATAGTTGTAGACAGAGGACATATACAGGGTGAATCGAGCGAATTAATTAATAATGTATTGTATTTGTTTCATTTATAATTTGATGATGGCTTTAGGTAGAGCTCGCAAGTTTTTGTTGAAATCAGCCATAACCATTTTTTTCTTATGTGAGTCAATTCAAATCAAATCAAATTCAAAATGAATGCCGTCAGACATCTTAGAGCACACTTTAAAGTATGAAATATTATTCATATATTATAATAGAAAGAGCAGTGGGTTTAGGTGAGATCCTTGTGGCGCGCCTGCAGTGACTGCGCTTAATGCACGACATAAGTTTTTGAAGTGATTTTAAAGCTTCCGCATTAAGCCTTTTGTTGGCAATTATAAGCGTGCCTCTTTTTTTTTATTCGTAGCTCGGTGTCGACGTTAAATATCATATATTTACCCCTTCTGCTCTCTGTTAACCATTTTAAAAGTTTTCCGAATCGAGTCCGAGTTGTATTGTACGAGCATCTGAATTCGTGTTCATAAATGTCTTGTCGAAACTGTTTCGGTTTTTCCATTGTTCAAGATTCAAGTGGTCGGCAGAATTTTAGGAAGGGTGTAGCGCGGAATTCAATAAATCTTGCCGTCCACTTTAATTCACTAGTATTGGATTGTGTTCCCCCTTTCAATAATTTCACTTCGCAGTCCGACTTTCCTTATGTCCGATATTCGAAACACGTTATCCTAATGTGGGTTGTATTTAGATTTGGTAATTCCTAATGTGCATTTTATGCTGATTTATCGTTGCCTCCAAGGGCTCACCAATAGATTTAGGTGAAGTGTGGATTATCAGAATATAGGCTAGGATAGTGATGGTAATAGCTCAAGTTTTTTTGGATAATTTATCGTTCGAAGTACATAAGAAATATAACAGCATCCAAGACAACTTTGTCGGTGGTTTTATGGTGTTTTTTTTTAAATCTTGGAATTTGTAATGAAATTTAGATAAACAAAGTATGTTGTTCACCTCATAATGTGGATCGGTAGAGATATGCAGTGGTCATCAAAAGTTCAAAACTATCATGTCTTTTAGAAATGAGTTTAAAAAATTTTAAATAATTTTACCAAAGTTCAGAGTTTGGCCAATTACAAACCGAAATGAAAAATTGAAAAACGACAATTGGTAAGATAAATGGCTACTGAAGAATAGGACGATTCATAAAATTCAGTTTCATATGTCACGAATTGTGGAAAATCAGATAAAATCAGAAATGGAATAAAATTCTCAATGCCCGCTTATCTCAGAAACAAAAACCTTTACAACATAATTTGTTCATATGAACTTTTCTTTACTTCAAATCACCAGAAGAATCACTTCTTTAAGTATTTAGGAAGCACCCTGTATATCAAAATAATTTTATTCATTACAGCAAACCAGTAGTTTATGGAGAAATTAGGAGTGTCATGTTTTTAGTCACTTTAACGTAAGTTTGCTACGTTAATCCCTAAAGTTTGTAATGGTGCCTACTTATAACGGTGCTTTCTTTCAATAACCTTACGTAATCTTTTTATACGGAAAACTCGGGCGCCAGTCCTTTAATTTTTAAGTGCAAAGAACTACACTTTTTGGCTCTCCTATTGGGAGAACAACCCTGAATAGCGAAACAGCTGGAGCTACGGAATAGCCAGAGGTCGGAAGCTGGAGGTCTATCTAATGGACTTCGACCATACTGCTCAAACGGGTTAATTGACGAAAATAATAACTCGTGAATTTTAACTCTCTAAACAACGTATTTATTCAGCAATATTAAGGGATAAATTAGTTTAACGCTAATACCTCCTCGACTGTACAGTCGAGTATGTATAAAACTGTTTAAAACGATTAAAAACAAGTCAAGCTGGCAATCAAGAATCTTTACGCGATTTTACGACAGAATTTCGGATACGTTGGATTAATAAATTACCGCGTACGACAAGCAAACGGACCTTTCCACTAGGATGTATTATGTACAGCGGGCAATCGGTTAGCTATAGATATTGTAGTCTATACGGAATGTTTAAACATACGGCGAACTACTGCCACAAACGTAGAGCTATTTGCTAATGATTAGGCTGATTAACGTAAGTTTTCCGAGTCAACTCTAAGCAGATCAACTTTATGGATGACCCAAGTGAACAGATCTAACCAGTTGATGCATATAATGACTATTTGGCTTAACGTAGGTTTTCCGATAACCTATTATGCATTGGGGTATTTGAGATGGCCCAAGTGAACAGATCTCAGCAACCGATGCATATATTAGAAAACAAAAGAACAACGGAGGTATTACTAAGTAGCTCTAGTTTGATTTAGTAGTCTATTGCAACTATATTTGCTGACAATAAGATCTCTGAATATCTATACTTAACTGAAGGTAGTACCTGCAAATTGCAGTGGACTACGGCGTATTCTTACCAGTATTCTATTCAAATAAATTTACTATTAAACTAAATTTACTATTCAACTCGGAGCGGCGGTGTGAAACTGTTGGCAGCTTCGGATTGATTTGGAACTGCTGGAGGTAGATCGGATCTGATCCGGCGGAATGTCTCGGACTGAACCTGGACTGCTGCAAACTTTCTCAGAATGAGGACGAAGTAAGCGCTCCTCTCCCTTTTGTAACCTTTATGACGTATCTAGGAGGCGTGATAGAGGGGCGGCCACCGACTTGAAACGAAGGATTCGGATGCACAACCCGGCGTTATTTGCAGAGGTCCAGCGGATTATGCAATTAAGCGCATCAATTCAGAACGTCAATAACCGGAAATGAGTTACTTGCAATTTCTATACTATGTTGCAAAAAGAAACGGATTAAAACGGACACGGATTAAGATTTTAGTAACGAATGATTTTTATTTCCGACTCGGCCATTATTTATAATAATTTTCGGATTTTGCTTATACGGGGGATTGTCGAAAATTAATCAATTAATTACTTGACTGCTTTTTTACCAGCGGACTTTTAACAACTCATTAATAACTTAACTAGAACAGGACTTACTTACTAAAAACAGCGGCAGGGTGTACCCAAGTGACGGTAATATTTAAAACAAAAATGAACATTCCTTGATTGGAAAAATCACTTCGTTACAAGTTCATTCCCTTTTATTGAAACAATTTAAAAGAAAAACATGCGTTTCTTGCACTCGGGAAATAACTTCAAAAATAAATACAAAATAATATATTACTTAGTGAAAATTTTAGTTAAACCCACAGTAGGTAATAAAGAATACTCAACAATTCAAAATTTTGCCATTAACTACCTACTGTAGATTATAAGTTAGCAGTAAAGATTTGTACATACGTAACAAAAAAATAAAATAAAAAATCCAGGTCCGTATTTAAAAAAAATAAGTTTATGGTGGTTTCTGAAAGACGAAACGTCGGATTTCAAATTTGACAGCGCTATCTTGTAGAGGATCAAAAGTGGCAATGACGAAGAGTTATTCGTTTTAAAGTTTGTTTTCAAATAAAGTCAGAAAAAAAAAGTTTTATGAAATTTCGTTTTTGTTCCGGATATTTCTGAAAGTATTCGGAATTTCCCAAATTGCAACAGAGCCTTTTGGCAAGCATCAAATGCTATGAACTATCATAAAATGTACCTATCTACTTCTTTTTTGAGCGGTTTTTAAAGCATTCTAAATTTTGTCGAAATTTCAACAGATGTAGAACCTAAAGAGGAAATTCTGCTTAAGCTAGACACAAATTTTCAAATGATGTATTAGAATTTAACCTTTCGTCTACAGGGTGTTCATAATTTCATTTTGGATATGTAAATATAAAAACATCAATAACTTTCTTATTTTAAGTGAAACATCCTGTATATTATTTCATAATCAAATAGAGAATTACAAGTGCTTTCTGACGATCCGCCACACATGATATTTATTTTGAGTAGTTTTGAAGATATTAGCAATCTAAGGTAATATTTTGCTAAAAAAAACACAAATGAAAGTGTAAAATGTAACACTTTCAGTTTTACAGTCTGTATATTAATACCAATTTGTAATGCAATTTCAACAATTGACCGTTTTTCTAATATTCTTTTTCTGTTACAGGTAAGGACTAGCTTAAATTGAAGTTAAGGTAAGAGCCAATAAAGCTACATAATTTTAAAGGTATACAGTAAGGACCGAGGAGGTTCGAACATGGGTATTAGTTTGCGCGATTTACTTGTGCCCGTTGCAAGCGGACACAGTGGTGGGAATCGTGGGTCTCCGCGCTGTAGCCGATGGCTCTTGCGTCTACTGTTCCTTGTTTGGATTCTTTTATAATAATTTTTATTACACCTGCAACACTCGAGGTGCAGCGACAATTAATTTTATGTTGTAGATTCACATTTATGTTGCGAAACAACAAACAATGGAAATATTTAAATGTGTTTTGAGATTTTTTTAAAATTACAATAATTAATCCTATCTAGGATGAATTATTGAAGTTAGAAAAATTTCGAAACGTTGGTCCAGAATACGCAAATCAAATTTCTTTCAGACATGAGTTCTACATACACGGTTAATGAGATACTAACAGTCTGCAGCTGACTGAAGTGACTGCTGACTGCTGAGCACTCTGAGCAGTGAGTGGCCACAGCGCACTGCCGCGCCCTTCTCCTAATGTACAAATTTCGAACTGAGGCGAGTTGTCGTCCCAATCACTGTCATGTTCGAAGCATCCTGGACTTACCTGTATTATTGTAGGTCAAGATGCAGCTTGGGGATCCGTCCTAATCTAATTTGACCAAAAATTAATTTTTGTCCTCTTGTTATGACTAATGATATTCACGGTTGGGTGACCCTGTGTGTGTATATGCGTTCGGTTAAAACAAGTTGTGTTTTGTTTAATTGATTTTGCGACATTGCTGGTAAATGACTTGCAGTAAATTCCGTGAGAAATTTGCTTTTAATTATGTATTTTATTGTTTGCCGACAGGCCTTGCAATTGATTGTGGTATCTCTCAAAGAGTCCAGTCACGTTTTCGGTCGTAATAACTATCGTAAAAAATGATCTCCCCCGATCATAACGAAGTATTTTATCAAGAGTTATTTATCATTTATGAACAACTCACGTTTTGAGGAGCTGTTTATTTGGTATTATTTTTTCCTTAGAGCTGCCTTATTTACGCCTATTCCGTCACTTCTCAGGTGCTTAATAAAAGTCGATGTAGGTACAGCATTTTCTTTAATTATATTAGTTTGTGCCCCAGTGGCCTCAATTATTACTGTACGATGAAAAAATGCTTACATTAATTTTAATGTCTCTGAATTTCTGTCTGTCGTACCTTGAAAAATGAGTCCGAAAGGTTCACTTTTAAGAATATCACCAGAAAATGGAATTACATTTCCGATGTATTTATGCATGAAAACACAAATGTAAACAACATCAAAGCCATGTAAATGATGTATGTATACATTATTTAAATGATTATGTCCATAGAGGCAACCAGAGAGAGATAAATTTTTTTATGCAAAATATTACTCAAAGCAAAGTAAAATATGCAAAGTTGTGATGTGTTTTATGAAAGACTAAGTAGGTAATTCAAGCGGAAAATGCAGTCGGCTCCATAGAAAGGAACATTTTTTCCAATATCTATCTGTGTTGGCGAGTATATACGGGGTAATCTAATGTAACGATATGATTTGTACATTTTCTCTCAATTTTTTAATTAATCTAACAGTTATGGGCTATAGAGCAATAGTAAGCACCCTGTATAAGGCAATCCTTAGAAAAAATATGTGGTGTGAAAGAGGAAACACGCACTAACCTATTTTATTTATAAATCTAAGTCGGTTTGCTGTCATCTGTGTATCTGTTGTTTTATTTATAATTATGTGTGTTATCTCGTGTAATCTTGAATGAATATTATTTGGTAGTGATTTTTTTAAAGTAATCAAATAGTAGGATGATATTGGTTATTTTCTGGGGGTACTGACCCTGTTACCTGTTACAGTCGATTACGATTTCTGTGTGACCAGTAAAGAGAAAACTAATCAAACTTGAATGATTCGTTTCGTTTTTCAACTAATCTTGTAACGAAGTGATATTTTCCAATCAAGGAATGTTCATTTTTGCTTTAAATATTACCGTCACTTGGGTACACCCTGCCGCTGTTTTAGTAAGTAAGTCCTGTTTTAATTAAGATATTAATGAGTTGTTAAAAAGTCCGCTGGTAAACAAGCAATCAAGTAATTAATTGATTAATTTTCGACAATCCCTCGTATAAGCAAAATACGAGAATTATTATAAATAATGGCCGAGTCGGAAATAAAAATCATTCGTTACTAAAAATGTCAATCCTTGCCCGTTTTAATCCGTTTCTTTTTGCAATATAATAGAGAAATTGCATAACTAACTCATTTCCGGTGATATACGTTCTGAATTGATGCGCCAAATTGCATAATCCGCTGGACCTCTGCAAGTTACGCCGGGTTGTGCATCCGAGTCCGTCGTTTCAAGTCGGTGACCGCCCCTCTATCACGCGACCTAGATACGTCATAAAGGTTACAAAAGGGAGAGGAACGCTCACTTCGTCCTCATTCCTCATTCCCAGAAAACCGGCAACAGTCCAGCTCATTCCGTGAAAGTCGTCCGCAGTCCAGGTGCATTCCGAAATAGTCCGCAAGATCAGATCCGATCCACCTTGAGAAGTGCCAGATCAAACCAAAGCCGTCCACAGTTTCGCGCCGCCGCTTCGAGTTAAATAGTAAAGTCAGTTAGAAAATCATTTGAAAATAATTTTGGTAAGAATACACCGTAGTCCACTGCATTTTGCAGGTACTGCTTTCAGTTAAGTATAGATATTCAAAGGTCTTTTTGTCCGTACGTATCGTTAGTACACTACCCAATCAAACTAGAGCTAATTAGTAATACCTCCGTTGGTCTTTTGGTTTGCTAATATATGCAGCGGCTGCTGAGGTTTGTTCGCTGGGGCCACCTCAAAAGCCTCCCTGCATAATAGGTTACCGGAAAACCTATGATAAACCAGATAGTCATTATATGCATCAACTGGTTGGATTTGTTCGCTGGGGCCATCCATATAGGTGATCTGCATAGAGTTGACTCGGGAAACTTACGTTCATTAACATGGTCATTAACAAATAGCTCTACGTTTGTGGCAGTAGTTTGCCGTGTACTTAAAAATTCCGTATAGCCTACAATATCTATAGCTAATCGATTGCCCGCCGTGCATAATACATCCTAGTGGAAAGGTCCGTTTGCTTGTCGTACATAGAGATTCATTAATCACACGTATCCGAAAATTCCGACGTAAAATCGCACAAAGATTCTTGATTGCTAGCTCGACTTGTTTTTAAGCATTTTGAAATAGTTTTATACACACTCGACTGTACAGTCGTGGAGGTAGTATAATTAATTATTCTGTTTCTAAATATTTCTGAATAAATACGTTATTTTAAAGAGGTAAAATTCACGAGTTATTCTTTCTGTCATTTCTTTCTGATTAACCCGTTTGAGCACTATGATCGAATTCCATTAGATAGATCTCCAGCTCCGACCCCTGGTAATTCTGTGTCTCCACTGTTTCGCTATTCAGGGTTGTTCTCCCAATTAGGAGAGCCAAAAAAAAGTGTAGTTCTTTGCACTTAAAAATTAAAGGACTGGCGCCCGAGATTTCCGTTTTAAAAAATTATTACGTACGAAAACGTTCATATAAGTAAGCGTCGTTACAATCTAAACAAAAGCGCTATTCGATTGTACTTGATGAAGTATTATGAAGGTTTAACTATGCTTAACTGTGTGTTGAAGACTCACCCTGTATATGCACTTCCTTTATTATATTTTTTCCATATTCGAAATGCCCATAATGAAGCGAAGTTTGTCAAAACTTTTATCAATTTAAATTTTTCTAGCCTAAAAAAACTTTGTATTTGTTGAGGCAGCCAATTTGCCGGGCCATTTGTTGTTCAAATAATAAGTTTATAAATTCCGTCTGTATCATTTTGCTCCCTCATTAAAGTTTTAATTGAATTTTCTTTGAAAACTTTCAACACAGTAAGGCACATCTAAGAAATATTTAGGGGGTTAGAAGAATCTTCAGAGCAAGCTTATGATAAAACGCTTCACATAAATTCTGCCGCATTGTGTTTTCGATTTGCCATGGCGTTTTCGTAGTTTAAACGACATATTTGTCAATTGAATTTAAATCAGGTCCTAGTATTGTTCAAATGTGAATTGCCATTTTCTGTTTCAATATAGAATTAAGAAATTGCATTTTGGTTGTTGTTGGAATTATTTGTAGAGGAATTTTCCGTCTGTCTTCCGCATTCTGAAATTTCGGACAAGATGGTTGACGTGGAAGAAAACCCGAAAACTCTTCTTCAAACCATCAGCTTCGCTAAAGCCTTAGATACAAAATTATTGCTGCTTCGGAAAAACTAACTTCAGAGAGCGCCTGAATGAAATTGACTTTGGAGGGAATTTTTTTTCCGCGCAATCAAGCGCCGCCGTCCCGCGAACAAAAGTTCCAATTGAACCATCGCGATGTATTTTCGCGCATAAAGACACAAACAACCGGCAAAATTAACATTTTAAGTTCACTTTAAAGCCTCCGAAAAGTTTGTATCAACAACGGTGCCCGGTTTCGTAAATTCCCACGATAAATTTAATTCCAATTAAAATTATACACAAACCTCTGTCAGTGTACGAGACGTATAATTTTCAATCCAGCACCGTATTAATACTGTTTGGTTCGGCTATTTTGAGTAAATAACGAGGTAAATAATTATAATTTTCATCAAGCGCTGGGTAAATCAATTAGGTATGTCAGATGTATTAGCAAACATGAAATAGACATATGCCTTTCGGTGACTACGCACACAGCAATGGTATTATATAGGAATTATTTGTGGTGGGTTGTCGTTTGTCCATTTCCCAGGAATTCACAACATGCAACAAACAGTCTTTACTTTTAAATATTAATAGTTTTAATTAGATGCTCGTTATTTTTAATTACATAGAGATGAACGTGATTTTCGTGTTCATGGACACGAGCTGTCTTCCTATGCAAGACAGACAGTTGTCCATCGTCCATTAGTATCAGCCTGAAACGAGTCACTGAAAGATTGTGGATAATTATTGTAGTATTTTATTTATAAATTAGGATGAAAGAAAGTTTGCAGGGTTAGGGAGTACCGTCTAAAAAATTGCTAAATAATGGGTTTAATATATGTACCAGATGGAGCTAATATCCCGAGTAATATCCCAATATATAAATTTAAAAAACATTGATTATACAGTATGTCTTCATTTGAGAGGACACACCCCTGTAAAAACTTTATTTATGAATAGATTTTAACCGGATTTTTTTTAAGTTGTAGATTTCTGAAAGTTATATTTTGTAACCACATGAAGTTTTTGAAAAAAATCATGATGTTTAGCCCTCTGAAACGTATTCGTGCTAACTTTCATGCAAAAATATTTACTCGTTTGTTTTTAATGGGAAAGCAAAGTTTTTAGGGAAGAGGGTTGTAATTACATTTTTTGAGATAGAATGCAATGAACCGACAAAACGAATGAAAATTATTTTATTTTTATTTATATATTATATATATTATTTTCGAAAATGAGCGACAATGTTTACTTTACGTAAATATTTGTATCTATCTCAAAAAAAAAAAGGTAATTTAGGCCTGCAGAAATAGAAAAAACGGTGTAACTAATTCGTTTCAGATAGCCGTAGGTAAAAACAGGTGTATTTAGTTATAAGGAATATACCTCTGCGATTCCTCCCAAATCAAATAAACAGAACATTGTTTATAAGTCACTTTTATGTAAAAAAATCATGAAATTTGGAGTTTTTTAAAAATTGCAGTAAGACTGCAGTAGATTAATTTTTTTAAATGTTTCTGTTTACTAGGTAATTCCAAACCGGTTAATTTAAGCCCCGGTTGATTTCATTTCATTGATTATTTATTTAAATAATTGCCGAAAACCATCGAAATTTTCGAAAATTTCAAGCATTTTTTACTCTGAAAGGAAAAATGCTAGACTCTTGAAACTTTGGTGGAATATGTGTCTCATTACCCTCAACTTACAAAAAAAATTTCGTTTCAAAATGTTTATTAGTTTTCGAGAAATTCTATTTGTTTATTAAAAACGTCCCAAATGTTAAATGAAAAATTGACCTATTAACGTTATCAAAAATAATTCAACCACAGCTCATTTTTTTCATCAAGACGTCAATTTTACGAATCTGTTATGGGCGTATCGATTTTCAATAATTTTGACCGTCAAAATGGCGTTAACAACATTGCTACTTTTCGGAGCAGCGTTTTTTGCAAATAACTTTACAACAAATGAACGTATCTGCACAAATCTTTCAGATTTGAGTTGCTGGTATTTTTCTACAAATTTATAAAAAAAAATTGTTGCTCTGGGACATGTAGGAGCCGAGAAAATTTTTTAAATTGTTTAATGCGCCAAACGTTTATTTATTAATATTTATAGCCAAAATTGACACTGGTTGTTAATAAGATCTTGAATTTTGTGAATTCATCAAGTCCTATTGAAAACGGGCCCTTTTTGAGGTCAAAATATAATTTTTAATAATTAGTGATTTTAGAGCGTCTTCAATTTGTTTGGCTCAAGGGACAGGTGAATTTTTTATCAAACGAGTTTCAAATTGGTGTAGCGAGAAAAATTCGTCATATCTCCGTTATTTTCCGGCCAATTTCGACGTATTTATTTGAATAACTCAGTTATTTGAAGATGAAATATATAACAATTATATATATTTACAAAGGGGATAAAAAGTGCTATCCAAATATCTACAAATATACATAGTGTTCCGTAAAAATAATGTGACTAGTTAGCGCTCCCTGTATATTCATTAAGATAGATGCAAACTCATAACATATACAAAAACTTGGTAAAATATGCTACAGAGCTCCTTTTTATTTTTTTATAGCTATAATTTTAAGCGAAATAAAAGGGTTTAAAAATTAGAATTTTCAAATGATCACCCTGTACGTGTCATTATTACAAAAAGAATCTACTGAGGAAACATAAATCGGCGATGACAATGAAGAAAATTATGATTAATAATGTTTAAAATTGTGTTATTTTAACTACTCTTTCTTCTTGTCATCTTTAATATTTGTTCTAAAATTTTTGCAAAATACAGTATGTTCATGGATGGACTTGAAAAGAGGAAAAACTTTTTTATTTGTCGTTTTACGAAAGAAAGTCATTCTTTTAAAAAACCTCTGTTTGTGTTTAAACTCCCTAATATGTGCACATACACACGGTGGCCACTGCAAGCTAATATGTGAAAATAGAATAATTATTTTTCAGTCTGTTCGTAAAATATTATATATGTTGCTGAAAAAATGCAACAGAACTGATTCATTTTCGATGTTTATTATACAATGTGGTCCTTGAGTCAATTTAGACAGTAGCGAAAAATAAAGAAACTTTAATTTTTTTAATAATAAATTACTATAAATTAAAAATACATTATGGAACAGATATTAGCGTTTGGCCAATTAAATTAAAATCTCGTTCGATATAATATCCTCCAACAATTTCGGTTATTGCATCTTTTATTCTTTGTTTTAAAGTATCTACGTTGTGTGGTAAGTCATTAGCGTACACTTTTTGTTTCAATATTCCCCATAAAAAGAAATCCATGGGTGACAAGTTCAGTGAGCTAGCAGGCCATTTGATTGAACCATAAATTATAATAATACTCTGAATAATGATGAGGTATATCAAATTGAAATCGATTAATTTAATATATTCATATTGAGGGACCACCCTGTATAATAAACTTTGTAGGATAGTTTCTGAGCGTTTCTGAAGCAGCGTAATAAATATTTTGCTGAAAAAAAATCATATTTTCAGCAGAGTTTTTTTTAAAGAATGACTTTTTTTCGTAAAACAACAAATAAAAAAGTTTTTTCTCTTTTCAAGTCCATCCGTGGACACACTGTACCTATATCTTTTCCAAAATTATTTACAAAAAATGCCGTTTTGTTCATATTAATTACCCTATTATTATGACGATTGTCAAGTTAAATACCGATATTATAATAATAATAATAATAATAATAATAATATTCATATGTTATCCCTTCAAAAAAGTATAGGTAGCAAAAAGCAGTACAACTTTAATTTTTCCATTTTTTTTAACACCTCAATCAGCCCAACAGTTATTAGAACGATCCTGTATAAAGCGGCCTCTAGAGAAAAATCGGGAGAAAGAAGAAATGCACAACTAACCTATTTTATCTTTAAATTTAGGTTAGTCTGTCAAATGTGCACCTGTTGCTTTATTTAAAATTAGGTGTGTTATCTCGTGTAACCTTGTGAATATTAGTGGTAGCGATTGTTTTAAAGTAACAAAATACCAACAGGGTGGGCACGTTTAATTTCTGGGGGTTCTGATTCGTTTTCATTAGTTTTTTATCCAATTTTATAATTTATAGAAATGCATTATAAAACCTAATGATTGCATAAACCCTGGCATTGTTTTGATTTCGTTTACGCATTTCTATAGTGCGGCTAACTTTTTTACTGTCAAAGACTCAAATTATTTGTTTTGTTTATCAACTAAACTAACGTTAAAGGTTATTTTTGATTCTACTTGACGAAATTTTATGTAGGTTTATCTTTAAAATGTTTGTTAAAAAATTTTCAAAGTTATTTACAACGAAATGTCGTTTTGTTCGTTTTACTCGATTATTATGACGATTTTTAGGTTGAAACCGATACGGCACCCTTTCGTTATTTCGCTATAAACAACATACAGGGTTGTCCCAGCCTCGCGTCGGCCAAATGTCCTGGCTCTCCTATAAGAGATATCGAAAAATTTCAAAAACGAGATGATAGAGGACACAATGGTGCATAGTATAAAAATATTTTGAAATATATAGGGTGATCGATTTAGGCGTGATGTCATAAACTTATGTTTTTTTAAATGGAGCACTAGATATATTATTACATATTTGAATTCTCCTTTTAAAGGCGATTCAATCGATGTGCCACTTGATGGGTCTGCGATGGGTCGGTACCATGATATGGGCGAGTTTGTACCAAAAACGTGCCAACTTTGTGAGCTCACTGTGGCGTAGCGGAAAAGCATTTTGAGATCTAGTTTGTGCCAAAAATTGTCAAAAACCCTGTAGTTTACGATGCTGTTATCAGATCTAACGAAATCGGTCATTTTATACCGGGTGAGTCAGGAAACGCCAAATCTACTTTTTCCCATTTTTTTTCAAATGGAACACCCTGTATATTATGACACCAAAGGAGAGCCCTTTGAAATAGCTTTCCACTGATATAAAAGTTCAAGGGTCTATCTGTCATGGGTGCCAAGATATTTGATGGCAAAGTGGCACAATTCGAGGTTTATTAAAAAATTACACCCAATTTTCAATTGTTTTTTAAATTTTCGCTGAAATCGGCTCTTTTCAGTAAGAAAATTTTGAAAATAATTCTTATACTCGGAGAAAAAACCGTACTTCAGTACAGAAAAGTACTTAAGTATAAAATAGTCAACGCCTGATAAATTTAATTTTTTTTCTGAAATGTGTGTATAAATTCATGTCATGGCAAGTATTTTCTAGCCGCAAGTATTTTCTAGCCCGAAGTAATTTTGTCCCGAAACGATTTACTATTTTAGAACGAAGGTGCTTAATAAAACGTACCTTTTCGTAGTATTTTTTTCAGCTTTTAGATAGTGTTCGTCATTTTTCTAAAATAAGACCAAAATATACTTTCATTTTCAATTCAATGAAAGATAATAAAATTGTTGTTAAGTTTGGGAAGCTGTTGTTCCACGTACTAACATCGAAAGAATAAATAAAAAATTGTAGAGAAATTCATATTGCTTTCAACTTTCAATTTATTGAAATAAATTTAAAAAAATCAAGTAGGTACCTGTCATAAAAATACTAGTCTTGTCAATAGTTCACTTTATTGTTGTAAAATTTTCTTACTGAAAAGAGCCGATTTCAGCGAAAATTCACAAAACAATTGAAAATTGAGTGTAATTTTTTAATAAACCTCGAATTGTGCCACTTTGCCATCAAATATCTTGGCACCCATGACAGATAGACCCTTGAACTTTTATATCAGTGGAAAGCTCTTTCAAAGGGCTCTCCTTTGGTGTCATAATATACAGGGTGTTCCATTTGAAAAAAAATGGGAAAAGTAGATTTGGCGTTTCCTGACTCACCCGGTATAAAATGACCGATTTCGTTAGATCTGATAACAGCGCAAACTACAGGGTTTTTGACAATTTTTGGCACAAACTAGATCTCAAAATGCTTTTCCGCTACGCCACAGTGAGCTCACAAAGTTGGCACGTTTTTGGTTTAAACTCACCCATATCATGGTACCGACCCATCGCAGACCCATCAAGTGGCACATCGATTGAGTCGCCTTTAAAAGGAGAATTCAAATATGTAATAATATACCTAGTGTTCCATTTAAAAAAACATAAGTTTATGACATCACGCCTAAATCGATCACCCTGTATATTTCAAAATATTTTTATACTACGCACCATTGTGTCCTCTATCATCTCGTTTTTGAGATTTTTCGATATCTCTTATAGGAGAGCCAGGACATTTGGCCGATGCGCTAAGAATCAAATTTCAGTATTACCCCTGCTGAGTGGCCCGATTTAAATCCTATAGCTCATGCATGGTATATGTGCCAAAGAAGGGTTTTACGTAATGATCCCTATTTTGAAAATTGTCGACAACTTTTGGAAAGCTCTAAATAATGCTTAAGCTGAGTGCAAAAAGTGTCAAATAATTTATTTCTAAGCATAAAATTTGTTGTGTTACTAACACGGCTGTCTAAGCCGCAGTAAAAGTGAAAAACTATAAATAAAAAATAAAATACTTTTGATATCATAAAGAAATATGGAGTATGGTCCGCTGCAAATCTTCTTAAGATGAACAGGACCGGTCTTACAATTTTAAGTATATATAGGATGGTCCTAAATTAAACGTCGGTCGTTCTCGTAATAGTAAATAGTATGCTTCAAATAATTTAAGCTGAGCTTGGGCTTGAGTGACGATTGTCCAAAACTGAGGAGAAGTAACTTGTAAATATTTACTCTACCTTAAATCATGTAAGATATTTGGGTTTACCATGAATATTTTTGCAGTAGTTTCCACTGCACACAAAAATACTTAATACTACGCGTATTTCCCTAACCAAAGTCGGCCTTATCGGGAGATGTTTAAACTCATTTTTTTGCTGCTGTTTAAAAAAAACAGAAAGACCCGAATATTGCCTAGAAGAGCTTTCTGCAAACAGATTCATTAGTTACTGATTGGACCTCGGATTGGACTAACGGTGCTTCAACTGTCAATTTTTATGAAGCCTAATGTGGCCGATACCCTTTCAAAATTACCTAGAACTCTTGATGTTTTGCGTGCTTTAAGTGTTCGTGATTGGCGTACGGTGAGAAAATATGGTGTTAATTCAACGTTTAAAATTACTCATAAATGTATACAGTTATATTACTCATTAAAATTCCTAGTTAGCGAATTAAAGGCGAGGCTCTAGTAACTGGAAGTTACCAGGTAAAATATTTCACGTGCCTTGTTCTTCAATAGACATGATATAACCATAAAGGAAATAATGCAGTTAACACTATACGGTAATGCATATCTGTTTAAAATTAAGTAGTTTACGTATTAAGTAATACAAAGTAATTTTGTACAATTAATTTCTGCAGCATATGGCCAACTACTATACTTCTTCATTTGATGCAACCTTATTTACTATTTACAAAAGCATACAAATCTAGGAAATGTTGTGTGTGACGAATGCCATGTGTTTATTTATTAGGCTTTGTTAAGTATTCTATTCGTTGACACCTCCAAGTGACCAACTTTACTTGAAAATCTAAGACTGTGTGTCAGATAAGAAAAAAAGGCCCTACAGTTTATTGTGGAGCCACATCTGGTACACATCGACAGTTCCTCTTCCTACTGAATCCGAAGCAAATTACAAACATTTTAATTTACCTCAGGATGGAATGGAACCATCGCAATCAAGCAAGTAGGCGTTTATCCACTCGGCTACCGTACCGTGCACTAAGAAGTAATTAAATCTTGATACCTCACCTATCAAGAAAACTCAGCTGTCTGCGGCAACATAATTATTTAATAAAAAAAGAACTTTAAAAGAAATCGGGAAACTTGCCTTCGAATCGAAAACTAATTTCTGCAGGAGCAAAACAAGACATTTCGCAACTAAATCTCATTAATTTCCCGTCTCGAATCAATTAAAACTTTTAGAGCTTTCAATAATATGTCAAAAATAACGTGCCCTGCAACCTTCTTTGCGAGCAGTTCTGCCCACTCAGTTCGACAATTCCTGCATTAAGATAGAGAAATTGTAAGGTGATGACAGAATGCATTTTCGGAGATTTTAACTCCAATTAGTGTTTGAATAGAAACCCTGCAATTAAAATGTCTATGCTTATACAAGTTTTTTCTCTTTTCGTCGATTTAGGTCAAGAATAATAATAATAGTAATAACAGACAATTCTGGTGGTCTACAATTACAAACCCCGCGGGATGAGGGAAGCGGCTAATATTTTTTCACATTATTTGACTTTGGGAATCGATGTGACAAAAGAAATATCTAGAATAGATAAATTATACTGCCCCATTTATCACCAAATAAATCTGGGAGTCATCATCGCATTTATCAACAAAATATTGCAGTTTTTGTTTCGTTACAGATAAATACAAACTGGGATCCATCAGGGGGAGATAGTATCAAGGGTTTAATACCAGAATTTATTCTGCATACTTACTTTAACTACACACCCTTCGTTTTATGGTTGTGCATTTGAGGATGGATGATAACGAATCATAGTTGTATTCTGTGGATGTCGATAGTTCTCCAACTAACACAAAAGTGTTTATAATGGTTATAACGACTATCAGATAACATTTTGTGCAATAATATTTGTATTTTTTTAAACACGATTTTATTAGCTTCACCTGTATGTTTGTTTGTATGTAACGGAATCTTTCAACGAGATTTTCACCCACTTCAAAACGTCAGATTAAACTGAAACTTTGCACACTTATCAAGTATCGATGACAATTCAATAATTTTATAACTTTGTCCTAATGTCCTTACTAGGACCATCAGGATAAAATAAAAATAATTTTACAGGTTTTAAGCATATGCCATCTACAGAATAACGGTAAATGGTATCCTTCTTTATCGACATAGAAAAAGAAATTTGAAATGAAAAATTTTAAAAAAAATACGAAATGAAAAATATCGAAAAAAATTTCTCAGAATTAAAAAAAAATTTGAATTGAAAAATGTCAAAAAAATTTTGATTTCAAAAATTAAAAAAAAATTTGGATTCAAAAATTTCAAAACAAAAAAAATTAGATACAAAAATTTAATAAGACAAATAACGAGAAACTTACGTATGGTATACTCAATAAATAAATACAAGTTTAAAAAAAGGATATCATTGGAGAACAATCTGCCATGAATCAGCTGTAGGACACCTGTTGATGCAAAATAGGTCAACGTGCCACATATACACAAAGGGTCAGCTATGCTAAAATAGACCAAACGTAAACAAATTAAAGGCGCAAATAAACGAAATCATTGTACACTGTTTCTTTAAAATAATCAATAACAGAACAGCTGTTAGTTACATGCTTTCAACAAAGTTTGAACGATATACAACACAACAGTTAAACAAAGATGGATTTTATTTCTGAAAATTTCTATTAACAATGTAAATAAATAGTGTAAGACTTACCTGTAAAACCTCCAGTCTAGTCAAATCACGAGACACAATGTAAATTACATCCTAAGAAGTGTTGTGTAGTGATTTTCGAAAAGTTCAGTGATCCATCGTCGAAGTCAACGGCAGGTCAAAATTTTATCTCACGTAATATCAACAAATGGGTATCCACAAATTCGTTATCATATAAGGATGCTAAAAATAACATAATTTCATAGGAAAATTATAGGATAAAAGTAGAAAAGGCAAAAATACGAACCATATATGACAGATAGCCATCCAGAAACCCATAATTGGCAAATTTTCTACATGTTCCTTAGAAACGAAACAAATGAAGAGTTGTTATTGGGCTGTGAAAGAAGCAAACCCTTGTCCAGATCGCTCCTGAAATAAATTGGGAAAATTATAATTTAAATTGGAAATTTAAATTCCCAGGACTTTCCAATGATGAGTCAAGGCCAAATACGAAAAAGTTACGGAAAAACAACTTCAACTTACCAGGAATAAAGGTAAAAATTATCCTAGTAAATAAGCAGCCACCTGATTGGTCGAAATCCAAAATTGCATCCAAGGCCTATTTGGTTTAAGCAAATCCAGTAAACGGTGCAATACATTCTAGAACAGTCAGCCCTCATATCTGGACCACAAATGTCAGAAACTTAAAATAGGTCTGCCAATTCAAGTGCGTTTAAAACGACTCGTTAAACCGAAAGTGCAGAACTTACTCTGAACTGAATTCTTAAACCTTAAGTTTATTTAATTTTGTTAATATCCAAGAGGACACTGTCCTAAATCTGTCGTAGATTTAATTAGTTTTAATTAGCGCAGGGATATAGATTAAGAAACGTTAATTATTTTTGATCAATTGATATTTGCAATAAAACCTGATAGTTTGAGTGCCATCTATGTTTAATTGTAATAACCAACGCATTTAAATTCATCTCAGCTGGATATCTAAAATACAGCAGACTCAGAGACATCTAGCTGTCAAATAGTAAAGTGATATTCATTCTGATAAAAATCTCTAACCTTTCCAAGTCCATAGAAGTCTAAATAAATAAACTAGCACGAATTTCAAATAACCTTTATTTAAAAATAGCATAACAGCAGATTTATAGGTAAGATATTTCTTCGATGGTAGAAGGGAACCTCCAAAGGCCCTGAAAGGTAAAAGAGTAATTATAGCAAACCTACAGTAAGTTTCACGTTAAACTATTATACAATCATACGCACTGTCGCTTATTAATAAAACATTAAAATAATTCTGCCGAGTGATCGTATGCCATAAGCTCGATAATTCAAAAACTATATACAAGAACTAAAAGATACTTGTTTTCAACAAACTATTTACAACTACTTTAGATAAATAAAATTAAAATATAAAAATCAATACCTAAACGTGCAAATAAAAAAATATATAATTTAAATGGAAACTTACCTCCAAATTACAAAAAATTAAAATATAAAATATAAATTCAAAATCAAAAATCCCTAGTCTCCTATCATAATATTATGAACTTATTTTAATGCGGTTTTTCCTTTCTTAGAGCACTTTTTGATGTAGATTTGGGAAAAATTCTAATATTTTTGCTCTCTTTTAGATTTTGAGATAATTACACCAACTTCTATTTTTTAAATACAAATTATAGCTGGCTAAGGTTTAGTTAAAACCCAATTTTTATTCTCTTTAAAATGAGATACTTTATTGTTTATTTTTAGAAATAATGAAGTTATCGCCATTATTTGATGTTTTTTATTTTCCTCCCTAATTTTTATGAAATAAAACAAAGAACATTCAAAACATATCTTCATTTATTGGTTAAGAATTTATTAGGTGCCTACTATCATTCAAATAATATTTCAATTAATATTAGGTTTTTAAAAAATTAAGAAATTAAGAATTCTTTTGATTCTCAAGTAGGCTATGTAACAAATTGTTTTAAATAGATATGTCAAAACTTTGTTTCTGGTGTAATAATTTGGATTCTAAAATTTAAAAAAAAATTTAGATACAAAAATTTGAATTCAAAAATTTTGAAATAAATTTGATTTCAAAAATTTTGAAAAACTTTTTATTTTAAAAATTACAGGAAAAATTTGATTTAAAAAATATACAAAAAAATTATACCTAGTTTAAATAAACTAAAAAAACACGCTTTAAAGGGAAACCGAACTAAAAAGTAAAAAAAAATAATGTTTATCTATTAAGATTTTGTTCAACTCATTTATGATGATGGCAGGTCGTATTTTCTCTCAGCCCCTTATGCAAAACACATTACTAATTTTTTTTATTCTTACAATATGTATGTATGCCAAAGTTAATTTTTGTTCTCTTGTGTTCTCTTATTGGATAAATTATTAGACTAGCGCTCCAACAATGGTTATAATAAAGCAATAAACATTTTTCTCAACAATATATGTACGTAAACATGCATACACTCAATAGGTGTAACAATCACTTGTGTTTTCCCGATTGCAATGTGTAGATTATTGTAAGCACGTAACGCTTATATCATTATATGAAACCTTGAAAACAATATCGTGACAACAATCACACCTATAAGTTCATATACAAGCTGTCCCATTTATAATGAAATGAAATTAAATAAATAGATATAGAGAGGTATAAAATGCACATGATATTTAAAACATCTTATAAATATATTCTGTATATTTTCAATAATGTTATGTACCCATTCTGTAATTGGATTGTTAATCTGTTGAAGGGTTGTAAGTAAATAAATAAATAAATAAATAAATAAATAAAATAAATAAATAAAAGCTTGAATTAATTACCAAAAAAGTAAACAACTTTCAATTAGCTTAAAATAACAATTGTAACAAATAATTGTTCACGATTTAAATTCGAGTTGGTTCGTTTCTTATTTTTTTACCGTATTATTTCCCAAATTACCATGTCGGTTTGTCTAATTAAAATTTGTAAATTAATTAAAACTCTAGTCCCATGTCCGATACGCCAGTATTGCGTAATCGATTTGCTCGCTTTGTAAAAACAATCGTCCCACCTCGACAATCTATAAATATCTCCTACATAACTCAATTACCGACACCCCAAAAATATTAATTAATTGTTAAATTATGTACAAACAGCGGACAATTAATCTTTGAGGAAAGTTTGGGAGCAACACGAAATCGTTACCTTACCCGCGCCGTATTGCAAAACTGTCTCGGGACCCTAAAAAGGTTGCTTAACTTTGCGTATAAATTCAAAATGGATCGCGCAAAAACCTCAGGTCATGTTAAATGGGTTTAAATTCACAACTGTTGGCAAGTTTTTGTTGGGCACGAGATTCCGCCGCGAGCAAAAAATATAAACATCCACGGCAGCATGTGATTTTATTTGGACTAATTTGTTAGGAGTCTTTAAGCCTAATTAATTAATACGTTGTTTCTTCATGTAAAGATCCTCCTACTGGATGAAATTATTAACATTAATTGCCTCAAATCAGCAGTATTTGTTCATAGTGCTCATATTGCTACGACTATACGGTTTTCTTAGGTATTTTCTCGTCCAACATGAAAACAGCTCAGAAGAAAAAATAAATATTTGTCTGAAAATAAAACTTAGTAAGACAAACTTGTGCGTTTTTAATTTTTCATGCCCTACCAATCTATCTAGTCACTTCATTGCCAACATCGATTTTATCTAATAAATCACGAATGCGGCTTATTGCAAACAACGCAGTTAATTTTCCTTAATTAATATAATTATTGGCATAAGGGCTCAAGAGATTATTAATTAATATTGCATCCTCTTTATGCCGTAAAATATTAGCTTACGAAATAGATTCGTTTAAGTAATAGCCTGCAGTTGCTGAAGTGAACGAAAGCGGAATAGATAATTTTATATTTACATTGATGTAAAATCAAATTATTGTACCAACAAGTGTTGAAACCCCTAACGCAAGAGCAGGCTAATATACGATTTATTTTTTTTTGTTAAATTGACTCACTGCAATCCACAAAGTTTATTTGAAATCGCCCTGGTTTCGTTATCAGTTTCGTCATTTCGAAATTCCATTTTATAACAACTGTCACGTTTTCAACTAAACGTCAAAATATGTCAAGTTAACGATTTTATAGTTTTTTCTTCAATCGTTCCTAAAGTAGGTACTTTCGGTACGATTTTTTGTACCGAAAGTGGCGTATTCTAGTACTAGCCCCGAAAGTAGCTATTACGGGTACTAGTACTGTAAAGTGACAGATCATCTAAACGTCAATGTCAATTTTCAGGTTATATTTTACTCTGAATCGGCTAAACAGTCGTGTTGCTATGGTGACAAAATAATAATTGTACTTACACAAATATACACCTCGGGAGTAAATGCTTTTTCCCCTCAGTGCTTTTTGTAGAGCCCTCGGGCTTCGCCCTCGTGCTACAAACGCACCTCGGGAAAAAATCATGCATTTTACTCCCTCAGTGTAATCTACTATTTTTGTATCCCGGATAGCTGACAAAATCACTGTCAAATTCAAAAATTGAAAAGTATGTCCTTCGTAATTTTGAAAACAATGTGATTTTTTGTAGAAGAAGAGATATAATAGAGATATCTACAAGTGATAACATACTAAATAACTCACTCCGATGAATTTTACAGCGCGAGCCGAAGGCGAGAGCTATATATAATTCATCAAGGGAGTTATTTAGTATTACCACGAGTTGAATACTACACTTTATCTACGATTGTAACAATAAATACTAACCTTTGCAAGTCAGAATTCATCATTTTTGGCACAATTATTACTTGACTTAATTAAACGTCAAAACTATTCAAATGTCAAATCACTTTCCTCCCCTCAATAATAATGGACCATTCTATTTCACCGTATCGGAAAAGAATTTCTATTGGACAGGCCTAGGCATGAAGTTAAAGGAGATTGGTGTAAACAAAAACTTAACGGTGTGACTTTTTAATTACTACAACTCAACGCTATCTGTTTATGGATTCTTTGTGCAAAACCGTTGGTTAATTAATAATATAACCCAAAGAGTATATAAAGTATTTTAAATTTTTCTATTTTTATAATTGAAATTAAAATAACGTTTTCACTTTTGACAGCTGTCAAATTTTCTGTCAACTGAATAAAAATGCCACTCAATAATTATTTCCACAAATGACTTTAGTACTTAAAGATACATTTTTCTATAGGTTTTTGAGGTATTGAATATGAACTTAATTTCATAAAATTATTATGTTTGTTGGTAGATGCCAAAACTCCTGTCAAATTTAAAAAAATGCAAATGTACCTTTCGTAATTTTGAAAATAACGTAAATTCCCATAGAAGTGCTACTCAGTGTTTTGAAATTTGCTAGTTCCATAATAGATTAATAAAATAAAGTTTTCACTTTTGACAGCTGTCAAAATTTTGCAACTTTATGAAAATGGCATTTTATAATTATTTAAACAAATAAACGCACTTAGCAGACATTTTTTTATAAGCATTGGAGGTACTAAATTGGAAATTTATGTAAAAAAATATTATGTTGGTTGGCATATGTAAAAATTGCTGTCAAATTTAAAAAAATGTCAATTAAGTATATTTTTTTCGTATTACTTTCGTATTCAGTACCTACCTCCAAAACTTGTAGAAAATTGTTTGTTAAGTTAAAATTTGTTGAAATAATAATGAAATGGCATTTTTACTAAGTTGACAGAAATTTTGACAGCTGTCGAAGGTTACAACTTTATTTTAATATCAATTACAGTCTCGGTTCATATTCGACGACGAATAGACGTATCAATCGAGTGTGCTAAAATAAAAGTGTAAAAATGAACGTAAACGGTAAGGATCCTCCTGACAGAGAAAAGGATAATGAACTAATGGAAATGGATAATACAAACGAAAACGCTAACGGTAACAGAATTATGACATTTGGTAACAATCAGGTAACAAGTAAAACGGATAATGTAAGTACGAATTTTAATTTTAATTTAAGTCAATCAGTTGTCGATCTTACTAAACAAAAAACCAGCCAACAAAAAACGGACACAAATAAAACTCGTAGAATCATTTTATATGATAAATATGATAAAGGTCCCTTTAATGTTCAAAATAACGCAGGTAATATAGGTAGGGCCCATCCAATCACAATAGCTAAGACAATAAAAACTTACATACCAGATGCATTTGAAAATATAGTAAATATTACAGGAATAGGAAAAAATAGAGTAAAAGTGGATTTTGATAATTACGCAAGTGCTAATAAACTAGTTGAAAATATATTAATAAAAACGGATAAGTATGAGGCATACATCCCGGTCCACCTTACACGCAGGCAGGGGGTTATAAAATTCATAGATACTGACATAACGAACGACGAAATATTAGAAAACACAAAATCAGTGTTCGGGGAAAATTTTGAACTTTTAGAAGTGCGAAGAATAAACAGAAAAAAAATTGAAAATGATAATGTTACATATATCCCTACTGGGACAGTAGTTTTAACGTTTAAGGGGCAGATATTGCCATCAAGGGTCGCGTTACATAGGGTGTCACTAGTAGTGGAACCTTATATACCTAAAATAGTCCAGTGCCTTAAGTGTTTAAGATATGGACACCTGAGCAACCAATGCAAGGGGTCAGAAAGGTGCAAAAAATGCGGAAGCGATGAGAAAAGTCACATATGCCAAATAGAAAAACCGTTTTGCATTCTTTGTAATGGGGAACACGTAGCTACAGATTTTAAAAATTGCCCTGAGTTCAACAAACAAAAAACAATAAAAATAATAATGAGTACTGAGAATATTAGTTTCAGAGATGCTAAAAATAAATATGATAATAATTATTCCACAAAAATAACTAATAACACATTACATTCACAAATAAATCAGCTCTCACAATCTTCAGTTGTGAGAAATGGGGTACAAAGTGCTCCAAAACGAAAAAGATTAGAGGGTGGAAACCCACTGGCACAGGCACATAGGGAAATAATTTCTATGCCAAGCATAGAAAAAACCACTCCCTGTTATACATCTACACCGCAATATCACAATGTAGCAAACGTCGATGACGTGGCATCACAAATTTCTCAATATATTCTCAAGTTGGTAAAAGATATCTCAAACAAAAAAAATAATTCAACACAGGAAACATTAGATGTAATAAAGGAAAATATACTCTCAATACTTTCCAATAATGCTTAATATATTACAATGGAATGCACGTTCTATAATATCTAATAAAGGAAGTTTAGAACATTTCCTGTTTGAAAAAGATATTAATTTAGCTCTAATATCGGAAACATGGCTAAAACCCTCACAAAACATAAATTTTCAGGGATACAATATAGTCCGGACAGATAGGTATGATGAAAGAGGTGGCGGTGTGGCCATCCTCATTAAAAATGATATTAACTATATACCAATTAATAACTATCATAACGTCAATAGCATAATGGTTTCAGGTGTGAAAATAATTAAACAACAAAACAGGGATATGCATGTTTACTCTATTTACGTCAAACCGCAAGCTGCTATTTCACTACCAGATTGGACAAATTTCTTTAATAGTTTAAAAAAACCATTCATGATTGGGGGTGACTACAATGCCCATCATATATCATGGGGTTGCAGCCGATCCGACCAAAAGGGAGAAAATCTGCTTAAGGCAATAGAGGATTGCGGTCTAACTCTATTAAATACGGGGGGCGAAACATTAGTTCGCCGTCCACATAGCACTTTTGATTCGGCTATAGATTTAACTATCTGTACAGGGGATATCGCCCCAGAATATAGTTGGAATATCTTAAAGGATACTATAGGATCGGATCACTATGCTTTAAACATAGTTCATTACAATTTTAATACTATAGAGCATGCATATAACCCTAATAAAAAATTGAATCTATGTAAAGCAGACTGGGAATTGTACTCTTATCTAGTAGATAACTTCGCAACAGAATTACTAAATTCAAATGATTTCAATTATGAGCAATTTTATACAAAATTGAAAAACTGTTGTGAATCTTCAATCCCTACAAAAAAAAAAAATTATAATAAAAAATTTCAAAAACATTGGTGGAATGATGAGTGTAACCAGGCCATTCTATGTCAGAAGGATGCGTTAAAAAAATATAAACAAAATTCCTCATTTGAAAATTATATAAATTTTCAAAAATCAACTGCAATAACAAAAAAAATCATATTAAAAAGTAAACGAAATGCATGGAAAGAATTTTGTCAAAAATTAAATAAAAATACACCCATTGCAGATATTTGGACACAAATAAAAAAACTTAAAAATTCATTTCAGAATAATCGCATCCTCCTGACAGAGGATGACTGGGTATATAATTATCTAAATAAACTTACCCCATCCATGGCAAAAGAGAATATTATATTTACTCCAGATAATATAAACTGTCCTGAATTAGTAGATAGGTTCGATTTAGCTGAATTAGAAAATTGTATAAAAACCAATAACAATTCTGCACCTGGTATAGACTGTATGCATTATTCAATGCTAGCAAATCTATCGGAATCTGGGAAAATTCTACTTCTAAATATATATAATAATATATGGACTACCGGCATTATACCAAAAGAATGGAAAACATATATTGTAATCCCAATTTTAAAACCCAACAAAGAACCCAATATCCCTAGTTCCTATAGAGCAATAGCCTTAGCATCGTGCCTCCTAAAAACGTATGAAAGATTAATAAAAAATAGATTAGAAATATATTTAGAAAAGAGAGGGAAAATGCCAAGCTCACAATTTGGATTTCGCAAGGGACACTCAACAACTGATAGTCTAACACACCTAATTTCCGATATAAACATATCATTTACTTACCAAAAATCCACTGTAGCCATGTTTGTTGATATTGAAGGAGCTTACGACAATATCAATCTAAAAATATTATACCATAAAATGATCAATATTGGCATTCCTATGATATGTGCTAAAAACATAATAACACTCTATGAATATAGAGAGATATACATTAGGGTAAATAATAAGCTAATTGGTCCTCAAACCACTAACCTGGGATTACCTCAAGGGGGAATACTATGTCCCATACTATACATAATATATTCGTCTGATATAGAACCAATTATCGCAAACAATAATAAACTGCTACAATTCGCAGATGACATCTGTATATATAACAATAATTGTGAGATAGAACAGGGCATATCAAATATTAAAAATGACTTCATACAACTCAATAAATGGGCAGATAACAATGGTTTGACAATTTCAATACGGAAAACCCAATTATGCATTTTTACAAGGAAAAGACAATTACTCCCTAATTCAATCACTATAAACGGGTCACAGTTTGAAGTAAAAAACAGAATAAAGTTTTTGGGCCTTATCATAGACAAAAAATTATTGTGGCATGATCATATTAATTACGTAATAACAAAAACCGAAAAAGCTATAAACATAATTAGAGCAGTTACATATATCCGTTGGGGCGCAGACCCATCCATTTCATTGATGATATATAAAAGCTACATAAGACCCATTATCGATTATGGCTCTTTTTTCTATTCTCAGGCATCAAACACATATTTAAATAAATTAAACGTTATTCAAAACAAATGCATAAGATTGTGCCTGGGACTATTAAGAAGTACACCTGTAGATGTATTACTAGCTGAAAGTAACATTCTACCTCTCAGTTATAGAAGGAAAATTATCTGCTCTAGATTTATTATTAAGATCTATACTAGAGATGACCCACTAATAAATAAAATTCACAGCCTATACCTGTTAGACTTATCACATAAGTATTGGATTAAAAAAAAATCCCTTTTATATATAAATTGTTATGAAGATATATTACAACATCAAAATCAGCCACACATCACACATTCAGATTTTAGATTTGAAATAAATATTCGACAAACTAAAAAAGAATTAAACATCATATATCTAAGAAACTACAGCATATTTCCTGAAAGAATACGTAACAGCATGTTTAACTCTGACCTAACTCAACTTTGGCCTAACTCTTACCAAATATTCTCTGATGGTTCAAAAAATGCAGAAGAAACTGGGTGTGCAATTTTTGATCCCCAAGTAAACATGAAAAGAATTATAAAATTACCTCAAGAATTCTGTATATATAACGCAGAACTTATAGCGATTTTAGAAGCCCTCAAATATTTACAGAGCATAGATCAAAATAGATATGCAATTATCAGCGATAGCAAAAGTGCTTTGGACACATTCAGCAACATACAAGGTAACACAAAGTTAAACTATATAATAATGGAGATAATAAAAATAATACACACACTATATATGGATGGAAAAGTAGTAGCATTGATTTGGGTCAAAAGTCATTGTGGAATAAAAAATAATGAAGTAGTGGATATTGCAGCAAAAGAAGCTCTACATAATGGAGAAACTTATGATTACCTAATTACTCCTGAAGACCTAAAATCATCAATAAGAAAACAACAGCTCTCAAAATGGAGAGAAGAATACTTAGGAAGTGAGAAAGGTAGCTATTACAAATATATCAATCCTACTCCAGATAGAAAACTATGGTTTTCCGGCATACCAACAACAAAGAAATTTGTAAGCATAATATCTAGACTTCGTATAAATCATGGACTATTCCCTACTCATAAGTTTAGAATCAACCTTGCTCAAAACGAAAACTGCGAATGTGGTGATACGGGTGACGCTGAGCATGTGATCTTAAATTGTAACATACGACAGGACTCGGTACAACAATTTATTAAAAAAATAAATAACAAAAACTTGATACAACCATTTAATCTAATAAGCATACTAAGTTCTTATAATATAGAAATATATTTAGCTTTATATGAATACATTGTAAAACATAAAATTATAATTTAATTAACAGGACAATCACTAATTTTGTAATAGAATTATAAGTCTCCTTTGTGTTTTACCTATGTATAACCTTCCCTTTCCGTGGTCTAATTCAGTGATGTCGACGCCATGAAGGATCCCTTGGCAAATATGTGTCCCTTGTCAATATTCCTAAAAAATTGAAAAAATAATAAAAATATTAAAAGTAAAAAAAAAAATAAGAATATGTATGTATGTATTTATATATTAAAAAAAAAAAAAAAAAAACAAAAAACCAAAAAAAAATATGATAAAAAAAAAATAAATAAATAAAAAAATATATATAATAGTTGTGTATAAAAGTGTGTGCACATGTAAAATCTCAAATCATACTTACTGATCCTATAGTAACCAAAATGATCTAAATCCTCTAATGACAACAGCAGGTGATACGGTAGATAAATTGAATGAATAAACAGGTATATCCTTTAATAAGTATGTGTCTATATAGATTGTACCTACTTTAAGGTATATGTAAAATCAGTTAGTCTTAGTCTCTCTATGTGTATTTCTAATTTTTAACATTAGTTTTGTGCGAATGGCCCGCCGCCACAGCCATATTCCTAAATATAGATAGATAGATAGAATATCAATTACTGAACTAGAAAGCTTTAAAAAATTTTATATAATATTTCTTCTACATATATGAAAATCAACATTATTTTAAAAATTACGAAAAATATACGTGTAAATTTATAAATTTGACAACAATTTTGTCATCTGCCAACCAACATAGTATTTTTTTGACATAAACTTAGTATACAGTACCTCCAAAACTTATAAACAAATGTTAAGTACGTTTATTTGTTTAAATAATTATAAAATGTCATGTTCATGAAGTTGAAAAATTTTGACAGCTGTCAAAAGTGAAAACTCTATTTTATTATCTATTATGGAACTATTAAGTTTCAAAACACTTAATGGCACTTCTTCTATGGGAATTTACGTTATTTTCAAAATTACGTAAGGCACACTTGCATTTTTTTAAATTTGACAGCAGTTTTGACAGCTGCCAACAAACACAATATTTTTTTTTGCAAAAATTTGACAGCAGTTTTGGCAGCTATTAACTTAATATAATATTTTTTACACCAATTATTTCTGTATTTTAATATCAGTTATGGAACTAGAAAATTTAAAAACACTCGATTTCCCTTCCATGAAAATTCACATTATTTATAAAATTATTGAAGACAAACTTGTATAATTTTAAGTTTGACAGCTACCAACAAACATAATAATTTTATGAAATTAATTTCGTATTGAGTACAGTCGGGTACAAAAAAAAACTAGTACTTACATGCATCTTCTGGTTCTATGAAATATTTAGCTTTGTAAGTTGTACTTGTAAGTTGCTTTTAGGTTATGTTTGGCTTATGATTATTATTTAAAAGGTTATAAAATGACCGGTTTAGTCAGCAGATTTTGACATTTTGAAAAATTAAAATTAATATTTTGAAACGTAATGTCATCATTATTATTTTTATATTGATGTTTGAAAATATCTAATTACAAGCTACTACTTCAGGTGTATTACTTAGTTTTTTTTGCTCTCGACCGTACCTCCAAAACCTAACCTAAAACCTAAATGGCATTTGTATTCAGTTGGCAGAAAATTTGACAGCTGTCAAAAGTGGAAACGTTATTTTAATTTCAGATATTTCAATTTAAAATATTAACGAAAAATAACATTGTTTTCGAAATACGAAAAATATACTTTTCAATTTTTAAATTTGACAGGGATTTTGACAGCTATCAAGGATAAAATAAAGAAATGAAAATTAATTCTATTTTGGCAGATCTACTATCTATTTGTAAAGTAAATATTTAAAACTAAATTGGGCGAATCTATGTCTATTTGTGGCCATTTTAACTGAAAATACAGAACGATATTTTTTAGTATAAAATCAATTCTGGATCTAAGTTATAAAAAATTGTAGCTAAAAATAAAAAATCTGGCTCGAGAGGTTGATGAGGAATTTGAAAAGAATTTAAAACACAACACAACATTTAAAAAGCCTACAGCGGTATTTTTTTTTCCACCGCACTCTGTGTTGGTACCTTCCCATATACTCTGTCTAATCTTCCGATCTGACTGATGTCCAGAGCCGTTTTCTTAGAAAACCGCGCCTTTGGAATCTAGTATTCTTCAAGTATTTTTACGAATAGGTTAGCAAGTGCTGGTGACAGAGGTAAACCTTGCTGCTCCATATTTTTGTTGGTATGGATTCCCATTGGAGTGGAACTGGTGCGAAGTTCCACCAGATCGGCTAGAGTTGCCCAATCCATTGTATTGCAGTTTTTCGTAGACCGATTCAATTAGTCCTTTGGTAAACAGTAATTTTACATCAAGGCTGAATACGATGTTATCCTTTGTGTGGCTTTTTTACGAACTGATATGAGTTTCTAGTGGCATTCTATTTATTCAATAAATGACTTGCGAAACTGGATTTAAAATAAAACTATATCTTGCAATAAGTGCTCTGAATGGCTCTGGAGTGAATCGGATTTTAATGTTAACTGTGTAATAAAAACTAGCAACAAATTAATTCAGTTATGAAAACAAAACGGGCCCAATAATTTTGTTGGCCTTAATACACCTACAAGGAAGTAATGAATATTAAATAATTCATGGGGATTAACAAATTCCCCGGCTTTAATTAAAAGGAATTGGACATAATGTAGTGGTTGGTTAAACCTCCAACTATAATACGGATTTGGAATAATATAAATCTAATGAAATTACTCTCTCCAAAATATTTAGCACTCTGTTGGGAGTATTAGGGGGCATAAGAGTCTAATCTGCCGGATTTACCGTCTACCATTCGTTGTTTACTCTCGGCATGGCGTCTGTTCCAGGGAGCTTGCGAAGGTATAACTATAATATTGTTTCTCTTGGAGCCAGAGTGAAAATAAGATCGGTTTTCGCCACGTCTATTATATCGGACGATATCAAAAGTGAAGGCTTTTTATTACTAAATTTTGTTTATTTAGATATTTATGGTAGGAATACAGTGTATAATTAAGAAATACTGTCTAATTTTTTTTTATTATTATTGTTGTTCATCACTGGCAAATAAATCCACTAATTTGAATGTCCTTTATATGTATACAATTAATTTGAGATGCACTAAAAATTGCCATTCCTTTCTGAAGCCGCTGATGATGGCAAACTCTTTACATGGCAAGAAAATAAAAATGTACATCGTCGCTATTGTACCATGTCGTTTCCATTATTTTTTGTTTATTCTTAACGTAATTTATTCCGAGAACGCCACTTAAACACTTTTAAAATGGCGTTTAATTCTCTTCAAGTTACATATTTCTTTAGAATCTGCTTTTCTGCGAGCGGCTTTAAAAGCTCTTTTGTATTCCCTTTCACGATCTTTTTACCCTTTTTCTACGTATAAGTACTTATAGGAAAACTATTAAATTGGGACGTGAATCCATATCCGCTTTATAAATAAAAAAATATGAAGAAATATTAAGAGACAGCCCAAAGGATGTTGAATAGAACCGAAAGAATAAAGGGGTAAAATAAGGATTTGCCGCTTGAACTGAATCCCTGAAAGGTTTTGGAAATCTTGACAAAGTGGGTTTTCTTGTACCTTTAACCCTATATAAGTAAATCAATAAATATGTGCTGTTAACAACGTTCGGCGCGCTAATATTATTTTGTTACTATCCGACAAGCTTTTCCGACCAGTTGATAAGGCACAAGAAGTCCTTCAAACAGGCCGCGACTGGAAATTTTACATTGAACAACACCAAGTTTAAAATAGTATCTTTCCTTTCCTAAAAATAGAATAAACCCCTTCTTTTTCTTTGTTCTAATTCCCTTTAAATTGAACGTGAAACTAGGGTGAAAAATTAAGAGGAGAACACTAAAACAGTTTATTCCCTGTTTCAAAAGTTAAAGACAAATATTGCATTGAAAATTTAAATATAACTTCAAATATTTACTCTTCCGCTTCGACTTCTTTTGTTTCTCTTCCTCTGCACTCTCTCGTCTTCTTCTTATTTCCTTCTCATTCTTCTTCTTCTTCTTCTTCTTCTTCTTCTTCGTCTTCTTCTTCTTCTTCTTCTTCGTCTTCTTTTTCTTCTTCTTCTTCTTCTTCTTCTTCTTCTTCTTCTTCTTCTTCTTCTTCTTCTTCTTCTTATTTCATTCTCATTCTTCTTCTTTTTCTTCTTCATTTTCTTTGCCTTCTTCTCCGTCTTCCTCGTCTCCTCCGTCTTCTTCTTCTTTTCTTTGACAATCAACTGTTTTTTTAGGTAGCTTCTATCCACCGGAACTAACTCGCCCGTTCATTTTGAGTGACAGAAATCAGACAATATAATAAGAAAACTGCGCCTAAACATTAATACAATTATTCGCACAAAGTATGCGTACTAAAATATATAATCTCAACAATTTTTCGATATTTCACAGATGTAAGCGGACCCATTCGGAAAGAAGTTATTGCCAATGTGCATTCGCGAACGTGAAATACGGCGAGGCGTCCGATTTGATACGCGACATGATATATAAATATATAAAAGATGATTTACGCCTCGCCGGGCATGTTGGATTGATTTCATTGAAAATCCGTCCTTACCCTTCAGTATTTCATACCATATGAACAGGGCATAATCCCCGAATACACATCGGAATTCTGAAGTTAAATTCGCATCTTTGGAAAGAAAATCTATTATGTGTATGGTCACAAAAAGTCATTAGGTATTGGCAGAAATAGACAATAAATCATTAAACGATTTGTTAACTTTGTTTTTAAATAGCTAAACGTCTTCACCTTCTTGTTTTACCTCCTATTCTTCTTCTTCCACTTCTGCCACCTAATTTCACTTTTACTTTTTCTACCACTTCTTTTACGTATTCTACTACAGAATCGTATTTTTCTAATTTTTCTACCTATTCTTCTTTGTTTTCTTCTTCTCCTACCTATTCTTCTTCTACTTAGTCTACTTTTTAACTTCCTTGTCACTTTTTGGTCTTCGTAATGACAATAACGTGGCCGTCTACTTACGAATGTCTTTTGAGCTCGACGGGAAATACTTGATATCGACCTACACAGATTTCATAATTTTTAATTGGTATTGCGTCAAATCCTCCCTTTGTGATTCTTTGTTTGGTCGGAATTTGGCTGGAGCAGCCTCTCTGTGAACTTTGTAATTATGGAAATAATAAATCTCTTAAAAAACATCCCCCTTGAAGATTCAACAACAGAAACATTCCTTCTGCGATATTTCAAAACAAATTAATTAGCAGGCTATTATCTCTACCCTTATCGTTCATTAAACTGGAAACAAAATAAAAGCAAGAAAATAAAAAGATTATCAGTAAGAGCCCGCCGTTCTGTTAAAAGTGCTAGTTTGTTAACGACTTTCTATCAGGATCGGTACAACTTTTGTTCATTTCGTTTCAGATATGAGTTTTATGTTTATTGCTTCATGAACCTTGCGTATTTTGTAAGTTGGTTTTAATGCGCTAGGATAAAAATGAGGGGTAGTGTTGCTGTTTATTAATAAGAAAACCTACAGTGACTCGTCTTTAATTAATATTCGATGTTGATAACTGTGCTCCGACGCCTAACTCAATTACCTAAAAGAATCATGTTTCAGTTCATGAGAAACAAAGCATAAAAAATAATCCCCTCTGCAAACTTCACCTACGACCTCGAGAAAAGCGATTAATTTTTATTGCGCCCTCGGCAAAGGCGGCTTGTGATATTGTGTGTAAACAGTGAACGGATTAGAAAATAATGTTTACTCTTCCGTAAATATCAGAAAGCTTGTATGTAGTGCAGTGGAAATTATTTTGCGCATGTTGAGAAAAAAATTATTTAAACGTTTCGAGTCAAACGGTATGCGTCGATCCTTTTCAATTATAAAAAATGTAACAGGAATTATGCTCGTCCCTGCTCAACCGTAATGTGACGCACCAGTGTTGTTCTATTATTGATAACTTTTTCTTTCCTGCGTAAAATTCGTCCTTTTTAATTAAACGCTGTCTTCTGTGCATTCATAAAATTAGACTTTAAATTAATCCTTTGTCTTAGCACCCACTGAAGTGAATTATTAATACTTTAATCTAGTGAAAAAGGTGAGTAAATACAAGAGAAAATGAAATGAGATTTAGACGGGGGAAGACGAGCTTTGGATGGGGACAAGGGTATAGGGGTATAATATTGACGAACTTTCTTTCAGCTGGAATTAAGTGAAAATACCAAGTTTTTCTAGTATTTGAGGAATCGTAGCTCTGTTTGATTTTTAACATTGGAAATGTTTCTGGTTTCGCAGTTTAATGACGCATGACGTAGGAAGAATGACGTTTCAGAACGATAGACGTCAAAATACACAGTTTTCGTTCACTTCTCCTAAGCCTAAAATCAGACCCTCTACCTTGGATTTCTTACCAGAACTGTCTTTCAGCGGCGTTTTTTCGTTTGGAAATAGTGTTTTTGCATTTTTTTTTTATTTTGTCAATATATTTTTCCATTGTACACCTATTATATCGACCATATTAGGGATACATTCGCAAATTCTGAAATTCTGACCTCAAAATCATATACATGAATTTTGAATTTTTTCAACTAACTCTTAATACTTGAGAGAGTATTAAATTTTGAAAGTCAGGGGTGGCCTTCGCCCTCTTAGGGGTAATAGCATATATATTTATATTGTCATGTATTTTAAATAATAAAATTAAATTCAATACTTACAAAAAAATAAAAAAATTGGTCATATAGAACTTCACTCTGAATAAAGGCAGCAAATAACTTACTTTAAATAAAAAAAAATAGGTTTAAACATATAGTTTTAAAGGATACCACTCCGAGGAAACTCATTTTCGTCGCAGAAACATCTGTTAAGGGATATCAGGAAGACGTTTCACCAGATGTGGCTCGTACCACCTAATACAGTACAGCATAACCGCAAAATAGATAAATAAAATAACATTAACCAGCAGAAAGGTAATATTAAACAAGTCAATAATTCACTAGTGTCAAACAAGCAGTGATTTATTAAGAATGAGCAAAGTTGTAATTTTATCTAGCCAAAAGTCTAACGTAGAAAAACATAGCAGTACTTGATGTTAATTAAGATTTAATTTTATGTAAAATTGATCGTCTATGCATAGACACATTGTAAATTAAAACTGTAGAAAGGTATAGTGAGGTGAAATTTAATAAAAATATAGTGCTTCATCGTAGCCAAGAACGGCAAGTGAATTTGTGTTTTAACGAAATATGACATATTGGATATGTATAGATCAGTTATGAGACCTAGAGTTCAAAAATGATATGATTTCCACAACATGATTACATATAAGAAAAATATTTCGAAAATTACATACCCAAAATGACAGTTTAGATGCCAAAGGAAAAAAGAATTCAGGATCACCATGGAGACGGGAACAAAAAGAAAGTTGTTGAAAAACACCAGAAATTAATAAATAGAAGAGAGAAAAATTAGGTGCCTATTTACATAGTATATAGTTGAAGACTTAGGCACATAAAATAGTCTTGATTAATTGTGAAAAGCACAGAATATCTGGAAGACAGCCATTTTGACCACGGTCATTGAACTTCAGTGAAGGCAGTAGGTTCATAAGTTCGTTAAAACCATAGAACACAAATATCAGATAGACTGCTCATACTAATAAGATAAATTAAAGGGGACATTTTCTTTTAAATCACTAACTTAAGGATTTCATTTGTTAGTAGATTTTACATAGATAAGTTATTGCAGGCTCTTAGCTTAAGGATTTATTTACCAAGTTTGTCGATATTAATGTTGTTAAATGAATGAATGATGTTAATTTGAAAGCCATCCATGTCTGGTTTGATAAAACGATAAATTTTGCTCATTCTAACAATCAGAACAGTATCCGTGCTTAGTGAGGGCGACATCTGTGAGTCCTGCTGAAGAACTACACGTATGCTGTATAACCAGTTCTAGTTCAATAATTACAGATCCCTGCACTTCATGCCTTACCAACTTTTAAATATAATCACTAGAAAATAATACAAAACCTATTTAGAACATAATATTCATTTATTGATAAAAATTACATAAGCTAAAGAATTCGAAAGGTAAGTTTCCTCCACTAAAAGACCCCAAAAAGACCCTGAAAAAGAAAACAGGAATTACAGGAAACCTGACAATAAGTTATTCGCTTCGTGAAGTACACACGGTCATTTATCAACGCAAATAGACTGGTCGCTGTGTGTGAGGCGCAGGTATTAGTAGTTTGCATCAGTAGTACGGGTGGACCAAGCCAAAAAAGGTCACAATTAAAATAAACTAGTAAATAAATTCTAAAATTAACTTAAATTACTATATTTCCTAAATAAAATAAATACTAAAGACATGCTACTAGAAAACTAACCTTTAAACTAACATGCCATAAATATTAATTAATTAATACCACCTACCTTTTCAACAATTTAAAATAATCATATATTTTACAAAAATTTCCCCTTTCACCACAAATAAATTGGCGCCCAACGTGGGGCCAAGCAAACGAATACAGGTTAAACAATTAAAATAAATAGAAATATATTAACTTCCCCTATCCCTTTTAATATTTGAGGTTGATAGTTGATGAGTTTAAGAATCCGCAAAAAAAAAATTTCCAAGCTGCTAGAGAATTTGTCCGAAGTCTGGGTATTTTTTGACACCAACTAACTGTATCAGTTTGCATACGTTGAGAAATTATCGTAAATATTATGAATAAACCCCAACTGAAATTACTTCAATCGGCGCCTCTCTATCAGCCATTTTCGCTGATTTCACCAACGGGCACGTTTCTCTTAATCTCCTAAAGGCTACTGCATTACGGGGCATAAAGTGAAGCAACAATTGCAATCCTGCGAGATCCACACGAACACAAAAGACCAGTCTTAGTTATTTCGTATTAATTTTAGTTTCAATTACTCTAAGCAAACTAAAACGGCCTTGGCTGCGACGAAACCGTTTCATTATGCAAGCAAGACGGTCTCGGCGTGGCGACTTAATTAGATACACAAAGATTTGCTTTTCTGCACTTTTTTTTATACATTAAAGCAAGATCTCTAAAATACTTAAAATCTCATCCCCCTCATTAAAAACCGTCTCCACCCCTGTGCCGCTTCTCATTAAAAATAATTAACGAGATATCACAAAGTAGATAAAGGCAGATAGATGACGCATACAATACTAGTGAGTTTGTGCTTTGGCTTACTGAACGTTCTCCTTTTGTTTTTCGCCCGCCGAGATTATAGACCTATTACCGGTCGCCGCCTCGTACAAAGTTGTCTACAGGGTGGCCCATAGCCGGAGGGATGGGGTTGCAAATAAGACACTTTGCTGAGAAAAGGTGCTCTGCCATGTCCTCCATTTAATGGCCGAAGACTAGATTTCTCTGCGTCTTCTAAGGTTCTTTTACGTAAATATTGTTTGTAGTTTATTTGTGGCAGATAGTTAATATTCATTGAACTTAATTCTGGGAATCACGCCAAATTCTAAAAAATAAATAGAAATAAGAAAATTGCCAAAATATGTCAAGATAAAAGTGTAGTATCAAAGGCAAACCTCAACAGTTTGCCCCAGAAAACCACTGTATATAGTTCTAAATGAATATAAATACAATATTGTCATTTAAAATTCGTATCAGTGGTTTTCTAGTATTTTACACTAGAAAATATAACAAAATGTATATTATATAATATATAGACATATATATTTATATGATATGTAAAGAACAATTATAAAACAATAACTTATCTTAACAGAACGTTTCGAACCAAAGTCTAGGTCCTTTTTCAACTGTGATTACAAAAAATGGCGTGTCAAAAAAGATCACTTTGACACCTGACACTGATTATTAATTAATGCATAGATCACTAGATAAAAAATTCTAATTTATTTTGATATTTCCGTCACGTACTTCTTTTTGGAGAATCGGTAGCCAGACTTCGTCTAGCAACACTGAACAAGTAGAGACGCAGTCGGTACTATTTAGTTGAATACAGGCACTCTCGTTTTCGTTTATTACAATGTGTCTCCGTTTGAATTAAAATTTAAAACTTGCAATACCATCAGATCATTCTTAACAAAAACCAAACCTTTTAACAGTGTTCAAAAATCTAAAAATTGTATTTATAGCATTCCATGCGAGTGTGAAAAGCTATATATAGGTGAGACGTCTAGACCATTAGAAGTTAGAATATCTGAACACAAAAATAACGTTAAAAATTACCAAGTTGATAAATCTACACTGGCACAACATGCTTGGAGTAATGGCCACAGATTTAGTTGGACACAAGCAAAAATAATTCAAACGGAGACACATTGTAATAAACGAAAACTTAAAGAGAGTGTCTGTATTCAACTAAATAGTACCGACTGCGTCTCTACTAGTTCAGTGTTGCTAGACGAAGTCTGGCTACCGATTCTCCAAAAAGAAGTACGTGACGGAAATATCAAAATAAATTAGAATTCTTTATCTAGTGATCTATGCATTAATTAATAATCAGTGTCAGGTGTCAAAGTAATCTTTTTTGACAAGTCATTTTTTGTTTGTTTTTGACTTTGGTTCGAAACGTTCTGTTAAGATAAGTTATTGTTTTATAATTGTTTTTTACATATCATATACATATATATATCTATATATTATATAATATACATTTTGTTATATTTTCTAGTGTAAAATACTAGAAAACCACTGACACGAATTTTAGATAACAATATTGTATTTATATTCATTTAGAACTATATACAGTGGTTTTCGGGGGCAAACTGTTGAGGTTTGCCTTTGATACTACACTTTTATCTTGACATATTTTGGCAATTTTCTTATTTCTATTTATTTTTTAGAATTTGGCGTGATTCCCAGAATTAAGTTCAATGAATATGTTCTTCTACGGTTGCCACATTTTTCTATAACTACAAAATCTAGTTTGCAAACGAATAGAAAGTGATTAGTAATGCGTTGATTAGATCTAATATTTTGTACACGATAAACCTACATATCAAGCTCATCTCAGAGGACGAAATGAAAAACGGGCGTCCTAAAGTTACATTGATACATAGGCACAATGTTTACCTTAACGCGAGGCGCGCGATAAAGATTACAGATTTTACTTTTATTGGCAATAACTCACTCGCGTTCGCTTTAACGCGGCCTTAAATATTAAAACTGCTCAAAGCCGGGGTTAATTTGCATTTATAAGGAGGAAATTTTGTCTTGCTCACCTTGTAATCAATTTATCCGCTCTGCGCGAATGGCGAAACTTGTGAAGATGTCACTCGAACAATTAAGGGTTGGAACGTGAGTACTTGTTGGAGTCTTAAGACGCAATTAGTAGGTTTTATGCTAATGTGTGATAGTTTGTTTCGTTTTATACGGCGATAAAGTTTGTACCTCGAATTAAAATGGAACCCACTAAAGTTTTATGATATACATAAACACGACGGCTGTTTGCGGTGGGCAGATGAGCTTAATTTCAACATTAAAATTGTAATATCGTTTACGTGATCTTGAGGTTGAGGTTTATAGAAACATGGTTTAACTGAAAGGTCTTTATGTTATTTTTTGGCTAAATATCCAGACAGACGTCTCGAAAAAAATTATTGCCATCCTCAGAATAATTAATTACCTATTGGTAATAAATAGGATTATAGGAAACAGCTATTCAACGGGCAAGAGCCCCGCCCCGACTTGCGCTGTATTATACCTACAAATCCAAATGGGTAGCCAAGTTTATTATTTGTCTTTTCTACACCAGACACAAACCGGTTTCGAACTTTTTGTGTTCTCGTCAGTGTGCTATTGGTTTGCATGTACAATTAGTTTATATATTTTTTTAAATCAGTGGCAACTTTAAAAATACAGCGTACGAAAAAACCGCTCTGACGGCTCTGAGGATGGTAGGTTTTGTCGAAACGTCAAAAATAACTTTCTGAAATTAAGTTAATAAAAAAAAAAACTTTATCAAACGTTTGCAATATTTTGGAAACTATATTATATTTTAAATATTTAAAAATAATAGAATGTATTTTCGTTTATTATTCTGTTTACTTTTTTAGTACCGATTTGCGTTATATTTTTCCTAATATCGCTTTTTCTGTTTCAGGTAAGGCCTAAGTGAGCTCGGCGCGCATTTAATTTAAGGTAAGACAGATAAAACCGAACGATTGCCGGAACATTTCCCTTTGCCATAAGTCAAAGAAATATCGTTTGTCTGATTATAGCCTTCAGAAAAGTTGTTTTCTTTTTAGTGCGGCAATTGCCTGAGCCATTTATTTTAAAGACTAATCGTAAAAGTTTTTATAGGCTCGTCGCGAGATTTCAGGGTAACATATTTTTCAAAGTTACCCTCGCGTCTTTACAACGCAAGGCGCTCCCAGTGCGTGATTTCATGAAATATTTCATTTTTAATATAGACATTTCAACGAAGATATGAGGTGCATTGTGAGTAACACGTTTTTTTATATCGTGGGTTAATACGTGCCAGTTATCATTTTATATTCGTTAGCTGTTTTCGTATCAACTTTTTAGTGTTGTATATCTCTACAAACCGATATTGGTTTAATCGTCCTGAAGCTTAACTTATCCAAAATTTAAGCAAGTAGTTCTCCAAAAAATTCGTAAACGAATACCAAAGAAACTCCAAAAATGTACAGAAAGATCAAGAGATTCAACAGTTCTTTGACAGTTTGTAGGACAATTGCACCAAAATCGTCCAGTATAATCAATGCCTATACCTAGTTCTGCATTGTATTGACTAAACAATAACCAGCACCAAAAATATAAGTATAATAAGCATTAATTAACTGCAGATTCTGACGGTACTATAACTACTGTTGTAATTAAAACAGAATTGGTAAAATGGTTTTTACCAGTACCAGTAAAATAGTATATTACGTAATGAGAGTTGTAAATAGCATATTACGCACGATTGGAAAAATTGCGCACGACGCCGCGTAGCGGCGAGTGCGGCAATTCCATGAGTGCGTAATTGCTTTACAACTCGAATTATGTACTATCGTAACCTTTTATATACGTTATTAGGTTATATATTGTCATGTATTTTAAACTATAAAAGAAAGTGAAACCCGACTATTAAATAAATAAAATTAAAAATAAACTCAGATCAAACCAGGGTATAATGAAATAATCCTCTTTACAAAACAAATAACGAGAAACTTACGTATGGTATACTCAGTAGATTAATACAAGTTTAAAAAAAAAGATATCATGTCGGAGAACCATCTGCATAAATCTGCTGTAGAACACCTGTTGAGGCGAGAGAGGTCAACGAGCCACATGTAAACAAAGGGTCAGCCACGCTAAAACAAACCAAACGTAAACAAATTAAAGGCGAAAATAAAGTAAATGCATTGTACTATGTTGCTTTAAAATGATCAATAATGGAACAGCTGTTAGTTGCATCCTTTAAACAAAGTTTGAACGATTTTCAACATAACAGTTAAACAAAGATGGACTTTATTTCTGTAAATTTCTATTAAAATTGTAATTGAATAGTATAAGACTTACCTGTGAAACCTCCAGTCTAGTCAAATGACTAGACACAATTTAAATTAGATCCTAAGAAGTGTTGTGTAGTGATCGTCGAAAAGTTCAGTGATATTTCGTCAAAGTGAAGGGCAGGGCAAATATTCATCTCACGTAATATCAACAAATGGGTATCCACAAATTCGTCAGGTGATAAGGATGCTGAAAATGACAATATTTCATAGGAAAATTATATAATAAAGTTAAAAAAGGCAAAAATACAAACCATTATGACAGTTGGGAATCAACAAATCCATGGTTTGGCAAATTTTCTGCATGTCCCTTAGAAACGAAACAAAAGTTGAATTGTTATTGGGTAGTGAAAGAAACAAACCCACGTCCAGATCGCTCCTGAAATAAATTGAGAAAATTAGAATTTAAACCGGAAATTTATATTGCCAGGACTTTCAAATGATGGGTCAAGGTCAAATGCGAAAAGTAACGGAAAAGCAGCTTTAACTTACCAGGAATAAAGGTAAAAATTATCCTAATTAACGAGCGGCCACCTGATTGGTCGAAATCCAAAATTGCATCCAAGGCCTATTTGGTTTACACAAATCCAGTAAACGATGCAATAAATTCTAGAACAGTCAGCCATCATATCTGAACCACAAGTGTCAAAAACTTAAAACAGGTCTGCCAATTCAAGTGCAATTAAAACGACACGGTAAAGTCTGTGTCATATCTATACAGCACATAAAAAGAGCCGGCTTGTTTGAAGTTTTTATGGGCATCAAACAAGCCGCCGGTTTTTTATGTGTCTTACAAAATTGAAGTCGACCATAACCCGAAAGTGCAGAGCGTACTCTAAACTGAAATTTTAAACCTTAAGTTTATTAATTTTGTTAATATCCAAAAGGACACTGTCCTATATCTGTTGTAGATTTAATTAGTTTTAATTAGCGCAGGGACTTAGGTTAAGAAACGATTTTGCTTTTGATTGTCTGATATTTGCAATAAAACCTAACATTTTGAGTTCCATCTATGTTTAATTGAAATAACTAAAGCATTTAAATTAATCTCAGTTGGATACCTAAAATACAGCTGACTCAGAGACATCTAGCTGTCAAATAGCAAAGTGATAGTCATTCTGATAAAGATCTCTAACTTTTCTAAATCCTTACAAGTCAAATGAAAATAAACCAGCACGAATTTTAAATAACCTTTATTCAACAGTACTTCAACAGCAGATTTATAGGTAAGATATTTCTTCGATGGTAGAAGGGAACCTCCAAAGGCCCTGAAAGGTAAAAGAGTAATTATAGCAAACCAGTAAGTTTCACGTTAAATTATCATAAAATCATGCGCACTGTCGCTTATTAATAAAACATTGAAAAATTCTGCCCAGCGGCGGACTAATCGTACGCCATAAAGTCGATAATTCAAAAACTATTTACAAGAACTTAAAAATATTTCTTTTGAATAAACTATTTACAACTACTTTAGAAAAATAAATTTCAAAACTAAAGAACTAATTACTATAGCATGCATTAAAAAATAAAAGAAAAATAAATTAATCTAAACGTACAAATCTAAATTCAAACTTACCTTCAAATTACAAAGTATAATAATTTCAAAAATAAAAATTTAAACAGTATCCCTAAAAGTTCCCCTAACGTAACAATATTAATTAATGAACTGCTTTTGAACAATTAATAGTATCCATAAACAAATAGCGTGAGTTATATTGGTAAAAAGTCACGCGCGTGACTTATTGTTTACTCCTTCAACTTCATGCCTAGCCTGTCCAATAGAAATTCTTTTAAGATACGGTGAAATAGAATGGTCTATTATTATTGAGGGGAGGAAAGTGATTTGACATTTGAGCAGTTTCGACGTTTAATTAAGTTAAGTAATAATTGTGCCAAAAATCGTAGATAAAGTATAGTATTCAACTCGTGGTATTGGTAAATAACTTACTTGATGAATTACAGCACTCGCCTTCGGCTCGTGCTACAAAACTCATCTGCGTGAGTTGTTTACTACATTACCACTCGTCTAATAATATATTATTGATAAAATAACCTTTTCATAAGTAGTCACATTTACCAAAACTGATCGAAAAAAGAACGAGAAGATTTTGTTTCCAAAAATAAAAAACTAAAAATAATATTGCACAATAAGTAGTATTATTACACAAAATTTGACAAAGCTACTTTGAATAAGTTATGACCAAAATTACACGTATAAATTTAAGCGACAAATCTTGATTCTTTAAAAAAAAATCGAGCGTTACTTGATTTAATTGTTACTGTTGAGTAAAAAAAAATAGAGACGCGCAACGTTATAGTTAAAACACGTGCTCTTATTATTGATTATCCTTGATAATTTTATCGTGCTTTTATCTTATTTAAAAATTATTTCGAAATTCTTAAATAATGATATTTTTATTTAAATTTTCTATTTCCCATAGTAAACGTACAAAAAGTGCGCCAAAAAATTTTTTAACATAAACTTGAAAGATCATTGGTGAATTAAAGACCAAGATAATTTGTGAGGAGCATTTTTCTACAAACCGTATAAAAAACTGCTGGTATAGGTCACGTTCTAGACAATGGGGTTGCGGCTCTTTGTACTTTTTTTACTCAATGCTGTTACTAAATAATTTATTGAACTTCCTCTACGCAGCGAAACACACATAACCTCTATCTAGTAACCTACATAAAATATCACGCTGTAACTATGCTAATTAATAATAAAGTTATTACGAACTGCTTCCTTCAACTAAAAACTTCAACTTTTACATTCATTATTTCCATCCCTGCCAGCCTCTTAGGTATCAAAACGCTGCCCCGACTTATAAAGTAGCATTATTTTAACTATCTCTGAGTACCTCGGGAAATATAAGATAAAGCACGAACCCGCACACAGAAAAACATTTGAGTCAAACCTAGTTGTAGACGCAAAATGCTAGCGAAAGCACGTCGCTGAATTTATCATCATTACGAAAAAATAACAATATTTTAAAGTGGTTATTTGCTCGATCTTTTTTTTATTTATTTTCCAGAATTTATTTCGTTCAAAGCTGCAGAAAGAATCGCGAGGCTGGAGTAGGATCTCTTAAATATGGATTTACAACCCGAGATGAGTCTCTATACCTTTTTTCCAGCGAGAATAAACACTGACGCATAATCTAAAAGCTTTTAATGTTCATCTTTAAGCCTTTTCGCAACTTCAATCCTACTTTAATTTCGGGCGATACAAACCGAGTGCTGCATGCGCGTCCATGAATAAATGACCGAAGTGAAAAAAACCGTTTGTTGCAAAGGACCCAGAAAACTAAAGACATATGTCTGGGGCGGTAGTGAGGATAAAAGTAATTTTTCTGACTATTCTCGTTTTTGTTAGGGTAGTTATTAGCACCCACCAATCTTGCTCCATCTTAAACAGAAGCTGGCTTCAAAAGAGTTAGCAACAATCCGGCTAGATTTTATATAGACGTCTACGATTATATAATGTAATTAAGTATTTAGGTCAGAGATATAAAATTATCAAATGATAAATTATTACTATGAATTTATGGTACGAACGAAATCAGCGTAATAAAACCTATTCATAAATTTCTATGGGAAACAATAGACCTCGGCATAAAATCCACAGTTAACAGCCTTTTCAAATTAGCTGAAAAGAAAATAATCGGCTTGATAAGTTTTATTAATTTGCGAGGATATTATGCAATTATTGCTTGCAGATAAATTACCCGCAGTATTGATTTATTCTATTTAAGAAAATCATGATTATTACTCAACTAGCACAGAAATTTTGATATAACAAGCGAAAGAAACTTGTCACGTGCAGGAAATTAATTTAAATACAATTCTGATGTTCCTCAGGAATCAAACCAGCCAGCGTCAGTGAATTGGAGAGCCACACGGATCGGTTTTGGGTCCTTTTCTATAAAATATGTCTTAAACGATCTATTATTCCTAATGCGACAGTAGTAAGAGGGACACTCGGCAAAATTACCAAATTTCTCAAAATCTCAAATTTTCTGCATTTTCTCAAAATTTCAAAATTGATGACGTCATCAAGGTCAAAGATCAAGGTCATTTCAAAATTGATGACGTCATCAGGGTCAAAGGTCAAGGTCACGAATTGATCACGTGATCAACTGATGAACTTTCTCAAATTTCTCTAATTTTACCAAATTTCTCTAATTTTCTGCATTTTCTCAAAATTTCAAATTTTCTACATTTTCTCTAAATTTCAAAATTGACGAAATACGCATGCGCAAAATTGATGACGTCATCAAATGTCACGAATTCATCAACTGATGAATAATATTACAGTATTTTCAAATTTTATCAGTTTTTAAAATAGGTGCACTGTCAGATAGTGCAACTAATAAAGTTAATAAATTTTATCAATTTTTAATATATTTATATTGAAATTTGATAAATTTAACTTGTGGTAAAAATTACCACAAGTTTATTTTTACAAAAAAATTTGTTTTATCAGTTTTAAAAATAGGTGAGCTACATCCTGTCACGCACCTAATAAAGTTGATAAAATTGATAAATTTTTAATATATTTATATTGAAATTTGATAAATTTAACTTGTGGTAAAAATTTCCACATTATAAAAATCTAAACCGTGTTCGTAATGTATTTTCTCTATAAATTCGTCGATAAATTCTTCAGATAAATTTTGTTTATAATAAATACAATACCAATCTACTTCATCTTGAAATTCTCTTACAAAATTTTCAGATAATTTTTGATATTCAGAAATACTATTCTAATCTACTTTATCTTTAAAATCTTCAGATAATTTTATACATTCAGAAATATTCCTTTTAATTAAGCTGTTCCTAATTTTTTCCCTTTCCATTTATATAGAGAAAAAATTTATAACGTAAACATATTACGTTTTTTCAAACTTGTTGTAAAATTTATTATTCTTTAAATCGATAGAAATGAAACCGTGTTGTTCTTTCCATGTTTTAACACATAAAGAATAAAAAACATCAAAAGTCATTATATTAAAAAAATTAATATAATGATCTGATTGTTTAAATATTATTAAAAAATTTGAAAACTTGGTTATATTTATGTTTTATATGTATTTCTACTTCTGCATAAACGTTTCTTCCCGAACAATCAGAACGTTACAGTTTAAGTGAATTCTGTAACCTCAGTTATAGTTTACAAACCGAATATTTCTATAAATAGATTTTGATAGTACTTTATGTTATATGGTACGGGAATTTGCATAAAATTTCAATTTAATAAGCTTTAAAATTTTATAAAAATAACTTGTGGTAATTTTTCCCACAAGTTAAATTTATCAAATTTCAATATAAATACATATAATAAAAATTGATAAAATTTATTAACTTTATTAGTTGCACTATCTGGCATAGTGCATCTATTTTAAAAACTGATAAAATTTATTTCTATATAAATATATTAAAAACTGATAAATTTTATCAAATTTCTATATAAATATATTAAAAACTGATAAAATTTATCAAATTTCTATAAAAATATATTTAAAACTGATAAATTTTATTAATTTTATTAACTTTATAGGTGCACTATCTGGCATAGTTCACTTATATTAAAAACTGATAAATTTTATCAAATTTCTATATAAATATATTTAAAACTGATAAATTTTATCAAATTTTTATATAAATATATTAAAAACTGATAAAATTTATCAAATTTCTATATAAATATATTTAAAACTGATAAATTTTATTAACTTTATAGGTGCACCATCTGGCATAGTTAACTTATATTAAAAACTGATAAATTTTATCAAATTTCTATATAAGTATATTTAAAACTGATAAATTTTATCAAATTTCTATATAAATATATTTAAAACTGATAAATTTTATCAAATTTCTATATAAATATATTAAAAACTGATAAAATTTATCAAATTTCTATATAAATATATTTAAAACTGATAAATTTTATTAATTTTATTAACTTTATAGGTGCACTATCTGGCATAGTTCCTTATATTAAAAACTGATAAATTTTATCAAATTTCTATATAAATATATTTAAAACTGATAAATTTTATCAAATTTCTATATAAATATATTAAAAACTGATAAAATTTATCAAATTTCTATATAAATATATTTAAAACTGATAAATTTTATTAATTTTATTAACTTTATAGGTGCACTATCTGGCATAGTTCACTTATATTAAAAACTGATAAATTTTATCAAATTTCTATATAAATATATTTAAAACTGATAAATTTTATCAAATTTCTATATAAATATATTTAAAACTGATAAATTTTATTAATTTTATTAACTTTATAGGTGCACTATCTGGCATAGTTCACTTATATTAAAAACTGATAAATTTTATCAAATTTCTATATAAATATATTTAAAACTGATAAATTTTATCAAATTTTTATATAAATATATTAAAAACTGATAAAATTTATCAAATTTCTATATAAATATATTTAAAACTGATAAATTTTATTAACTTTATAGGTGCACCATCTGGCATAGTTAACTTATATTAAAAACTGATACATTTTATCAAATTTCTATATAAGTATATTTAAAACTGATAAATTTTATCAAATTTCTATATAAATATATTTAAAACTGATAAATTTTATCAAATTTCTATATAAATATATTAAAAACTGATAAAATTTATCAAATTTCTATATAAATATATTTAAAACTGATAAATTTTATTAATTTTATTAACTTTATAGGTGCACTATCTGGCATAGTTCCTTATATTAAAAACTGATAAATTTTATCAAATTTCTATATAAATATATTTAAAACTGATAAATTTTATCAAATTTCTATATAAATATATTAAAAACTGATAAAATTTATCAAATTTCTATATAAATATATTTAAAACTGATAAATTTTATTAATTTTATTAACTTTATAGGTGCACTATCTGGCATAGTTCACTTATATTAAAAACTGATAAATTTTATCAAATTTCTATATAAATATATTTAAAACTGATAAATTTTATCAAATTTCTATATAAATATATTTAAAACTGATAAATTTTATTAATTTTATTAACTTTATAGGTGCACTATCTGGCATAGTTCACTTATATTAAAAACTGATAAATTTTATCAAATTTCTATATAAATATATTTAAAACTGATAAAATTTATCAAATTTTTATATAAATATATTAAAAATTTATCAATTTTATCAACTTTATTATGTGCGTGACAGGATGTAGCTCACCTATTTTTAAAACTATTTGAAAATACTGTAAAATTATTTATCAGCTGATCACATAACCACTTAAATTTGGTGAAAATTTGAGAAATTTGGTAAAATTGGAGAAATTTGGTAAAATTAGAGAAATTTGAGAAAGTTCATCAGTTGATCACGTGATCAATTCGTGACGTTGACCTTTGACCTTGATGACGTCATCAATTTTGAAATTTGGTTAAAATACTGAAAATTTGAGAAAATTTTAAATTTTGAGAAAATGTAGAAAATTTGAGATTTTGCGCATGCGCATTCTGTCAATTTTGAAATTTGGCAATTTTTGCCAAATTTTGAAAATATTGGTGAAAATACTGAAAATTTAGAAATTCTGTAAAATTGGAGAAAATTTGGAATTTTGAAAAATTTGGCAATTTTGAGAAAATTCATCAGTGGATCACGTGATCAATTCGTGACGTCATCAATTTTGAAATGAACTTGACCTTTGACCTTGTTGACGTCATCAATTTTGAAATTTTGAGAAAATGCAGAAAATTTGAGATTTTGAGAAATTTGGCAATTTTGCTGAGTGTCTTGAATGTACCCTCTTACTACTTGCGACTGTTCTAAGATTAGTTATACAATATTACATATATTATATTATATTTATTTTAGAACATCACACTACGTAATTATCTTTCGCCTGCGCACCGTTTTCAAATACCTGCATCGTGGTATGTAACACTGTGTACTGGACCAGACAAAAATGCCCACTTTCTAGGGGTATCTACTATATGATCAAGGAGACGGTGGCCTACAGTGTATAATGAAAAGCGAACCACTTTCCCACTACCCTTGGCTATTCACGTTATGCTGTTTTCACCGCTTAATCCATGCGTAAGCATTATTAATTAAAATTTTTGTGACGCATAGCTCACGAACAGCAACATTCTAATATGATGAGTGTGTGCATTTTTGTGATACATATCTGTCCACACGAACGCACATCCAAATGCCACGACATGCAATTTACCCGGCTGAGAGATTGGTAATGATAATTAACAAAGCACCAACAGGGTGTGCTGCATCCCCAATAGTTAATTAATTTCCCTTCCACTAGTTAAGCTGCGTCGTCTATCTAAAGTGTCAGCCCAGTTTTTCCTTTCACAAACGCGTGGCGTGAAGGTACATTTTTCTACACTGCGACGTTATAAGTGCTTACTTGAATCTCCATGACTCGGGGAGGCATGTGACATGTCTGCTCATTAGCGTGTCTCCGAGTCACTTTAAAAATGACTAATGAGGAAATGGCCAACGATGACTTACACATTCGTATAGAAAGTGTACATGTAGGATATATTTTCGTAAAATTCTCTAACATCATATCGCGATTTTTCGTTTTCTTTTAGAAACTTACGCGCGACTCGTGATTTCCGGAGCAATTCTGGATGGCCCTAAAGTGGAATAATAAAGTCTTAGCTGGTCAACGATAGTAAACGATCATTGTGTGCCTGGGACCGGTGGGACCGCAGGCGACGTCCCATAAATTTATAGACCATCGGATATATATTTGAACTCACGTCACGTGACCGGTCGGGCACAGCTTGCCGTATGTGGACATAAAATTATTAGCCAACTGTGATGCGACCGCCGTCTTACTGGGTGGGTGAGCCAAGGACGGCAAAATACGCACAAGTTTAATTTTCTTAAGAAAAATAATGATGATAATATATATAACTGTTCTTAGAAGTTGCTTTTTATTACCTTCATATTTTATTATTTGCTTTAGAACGTTACACTACTTAATTGTCTTTCGCCTGCGCACCGCTGTTAAATACTGTATCATGATATGTAACAGTGTGTACTGGACCAGACGAGAATGTTCGCTTTGGGGTTGTTTTAACCGTTGCGCCTTGATTTCAGGGCCTCCTTGGGTACAGCAGGTTTTGGAGACCTTGCATTTTGTTGAATTTAGATTATTTGTCATTCAATACCTTGTAATTATATTTAATGAAGCTCGAAATTGATACGCAATGCTTTTAAATTGAAATTTATCCTAATTTTTCAGTACTGAAACGGAGCTTCTCTTACCATCTTGGATGGATGTCTGTATTGTCTCCTTAGTAATTCACTGCTTTGTTTTTGTTGCTATTTTTTTTAAATTTCAGTTCAATTATTTAGTGTTGTTTTTGTTGTTCGTGAATTCCTTCGTAAAACCACAATCAAAGTTGCACTTAAGTTTACCAACTTGTTGAACCACAGGTGTTCCCCAAGGATCCATAGTGACGTACTTCGGTTTTAGGCAAGAAAATGCCGTAGTATCACTATGGCACTCGAGGCGGCTGTGGTGCTTTACTCGGGCGCCAGTTTCTGTTTATAGTGCAGAAACACCACTACTCAGGCAGCTACAGTGAAGAAACGGATATTCCAGTGGGTCGTTGGGAAAATTAGACTTCGTTGCGGAATAAAAGGCACAGTTAATATCACAATTAGATTTATTCAGGACATATGTGAATAGGAACAAGATTATCAATTACGGTTACTATCCTACAAGCTCTAATCTAGTTACATCTTAGCAGGGCTTAAAAGCTATTATTATTATTTACAACTACAGCAAAGCACAAACTAGAGCTATGCGAATATCAAGCAAGGCGAGCAGGCGTCTGCTTGCTTTTGTAACGCGCACCCGTCGTATATATAAAAAAAAAAATAAATAAAACTGCTACCTTTAAAACTTTACTCTTACTTACTGGCGATACCTATGATATCGAGGGTGCGGTTACTTTAAAAGAGGTAGCGTGTCGCTGCCACCAGATCAGGATTTATTTTAGTTTCCCCCTGATCAGAGAAACAATAGAAAACACCTATAAAGCAAAATCAGCTGGCCACTGGTATGAGAATCCCTTCAAAGGCTAGAATCCGGCCACGGCTTAACATGCGTGGTCTTTTGGCAGGGGTAAATAGTGGTGGAATAAAAGACTAGCAATTAAGAAAAATAAAAGCGAATATATTACTCATAATTTATAAAATCAAACAAGGCAAAACAGAAAAATAGATGGTAAAATTTTAGAATGATTGGTACTTTAACCACGCGTACAAAATTGCCGTAAATATTTTCCAAAATAAGCAAAACAAGTTATTATTACATACAAAATTACAGAAATTTAATTACTGCAAAACAAAACAAAACGTTACGCTCAACTATAGTAATTTACTTCCAAAACAAACAAGAAGTTACTAACCAAATTACAGTACTTAATGTAATTACTACAAAAGTACGCGCTCTAGGACCCCTAAAATTATTATCAAAGAAAATCTTACATACCCTATCTGAGTCTCTCTATATAACTGTATTATATGTAAGCCACCCTTTCACCTCAAAGTGCCAATACGATTTAGGTATTTTTCTAATACCAGAAAACCTATTTCAGGTTCACTCGCAAAATGAAACTTATATGGGGTTAGTAAATTCAAACTGACTTACCCAAAAAACTTCTAAATATCCTAATTAACAATTACCTTCACAAAATTACACGTTGAACTCTATTACTTTAAACACGCCCGTTCACAAAACTACTGCGTCGTCGACCGGTCAAAACTCTAGCTCCGTCCCGACGCTACGCTACCCGAACAATTTTCCGCGCTCGGACTCTGACTTCTCATGGTTCCGTCGGGCTGAGTCTCTCTGTGTACTCTCGCTCCCGGCTAAGGCGAAACTCTCACTTCCCGCGGCTAAGGCCGAACTGTCTCTGCCCGGGGCTAAGGCCGAACTGTCTCTCTTCCGCGCTCCGACTTAGTGGTTCCACGGTACCTCGCGGTTAAGAAATGCTGATCTCAGCCCCTTTTCGCCCAATATACGTTCAGGCGAGTCCATCTCACGCAATATCGTCTACCCAGCAATTTTCTTGGGAATCGACTCGCATGGTCCGTTCCCATCGAAATTTCTTGACTCCCGGCGATAAGACGAATTTATCTACATGATTTCCGTTTGCCGCAGACATAAACAAAACCTCAATCAATTACTCCTTATATACCTCGTGACACAAATTAAAATTAATTTTTACATTAGGAATAGCTATTTTTTTCGTTTATAAAATTTATACCCCCGATTTGCTACACTTTCGATGACAGCTCTCGACTCCCTTCAGCTCTCTTGGATTCGGAATATTAATCTTCTATAACATAGCGGAGTGGTAGGGATAAGCGTAATGTCGCAGCGCAGTGAATAAAGGCGCCCCGGCGAGGCTCTGACGTAGGGCAGAGTTTCAACTGCTGGAGCGCTTCATCGTACGTCTACATTCGCTGGCTGTTGCGGCCGGACTGATTTCGGCACGGATACGCTTTTCACTCATAGGTGTTGCCGGGGAGGGACAGATATTAGCGCGGTATATTATTTGTTTGCTGATAGTGTAATTACGGATTTATTTATTATTTAATAATAACAGGACAGTTTCTATTATAAAACAAAATAATTAACTGGTTGCAGGTGATAATATAAAAATGCAGAAAACGATAACTTAATTATATACGGGGTGTATCGAATTATATTATATTTAACAGAAACTAGTAATGAAAAAATCACTTCGTTACACCATTATGGGGCAACTTTCCTTTATAATATTCATTAACGATATTACTAATTGCTTTAATGCATTGTCTACCGTATACAAACGACTTTAAATCATGTTATTTCAGTGCAATGGTATGTCCTATAAATCCAAGTAAAATGGATTTGAAAGAGTTCAACAAAGAGCTTACAAACTGCCATTCCTTAATTGAAGGGTAATTTAGTTTAGTCATTGAGTAAATAAATAATATAAAGAGGCGCAACCGTCAAGGGGCCGAGATTTTAGTATTGTGTTTTTTTGCCAATAGCTTCAGGATTGTTATCAATTTTTAGTGCTACGGGAAGGTATTTGTAATTCGGTTACATAGCCCTAAATATTGTAGATAATTCTGTAGTTATTGGCAAAAAATACAACACTAAAATCTCGGCCCCTTGACAGTTGCGCCTCTTTATATTATTTGTTTACTCAATGGTTTAGTAAGTAAAAAGGTCCTGGAAAGCCATAAATAGGTCTTGAAAGCACACATGGAACGATATAAAAGGTAAACCGGTAAATACGAGTCACAAATAAGGCACATACCCTGAAATTAGCGCTCTTGGGAAAGATACGCGAATTAATATGGATTTAGGTCCATGTTGGAAGCCTTTGATCAAACTTTCCGGAAATAACAGTTGAGGTATTTACATAAAAAACCGAAAAATCCAAGACTAATTAAGTTGATTGCGAGTTTGTTTCCACCCAAAATATAAACCGTACAATAAAATCTATTAGATTTACATTTTGTGCCTTCTCGTAGCTCTCCTTATACTTTTAACTCGAATTATCGATTTCAGATCTCCCAAAAGCGAGCCAAACGTAACTAAATATCTTTCTCGCCATGTTTAAGCTCCCATTTCTCCCCAGTGGTGTCGCCTGAATAGCCACTAAGCCCCGTTAATCCGTCTTGTGCCCCTCTATTAATCTAGAGCGCCGCGGATTAGTGTTCACGTACATATAATCACCGTATACGTGGCCTATTTATTCAGCCCTATTATAAGCGGTTCAGGAAACAGTACACTTGTCGCAATTACTGGTATTTTGCTATCTCCAACGTCGCTGTAAGTCGTTTCATAAATATTTTATGTTCGTCTTTGTGCATGGTGAGGGAACTCCACGGTGGTCGTAGGAACTAATAGCGGGTTAAGCGGGGTGATATTTTTGTAATTAGATGTCGCCAAATAAACGTATCCTTTAATAAACCGAAATATGGTCGCCCCAGTGATATCTTTTAATCATATCCTTGCACTATTCTCCCGCTCCTACATACAGATAAGTCCAGGATGCTTCGAACACGACAGGGATTGGGACGAATATACGAGTGGCCGACAACTCGCCTCAGTTCGAAATTTGTACATTAGGAGAAGGGCGCAGCAATGCGCTGTGGCCACTCACTGCTCAGCCACAGGTCAGCAGCAATCAGCAGACTGTTGTTAGTATTTCATTAACCGTGTTGGGATGTAGAACTCATGTCTGAAAGAAATTTGATTTACGCATTCTGGACCAACGTTTCGAAATTTTTCTATCTTCAATAAATTATCCTAGATAGGATTAATTATTGCAATTTTAAAAAATCTCAAAACACATTTAAATATTTCCATTGTTTGTTTTTTCGCAACAAAAATGTGATTCTACAACATAAAATTAATTGTCGCTGCACCTCGAGTGTTGCAGGTGTAATCAAAATTATTATAAAAGAATCCAAACAAGGAACAGTAGACGCGAGAGACATCGGCTACAGCGCGACATAGTGTTATAATAATAACATTCTAATTAGGTCTGTTCACGTAAAATATTTAGCATCCATAGCAAAACTACTTGTGTAATGACTTGAATTGATTTCCACCAGGGCTCGACAAGGTCCGTTCTGTTAGCAGACTACAAACTAAAATGGTAAATAAATACAATAAATCACTGAACTAGTCACTTTATTGCCAACTACACGGAATCTTCCAAAACATAAATCTATCGATTTATCTAATAAATCGCAAATACGGCTTATTACAAACAACGGTTATTTATATTACGCAGCTAATTTTCCTTAATTAATTTAATTATTGGCATAAGGGCTCAAGGGATTATTAATTAATATTGCATCCGCCTTTGTGTCGTAAAATATTAGCTTACGAAATAGATCTTTAATTAATAGCGTGCAGTTGCTGAGGTGAACGAGGGCTGAAGAGATAATTTTATGTTTACATTCACATAAAACAAATTATTTTACTAACAAGGGTTGGAACCCCTAACGGCAGATCAGACTGGCATCATCAGGGAGTGACCGTGATTTTTTTGGTTAGGTTCATATGCTGCAATTAACAAAATTTTCTAATCAGAATTCTGGCAGTCAATCGAAAAGGCTGAGAAGGATATAATTGTTGCTACTAAAGAAGAAGAAGAACGCTCTAGAGAGGAAACACATTGTAACGAAGTGATTTTTTCGTTACTAGTTCCTGTTAAATATAATATTATTCGATACACCCCATATATAATTAAATTGTTGTTTCCCGCATTTTGATATTATTATCACCTGTAACCAGTTAAACTGTCCTGTCGTTATTAAATAATAAATAAGTCCGTAAATTAATGAAAGCAAAACAAATAATATACCGCGCTGATATCTGTCCCTCCCCGGCAATACCTATGAGTGAAAAGTGTATCCGCGCCGAAGCCAGTCCGGCCGCAACAGCCAGCGAAGGTAGACGTGTCGATGCAGCGCTCCAGCCGTTGAAACTCTGCCCTACGTCAGAGCCTCGCCGGGACGCATTTATTCACTACGCTGCGACATTACGCTTATCCCTACCACCTGCATAATCTCTTTATCTTAAATGTATGAGAGAAGAATTAGAAGACCCTGAACGCAAGTTGGCAAAAATGCGGATTCAAGCAGAAATATAGATCCTTCCTACCTATGGTAACATATTTTATATAAAATGGGACTTTTGCCAAATTACTTTTTGAGGAGGAATAATTAACTTAAATCCTAATAACTGGTGGGAGGGGTTAAAAATGTATAGAAACATTAATGTGCAATTTTTAAATTTTTCCTATCAGTTATTTGCATCATCAGCTGGGACAGAGAAAATATTTTGTAACTTTGGACCTGTCCACTCGAAATTGAGATAAGGTTAGGTCTGGAAAGTATAACTAAAGTAGTTCGAAATAACGTATACCTTAGGTTCTTATAAATGAAAAAGTATGTTAATCGGAGGTAATCTATTGATAATGTTTATCCAGTTACGATTTAATTGTTATCTAATGTTTCATCATTAAATTTTCTTCGAATAGTACTTCTTGTAATTTCAGTTATCGGATTACTTATTTTACGTATTCAATTTATCTTTAAATCTGGCAAAATTCAATGCCCTTCATATGTCATTTTATTTTAAAGGTTCTTTATTCACAATGTACAGAGCAGTAAAGTGGGTTGCATATCCTCGTACTAATTTCTCAAATTACCATAGATCACCATCTGCTTGTTTATTGTACAACCAGATCGATACATCGATATAACTTCTAAACCGGCGAGTTCCTATTTTTTTTAAAATAAGTTTTGGAATAAAAGCAACAAGGAAAAGAACATCTTCCGTAGGCCGCAGCTAGATTTTATACATCAGGAAAGGGAAAAAGACAACCAGTCAATTTTGTGATGAAATGGCATAATGTCAGTATGTTTTCGTAGTGCATGGTCTACTAGATTTGGAATTATTCTAACCTTTATAACGGATTTCCTGTAGATTTGCATTCAGTTGATTCCGAATTGTAATATTTTACTGAGTTTGTAGTTATTTCTTGGGAATTTACTGGAATCGTGTAATGGTGCCTACTTATAACGGTGCTTTCTTTCAATATATTTACGTAATCTGTTTATACGGAAAACTCGGGCGCCAGTCCTTTAATTTTTAAGTGCAAAGAAGTACACTTTTTGGCTCTCCTATTGGGAGGACAACCCTGAATAGCGAAACAGCTGGAGATACGGAATAGCCAGAGGTCGAAAGCTGGAGGTCTATCTAATGGACTTCGACCATTCTGCTCAAAAGGGTTAATCAGAAATAATTGACAGAAATAATAACTCGTGAATTTTACCTCTTTAAAACAACGTATTTATTCAGCAATATTAGGGGACAAATTAATTTAACTCTAATACCTCCACGACTGTACAGTCGAGTATGTATAAAACTGTTTAAAACGATTAAAAACAAGTCAAGCTGGCAATCAAGAATCTTTACGCGATTTTACGACGGAATTTCGGATACGTTGGATTAATAAATTACCGCGTACGACAAGCAAACGGACCTTTCCACTAGGATGTATTATGTACGGCGGGTAATCGGTCCACAAACGTAGAGCTATTTGCTAATGATTAGGCTGATTAACGTAAGTTTTCCGAGTCAACTCTATGCAGATCAACTTTATGGATGGCCCAAGTGAACAGATCTAACCAGTTGATGCATATAATGACTATTTGGCTTAACGTAGATTTTCCGATAACCTATTATGCATTGAGGTATTTGCGATGGCCCAAGTGAATAGATCTCAGCAACCGATGCATATATTAGAAAACAAAAGACCAACGGAGGTATTACTAAGCAGCTCTAATTTTTTTTAGTAGTCTATTACAACTCTATTTGCTGACAATAAGATCTCTGAATATCTATACTTAACTGAAGGCAGTACTTGTAAATTGCAGTGGACTACGGCGTTTTTTACCAGTATTCTATTCAAATAAATTTACTATTCAACTCGGAGCGGCGGCGTGAAACTGTTGACGGTTTCGGATTGATCTGGAACGGCTGGAGGTAGATCGGATCTGATGCGGCGGAATGTCTCGAACTGAACTGCTGCTGACTTTCTCGGAATGAGGACGAAGTGAGCGCTCCTCTCCCTTTTGTAACCTTTATGACGTATCTAGGTGGCGTGATAGAGGGGCGCTCACCGACTTGAAACGAAGGATTCGGATGCACAACCCGGCGTTATTTGCAGAGGTCCAGCGGATTATGCAATTAGGCGCATCAGTTTAGAACGTCAATAACCGGAAATGAGTTACTTGCAATTTCTATAACTGTTGCAAAAAGAAACGGATTAAAACGGACACGGATTAATATTTTAGTACCGAATGATTTTTATTTCCGACTCCGCCATTATTTATAATAATTCTCGGATTTGGCTTATACGGGAGATTGTCGAAAATTAATCAATTAATTACTTGACTGCTTGTTTACCAGCGGACTTTTTAACAACTCATTAATAACTTAACTGGAATAGGACTTACTTACTAAAAACAGCAGCAGGGTGTACCCAAGTGACGGTAATATTTAAAGCAAAAATGAACATTCCTTGATTGGAAAAATCACTTCGTTACAATCGACATACCTTGCCAGTAGGATTTATTTGACAAAACGAGACGCCGGCCATTTTTGCCACACTCAAACACAAAGTTCCACTTCTTTATTTATTAATAATATTCTTGCTGTTTGTTTTCAAAGATGAATATTTCTATTTTATAAAATACTATGATTTATGTTTTATAATGTTGTTTTCTTTTGTCTCACGACGAAAATTCTGACATTCCTAGAAGGTGTTAGTTTTATTCTTAAGGCCACTGATCATTTTGCTTCAAATAAACTCCTGAAAGGATGAAAACCCCCTAAAACAGGTTAGCAAAATCTCGTCAAAAAGTTGTTCATTATTTGATATAATTTAAATTCAGTTTTGTCACATCATTTTTCTTCTAGACCACTTGTCCTGGTTGGTATATTTTGTCGCTTCTTCAGAACTTCTCAGAGCACAAAATTTATATTTTGTGTGTTCCGTTACGTCAACAAAATGAATTTTTTTCACAGTTTGTGCTTTCTATGAGAGCAATTAACTTTGTTCGTTGTTTCTGCTACCGCCTTTCAAATGGAGCATTTAATTATAAACTGCCTGAAAAAGCCATAATGAGTAGGCAGATGAAAATATGCAAACATTAATTGAGATATTTTTAAATTGGGAAATTTATTAAAATTAAGTTGGAAATAATTTAAATTGATTCAACTGATTGTGGCTTAATTTTCATTAAATAAGGTAAAAACAGTTTTATGTTTCTATTTTATAGTGCTTGTTTCAGGCTTTTATATTATATTATTCCTTTAAAATGTGTACGTTAAAACTTAATAGACAAATCAAGGATGTTGGAAAATTTTAAAGCCATTCTGGTTTTAAAAGTAAAAGAAGTTTATGATCCGCAGACCATAAAGATATAAAGCCAACTATTTATAGCCAGGGACCTTTTTCTTGTTTCCAAAAAAAAATTTATATCTGTAAAAATGTAGAAATATATTTTTCTTTCTTAAATTTCAATCCATCATAATTACTGAAGTACTAGTATTTCATGATAACACGTGGTCTGACTCATATATCATTTTATAAAACCTCAAAAATGCAAATTCGATTATACAGGATGTTCCATTCAAATCGAAACATCAATAAATACTGAAAATATGGACCCAGGGAACGCCGAAACAGTTTTATTTTAATTACAATTGGGACATCGTTGGATCACTTTTTTATGTACTGGACGTTCCAAATGGTACACCCTGTATAAAACAGTTCATAGATGAATTTAGCGTACCACGGCCTACCGGAGCAAAAGGGCCGTCTATGAAAAATCCAATGTATTGATCAAATCCATGTTTATATTTTCACGAACACGTAATTTGCATATATCGTCGATTTCTTTTCTAACTCCCTGCCATATAATTTTCTTTAGATTAAATCGGCGTATAGTAGAAATACACAAAAATTGCGTAGCGAAGTAGAGATTTATTTAGCAAATATTCATAATTTTCGTGTGTAAACTCATTTATATAGAAAATATATAGCTTTAAATTAAGAGCAATATCGATTTTCGTAGTTTTCACATAAGCCGGAAAGTACTTAATTGAATTTTTTTTAAATTTCACCATAATTTTTTAAAAATATTTTAGAATGGCGAATACTAATTTTTTTTATATATATAATTGTTCATATTTTTTATTTAGTTGAATGTAAATTAGCATTTTTTTCGTCTTGAATCCACTGTACTGAAATTAATTCGTCAAAGTCGCCTCCATAAATTTTATAAAACCAAACGCCTCAATACAGACAGAAATAAAATAAAGCACTTTTATGTTCTTATATCCTGTTTCTATAGGTTCGTAATGTTTGTCCAATATACGCTTTAATACGCTTACAAATATTCTGCCGCTTTCTATATCGAGTTGCATCTTTTGTAGCTGAGGAATAACGTTAATCCCCCCACTTTTTATGGGTGTTGTTTGTGCCTTATCCAGTCTAAGAAGTGTCGTTAGTTAATTTAAATCGTTCTACTTTAGTCGGATACGGCTTAACAAGAACTCGCTTAAAATACCTCATGAACTTAAAACTTGGTAAACAATTCTAATCAATCTTGCTGGAAAGAATTTTTCCTCAGCTCTCCCAACCCTTTTTATTCCGTATAGGTTGGCAGCCTTGAACAAAAAACACATTTCCTTCCGAACAATTAATCTTGAGGTGGTCACTGGCAGACATCAGACGTCTTGATTATTCGCTGATGTTTTTTCTTTTCAAAGCCCTTTTCGAATCGGTTACTATACTCGTATCTGCGTCCTTCTTAGTACAAACGTCTGGAACCGTAAAAATATTTTACAAAAATACACAACTAATAATATCAAAGCGATTCATTTGATATAATTTAAAATCAATTTTGTCACATTATTTTTATTTGTCCATATTGGTATATTTTGTCGCTTTTTCGAGCGTCCTCCCCTATTTCGCCGGGCTTTATATTTTGTTTGTTCCGTTATTTCAGCAAAAGTTTTTCTGTTTGTGCTTTCTGTGAGAGCAATTAACTTTGTTCGTTGTTTCTGCTAGGTGAAAGAATACCGACTTTTAGACGGGGCATTCAATTATAAACTGCCTGAAAAGCCATAACGAATAGGCAGATGAGGATGTGCAAAAATTAATTGAGATATTTTTAAATTAGGGAGTTTATTAAAATGAAGTTGGGTATAATTTAAATTGATTCATTTAATTGTGGCTTAGTAAGTTAAAAGCGCCTTTATGTTCCTGTTTTATAACCATGTTTTAGGGTTTTAAATCGTATTTATTTATAAATCCACATAAAATCTAATAATACGTTGAAAACTTAATGGACAAATCGCTGACCAACTGAATCGCATTATTATGTAAATATTTGATTTGAAAATTTAATGTAATATCCAGATTATGAACAATTCTCTTTGTTATATTATTACTGCTGTAATTTATTTTATTCAAATAATGAAATGATATTCGATATAAAATAATTATTTGCAATGCAGAGGGCCCTGCAATTTCGATAAAACAATTGGATTTGTCCCGAAGAGGTACAAAGCAGTTATTTCAGCTTCATTTAAATTTTATTTGTACAATAATTGTCGGTTAAGCCCACCCCCTCCACTTCCACGTTTAGCACCTCCCCTTTCCCCCCCACTCCAGCCAAGCCCCGCCCATTCAGCCAATGAGAGCGAACCCCGCCCAGACAGGTTCCATAACGTTATCCTTCCTTTTCGCAATATTATCCCTAACTGTTCATAGGTGCCAGTGTATCGTTATCCCTCCTGTTCGCATTATTATCCCTCCTCTACTAATACACTGCACCTATGAACAGTTAGGGATAATATTGCGGATAACGTTAAGGGATCTGTCTGGGCGGGGCTCGCTCTCATTGGCTGAATGGGCGGGGCTTGGCTGGAGTGGGGGGAAAGGGGAGGAGCTAAAAGTGGAAGTGGAGGGGGTGGGCGCAACCGTCCCCATGTTTCCAAAATTAGTACCTATACAATAATTATTTTATATATTTTAAGAAACTATAAATTACCTTCCGACCCCGCCCACGCATGCGCAGATGAAGTCGATGAATTTTAATCAGACTGAATTGTTTTATCGAATTTTGTCTCTATATGTATAGGAATTCATATCAGTCCCATAATAAATAGTTTAATGAAGATAATCTTCGTCACATTCCACATAATAATATGCTGCGTGTGTATGTAAGTAACTTCATAAAGAATTTAGTTTTTCCATCCCAAAACGGGTTTATCAATATTCTTTTGTGTACGAGCGCTTTTCCCCAAAAAAATTGTTACACTGCTAAGATAAGGCGTGAATTATTATTGAAATTTAGACCTGAAAGAATAATCCCTCCCCCATGACCACTACATCAATAATTCTTATTAAAAAGAGAATCATATATCACCAAGAAAATTGCCTCGCTTTAACCCTTACGCCTGAAACTATAAATAAAAAATGATAAAAGGCCCTACCGAAAAAATCCAGATACAAGTGAAAATGTGGCACATCGTAAGTTATCAGTGGTGTGAAAATGGCGGCAATTACAGAGATCATTGTGTTGAAACCGCGTTATTAACGTGATTAATATCTCCTATAATGCTGCTGGAGCACTCTTCTGTCTTTTGGGACTACTTGTTTCGTATACCGCGTGTCCGCTCAGATAAATCAATTTAAAGTATCTCCCCGACTTTTTATAAAAGCTTTTAGTGCTAACCGCGTTAAAAATAAAATTAAGTTTTAATGTATTTGAACATCCTTACATAGAAACAATCTGCAAGCGCAAACTTAATGACAGAATTTTCACTTTTTTCCAGAACGAAAATTTATATTAATAATTATGGCACAGGTTCTTGCAAACATTGGGTGTACCGCGGGGATCGATACTTGGCCCACTTTTTATTCATATACATATTTATTAATGAAGCTCACTGCAATTTTTGCTTAATTTTATTAGTGACCTAGGTTTTACGTGAACATGTAGAAATTATCTATAAACCTTCATTACCCAAGAGGGGTAAAAATAGTTTTTCTCAAGAGAGAATCTAGGGGTTCATTCTGCGCTCTAGATATATAATTTGTATACATTTTTTTTACCTGGCGATTATTCGCGACAAGCACGCACCAATTGGCAGCTACGGGGTCATAAAGCAATTAATTCGTTTTTTAGGTCAACCTTGTGTAAAATCGGGGCCCCAAGATATTTGCCTTTGTTAATTAAAAAGTCATTGTTAGTTTTAATTAACAGAACGTAGGCAGTTGTGTATTTTGGGATATCAAAACAATTTAAAAAATCATCCAACCCGCAGCATATCTGACTTCGTAAATATAGCCAATTGGCTGCGTGAATATTCGATACAGCCCGTAAATGTAGATACGCATCAGTGAGAGTACCAGGATTGTTTATTGTCAACAATGAAAATAACGCCGATACTGAATGGAATACAATGGAACGTAAATTAGTGAGAGCTGCGAATCTATGGATATTTCTGTCCAACCGCAGAGTTAGACCGGGTGATCGAAAATGATTGACCCTCGGAAAGTCTAAAACTCTACAGGTGAATGAAAATGATTGACTCATAAAAAGGTTAAAAACTCTGCAGGGATTAACAATAACTGACCTTACAGAACACCAAAACTCTACAGGTGATCGTAAAGGATTGACTCTTAACGTTTCAAAGTAGTTTTTGAGGCATGCCTAAGTTTGATTTTTTGAATTTTATTCTTCCCTTGAGAACAGCCAAGCATTGTTGTAAACAAAGTTATCGAAAATGAATGACTCTTGAGAACTGTAAAGATCTACAGGTGATCCGCATTAATGAAATCTACGGAATAAAAATTCTACAGGCGATCGAAAATTATAAACCCTTGAGAATTCTTATAAACTACAGGTGAATAAAGTGAGTGAACGAAAATGAATGAGAACATTAAAAACCCTACAGGTGATCGGTATTGATTGACTCTACAGAATACCAAAAACTCTACAGGCGATTGAAAATGATTGTCTCTTAACGTTTCAAAGTAGTTTTTGTGACATGCCTAAGGTTGATTTTTTGAATTTTATTCTTCCGTTGTGAACAGCCAAGCCAAACAAAGTGAGTGATCGAAAATGAATGACTCTTGAGAACTTTAAAAATCTACAGGTGATGGACATTATGTGAATCTACAGAATAAGACTCTACAGGCGATCGAAAATTGTTGAGAATTCCATATAAACTACAGGTGATCAAAAATAAAGTGAATGTACGAAAATGAGAACATTAAAAACTCTACAGGACAGGTGATCATTAATGACTCTACAGAATACCAAAAACTCTACAGGCGATTGAAAATGATTGACTCTTAACGTTTCAAAGTAGTTTTTGTGACATGCCTAAGGTTGATTTTTTGAATTTTATTCTTCCGTTGAGAACAGCCAAACATTGTTGTAAACAAAGTGAGTGATCGAAAATGAATGACTCTTGAGAACTTTAAAAATCTACAGGTGATGGACATTATGTGAATCTACAGAATAAAACTCTACAGGCGATCGAAAATTGTGGAGAATTCCATATAAACTACAGGTGATCAAAAATAAAGTGAATGTACGAAAATGAGAACATTAAAAACTCTACAGGTGATCATTAATGACTCTACAGAATACCAAAAACTCTACAGGGGCTTGAAAATGATTGATTCTTAACGTTTCAAAGTAGTTTTTGTGACATGCTTAAGGTTGATTTTTTGAATTTTATTCTTCCGTTGTGAACAGCCAAGCATTGTTGTAAACAAAGTGAGTGATCGAAAATGAATGACTCTTGAGAACTTTGAACGTCTACAGGTGATCAGCATTAATTGAATCTACAGAATAAAACTCTACAGGCGATCGAAAATTATAAACCTTTGAGAATTCCATATAAAAAATAAAGTGAATGTACGAAAATGAGAACATTAAAAATTCTACAGGTGATCAATGTGGTCATTAATGACTCTACAGAATACCAAAAACTCTACAGGCGATTGAAAATGATTGACTCTTAACGTTTCAAAGTAGTTTTTGTGACATGCCTAAGGTTGATTTTTTGAATTTTATTCTTCCGTTGAGAACAGCCAAGCATTGTTGTAAACAAAGTTATCAAAAATGAATAAGAACGTTAAAAACTCTACAGGTGATTGGTAACGACTGACTCTACAGAATACCAAAAACTCTACAGGTGATCGAAAATTATTGTCTCTAAACGTTTCTATGTTATTAGTCGGCAGCTATATACACATATGCTTTTAAGGTTGTTTTTTTTTTATTTTATTCATCCTTTGGGAACAGTTAGTGGCTCTTGAGAACTTAGAAAATCTACAGGTGATCCTCGAGATAATTTCTGAAGCTTCATTAACCAGAGGTTATTTGGAATCGAAGGAAAAAAAATTCATATAAACCAGATGAAGCGGCTTTTTTAACTTTAAAAAGTTTTGCGAAGTTTTCCTCAGATTGGACCAAAACTTTTACAGTTAAAAAAATTGCGGTTCCTAAATGTGATGAAAAATGAATGACGCAAAGTAGTTTACCGGTAATTATTCAAACGTATACGCAGCACAATTTATTTGACAGACAGGTGGTATAGTACTTATGTTTTGCTGACACGCCTGAGGTCGATTTTTTGATTGTATCTACCTTCAACCCTCCCTGTGAAAAAAGTTACGCATTGTTGCAAAGAAACTTTGAAACTTCCAGGTTTCAAATGTGCGCCGGCCAGTATAGCGGAGTCCAAAAACAAGGGTGCTAAACGCTCGTTATACGAGGTTTATTAGCTGATATTAATCACCGTTACCAAGTAATCATATCCTGAGTAATGCCCTTTCCGAGCAGACATATGTTTTGCGGTGATTTTTTACGATTCGCCTGTTATTAGCGCCTGTTCTTCACAAATCCCTTACGTTCTGTACGTTCCAGAGATTTACAAGAGTAATTTAATAAACGCGCAATGACAGGCGATTTTAATGCGCTATCCCCTCATTTACACCTTGTTCTTGTTTCCTATTAAGGAGTCTGTATACCCTCTATAATAAATTGCCGGTTTTATGGATAACGTAAATGGATTTAATAGTTCATTCATACACAGTCTTATTTATCATGAACGGATATTTAGGAGCGGTACACAGGCGAAAAATACTAAGATAATGTGGTGTTCTAAAATAAACGTGCCAAAACAAAGACTAGAAAAGCTAAAACAATAAGTAATGTAAGTCATGTATTTTAAACTACTAAAAGAAATTAAAACCCGATTATTAAATAAATACAATTAAAAATAAATTCAGGTAAGACTAGGAAAGAATAAAATTATCCTCAATCAAACAAATAACGAGAAACTTACGGATGGTATACTGAATCGATAAATACAAGTTAAAAAAGGATATCATATTGGAGAATAATCTGCCTAGATCAGCTGTAGAACACCTGTTGCTGCAATAGAGGTCAACGGGCTACACATAAACAAGTGGTCAGCTACGCTAAAATAAAATAAACGTGAACAAATTAAAAGCGTAAATAAATTAAATGTATTGTAGAATGTTTCTTTTAAATAATCAATAACAGAACAGCTGTTATTTATATGCTTTGAACAAAGTTTAAACGACCTTCAACACAACAGTTAAACTAAGATGCACTTTATTTCTGTAAAATTCTATAAAAATGTAAATAAATAGTGTAAGACTTACCTGTAAAACCACCAGTCTAGTCTAATGACGAGACACAATGTAAATTAGATCTTAAGAAGTGATTGTGTAGTGCAATTTAAAAAGTTCAGTGATGCTTCCTTTATTTAAAAATAGCATAACAGCAAATTTATAGGTAAGATATTTCTTCAATAGGCCCTGAAAAAAAAAAAGAGTGATTGTAGCAAACCTACAGTAAGTTTCACGTTAAATTATCATAAAATCGTACGCACTGTCGCTTATTAATAAAACACTGAAATAATTCAGGCCAGTGGCGGACTGATTTATACCATAAAGTCGATAATTCAAAATTATATACAAGAACTAAAAGCTTTTAGAAAAACTATATACGACTATTACAGGCAAATTAAAATAAACTTCAAAACTAAGTTATGCATAAAATTTAAAAATTAAACTTACCTTAAAATAAAAAATTAAATTTAACAAACCCATAAAAGTAAATATAAAATCTAAAATCCAATATATGTATAGTATCCCTAAGGTCTCCATTACATAACAGTACATTACAATCATTTATTGACGTACCAATATTAGGGTACAATTTAAAAAATACCAATGTAAAAGTGTACGTTTTGTAACAATCTAAACACTGTTAATTTAAAGTTAAACGTTCATACCTTTATACTAAGTATTTACTACTAGACATTTCATTACATTTTACTATTTAAATTCCGTTTTCCTTTGAGAATAGATAATGAAAGTGCTCGTGGCCAGCAGTCGTGTTTCTGCCTCTGCTATTCATGAAACCGGTTTAGAATTGATTGAGTATCTCTTCTGACTGCCTTAACGACTATTATGTATTGTGTCCATTTCCTACATTGAAATACCACTTTCTTATTTTTTTGTATGCAGTTTTCTATCGCGGTGTAGTTATTGATTACTTATCAAATACAAATGTGTATGCGCAATTTTTTCTATGAGTACATTTACGGAAATTGGTCCACCAATCGAGAATTACAGGCATACATTCAATGATCCCAACATAAAAATTCCAATAAGCTAAATGTGACACATGTGCAGCTTAGCAAACACCGTAAACGGATAGTTGTTATAGAAATTCAGGACAATAAGTTATTTTTGGCTTATCAGCGAGCAGGCATCACAAAAAGGCAACGAAATAAATCGGATGACAAGGAGAACGTCGCAAAACAATGGGTCTCCATCGGTGTAATATACTTTTCTATTGTGCCGTATATCTGTAATAAGATCGATATTTTAGAAAACAATATTAGGTTGCAGGGAATGCGAAACCGGCGAACCTTTTATTGCCTTTTCTATGCTTTATTAAGTTTACAGGACGTTTAACTAATTCCTGCGGCGGATACGAGGGGCAGCGGACAAGGAAGTTATTATATAGATCCCCCCCCAAAAAAATCACTTTAGAAACTTTCCAACCACGATGTTTGTAATGGTACTTATAACGGTGCTTTCTCTCTATATACTTACGTAAATTCTTTATACGGAAAACTCGGGCGCCAGTCCTTTAATTTTTAAGTGCAAAGAACTACACTTTTTGGCTCTCCTAATTGGGAGAACAACCCTGAATAGCGAAACAGCGGAGATACGGAATAGCCAGAGGTCGGAAGCTGGAGGTCTATCTAATGGACTTCGACCATACTGCTCAAACGGGTTAATCAGAAATAAATGACAGAAATAATAACTCGTGAATTTTACCTCTTTAAAATATCGTATTTATTCAGCAATATTTAGAAACAGATTAATTAACTCTAATACCTCCACGACTGTACAGTCGAGTGTGTATAAAACTGTTTAAATCGATTCAAAACAAGTCAAGCTGGCAATCAAGAACCTCTACGCGATTTTATTCCGGAATTTTGGATAAGTTTGATTAATAAATTACTGCGTACGACAAGCAAACGGACCTTTTCACTAGGATGTATTATGCACGGCGGGCAATCGGTTAGCTATAGATATTGTAGCCTATACGGAATATTTAAACACACGGCAAACTACTGCCACAAACGTAGAGCTATTTGTTAATGATTAGGTTGATTAACGTAAGTTTTCCGAGTCAACTCTATGCAGATCAACTTTATGGATGGCCCTAGCGAACAGATCTAACCACTTGATGCATGTAAAGACTATTTGGCTTAACGTAGGTTTTCCGGTAACCTATTATGCATGGAGGCGTTTAAGATGGCCCTAGCGAACAGATCTCAGCAGCCGATGCATATATTAGCAAACAAAAGACCAACGGAGGTATTACTAATTAGCTCTGGTTTGATTGAGTAGTATAATACAACGATACTTACGGACAAAAAGACCTCTGAATATCTATATTTAACTGAAGGCAGTACCTGCAAATTTCAGCGGACTACGGTGTGTTCTTACCAATATGATATTCAAAAAAATTTACTATTAAAACTCGGCGGTATGGAAATGTTGACGGCTTCGGATTGATCTGCAACTACTGGCGGTAGACCGGATCTGATAATGCGGAATATCTCGGAATGAACCTGAACTCCTGCCGACTTTCTCGGAATCAGGACGAAGTGAGCGCTCCTCTCCCTTTTGTAACCTTTATGACGTATCTAGGTGGTGTGATAGAGGGGCGGTCACCGACTTGAAACGAAGGATTCGGATGCACAACCCGGCGTTATTTGCAGAGGTCCAGCGGATTATTCAATTAGGCGCATCAATTCAGAACGTCAATAACCGGAAATGAGTTACTTGCAATTTTTATACTATATTGCAAAAAGAAACGGATTAAAACGGATACGGATTAACATTTTTAGTAACGAATGATTTTTATTTCCGACTCGGCCATTATTTATAATAATTCTCGGATTTGGCTTATACGGGGGATTGTCGAAAATTAATCAATTAATTACTTGACTGCTTGCTTACCAGCGGACTTTTTAACAACTCATTAATAACTTAACTAGAACAGGACTTACTTACTAAAAACAGCGGCAGGGTGTACCCAAGTGACGGTAATATTTAAAGCAAAAATGAACATTCCTTGATTGGAAAAATCACTTCGTTACACGTTGTTTAGAATACACGGTTTATAGAAGGAAATATGACTTGCATAATATCGTTTATTTTTTTTTTGTCATTTCAGTTGCCATTTTACCACATTTTTGCCATCTGATTCTGAATATTCACATTTAGTCTTACCGTTTTTAAATATGACGTTGGAGCTGTTCAAATTATTTAATCGGGCATTATCTTAATCGAGTCATTTTCACTACATTTTCTTTCGAGATGCGCATAAAACCCTACATTATGATCCTTCAACTGAATGCGGATTTTATTAAACTCGTAACTTCTGTTAAACTCTCAATTACGTTGAACACTCTCCAACGGTGTTAGAGTCCACATAAAGAATCGTCAAAAGACGGAAATTTTGCCAAGGCGATATACTTTATAGAAATTTGATTAATAAAACGATTTTCCTGCAGGCGATTTCTCCGAGGCGCCAAATTTGTCTGGCAGCCTGAGTAGAGCTAGCTTCATATTGTATTAGCATCAGTAAACAAATTAAAAGAAGAAATTTCAGACAGCTGGATGCGTTAGAGATGCAGGAAAATCAAGTCTTGGAAATTCTAATGATAGTTTGATTAAAAATGGGTCAAATATAAATTATTAAAAAGGAATAAGGGTGATTTTTCGTTGTTCCTAAAAAAAACCCCCTAAAACGTTATTTTTGCTTTAATATCCGCCCAGTTACAAGGGGTCGAAAACCCTGATTTTCTCAAAGAGGATTACATTTTCGAAAAAGTTTGTCATAACAAAAAAGCCAGCTTATGACATAACAAAAACAATCCATGAACTGCCAGCTTTGTAACACCTTTCTTTAACGGAATCTCGGGCGCCAGTTTCTTCTTTTAGAGTGCAAGAAACAGCACTTTCTCTCTTGGCGGTTTCCAAGACAAGCAAGGGTAGTCTGCAGTGAAGATACGGAAGTTTATAGGGGTCTGTGGGATGATTGTCGATTTTATCTGGCTGGGCAATTTCCCATGCGGGTCTAATTAGTTTTACACACCAGAAATAATAACTCGGAGGTTTTCCTATTTTATATACCAAGGGACTAAAATTTGTCTTTTAATCCTAAGTGTGAAGTTTACAATAAATTAAAACTTCGTCTTATCGCAAATTTTAATACAATTATTTTAAAAAATATAAATCGGTATGTGCGTGCTACACTTTAAGTGTAAAAACCGACGGAAGTTTTAGTAGGCTAGGATTTTGACATAACTAAAAATCACATACAAAAACGTCATTTATATTTGTGTCACAACTTTAAATTTAATATTGAGCATTTTTGGTTACGCGTTACATAACTTACAACAGTTATTCGGCATGTCTGAAAACGGATATAGGTTGTTCGCACTTTTTAAACTCAGATAAAATTAGATCTTAAATGCCAATTTTCGTTATGAAAAAATTTCAATAATTCACAGGCCCCACGTTGGACGCCAATTTTGTGGAACGACACTTGTGAATTGAATTGGCCCAATTCCAAGTGCAGCCAAACAATTAGCTCCAGCTAGGTACAGCGTGGTTGTGAATTCGGTGAAGCCTTGTTTTAGAGTACTGAGATAATATTGAGAGCAATATATGGGCGCCAGAGTATTTACAACTAAATACACAAAAGTTTATCGAAAACACAATTAGGTATTTACTACATAAACTAGGAAGAAAAGAAAGCTGTGAATTTAACAAGTTTAATCTTACGAATTCTCCACAATAAACAATGACTCAGAACTAAATATAATTAAAAATATTGAAAATATGCACAAAAAATAGTAATAAAAATTACGATTTAACCAATTTCTCTGTCTGTCCGTTTTACTGTTGTAAAGGCTTACTCGACGGGAATGAAGGAGTCGGAAGGGGTTCTCCTAGTAGCGATGAACCTGCGAGTACTCGAGGTTGATGAAAAGGTTGCGAGATCCTGTCTCCACACTCTTACTCAATCCAGAGTGTCCAGGTTCCAACCAAATTTATTACTTTTCGGGAACACCCAATATCTCCTTACTTCTGATGTTGTTAACTCAGTATCGATTTCCAGTGAGTCAAATTTCCAGAAAGCCAGATGTCATGAAATAACGACAGAACAGTTGAGAAAAGGAAATAGAGAAATAAAACTAGGTTGAAAATTATTTCAACTAGTGGTAGATGAAAAAATAACAAAGTTCCGGCAATATAGTTAAATTACTAGATAAAATTCACAAAATTAATATTTCTTAATATTACAATGAAAAAAAAATTGTCAAAGTGACACAACAAGATATTAGAATTTGTAAAATTACCAAATTTACATAAAAATACGGTATCTGACATCAATTACTAAAAAACTTGAATTATTAACAAAATAATACTAAAATTCGAACACAAGAATTTAGTAAGGTTGCAAAACTTCACTATCAGTTCGTTAACAAATAACCTAACTTGCTTGAATTTGTCCTATAGGTTGAAAACCATGAGGAGACTGTAATTTTTAAAGAACTATAATTTAATGTCAGATTTGTACGGGACAATTTAAACTTAGAAACGTTAATGAAGTAATAACTCTAAAGATTCAGATATTTAATATTAATAACAAATGAATTGGTAACAATAATCACAATATTGAAATAAATTCGAAATTTTAGCACACATAAAGATTTTAAGTTAATATTTTACTAATAGTTTAACGGTAAAAATAGCAATAATTAATATGAAATACCGATAATGTCTTTCGCTTTCCGACGGACAAAAATGAAAGAACTTATGCCTAATTCAAAATGGCAGGAAATACGTAAAACCAAGGTAACACTCTTGTAACTTACACGAAAATTAAGGAATGAACTAATAATAATAATTTGTCAATAATAAAATCGATATAGAACTGCGATAGCGTGAATATGATGAAAAAAGGAAACCAGAAAATCGGACTTCTGTCGCATCCGAAGCAAGTGATCAAAAAATGTACTACAAATAGATTAATTCAAAGAGAAGAAAAAAATACTATAGATCACTTACCCCGTATGCTTTGGAAGCTCCTGGACAGAAATCTGTAGCTCTGGACAGTAAATAAACTCGGCAAAAACCTAGGTCTCCAGTGGACTTCCTTCACTATCCAAAACCAGTGTAGTTTTCCTTTTTCCAGCTCATATGAACCACAGTCGAACCTAATAACAATAAAAATCCACACAGAAATTGTTCTATGTACGAAATAACGATAATCTGCATGTTTCACTTACAGCGATAATTTATACAATTTAAATATTGTATAACGTGTCAATTAACAATAATTGAACCACGAAGACGTCTACTTTAGACAAGATACGGTAAAACGTGCTTAAAAAAAGCAGTGCTACTAGGTAATTATCTGAAAATAATCCAAAATATGGAAATAATACGAAAAATCAGTTTGTTACAATAATTGTCAAAATTGAAATAATTTTTCTTGTTTTGGTAATTTCACATCATATTATGAGACAATAATAATTTGATTATATGTTTAGGTTTGAACACCAGCTTGTTTCGTCCTATAAAATCGAAAACAGGCTCGCCAAGTGCCTGACGGAACAAGTGTTTCGTATAGGGCTAGTGCTTGTCTAGGCCACCCCATATGACGGAGCAACGTATTGAGAACTCTAATAGACTCCTTCACGTTCTCGCATTGACATTAAGAGGCGGTGATTTCTATATTTATGGAGTTGAAGTGACAGCTTTGAAGCCTATTACTAAACCGAATTTATTTCGTCGGCTCTGTTTTTGCTCGCCAACATTTGGGCTCGCACTGGAGTGAATATTTATTAGAAGGTGACGTAAAGATAACTCGTCAATATAATTGGGAACCTACTATTATTAAAATTTAATGAGCAGTGTAAGAGATTGGACTTGTGGACTGAGCAAAACCACTCGAGTTTCTATTAACGGTGGAAACTCACATTCATTTTCCAATCCAGTTTCAATTGACCACTTAGTTGCCCAGATTTAAATTCAATTAATTATCCAATTTGGAATGAAAATTATCAAGCTCTAAAGAACTCAAACAGATGCTCCTCACCAGTTTGTGTGTCATAGGTGGCAGGCAATGTTTTGACCGTGTTTTACGAAAATAAAAATTTAGTCGACTTATTTAGACCTCTCTGTTGCTGAAGTGTAATTTGTAACTTTCTAGGTAATGGATACACTAGATATCGAACAATGCAAAATACCGGTACCAGGATATAAATCATCATTCTGAAAGACTTAAATTTGTCCTATAGATTTCACATTTATCTGAGGATATAATGTATATTTAATGTAAAGCTCTGCATTGCTTGTATTGCGGTTTATTTGACGAAAAAAAAAAACACATTCTACATTGAATGAGCAATAAGAGAATTGGAAGTAGAAGATTGGAGTTCAATGCTGGCAGATTGTAATCTACCTGTAAGGATTGTGATGTAAAATATGTTGGACAAGACAAACTTTCAATTCTTACTAGATTTAACAAACATGTATCTGAAGGAACTGAGAGGCATTGACGAACTTGAGAATATCATAAAGTTTTGGTGTCGAGTCGAGTCAGTGATTGAATTGTTGAATTAACTACTTCGCTTTATGGGCCATTGTCAGCAATAGAACGGATTGGATAAAGGCGAGTGTGTCATATCTTGACGAGAAAAAGATCCTCTTTTGCATTTTTAAACCGATCTCGCGTGGTCCGCGAGCGCAAGTACACATCAAATTTATTTATATTAATTTCGTCCAGGAATTTCCACTTGAGTCCGGACCCAACACAATGAAGCCAGCCTCGACTATAAAATATTCATAAACACAGGACTAGCGCATTCTGAATGAATTAAGTTGTCTCCCTCTATCTCCTTTGAATGTGCCAAATTCAACAATCCCGGCCACTTGTAAACGGTAATTTGTTTTGCCCCTAAAGATATGTTGGCTGGAAAACCCGGAAAGCTAGTTATATCTCTCGACATCAAGGCCACTTTTCACGTCGTTACCGAGACCCCACTTTTGTCCGACCTAGAATTTGCATTCTAATAATGCCGGAATTGCTCGTGATTGTAGTTTCGTTGATAAAAGCGAAATAAACAACGGCGATGATAATCGCGGGAAGGACGTTTCAGACTTTTTTAGGTCAAGGGTTAACTAATTATTAAGCATCTCCCTCCCTCCCATGAAAATAATTCCCTACGAACACGATCACAAAGGACGGAAAAAAGCATTAAGGGACTTTCAAAAATATTCAACAAGTACGAGACGTCCCAAGTGTTTCTGAAGCGCTGATAAGGATAACAATATTGAAGCGCTGATAAGGATAACAATATTGAAACAGTTAAACTGCGTCTATCTAAGATTGTTAAGATGATTTTCTTTCATATTAAAGCTAGGATTTAATAGGCTAATATGCTTTGTATGGTTGCCTAACGCGGGTAGACGATCACTGGCTGGTCCGGCCTGGAAGACAATGCAGATAACAAATTTTTGTTTTGTTTTGAGAGTTCACGCTACTCGCCGTCAGATGCCGGCACGTAACGTGTTTATAATATTGTGTATTATACCACATGTTTGTTGTGTGACTTGTCTTATAGCATTGAATAAAGGAATATATTCCTTTATTCAATGCTTATAGCCTGTATTTGTGCTCTTTTGGACTAATATAGTACTACTGAGTGCTACTACTACTACATGCTGACATCTCCAGAGTGATAGACCAAGTTGTAATGCAATATTGTTCTGTAATTTGCCTAGTTTCGGGCGCTATTTCAGCAATGCAAATGACTACTTGACCTAAAAATGTGAAAATTCTCCTTTGAGGGTCAATTTCACGAAAGATACGTTAATTTGAGCGACAATATTTGGTGAGCTCTTAAGTAACACTTTGTACTCGGCCGTAAGCTAATTTCTTTTCACAAAAAAAATACAAAATTGTAAATACAAGCGATTGAATGCGTTGCCTACGTATTGCCAATATGTACAGTCTTATTTTTTCCTTCTCAATTATAGATAAGAATGGTAATTTCAATACCTCACAGCCATTTACACTTTTTTCTGCAAAATTAGATACATTAATTTTCAAAATCCGTGTATTAGTTTCTGCAAAATTTACTCCTAAAGAAATAGCGGTTAATATCAGAGGAGTAAATCGCAACCTTAATCCATGGCATTTGATACGGTATGACAAAGGGGACGTCAAAGATCTCTACCAACTGTGGCTTTCCACAAGGATCCGTCTTGCGCCCGCTCTGTTTTTCGTTCACATTAACGACTTATGCCCTGCAACAATCAACCTTGTTTTCAGTTTAAGTGATGATAGCACGCTCCAATGCAAGCTTGACCAACTTATGTGACTAATTTTTGCACCTCCAGATGTTGACACGCCATAACTTTATTTTTTTGAACTATCATAACCAAGTGGAGTAAAATAGTCTTGTTGACTTTAATGCATATAAAATAGAGTTCTGTACGCAGATTGAAAATGGGACTGACTGACTTAACTATGTCTTATAACATCATGTGCAAGAGCCCTTCAATAAATATGCTTAAAATTCTTGTAACAAGCGGCAGAAGAAATTTTAAAATTCTTATCAAAGTAGTCTTAAAACAATTGTAAATGGACTGATGTATAAATTCATTCTCAATGGGGGATATTTTACTACATACGCCTGTCTCTAAAATATTCAGCTCCGGCAGAGGCAGTCACTTTTTTGTCGTTGAATTTATATATAAATACCGAGAAGAATCGAATGAAAATCGAAATACTTTTTGCGTTAGTTTTTAAACAAACTGCGGTTGAGCGATGACATCATTTATCAGAGGACTTCTCCTTTGTCAGTTCACCCTTTCTGGTCACTTAAGTTCACGTGTTTCCTCAGAGAAAACTAATGCACGGCCGTTTTGCCTCTTCATTAATTTCGGACAGCAGAGCACTACATTTTAAGTAAATTGAATATCGATACGTGATTATGTATGGTAGATATATTTTACTTTGTTTGGCGAAACAGATGATAGATTAAAATCCAACAGCTTTTATTGTTATTATTTAATGCCAATTGTAGCCGATGCGATTGATACGTAAGTAAGTTACGTACTTAACGTTCGGGGAATAACCAACAATTTTCAACGACGCGTACGTGTCGGGCCGATATCAGTTAATGTAAAGTATAATGATCCCCCCGGCCGTAATCCCTGTACTATATATATAGTGGGCCATTATAAATCCATTACCCGACGCCATTGATAAGTGTGGATTCTCGAGAATGACGGCGTTGGAACTATTCATGGGCGGCTAGATTTTCGAGGGTGTTTTGTGCAAATTGAGAAAAATACCTTGTAATCGCTCCGATTTAGATCTATTTGCTGGGCTTAAATGCGAAGCCGACATGTAATATGGTAATTTTTCATTCGGCTGTCTACTTTGTAGAATGGGCGGAGGATATATGTACAAATCAGACTTAGAGAATATGTGGTTTAAAATATTTATTAGTATTTCTCAATTGCGGTACTTAGGCAGAAAACACTCACTGTGAAATAATTAATTATCAAGTAAACTGATCAACAGTTAAATTTGGAGTTCTGTTAATTATTTGGTGGTGGTGGTTACATTCGCGTACACAACATTCTACCCTCTTCTATTAAAAAGGCCAGAGTTATGTTGGCATTATTAATAAATTGGCGCAGCATTTAATATTTATCCATACGTTTAATTGAGCCTTCTTACTTACGCATCATGAAATAATTAAATATAACATAAACTGATTAACAATTAAATTGAAGGTTCTGTTAATTGAAACGTTTATTAATTATTTGGTAGGTTTATTATAATTTCATATTGGAAATCCTCCTATAACTTTATTATTAAAAAGTCAATGTTATATTGGCGCTAATAATAAAATAATAAAATTGATGAGGCAGAAATTACTTATTCACACGTTCAATTGAACCTACTTATTTACGCATAATTGGACCTACTATTTACGCATCAAAGAATAATTAAATATTAAATAAAAATTAAACATTGAATTAGGCAGAAATGACTTATTCTTATGGCCAATTCAACCTACTTATTTACGCATCAAGAAATAATTAAATATAAAAAAGTGATAAGGAATTAAATTGCGGGCTCTGTTAATTGAAACGTTTATTAATAATTATTTGGTAGGTTATAATTTTGTATTGCAAATTCACTTACAACCCGAATAATAATGTTGTTAAAAAGTCAATGTTATATTGACACTATTAAGAAATTGACGTAGCAGAAATTCATACGTTCAATTGAACCTACTTATTTACGCATAATTGTTCTACTTAATTACGCATCAAGAAATAACTAAAGGTTAAATAATATTAAATTAAAATTTAAATTAAGCAGAAATGACTTATTCATACGTTCAATTTAACTTACTTATTTACGCATCAAAAAATAATTAAGTGTAAAAGCAGAAATTCATACGTTCAATTGAACCTACTTATTTACGCATAATTGTTCTACTTATTTACGCATCAAGAAATAACTAAAGGTTAAATATTATTAAATAAAAATTAAAATTTAAATTAAGCAGAAATGACTTCAACTTACTTATTTACGCATCAAGAAATAATTAAGTGTAAAAAAGTGACAAAAAATTAAATTGCGGGTTCTGTCAATTGAAACGTTATTAATTATTTGGTAGATTATAATTTTGTATTGCAAATCCACTTACAACCCTAATAATAATGTTATTAAAAAGTCAATGTTATGTTGACACTATTAAGAAATTGTCGAAGCAGAAATTAATACGTTCAATTGAACCTACTTATTTACGCATCAAGAAATAATTAAATACTAAATAATATTCAATAAAAATTAAAAATTAAATTAGGCAGAAATGACTTATTCATACGTTCAATTCAACCTACTTATTTACGCATCAAGAAATAATTAAGTATAAAAAAATTATAAAGAATTAAATTGTGAGTTCTGTTAATTGAAACGTTTATTAATTATTTGGTGGATTATAATTTCGTATTGAAAATCCATCTACAACTTTATTAATTATGTTATTAAAAAGTCAATGTTATATTGGCGCCAATAAGAAATTTACGAGGCAGAAATGACTTATTCGTACGTTCAAATGAACCTATGTATTTACTTACGCATTATGAAATATAAAATAAAATGATCCACAAATAAATTGTGCGTTCTGTTAATTGAAATATTTATTAATTATTTGGTAGATTATAATTTCATATTGAAAATCCACCTACAACTTTGTTAATGATGTTAAAAAGTCAGTGTTATATTGGCGCTATTAAGCAATTGACGAGGCGGATACTGACTTATTCATACTTTTAGGCATCGTGAAAAATTAAGTATAATATAAAATGATCAACAATTAATTGCAGGTTTTCTTAATTGAAACGTTTATTAATTATTTGGCAGATTATAATTGCATATTGGATATCCACTTACCTACAATGCTAGTATAATGATGTTAAAAGTCAATGTTATATTAGCACTGTTAAGAAATTCACGAGATAAAATGTCTTATTCATGCATTCAATTGAACCTACTTATTTACGCATCAAAGAATAACTGAATATAAAAAAGTGATCGACAATTAAATAGCTGGTTCTGTTAATTGAACCGTGTATTAACTATTTGGTAAATTAATTCATATTGAAAATCCACCTACCACTTTATTAATAATGTTATTAAATAGTCAATGTTATATTAAGAAATTGACGAAACAGAAATGACTTATTCATACGTTCAATTGAATCGACATATTTATTTACGCATCATTAAATAATTAAGCATAAAATAAAAAGATCCATAATTAAATTGCGGGTTTTGTTAATTGAAACCTTTATTAATTATTTGGTAGATTATAATTTCATATTGAAAATCCACCTACGACTTTATTAATGATGTTATTAAAAAGTCATGTTATTATATTGGCGCTATTAAGAAATTGACGGAGCAGAAATTCATACATTCAATTGAACCTACCTATTTACTACTTATTTACGCATAATTGAATGTACTTATTTACGCATCAAGAAATAATTGCGGGTTCTGTTAATTGAAACGTTTATTAATTATTTGGTAGATTGTAATTTCATATTGAAAATCTACCTACGACTTTATTAATGATGTTATTAAAAAGTCATGTTATTATATTGGCGCTATTAAGAAATTGACGGAGCAGAAATTCATACATTCAATTGAACCTACCTATTTACTACTTATTTACGCATAATTGAATGTACTTATTTACGCATCAAGAAATAATTGCGGGTTCTGTTAATTGAAACGTTTATTAATTATTTGGTAGATTGTAATTTCATATTGAAAATCCACCTACGACTTTATTAATGATGTTATTAAAAAGTCATGTTATTATATTGGCGCTATTAAGAAATTGACGAAGCAGAAATTCATACATTCAATTGAACCTACCTATTTACTACTTATTTACGCATAATTGAATCTACTTATTTACGCATCAAGAAATAATTGCGGGTTCTGTTAATTGAAACGTTTATTAATTATTTCGTAGATTATAATTTCATATTGAAAATCCACCTACCACTTTATTAATGATGTTATTGAAAAGTCAATGTTATTATATTGGCGCTATTAAGAAATTGACGGAGCAGAAATTCATACATTCAATTGAACCTACCTATTTACTACTTATTTACGCATAATTGAATCTACTTATTTACGCATCAAGAAATAATTGCGGGTTCTGTTAATTGAAACGTTTATTAATTATTTGGTAGATTGTAATTTCATATTGAAAATCCACCTACGACTTTATTAATGATGTTATTAAAAAGTCATGTTATTATATTGGCGCTATTAAGAAATTGACGAAGCAGAAATTCATACATTCAATTGAACCTACCTATTTACTACTTGTTTACGCATAATTGAATCTACTTATTTACGCATCAAGAAATAATTGCTGGTTCTGTTAATTGAAACGTTTATTAATTATTTGGTGGATTATAATTTCATATTGAAAATCCACCTACGACTTTATTAATGATGTTATTAAAAAGTCATGTTATTATATTGGCGCTATTAAGAAATTGACGAAGCAGAAATTCATACATTCAATTGAACCTACCTATTTACTACTTATTTACGCATAATTGAATCTACTTATTTACGCATCAAGAAATAATTGCGAGTTCTGTTAATTGAAACGTTTATTAATTATTTGGTAGATTATAATTTCATATTGAAAATCCACCTACGACTTTATTAATGATGTTATTAAAAAGTCAATGTTATTATATTGGCGCTATTAAGAAATTGACGCAGCAGAAATTCATACATTCGATTGAACCTACCTATTTACTACTTATTTACGCATAATTGAATCTACTTATTTACGCATCAAGAAATAATTGCGGGTTCTGTTAATTGAAACGTTTATTAATTATTTGGTAGATTATAATTTCATATTGAAAATCCACCTACGACTTTATTAATGATGTTATTAACAAGTCAATGTTATTATATTGGCGCTATTAAGAAATTGACGGAGCAGAAATTCATACATTCAATTGAACCTACCTATTTACTACTTATTTACGCATAATTGAATCTACTTATTTACGCATCAAGAAATAATTGCGGGTTCTGTTAATTGAAACGTTTATTAATTATTTCGTAGATTATAATTTCATATTGAAAATCCACCTACGACTTTATTAATGATGTTATTAACAAGTCAATGTTATTATATTGGCGCTATTAAGAAATTGACGAAGCAGAAATTCATACATTCAATTGAACCTACCTATTTACTACTTATTTACGCATAATTGAATCTACTTATTTACGCATCAAGAAATAATTGCGGGTTCTGTTAATTGAAACGTTTATTAATTATTTCGTAGATTATAATTTCATATTGAAAATCCACCTACCACTTTATTAATGATGTTATTAAAAAGTCAATGTTATTATATTGGCGCTATTAAGAAATTGACGGAGCAGAAATTCATACATTCAATTGAACATACCTATTTACTACTTATTTACGCATAATTGAATCTACTTATTTACGCATCAAGAAATAATTGCGAGTTCTGTTAATTGAAACGTTTATTAATTATTTGGTAGATTATAATTTCATATTGAAAATCCACCTACGACTTTATTAATGATGTTATTAAAAAGTCAATGTTATTATATTGGCGCTATTAAGAAATTGACGCATCAGAAATTCATACATTCGATTGAACCTACCTATTTACTACTTATTTACGCATAATTGAATCTACTTATTTACGCATCAAGAAATAATTGCGGGTTCTGTTAATTGAAACGTTTATTAATTATTTCGTAGATTATAATTTCATATTGAAAATCCACCTACGACTTTATTAATGATGTTATTAACAAGTCAATGTTATTATATTGGCGCTATTAAGAAATTGACGAAGCAGAAATTCATACATTCAATTGAACCTACCTATTTACTACTTATTTACGCATAATTGAATCTACTTATTTACGCATCAAGAAATAATTGCGGGTTCTGTTAATTGAAACGTTTATTAATTATTTCGTAGATTATAATTTCATATTGAAAATCCACCTACCACTTTATTAATGATGTTATTAAAAAGTCAATGTTATTATATTGGCGCTATTAAGAAATTGACGGAGCAGAAATTCATACATTCAATTGAACATACCTATTTACTACTTATTTACGCATAATTGAATCTACTTATTTACGCATCAAGAAATAATTGCGAGTTCTGTTAATTGAAACGTTTATTAATTATTTGGTAGATTATAATTTCATATTGAAAATCCACCTACGACTTTATTAATGATGTTATTAACAAGTCAATGTTATTATATTGGCGCTATTAAGAAATTGACGCAGCAGAAATTCATACATTCGATTGAACCTACCTATTTACTACTTATTTACGCATAATTGAATCTACTTATTTACGCATCAAGAAATAATTGCGGGTTCTGTTAATTGAAACGTTTATTAATTATTTCGTAGATTATAATTTCATATTGAAAATCCACCTACGACTTTATTAATGATGTTATTAACAAGTCAATGTTATTATATTGGCGCTATTAAGAAATTGACGAAGCAGAAATTCATACATTCAATTGAACCTACCTATTTACTACTTATTTACGCATAATTGAATCTACTTATTTACGCATCAAGAAATAATTGCGGGTTCTGTTAATTGAAACGTTTATTAATTATTTCGTAGATTATAATTTCATATTGAAAATCCACCTACGACTTTATTAATGATGTTATTAACAAGTCAATGTTATTATATTGGCGCTATTAAGAAATTGACGGAGCAGAAATTCATACATTCAATTGAACCTACCTATTTACTACTTATTTACGCATAATTGAATCTACTTATTTACGCATCAAGAAATAATTGCGGGTTCTGTTAATTGAAACGTTTATTAATTATTTGGTAGATTATAATTTCATATTGAAAATCCACCTACGACTTTATTAATGATGTTATTAACAAGTCAATGTTATTATATTGGCGCTATTAAGAAATTGACGGAGCAGAAATTCATACATTCAATTGAACCTACCTATTTACTACTTATTTACGCATAATTGAATCTACTTATTTACGCATCAAGAAATAATTGCGGGTTCTGTTAATTGAAACGTTTATTAATTATTTCGTAGATTATAATTTCATATTGAAAATCCACCTACGACTTTATTAATGATGTTATTAACAAGTCAATGTTATTATATTGGCGCTATTAAGAAATTGACGAAGCAGAAATTCATACATTCAATTGAACCTACCTATTTACTACTTATTTACGCATAATTGAATCTACTTATTTACGCATCAAGAAATAATTGCGGGTTCTGTTAATTGAAACGTTTATTAATTATTTCGTAGATTATAATTTCATATTGAAAATCCACCTACCACTTTATTAATGATGTTATTAAAAAGTCAATGTTATTATATTGGCGCTATTAAGAAATTGACGGAGCAGAAATTCATACATTCAATTGAACATACCTATTTACTACTTATTTACGCATAATTGAATCTACTTATTTACGCATCAAGAAATAATTGCGAGTTCTGTTAATTGAAACGTTTATTAATTATTTGGTAGATTATAATTTCATATTGAAAATCCACCTACGACTTTATTAATGATGTTATTAACAAGTCAATGTTATTATATTGGCGCTATTAAGAAATTGACGCAGCAGAAATTCATACATTCGATTGAACCTACCTATTTACTACTTATTTACGCATAATTGAATCTACTTATTTACGCATCAAGAAATAATTGCGGGTTCTGTTAATTGAAACGTTTATTAATTATTTCGTAGATTATAATTTCATATTGAAAATCCACCTACGACTTTATTAATGATGTTATTAACAAGTCAATGTTATTATATTGGCGCTATTAAGAAATTGACGGAGCAGAAATTCATACATTCAATTGAACCTACCTATTTACTACTTATTTACGCATAATTGAATCTACTTATTTACGCATCAAGAAATAATTGCGGGTTCTGTTAATTGAAACGTTTATTAATTATTTCGTAGATTATAATTTCATATTGAAAATCCACCTACGACTTTATTAATGATGTTATTAACAAGTCAATGTTATTATATTGACGCTATTAAGAAATTGACGAAGCAGAAATTCATACATTCAATTGAACCTACCTATTTACTACTTATTTACGCATAATTGAATCTACTTATTTACGCATCAAGAAATAATTGCGGGTTCTGTTAATTGAAACGTTTATTAATTATTTCGTAGATTATAATTTCATATTGAAAATCCACCTACCACTTTATTAATGATGTTATTAAAAAGTCAATGTTATTATATTGGCGCTATTAAGAAATTGACGGAGCAGAAATTCATACATTCAATTGAACATACCTATTTACTACTTATTTACGCATAATTGAATCTACTTATTTACGCATCAAGAAATAATTGCGGGTTCTGTTAATTGAAACGTTTATTAATTATTTGGTAGATTATAATTTCATATTGAAAATCCACCTACGACTTTATTAATGATGTTATTAACAAGTCAATGTTATTATATTGGCGCTATTAAGAAATTGACGGAGCAGAAATTCATACATTCAATTGAACCTACCTATTTACTACTTATTTACGCATAATTGAATCTACTTATTTACGCATCAAGAAATAATTGCGGGTTCTGTTAATTGAAACGTTTATTAATTATTTGGTAGATTATAATTTCATATTGAAAATCCACCTACGACTTTATTAATGATGTTATTAAAAAGTCAATGTTATTATATTGGCGCTATTAAGAAATTGACGGAGCAGAAATTCATACATTCAATTGAACCTACCTATTTACTACTTATTTACGCATAATTGAATCTACTTATTTACGCATCAAAAAATAATTGCGGGTTCTGTTAATTGAAACGTTTATTAATTATTTGGTAGATTATAATTTCATATTGAAAATCCACCTACGACTTTATTAATGATGTTATTAAAAAGTCATGTTATTATATTGGCGCTATTAAGAAATTGACGAAGCAGAAATTCATACATTCAATTGAACCTACCTATTTACTACTTATTTACGCATAATTGAATCTACTTATTTACGCATCAAGAAATAATTGCGGGTTCTGTTAATTGAAACGTTTATTAATTATTTCGTAGATTATAATTTCATATTGAAAATCCACCTACCACTTTATTAATGATGTTATTAAAAAGTCAATGTTATTATATTGGCGCTATTAAGAAATTGACGAAGCAGAAATTCATACATTCAATTGAACCTACCTATTTACCACTTATTTACGCATAATTGAATCTACTTATTTACGCATCAAGAAATAATTGCGGGTTCTGTTAATTGAAACGTTTATTAATTATTTGGTAGATTATAATTTCATATTGAAAATCCACCTACGACTTTATTAATGATGTTATTAAAAAGTCAATGTTATTATATTGGCGCTATTAAGAAATTGACGGAGCAGAAATTCATACATTCAATTGAACCTACCTATTTACTACTTATTTACGCATAATTGAATCTACTTATTTACGCATCAAGAAATAATTGCGGGTTCTGTTAATTGAAACGTTTATTAATTATTTGGTAGATTATAATTTCATATTGAAAATCCACCTACGACTTTATTAATGATGTTATTAAAAAGTCATGTTATTATATTGGCGCTATTAAGAAATTGACGGAGCAGAAATTCATACATTCAATTGAACCTACCTATTTACTACTTATTTACGCATAATTGAATCTACTTATTTACGCATCAAGAAATAATTGCGGGTTCTGTTAATTGAAACGTTTATTAATTATTTGGTAGATTATAATTTCATATTGAAAATCCACCTACGACTTTATTAATGATGTTATTAAAAAGTCATGTTATTATATTGGCGCTATTAAGAAATTGACGGAGCAGAAATTCATACATTCAATTGAACCTACCTATTTACTACTTATTTACGCATAATTGAATCTACTTATTTACGCATCAAGAAATAATTGCGGGTTCTGTTAATTGAAACGTTTATTAATTATTTGGTAGATTATAATTTCATATTGAAAATCCACCTACGACTTTATTAATGATGTTATTAAAAAGTCAATGTTATTATATTGGCGCTATTAAGAAATTGACGAAGCAGAAATTCATACATTCAATTGAACCTACTTATTTACGCATAATTGAATCTACTTATTTACGCATCAAGAAATAATTAAGTATAAACAAAGCGATCAACAATTAAATTGCGGGTTCTGTTAATTGACTCGTTTATTAATTATTTGGCAGATTATAATTGTATACGGGGTGAACCCCAACTTATTCCCTTTTAAGGGATGGTAGGTCCGTTAATGGTGAATCCATGTAAAAAAATGAGAGAAATACACGCGGCAGCGAGAAAAAATAAATTAAAATACGTCATCATTTTGAAAACTTAACAACTGACCCAACTCAACAGAAAAGAAAATAAGATAGGTCAGGTTGGTCTTGATTTTTACATTGGTTCACTAGCTTTTAACGCACAACCTCAATCTCAATTGCAAAATCAAAAATAATATTCTAATTTATGAAAGATTTAAGTATTCTTGGCAATATTCCACTTCATATTGTATGAAATACGGAATAAATTTGCTATGAACCTAAAAAAATGATTCCGTTAATGAAATGTAAGGTGATAACTGATACTAACAAACAAACATGTGTACTTTATCTGTTACTATAGCCGTTATATCTTTAGCAAGTGTACTATTTAATTACGGAGATGGCATTTACGTGTCAGGAGGTATTTTTAATATCTGTATAAAACACAGTTTCTACTTACTAGTCTATACACATAGAAGAAGTTAATTGCGTTTAGGCACGCCAACAATTTTTCGTGTTTGTTTTAATAAAAGTAAAAATTATACTAGTAATTCTCATATTATGTGAATTGAATGACACGAAATCCCTTGTTTGTCTTAAATCTTGTAACATGCGTAGTCCATTTATAGATAACATTTAGAATTTCCACATTAATGACACATCAACAATTATTGCCAGTTCCAGTTTGGGTAATTTGTATAACTATTCCAACTTGTCAGGTTAACATCAAGTAGGCTGGGTTGATATTAATCACACACATGGAATAAACCGTAATGACCTGTTGTGAAAATGTCGCTCCATAAATAAAAAAAAATATTATTTGAAAATTGCCTTAACTTTCAGTACAGTTTTAAATATTAAATTAATTAACATGGCTGGAAAATTCGCCAGACATATCCTGATTCGTATGTGATGAACCGTCTGTTGTAAATGTAGTTCTTTATGCGAGAAATGATTCGCGAATAGCCTAATGAGCCGTTAGTCTGGATACGGCTGTTGTGAGACTTAAAAGAGCATTTTTCAATTGGATAATCACTTAATGGAGTTGTTTTGATATAGAATGAATATTCAACAGGAACTTTTATTTTTTAATTCCGCTGTAATCTTGTTATTCCTCTTACTTACTCTGTATTTTAATTAACCCACGTCAGGTACAGAACATATTCCGCTAATTATTTCGATGCTGCCTGCACCTCTGCGAGAATATTTTGTGATCTCGAAAAGATAAATTTGACTTAGCTACCAGCATTCATCAAGACAAATTAGACGTAGGTTGATTAGGTGAAGGCCTGCATTTAAATAATCCAAGTTAATTTAGTTAAGCAAGTCGGCTGTGATCCATCTCTCTTGCTTAGTCCACTAAGGGTAGGAAGTACAAGGTATTTGTCTCCTCGCTTCTTCGTGAGCATCGGCGCGCGTATTCGTCTTCGGGGGGTGCAGTCCCTATACAGGGTGAGCCATTTTCCTTTAAATTACAGTTAATGCAACGAAAGCGAAATAACCAAGAGTGTGGGACGGTTACGCGTGCTGGGGTCACAGTGTTAATCGTGGGCTGGATTCAATCCTCCAATAATGTATCTTTGAATTTGGGAAATGTGTAATTTACGTGTTTGGTATTTAAAAAAAATCTAATGCGAGTGATTTAATTAATGCGTTAATAAATCATTCGCTGGGAAATATATGAGCGTCAATTTTCGAAAAAAATTGTTAAATACTAATTTCGCAGGCAATTTTGCGGTTGTAAATAATTTCGAGTCCCAGTTAACTCAACTCCGAGTACCACGTAACTCATTCCGCCACCTCAGTCCACTATTCATAATGATTAATGGATTAATTATTTTAATGCGATGTGTTTCAGATTATTTATTATAACATAATACGGAATAGCACGTCAGCAAGAAGAAGAAAAAAATGTTCTGTGTTTTACCGAATTGTAGCCTATATTTCTCTTTTGTTATTTGGTGCGGATATTCGTTTGATTTATAGAGGACTGCAAAAAAAATATTATCTCGCCATAACGCACTTACAGTAATAATGTGTTTTTAAAGTTGGTGTTTAACAAAAAAAATTAAAAGAGCGTTTTTATGATTTTTATGTTTTTTTCGTCGTCGTCGTCGTCGTCGTCGTCGTCATCGTCGATGTATCCTTAGATAATTAACATATTTTGCGTTTTCGTATAATTTGCTTTGTACCTCATTTTAACATCTCAGCAAAAAAAATTCCTCTGAGGTTCATGTAAAACCTAATCTATGCGAAAAAGTCGGTGCGAAATTATAAAACGTATATAGTAAAATTTTTTGTTGTACTTCTGTGCACTTAATAAAAACCATAAAATTTGTATAGGCATAAAAGTTTAGTTTTAACGATCGATCCCTATGACGCATATAACACGTCAGTTTCTATAAGAAATATTTTACTGTGTCAATTTACTTATGGACTAAAGTAGAATTCGCATTTTATACACAAATATAATTATGTCGACGCGACGACTTAGTTTTATGAGTATAAAATGTATTCTAGATATTTTAAAGCATATTGCGAAGAAAACGATGCGCCCTACTAGTTCTAGATCTTTGTCGTTCGAGACTCCTTTATAAAAAACTTAATTTATAAACACTAATCAAACGCTCTCTTCTTACTGCGGCATTTGTTTTATTTTCAGATAAATCGGCTCGATTACTTCACTAATAATATGTTTTTAAAGTTGGTGTTTAACAAAAAAAATTAAAAGAGCGTTTTTATGATTTTTATGTTTTATTTCGTCGTCGTCGTCGTCGATGTATCCTTAGATAATTAAAATATTTTGCGTTTCTGTATAATTTGATTTGTACTTCATTTGCACATCACAGCAAAAAAAATTTCCTCTGAGGTTGATGTAAAAAACTTAATCTATGCGAAAAAGTCGGTGCGAAATTATAAAACGCCCAGTATATAGTAAAATTTTTTGTTGTATTTCTGTGCACTTAATAAAAACCATAAAATTTTTATAGGCATAAAAGTTTAGTTTTAACGATCGATCCCTATGACGCATATAACACGTCAGTTTCTATAAGAAATATTTTACTGTGTCATTTTACGTATGGACTAAAGTAGAATTCGCATTTTATACACAAATATAATTATGTCGACGCGACGACTTAGTTTTACGAGTATAAAATGTATTCTAGATATTTTAAACCATATTGCGCAGAAAACGATGCGCCCTACTAGTTCTAGATCCTTGTCGTTCGAGACTCCTTTATAAAAAACTTAATTTATAAACACTAATCAAACTCTCTCTTCTTACTGCGGCATTTGTTTTATGTTCAGATAAATCGGCTCGATTACTTCACTAATAATGTGTTTTTAAAGTTGGTGTTTAACAAAAAAAATTAAAAGAGCGTTTTTATGATTTTTATGTTTTATTTCGTCGTCGTCGTCGTCGATGTATCCTTAGATAAAATTAAAATATTTTGCGTTTCCGTATAATTTGATTTGTACCTCATTTTAACATCTCAGCAAAAAAAATTTCCTCTGAGGTTGATGTAAAACACTTAATCTATGCGAAAATGTCGGTGCGAAATTATAAAACGCCCAGTATATAGTAAAAAATTTTGTTGTATTTCTGTGCACTTAATAAAAACCATAAAAATTTTTTAGGCATAAAAGTTTAGTTTTAACGATCGATCCCTATGACGCATATAACACGTCAGTTTCTATAAGAAATATTTTACTGTCATTTTACTTATGGACTAAAGCAGAATTCGCATTTTATACACAAATATAATTATGTCGACGCGACGACTTAGTTTTACGAGTATAAAATGTATTCTAGATATTTTGAACCATATTGCGAAGAAAACGATGCGCCCTACTAGTTCTAGATCTTTGTCGTTCGAGACTCCTTTATAAAAAACTTAATTTATAAACACTAATCAAACGCTCTCTTCTTACTGCGGCATTTGTTTTATTTTCAGATAAATCGGCTCGATTACTTCACTAATAATGTGTTTTTAAAGTTGGTGTTTAACAAAAAAAATTAAAAGAGCGTTTTTATAATTTTTATGTTTTTTTCGTCGTCGTCGTCGTCGTCGTTGTCGTCGTCATCGTCGATGTATCCTTAGATAATTAACATATTTTGCGTTTTCGTATAATTTGCTTTGTACCTCATTTTAACATCTCAGCAAAAAAAATTCCTCTGAGGTTCATGTAAAACCTAATCTATGCGAAAAATTCGGTGCGAAATTATAAAACGTATATAGTAAAATTTTTTGTTGTATTTCTGTGCACTTAATAAAAACCATAAAATTTTTATAGGCATAAAAGTTTAGTTTTAACGATCGATCCCTATGACGCATATAACACGTCAGTTTCTATAAGAAATATTTTACTGTGTCATTTTACTTATGGACCAAAGTAGAATTCGCATTTTATACACAAATATAATTATGGCGACGCGACTTAGTTTTACGAGTATGAAATGTATTCTAGATATTTTAAACCATATTGCGAAGAAAACGATGCGCCCTACTAGTTCTAGATCTTTGTCGTTCGAGACTCCTTTATAAAAAACTTAATTTATAAACACTAATCAAACTCTCTCTTCTTACTGCGGCATTTGTTTTATGTTCAGATAAATCGGCTCGATTACTTCACTAATAATGTGTTTTTAAAGTTGGTGTTTAACAAAAAAAATTAAAAGAGCGTTTTTATGATTTTTATGTTTTATTTCGTCGTCGTCGTCGTCGATGTATCCTTAGATAAAATTAAAATATTTTGCGTTTCCGTATAATTTGATTTGTACCTCATTTTAACATCTCAGCAAAATATTTTAATTATCTAAGGACACATCGTCGTCGTCGTCGTCGGTGTGTCCTGAGATAATTAAAATATTTTGCGTTTCCGTATAATTTGAGTTGTACCTCATTTTAACATCTCAGCAAAAAAAAATTCCTCTGAGGTTGATGTAAAAAACATAATTCATGCGAAAAAGTCGGTGCGAAATTATAAAACGCCCAGTATATAGTAAAATTTTTTGTTGTATTTCTGTGCACTTAATAAAACCCATAAAATTTTTATAGGCATAAAAGTTTAGTTTTATCGATCCCTGTGACGCATATAACACGTCAGTTTCTATAAGAAATATTTTACTGTGTCATTTTACTTATGGATTAAAGTATAATTCGCATTTTATACACAAATATAATTATGTCGACGACTCGACGCGACGACTTAGTTTTACGAGTATGAAATGTATTCTAGATATTTTAAACCATAATGCGAAGAAACCGATGCGCCCTACTAGTTCTAGATCTTTGTCGTTCGAGACTCCTTTATAAAAAACTTAATTTATAAACACTAACCAAACTCTCTCTTCTTACTGCGGCATTTGTTTTATTTTCGGATAAATCGGCTCGATTACTTCACTAATAATGTGTTTTTAAAGTTGGTGTTTAACAAAAAAAATTAAAAGAGCGTTTTTATGATTTTTATGTTTTTTTTCGTCGTCGTCGTCGTCCATGTGTCCTTAGATAATTAAAATATTTTGCGTTTCCGTATAATTTGATTTGTACCTCATTTTAACATCTCAGCAAAAAAAATTTCCTCTGAGGTTGATGTAAAACACTTAATCTATGCGAAAATGTCGGTGCGAAATTATAAAACGCCCAGTATATAGTAAAAATTTTTGTTGTATTTCTGTGCACTTAATAAAAACCATAAAATTTTTTTAGGCATAAAAGTTTAGTTTTAACGATCGATCCCTATGACGCATATAACACGTCAGTTTCTATAAGAAATATTTTACTGTGTCATTTTACTTATGGACTAAAGCAGAATTCGCATTTTATACACAAATATAATTATGTCGACGCGACGACTTAGTTTTACGAGTATAAAATGTATTCTAGATATTTTAAACCATATTGCGAAGAAAACGATGCGCCCTACTAGTTCTAGATCCTTGTCGTTCGAGACTCCTTTATAAAAAACTTAATTTATAAACACTAATCAAACGCTCTCTTCTTCCTGCGGCATTTGTTTTATTTTCAGATAAATCGGCTCGATTAGTTCACTCCAACCGCAATTATTCTTGTTTATTTTTCTGTTCTGACTCCTCACCGATTTCCTAGGCAAGGTGTTCGGAACGCCGCGCCGCAGATACAGGGGGGGCTTATATGGCCATAATTATTTTGTGTCGGGCAACATCCTGTCAAGCAAACACGTCGCCCTTTATCAAAACTGATGCGTTGTGATCTGGCCCAGTTTGTGCGGCCGGCCGGTCCGTCAAGAAAATAGCCGAATTTTATGGCTGGTAATAAATAGGCTGGGGTTTTACTAACTCGCAGAAAGTGAAACTCGTTTTCCCTAAGTGCTTTATTTAATTAAACTTCATTACTGTTTTTACTGCGTTACTTTTTGTGTGGAGAATGGCGAGTGCTTGGCTAAAAGATTATAAATGATGATGTTTGCGTCGCGCGCCGTCTACATTATTTTTATCAGTTCATCTACAATAACCGGAGTTTTATTTAAATTAACAAAATATTGGTAGAATATTTCCAATATTTTCCATAAAACATCCCAGTAGTAGTAAACGGCCAAAATAAAATAAAAGTGCATAGGGTATAAATCTGGTATACCACGCTGCGGGTGCAACTCCCAATTCTTTCTTGATAAAAATATATATTTATTTCCGCCTCCACCAAAGAATCAATGGATTTATTATTTTTATCCGTACGATGAAGCTTTTGGTAAATCCTGGCCAGACTGCCGTCGTATATGAGCCCGGCGCAATTTTACTTGCGTCCCCTTGGGCATTGTTCGGCGTCTCAAACGTCGCCGAGACATATTTGGCTCGTTACACGGACAACTCCGCACCGTTAACGCACTCGAAGAATTCCAAATAGTCCTTGAACGGAGCCTTTATGCGCGCTAATGTTGTGTCTCTAAGTATCCTGCAGGATGATGTATATTATAGCGTCCATCTTGTGGGTCGCTAACGACCTGTATTTAATGACGTCACCGACACTCTCATTTGTCACGAGACGCCAACTTCTACATCCATTAAGTCTGGGGGATGCAGCACTCCGGCTCTCATCCCCTGTCTGTCACGGCATCCTAGATGCTTTGTCTCATCTTAATTGCCCTGTATCGCCATAAATTATGTGAAATATTCCATATTTTGTTGGCGGACATGTGCCCGGACAATTTGTTCCGAAGGCACCAGTGTTTTTCGATTATAATTCGGTGTCCGGATCCTCCGGGGTGGAAGTAATCTAAGGCCTTTTAAATTTAATTACACTAAATTAATTGCTAAAGGCTTGTTTTATGCGAAGTGAAATTTTTGGGAGGGGACCCGTCGTCTCTTAATCCTTGTTTGGATATTCGCTAAAATGTTTTTTCGACGACGGAAACAATAGGCCTGTAGAATTAGACGATGTGAACGGGAATCTGTAACTAATTCGTTTCAGATAGCCGTAGGTAAAAACAGGTGTATTTAGTTATAAGGAATATACCTCTGCGATTCCTCCCAAAGCAAATATACAGAACATTGTTTATAAGTCACTTGTATGTGAAAAAATCATGAAATTTGGAGTTTTTTAAGAATTGCAGTAAGACTGCAGTAGATTAATTTTTTTGAATGTTTCTGTTTACTAGGTAATTCCAAACCGGTTAATTTAAGCCCCGGTTGATTTCATTTCATTGATTATTTATTTAAATAATTGCCGAAAACCATCGAAATATTCGAAAATTTCAAGCATTTTTTACTCTGAAAGCAAAAATGCTAGACTCTTGAAACTTTGGTGGAATATGTGTCTCATTACCCTCAACTTATAAAAAAAATTTCGTTTCAAAATGTTTATTAGTTTTCGAGAAATTCTATTTGTTTATTAAAAACGTCCTAAATGTTAAATGAAAAATTTACCTATTAACGTTATCAAAAATAATTCAACCACAGCTCATTTTTTTCGTCAAGACGTCAATTTTACGAATCTGTTATGGGCGTATCGATTTTCAATAATTTTGACCGTCAAAATGGGCGTTAACAACATTGCTACTTTTCGGAGCAGCGTTTTTTGCAAATAACTTTACAACAAATGAACGTATCTGCACAAATCTTTCATATTTGAGTTGCTGGTATTTTTCTACAAATTTATTAAAACAATTGTTGCTCTGGGACATGTAGGAGCCGAGATAATTTTTTAAATTGTTTAATGCGCCAAACGTTTATTTATTAATATTTATGGCCAAAATTGAAACTGGTTGTTAATAAGATCTTGAATTTTGTGAATTCATCAAGTCCTATTAAAAACGGGCCCTTTTTGAGGTGAAAATATAATTTTTAATAATTAGTGATTTTAGAGCGTCTTCAATTTGTTGGGCTCAAGGGACAGGCGAATTTTTGATCAAACTAGTTTCAAATTGGGGTAGCGAGAAAAATTCGTCATATCTCCGTTATTTTTCGGCCAATTTCGACGTTTTTTTTTTTAATTTGGGGTAGCCCACGAAAATAATAACAATGGGCACATTTGCAATATCCAAATAATAAACAAATAATTGTTATAAACAATTTTTTTTTTTATTTTTCCTTTTTTGGGCTTATGCAACTTATAATGTGCTAAGCTAATGTATTAAATATAAATTTATAAAGATTATATAATGGTAACAATGTATGCACAAACTATTTCTCCATCAAACAATATACGATGTTACAGCATTGTTACCATTATATAATCTTTATAAATTTATATTTAATACATTAGCACATTATAAGTTGCATAAGCCCAAAAAAGGAAAAATTTAAAAAAATAAATAAATTGTTTATAACAATTATATGTTTATTATTTGGATATTGCAAATGTGCCCATTGTTATTATTTTCGTGAGCTACCCCAAATTAAAAAAAAAAACGTCGAAATTGGCCGGAAAATAACGGAGATATGACGAATTTTTCTCGCTACCCCAATTTGAAACTAGTTTGATAAAAAATTCGCCTGTCCCTTGAGCCAAACAAATTGAAGACGCTCTAAAATCACTAATTATTAAAAATTATATTTTGACCTCAAAAAGGGCCCGTTTCCAATAGGACTTGATGAATTCACAAAATTCAAGATCTTATTAACAACCAGTTTCAATTTTGGCCATAAATATTAATAAATAAACGTTTGGAGCATTAAACAATTTAAAAAATTTTCTCGGCTCCTACATGTCCCAGGGCAACATTTTTTTTTTATAAATTTGTAGAAAAATACCATCAACTCAAATATGAAAGACTTGTGCAGATACGTTCATTTGTTGTAAAGTTATTTGCAAAAAACGCTGCTCCGAAAAGTAGCAATGTTGTTAACGCCATTTTGACGGTCAAAATTATTGAAAATCGATACGCCCATAACAGATTCGTAAAATTGACGTCTTGACGAAAAAAATGAGCTGTGGTTGAATTATTTTTGATAACGTTAATAGGTAAATTTTTCATTTAACATTTGGGACGTTTTTAATAAACAAATAGAATTTCTCGAAAACTAATAAACATTTTGAAGCGAAATTTTTTTTGTAAGTTGAGGGTAATGAGACACATATTCCACCAAAGTTTCAAGAGTCTAGCATTTTTGCTTTCAGAGTAAAAAATGCTTGAAATTTTCGAAAATTTCGATGGTTTTCGGCAATTATTTAAATAAATCATCAATGAAATGAAATCAACCGGGGCTTAAATTAACCGGTTTGGAATTACCTAGTAAACAGAAACATTCAAAAAAATTAATCTACTGCAGGCTTACTGCAATTTTAAAAAAACTCAAAATTTCATGATTTTTTCACATAAAAGTGACTTTTAAACAATGTTCTGTTTATTTGATTTGGGAGGAATCGCAGAGGTATATTCCTTATAACTAAATACACCTGTTTTTACCTATCTGAAACGAATTAGTTACACCGTTTTTTCTATTTCTGCAGGCCTACAATGGCAGTTCTTCAGCCAGACATAGTTACTTTCAGAACGCATGTACGGGGTGGTATAAAATAAGGCACTCACTTGCGTTTTAAAAAATAATTCGTTTATTATGATCCAACCTCAGTTAACGAACTAGGGGGGCATTTACGTGTAGATCGTTCAAGGACCAAATGTTGTTATCATTTATTAGTTTTTATTAGTGGGTGTTGTAATTTGAATGTCACGCATTATATTAGCGTGAACAATTTGCCGTTGAAATACGAGTTGATATAAGTATTTTTATTAGGTAAATAATCGTTCCTTAAGTGGTACTTCGTTATGTTTACTTCACCTACTCACAAAATATTCTATGTTATCAATAACAAATCCACACACAACTCACTGAAATATTCATAAATGCTACCGTGTATTTTGAACATCCACTATACTTATTTCTGCGGTTATATTAAAGATATACTATTATTGTTCTCAATTATTCATAATTTCGTGTGACTTAATCTGAGTCTTATCGATTGGGCACAAACAAAGGTTAATTGCGAAATAAGAAAATAAAATTCCGGAAATATTATATTTTCATAGATGCTCGCAGTTATCCTTGAATTTAAAACACTTTAATAAATTGGACGTGGAATTTAAAGTCGCAGCATAATTTATCACAAGAATTAAAAAAGGACGGTTTGAAAGAGGCCAGCCCGGTCTTAACAATGGCATTTATAATGGTACAGTTGTATACTTTTTAAATGGCATTATAACAAGGCTTTCTGTACATTCCCTCAGTTGTAGCTAGAAATCTAAATATTATTTCTTCTTTTGCAGGTATGTGATATCGAGTTACTACGCCCTAGAGTAGGTAAGCAGTAGATTTTAACGAACTGAATAATTGGAAACGGTAGTAAGTTGTTCAACGATTAAAACGTTGAACGTGGCCTTTGAAGAGTTATAATTGCGAAACTAAACCAATTTTAACACGATTTTCTGGTATCGAAAAATGCCTTACTTCATTTCAATTGCTAATCTGCCTGCTTGTAGATAACTTTAGTTATACATGATTGATATAGGTCGGTGTCTGTTCTGTAACTGTAATTTTGAGATATTAACACCAACTTTCATTTTTCAAATGCAAGTCATAGCTGGCTATGTATGGTTCAGTTAAACCCCAATTTGTATTCTCTTTAAAATGATATATTACAACAATGTTTATTTTCAAAAATAATGAAATTATCACCAGTATTTTATTTTTTATAATTTTCCTCCCTATTTTTTATGAAATAAAACAAAAAAACACTATTTTGGTTTATTGATTAAAAACTTATTAGGTGCCTACGTATCGTTCAAATAATATTAGGGTTTAAAAAAAACTAAGATATTAAAAATTCTTTTAATTTTCAAGTAGGCCATGTAAAAAATTGTTTCAAATAGATATCTGTCAAGCGAGCTGTCAAAGTTTTGTTTTTGTTGTAATAATTTATCTTGTGTGGCTGTGGACGTTTTGAAAAGCTGTTTAGATATTTGTTTGCTGCATTTTTTTAAATTTCTTATATTCCGTCTATCATATCTGCCTTCGTTGTTAAAACTATTTATTTTTTACCCAAATGTACAGGGTGATCATTTTAAGTGCCTCGCTCGATTTTCCTGCTTTATCTTCACCTAGGAAAAAAAAATAAAAAACCATACTTGTGTACTTTTTTCCGAGGAATCCGATTCCGAAGATAAAAACAATTGAATGTCAAAGAAAAAAGTTATGGCCGAAAAATTGAAGAAGAAAAAAATATACACCCTGTATATTAATGCGGAAATGAATATGTGACATTTCACTGATTGTACATGCTTATCAGATACGTATTTTTCACTTCCGGTTTGACCGGAAATTGCTTTAATGTTTTTATTTTAGGTGATACACCCTGTATATTGAGCTCAGTTTAAAGAACATTTCTTTCTGAATTCAGCAATATATAACATATTATCATTATCTTTCATATTTAATAAGATATTGGGGTTTAAATTTAAAATAACACAAATATATGTTATGAAATAAAATCATTCATGAAAACAAACAAAAGCATTTAAATTATTTTTTATTTATTTCAAAAACTAAAGAATATAGTTATTACGCTATATCTTCTTTTGTTTTTGAAATAAATAAATAATTTAAATGCTTTTGTTTGTTTTCATGGATGACTTTATTTCATAACATATATTTGTGTTATTTTAAATTAAAACCCCAATATCTTATTAAATATGAAAGGCAATGATGATATGTTATATATTGCTGAATTCAGAAAGAAAAGTTCTTTAAACTGAGCTCAATATACAGGGTGTATCACCTAAAATAAAAAAATTTAAGCAATATCCGGTCAAACCGGAAGTGAGAAATATATATCTGATATACATTTACAATTAGTGAAATGTCACATATCCATTTCCGCATTAATATACAGGGTGTATATTTTTTCTTTTTCAGTTTTTCGGCCATAACTTTTTTCTTTGACATTCAATTGTTTTTATCTTTTCGGAATCGGATTCCTCGGAAAAAAGTACACAAGCATGGTTTTTGATTTTTTTTCCTAGGTGAAGAATAAAGCAGAAAAATCGAGTGAGGCACTTAAAATGATCACCCTGTACAGAACCAACCTCAAAGATAAATTATTACAACAAAAACAAAACCGTGACAGATGTCTATTTGAAACAATTTTTCACATGGCCTATTTGAAAATTAGAAGAATTTTTAATTTCTTAGTTTTTTAGAAGCCTAATATTATTTGAATGATAAGATTTTAACCAATAAATACAAGCCTTATGCAGGCTATGGCTTGTATTTAAAAAAAGAAAGTTGCTGTTAATACCTCAGAATTTAAGAGTTAGCAAAATTATTGTAACTTTTTTTAAAATCTGCATTAAAATATTTTTATGCAGTTATAATGGAAAAACGAAAATGACAAAAATCAGCTTTTTGCCTGTGAAACAAAAACGAGTTGATTTTACTAAAATATTGTTGCGTTTGTAAACCCATGGTGATCACAATTAGTACACCCTCTATACTACATTATTCATACATACTTACATAAGTGCATATAGAAATGCATGTTTTGAATGTCGACAATAATAATTAATGTACAAAGGAAAAAATTGTGCTAAAATACTAAGATTTTGTGGCAGAAAACTAGTTCAGGGAATATTTATCGATTGGAACCGCCCCTTTGTGTATTTTGACAAACTTATTTTGTTAGCTTTAATAAATAGAGAAAAGTAATAAAATTCTCTCCGTCAAACTGGTATTTGCACAGTCGAGTTTATAATATTGATATAAGGGAAATAGTAAACATGGAGGGGTGGGTGGTGTGGATGACCGAGCAGACTAGAGTAACACTAAGTGAAACTTTAAATTTTTTTGTAAAAATATATAAATAATATAGATAAAAAAACACCTACAATTTGAACATTTGCCTAATACAGAAATATTCAAATTTATCAACAAACAACCAGCTAGCTTAGACCTCGCAAGGGTCACGACCCAGTTATGACCAACAATAAATCCACCCCGACCAACATTTGTCAAATACACTCTCCATTCATTATGGCCAAATATTATTTGGACATCATTCAGTTCGACAAAGGACATTGATTTGCTGTGTAAAAATATTTTTCATTAATTTAGCATGTACAATACAAACAGAAGTTTTGCCCTGAATATTATATGAATATTGATTTTCAATATATTATATAGACGACCATTGTTTCATATTATCTGTGTAAGAAACCACCTTGAGGTCAGTATTTTAGTTAAAGTTAAACGACCCCATTGTCTGACCGGGGCAACTTGAACACATGCAACCTTACTTACTTACTGCAAGTGACGAGCACACATTCTGGTTAACGTACGGCAACAAAACCGATACATGTTCACATTTTTATAGCTACCGGTCTATTTGGAATTCTGATACCAACCAAACAAGGTCCGTCCCGTCCTCCATTTGCATTTTTAGACGGTCAATTAGTCGCTGTTCTTTTGCATACCCTAGACATCCAGTAAAAAATGCAAATGTCCTAGGAAAGCCAAACTAAAATGAAAAAAGTTTGAAACTGCGGGCGATTTATATTTTCAACGGGCCATTCTCAAAGGTGTGCTTTGATATTCAAATTTTTATGTTTCCCACCCGCAAGGCTGCCTATCCAGCTGCGTAAAATCGGGCTTGTCCATTAGGGGGTTTTTCGTAAATTTCATTCCAACATGTGACAGTGCTTAACATACAAGTTCCAAAATATATATAAACAATTATTTAATCTAGTAGCAAGATACAAAAATTAGATAAATTGTTTATATTTGACACGTACGATGATTTAAATATGTTTAGATGTTCTTATTTAGATATTTTTATTTGGATATTATGGTTAGGTATCTTTACTCAGATATTTTTTTTATTTAGATATTAATTATTGCTTGGATATATTGATTTAGTTGTTATTTAAATAGTTTTATTTAAATAACTTTATTTCGATATTTTTGTGGAAGTATATTTATTTAGATACTACACTCAGTTCCATAAAAAGTGACGCACTCGATTTTTCGGGTAATTTTAAAGTTCTTTAGTTCTTCAACCGGTGGACCGATTTGAACATTTTTTTTCTCAGTTTATAGCAAAATTCATTCTCTATGAGCCGGATTAGAAGCAATGGTGAGTTCTTCCATATTTCATGAAAATTAATGGAGAATTTTAAACCTAAGTTTTTTCACAGGTTTTCAAAACACCCTGTGGATTATTCTCGCATTCATGGAAAAATCATTCATTCTGCATTCGATGAACCATTTTTTAATAAACATTTTGTTTTTTTGTTCACTGTTTTATCGCTGGTATTTTCCGAGATATAACGTTTTTACGTGAACCCTGCTTTTTCGTGTATTGAGAAATGATGCACATGATGAGTGGTCATAATCACTGCAGAATTGTATAGCATATAAACCAATAGAAATTGTCAAGGTTTTTAAATACACTCAGTTCCAAAAAAAAGTGACGCATTTGATTTTTGACCTAACTTTTTTCTTTTTTTTTTAAACCAGTGGACCGATTTTGAATTTTTTTTATTTATTGGTAGGTAATTCCTTTGTCTTTCAAAAAATAAAGAGGTGGGAATTTATTTCATTGTAGGATCACATTGCTTTTGAAAAAGCAATTGCCGTTGCCATAGCAATTAATTTGTTGTATGCCTCCATACTTTGTTGTTGTGTCATTAATTTAGTATCATTAAAGAAGTTTTAGAGACTAAAATTACACAAAATGCCTTAAATAAATCCTGAACAAGTTTATAATTTTGTGTTTAATAAAAATGTTTTTTAAAATTCGTATCAGTTTATAAAACTCGGTAAATTCAGAAAGTTGGTAATACGCAAGGTTTCAGCAAAAAAGCTGTAATTCGGACAATTTTAGAGATAAATCAATGAATAAAAAAAAAATGTTTATTAAAAAATGGTTCATCGAATGCAGAATGAATAATTTTTCCATGAATGCGAGAATAATTCACAGGGTGTTTTGAAAACCTGTGAAAAAACTTGAGGTTAAAATTGTCCATTAATTTCCATGAAATATGGAAGAACTCACCATTGCTTCCAATCCGGCTCATAGAGAATGAATTTTGCTATAAATTGAGAAAAAAAATGTTCAAATCGGTCCACCGGTTTAAGAACTACAGAACTTTAAAATTACCCGAAAAATCTAGTGCGTCACTTTTTATGGAACTGAGTGTATTTTTTAAGCATTTTTGGTTAAATATTTTTATTTAAATATTGCATATTTAGATATCGTTTTTTAATATTGTTCTTAAATATGTTTTTTTTACTTATTGTTTAGATGTTATTGTTTAGGTATTTCTTTTAGATATTTTTATTTAAATATTTTCATTTAGATATTTCTTTTTTAATATTTATATTTACTTAATATTTTTTCTTTAGATTTTTTTTATTTGAATAATATGTATTTTTATTTTACATTTTTGGTTATATGCTTTTATTTCGATCTTACTTTCATATTACTGTGTAAATATATTATTTAAATATTATAGTGTAGGCAATTTTAATCAGATATTATTATTTAGATATATTTATTAAGATATTTTTATTCGGTTACTTTGAGTAGATATTGTTTAGATATATAGATATCATTGTCTTAATATTTTTGTTAGATATTTTTATAAAGTTATTACAATGTTGATTTAGATTATTTTAAAATTTTTGTTTCGATATTATACTTTTTATTTTTTGTTTAAATATTCTTATTTAGATATTGTTTTTTTAAATATTTTGATTTGGTTAAGTATTTCGATATAATATTCGGATATTTTCATTTAGATATTATTATTTTAATATTTTTATTTAATACTTTTAAGTAAGTAAGATGTTTTTGTATTTCGACATTATATTTCCTATATTTCTGATTATAGATATTGTTTAGATAGTTTAATTTAGATTTCATTTTTTAATATTATTGTTAGATAATTATAAATATTGTTGTGTAGGTAATTGAATATTTAATGTAGATATTATTGTTTAGGTATTTTTGTGTTGCTATTTTTATTTACATATTTTAGTTTATATTTTTGTTTAGATATTTCTATTGGTATATTTTTTACTAGATGTTTTTATTTAGATATTATTTTAATGTTTTTGGTTAGATATTTTTATTTCGATATTATAATTTTGTTTCTGTTCAGATATACACTCAGTTCCATAAAAAGTGACGCACTCGATTTTTCGGGTAATTTTAAAGTTCTGTAGTTCTTAAACCGGTGGACCGATTTGAACATTTTTTTTCTCAGTTTATAGCAAAATTCATTCTCTACGAGCCGGATTGGAAGCAATGGTGAGTTCTTCCATATTTCATGGAAATTAATGGACAATTTTAAACTCAAGTTTCTTCACAGGTTTTCAAAACACCCTGTGGATTATTCTCGCATTCATGGAAAAATTATTCATTCTGCATTCGATGAACCATTTTTTAATAAACATTTTGTTTTTTTATTCATTGATTTATCTCTAAAATTGTCCGAATTACAGCTTTTTTGCTGAAACCTTGCGTATTACCAACTTTCTGAATTTACCGAGTTTTATAAACTGATACGAATTTTAAAAAACATTTTTATTAATCACAAAATTATAAACTTGTTCAGGATTTATTTAAGGCATTTTGTGTAATTTTAGTCTCTAAAACTTCTTTAATGACACTAAATTAATGACACAACAACAAAGTATGGAGGCATACAACAAATTAATTGCTATGGCAACGGCAATTGCTTTTTCAAAAGTAATGTGATCCTACAATGAAATAAATTTCCACCTCTTTATTTTTTGAAAGACAAAGGAATTACCTACCAATAAATAAAAAAAAATTCAAAATCCACTGGTTTAAAAAAAAAAAGAAAAAAAGTTAGGTCAAAAATCAAATGCGTCACTTTTTTTGGAACTGAATGTATTTAAAAACCTTGACAATTTCTATTGGTTTATATGCTATACAATTCTGCAGTGATTATGACCACTCATCATGTGCATCATTTCTCAACACACGAAAAATACCAGCGATAAAACAGTGAACAAAAAAACAAAATGTTTATTAAAAAATGGTTCATCGAATGCAGAATGAATGATTTTTCCATGAATGTGAGAATAATCCACAGGGTGTTTTGAAAACCTGTGAAAAAACTTAGGTTTAAAATTCTCCATTAATTTCCATGAAATATGGAAGAACTCACCATTGCTTCTAATCCGGCTCATAGAGAATGAATTTTGCTATAAACTGAGAAAAAAAATGTTCAAATCGGTCCACCGGTTGAAGAACTAAAGAACTTTAAAATTACCCGAAAAATCGAGTGCGTCACTTTTTATGGAACTGAGTGTATTTATTTAGATAAGTATTATTCTTTATTTTATTTAGATATCATATTTTGTACATAATTACTTATTTATAATATTTATGTTTTTATTTAGATATTTTTATTGATATACTTTTTATTAGATGATTTCATTTAGATATTATTTTAATATTTTTGTTGAGGTATTATTATTTCGATATTGTAATTTTTATATTTCTCTTTAAATATCCATTTAGAAATTATTGTTTAAATACTTTTATTTATTTTTTGTTAAATTTAAATATATTTCTAGATATTTTTATGTATTTTTCCAATTATATTCTTTTATTTATATATTATTTATTATTATTTTTATTTGTTATCTTTTATTAGATATTTTTACTTCGTTATTATAATTTTGTTTCTCTTCAGATATACTTAGTTAGATATTATTGTTTAAGTATTTTTATTTAGACATAATTTTTTGGATATAATTGTTTAAATATTTATAATATTTATATTTTTGATTGGATATTTTTATTGATATATTTTTTATTAGATGATTTTATTTAGATATTATTTTAATATTCATTGTTTAGATATTTTTATTTATTTTTTGTTACATTTTTTTTAAATATTTTAAAAATATATTTCTATACTTTTTTAGGTATATTTCCAATTATTTGCTTTTATTTATATATTATTAATTTTTATTTTTATTTGTTATTTTTGGTTAGATATTTTTATTTTGATATAATTTTGTTTCTGTTCAGATATATTTATTTAAATATTACTGTTTAGGCATTTTCGTTTAGATATAGTTGTTTAAATATTTTGATGATTTTTCAGATATTTTTAATTATGTACATATTTTTATTTCGATATAATTGTTTAGATATTTAATTTAGTTATTTCGTTTTCAATTTAAATATTTAAATATTTTGGTTTAAATTTTTGTTTAGATATTTTTATTTATACATTTTTGGCTGGATGCTTTTATTAAAATATTTTTTATTAGATATCTTTTTATTTATACAGGGTGTTTCATTTTTAAATGTCGTCCTTTAAGGAGGTGATAGAGCATCGAAAAATAAGTCGACCTGCCCAAAAAACCTATATCAAAAATGCATAATAACGAAGTTACAGGCCTTCAAAGTTGGAATAAAAAAATCGTTTTTTTGTCATAACTTCTAGACCATACGACCAATTTTAACCAAATTTTGCACAGGCAGTACTGAACTACATACCTACAATCCTATAAGAATAACTCATGTCAAAAATCACCAGTGGCGTAGATACTGGGGTGACGCCCTCTATTTCTCACCCTATTTCCCACGCCACTGGATACTTTGTTTTTGGGCAGGTCGACTTATTTTTCGATGCTCTATCACCTCCTTAAAGGACGACATTTAAAAATGAAACACCCTGTATATTATTATTTTATTGTTTCTGTATAGATGTCTATATTAAGATATTATTTTTTATATATTTTTAATTGAATATTCGATGCCTTTTCGCCACGTAGTTAATTGTTGAAGATTGCTTTCTGTTTAACTTAAATTTCTCATGCAACAGTGATATATTTTTGTTATGAAGGTTGAAGAATGAAATTTTCCTTTAAACATTTGAATCAGTAATTTATTGTATTGATGATTATCAACAAAAAAAATATGTGTTACAACTCGGGCATCCACCTAATTCAAAAGTGATTTTTTAGATACTTAACATTTTTTATCAGATTTTTTTATGGAATACTCAAACAACTCATAAATTTCATTGAAAGTTAATAGGAAAGAAAATCAAACTAGTGAATATATTAACAACAACATTTGTCTTGGATCCCAAGCCAGTATGAAACTCTGCGCCGCTGCTCCTGTCGACATCTTCCTACGTCCTGACTGGGGACTCGTTCGTTTGTAAATCAGCCATCCTTGCCGCCTAAGATAACCGCAGTGGCAAAGATAAAGAATATTCGAAACAATAATCTGTAAAAAACATGGCGTATAAATTTTATATGCATGCGGATAGGAATTTTTGCTATAGTTGGAAAAGTTGTGTTGAGGAACTCAACGGTGCCTTAGATTATGGCTTTTTTTAGAGTCAAATTTCTTTGAAGAACTTTATTTTACGACAGGAAATTAATTTTAAAAAGTTTGATACACTGGAAGTTGGCGCATTATAGAGGTAATATGACATTGTTACGTTTTATGACTTGGATATAGTGCTTTTATAGGAAAGTTATGTCAGCAGATATAAATTAGTTTTAGATATCAGCCTTCTACGTAAGTGCACAAAGTTTTGCATAAATAGGACACACGCTTGGCGTTCGTTCTATGTAATTGTTTTCTGTTGTGTTTGTAATTACCAAAGTAGGCTAGGCTGAAAAAGTTACCAAAAGCGCAAAACGAGGAATAGTTAAAAGGTCGGACTCAAAATAAAAAAATATTTTTATGGATCTTCTTATTATATGTATATAAATCTTTCATTGGGTAAACAAAAATCTCTTCATTGGCTAACTATAAGTGTGATTGCGCTACTAAATACTTCACCATAAGAAAGCAGAACTAGACGAGTGAAAGGTTAGAATATGCTAAAATAATTGTTTCTGTTACATAAGTTAGAAAATAAAAATTAAATCTTCATTTACAGCTATTAGTTAAACTGCTCATTGCTTAAAAAATGCTCCGTTTACATTATAACCAGGAATTCCTCGATGACTTTCCACTTCGTAACTTTTTGAAGATTTCTATAATAGTGCAATTAATTAGGGGTTATTATAAGTGAAAATAGCTAATTAAAATCTTCAACTTCTATTAGTGTTCGCAAATAAATTTCTTAAATTAGGCAATGAGGAGCAATTAAAAAGTTATGTACAGTATCATCACGAAAGTAGAATTTTACTTAAGAAAAGTAAGTAAGTAATTACGTCACCATAAAATTTACTTTTTCAGGTTTATAAGGTGGATTTTCTTTGTTTTTGTTAGCCTTAGCTTGCTGTTTCTATCCAACCAATTATTTACTCTTCTACAATTTGCGTATCCCTGTCAGATATTTTTTCGTTCGACCAAACACCAATAACATTCGATTGATCAGCGGTTTTTCCGGATTATTCCCAGATGCCTCAAATAATTAACTCATTGCCTGGCTGCATTCCTGTATTTTTCTGTGATTGTTTTCCGTTTTGGCGAGTATGTATCCGCATATGTGCGGTAATTACATTTCCGCTACGTGGTTTATGTTGCTCGATTGTCATCGGGGAGTTTTTACGGGACAAAGCTCTCGTCATTCGTTATTGGACCGGTGGTAGACTTGTTCGAATAATTTTGTGTACTTTGGAAAATTGAAATATGTTCGCTAGCGATCATTATTAAATAAAATTTGGAGGGGCTAGCAGGTGAGAATTTGAGCTATCCCAAAAGGGGATTATCCTTCTCTTAATTGGTGCTTTCTTTAATTAAGTATTTAAATAATCTGTTGGAAGATAAAATTTTAAACAGCATCTAACTCTCCGTAAGTTAAGTTATTTTTCTCGACTTTCTCACGCTGCAACGTGCGTCGCACAGTGGAGTGGGAAAAATACCGCTTAAAAATCCCTGTAGAGATCAGAATTTATTGGATCATATTATTTTTTCTTACATGTTCTTTTTGAAATTCTTCATCAATCTCTAGAGTCAGATTTTTTATTTTTGGTTATGATTTTTTATAACTTAGATATTTTCACTAAAAATATCGTTATTTTCAATTAAAATGAATGTACAGATAACAAATACATAATAGATTCGCCCAATTTAGTTTTAAATATTTGCTTTACAAATAGATAATAGATCTGCCAAAATAGAAATTTCATTTCTTTTTTATACTTGATAGCTGTCAAAATCACTGTCAAACTTAAAAATTGAAAAGCCCGTCATTCGTAATTTTGAAAATGGTGGTTTTTCATAAAAGAATAGATTAAAGCATTTTAAATGTTTCTATTTTTATAATTGAAATTAAAATAACGGTTTCACTTTTGACAGCTGTCAAATTTTCTGTCAACTGAAAACAAAATGCCATTTAACAATTATTTCCACAAATTTAGTACTTAAAATACAGTTTTCTATAGGTTTAAAAGAAGAGATATAAAGCATTTTAAATGTTTCTATTTTTATAATTGAAGTTAAAATAACGGTTTCACTGTTGACAGCTGTCAAATTTTCTGCCATCTGGAAAAAAATGCCATTTAATAATTATTTCCACAAATTTAGTACTTAAAATACAGTTTTCTATAGGTTTAAAAGAAGTGATATAAAGCATTTTAAATGTTTCTATTTTTATAATTGAAATTAAAATAACGGTTTCACTTTTGACAGCTGTCAAATTTTCTATCAATTGAATAAAAGTGCCATTTAATAAATTTAATAAATGATTTTAGTACTTAAAATACAGTTTTCTATAGGTTTAAAAGAAGAGATATAAAGCATTTTAAATGTTTCTATTTTTATAATTGAAATTAAAATAACGGTTACACCTTTGACAACTGTCAAATTTTCTATCAATTGAATAAAAATTCCATTTAATTATTATTTCCATAAATGATTTTAGTACTTAAAATAGAGTTTTCTGTTGGTTTAAAATAAGAGATATAAAGCATTTTAAATATTTCTATTTTTATAATTGAAACTAAAATAACGGTTTCACTTTTGACAGCTGCCAAATTTTCTGTCAACTGAAAAAAAATGTTATTTAATAATTATTTCCACAAATGACTTTAGTACTTAAAATACAGTTTGCAATTGGTTTAAAAGAAGAGATATAAAGCATTTTAAATGTTTCAATTTTTATAATTGAAATTAAAATAACGGTTTCACTTTTGACAGCTGTCAAATTTTCTGTCATCTGGGAAAAAATGCCATTTAATAATTATTTCCACAAATGACTTTAGTACTTAAAATACAGTTTTCTATAGGTTTAAAAGAAGAGATATAAAGCATTTTAAATGTTTCTATTTTTATTATTGCAGTTAAAATAACGGTTTCACTATTGACAGCTAGCAAATTTTCTGTCAACTGAAAAAAATATGCCATTTAATATTTATTTCCACAAATGACTTTAGTACTTAAAATACAGTTTTCTATAGGTTTAAAAGAAGAGATATACAGCGTTTTAAATGTTTCTATTTTTATAATTAAAATTAAAATAACTGTTTCATTTTTGACAGCTGTCAAATTTTCTGTCAACTGAATTAAAATACCATTTAATAATTATTTCCACAAATGACTTTGGTACTTAAAAATATACTTTTCTATAGGTTTTGGAGGTACTGAATACATAATTAATTTCATAAAATTATTTTGTTTGTTGGCAGCTGCCAAAATTGCTGTCAAATTTAGAACTATGCAAGTTTGTCTTCCATAATTGTATAAACAATTATGGTTTCTGAGGTATTTAATACGAAATTAGTTCCAAAAAAATATTATATTTGTTGGTAGGTAACCAAGTGTTTTTTTAATTTGCTAGTTCCATAATTAATATTAAAATTTATTTTTTATTTTTGACAGCTGTCAACATTTCTGTCAGCCTAACAGAAATGCCATTCGAGTAGAAAATTTTCTATAGGTTTTGTAGGTACTAAATACGAAATTGATGTCAAAAAAAATATTATGTTTTTTGGCAGCTGCCAAAACTGCAGCTAAATTTAAAAATATGCAAGTATATCTTTTTTGCGTTAGTTTCGTATTCAGTACCTCTAAAACCTATAGAAAAATGTTTGTTAAGTACTTTAATTTGTTGAAATAATAATAAAATGGCATTTTTATTAAGTTGACAGACATTTTGACAGCTGTCAAAGGTTAGGTTAGGTTAGAAAGTTTTAAAACATTTTACGTGTCTTCTTCTATGGAAAACAACATTATTTACAAAATTACGAAAAATAATATATTTGTAATTTTGGCATCTGCCAACACAACTTTTTGTCATCAATTTCGCATTCAGTACTTTCAAAACTTTTGAGAGCATTTTAGAGTACGTTTATTTATTTAAATAATTAATTTTAAAATGTCATTTTCATTAAGTTTGAAAAATTTTGATAGCTAGCAAAAGTGACAAAATTATTTTATAATCTATTATAGAACTAGCAAATTTAAAAACACTTAATGGCGCTTCTTCTATGGGAAATCACGTTATTTTCAAAATTATGAAAAGCACACTTGCATTTTTTTTAAATTTGATAACAGTTTTGGCAGGTACTAACGAACATAATTTTTTTTTGCAACAATTTCAAACTTGACAACAATTTTGGCAGTTACCAACAATTATAATATATTTTTGAAACTAATTTCGTATTCAGGATCTCCGGAACCTATAGAAAATGTTTGCTTAGTACTTTCATGCATTCAAATAATTATTAAATGGCATTTTCTTTAAGTTTTGACAGCTGTCAAATATAAAAACTGTATTTTAATACCATATGGAACTAGCACAATTAAAAAATAAAAACACTTGATTTCCCTTCTATGGAAATTTGCATTATTTATACAATTATGGAAGACAAACTTGCACAGTTTTAAATTTGACAGCAATTTTGGCAGCTATCAGCAAACATAATAATTTTATGAGATTAATTTCATATTCAGTGCCTCGTGCCTCCAAAACCTGTAGAAAAATTTCTTTTTAAGTAAGTACCTAAAGTCATTTGTGGAAATAATTATTAATTAGCATTTTTATTCAATTGACAGAAAATTTGACAGCTGTCAAAAGTGAAAAGCGTTTTAATTTCAGATATAAAAATAGAAAATGTAGAAAAATGTCTTTTTAATTACTAAAGTCATTTGTGGAAATAATTATTAAATACCTAGTATTTTTATTCGGTTGGCAGAAAATTTGACAGCTGTCAAAAATGAAAAACGTTTTAATTTCAATTATAAAAATAGAAAAATGTAGAAAAATGTCTTTTGAAGTACTAAAGTCATTAGTGGAAATAATTATTAAATTGCATTTTTATTCAGTTGACAGAAAATTTGACAGCTGTCAAAAGTGAAACCGTTATTTTAATTTCAATTATAAAAATAGAAAAATTTATAATACTTTCTACCACTTTCATAAAAAATCATATTGTTTTCAAAATTACGAAGACATTCTTTTCTATTTTTAAATTCTACAGTGATTTTGACAGCTATCAAGGATGAAAAAGAAATGAAAATTTTATTTTTTATTTCGTGGCAATGGAAAATACTGTGAGAAGGATTTTTCCATTATACACGGATATTGGATGTGTGTACCTTGTCTTTAAATGTGTAGCCCCCTCCCGCTAAAGGCTCTTCTAGAGCCTTCTGGGATAAAGGAGATCGTAATTACATGTGGTGTATTATTATTATTATTATATTATTATTTGTGGCCTGTGAACTCATTTTAATTGAAAATAACAATATTTTTTAGAAATATAAATCAATTTTAGATCTGAGTTATAAAAATTTACCTATATCCGAGCCTATATCTAAAAACCAAAAATCTGATTCGAGCGATTGATGAAGAATTTCAAAAAAGAACATTAAAAAAATAAAATAAAATGATGCAATAAATTCTGATGTGCACAGCTGTTTTTGAATGCTATTTTTTATCCCCACCCCATTGTGCCTCGCCTTAGACTCACAAACTAGAAGTGTTTAGGTCTCATAAAGACGCCACTCAATTGAGTCCACAAACAACGTCGAGTTGGCTGCCGTCTCCAAAGTTCGCCTTGAGTCGACGAGGAACCATAATATAACCTGCCAGATATAAGTGAGCATTTAATTCGATATAGGAGCGAGTAATAATCCGGAGCAGATGCATTACCCCGACGACACAAAGCAGCCGTGCGGTGCAGAAGACTAAGAGACGTCTAAATTAATGCACAAATTGTGTTCCTGAAAACTTGCGAGGCACTCAAACAGGTATTCAGTTTGCGTAAGGCTCCAAACTAAATTGCAGAATTCTCTGAATTGATATCAATAGGTATGACTGTTGTCGGCTAAATTCATCTCTAATTTGCTGAACAATTATTCAAAAACAATATGCGCTTTGTCACCTTGACAAGCCAGGTAAGAAGCGACTTACTTTAAATTACATCTTTGTTTTACCTGCGCTTTGTGTAGATAAGCAATAATAATATCGTCAAGTGTCTCTAACCCAGTTCCTAGAGTTATTAAATAATGTCTGCGGCGCAAGTGTTGGTATCCAACGCGAGGACTACAAAACCATGTTTCAATTTTGATTCTAAACTTTTAAACGTATATTTCGGAAATATGCAGTTGCAATCAAGTAGTGCTCTTCTTTAGGTCGGTTACATTGTCAATGTCTTAATTCAATTCAGCCCATTTAATTGCTCCTACAACCAGATTAAAGAAATGCCGAGCACGTTTCGGTTTCAATCGTTAATTGAGTTTGTAACGTATTTTGCCACGGGTAATCGCCCGTGCTCGTAAATTATTAAGTCTTCTGTTGAATATACAATTTCCCTCTATTCAATGTGACGAAATAACAATACCAATAAAAATACGACACTTGTATCCCTGTGCATGTTGAAATATGTTTCTATAATTGAACGGATGTCGGGAAGGAAAATAACTTTCTACCATCTCAGACGTTTTAAATTGCCTTTTTATGGAAACGTATTATTTGTCGAGCGAAATAATAACTAGTGGCTCGTGGAAAAGCAGACAGATAAGTTTCCTGGTGGGACGTATGTAAACATTTTTAAAGACTAGAATTGTGTGAGCGCCATTTATTTTGCCAATGTAGCAAGAATCTATTTTCAATTTTCCCAGTCTTTGAACGAGGTACATCTAACGGCAATCCTCTTATAACGTAGGTCCAATGTTTGAGATCCACCATAACGGAGATATCCTGCTGTTTTGTACACTAAGGAATTATACGGGCGAGTTGAACCCAGTAGCGGTGCGGCCTGAAAACTCTTGAACCTCGCGTTAAAAATGTAGTAAATGTGCTGTAATTATTACCGTCACTTGGATATAATAATAATTTTCTCGAAAGGTAAGAATACACCGTGGTCCGCTACTATCCGTCGCCTTCAGTTAAGTGTAGATATTCAGAGATCTTATTGTTCGTGAGTACCGCTGTATTATCCTACTAAGGTAGTGGCGGCATATATGGCCCACTTAAAAAAAATATTTATTTTCTCGAAAACTTTATTAAAAAAAATAACAATGCTTACAGGAACTTAAGCGTAAACACCTTCGCTTTCAGGAAAAAAATTAAACTTTGTAAAAATCAAACGTAAAACAAACAAAAAAATTTTTTTTTTAAATGCAGTCAATGGGCCATATTCCCAACCAGGGTTGGAGTTATGGCCCTAGAAAAATTTATTTTAATTAAACGGTTCATTAAGAAAATTGAGCTTAGACATAATAGACAAATAGACTGACAACAATAAAAATAAAAAAGATTGCAAATTTAAAAATAAAAAATAAAATTGTAGAAAAAGTCAATGGGCCATATCATCAAACCCATCTGAAAATATGGCACTTACAGAATTAACATAAATCTGAGCCCTTTAAAAAAATGCAAAATAATTTTTTCCACTAATGTAAAGTAAGTATTTTCTATCAAGATAAAATACTTAAACAATGTGACGAAATAAATACATGGGCCATATGACCAGTTGAGTAGTGCACATTATGAGCAACAAGAAAAAACTCTTTCACAAAATTTTTAAGTAAAATAAATATGTCACTATGTAACACGTAACTTAGAGTGTCGATCCTCCAAAATTTAGGTTTGTTTTTCAATGTTTCCCGATGATTTCACCAAAACACTTTCATCAAACTTTATTATTCGAACACCTGTTGTGACGCCATAATCTAAACTAGCCGGTATTGCCGATATTGCAGGAAGTTCGGCTTGTTATTTACAGAGGACGCTTAAACGTATTGAAAGAAACTGTGAACGTCAAGAAGTTGGGTTTGAGGCGGTTAGTTTAAAATTTAAGGGCATTGGGCCATATGACCGTCCGGGCCATATCTACCGCCACTACCTTACTAAATCAAACTAGAGCTAATTAGTAATTCCTCCGTTTGTCTTTTGTTTCATAAAATATGCATCGGCTGGTTAGATTTGCTCGGTCGGGCAATCTTTAAGGCCTCAGTGCATAAAGTTCTACCGGGAAACTTTAAGTTTAAGTACCGTCAGTAGTCAAGGAAAAATACTCCTTGTTAAATAGTTTGTGGTAGTAGTTCGCCGTATTGTAAAACCCTCTGTGTAGACAAGAATATCTATAGCTAACCGACTGCCCGTCGTTCATACTATATCCTGTTGGAAATTCCGTTTGCTTGCCGTCCGAAATCGTTTCAACCGCGAAACAGACACCGGCTATCAAAACTCACCGCCTTCTGAAATAAAATCATATCCACGCGTGTATACTCTTGATTGCCAGCCCGCATATTTATTATCGTTATCAAATTTGTACACACTCGACTGCAAAGTCGCTGAAATATCCTGTTCATTGATTTATTCATTACTGTTCTAATAAATAAATACGTTGGTATACATAAGTAAAATTCACGAGTTATTATTTCAGTTGTTTATTTCTAATTAACCCGTTTGAGAAATTGTTCAAGTCCAGTTGACAAGACAATCATCTTAAGATCCCTGAACAAATAACCGTATCTCCATCTGTTAACTACCCCTAAACGTTCTCACCCCCGGAGAACCAAACAAGTGCTGTTCCTTGCACTTAAAAATAAGGAACTGGCGCCCGAGTTTCCGTCTAAAAAGTGTTACAAAGCCAGAGAGTTCTGTTTGTAAGTAGCCAGTTACAAATAGTACAGGTTACGTAAGTAGACGCCATCACAAAATAAGAAATCACGTTATTCTCCTTACAGTTTGTTTATACGTACCTATTGTAAAGTTACATAAACAAGAGTGGCTAGCGTGTGTATACGCAGCTTTCTTGTATACGGACACCGCTAATAAATTTCAAACCATATTGTTTGGTAAGACCCAAACTTCCCGGGAGGTGTACTTGACAACCATTATTTCCTAGTTTGCCATCCAAACTTCCGCGATATATTTTCTTTTCAGTTCAACCTCGATGTAAAGGAAAATCTTTCGCTACTTTAAAGTCTTATTACATTGCCATCTGTTTATTTAAGAGATTTGCTTGTAAAGGACTTATTTGGCAGTCTCCCTTGTTTCGCTGCTGTTCAAATTAAAGATGGCGATTTGTTTTCACAACCTAGCGATGATTTAAAACTACTACTACATATTATTTTTAAAATAGCGTGATGCTCGTAGAAAAGACCACTCGTTGTTTAGTAAGTATATGATTTTCCACGAGTAAACACACGGATATGCCAAGTAAACTCGTCTTGAAAATATGTACCTCTACTTATAATAATTCAAATTAAATTTAATAAAAAAACTAAGCCGTGTTGCACATTTCAATTTTTGGCGGAGGCGCCAGTCATTATGCTGGCTAAATTAGGTTCGTTAGAATAAAATGTCTTTTAGGCATTAATTATAGGTATTTCTATGCCGATGATTTACAAAAGAAATACGTAACCTCATCCAGAAGTAAACCTGTACCCGAGTATGGTAAGCAAGTGGGTAAATTCGTTGATACGCACTTACGGGGTTGCGAAGATTGACGGTTCGAATCCATCCTGAGGCAAATTATAAAGGAAAGGTTGAAAATAAATTAAAGTCTTGTGCCTTGCAAGTCCTTTTTATATATAGCAACCGGTTTCGGAACTTCCATAATAGTTCCATCTTCAGGCTACGATTTTTCTATACATTTTTACATTTTAATTTTTTTTATATGTTTATATTCTTATAAAAATGATATCCGTAACAAAAATTTTCCAATATATATTGTTATTATCATCTACCCTTGTAGCCTGAAATGGAACTATGGAAGTTCCGAAACCGGTTGCTAGATATATAAAAAGGAGTTGTGAGACATAAGACTTTAGTTTTTCAACCTTTCCTTTATACAGAGTGATTCACGAGAAAAGGGACAAAATGTTATGGTAGATAGAGTTCACTTATGTGAATTAGAAATGACTATTGAAAAAAGCCTGAGCCTTTTTTTTATTGAACTACAGGGTGATTTATGAGTTTTGCCCAATACTTCTTAAGGCAATATCTTTTAAACTAATCACTAGAATCAGCTCGTATTGTGGATATATAGTATACTATTAATTGTCAATTTACGTGCATAATCAAAGACAGAAAATTCCAGGGCCGGCTCAACTAATTTTTATTTTTAGGGCTCCTATGAAGAAATTCACCCTGTGTACGTGATTTTTAAATTCTAATACTAAATTATGAAACTACATACAAAAATGATCGAAAACATGTATTTTGTTGTTTTGCCACACTTTGGGCGAATTTTAAATAAACGATCAATTTTCGCCAAAATCCAAGGTCTGCACAAAATAAATTTATGAAATTACATTTTTCTCTCTTATTTAAACTAAAATATTTGTTAAACAAAATTTTGTGATTTCATGGTTGATTAATATGAAATAAATAATCAAATATAAATAATTTCAACATCAGATTAGGTAATTTTTATTTCTGAGGTTTCTGTAAAAAATCAGTCTGTATACTTTTTTCTCAAATATTAATAATAAATTGTGGAACTACATTAAAAAAGACCGCTGCCAATTATAAGATCAAAACTTTCTCCACCGTGTGGTGGAGTTTATAACAAAAGTAATTTTTGTCGTAGGTACCTACATATTTTGTTTTTTGACGCATTTTGTTTTTTTGTACGTATTTTGTTTTTTTGGCGTATTTTGTGTATTTCAACATTTGGACACTATACAGGGTGAATCTTAGAGTGGCGGCCATATTTACAGGAGGCGACCCCGTTCACCTATGGGAACACAAAACTACAATTTTTTTTTTTTTTTAACGCGCTATGAAAAATGAACATTGTTTAAACCCTTTTTATTTGAATTTGGGTACCCCGCCAGTGGAATGCGCTAGCGAGAGTAACATCTAATAACTGAGACGCACACGCCTGTCTTGAACAGTGCGTTGTTGCCAAACTTCACGATTGAAATAAAAAACGGGGAATTTAATAGTAAAGCAAACAAGAAACTAAATAAAATGAGCTATCTAAACAATAACAAAGTAAAAACTATTCTCCGTGAGTGTAACAATAAAAAAAGTAATAACTAAAAAACTTAATACTTAGTAACAAATAATGAACAGAAAATTATTTTTTCTAATAACAATAAATCTTTACTTATCTTGGATCGGCATTTCTCATAGCAGGTGTTGAAACTGTCCGTTATTTTCCAAACACGCTGTAGCTCGCCGCATCATAGAATCTCTAACTTTATTGACGTCCGTATTCTGCCTTATGTGATTCGCAGCGTTTTCTATTTCCCGTAATTCTTCAACGTTGTTGACAGGAACGTTTACACCAAACCAGCGTACATTGTACGGTGCACCAAACTTTTCATGTGCCCCCACAGATAAAAGTCGCCTCTAAAACACCACTAAAATAAAACTACACACACGTAGAAGGTACACCTCACTCAATTATTAAACACAATCACAAAACTTTCACTTTTATAAATTTTACTAAAAACTTAAACTAGTTAATTTTATAATCACAATAAACATAAACCACACTAGCTGCTGTCTGACTGGTCACTAACACTAAAAACTAAAACTAAAAAACATAGAAAAACAACTGGCACGCCATAAGAGTTCAGGAGAACCTTTTTTTTTATCGCTCTTTTTTGTTAATGCACCTGCTTGTAACTAGGTCAGTGTCATAGTTTGTAAAGAGTTCAGCGACTCTAACAGCTGATGGGTGGTATAAACTAATTCTGTTTTTAAAATCTTTTTCATTTTGTGTCATAAAAATTATGCAGACTATGCAGCCGGCTTTTTCATTTTGTTTTGTATTACAATTTTCATTATGGAAGTTAAAACTGCGTATTTCAATAAACCTGTTTATCCAATTGAATTAATTAATTTTTCATTTTTACTAGGTACCCTTATCTCTCTCTCTCGTGATTGGGTATCTCTGGATTATTAATGAAAAGTGAAAATGTAATGGATTGGTTTTATATCATCTACACTTGGCAACACTGTCGCCCAGCTACACGTAATGCAGCAAGTGCTTGCCCAGCGGCGCCAGAATTACAAGAATTATACATGAATCGCGAATTTTTTAAAAAAATTCATAACTCGGCCATTTTACAACCTACAAAAAAAAAAATTCGGATTCATGTTCATGACGACTAGTACTATTAACCCCAAAAATATGGCCGCCACTCTAAGATTCACCCTGTATTATAATGAGTTGTATATCAGATCCTATTTATAATCTTTCATCACGAATAAATTTGTTTATAAAGTTAGAGGTAGAAATGTTGGGGTCCGGTAGACCCCATTCCAGTGGACCGATTTTGCTCATCAACGAACTCAATCTTTTCCTTGACCTCTAGAACGTGTGTACCAAATTTGAAAGCGTTATTTCAAAAAAAGAAAATTTTTGTGTATCGTCATAATTCGTCGAGAATCGTCCAGAAATGCAATAAAAATCTTCAAAAATTTTTTCACGAACACATCTTCCTCACTTTTGATGAGGAAGTAATTAACGAAATTGTTTATTTTTTTATCACAGTACATCAATAAACAGAACATTAATAATCCTGTCGTTATTAGGAAAGCCGTAGGAAATTTAATTTTACGACAAAGAAAATGTAGGGAGACAGAAGGCTTTCATTTTGAAAATAAGTTATAAGGTTTTATGTTCTGTGAATTTGTTGTTTATAATGTTCTGATTATTGATGTATTGTGATAAAAAAATAAATAGTTTCGTTAATTTTTAAATGTAGTTTCACAATTTATTATCAGAATTTGAGAAATATGTTTACAGACTGATTTTTCACAGAAACCTCAGAAATAAAAATTACTTAATCTGATGTTGAAATTATTTATTTTTGATTATTTATTTCATATTAATCATGCATAAAATCACAAAATTTTGTATCACAAATATTTTAGTTTGAATAAGAGAAGAAAATGTACCTAATTTTATAAATTTATTTTGTGCAGACCTTCGATTTTGGCGTATATTTAAAATTCGCCCAAAGTGTGGCAAAACAACAAATACATGTTTTCGATCATTTTTGTATGTAGTTTCATAATTCAGTATTAGAATTAAAAAATCACGTACACAGGGTGAATTTTTTCATAGGAGCCCTAAAAATAAAAATTAGTTGAGTCGGCCCTGGAATTTTCTGTCATTGATTATGCATGTAAATTGACAATTAATAGTATAATATATACCCACCACAATACGAGCTGATTCTAGTGATTAGTTTAAAAGATATTGCCTTAAGAAGTATTGGGCAAAACTCATAAATCACACTGTAGTTCAATAAAAAAAAGGCTCAGGCTTTTTTCAATAGTCATTTCTAATTCACCTAAGTGAACTCTGTCTACCATAACATTTTGTCCCTTTCTTCGTGAATCACCTTGTAGGTATAAGACACATTCATTCACATAATATGAATACTTACCCCTCCATACCTATACTAATTTATTTCTGATTTGGTTCAGACTTTGATGGATAAAGTACTGTCGATGCCCTAGATATGGTTCGGATTTCACAATAAACAGCGTCGGGTCTCGTCTCCCTATTCCTAACACAAAATTCTATGATTTTCCGTGGGTTACTTGGTGACTCGAGGAGCGGTTAAAAAAACAAGTTCAACGATGGCGTTTCATACCATTTCTTTTTTATTTGGTGGTCATTTTAGTTTGCAGTATGCATAGCTGCACTTTCGTCAAACAGATTCAGGAAATCGTAAATAACACTCACACACACATACGCGCACGCATTTCTACAGTTCGGAACGTAAAAAGCAGCAGTCAATAAATAATTCAATAAGGGAAAATATATGCACCCTAATTCCTTCTGTTGCATTTATACCGAAATATATTGGCTTACAGCCCGAAAGTAAGCCGCAGTTCTCAATAAAAACAAATATTCGCCAAATATTATTTTCGTTTGGCGTTTAAGAAGGTCTTTTTTATTCCTCTTGTAATCGAGGATATCGAAAATATATATCTAAAACAATAAGGACATAGTTTAAAATAAAACAGTAGCGGAATATAACCTGCAGTTTTTATACGAACGAGTTTATTTATGATATGATGATATTGGAACGAAAATATTGTATGCTCTATGTACATTTATATCCATCAAATGCTATTTGGGAACGTGTTTATCTAGATGGTATTGCATAATATAAGGATCAAACTTTAATTTCGAATATTTTGTTTGGTTAGAGCTTCATGTTCCGGAACGGTATAATATAGTACTGGACAAAGAAACTTGAACTTATCCGTTACTGGGATTTGAAAAACATCAATCAAGATAATAATATGTAAAAATTGTGGTTTATTTTTTTTAACACCCTTATTCTGACAGCCGCAATTCCTTACAGTATGTTTCTATATATCGTAAAGTTATACAAACAGGAGTGGGCCGATATGTGTAGGTATACAACTGACTTGTATGGACGCCGCTAATAAATTTCAAGATATATTGTTTGGTAAGACCCAAACTTCCCGGGAGGTGTACTTGACAACCATTATTTTCTAGCTCGCAACCTAAACTTGCGCGATGTTTTCTTTTGAGTTAACCTCGATGCAAAATGAAATCTTTCGTAACTTTATAGTTTTTTTATTATTGCCGTCTGTTTATTTGGGAAATTTGCTTGTAAAGAACTTACTTGGCAGTCTCCACTAGGTAAGGATCACAAGCTCACGGTGATTTAAAACAACTTCTCGTACTTAGTCCAGTTTTTCGTGTTATTTTAAAAATAGTGTGATGTTCGTTGATAATACCATTCGTTATTTTCTATATGATTTACCACGAGTAAACACATATTTGCTTCAAGTAGAATCGTCTTAAAAATGTGTATAACAATTCAAATGGATTTTAGGAAAGTTCGTATTACGTTTCAAGTTTTGGCGAAGGTGCCAGTCATTATGTATCTATTTTACGCGTATCATTTTAAAATATCTGGCTAAATGTTCTTTGTAAAAATAAAATTTCCTCTTCAGTACTTTAAGTATAGGTAGATGATTTACAAGAAAAATACGTCACCTCAGCCAGAGGTAAGCCTGTACAACTTCGATAGCATTTTGTACGATTTCTCTTTAGTTTTTTGGTCATTTAGTTTGCAATATGCAGAGCTGTATTTTCGTCAAAGAAATTCAGGAAATCGTAAGGATAAATAACACTCACACACACATGCACGCAGTACCTACTACAGTTCGTAACGAAAAATCAGCAGTCAATAAATAATTCAATAAGGGAAAGTATATGCACCCCAATTCCTTCTGTATGTATTTATACCGAACTATCTATTAGCTTACAGCCCGAAAGTAAGCCGCAGTTCTCGTCGTATTATCAATAAAAACAAATATTCGCCAAATATTATTTTCGTTTGACGTTTAAGAAGGTCTTTTTTATTCCTTTTTTAATCAAGAAAATATGAAACCGTTAAGGAAATCGTTTAAAACAAAACAGTAGCGGACTCTAACTTACAGTTTCTTACATAAAGGGGTTTGTGTATGAAGGTATTGGAACAAAATTATTGTACCTATGATTTGCTGTGGGCTATTTGTATCTACTTTTATATTTTTTAGTTACGATTTGGCGGTGTGGCAAAATATAAATTTAATTTTGAATCATATTTTTTTAGAGCTTTGTTATTTTTAAATTTCGTAGCTGCATACCTATCTATTTATAAGTATAGGCATTCGTACAAAAAAACTTAGATTTAACTTGCAAGTTCGAACCGTTTAGGTGAGATGGTGGAAAGATCGATAGAATTCAAACTTGAAATGTGGTAGAATCGCTGGCAACAGAACATCAAACATTTTGCGATTCGCCCACTTACTTGACATCATCTGTCGATAATTAAAACTTACTTAACTATTGTCTCGGTTTAATAACGTTGTAAAAAATTGGCACAATAATTAGGGTTTTCTAATGATTTTTTCTGGGTTGTAAATGACTTCGTAGTCGTATTTTTCGTAAGACTCTGATTTGATGATCGTAAGGCTCTGATTTGATAATAATCACCTGTGGTGTGTATTCAATTAAACAATAAGAATTTCCTACCTGCCAAACAATATCAAATGTCATGTTGTATGGAAGTTTCGAAAGAATTTATTTACTATTTTATTGGCGTAGGTAAAAGTTGGTAACTTATCCTCGGGCGCGCTACATTAAATTTTTTGTAACTTTTGAACTAATTAATGAAATTGAGCTCAACAAAGCTTAAATGAAAGAAGAAACATCTGGCTATTGGATTATTATAGTTTCAAATATAAAAATGAATATATGTAGGAATAGTACATACCCTATATGAAACCGGAACATAAAGAGATTTCCGATGAAATCGGTAAAATCTATACCATTTCTACAATTTTTAAGACAAAAACCTGGAACTTTCAGATATTACTCTTGAGGTAATGTATAAAAATATCCTATGAGGGAAGAGAATCTCAAAAATTTATTTTAGAATATGTACACTTCCAAAATTTCAAAATTTTGAGAGTGACAAAATTTGATATGTACTTATAACTAATTTTAACCACCTATTACTCTGGTTTAAATCACGTTATTAGATTCCTGTAGGTGTGATTTTTAAAGTTTGAAAAGTGTACTTTAAGATGCTTCAAAGGGATTTACCTTGAAAATTAAATTAACCCTCTTTATTTTACGAAAACTAAAAAAAAAATGTTTTTGCTCCAAAATTCGTGAAATTAGAGATAGAATAAACGTTAATAACTTTTATAAAAAATTTATTTAGCATACCTAGCCAGTATATATTTATAGTAGGATATCAAAATATGTAAATCTGATGTCAAAAATTTTTTTGGAATATTATATAGGTAGGTGGGGCATTTAAGTTGACAATTGCGAATAACTTGAAAATAAAGCATTTTAGAGAAAAATGTTTCAAACAGAAGTTTCATCATTTCACAAGCTGGATCTAATAGCTATAATTTTTTTTTAATTGGTGAAGGACTTCAAGGCCATTTGATAGTCAATTTTGTTTCTTTTAATATAAATCCCTATTTTTTTACACATTCATATTTTGCGCTAAAAAATAGGCAACTTTGTTACCATCATTTTTCTAATTTAACTCATTGCTTGTGAGTAATTAAGCAATGAAAAATAGTGGTTTACATTAGAAAAAACGAAGTTACTTACACTTTTCACGAAATATTGAAACTATCGTTTTTTCGTTAAATCGACTCGATATCGATGTTTCTAAAATTTTTATCCTGTTTAAAATATCGAAAACATATTCAAAATATTCACGTGGTACAGGGCCATGAGTCAAATTATAATGCCTGAATAACAAGAAAGAGATAGCATCATCTGCCCGGCACGCTCTGGGTCTGGGTCTGATTTAAAAATGAATTTATATCGTTCAATATAATTTGAATATGTATTGTGTTTAATAAAAATCTTTTATTTTGTGTAAACCATTTTTACTTTTTGTATCGAGATATGTATATTATTTTTTTGACATCTCACCAATACCGTATTGAATAAGTTAGTCCGAGCGCAATTTGTTTAAAATTTATCGCGTTACGTAATTTTTAATGAAATTTTTATTGAAAAGTAGGCCATATTGGATCAGCCATTTTGAATAACCTTTCTTTTGACATCATAATCTGTTTTAGCGACCTCGAAAACCCCTAATATGTTAATTTGAATTAAATTGCCTTAAACTTTCTCAACTTGTAATAATTTTGATTAAAAAAAAAGTTTTTTTGTTTAAATAATTAATAAACAATTTCCTCACAATTGTATGTTTATAACTTTTTATTTTAAGCTATGTAAAAGTGATATCAAAAGGTTTTAGGAAAATCGAAGCTTCCCGTAATTATTCCGAAACAATGCATACTTTCAGCCTCTATATTGACTCCACTAAATTTTGTAGAGTATGAAAATAACGAAAAAAGAAACGTGGTAGGTTTTAGAGTCGCTTAACGTTAAATCGTAAAGAAGTAATTACACCATTCCAAATAGTATTGCAAATCCTCAATTAAGAGATAAACAACTTCTTCATGAGCAATGGTGTCGAGGATCAGTATTTAAACTAGTACGAGCTATACAAGGTGTTTCCAAATTGACTACCATAAATTTAAGAGCTTGTAGAGGATGTTAAAATAAAACTAAAACCTTTATACAGTTTCGTCGGAAAACGCTTCGTTTTCAAAATACAGGGTGTTATAGTGTCGACTGGCAGATCCGAGGGCAGATCAGTTATTTAGATATATCTCGAAACAGAGTAGGCAGAGGAACTAAATTTTTGTGAACGAGTGTTACTTAAGACTACCGATGACTGGATAATATTTTAAATCTGATACCACCATTCAGTGGCGTAGAAAAAGGGGTAGATTTTTAATTTGTAGATTTTTAATTTGTGGTACGTGATTTCAAGATTAGATGTTATTTTGAAACAGCAAAATGCGAGGCAAAATGTATCCAATTATATTCTAAGTAAGCACTTTATTATTTAAAATGTGCGCCGTGACAAATCATATTTTATCTCAACCATATTGTTAAGTTTTTGTAAGAATGTTTTTATTGTTTGTTTTTTGGAATAGTCATTTGTTTTATTATCAGTATATGAAATGTTGTATGTGATTTATATTGTGATATTAATTTAAAAAATCAACTTATTTAAATCAGTCCAACCCTGCATCTAAACTTCCGCGATATATTTTCTTTTGAGTTCAACCTCGATGCAAAGGAAAACCTTTCGCTCCTTTAAAGTCCTATTACATTGCCATCTGTTTATTTAAGAAATTTGCTTATAAAGAACTTATCTGGCAGTCTCGCTTGTTTCGTTCTTCAAATTAAAGATGACAATTTGCTTTCAACACTTGAAAACACTAGAGAGGGATCATAACCTCGCGCTGATTTAAAAACTACTTCTAATATATAGCTGAAATTTTCATATTCTAAAAATATTGTGATGCGCCTATAAAACTCTTTACTTTCTATATGAACTGCCACAAGTAAACATACGTGTATTCAAGTAGTATCGTTGTTGTAAGTCTTAAGAATATGTAGGTATAATTCAAATTAAATTTAAATCTCATGCACACATTTCAATTTTTGGCGAAGGCGCCAGTCATTATGCTGGCTATTTTACGCGTACCATTTTTAGATATCTGGTTAAATGTTCATTGTAAGAATAAATTGTCTTCTTCTGTGCATTAAATATAGGTATTTTTATGTCAGTGATTTACAATCGAAATACGTAACCTCATCCAGGAGTAATCCTGTACCTTCTTGGGCACAGTAGCCAAGTGGGTAAATGCGTCGATACGTACGTAGGGGAGACCGGGGATGGTTGAGCACAGGGGTAGGTTGGTACAAGCTTAATATTTCCTTAACTGTGCAACAGACGGCAACCATGACTGTGTAAGTGTATTCCTCAGATGATCAAAGCAGACGGTAGAAAGCGGTAGTTACATCTGTTTATTTGTTACCGAGTTATAAAATGTTTTTTGTTTTAATTACTTGTGAGTATAATATTTTCATTTATATATAACATTATAAAACATAGTCAATGAGTAGGTTTTAGTTTCTATTTTGCTCAGTGACGAATATATATTTAGTTTGCTTCATTTCTGTACATTGAAACAAACATATAACGTACCTATTGATTCAAGAGCTGTGAAATTTTGACAATTTATGGCGAAGGGGTTGGTTGGTACATTTTGGTCCAGCTCGGTTGGTACTGGTACTGGTTGCACCAAAAAAACTTAAACAGAACAGACGCAAGACAAAATCTTCCTGTCTAACTGACACTCATCTATGAAAGATGAACTTGAAAAGGAGAAAAGTGCGAAAATGAGCAGCGAAAAAGAGATGAATAGTAATTCATTTTATTAGAATAAAATCTACCTTTTAACATTATTACACTAACCTAGCCTAATCTAAATTACTTTTTAACGTTATTATTTTTTTTGTTGAATCAAAAAAACCCAAAAATATAGACTGCACCAACCAACTCCGTAGTGTGTACCAACATACCCCGGCTAAGGGGCATGTTGGTACACATGACATGACCTGACAATTGATTTTTTTTGGCTACATACTTTTTTATATTTGTGTTTAATATGATTAATTACCTAGTCAAATAAAGTAGCTGCCATTGCCCTACACCAAATTTTTAATTATATCTATAGATGAGATGCAAAAAATTCAAATGTAAATTTTGTCCCAACCATCCCCGGTCTCCGCTACTGGGTTGTAAAGATCGCTGGTTTGAATCCATCCCGAGACAAGTTAAAAATTTTTGATCCGGATTCCACAATAAACTGTAAGACCTCGGCATCGTCTCCCTTTACTCAATACAGAAGCCTAGGTTTTCCTTAGGTTACTTTGGTGACTTGAGAGGCGGTTAAAAAAACATTTAAGAAAACAAGTTCGATAGCATTTTATACGATTCCTTTTTATTTTGCGATCATTTTAGTCTGCAGCATGCATAGCTGTACCTTCGTCAAACAAATTCAGGAAATCGTAAGGATAAATAACACTCGCACACACACGCACGCAGTTCTACAGTTCGCAACGTAAAAAGCAGCAGTCAATAAATAATTCAATAAGGGAAAATATATGCACCCCAATTCCTTCTGTATGCATTTATACCGAAATGTATTGGCTTACAGCCCGAAAGTAAGCCGCAGTTCTCGCGGTATTATCAATAAAAACAAATATTCGCCAAATATTATTTTCGATTGGCGTTTAAGAAGGTCTTTTTTATTCCTTTTGTAATCGAGGATATCGAGAATATATCTAAACCGACAAGGAAATCGTTTAAAACAAAACAGTAGCGGTATATAACTTGCAATTTCTATACGAACGGGTTCATTTATGGCGGTATCGGAACGAAAATATTATATATATCCATATTATTTGCTGTAGGCTATACGTACATTTACATCCATCAGTTGCGATAGCATAATATAAACGTCTTTAATTTTGAATGTTATTTTGCTTCATGTTATTTTTAAATTCCGTGTAAAACGATATGATAAATAAAAAACTTTCATTTAATAAATTTGTAAAAAACAACGGCCAATATTCGCGTTCTATGGTAGTTTCGAAAAAAAATCGATTGCGAGGGCGATTTCAGATGAGTAGTCGGTAACTTATCCTTTACTGGGTTTTAGGAAACAGTTTTATTTTCAGTAGTTGGTGACCAAAGTCGGAAATAAAATCGGCAATTTAATATACTTACACCTCAATGACAGTGGCAGGTTGATCTAGCGGAAAGCTATTCAGAACTATCACGTTATCGGGTATTATTTATGTGTTGGGTAACAAATAACGTTCACAGTTCTGGTATTTGACCACGTAGGACAGTGGCCATATTTTTTTAAATATAATCCGCACATACAGTCGTAAATTACATGAAAAAAATATGAATTGCGGTGTTTATAGATTTAAAGTGGATCTTCTTGAGTAAACGATCTTAAGTTAGTTAAAACACCTGCAAAAATTAAACACAGTGTGTATTATTGTGATGTGCGATCTAAACATTTGTTTAAAAACACAAAAATCTATTGTCTAAGAATCTATGGTGCGGATTCTAATATTTAGTGCGAAAGTTTATATCACGCCCAAACTTTAAAAATTATCCTGCAACTTAAAGATCGGCGGACAGAACGTCTAGTAAATAGCAAATGTTTTATTTTCGTTCTGAAAGCGGCCGCTATATTTAACGACGTAGGACAATACGAAGCTCTGGATAATGTGCGGATAATTTATAGTGTGTTATCTCCAAGGATACTGCCAGAACTAGGATTCTTAAAATGAAAAGGAAACAACAAAATGCTTGATTGTTTACCAGCGCGAAGATGCCAGAAAACAACTGGTTTCTGAAGTTATGAACGCAGTTGAAAGAAAAGATATTTCATAATCAATTAGTGGATAGCCCAGAACAAAAACAACGGAAACATCGATAGGGAAAGATTTTGTTTTGCAAAAACTACTAACGTAGAAATGGGCTTATATAATTAAATTTTACCCTGCGGACTATTTATTCGAATTGTCGTAATCGTAATTTATGTAGATATTTTTAATTTAACTTACTGAATTGTGCCTAATTGTTCTTTCTTTCTTTTCAGGTTAGTGTTGCTAGGACATAACAGTATTTCATTACGATAATTATGGTACGTACATTTTTCCACTTCATAGAATAATTTTCGAGTGTAACTAAGTTACTACATCAAACAAATTAAATTTATTATTCCCTTATTCCCATAATTAAACATCGAACAAAGGGTGTTTTCCACGAATTGATATTTAGTTTGCTACCTTCAAGGGGTTGGAAAAATAGGGTTGTAGCATGTTCTAAATGATACAGATCAGTGGGAGAATTAATTAATTACAATGTATCAAAAACAGTTGCTCACGGGAATTAAAACTGTTCTAAATAATCTGAAATAATGTAAGCTAAAATATCGTTGAACACAAAACATGCATCGCTCTTATTTTATTAGTCCATCACAAAAAAAAATTACAAGTTCCTTATTTACAGTTACTAAAACTAATTAGAAGCAAAACACTTTGCACCAAATAACAACGAAGTAAGTAAAATGTTCTCCCTTCAATTAATTGTAGACCGTACAATTATTTATGTAATATTGTCACCGCCCCTTTATGTTGACAACAACCGCATTCAATTTTTAACTTTTATTACAAAAGTGACATTCCCTGAAACATGATTTATTATTCGGAGGGTCGGCGACTTTATCGAACCGATAAACAGTAAATAACCATTTCCAATTTTATACTTGACTTCAGATTAATTATACCCGAACGTGTTAATTTTTAATATAAAGTAACCTCCCATGCCGCATAAAAACCGACACCCCGATCAAACGGCTCTGTTTGGACACAACACGCATGCAAATTAATTTTTCTATCGATCCCTTTACGCTTGATTATACGAATTTTACATGTGTGAACACAATAGAGTTTACAATTTATCGTTTAATGACTCCCAAGCCGTTAAGGCCAGAGTAATAGCAAAGCTCACGTATTAAATCTTCTTTATTCTATGAAAAAAACTTTAAAAGCTCGCCTATTTAATTCGTCGCAATATCCTGCATTAAACTATTTATGTTCGAGGGCCTACAGATTTCGCCTCGTTGCGTTAGTGGCAGAGCGTTCAATCATGAAAGGTTATAAAATGATAATAATTGCTCCTGTAAACTAATTTATATAGTTATTTTTTGAAGAAAAACAAATATGTATACTTACCAATATACACTTTACACTTTATTTGCACTTTATTTACAGTACACCTTACACTCTACACTATACACTATACTCTGTACACTCTTGAATATACACTCTACAATCTTCACTTTATACTTTACACATTACATTTTACATTAAAAAAGTTTACCAGAAATGTAGTTAGTTGTAATTTTTTGGTTACTTACTTTAGAAGGATGTAATACTAACTAGCCAAAAATCACTCCGTTACAACTCATTGTAGTTTTCTACACTTAACTTTATATGTTGTACACTTTACCTTTCGTCTTTTATCTACACTTTACTCTTTACGCTCTACAAATCTACACTTTATACTTCACACATTATATTTTACTTTAAAATTACCTGATATATATTTTCTAGTTTTTAATTTCAGTTTACAATTTTCAGTTTCTAGTTATCAGTTTTCATTTTTCAGTTTTCCAGTGTTTAGTTTGCACTTTGCACTGCACCTTGCACTTAACATCGTACACTTTACACTTTATATGCACTTTACTCTGTAAGCCTTACACTTTTCTATCTACACTCTACTTTCTACATTTTATACTTCACATATTACACTTTACCTAAAAAATTTACCTCAAATATACTACACTTTACACTTTATATGCACTTTACTCTGCAAGCCTTACACTCTACTTTCTACATTTTATACCTCACATATTACACTTTACCTTAAAAATTTACCTCAAATATAGTTGGGTTAATTGTCATTTTTTATTTTTCAGTTTTCAGTAAATGAGTATTTGTTTTCATTTGTCAGTCCCTAGTTTTTAATTCTCAGTTTACAGTTTACAGTTTATAGTTTCTAATTTGCATTTTCAGTTTCAAGTTTTTAGTTCCAGTTTTCTATTATTTAGTATGCACTTCTTATTCCGGTTTGTACTGTACATTTTACCCAGTGCACTTTACTCATTGCAGTTTTACACACTTAAGTTTTTATACTGTACACTTTACATTTTATGTGCGATTTATTCTATACACCTTACACTCTACACTGTACACTTATACGGTGTATTCTTTACACTCTACAATCTACGTTTTATACTTCACATATTACACTTTACTTTAAAAGTTTACCTAATATATATATACATAGTTAATTGTCATTCTTTAGTTTTTGATCGTCAGTCTACTTTCTAATTTTTAATGTCATTTTACAGTTTACAGTCTTGGGTTTCTAGTATTCAGTTTTCACTTTTCAGGTTATAATTTCTAGATTTTAGTTTCAGTTTTCCAGTGTCTAGGTTGCACGTTGCATTGTACCTTGCACTAAACACTGTACAGTTTACACTTCACTCTGTAAACCTTACACCTACACTCTACATTCTACACTTCACATATTACACTTTACCTTAGTTGTGATTGCTTAGTTTTCAGTTTTCAGTTTTCAGTAATGAGTAGTTCGTTTTTGTTTGTCAGTTTCTAGTTTCTAGTTTTCAGTTTACAGTTTGAAGTTTACAGCCTACAGTTTATAGTTTTCGGTTTACAGTTAATGGTTTCTGGTTTTTATTTTCGGAGTAAATTATAGTGTTCAATTTTCAGTTTACAATTTTCTTTGCAACAATTAGTTCCTAGTTTTTCAGTGCTAATTGTACTATACTCCGTACACTACACTCTGGAATATACACTTTACACCTCACATAATACACTTTACACTAAAAGTTCACCTCTAATATAATTAGTTTCATTTTTAGGTTTTCAGTTTACATTTTAAATTTTCTAGTTTTTATTTTCAGTTTCAATTACAGTGTATAGTTTACACTTTTCAATTTTTAGTTCCTAGTTTTTAATTTCAGTTTTTCAGTGTTTAGTTTGTACCTTGCACTTTACATCGTACATTTTACTCATTTGCAGTTTTCACACTTAACTTTTTATACTTTATACACTTTACACTACACTCTACAATCTACACTTTATACATTACACATTACACTTTACATTTCAAGGTTTACCTCAAATTAGTTGCCGCTTTTCAGTTTAAAATTTTGTATTTTTATTTTCAGTTTCAATTACAGTTTACACTTTACAGTTTTCAATTTTTTTGCACTTTGCATTGCACCTTACACTTTAGTCATTGCAGTTTTTTACACTCAACTTTTTATACTGTACACTTTACACTTTATAGGCACTGTGCTCTGTTCACTTTGCACTCTACACTATACACTTCACTGTGAAGTTTACATTCTACACACTATACTTTACACTTAACACATATATGTAAAAATTTCCCTCAAATATAGTCAGTTTTAATTTTTTGGTTTTCAGTTTGCATTAATAATTAGTTCGTTTTCTTGAAGTTCAGTTTTCGTTTCCGATTTTGAGTGGTTTTTGTATTTTATTATTTAGTTCTTGGACTTAGTTTGCATTGGGCTTCTCATGTATAATTATTGTTTCATTGCTTAAATAGCAAGAGTTATTTTAAAAATTCAAAAAACATTTTTATGAATTCAACCTATAATACAGATCTAGTGGGGAATGATGGTTTTGTATATCGATGGTAGGCTTCTCGCCTTTTATATGTATTTATTCATGGCTACCTATTTTCTTGCACAATAACATTCATACATAATTACACTCCAAGTTTTTTATCTCCTAAAACTAGACGAGATATTAGAAAAAATAAAAAAAGTATTAAACATTGCTATTAATTATTGCATGATTATTATTTATTATAAATATTTTGTACAAAGTATAAAATGACTAGGGGAGCAGAAATCACGATATGACGATGGAATTATTTAATTAAAATAATATTTGAAAATACAATATTTAAAAAAACCTTTGAAATAATCATAGGATTGTATCAATGGCGAATACTAATATGATATACTATTTTCCATCATCTAGGTACTGATTATACTTTTTTTATCAATTAAAATATTTCACTATTTCTGTATGCACAAATAATATACGGTTAAATTTTTTTTCAATGTATTGCGTCATTTATAAGGTAAATATTGTTGCCAATTGCCTATAAATGCCAGTAAAAAGACAGCCAATCTACACGAGTTGAAAGATGACAAGAAGACCGCAAATATAAAAAGTTTTATGTTGACTACGGATATATCACTTTATCCCCGCTTGGTATTTTGTCATGATGGGATGGTCAAACAGGGACCGATAAGAAATATTGGGTTGATTTGAAGAACGCGTCCACAAGCATTTGCGCAAAATTTTATTGTTTTACTTTAAAGCAACGGTAATAAATTAGTTTTTGAAGCAAAACTATGATTTATTCAAGTCGTATAGAAACATTACTGTTGCTCTGTCGAAAAAATAAAACTCTACCTTTTACCAGCTCGAAAATTATCCCGCTCTAACATTCATTGTAATCTTATATAGAATCGATAAAAACCTAATGGCATGGAATTATTTTAATACCGAAACTCGGTCGTGTGGAGAATGTAAAACTTTAAAATTTACGTTGCGGATTAAAGGTGCTTATTAAGTAATCAGTTTTGCGGATCGTAATCTACTTATACTTACAACGTACACTATATGGAACCACCAGAGCGTGGAAATTTTAATTTTAAAATGACACCGGGTAAAAGCCCATGGAGCAGGTCGTCGGAGATAGCTTACTTTCAATTTTCCCAATTTCAATTATCCGTTATGAAGAGTGACGCGGAGAAAATGAAGCGAAAAAAGGGGGTAAGAGAAAAGTGACTACGAAAGGCAGAGGGCGTTAAATGGTTTAGTGAGGAGCCGTCTATATTTCACCGAGGAAAATAGTTGTGAATAGTTTATGAAAGAATTTAATTTCTCGACATTTTTTATTACTTTCACTGGCCAATCAAGACGTAGGTACATTGTAATGACGCTTACTTTCGATGTATAGATACTTACGTAACCTTTCTCTTTATACGGAAAACTCGGGCGCCAGTTCTTTCCCTTTTTGAAGTGTAAAGAACAACACTTTTGTTTCCTGGCGGTGTCCAGGAAAACCCTAGATAGCTAACAGTTGAAGACACGGTTTTTTTGCCAGAGGGTCTTGAGATGATTATTATGTCAGTATGACTTGAACAATTTCTCAAACGGGTTAATTAGAAATTTAACAGAAATGATAACTCGGAACTTCTGATAGGTATTATAACAGATTTATTCAGTAGAATATTCGGACGTTTAATACAATGTTTTATGACGAAACAGAATAACATAAAATAAAATGAAGTAAAGCCTCGGTTGACTACACAGTCGGCTATATACAAAAATGTGACAATGATTTTTCAGCTGGTAAAGAAAATATAATAAAATTTCGGACAGCGCGGGCTCGCAGTGCGAGAGAATCGAAATATATGCACGCTATTGAATTGATCGGCCGGCGATGACGGAAAGCAAGTTATAGACACCCAAATTAACGGAGTCCGATGAATAAGGCACAGAGATTCTTTGACTTTTATTTCGGATTTGAAAACTACTTAATACACGCGGGTTTCTACGGCCTCAAATACAGAGTTTTGTTAACCAGGGATTCTATTTCCTTACCGAAAAATAAAGATTTAAACCATACACTGGGGCCATAAAACTACCAGACTGATTAACGAATTATTTTGCCAGTGTATGATAAATCCACGTTTTGAAAATACACTCGCTGATGGCTGTACCCAACTACCAGACTGATTATCGGAAGGTACAACCGGCGAATGTGTGATATAACATTAACTACAACTAAACGGAAACTTTAAACCGAACTCTGATTTGATTAAGTAGATTTACAATGCGATGATATTTACGCAATGAAATCAACGGTGAATCTCGGTGATTATTCAAAATACGGAACGGCTGGATTACGGTCAACTATACTATTGTTCTTACCACGACGGTTTATAAAAAACGGATAGATTGCTAGCCGGATTTTGCTTTCTGATGCGAAGGTGTCGATAATTCGACTGAAATGGATTTGACCGTTCCCGGTGAATTTATTATCTTTTTCGCTGACGTAGGCGGTCGGCGCGCTCATACAATATGTGGACCTCGGACAGGTGGCTTGCATGAAGAACTCGGTTTACTAAGTCCGAGCGGGTTATGCAACTTGTCTTATTCAACCGGGCTAACGGAAAACGGAAATGCATTGCTGATAATTTTTAAACTATATTCCAAAAAGAACCGGCTTGAAACGGACACGGATTAATATTTTAGCAAGTTTTCGTAACTAATGATTTTTACTTCCGGCTTGAACATTATTTTTGAACAATTAACGGATTTTTGCTATACAGGGGACTATCGAAAATTAATCAATTAATTTACCAGCTGATTCTACAATTAATTGATACCTTAACTATAACTTAAATGCTAACAGAGTTACAGGGTGTGCCCAAGTGACGGAGATAGTGAAATAAAACAGGCAATCCTTGACAGATAAAAATCACTTCGTTACAACATTAAAAGACTAAATATGTAATATGAGTGTGCATGAGATATGTTTCCCAGCTGTGTCGGAATCCTGCAAAGAATGTGAATCGAAGGTAAATAAATCGAGGAATTTGCATATCGCGTACTACATCTCCGAACTGTTTATAGTCTCTACGTCGGTGTAAAAGCATTAAGAGAGATCCCCGAACGTTAAAATGCCCTCCATTGTACTGTGAAAGCCTCAACAGTCCTCTCTAACCGGCAGCGGAAAAGCTTCTGTGGCATCCTACTCACTTAACTCGGAAAATGACCCAGAATGTACCTTTCTCGGAGCTCTTCCGATAAAAATCTTATATATAACACGCTGTAAGGCAGATATACAGGCAGTATTTTTTTTTATAATATCATTATGAAGCCGCGGTTAAGACCAAGGAAATTTATGTTCTGCCGCTTTCTCCGTGCATTCCTTATAAATATACATACGTACGGTTTAAGTGAAATTTATGGTGGGATTTTATTTATTATTTTGTTACTCAATATATCTTTTTACTCCCCCGCGTTTAATCACAGGGCGAGTGTCGATTTAAATTTAAAGATATACTACGGGGCTGGCTATCGGATGAATTAAGTGATTAAAGAATTGGCCCCGGCGGGTTCTTCCCCGATGGGGTAAGCGATTCGGCGCGAAATCGAGAAAAAATTTGACAGCTGTCAAAGTGACATTTTCTCGAAAAAAAAATTTTGTGGCAGCTGTCAAAATGACGTTTTCTCGAAAAAAAAAATAATTTTCTTGACAGCTGTCAAAGTGACGTTTTCGCAAAAAAAATTTTGATTGCTGTCAAAAAACTGTCAAAGTGACGTTTAAATGTCAAAGTGAAAGAGGGGCGCCATCTACGAATCGAGAACGGTTTCGAGTCGGCGAAGTCGTCCGAATCCCGAAACCGCGATCAGTTCCGTCCTGGGACCGATATTAAGGAAACGTCAAATTCGAACCATAACCTCAAAGTTTTATCGAGACGCACTGTAGATTTCAAGATAACCTAAAAGCGGCATTTTGACGGTTCGTTGACGTTGAAATTTCAAAGTTTCGTCGAGACACGAATCGGGATTGGTCGTGCGTGCGCATCCGGCGGCCGTATCTCTTTTTAATTTCTCAAATTTTACAAACCTCTTCGACACGGCTCTACCAAACGGCTAATAACTTTTAAAATACTTCACGGATAAAACGTCCATCACGCACGGCGCTGCGCGGCCAAACTGGTAAGAAAAAGAATATATTATGAAAAATCGGCGCTAAATTAGAGTGAGGAAGAGCTGTCAGATTTTAATATACATAAATATGAATTTAGAAGTAAAGCTCATAATTTTGATTCGAAGGCTTTTACTGAGCTGTAGTTTTCGTTAATAAAGTAATATCTAGTGTTACGGTTTGGCATGTTTGGGTAGCAAACTCAGTAATTTAATATTTTAATTAAATATAGCAGATGGCTTATCTCGAGCTAAGTCAAAGCCTCAGGCGAGGCAGTTAATAATAAGGGGCAGTAGTTATTTCCGCTATTAAATTATTCAGCAATAAGAAGAAATATGTTATTACATTGTAACCGATTTTATCTAACCCTATTATAAAGAGCTTTCTATGACGTGCTGAATTACTGGTCGTACGTTCGTTTCGATTTTCCTAAGATTGTTTGATTGTGTAGACATATTGCTTTCCGTGCCTAGGGTAAATTTCATCATACACTTATGTGAGGCACAGAGATTCTTCGACTTTTATTTCAGATTTGAAAACTACTTAATACACGCGGGTTTCTACGGCCTCAAACACAGAGTTTTGTTAACCAGGAATTATATTTCCTCACCGGAAAATAAAGATTTAAACCATACACTGGGGCCATAAAACTACCAGACTGATTAACGAATTATTTTGCCAGTGTATGATAAATCCACGTTTTGAAAATACACTCGCTGATGGCTGTACCCAACTACCAGACTGATTATCGGAAGGTACAACCGGCGAATGTGTGATATAACATTAACTACAACTAAACGGAAACTTTAAACCGAACTCTGATTTGATTAAGTAGATTTACAATGCGATGATATTTACGCAATGAAATCAACGGTGAATCTCGGTGATTATTCAAAATACGGAACGGCTGGATTACGGTCAACTATAGTATTGTTCTTACCACGACGGTTTATAAAAAACGGATAGATTGCTAGCCGGATTTTGCTTTCTGATGCGAAGGTGTCGATAATTCGACTGAAATGGATTTGACCGTTCCCGGTGAATTTATTATCTTTTTCGCTGACGTAGGCGGTCGGCGCGCTCATACAATATGTGGATCTCGGACAGGTGGCTTGCATGAAGAACTCGGTTTACTAAGTCCGAGCGGGTTATGCAACTTGTCTTATTCAACCGGGCTAACGGAAAACGGAAATGCATTGCTGATAATTTTTAAACTATATTCCAAAAAGAACCGGCTTGAAACGGACACGGATTAATATTTTAGCAAGTTTTCGTAACTAATGATTTTTACTTCCGGCTTGAATAATCGGCGCTAAATTAGAGTGAGGAAGAGCTGTCAGATTTTAATATACATAAATATGAATTTAGAAGTAAAGCTCATAATTTTGATTCGAAGGCTTTTACTGAGCTGTAGTTTTCGTTAATAAAGTAATATCTAGTGTTACGGTTTGGCATGTTTGGGTAGCAAACTCAGTAATTTAATATTTTAATTAAATATAGCAGATGGCTTATCTCGAGCTAAGTCAAAGCCTCAGGCGATGCAGTTAATAATAAGGGGCAGTAGTTATTTCCGCTATTAAATTATTCAGCAATAAGAAGAAATATGTTATTACATTGTAACCGATTTTATCTAACCCTATTATAAAGAGCTTTCTATGACGTGCTGAATTACTGGTCGTACGTTCGTTTCGATTTTCCTAAGATTGTTTGATTGTGTAGACATATTGCTTTCCGTGCCTAGGGTAAATTTCATCATACACTTATGTGACCGTATTGTTTATACATGAGCTCGGTATAAATGGAAATGTTTTCAACGGTAGTAATACGTATTTTGCCTTACTCACAAAAGAGAAAAATGCGAGAAAGAAGGGTTTGTCTTGAATTCCAAGGTACGGGGTAATAAAGAACTGTAAAGGGAAGAGCTTTCCTGCAGTGTTTGAATAGAAACACCCTCATTGCAATCGTTGAAGTGTTTGAATTCTATATAATTGCCAACTTATGTTTTGTCTTAAAATATGCTGTAAACCGGCCAATTTTGGAGAAACCGTAAAAAAATTGTAGCAAATACTAGACTCGCGGTTATAATTCCAAATGCGTTTCAGTGATATTTCAAGCGGTAACAGGAACGAAAACAAACGAATTAGAATTTCGCGTGCATTAATCAAATCCGAACTGCAATTTTTCACCGCGCTGGATCCAATAAAGTGGTACCAATTAAGTGGATGATGTAACTTAATTTTTCGGAATATTTCCATGCCAGATTCTCGTTTGATTGAAACGGTTAAAAACTCATATATGCGCAAATCGCGCAGATATTGAGGGCAAACACGTATCAATTTCCATAAATTTAAAAAATTCACGGATCTGACATGAAACGGCCAGATCCACTCATACAATATTAATAAAAATCGAATCCGGTACGCATAGGCGAGTATCATTTTAAATAATTAAATGTGGAGGTAATTTGACGATACATGTACAAGGTGTTTGATCCAACTATGAAATTTATTAAATATAGTTGAAAGTTCCAACGAAATATAATTTTGGATCAACGAAATTTTCCTTGAAACAGAGAAATTTGTTATTTACTTTATTTATGTTTAAATTAGTTTTTATTTAATTTTTAAAAAGGTTTTTTTTGTATTAAAGGTCAGAAACTAATATCAATATTGTATCATTGTATCCTCATGTCATAATAAAAATAAAACAATTCCCTAGTTTGATGACAAGCAAAGAAATTCATTCTGTATCTTTTATTTTTAAAGAAATCATTATTTTATTTAAGGGAATGAAAGAAATAAATTTTTTGATCGATCCATTATTTACTGGTATACTCGTGCATAGAGAGAACAGTTTCCTTGACTCAATAAAATGTTCTCTGGAAAGAGGAAATCCAATCTTTACTCTTTAATTTTTCAATAAATAATTCTTTTATTTCATAAAATATACTCTCAAGTTTAAGGAATATTTTATTTTAAAGAAGAGATTCTTTGAAAAGAAAAACAGACATCACTTAATTCCTCTTACTTTGAACTGATGTCATTATTGTATAATTTTTCCTCATGCGATACATATAAAAATAAAGCAGTTCCCTAGTTTGATAATATTTTCATAGAAGCAAAGAAATTCATTGTTTGTCTTTTATTTTTAAATAAATCATTATTTTATTCTAAAGGAATGAAAGAAATTAATTTTGTGATCGAGTTACAAAAAAGATTTTAATATATTGAGACACCCATTATTTACTGTTTTATTCGGGCATATAGAGAACAGTTTCCTTGATTCAATAACATTTTCTTTGGAAAGAGAAAATCAGATCTTTACTCAAATTTTTTAATGAATAATTCTTTTATTTTAGAAATTATGCTTTTGAATTTACGGAAATGATTATTTTATCTTAAAAGAAAGGATTCTTTGAAAAGAAAAACAGACTCTCTTCTCATACTCGTAATTTCATCTTACTTTGAACTGATATCACTATGGTGTTCCTTATCTTCGTTCAATTAAAGGTGATATTGTCCCAAAAACATTTTTTTTCATTTGATTCCCAAAAAAAATTTTCAAACCTACTAAATCGTACAGAGATAAAGATGATTTTTAATAAATCTTTTGTTTTTGAGAAATTATTGTTTTCATTAAAGGTAACAACAAATTTCTTACCATCGTGCGAATAAAGTTATTTTCTCGTATCGATTCCTAGAAACCTTTGCAGAGATAACGGTTTCTTTGACTCAATAATATTTTCTTTGGAAAAAAAACAGTCAAATCCTTGCTCTAATTTGTAACAGTCATTATTTCATTTTAAAGAAATCGTTCTTTTAAATTTAAAGAATTCTTTGTTTTATTTTGAAAGAAGAAATTCCTTAAAAAATATACTTGTTTTTTGTCACATCTCTTTTTTTATCTTATTTGCTTTGAACTGTTATTACTACTATATTCATTATCTTCCTGCATTTTAAAGTAGTTTTATGCTCCAAAAAAAATATATTGCAAGGTATTTACAGCTTACAAATTCTTTGGATTCGTGAAATTTTCTCTGAACCACAATAATCTATACTTTACTCTTTAATTTTCAGTAGTCCCAAAAAAAATATTCAAACGTATTAAACTGTAGATTTAAAGATAATGGCTTCTTCGAATCGTTGAATTAAAGGAATCAATTCCTCACTTTTTTATTTATTTGTTGTTTTTAGAAAAAGTGTTGTTTTTATTAAAGATAAACATGACATTCCTGTCAAAAAAGTCCTCATCATCGCGCAAATAAAGTTATTTTCTCGTATCGATTACCAGAAACAATCATTATTAGGTATTAAATTGCATAGAGATAACGTTTTCTTTGAATTAATAACATTTTCTTTAGAAAAAGGAAATCGATTCTTTGATTTTCAAAGAAAATATTGTTATTTTAAGGAAATTATTGTTTTATTTTAAAAAAAGGAATTTTTCGCAAAAATCAAGATACTCTTTTCTTATACTTCCAATTTATGTTATTTAGAACCAAGACCTTCTGTTTTCCAAAAAAATTCCAAAAAAATATTCATATTAACATACTAAATTGAATAGAGATAAAGATATGTAATTTTTATTCACTCTTTTATTTTTGGGAAATTAGTGTTTCTATTAAAGATAAATACCATCGCGCGAATAAGATTATTTTCTTGTATCGACTCCTAGAAACCATTTCATAGAGATAACGGTTTTTTGAATCAATAACAATTTCTTTGGAAGAAAAGTCAACTCCTTGCTCTTTAATTTAAAATAAATCTTTCTTTTAAATTTAAAGAATTCATATTGTTTTATTTTAAAAGAAGAAATTCATTAAAAAAATACTCTTTTCTGTCGAATCTCTTTTTTATCTTAGTTGCTCTGAACTGATGTCATTATTATATGTATACATTATTTTCCTGCGACATTTTAAAGTGGTTTTATGCTTCCAAAAAAAATATTGCAAAGTATTTACAAATTCTTTGGATTGATGGTATTTTCTTTGAAACAAAATAATCTCTACTATACTCTTTAATTTTTAGTCGCGCCACAAAAATATATTCGTATTAAACATATTAACTGCAGACATGAAGATAATGGCTTCTTCGAATCGTTGAATTAAAGGAATCAATTCCTCACTTTTTTATTTATTTTTTGTTTTTAGAAAAAGTGTTGTTTTTATTAAAGATGAACATGATATCCCTGTCAAAAAAGTCCTCACCATCGCGCAAATAAGGTTATTTTCTCGTATCGATTACCAGAAACAATCATTATTAGGTATTAAATTGCATAGAGATAACGTTTTCTTTGAATTAATAACATTTTCTTTAGAAAAAGGTAATTGATTCTTTGATTTTCAAAGAAAATATTGTTATTTTAAGGAAATTATTGTTTTATTTTAAAAAAGGAATTTTTCGCAAAAATCAAGATACTATTTTCTTATACTTCCAATTTGTGTTATTTAGAACCAAGACCTTCTGTTTTCAAAAAAAATATTCATATTGACATACTAAATTGAATAGAGATAAAGATATGTAATTTTTATTCACTCTTTTATTTTTGGGAAATTATTGTTTCTATTAAAGATAAATACCATCGCGCGAATAAGGTTATTTTCTTGTATCGACTCCTAGAAACCATTTCATAGAGATAACGGTTTTTTGAATCAATAACAATTTCTTTGGAAGAAAAGTCAACTCCTTGCTCTTTAATTTAAAATAAATCTTTCTTTTAAATTTAAAGAATTCATATTGTTTTATTTTAAAAGAAGAAATTCATTAAAAAAATACTCTTTTCTGTCGAATCTCTTTTTTATTGTATTTGCTCTGAACTGATGTCATTATTATATTTATACATTATTTTCCTGCGACATTTTAAAGTGGTTTTATGCTTCCAAAAAAAATATTGCAAAGTATTTACAAATTCTTTGGATTGATGGTATTTTCTTTGAAACAAAATAATCTCTACTATACTCTTTAATTTTTAGTCGCGCCACAAAAATATATTCGTATTAAACGTATTAACTGCAGACATGAAGATAATGGCTTCGAATCGTCGAATCAAAGAAATCAATTCTTCACTTTTTTATTTTTAAGGAATATTTATTTTTTATTTTTAGAAACTGTTATTTTTTTAAAGATAAACATGAAATTCCTGTCAAAAATTCCTCATCATCATGCAAATAAGGGTATTTTCTCGTATCGATTACCAGAAACAATCATTATTAGGTATTAAACTTCATAGAGATAACGGTTTCTTTGAATAAATAACATTTTCTGTCAAAAAAGGGAAACTTTGTTCTTTAATTTTTAAAGAAATCATTTCATCAAGTTATTTTAAAAGTTGTTTTACTTTAGAAAAGGAATTCTTTGTAAAAAACAAAATACTCTTTTCCTGGACCCCTCATTTATACTATTTACTTTGAACTGATGTTACTATTGCATTCCTTATCTTTTTGCGCTTAAAAGTGATCTTGTGATCCCAAAAAATATTGCTAATTATTTATTGCATAAGTATTATTGGATTTGATGAAAATTTCTTTAGAACAAAAACTTTTTTCTTTTTTTCAAAAGTCGATTCTCAAAAAAATATTCAAACATTAAAAATCGTTTAAAGTTAAAGATAATTTTTATTAACTCTTCTATTTTTGAGAAATTATTGGCTCTTTTAAAGATAAATATGACGTTCCTATCAAAAAATTCCTTATCATCGTGCGAATGGTAATTTTTTTTCGTATCAACTAGAAACCATTGCATAACGGTTTCTTTGAATCAATAACATTTGCTCTTTAATTTTAAAGAAGTCACTCTTATTTTAAAGAAATCATTCTTTTAAATTTATTTTGAAAGAAGAGATTCTTTAAAAAAACATACCCTTTTCTGTAGTATAGTGTCTCTTTCTTAAATTATTTACTCTGAACTGATGTCACTATTGTATTCATTTATCTTCCTACATTTTAAAGTGATTTATGCTCCCAAAGAAATATTGGGAAGTATTTACAGCATACAAATTCTTTTGATTGATGAAATTTTCGAAATTTTCTTTGAAACAAAATAATCGATACTCTATTCTTTAATTTTTAGTCTAGTCACAAAAAAATATTCAAACTTATTAAACTGTGGATATAAAGATAATGGCCTCTTCGAATCGCTGAATCAATGAAAACACTTTTTTATTTTTAAGGAATATTTTTTTATATTTTTTAGAAAAAGTATTTTTATTAATAAATACAAAAAAATAAATAAACATTTTCTTTAGAAAAGGGAAATCAATCATTATTCTTTGATTTTCAAAGAAAATATTCTGTTATTTTAAAGATATCATTGTTTTATTTTAAAAAACGAATTTCTCGCAAAAGTCAAGATACTCTTTTCTTATACTTCCAATTTATGTTATATAGAACCACAACCTTCTGTTTTCCAAAAAATTCCCAAAAAAAATATTCATATTAACATATTAGGTAAATCGAATAGAGATAAAAATATGTAATTTTTATTAACTTTTTATTTTTGGGAAATTACCGAGGAAATTACTGTTTCTATTAAAGATAAATATGACATTGTTGTCAAAAAATTCCTTACCATCGTGCGAATAAGGTTATTTTCTTGTATCGACTCCTAGAAACCATTTCATAGAGATAACGGTTTTTTTGAATCAATAATATTTTCTTTGGAAGAAAAGTCAAATCCTTGCTCTTTAATTTAAAAAAAAATCATTCTTTTAAATTTAAAGAATTCATTGTTTTATTTTAAAAGAAGAAATTCTTTAAAAAAACACTCTTTTCTGTCGAATTTCTTTTTTATCATATTTGCTCTGAACTGATGTCATTATTCATTATTTTCCTACATTTTAAAGTGGTTTTATGCTTCCAAAAAAATATTGCAAAGTACCTATTTACAAATTCTTTGGATTGATGGCGTTTTCTTTGAAACAAAATAATCTATACCTACTACACTCTTTAATTTTTAGTCGAGCCACAAAAATATACTCGTATTAAACGTATTAAACTGTGGACATGAAGATAATGGCTTACTCGAATCGTCGAATCAAAGAAATAAAATCTTCACTTTTTTGTTTTTAAGGAATACCTATTTATTTTGTATTTTTAGAAACTGAAAATTCCTCATCATCATGCAAATAAGGTAATTTTCACCTATCAATACCATTATTTGGAATTAAACTATATAGAAATTATGGTTTCTTTGAATCAATAATATTTTTCGTAGAAAAATGAAAATCAATCTTTGTTCTTTAACTTTTAAAGAAATCATTCTATTGCTTTAAAGAAATCATTGTTTTACTTAAAAAAGTGATTTTATGATTCCAAAACAATGTTTCAAAGTGTTTTAATGTATACGAATTTTTTGGGTTGATGAAAATTTCTAATCTACATACAAATTTCTCTGAAGATGGTTAATAGATAAACCAAACGTGAGAGAACAAAAAATAATTTTTTTTTCCAAGAATTCTAGGAACTTACACATCGATTTAATAGCTATCAACGACCAAGAAAAGAAAATCATTCTTTTATGTTTAAAGACATTCTTTTAATTTCACAGAAATTATTCTTTTAATTTTAGAAAATTCATTGTTCTATTTTAAAATAAAGAAAAAACTCTCTCTTTATATTTATTTCACTTATCTGAAACTAAGTTTGGAGTTTTGCAAATTCAGCACGTAATTGAGTGATAATGGCGGTCGGCAGTTATTTTAGGCCTCTTCGGCTAAGTCTGCGGACACGCAATACACACTTTTATGAGAAAGTAACTAAATAAAGCTCATTTATACGACCGATCCTAAATCAGCAAGAAACTGGTTGGGCTGAATCAATTTTAATCAAAGCAGCTCCACTAGTACCATTTTCCAGTGTAACTGTTCAGGAGGAAGTTTTATTTGTCGTAGATTGCTCTCGCAGTATTTCTGAATGTGTCTTGTTTGAAGGCTGAATGCCTGCTTGAGCTACGAGAGAGTCATTTTGAGTTTTCGCTCTGTAAGTTACATAAAATCCCTCTGCAGAATATGAATGCACTAGCTTGGAATCCTGAACATAAAGGAAACTGGCAATGATATTTTTAATACAAACGTTACGATTATCGAGTGAATTAATTTATGCCACACATAAAAACTCGCTTATCAGGAAAATTTTACAGCTGGGAGAAATGCGATACAATAATACACCATTTTCCTGTTGTTGCTTTCCCCAAGATATCCAGTTCAACTTCTTTCGTTTTTCTACGAAACCCTATTATTTTCTTCTGATAGTAGAGAGTTAAGTAAACTGGGGCTCGGTTCGCATTTCCATCTCCCATCAAGTGGAAAATAAAACAGAATGACTAGGTGAAACATTTCCTAGGGAAAATGTTTTAACAAATTGTTTTAACGATTGACAAATGTATTTACTAACAAATCAAAACGTTATCTAGACTGTTTTCTGTGCATTAAAAGCGTCGGTAGTAAACAGGGATGTGGGAAGTGCTGAAAAGAATATTCAGCAGAGGACAAATCTACCATGCCACATAATCTCATTTGCAAATCGCTTCCTCTCAAATTAAATATTCCAAATCCCACGCCTCAAATTTATACAGTTCTGGATACGTTCGCAAACCTGGAAATTCAGTTAGACCAATTGTTTCTGACATTAATTCATCCAACCGCAATATATCTAAATGGATCCCAAATGAAATTAACAACGACCGATACAGATTGTATCCGTATTAATAAGTGCGAACACAGTCGAACGCCGCCTGTTGTCTCTTCTGTTTGCCTTCTTTCATATTTAGTATTATTCCAAAAGTTTCCCTTCAGCAAGAACAAACTAGAGCTCGAAATCATCAGGACACGAGTGAAGTATTTCCAACAGACGTGATTACTTTCAAAGTTCATTACGATTGGGTTTAATTGTGTAACGAAATTTTACTTAAATATCGTTACAGTGTCATCTTAACTTTTATTTAATTAAAATCAGTCTGATCGGATTAATTTTAATAAAATAATAATTAAGATGTCACTGCAAAGGAACTTAATTTAAATTTGACACCGTAACGAAATTTTAATTTGAATAGAACAATATTGTAACTTAAATATTGCTACAGTGTTATCTTAACTTTAAGATGCCCCCGTCCACTTCCACTTTTTTATTCCCTTCTCCCACTCCAGCTAAGCTCCGCCCTTCCCCTTCGCCTCCCAGCTAAGCCTCGCCCACTTCCCCCACTCCTTCCTGCCGCCCCCCGCGCATTGGTCCACGTAGGGCTCCGCCCTCGGCCTGCAAGAAAGGGGAGGAGCTATGGCGCGTTCCGATTGGCCGGTGGAGGCGCTTAACTGGAATGGGGAAGGGGTAGGAGCTGAAAAGTGGGAACAGAAACAATATCTTTGCTTGACGTGTTGAACAACGTGACCTTTCCGGTGAGTAAAATGTCTTTGTGGGTAGGGCTGAATTCAAATTAAAATCCTCGTTTTTTATAAAATTTTTATTGGTGAATCTATGCTCAATTTAACAAACTGTAACAAAACTTTTTGTTGATTATTGCAAAATTCCCCTCTGAACAGGATTTCACCACCCAAGTTGGCATCATCGGAAGATAAACGAAATTTAATCTAAGAAAGTTTTATTCGTGCACCTAAACTATTGACCTAGTAATCAATGATTTAATTAACTATTTTTTATTTTGGACTTCTTTATAAGGCGTCATCGCATGCCAGCGTCCACATACTTTTCTCTGCATTGGTAGCGTGAATTTTATTATTTAACCATAGTTAATTACTATCGCAGAATGTTTTCGAGTCGTCTATATATTGACAAGTGCGCCATTATACGCAGCTGTGACTTCCAGAAAACAAAACGAAGAGTTGAAAAGGCATAAACGAGAAAACTCCAGAGGCATTAACTGAATGGTTTTGTGCATTGTTGGAAATAGAACGACATATTGCAACACGTTATATTAATAATTGCAGTGCAATAAATGAATTGTTTACAATAAGAACTTTTTCAAAATGTTTCATTTAAGCGAGATGCGATTTTTGTATCGGAAGCACTATAGGTACCCAATAAATGAACGTGTTCAAGCTAAGTAATTGTAAAATTTCGTCCTGTCACGTTCTGTTTATATAAATACAGGGAATTCTCGAAAGGGAACTTACGGTTTCCGAAATATCAATTCCTTCTTCATAATAGCCTAAAATTTGTCAGTCAACATTCCTGATTCTCTCATGAATATCCGCCTGAAACGTCTGTATCAGATGTTACACGCTTCCCAACATAATGCGTTTCTTTAGCACTTGATGTATTAAGGAATACAAAATATCCCGAACAAGGCAATATATTTTGGATAATGTAAATAGGGAAAAATGATGCATGTGGTATTTTCCAACCTTCAGGTTATCTTAGCGTTCAGCCCAATAAAAACCGTCATTTCCAATTTTCTTTGATTCTGACATTCCGTGCCCTTTGCCTTATATTTTCCGTCATATTTCTTTTCCGCCCCCTTTCTATTCAGAAATTACTTTCATCTTTCACTTGCCACGACATACATATTCCTACAGTGATTGTCGTTTATCTAAATTGGTGCACGACGAGGCTTACTTTACTTTTCATCTACTTGAAAGTTTGGTATTGAAGCGAAACAACTAAAGATATTCCCCGGGGAGTTATACGCCGAAATTTAAATAGGTATCTTGTTTCATTTCGGGAATATAATACCTAATGCCTGACAGTCTGAAATTATTTACGTAATAACCGAGCCCGAGGCCGGAAACAAATTCGGTTTGTTCAATTTGAGCAGGAGCTTGATTGTAGCTTATTTATTGTCTTGTCAAGTTTATAACAATAAGGGCAACAAAATATTGGCTGTTTTTTTAACACTAATACAGTTATACCGGGTCGCCACGAAAGTTTGCCTAACTCGATTATTAAGAAAAATAGACATTGTGTACAAAGTACCACCTCCGGTCTAACAGGAAGTGACATCAGATTTCTTATTCTAAATAGAACACCCTGTATATTTTTGCATTGTGCACTCTAGGACGTAAATATTTTCGAATGCTATAAAAACAACTACCTTTTAAAACTATGTCATAAAATATTGTATTATGTTGAAGAATTCATCTTCAATAGACAACCCCACGTGAAGAGACAAAAAATACGCCCATACTTTAAATCCAATGCATACTTTCTATAGGATTCAAAAACAGAATTTTCTGTTTTTCAGTTTTTTCAAAATTTCGCCGCCATTTTTAAATGAAAAGTCAACTTGTGACATATCGCTGAAATCGATACTTCATGGCAAACAATAAAATGCAAAAACATTCAGGGCGTCCCATTTAAAATAAGAAAGTTGGCGCCACTTCCGGTTAGACCGGAAGTAGTGTATTATGCACAATTATGTCAAACTCTGGCATTAGTGATCTATTATCGACGTTCCAAATTACAGAAGTCCATATTTCATAATAGCCAAGTTATTCCGTAGGCAATACCATCAGTTATATTTTCAATTCTGGCGAAGGCGCCGGTAATATACTGTATAATTTGTATTTGTTTTTTTTTCGTATATCCTAACGTAAATTAACAAAATAAAATTCCAGCTGAAACATACATTTTATGTACTATTTTCCTTAAATGCTTTCGTGGCCACTCGGTATACTTTATTCGATGAATTTCTACAGGGCGCGATCAAAAATAGACAACCACTTTTTTCATATTACTAAAACAAAAATTTATTATTGGCACACAATATTTGTGGTTATTCGACAGGTGGTAATCCTGTTTTCTTTAGAATTTTATCTAAACCATGCACTACTGTAAATAAGAAATTATTAAAATTGTTCAAAATAAAAATATTATAGACTTGTAAACTATTGAAACACTTTATTTTAAATGGTTTAATATTTTAACTGGCGCACTCACATCTTTCAGATATTGTGTATCTCGTCTGTTTGGATTACCTTTAGGTAATTATTCATTTTATTTACATTTGCTTACTTTTAATTTGTTTGTCTTCCTCAAATATTTGTTGATTTCAACATCTGGTTATTGCATATCCATATCCATTGATTTGAATTTTATTTACTTGTTACATTTTCCCGTTTTTATAATTCCAATCCGTTCAGTATTGATGATGGTCCGTTCGTGCATGTCTCTTACCGAAGCTTTCGCTTTCTCTGTCTCGTAAATCATCTTTCTACATACTTGACTTTTTCATTGTATAAGTATCTCTTCTCTGGGTTGGTTCACATATTTTTATAACACTTCACTACTTTTCATTTTATTTGCTAGGTCATTTAAAATTAATTACATGTTTCCTTATTTTCTAGTGTTATTGCCCCCTTATTAATGGGGCCCACATACTGTTTCCATGCTCAAACACACTTGACAGCAGTGCCTCAAGGTAGCATGTGAAATTTATTTCAAAAATAAAGTAAAAGCTGAGCTAAAAGCAAAATTCTAGGCCTATTTTGTGTATCATGTCTTATACCTAGGTCGCTCCGTTTTTGACATATCTCAATTTTTATGTCAAAAATGACATTTGCAGGCCCTAAAAGAATTATCAATTTTTCCCATAGGAAGCCTTCATTATATAATTTGGGTTGAATTCTTTGTTAAAAAAGACCTACTTTAATAGAGTTTTTATAATATTTTGATAAGTATAGGTACCTATTAATACAGAGTGTTCAAAGAATAAGAATAAAAATGAAAATGAGAAAACTGTCAAAAATCAATTATTTCAAATGAAAACCCCCAATTTTTATAATCTTATCTTATTTACCATTAGAAATAGGGGTAAGTTTGTGTATGAATCTATTCCTTCTATCTATTCCGAAAATTTTTAGTCTTCGAAATATTGCCAATTCAATATTTTTATATTGCGAAGGGAATCACTAATCACTCCGTAGCCTGAAGATGGAACTTAAATAAAGGTTCCGAAACCGGTAGCTTGTTTTTAAAAAGAAGTTGTGAGAATTAAGACTTTTATTTTGGACCTTACCTTTACATATCAATATTTTAATATGGGGATTTTGCCAAGATTATAAACAAATTTAAGTAATCCTCGTGCGTATAATTTAAGTACCCCGGCATGATAATTAATACTTGTCAAATGGTAAGTGACAGCTACATACATTTGTTTAGCACCCAACGCCATCATAGCCAACTAAGAGTAATTGAACTTAAAATCCATAATATAAAAATATCTATTGAATTGACAATATTTCGAAAACAAAAAATTTTCGGAATAGACATCCATACACAAACTTACCCTTATTTTTAATGGTAAATAAGATAAAATTATAAAAATGGGGGGTTTCCATTTGAAAAAAAAATATTTTTGACAGTTTTCTCAATTTCAGTTTTATTCTTATTCTTTGATCAATCTGTATTAATACTTATCGAAATATTATAAAAACTCTATTAAAGTAGCTCTTTTTCAACAAAGAATCCAACCCAAATTAGATAATAAAGGCTTGCTTATAGGAAAAATTGATAATTTTTTTAGGGCCTGCAAACGTCATTTTTGACATAAAAATTGAAATAGTTATGTCAAAAACGGAGAGACCTAAGTATTAAGACATGATACACAAAATAGACCTAGAATTTTGCGTACATGAAATAGTTCTCCATCCAGAGATATCCATAATCGGCAACCCGCAAAATTTATCATTTTAACAAAATTTTATTATAAGTCTTTTCAGGCCTTACTTGATGCGTAAGCTATTTTTGTACCAAGTGTGGTCAGAATCGATTCGGCCATTTAATCTCTAGATCATAGAGGAGTTAAAATCCGCAATTTTTTTAAAATCCGCAACATTTTTTAAAATACGCAAAATTTTTATTTAAAATCTTTAAAACTGTAAATTAACACCATTTTTTTAAATAAAATAAAATACGTAGGTGTTGCTTTGACAAATTTGAAAAACTATTTTCTTAAAATTTCAATCAGGTACTACAAAGTCGTAGATCGTGAACTACTTTCTAAAAATATAATAAAAATGTGGTGTTGCTTTAGAAAAAAAGAGCTTCTCCATTTGTATCGATATCGATAACCGGCAACCCGCAATAAATTATCCTTTTAACAAAATATTATTGTCTTTTCAGATTTTACTTGATGCGTAAGCTATTTTTGTACCAAGTTTGGTCAGAATCGAATCAGCCATTTAGGCTGTAGGTCAAAGAGAAGTTAAAATCCGAAAAAAATTTAAAATCCGCAAAATTTTTATTTAAAATCTTTAAAACTGCAAATTAACACCACTTTTCTTAAAATAAAATGAATAATTATTTTCTTAAAGTGCATTCTAGAAGCCACAACTAATGATAATAACCGCCTATTCCTTCTTTATGAAAATCTTAAAGTTTTCATGGAACCAATCGTCTTTCAGTCAATCTCTGAAATAGCATAGCTTCTCCATTTGCATCGATATTTATAATCGGTAAATCCGCAATAAATTATCATTTTGACAAAATTTATCATAATTTTTTTCAGGTTTTTACTTGATGCGTAAGCTATTTTTGTACCAAGTTTGGTCAGAATCGATTCAACCATTTAAGCTGTAGGTCAAAGAGAACTTAAAATCCGCAAAAAGTCCAAAATCCGCAACATTTTAAAATACGCAAAATTTTTATTTAAAATCTTTAAAACTGTAATTAACACCATTTTTTGAAACAAAATTAAAAATGTAGGTGTTGCTTTGACAATTTTGAAAAAGTATTTTCTTAATATTCCAATTACTCCAAAGCCTTTTCAGCTTCTATTTGACGCCCAAATTCCTTTTGTAGTTTCATTAAAATATATTCACCCCTTTAAGCTGACAATCTAAGAGAAATTAAAAATCGAAAAAAAATTAAAATCCGCTTAATTTTTAAATCTTAAAAATCTTACAATTCAGGGTCATAATACTTTAGTATTTTTAGATGAAAGATGAATACTACTTTTTTAAAATAAAATAAAAATGTGGTGTTGCTTTGAAAAAAAGAAATATGATTTTCATAGCTCCAAACGAGCAATACAAGTTATCTGATTTGATTTGACCCAAGGTCTTTCTAGTTCATTTTTGAACCCAAACTATGTTTGTACCAATTTTAATTAAATTTTATTCGGTCGTTTAAGCTGTTAATCTAGGAGAAGTTAATATCCGGAAAAAAATTAAAATCCGGCTAATTCTTAAAATATAATATTATATAAGGTGTCCCATTTCAAATAAGCAAGTTGGTATCGACTTCCGGTATAGCCGGAAGTGCCACCATCTTGAAAATATTTTAGCCGAGTTGCCCCCATCGACATTAGTTTACTACCAAATTTTCAAAATTTTCCAATGTTTCGAGATATCGCCGCAGTTCGTCGTGGGACACCCTGTATATGGTTGCCTGATTTTGATATCACCTGGTCTACAATCATTTATAACGACTCTTTATTCAAAAAAGCTCAGACGTAAACAGTGCTTACCCAAGAGGGGAGAAAATTTATTTACGACGTCGACGACTAAAGAAGGGGTAACTGAAACTGGATTTTTGTTTTTCAAAAACCAACGTATGGGGAATTAAAATAATTACCTATTAGATGAAATACTCTGTCCATTATTTGATAATGCCTTTGACACCATCTTTTAATTAAAGAAAAAAATAAACAACGATGTATTTGTGTGCGTAAGAGAACAATACAGGGTGTATCACCACGACCTTAAATTATCTCTATTTCCGAAACCATTTATAGTACAGCTCTTATACATAGGTTTTCCATGATTCTCTATCCAACTTATTGGCATTTTTCTGCCACTTCCGGTTACACCGGAAGTAGCAACCAACTTCGTTATTTTAAATAGAACACCCTATATGTTTTTGCATTTTTAGGTTCTACACTAAATTGTAGTGCCAAAAACTTACGGTTTAAGTGATTTTTACTTATTTTTTCGACAAAAACGAATAATAATTATTAGACGGAATTTAATTAGGAAAATTGCAAAATGATGCCTTTTGCTAGATTGTTATAAATTAATGTAAATATAAATATAAACAAAAATAATTATACGGGATTGTAAAAAAATACCGCTAATTTACTTTTAAAAAATGTGACAAAACTCTTCTTTTTTAAACGGCAACCTCCAAATTTTTTTTGAAATCATGATTCTTCATTAAAAAATAATGCAAAACTGTTTCTACTTCCCTATGTCAAAAATGTACCGTTTTGGAGATATTTTGCTTGCACTCAAGTCAGTTCATCCCGCTCTGCTTCCCCTCCTATGTATTTTCTTATGAAGAGGAGCGCATTATTGTTAATAATAATCTTCACAGTTAAAAAAATATACATAAATTAAAACCTGCAAGTTTTGCCATGTAAAAGTTTTTCTGATAGACCAGATTGTCGGATTCCAAATTTGTGCCAGACCTTTAGATATTTTTAAACACCATTCAAGCCGTTGAGCGACCCGACATAAAGTTTTCGCCTTTAAACGTTTACCAACTTCATCCTAAGCTGCCGGCAATTGTTTATCGAAAGAAAAGAAAATATTTATCCATTTATTTTTGACTTAGCTTACTTTATTTCCCTCAGGGCATAGTGTATTAAGTTTAAGGGGAAAACAAAGTTGAGGAAACAACGTTAAGATACATTTTAAATTCCCTACTAGAGGCTTTTTAAACGATATTGTTTGACAAACACGGTCGGGAATTTATTCGAAAGAAATCGTGATCCGGCGACCTGGAGTTCCCGATGAAGGCCTGATCAAACAACTAAGACGCCATGGAAACCAGGCGCACGTATGAAAAGTTGATAGAATCGCAGAACTCTAGAGCAAGAAAAAAATACACGCTATAACAGTAATTTTTGAGTACATACTTATAATGCATTGCATACCATTCCTACTGCCAGAGACGCAAACGATTAAGCCTCTTCGCTGGCAGAATGCTGCTATGCGGTCGAGTTTAAATACGACAATTTCCGATGCGCGTCGGTTAAACTCCTTGCGAGCGTACAGCGCTATTGCTCATTTTGCTCTGAAAAACGATACAGTCTAGCTTATGAAAAAATCTACCCGCTAAGTCGCCTGATTTATATCCGTTAGGGCATATGTAGAAAATGCCTGCTCAGTTTCAGTAATAATAATTGTTTTCCGTGTTTACGATATTTATGTGTAAAAAGAATGAAATGTTACCGATTATGACTGAGATCAATATAACAAATTTAACCGAAGATCAACACGCTCCGACAACACCCACACCCCTGGAACATTTCCGGCCAGAGATTAATTCCGAAACTAATTCCGACTGTTTTCAATTTCATAACCCATTTTCAGCTTGCGGATAATTATAAGGTCAGAATGTCAGTTCCCATTTCCTGAGTCTAATTAATTCTAATAGACAAATACTTATCTCTCAAAGTAAATAATATGGCAAAGTATCAGAGCTGAAAACTCAATCTTCATTTATCACTTGAGTAATTACTACTTCAAATTTGATTTCGGCCCATGATGTTCCATCAGCCTAATTGTATATGCACACTGTAATTTCTAACAAGTTGTATGGAGATGTAAAAGCGGAACTTCAGATTGAATTGGTAGTTTGCGGAATTAATGCAAGTATACAGCACGGTCAAACCTACACATATTTCTTAACCTCGTGTAAATCCTTTCGAAATGATTACAAGTTAAATTTTAATTTTCCATTTTAATTTAAGTTTTTTTTTATTACATATGGCTTCTCATTACGGTTAAAATCAATTTAAATTTAATTTACTTAGTAGCTTCAATATAATATATCTTTAGAATTTCATTAACCCGCCTGCCTTAAAATGATTCCTTCTGTAAAGCAACTCTAATATAAATTTCTTTCGGTAATTTTATTCTAAAATACAAATTTAATTTGAATTAAAGGAACTTAGATGCTCCATTTGAGAACATTAATTATCTGGAGGCTCCACGCGGCTACCAAAACAATTTACTTCTTTATAAAAAAATATAAGATCACAAACTTCGCATACTTATTCGGCGGAATTAAATAAGAATATTACCGAGGGAACATATTTATTAGACGTAGCAATTACGTTTGCGATAAAAATTCGTTTCGTAAAGGAACGGGGGAAATTAAGTGGTTTTATTTACGTAACCGAAAAAATCCAAATGACATATTTTAAACTCCTTTCTAAAGCGATGACTTTGGATCCCCTTGAAACCATTTTACGTATGATACCTATGTATAAGATTTACAGAAGTTGCAATTTAGCAAGCTTCGTTAATGCATTGAAAGTTAACTTGGCTAACTTTCAAGTCTAACATGATATTTACAAAATCTGCAAAATGTACAAGGGATAGAAATAAGGAATAGTTTTAAAAACACAGATTCATTCTCATACTATCAAAAACGCATTTCGACATTTTTTACTCATCGAAATATCAACAAAAAAATTACCTCCGCACCCCCACAACCGCCTCGTGGATTCTGTTAAAAATTACAAGTCTCCTTTAACACCAAATTTCACGCAAATATAAATTTTTTTACTTTTTCTACTTATTTCGATACTTATTTATAATTCTTTCTCATTTTTCAACCCTCAAATCCCTATTCCAAAAATTCTTAAAAACCTTATCCATATCCATATCGACACCTTTTCTCACCAAAACTTCAGCAAGAAGCAAAACTCAAATTCAATGTTAATAAAAATGGAAAATTTAAATAGTTCATTTAGATATTCAAAATACTTGAAGTACGGTCCTGTGTCAGGCGCACAGGACCGTACTACATATTTTTGTATATCAACAATAATTATGTTTTTATCTACTTATTTTCCTGTTAAATGTTGCTGAGCGAAGTTAAATCACAAATAGGCCTGCAGAAATAGAAAAAACGGTGTAACTAATTCGTTTCAGATAGCCGTAGGTAAAAACAGATGTATTTAGTTATAAGGAATATACCTCTGCGATTCCTCCCAAATCAAATAAACAGAACATTGTTTATAAGTCACTTTTATGTGAAAAAATCATGAAATTTGGAGTTTTTTAAAAATTGCCAGTAAGACTACAGTGGATTAATTTTTTTGAATGTTTCTGTTTACTAGGTAATTCCAAACCGGTTAATTTAAGCCCCGGTTGAATTCATTTCATTGATTATTTATTTAAATAATTGCCGAAAACCATCGAAATTTTCGAAAATTTCAAGCATTTTTTACTCTGAAAGGAAAAATGCTAGACTCTTGAAACTTTGGTAGAATATGTGTCTCATTACCCTCAACTTACAAAAAAAATTTCGTTTTAAAATGTGTATTAGTTTTCGAGAAATTCTATTTGTTTATTAAAAAGGTCCCAAATGTTTAATGAAAAATTGACCTATTAACGTTATCAAAAATAATTCAACGACAGCTCATTTTTTTCGTCAAGACGTCAATTTTACGAATCTGTTATGGGCGTATCGATTTTCAATAATTTTGACCGTCAAAATGGCGTTAACAACATTGCTACTTTTCGGAGCAGCGTTTTTTGCAAATAACTTTACAACAAATGAACGTATCTGCACAAATCTTTCATATTTGAGTTGCTGGTATTTTTCTACAAATTTATAAAAAAAAATTGTTGCTCTGGGACATGTAGGAGCCGAGATAATTTTTTTAATTGTTTAATGCGCCAAACGTTTATTTATTAATATTTATGGCCAAAATTGAAACTGGTTGTTAATAAGATCTTGCATTTTGTGAATTCATCAAGTCCTATTGCAAACGGGCCCTTTTTGAGGTCAAAATATAATTTTTAATAATTAGTGATTTTAGAGCGTCTTCAATTTGTTTGGCTCAAGGGACAGGTGAATTTTTTATCAAACGAGTTTCAAATTGGGGTAGCGAGAAAAATTCGTCATATCTCCGTTATTTTCCGGCCAATTTCGACGTTTCTTTTTTAATTTGGGGTAGCTCACGAAAATAATAACAATGGGCACATTTGCAATATCCAAATAATAAACATATAATTGTTATAAACAATTTTTTATTTTTTTTTTATTTTTTCTTTTTTGGGCTTATGCAACTTATAATGTGCTAATGTATTAAATATAAATTTATAAAGATTATATAATGGTAACAATGCTGTAACATCGTATATTGTTTGATGGAGAAATAGTTTGTGCATACATTGTTACCATGATATAATCTTTATAAATTTATAGTTAATACATTAGCACATTATAAGTTGCATAAGCCCAAAAAAGAAAAAATTAAAAAGAAAAAAATTGTTTATAACAATAATTATATGTTTATTATTTGGATATTGCAAATGTGCCCATTGTTATTATTTTCGTGAGCTACCCCAAATTAAAAAAAAAAAAACGTCGAAATTGGCCGGAAAATAACGGAGATATGACGAACTTTTCTCGCTACCCCAATTTGAAACTCGTTTGATCAAAGATTCAGCTGTCCCTGAGCCAAACAAATTGAAGACGCTCTAAAATCACTAATTATTAAAAATTATATTTTGACATCAAAAAGGGCCCGTTTTCAATAGGACTTGATGAATTCACAAAATTCAAGATCTTATTAACAACCAGCTTCAATTTTGGCCATAAATATTAATAAATAAACGTTTGGCGCATTAAACAATTAAAAAAATTATCTCGGCTCCTACATGTCCCAGAGCAATAATTTTTTTTTATAAATTTGTAGAAAAATACCAGCAACTCAAATATAAAAGATTTGTGCAGATACGTTCATTTGTTGTAAAGTTATTTGCAAAAAACGCTGCTCCGAAAAGTAGTAATGGTGTTAACGCCATTTTGACGGTCAAAATTATTGAAAATCGATACGCCCATAACAGATTCGTAAAATTGATGTCTTGACGAAAAAAATGAGTATGTGGTTGAATTATTTTTGATAACGTTAATAGGTCAATTTTTCATTTAACATTTGGGACGTTTTTAATAAACAAATAGAATTTCTCGAAAACTAATAAACATTTTGAAACGAAATTTTTTTTGTAAGTTGAGGGTAATGAGACACATATTCCACCAAAGTTTCAAGAGTCTAGCGTTTTTCCTTTCAGAGTAAAAAATGCTTGAAATTTTGGAAAATTTCGATGATTTTCGGCAATTATTTAAATAAATAGTCAATGAAATGAAATCAACCGGGGCTTAAATTAACCGGTTTGGAATTACCTAGTAAACAGAAACATTCAAAAAAATTAATCTACTGCAGTCTTACTGCAATCTTTAAAAAACTCCAAATTTCATGATTTTTTCACATAAAAGTGACTTTTAAACAATGTTCTGTTTATTTGATTTGGGAGGAATCGCAGAGGTATATTCCTTATAACTAAATACACCTGTTTTTACTTACGGCTATCTGAAACGAATTAGTTACAGATTCCCGTTCACATCGTCTAATTCTACAGGCCTAAAATGGTATTGTTCTCGTTTGTTAAAAATGTGTCTCAATTTATTGTTTAATTATATTGGACTCAAATCATAAATTTAAAAAGTTACATACTTTCGTGTAATTTTTACAACAATGGAATCTCCTTACAACTTGCATCCGCAAAAGTTATGACTGATTCTGGTGATTTTAAATTTTAAAGCTAGAAGATTGGTACTCCTATAAAGAAATGAGGGAACTTAAAACTTTTACATTTCGCACTGTGGCCCCACATAAATCATCATTATTCTTGTAATAACGCTGGTGAACTATAAGAATAAGGTTTACCAGTGGCGTTACAATAAGTTCAAAATTTGACGCCTAGCTTCATTGTAATGTAGTAATTTAGTGTAATTTAATTGTAACTGCCCTGCGAGCCAAATATAATAAAATATAAGTTCTACCAAGCTTGGATACATCTTTGTTGCACGACACTTCAATTAATTGCATTAAAAAAAAGTGTTGTTATTGGCCGTCTGCTTGGGCTTGGATCGGTGTAGGTTCGTTAACATTCGCCAGAGAAAGAGGCAGTAAATACTTATCCTCAGGTCGGTTGAAACTTCATAAAATTATAATGAAAAAATGGCACACAAATCGAATTAGTCTAATTTACGGTGAACATTTAGCCGGTAGACTGACTGAGATTTGTCAACTTTCTACAGTTGGTTTAAGTTGAATTATTTATATTCATGCTCTTCGAAAAGTGACGGGTTTCGGTGAACTTTAAATATCTGTAGGTAGGTCTTTGGTGAGCGAATCAGTAATTTACGTATACATTTAGTTGCTTGTACATCTTTAAAGAACGTAAACATTCTTAAATTCTTGCTTTTTAATATCTACGTTTACATTCTCAAAACCAAAAAAAGTAAAAGTTTACTGCAACGTTTGGATAGCTTAAGACACGTCACAAAAGGTTTGCCAAGGTCTAGCTCAGTTCCAGTCAGCGAGTGGGGTACCATCTATATATTAGAAAAGAGCGCCATCAGCTATTAGCAACCTCGCTGACAGGCTCCCCAGATAATATGAGAGGTTGTCCAAACTTAATTTATAAACAAATATTAACTACTTAGTAAACCAAATACCTAACTGATTAATTGTATCGCACACTGTGTGTCATCTGCTACCCTAAAGTTAAAAGAAAACACCATGTAAAATAATCATAAAAAGGCACAAGGGTTTATTCCGTTCTTACAAACAGTAACCGCTTGCTCGTGAAGCGAAAAATCAAACACATATATTAAGAATTTACCACAAACACGGTCCCATTAGTACTAAAGAGGCCATTTTCTCTTCTATAGCACGAAGCCCCTTGTTAACCAATCAGATCCTGCCGGAACATTCCTAAATTTACCGGCCTACTAGTACGTAACCAAATATACACCCTGCGACTGACACAAGTCACCTAATTTGCCGCGAGAAGAGAAGCTAAAAATTAACGCTACCTATAGTTAGGCAACCCATTGTACATAAAAGAGCGGATGGAAGTATATCATGGATCCATACTGTTACAGTATTGGGGTTGCTGATTGAAATGATAGACAAACATCTCGGGCTAGATATGTCTTTGGGCTAATCGAAGCGCGTTACATAACTTCTGATAGTTATTCGATATATCTGACATCGGAAATAGGTTGTTTAACAGTCTTTAGTAACGCATAATTTTTTCTACTGACTGAATCACGTATTTAAACATTATTTAATTTAATTCTTGATTACCAGCGGCTTGTACAACTCAAATTAAACTTAAATAAATCAGACTTAAATACTGACAGAGGCTACAGGGTGTATCCAATCCAACTGACTGAAATATTTTAAACAACATAATTTACTACACTGAAAAATCACCTCGTTACAGAGTTGCCAGATCTAACAAGAATATTGAAAGATTAGGTTAGAATTTTACACTATTGTTCAAAGTATGAAAATGTTTACAATCTTTGTGCGCCGTTGATAAGAGGGCTGCAAACCGCATCACAAGAAACGGGAAAAAATGGGCTGCCATTTACAAAACGTCAAATATTTAATATATCAAACGCCCTTTCATCTTCCGCCGCTTCCAATCACATCAAACCTCCATCTTTATGAAAAGTTGTCACTGCCAAACAAAAATATATCGACTTAAAAATCCGTCCGAAATGCAGAAACTTTCACGACTTTTTAAATGCCATAGAAATAAATTAAAGGCGCCCGACCTTATCCTGCCACTTTTGTAACCGTCGCGCCGCCTGAAAAACTTTATTCACTGAGGACCACCAGTCTGATTATTCGTATTTTCAAACTCCAGGCGTCATATGTCAAGATAACCGAACTGCCCCACATCAATCGCTCCAGCTCTCAAACCTCGCATTGTGTTATTATCTCTGAAAACAGGATTTGAGGTGACTGGGCATAAATCAACAGATGCCTATCGATGGCAAAACGGCACACTGCGACTAAGAGATATCGATTGCGTAATAACCGCTGATGTGGACGGCATAAGGAGCAAACCAGTAACGGCGGCGAACCGATCGGGCCGATTTATAAGAATCCACAAACGCGTAAAGACGTTTTGAAATTTGTACCGCCATTTTTCTCAAGGCGTCATTTGAGCCAGCATATTTATTGCTTTTTGACATCAGGGGAATTTTGTGTGATTTAGACACTATCATAATGAAGCCGTAAAAATCACCGCGTTGGTTTGCAGATAAAGCTGTAATTATTTAATCAATAATAATGCACGGAGAATGCTGCTGCAGAGAGCAAATCTTACCAAAAACGTTCCCTGTAGAAATTTTAAGGCGCTCGGACTTCGGGACGATTTTTATCTTGTACAAAGGTTAGGAGAACATATTTCTTAAACTGGACTGATTGTACTTGATGTTCAAAATGAGTAATTTTGCGTTCACACAATTTATTATTTTAGTATATTTATTGTTAATAGTATATTATTCGACCCGTGGTAATCAGGTAAATAACTGGCGCCGATTAATTTTGCAGCACTCGCCTTCGGCTCGTGCTGTAATTCATCAAGTGGGTTGTTTACCATTACCAGAAGTTGAATACTAACTTTATCTACGGTTATAACAATAAATACTAACCTTTGCGTGTCCGAATTCAACATTTTTGGCATAATTTAATTAAACGTCAAAACTATTCAAATGTCAAATCACCTTCCTCCCCTCAATATAATGGACCATTCTATTTCATCGTATGAAGTTAAAGGAGATTGGTGTAAACAAATATTCACGCCTTGAAATATAACTTAACGCTATTTGTTTATGGTTACCTACTATAATAAGAGTAGACAAAACCCTAAAATTGGGTTATCAGAGGGCTGCTTTAGCTTCCTGCAATTTATCCCCTGCACGGTTGCAAACGCCGTCGTTTTTGCAGCGTTTAGAAAAATGACTTGCGTTCCGACGTAAGCAGTTGGGCTGCAAAAAAATTACAAATGATGGTCGTTCCAACCTGCCACCAGCGGTCAATCAGAGATAATTGCTATTTTCAGTCCGCCCATCATATATTTCCGCCAGCGCTACCACTGGACCAGAAACTTTGGTGGAATAACAACCATTTATCAAAACTGATCATTATTCAAATCGTAGAATACACGGGAATCGCTGGGATATGAAAAGGGGTTTATTTTATGGCATAACAAGTGAATGTATGTTATCTCGCTCAGGGGATAGCCATGACTCAATTTATTCCCCACGTATTTTGTACGGTTTTTGTCTTGATTGTTATAATCGATTAATTTCATAAATGTTCACTGCCTTTTTGTTGCGGCGCGAGGTTAAAAAGCCATTAAAGTCTGGTCTAGTACAGGGTGGCACAGGATCTGCCGGGGGGAGGGAGACGGGCATGGCAAGGGGACGACGTTGAGGCCATTTGTCTTCGCAAATTGATATTTGTCATCCATATTTTGTTTAATGGATTCCAAATAACGATGAATGGGGCTTGCGAACGCAAACAAATTTTCTTTATTGTGAACTCGACAGGCGATGTCTTTAATTTGTGGTGTAGCTACTTGAGCAAATTACTTTTGGTAAACGACGGTGATGATATTTTAATTACATATATTATTTTTTGAACGTTAAGGTACATATTGCAATGCCTTAATTTCTTGTGACGTCCTTGCGAAGTTATGAACAGTTCCAAGATAACTGACATTAAATGCATTAATTCCATTGAGGAACTTAAGGCTAGGATTTAATAGTCTAATATGCTTTGTATGGTTGCCTAACGCGGGTAGACGATCACTGGCTGGTCCGGCCTGGAAGACAATGCAGATAACAAATTTTTGTTTTGTTTTGAGGGTTCACGCTACTCGCCGTCAGATGCCGGCACGTAACGTGTTTATAATATTGTGTATTATACCACTATGTTTGTTGTATGACTTGTCTTATAGCATTGAATAAAGGAATATATTCCTTTATTCAATGCTTATAGCCTGTATTTGTGCTCTTTTGAAAGAGTTGCCTACGTATTGCCAATATGTACAGGCTTATTTTTTCCTTCTCAATTATAGACAAGAATGGTAATTTCAATACCTCACGGCCATTTACACTTTTTTCTGCAAAATTAGATACATTAATTTTCAAAATCCGTGTATTAGTTTCTGCAAAATTTACTCCTAAAGAAATAGCGGTTAATATCAGAGGAGTAAATCGCAACCTTAATTGTCTCGGGACAATATTGTATCTCTTAAAAATTTGGGAAAACAGAAAATTTAAACAACACAAAGCGATACTTCACCAAAAGCGTAATTAAATTATATCTACGGGCGTGTCGTTACACCGGCAATAATAATAATGACGTGCATTCTTACATTTCCCTGAATTTTCATTAAGAGAAAAACAAAAAGGAAAGCCTCCAACAAAGCGCACGGTAAATATTCATTACGATTTCGTGCTTTTCTGTGGTTAGGGAGTGTGGATAATAAGATTTTAATAACAAATAAGTCTTTGGCGAATACTAAAACATATAATTTTATAGGTGTTTGTAATTCGGATTGAATGCAGATGGTTTTCAAACGATAAAGTGAGCAGGTTTCGTGCGGAGATTGCTCAAAATAAAGCGAATGCCTACGTAAACAAATTCGTGTACAACGACAACCTCGCGATAAGCGACGGGCCTCATCTAGCTCAAATAACATCATCTAATATAATCCCAACCAAGAGTGGAAAAAAATCATCAACTCACAACTACAATTTCTAGACATATGTTTTTGCTGGAAACCCTTCAATTGATTCAGTCAGTTTATTACAGTGCCACAGGATTCTATATTCCGGCCACTCTTTTTTATTGTGTTTATTAATAACATTTTCAATGAATTCTGCTAACTTGCAAGTCGTACTGTATAATATGGGATGAATGGTAAAATTGGAAAGATCCCATGGGTACCATCACTTCCTTTCCCAGAGAGATACAAATTTACAACCAATAGAAATGCCACGTCACAGCAATATTCAGTTAATATTAAATCTTGCCATGAGCATGACAGATCTAAAATTTATCAATTTTGACAGTTCATAGTTCCTGTTTACTTTTTATAAGTATCCCTAAAAGTTGTGCTTTGTGCTTATTCTTCATTATTATGATTGGTCGTAGAAAAAATAGTGTATGCAAACTTAAAATTCATGGCTATTAAGACAGTCGTATTTAGTACAATACTCGCCTACGGCTCGTATCGTAATTCTTGTACTCGCCTACGGCTCGTATCGCAATTCTTATACTCGTGCTAACTATTAAGACACGAGTATATGAATTACGTTACGAGCCGTAGGCGAGTATCGTACTGAATACGATTGTCTTAAAAGCCATTAAATTTTAGTTGCGTACGCTATTTTTTCCACGACCAGTCTTAATAATGAAAAACAAACTCGTTTGTGACGCTCTTTTTTACCTGCTAGGCTGTTTGTCACTCACCTACTACCTACAAACAGTAACTTCCAGCGTCGTAATACCCTTGTTTAAAAGAAAATCTCGGAAGCCAGTTTCTTAGGTTTATAGTGCAAAAAAATCCTGGATAGGACTGCAGTGAAGACACGGACTGATACAGGGGTCTTTTGAGATGAATTGCCAATTTTAACACTAGAAATGATAACACGTAATTTCCGACGTACAAAAAAAAAGAATAGGTTAGTAAAATCACATTTTTTAGAGAAAATCCTAACCTCAATATTAAAAATATATGTATGATTGACAATCGAATTGGAGTGTCCCCGTCGCTTTCCTTAAGGCCCTGCAGATAAAAACATCCCCTTTTTGCTTGCTTACGGATTTCCCAGACATGACCAGAAACTTTTAAACTTTTCATGGAGCCCTAAATTCTTAACAGATTCTTATGTCCCGATAACTAATCAATTGCATTATTCATTAAGGCCGAGCTCTAGTCGTTACTGACATGATTTATTGCTTCGTTTGTGGTTGACATGTTTATATAAGTTTTGAAAGTTGGAAATCATTTATTTTTATTCGATGATGATCCGCAAAGTTACAAACGCCGTAGTTGCGAGTTTTTAGTCTTCAGGGTATTTTTTACGGTGTTGAAACTGACGGAAGTTGCAGATGTCAGCAGTTGGAGGGAAATAACGCGAATGAAGTTGTACTTTTATAGTTTGAAACCGCGAAATTATTGAGTGCTCAAAAAAAAACTGAGTGGTTCTTGGAAAACTTTATAACTCAACGTACCGAAATAAAAAATTTACATGCACATGTCGACGACGTTGTCTAGCTCACTAGTCGTCAGGATGTTTTAGGTTTCTACTCCTGGCAACTCAGGTAATTATACCACCACCTCAATGATAATTTGCAACCAGGTTATTCGTGTTAATCTAATCACCCAGACGATGATGAGCGCACTTAGCCGCTCTATCAAATCCCTTATTGAACAAGACTGAAGCGGACGGTCGTCGATGTAGACTAATTTTTAATTCGAGCTTTAGGGAACAGCTTGAGTCTGGTCGGTTATCGCGTCTTCTTAGAGGGCTGATAAGATTTATACATAGCTTTCCCGTGATTAACTAATTATACCGGGTGAGCTCAAAAATATCCAATGTTAAAAAATTTGCTTCGTTACACGTCAAAGAAGTGCAGAACCGTTTAACCTATTTACTAACTAGCATCTTACTGTCACTAACTTTGCTGACTTCTGTTAGATTGCTTCAAGGACTCAATATCAAAGTTCTGTTTTAAGGACGAACTCTCAATCGAGTTTGACAGCAGGATCAGTTATAGATTGGCGCTTAGGCTTCTGGGTGTATGGAATATTTTAAAACTTAATTCAACTTGTGTTATTTAAAGTGAACTAAGAATTGCTTGATTATAGAGTAAATCAAACTTAGTCAACCGAACTTAAAAAATAAACGGTCGTTCGTACTCTTTCACATAAAGAATTCAACCAAACGAGAACATGGAATGCAGTTTTGAAAATATTTTCTAATAACAAAACCTCGCAACGAATAATTACACTCAATTTAGTCGTGTAATTATTTACCTTTGTAAAGAAAATAGTTTCCAACTAAAGGGAAATCGATAGTGTATATACTCAACAATTTCGCTCGCAGGCAATTTTTACAACTTCTTTTTATACCTGGAATAAAATATGATGCTTTACGTCCAATGCTGACAATAAAGATTTTATATTTCAAAAGTCTTCAAACAGTGCAATACGTAACTTGTGCCACACAGTTTGCCCTAGATACGAAAGGTAAAGCAAGAGAAGTTGCGGCTAATATTTATATGGGTGACCCACGAAGCAAACGCAGCAAACTCGTCTCTTCTAGAGGCTTGTATATGAGTTGATGCGCAGAATACATAGTTTAGGTGAGAGTTGTGTAGTTGATGCACCAGCCTTTGGAGGAAGATGTTCAGCAGTCGGTCTTTTGTCTACTAGATGTAAGGCAAATAAGAAATTCCCATTCTAAGAAGACTGGGAACGGCAAGCGTATTAGTGGATGGCCAAATCCTATATCTATTATTTGGCTTTTATATAAAAACATTTTTCGTCTTTAATCATTTTCAGTTTGTTCAAGGAACAAAAGTGCTCCCCCTGATCTGAATCCCATGGCATGTTTCAAAACAAGTGTCTATAATTTTATTAGGTTAGGTCTCCCTCTGTGCTCAGGTATGCAACCAACGATACAGGTTTGAGTATAACAGTGTGTCTACCTTACAGAAGACTTAAAGTAGAGAGCTGAAGGTTATTTTATTGTAGATTCCAACGTGATTTGAACCATAAAACATATACATATTTAAGTTTAAAATACCATACTATAAATGTTAAATGTCACTCTTAGAACGAAAATTTAGTTAAATTATTAGTATAAACCTTGAGATGAAGAATTTGATATGTCCCATGAAATATTTTAGAGTACAATGAGATTCTAACCTAAAAAATTTCATGTCTATTACGTATATTTTATGGATTTATTTCCCTATCCTTATTGTACTGTTACAATCTACATTAATATTTAAGTTTGAAAAAATTATAAAATTGTTGAAGAATGTATTAACCAGAAGGTCATTCATTCGGTCATCTCTTGGTCATGTAGCGCTTTAACCTTGAACGCTGGTGTGCCTATGACTCATCCATCGCGCAGGATGCAATTATACGTAGAAGGAAACTTCTACTACAAATTGTCTACGTTCTGAATGAACATCCGTAACAAGGGACCCAATAGAGATCCTTGTGGCCAACCGCCAAATCCAGCAATTATCTTCTCAAATTGTAACTATTACCCTTAATTTTTTCTATTTTCTAACCAATGATAGTATTTGTGTAATTTGTTAGTAGCTATTTAGGCATGTCTTAGACGCCATGAAATACAAAAAGCAAATTGTATATACCTTACCTGTTAAAAATTCAAACCGGCATTTTTCATTAAATTATAGTTAATACAGTTAAAAGCTTTTTACGGAATAAGTGTCTTGAAAATCTTTTGTTGGTAATCTGCAAGACAAAATCGAATTTCCATTAGGAATTCAGTTGACAACACAGATTTCGCAAATCCGTTTGATATAAAGCGGAGATGGGGATGGTTTGATCTGCTTTTAGCGGCGCTCAATATCGAATGCTGGTGTGCATGTCAGTTTTGGAACACAACAGCGAAACCGCTTTTTTAAGGCTTAATTTGTGATGATTCTGTGTAATAGTGGAAAAATAGAGGACGGCAGACTTATGCAAAAATAAAAGTAAACGTTGCTGGTAGAAGGCGAGCTTTGATGAGGTTCGATGTAAAACATGAAAGGACGTCGAACTAATACCTCAACAAATTGGCTCGGAATATTGGAGTTCGCGGTGGAGCTGTGACAGGTTTGAAGGAAACTCATTCAGCTCCTGGTTAGTATAACATATTCATTTTCGATTAAACCTTCCTGTTTAGGACGTAAATAGTTAACATATTTTTTATTTCGTTTCACTACGGACGGAAAACCAGCACGCGTCAGACGTGAGAAGAATTTCGCATTAAAAACTTACGATTATTATGACCGAGTGAAATGAACACATAATTAATTTCTACGTGTACGCTCTGAAAGCCCTATAGAAATTCAGCCCAACTATAAACCTTCGAAAATCCCTCTAAGAAGGTACACACATAGCACTAACTTCATTGCATTGTTGCCAACGTCACAATGAGTATTCCGCCGGCTGCTTATGTGCATATGATACGACATAAAGACGCTTTATATTATAAACAAGGTTTATTAAACTTACGCCTTGTCAGGGAGACTTTTGAGGGGCCACCATGCTAAACAACCATTTCAAAGCAGCGTGCGGTTGGTGTAGGAGAGTCCGTTTTGGTTTATGCACTTCGAATCAGTTAACGAAGGAATAAGTTCTGCGTTAGTATTGTAATGGTGCTCTCTTTCAATATACTTACGTAATCTTTTTAGACGGAAAACTCGGGCGCCAGTTCTTTAATTTTTAAGTGCAAGGAACAGCACTTTTTGGCTCTCCTATTGGGAGAACAACCCAGTATAGCGAAACAGCTGAAGATACGGAATGTTCGGGGATCGTGAACTGAAGATCTGTCTAATGGACTTCGACCATTGTTCAAACGGGTTAATCAGAAATAAATGACAGAAATAATAACTCGTGAATTTTACCTCTTTAAATCAACGTATTTATTCAGCAACATTAATGAACAAATTAATTAACTCTAATACCTCAGCGACTGTATAGTCGAGTATGCACAAATGTTAAAACAATAAGAAACAAGCAAGCTGGCAACCAAGAATCTTTACGCGTGTCTACGATTTTATTTCGGAATTTTGGATAAATTTGAATAATAAATTATTGCGTACGGCAAGTAAACGGAAATGTCCAACAGGATGTATTATGAACGGCGGGCAATCGCTTAGCTATAGATATTGTAGTCTATACGGGATGTTTAAATATACGGCGAACTACTGCCACAAACGTAGAGCTATTTGTTAATGACTATGCTAATTAACGTAAGTTTCCCGGTCACTTTTATGCATGGAAGCTTTATAGATGGCCCAAGTGAACAGATCTAACCAGCTGATGCATATAATGACTATTTGGATTAACGTAGGTTTTCCGGTAACCTTTATGCACGGAAGCTTTATAGATGGCCCAAGTGAACAGATCTAACCAGCTGATGCATATATCATAAAACAAAAGAAGTGAACAGATCTAACCAGCTGATGCATATATCATAAAACAAAAGACCAACGGAGGTATTACTAATTAGCTCTAGTTTGATTTAGTAGTATATTACCACGATACTTACGGACAATAAGATCTCTGAATATCTATACTTAACTGAAGGCAGTACCTACAAATTGCAGCGAACTACGGTGTATTCTTTCCAATATTATATTCAAATAAATTTACTATTAAACTCGGAGCGGCGGTACTGACGGCAATGGTGACGGCTTCGGATTGATCTGCAATTGATGACTGTCGATCGGATCTGATGCGGCGGACTGTCTCGGACTGAACCTGGACTGCTGCTGACTTTCTCGGACTAACCCCGGAGTCGACTGGTCTCCGGCTTTTTATCACTTTTCTGACGTATCTAGATGTCGTGTTAAAAGGGGCGTACTGACTTGAAACGATGGAATCGTATTCTCAATACGACGTTACTTGCGGAGTTCGAGCGGATTATGCAATTAGTAGCATTTATTCAGAACGTCAATAACCGGAAATGAATTACTTGCAATTTCTAGACTATGTTGCAAAAAGAAACGGATTAAAACGGGCAAGGATTAACATTTTAATTTGTTTTAGTAACGAATGATTTTTGTTTCCGACTCGGCCATTATTTATAATAATTCTCGAATTTTATTTATACGGGGGATTGTCGAAAATTAATCAATTAATTACTTGACTGCTTGTTGCTGATGCATGTTGGAAAATGCGTTGTTTTATGGCATTGTCTACAATATTATATGGTTCTGTTTAAATGGCTTGATAACAATATTCGACCAGTATCTTGCCAGTAGTCTTAGCAGAGGCTAAGAGGTTGCTTTGCCGCTGCATAGATGCGTAGGATATTTACTTACAAACCGAGGAATGTACGATTTAACCAACAAACAATTATACGAACTTTTGACACAAAACTTTAAATTGATGATGAATATTTCATCCAAATGACTTTAGAAAATTGTTCGTAACAACCCCATCACTCCGGTCTACTTACGGCGACTTGCGCAACCTTTGTGTATGCTATAGATAACACCACAAAGTATATTTAGAGTAATTATTCAGTACAATGAAGTTGTTGGGGGGTGCGTCGGCGAATGTAGAAAACGTCCGAAGAGAAAAGGGTTTTAATTCAATGTGGGTAGACTCTTTGTAATCAACTTTAAAGGTACAATTTTAGTACGAATTAAAGGCCGACTTAATTAGTTTCAAGGTAGACAATATGGTCATTTATACGGAACGTAACAATATAATTACTTGGATTGTAGACGCCGAGGAACCTAGTTTGTCATCAAAATAATAAAGGTATCAGTTTCGTTCACGAAAAAAGGTCACGAATATCTTGTGTAACAAAAATACGTTTCCGATTTTTTCATCAATTATCACCCTTGAAAACAAAAGTTCAGGTACACCCCATGCTGGAAAGTACGGAACCTGCATGGGTGGCCGTGGATGATTACCGCTAAGCAGTGTAAAACAAATGACAATCCGGATATACATCAACGTTGCCTGGGCACGGGGAAAACTGTGATTTTTCATATTATTAGGGAACATGTTGTAATATTTATCATAATAACTGAAGCATTATTTTGCGTTGAAAATATTGTTCGTGTGACAGAAACGAAGCTCTCGTCATTTAACATAAAAATGTGCCTCTATATACGACAAGCGCACAAAACAAAATAATCCACACTTCAACTGCAACAGTCTGTTATTGATTTCTGGTAACAACGGATTTCATGACATTATTTGTACTTACATGAGTTGATTCAGTCACATTAAAACACCGAAGGACGAAAAATTTAAAGAATTATGACAAATTGCATGGGAACAAGACCAAACGAAGCTAAATATACTTGGATAGAAATTTGTGATACGTATGTATATAAAACGCCACGCATATACTTCCTTTTGGGTTTTGTAAATTAACTCCTCGTGTCATCGCTTTTGGCATTTATTATGTTAAAGTGCCTTCCTAAAAAAGAGTCAAGTGTATGTTAACTAAATCCATCGACCTGCAATTTATATCGGGATCTACTGTTAGAGAGGTTCTGCGGGATTTTAACAATTTGGAACTTCCCCAGTGACAGATAAATCTAATATCTCCAGAACTTTTTAAAAGTGCCTCGGATGAATAATGTCGATGTAACCGTTCTTGAGGTAAGTGATTTGTTTGTTTTGATCGCATCGATTGTGAGAACGGAAGAAAAATATATGAAAATGTTTGTTCCGAGTAATAGGGGATGAGGATTTATTCCACTTTTTAATCCGAAACGACGGGAATGATTGGAAATCGGTTGATAGGCGACAAATATGTTTACTTTAAAAGGCTCGAATAGTGCCGTCAGAAGTGGGATTGGTAACAAAGATTGTACACAAGGTGCCTCTGAAGGTACAACAAATAAAACCAATGGAAATTAATTGATTGATAGAGTCCTTAACCGAGATGATAATAATAACAACAATATTAATTTTAATACCACTATCCCTTTTTATACTAATAAGGACATATTTTCCTTTTAGGTTATTTACGGCCATGTTTCTTTTCTGAGGGACGTACATTTTTGCTTCTAGGAACCTTCATACCGTGTGATGATGTCGTAGTTTTTCTTCAGTTAAACAAAATAAAGAAAAGTTACTATTACAGCTTAAGACATGTCGAGGGCTAGCTCAGTTCCAGTCGGCGAGTGGGGTAGGTTCAAGTTATACCACCATCTGTACATAAAAAGGGGCGCCATCAGCTATTAGCAACCTCGCTGACAGGCTCCCTATAAATCGTAGAGGGTCTCCAAACGTTTAACTACTTTATATACAAATTAACTACTTGATAAATAAATACAGCAAAATCAAGCAAATAGATTAAAAATTTACCACAAACAACGTCTCGTTAGAATTCAGAGGCCATTTTCTCGCTTCTCTCCACGAGGACCCCGTCGACCAATCAAAGCGGCAGGAAACTTCAAACTTTACACAACCTGAGAGTAGGCAACCACATATACACCCTGGGTCCACATGGGCTGCCTAAGTCGCGAGGAGCTAATTAATATTCTTACCTTAGTTATGCAACCCATTGGGTATCTCTGGATTGTTAATGAAAAATGAAGATGCAAATGTAAGTGAAAATAAAAATGTAGGCTTAAGTGAAGCTGAAATGCCTTTTATTTGATTACACACATCGCATTGATTTTATATAATCTGAGCTTTAATTAAAATGGCAACACTGTCGACCGGTCAGGCGTAAGTGCACCGAAAGCTTGCCCAGTGTCGTAGGAATTACATTTTAACTCGGCCATTTTACAACTTACAAAAAAATATCGGTTTCATATTCCTGACGATTAGTGCTATTACCCATAAAAATATAACCCCCACTTAAAGATTCACCCTGTTTATAAAAAATGTTTGGTTCTATTGACAGCTCGTATATTTTTGACCCAATTAATGTTGCAAATAAATGAAGCCATGTGGCTCTCATCATAACCACACCACAAGAAAAACGTACCGCCAGAATATTCCTTCATTCGCTTGTTTCAATAATCCTTATGGAAACATGACTGATACATTTCAATTCAAATGTGTGTACTCGAACTCCCATTATTCGGTAACTGAAGTTTTGTTGCAGATTGTTAAATTTCCTAACAGCCAAGTTTGCGAAGTACCTTTAGCCGGCTTTCATTCTTTTTACTGTGTATTCCATAAAGGCAATTTGTTTTTTGTGGCGCAAAGTTTCGAATATTCTAAAGAATTCTTATGAACCTGAACTGCGGCCTCTAACACACCCTGCAGGTTGGAAGTTGCCTGCCTGCAAACAGGCATTTCAACGCCGCCGGCCGCCTGGAAAGAAACCGACTACACCAACTAAGAAACTAGCGCACAAAATTGAATTGAACCGAAGTTTCAGGGAGGATATAGCAAAACCCGATACTCCTTAAGCTCTGAACTAAAATTTGCGAGAAACTTATTGGAAGTAGGTAGTGCCTTTATAGGTAGAGATTTATGTGATTTATTCATAAACTTCAAGAAGAAAGTATCATTTGAACTCGACGACCAGAACGAAATAAAATAATTCATATCAGAAAACTATGTTAAAACAAGGCGCCCAGGCTTTGTATTAGCTAGAAGTAGAGGTAAATATTAAAAGGCATAGCCTCGGGCATAGCTTTGTTACTTTCAATGTTTCAATGCCGAATTTTTAAGTAATTAAAATATGAACAATTACATATAAAAAAAATAATTAGTTTTCACCATTCTAAAATATTTAAAAAAAATGATGGTGAAATTTTTTTTAAATTAAATCAATATGTAAACTACGAAAATGGTTTCTAAAGTGCTCAACATACTAACCGCACCGACCTTATTTTTGGTCATTTTTTAATCGCCGTACCTGGGGCCTGGCCCATCCTATTTAAAATACTGGCACATCACTCGAAAGCTTGTCTCTTGTAGAATCGGCGATTGGGTTGCTTTTTTTAAACAGTTAATTTCTTGGGTGTTATACATGGTGACAAAAAGAGTGTTACAAAAATGTTAAAGTTTACCTCTTTGCAACGTTGATAGGAGCAAGTTTTTAAAATTCGTTGGTACGTCTTGTAAAAAATTTGGCCAATTAGCTGTTTTTGCCAGTTAGGTCCATTAATTCAGGTACAATCTATTCTGCATAAACCAAATTCCTATCTGATTTCATTTAAAGGACATACAGGGGTAGAATGTTTTACTCATGCAGGTCTCTCCTCGGAAATACTATAGTTTATTTTTAAATAATGATCTTTCTAAACATAAGTACGATTGTCAAGCCTTTATCTTAAACCATTTTGAAATATACAAGGCGTCCAAAATTGTGTTAAATTTATTCTTTGCTACAATTTTACATTTTAAAATTTAATTTAAAATTTTAAATTAAAATTAAAGAATTTTGGAAAACCCCCGTAACTTTCGTTCTAGAGCCTTAATAAAAAATCTGCCAAAAATGTCTAGAGGTACTTTCCAAAGGTACAGTATAACATAAAAACGAATTTTAAAAACTTGCTCCTATCAACGTTGCAAAGAGGTAAACTTTAACATTTTTGTAACACTCTTTTTGTCACCCTGTATAACACCCAAGAAATTAACTGTTTAAAAAAAGCAACCCATTCGCCGATTCTACGAGACAAGCTTTCGAGTGATGTGCCAGTCGTTTAAATAGGATGGCCCATGCCCCAGGTACGGCGATTAAAAAATGACCAAAAATAAGGTCGGTTAGTATGTTGAGCACTTTAGATCTTCATCTATTTCTTCGCTAAAAATTTGATCTTCATCTATTTCTTCGCTGCGCCATCTATTTCTTCGCTAAAAATTTGATCTTCATCTATTTCTTCGCTGTGTCATCTAGATCTTCAACTATTTCTCCGCAAAAAATTTGATCTTCATCTATTTCTTCGCTGCGCCATCTATTTCTTCGATGTGCCATCTAGATCTTCATCTATTTCTTCGCTAAAAATTTGATCTTCATCTATTTCTTCGCTGCGCCATCTATTTCTTCGCTAAAAATTTGATCTTCATCTATTTCTTCGCTGCGCCATCTATTTCTTCGCTAAAAATTTGATCTTCATCTATTTCTTCGCTGCGCCATCTATTTCTTCGCTATGCCATCTAGATCTTCATCTATTTCTTCGCTAAAAATTTGTTCTTCATCTATTTCTTCGCTGCGTCATCTATTTCTTCGCTAAAAATTTGATCTTCATCTATTTCTTCGCTGCGCCATCTAGATCTTCAACTATTTCTCCGCTAAAAATTTGATCTTCATCTATTTCTTCGCTGCGCCATCTATTTCTTCGTTGTGCCATCTAGATCTTCATCTATTTCTTCGCTAAAAATTTGATCTTCATCTATTTCTTCGCTGCGCCATCTATTTCTTCGCTATGCCATCTAGATCTTCATCTATTTCTTCGCTAAAAATTTGATCTTCATTTATTTCTTCGCTGCGCCATCTATTTCTTCGCTAAAAATTTGAACTTCATCTATTTCTTCGCTGTGCCATGTAGATCTTTATCTATTTCTTCGTTAAAAATTTGATCTTTATCTATTTCTTCGCTGCGCCATCTATTTCTTCGCTAAAAATTTTCTATTTCTTCGCTGTGCCATCTAGATCTTCATCTATTTCTTCGCTGCGCCATCTAGATCTTCATCTATTTCTTCGCTAAAAATTTGATCTTCATCTATTTCTTCGCTGCGCCATCTATTTCATCGCTAAAAATTTGATCTTCATCTATTTCTTCGCTGCGCCATCTATTTCTTCGCTGTGACATCTAGATCTTCATCTATTTCTTCGCAAAAAATTTGATCTTCATCTATTTCTTCGCTGCGCCATCTATTTCTTCGCAAAAAATTTGATCTCCATCTATTTCTTCGCTGCGCCATCTATTTCTTCGTTAAAAATTTGATCTTCATCTATTTCTTCGCTGCGCCATCTATATCTTCGCTAAAAATTTGATCTTTATCTATTTCTTCGCTGCGCCATCTATTTCTTCGCTAAAAATTTGATCTTCATCTATTTCTTCGCTGTGCCATCTAGATCTTCATCTATTTCTTCGCTAAAAACTTGATCTTCATCTATTTCTTCGCTGCGCCATCTATTTCTTCGCTAAAAATTTGATCTTCATCTATTTCTTCGCTAAAAATTTGATCTTCATCTATTTCTTCGCTGCGCCATCTATTTCTTCGCTGTGCCATCTAGATCTTCATCTATTTCTTCGCTAAAAATTTGATCTTCATCTATTTCTTCGCTGCGCCATCTATTTCTTCGCTGTGCCATCTAGATCTTCATCTATTTCTTCGCAAAAAATTTGATCTTCATCTATTTCTTCGCTGCGCCATCTATTTCTTCGCTGTGCCATCTAGATCTTCATCTATTTCTTCGCTAAATATTTGATCTTTATCTATTTCTTCGCTAAAAATTTGATCTTCATCTATTTCTTCGCTGCGCCATCTATTTCTTCGCTGTGTCATCTAGATCTTCATCTATTTCTTCGCTAAAAATTTGATCTTCATCTATTTCTTCGCTAAAAATTTGATCTTCATCTATTTCTTCGCTAAAAATTTGATCTTCATCTATTTCTTCGCTGCGCCATCTATTTCTTCGCTGTGCCATCTAGATCTTCATCTGTTTCTTCGCTAAAAATTTGACCTTCATCTATTTCTTCGCTGCGCCATCTATTTCTTCGCTGTGCCATCTAGATCTTCATCTATTTCTTCGCTAAAAATTTGATCTTCATCTATTTCTTCGCTAAAAATTTGATCTTCATCTATTTCTTCGCTGCGCCATCTATTTCTTTGCTAAAAATTTGATCTTCATCTATTTCTTCGCTGTGCCATCTAGATCTTCAACTATTTCTTCGCTAAGAATTTGATCTTCATCTATTTCTTCGCTAAAAATTTGATCTTCATCTATTTCTTCGCTGTCATCTAGATCTATTTCTTCGCTAAAAATTTGATCTTCATCTATTTCTTCGCTGCGCCATCTATTTCTTCGCTAAAAATTTGATCTTCATCTATTTCTTCGCTGTGCCATCTAGATCTTCAACTATTTCTTCGCTAAGAATTTGATCATCATCTATTTCTTCGCTAAAAATTTGATCTTCATCTATTTCTTCGCTGCGCCATCTATTTCTTCGCTAAAAATTTGTTCTTAATCTATTTCTTCGCTGTGCCATCTAGATCTTCATCTATTTCTTCGCTGCGCCATCTATTTCTTCGCTGCGCCATCTATTTCTTCGCTGTGCCATCTAGATCTTCATCTATTTCTTCGCTAAAAATTTGATCTTCATCTATTTCTTCGCTGCGCCATCTATTTCTTCGCTGTGCCATCTAGATCTTCATCTATTTCTTCGCTAAAAATTTGATCTTCATCTATTTCTTCGCTGCGCCATCTATTTCTTCGCTGTGCCATCTAGATCTTCATCTATTTCTTCGCTAAAAATTTGATCTTCATCTATTTCTTCGCTGCGCCATCTATTTCTTCGCTAAAAATTTGATCTTCATCTATTTCTTCGCTGTGCTATCTAGATCTTCAACTATTTCTTCGCTAAGAATTTGATCATCATCTATTTCTTCGCTAAAAATTTGATCTTCATCTATTTCTTCGCTGCGCCATCTATTTCTTCGCTAAAAATTTGTTCTTAATCTATTTCTTCGCTGTGCCATCTAGATCTTCATCTATTTCTTCGCTGCGCCATCTATTTCTTCGCTGCGCCATCTATTTCTTCGCTGTGCCATCTAGATCTTCATCTATTTCTTCGCTAAAAATTTGATCTTTATCTATTTCTTCGCTAAAAATTTGATCTTCATCTATTTCTTCGCTGCGCCATCTATTTCTTCGCTGTGTCATCTAGATCTTCATCTATTTCTTCGCTAAAAATTTGATCTTCATCTATTTCTTCGCTAAAAATTTGATCTTCATCTATTTCTTCGCTGTGCCATCTAGATCTTCAACTATTTCTTCGCTAAGAATTTGATCATCATCTATTTCTTCGCTAAAAATTTGATCTTCATCTATTTCTTCGCTGCGCCATCTATTTCTTCGCTGTGCCATCTATTTCTTGGCTGTGCCATCTAGATCTTCATCTATTTCTTCGCTAAAAATTTGACCTTTATCTATTTCTTCGCTGCGCCATCTATTTCTTCGCTGTGCCATCTAGATCTTCAACTATTTCTTCGCTAAGAATTTGATCATCATCTATTTCTTCGCTAAAAATTTGATCTTCATCTATTTCTTCGCTGCGCCATCTATTTCTTCGCTGTGCCATCTATTTCTTCGCTGTGCCATCTAGATCTTCATCTATTTCTTCGCTAAAAATTTGACCTTTATCTATTTCTTCGCTGCGCCATCTATTTCTTCGCTGTGCCATCTAGATCTTCATCTATTTCTTCGCTAAAAATTTGACCTTCATCTATTTCTTCGCTGCGCCATCTATTTCTTCGCTGTGCCATCTAGATCTTCATCAATTTCTTCGCTAAAAATTTGATCTTCATCTATTTCTTCGCTGTACGATCTATTTCTTCGCTAAAAATTTGATCTTCATCTATTTCTTCGCTGCGCCATCTATTTCTTCGCTAAAAATTTGATCTTCATCTATTTCTTCGCTGTGCCATCTAGATCTTCAACTATCTCTTCGCTAAGAATTTGATCTTCATCTATTTCTTTGCTAAAAATTTGATCTTCATCTATTTCTTCGCTAAAAATTTGATCTTCATCTATTTCTTCGCTGTCATCTAGATCTATTTCTTCGCTAAAAATTTGATCTTCATCTATTTCTTCGCTGCGCCATCTATTTCTTCGCTAAAAATTTGATCTTCATCTATTTCTTCGCTGCGCCATCTATTTCTTCGCTGTGCCATCTAGATCTTCATCTATTTCTTCGCTAAAAATTTGATCTTCATCTATTTCTTCGCTGTGCCATCTATTTCTTCGCTGTGCCATCTAGATCTTCATCTATTTCTTCGCTAAAAATTTGATCTTCATCTATTTCTTCGCTGCGCCATCTATTTCTTCGCTGTGCCATCTAGATCTTCATCTATTTCTTCGCTAAAAATTTGATCTTCATCTATTTCTTCGCTGTCATCTAGATCTATTTCTTCGCTAAAAATTTGATCTTCATCTATTTCTTCGCTGCGCCATCTATTTCTTCGCTAAAAATTTGATCTTCATCTATTTCTTCGCTGCGCCATCTATTTCTTCGTTGTGCCATCTAGATCTTCATCTATTTCTTCGCAAAAAATTTGATCTTCATCTATTTCTTCGCTGCGCCATCTATTTCTTCGCTAAAAATTTGAACATAATCTATTTCTTCGCTGCGCCATCTATTTCTTCGCTGTGCCATCTAGATCTTCATCTATTTCTTCGCAAAAAATTTGATCTTCATCTATTTCTTCGCTGTCATCTAGATCTATTTCTTCGCTAAAAATTTGATCTTCATCTATTTCTTCGCTGCGCCATCTATTTCTTCGCTAAAAATTTGATCTTCATCTATTTCTTCGCTGCGCCATCTATTTCTTCGTTGTGCCATCTAGATCTTCATCTATTTCTTCGCAAAAAATTTGATCTTCATCTATTTCTTTGCTGCGCCATCTATTTCTTCGCTAAAAATTTGAACATAATCTATTTCTTCGCTGCGCCATCTATTTCTTCGCTGTGCCATCTAGATCTTCATCTATTTCTTCGCTAAAAATTTGATCTTCATCTATTTCTTCGCTAAAAATTTGATCTTCATCTATTTCTTCGCTAAAAATTTGATCTTCATCTATTTCTTCGCTGTGCCATCTAGATCTTCAACTATTTCTTCGCTAAGAATTTGATCATCATCTATTTCTTCGCTAAAAATTTGATCTTCATCTATTTCTTCGCTGTGCCATCTATTTCTTCGCTGTGCCATCTAGATCTTCATCTATTTCTTCGCTAAAAATTTGATCTTCATCTATTTCTTCGCTGCGCCATCTATTTCTTCGCTGTGCCATCTAGATCTTCATCTATTTCTTCGCTAAAAATTTGATCTTCATCTATTTCTTCGCTGCGCCTTCTATTTCTTCGCTAAAAATTTGAACATCATCTATTTCTTCGCTGCGCCATCTATTTCTTCGCTGTGTCATCTAGATCTTCATCTATTTCTTCGCTAAAAATTTGATCTTCATCTATTTCTTCGCAAAAAATTTGATCTTCATCTATTTCTTCGCTGCGCCATCTATTTCTTCGCTAAAAATTTGATCTTCATCTATTTCTTCGCTGTGCCATCTAGATCTTCAACTATTTCTTCGCTAAGAATTTGATCATCATCTATTTCTTCGCTAAAAATTTGATCTTCATCTATTTCTTCGCTGCGCCATCTATTTCTTCGCTAAAAATTTGTTCTTAATCTATTTCTTCGCTGCGCCATCTATTTCTTCGCTGTGCCATCTAGATCTTCATCTATTTCTTCGCTAAAAATTTGTTCTTAATCTATTTCTTCGCTGCGCCATCTATTTCTTCGCTGTGCCATCTAGATCTTCATCTATTTCTTCGCTAAAAATTTGATCTTCATCTATTTCTTCGCTGCGCCATCTATTTTTTCGCTGTGCCATCTAGATCTTCATCTATTTCTTCGCTAAAAATTTGAACATCATCTATTTCTTCGCTGCGCCATCTATTTCTTCGCTGTGTCATCTAGATCTTCATCTATTTCTTCGCTAAAAATTTGATCTTCATCTATTTCTTCGCAAAAAATTTGATCTTCATCTATTTCTTCGCTGCGCCATCTATTTCTTCGCTAAAAATTTGATCTTCATTTATTTCTTCGCTGCGCCATCTATTTCTTCGCTGTGCCATCTAGATCTTCATCTATTTCTTCGCAAAAAATATGATCTTCATCTATTTCTTCGCTGCGCCATCTATTTCTTCGCTAAAAATTTGAACATCATCTATTTCTTCGCTGCGCCATCTATTTCTTCGCTGTGTCATCTAGATCTTCATCTATTTCTTCGTTAAAAATTTGTTTGATCTTCATCTATTTCTTCGCTGCGCCATCTATTTCTTCGCTAAAAATTTGATCTTCATCTATTTCTTCGCTGCGCCATCTATTTCTTCGCTAAAAATTTGATCTTCATCTATTTCTTCGCTGCGCCATCTATTTCTTCGCTGTGCCATCCAGATCTTCATCTATTTCTTCGCAAAAAATTTGATCTTCATCTATTTCTTCGCTGCGCCATCTATTTCTTCGCTAAAAATTTGAACATCATCTATTTCTTCGCTGCGCCATCTATTTCTTCGCTGTGCCATCTAGATCTTCATCTATTTCTTGGCTAAAAATTTGATCTTCATCTATTTCTTCGCAAAAAATTTGATCTTCATCTATTTCTTCGCTGCGCCATCTATTTCTTCGCAAAAAATTTGATCTTCATCTATTTCTTCGCTGCGCCATCTATTTCTTCGCTGTGTCATCTAGATCTTCATCTATTTCTTCGTTAAAAATTTGTTTGATCTTCATCTATTTCTTCGCTGCGCCATCTATTCGCTAAAAATTGGATCTTCATCTATTTCTTCGCTGCGCCATCTATTTCTTCGCAAAAAATTTGATCTTCATCTATTTCTTCGCTGCGCCATCTATTTCTTCGCTGTGCCATCTAGATCTTCATCTATTTCTTCGCAAAAAATTTGATCTTCATCTATTTCTTCGCTGCGCCATCTATTTCTTCGCTAAAAATTTGAACATCATCTATTTCTTCGCTGCGCCATCTATTTCTTCGCTGTGCCATCTAGATCTTCATCTATTTCTTCGCTAAAAATTTGATCTTCATCTATTTCTTCGCAAAAAATTTGATCTTCATCTATTTCTTCGCTGCGCCATCTATTTCTTCGCTAAAAATTTGAACATCAATTATTTCTTCGCTGCGCCATCTATTTCTTCGATGTGCCATCTAGATCTTCATCTATTTCTTCGCTAAAAATTTGATCTTCATCTATTTCTTCGCTGCGCCATCTATTTCTTCGCTAAAAATTTGATCTTCATCTATTTCTTCGCTGCGCCATCTATTTCTTCGCTGTGCCATCTAGATCTTCATCTATTTCTTCGATAAAAATTTGATCTTCATCTATTTCTTCGCTGCGCCATCTATTTCTTCGCTAAAATTTTGATCTTCATCTATTTCTTCGCTGCGCCATCTATTTCTTCGCTAAAAATTTGATCTTCATCTATTTCTTCGCTGCGCCATCTATTTCTTCGCTATGCCATCTAGATCTTCATCTATTTCTTCGCTAAAAATTTGTTCTTCATCTATTTCTTCGCTGTGCCATCTAGATCTTCATCTATTTCTTCGCTAAAAATTTGATCTTCATCTATTTCTTCGCTGCGCCATCTATTTCTTCATCTATTTCTTCGCTAAAAATTTGATCTTCATCTATTTCTTCGCTGCGCCATCTATTTCTTCGCTATGCCATCTAGATCTTCATCTATTTCTTCGCTATGCCATCTAGATCTTCATCTATTTCTTCGCTAAAAATTTGTTCTTCATCTATTTCTTCGCTGTGCCATCTAGATCTTCATCTATTTCTTCGCTAAAAATTTGATCTTCATCTATTTCTTCGCTGCGCCATCTATTTCTTCATCTATTTCTTCGCTAAAAATTTGATCTTCATCTATTTCTTCGCTGCGCCATCTATTTCTTCGCTATGCCATCTAGATCTTCATCTATTTCTTCGCTATGCCATCTAGATCTTCATCTATTTCTTCGCTAAAAATTTGATCTTCATCTATTTCTTCGCTGTGCCATCTAGATCTTCATCTATTTCTTCGCTAAAAATTTGATCTTCATCTATTTCTTCGCTGCGCCATCTATTTCTTCGCTGTGCCATCTAGATCTTCATCTATTTCTTCGCTGCGCCATCTATTTCTTCGCTATGCCATCTAGATCTTCATCTATTTCTTCGCTAAAAATTTGATCTTCATCTATTTCTTCGCTGCGCCATCTTTTGATCTTCATCTATTTCTTCGCTGCGCCATCTATTTCTTCGCTGTGCCATCTAGATCTTCATCTATTTCTTCGCTGCGCCATCTATTTCTTCGCTGTGCCATCTAGATCTTCATCTATTTCTTCGCTAAAAATTTGATCTTCATCAATTTCTTCGCTGCGCCATATATTTCTTCGCTGTGCCATCTAGATCTTCATCTATTTCTTCGCTAAAAATTTGTTCTTCATCTATTTCTTCGCTATGCCATCTAGATCTTCATCTATTTCTTCGCTAAAAATTTGATCTTCATATATTTCTTCGCTGTGCCATCTAGATCTTCATCTATTTCTTCGCTAAAAATTTGATCTTCATCTATTTCTTCGCTGCGCCATCTATTTCTTCGCTGTGCCATCTAGATCTTCATCTATTTCTTCGCTGCGCCATCTATTTCTTCGCTATGCCATCTAGATCTTCATCTATTTCTTCGCTAAAAATTTGATCTTCATCTATTTCTTCGCTGCGCCATCTTTTGATCTTCATCTATTTCTTCGCTGCGCCATCTATTTCTTCGCTGTGCCATCTAGATCTTCATCTATTTCTTCGCTGCGCCATCTATTTCTTCGCTGTGCCATCTAGATCTTCATCTATTTCTTCGCTAAAAATTTGATCTTCATCAATTTCTTCGCTGCGCCATCTATTTCTTCGCTATGCCATCTAGATCTTCATCTATTTCTTCGCTAAAAATTTGTTCTTCATCTATTTCTTCGCTATGCCATCTAGATCTTCATCTATTTCTTCGCTAAAAATTTGATCTTCATATATTTCTTCGCTGTGCCATCTAGATCTTCATCTATTTCTTCGCTAAAAATTTGATCTTCATCTATTTCTTCGCTGCGCCATCTATTTCTTCGCTGTGCCATCTAGATCTTCATCTATTTCTTCGCTGCGCCATCTATTTCTTCGCAATGCCATCTAGATCTTCATCTATTTCTTCGCTAAAAATTTGATCTTCATCTATTTCTTCGCTGCGCCATCTTTTGATCTTCATCTATTTCTTCGCTGCGCCATCTATTTCTTCGCTGTGCCATCTAGATCTTCATCTATTTCTTCGCTGCGCCATCTATTTCTTCGCTGTGCCATCTAGATCTTCATCTATTTCTTCGCTAAAAATTTGATCTTCATCAATTTCTTCGCTGCGCCATATATTTCTTCGCTGTGCCATCTAAAGTGCATACTAACCGCACCGACCTTATTTTTGGTCATTTTTTAATCGCCGTACCTGGGGTCTGGGCCATCCAATTTAAATGACTGGCACATTACTCGAAAGCTTGTCTCTTGTAGAATCGGCGAATGGGTTGCTTTTTTTAAACAGTTAATTTCTTGGGTGTTATACATGGTGACAAAAAGAGTGTTACAATAATGTTAAAGTTTACCTCTTTGCAACGTTGATAGGAGCAAGTTTTTAAAATTCGTTTTTATGTCATACTGAAGCTTTGGAAAGTACCTCTTGACGTTTTTGGCAGATTATTTATTAAGGCTATAGAACGAAAGTTACGGAATTTTTTTTTGTGTCAGCTGTCAAAGTGACGTTTTCTCGAAATTTTTTTTGACAGCTGTCAAAGTGACGTTTCCGTAAACATTTTTTTACAGCTGTCAAAAAACTGTCAAAGTGACGTTTAAATGTCAAAGTGAAAGAGGGGCGCCATCTACGAACCGAGAACGGTTTCGGGTCGGCAAGGACGTCCGGATCCCGAAACTGCGGTCGGTACCCTCCTGGGACCGATATTAAGGAAACGTCAAATTCGGACCATAACCTCAAAGTTTTATCGCGACGCACTGTAGATTTCGAGATAACCTAAAAGCGGCATTTTGAAGTTTCGTTGACGTTCAAATTTCAAATACTGTTTTGTCAAGACATGAATTTTGATTGGTCGTGCGCGCGCATCCGGCGGCCATTGGTCTCGTATTCTCTTTTTAATTTCTCAAATTTTACAAACTCTTAAGGTGGAAAGGCGAAAAACTTTTACATTTATTATCACTGATTGTATCAACTTAAAACCACCAACTTATAGTTAATCTAAAATTATTGAAGGATTCTAGGTAAGCATACATTAAACATTTAAAACAGTGGGAACTAGTTTAAAATTTCCTTTACACATAAATTCTGTGGTGTGGACATTGCCTTTTCTCAGCCGCAAATAAATAAAAATTGAAAATCGAAGTCGGGTAAAGGACTCAATGAAAGGGCGAAAAAATTTTCTAATTGTTTTCGCAATTTTATTTTCAGTAAAGAAACCTCATTTAAAATTGATTTATTTATGGTTACGAAGCTATTTTCAATCTTCTTTCATCCACATATTTTGGTGTAAAATGTACGAAAAGCAGTAATAAAATCCCCTAATAAGCCCGAAATAATTTACAAGACATCCTAGGTACATTAATTATTAAATAGCTTTTATAAGGTTTTGACCAAAGTCCCTTGAGGCCGATAGTCTGTCTTAAGTTCAGATAAATGGCAATTAATATTTATTTTCCAGAATAAGGAACAATCTGTGTAATCGATTAGGTGTATAATTTCCTTCGGACATGCTTTTGTCAATAATTAATTGTGTGGAATTATCCACCAAATAAATATCAAGTATTGTAACATTTTCGTAACTTATTCTTTTGATTTCCTTTTAAAGAGTGTTTCGGTTTGTTTACTGGTAACTTCAAGGAAATATACAGGGTATACTTATCTCTACAAAAGTGCTTTGTTAAATTTATACTGGAAAAAGGTGTTTTCTGCCTAAATTTATAGCAGATAGCGAAATCGAACAAGAGACAAAAAAATGTTTAAAATAAGAATGCTTGTCTGTAAAAAACAGTTTTAAAGCTATCTGTTAAACTGTTGAAAAAATATGCCTTTCTTTACATGTGAATGACTAACTTAAGTAACCCATGAGCAAAAAAATTATGTTATTGCAATATAATAATATGGTAGCATTTTTTACAGACCTTTTAACGACACCCTGTGCAACTCCTCAAAATTGGGATATTTTTCCCTGGTGCTATTGGTACACTGATACAGCGTGGTATTTTTTTACTATCTTGCCTGGCTAAGAACATTTAGCGTCTTTTTTTTTACAAAAATTAGTAAACCGATTACCAAGAATACGCTCCAAAGAGAAAATTTAAAAAAATTATTTTTATCGTGGACCATCAGCATTTACTTGTTGACCAAATATCGACAAAAGTAGGCAATTTGTTAAAGGTAGCAGAAACAATTTTTTATTTCACATACAATACATACAAAAATAACAAGTAACATAACAATGAACAGACTCCCTCATTCTTCAATAGTTGGCCTTTTGAGAAGGCGCTCCAAGAGGTACCCACGCTGCAACTCTGACAACAGATCGGCGCCCCCTCTTTTGACGTGCTCTTCAATATGGTCGTATCTGGCCAGTCTCCTCTTGACTGTACTGTCGAAACACCTCATACCCTCGGAATGATTTTGGATAAAGTCGAGAAATACATTCTTGTTTATATAAAACACCTCGGTCGTCTCTACTGCCACGTGTTTGTATCGTTGCTTGTTGTTGGTTATGGTAATTCCGAATTCTTCTCCGTCTTCTAGATGTAATATCTCCAAGCCATCTTCGTTCACTACTGCCACCGTACCAGAAGAAATAAAGTATATATTTTCTACGGGGGCTCCTATTGTAATGATGACATCCCTTGGAGAATAAGTCTCCGTCTTCATCGATGCTATAATGATGCCAAGCATTGGTCTGGGTAGCATTCTAAAGACACTCGACGTTTCTATCAGCTTTCTTGCGGCGAATAGAAATAACTCTGTTCTCAGATGTTCTGACAGAGTTGACAGTATCTCGCGCTCGTTAAAATACCGTTTTTGCAACTTATACTCGTAATACTTTAGCAATCTACTTCTTAATTCTTGAGGTAGTTTTTTGGAACTCATATACTCCTCCAGTTGGGTCACGCGTTGTTCGTAACGGCTCTCAGATACGGTAGCGATGCCAAACATTCTTAGGACGTCAGCCAACAGAAACAACGTGTATATTCTCCCAAACAAGGTGATTATACTCAAACAAACTTCTTCGATCGATTCAGTAACTTCGTACATGCCGTGGGTAGCACCAAAGAAGTAACAAGTAGACACCAGTATAAGTTCTAAGTAGACGTGCAAAATTTCAGGGTTCGCTTCTTTATGGATGTTTGCTTGATGCAACCATGACTCCACTGGCACCTTGTAATTATACGTTATTACTGGGACAAAATAAAGTAAGGTAGCAAGCATGTGTATGTACAGATACGCCTTGCATATGTGCGTAATTGCGAATCTAATTTCTCTGGGAAAATTGAAATGGTATCCAATTCCGTTTAGGTAACCTAACAACGTGCCGAGTCTGGCATAGTAGCAAGTTGTATTCAACACATTTGCACACACGTCGTATACAACTTTAACTGTCTCTGGCAGGTTATATATGTCCTTTAAAGAGTTCAAAACAGCCAAAGGTACTTCACTAGCGAATACATCGAAAAAAAAAAATGTTTTTAAATAGTGCAAGATAATTTTCTGGGGGCCAATAATAATTTGCTTACTCCTATTGTCCACGTATCCCAAGAAAAAGAAAGATATGATCAACAATACCTTCACTGGTATTACAAAATAATCTATCTTTTTTAGAATTATAAATGCACTACTATCTTCCTTTGCAATTCCCATTATTGGGTCAAAGATGATACTATGGAACCAGGTAAAGAAAAAAACCAGTTCTAGAAAAGCGGCGAATTTACTGAACGGATGAATCACAAAGAAATTCGGGCTTCTAGCATGTCTCCTTTGTTCCGCTACTAACGTGGATTTATTACGAAAAAATTTCTTACATTCTCTGTTGTTTGGGTCCATTGCCAAAAGTTTCCGTAAACTTCTGCGCAGTCTTAAGTAGCATGATGCGTTTGGTGGCAACTTTGGGAAACCAGAGGTGTCTTTAAGTGGCAGACTGCAAAAGTGAACATTTTGAGACAATTTCATCGTGTAAGATACAACTTCTCGGTTTGCGCGATGTCAATGCTTGACACTGCATAGCCAGCTTCATAGCACAGCATATATAGTAAATTTTAAACCTAAGCAGTTTGTGAGTGAATAGGTCATAGGAGTAAAGCGAGAGCACTACACATTGAGTGGTGATGACTGGGGGGGGGGTGTATACCGCTCTCGCTTTCCTCGTATTCACTCACAAAGTGCTTTGGTTTGAAAAGTAAATTTACTGTTCGAGTTGCTTTATTCACCGGTGGATCCATGTGTTTTATCTCGTTCTATCTCCGAGGTTAGAACGAGATAAAACACATCTGGTGGATCAACCAGTGAATAAAGCAACTCGCCCAACTGTATAACAACCAAGTATATCTCCCGCCTTTTAAATAACTGCGCATATTCCCGCGCAAGATAGTATTCGGTGTTCTTAGCCCATTTAGCTGCAAACGCACCAAACGTCCTAGATAACATCAACAGCAAAAGTACTTTTTAAGAAGCAAAACTAATTTTCATACTTTCTCATTTCTTACCGGGCATAACACTAGGCCATTTTCAGCATAACCTCAGTAAGTACCATTAGGCCTGTAGAATTAGACGATATGAACGGGAATCTGTAACTAATTCGTTTCAGATAGCCGTAGGTAAAAACAGCTGTATTTAGTTATAAGGAATATACCTCTGCGATACCTCCCAAATCAAATAAACAGAACATTGTTTAAAAGTCACTTTTATGTGAAAAAATCATGAAATTTGGATTTTTTTAAAAATTACAGTAAGACTGCAGTAGATTAATTTTTTTGAATGTTTCTGTTTACTAGGTATTCCAAACCGGTTAATTTAAGCCCCGGTTGATTTCAATTCATTGATTATTTATTTAAATAATTGCCGAAAACCATCGAAATTTTCGAAAATTTCAAGCATTTTTTACTCTGAAAGGAAAAATGCTAGACTCTCGAAACTTTGGTGGACTATGTGTCTTATTACCCTCAACTTACAAAAAAATTTTCGTTTCAAAATGTTTATTAGTTTTCGAGAAATTCTATTTGTTTATTAAAAAGGTCCCAAATGTTTAATGAAAAATTGACCTATTAACGTTATCAAAAATAATTCAACCACAGCTCATTTTTTTCGTCAAGACGTAAATTTTACGAATCTGTTATGGGCGTATCGATTTTCAATAATTTTGACCGTCAAAATGGCGTTAACAACATTGCTACTTTTCGGAGCAGCGTTTTTTGCAAATAACTTTACAACAAATGAACGTATCTGCACAAATCTTTCATATTTGAGTTGCTGGTATTTTTCTACAAATTTATAAAAAAAAATTGTTGCTCTGGGACATGTAGGAGCCGAGATAATTTTTTAAATTGTTTAATGCGCCAAACGTTTATTTATTAATATTTATGGCCAAAATTGCAACTTGTCGTTAATAAGATCTTGAATTATGTGAATTCATCAAGTCCTATTGAAAACGGGTCCTTTTTGAGGTCAAAATATAATTTTTAATAATTAGTTATTTTAGAGCGTCTTCAATTTGTTTGGCTCAAGGGACAGGTGACTTTTTGATCAAACGAGTTTCAAATTGAGGTAGCGAGAAAAGTTCGTCATATTTCCGTTATTTTCCGGCCAATTTCGACGTTTTTTTTTTTAATTTGGTGTAGCTCACGAAAATAACAACAATGGGCACATTTGCAATATCCAAATAATAAACAAATATAATTGTTATAAACAATTTTTTTTTATTTTTTATTTTTTCTTTTTTGGGCTTATGCAACTTATAATGTGCTAATGTATTAAATATAAATTTATAAAGATTATATAATGGTAACAATGCTGTAACATCGTATATTGTTTGATGGAGATATAGTTTGTGCATACATTTGTTACCATTATATAATCTTTATATATTTATATTTAATACATTAGCACATTATAAGTTGCATAAGCCAAAAAAAAAAAAATAAAAAAAATAAAAATTGTTTATAACAATTATTTGTTTATTATTTGGATATTGCAAATGTGCCCATTGTTATTATTTTCGAGAGCTACCCCAAATTAAAAAGAAAAAGGCGAAATTGGCCGGAAAATAACGGAGATATGACGAATTTTTCTCGATACCCCAATTTGAAACTCATTTGATCAAAAATTCATCTGACCCTTGAGCCAAACAAATTGAAGACGCTCTAAAATCACTAATTATTAAAAATTATATTTTGACCTCAAAAAGGGCCCGTTTTCAATAGGACTTGATGAATTCACAAAATTCAAGATCTTATTAACAACCAGTTTCAATTTTGGCCACAAATATTAATAAATAAACGTTTGGCGCATTAAACAATTTAAAAAATTATCTCGGCTCCTACATGTCCCAGAGCAACAATTTTTTTTTATAAATTTGTAGAAAAATACCAGCAACTCAAATATGAAAGATTTGTGCAGATACGTTCATTTGTTGTAAAGTTATTTGCAAAAAACGCTGCTCCGAAAAGTAGCAATGTTGTTAACGCCATTTTGACGGTCAAAATTATTGAAAATCGATACGCCCATAAAAGTTTCGTAAAATTGACGTCTTGACGAAAAAAATGAGCTGTGGTTGAATTATTTTTGATAACGTTAATAGGTCAATTTTTCATTAAACATTTGGGACCTTTTTAATAGACAAATAGAATTTCTCGAAAACTAATAAACATTTTGAAACGAAATTTTTTTTTGTAAGTGGAGGGTAATGAGACACATATTCCACCAAAGTTTCAAGAGTCTAGCATTTTTCCTTTCAGAGTAAAAAATGCTTGAAATTTTCGAAAATTTCGATGGTTTTCGGCAATTATTTAAATAAATAATCAATGAAATGAAATCAACCGGGGCTTAAATTAACCGGTTTGGAATTACCTAGTAAACAGAAACATTCAAAAAAATTTATCTACTGCAGTCTTACTGTAATTTTTAAAAAAATCCAAATTTCATGATTTTTTCACATAAATAAATAAATAATATAATAATAATAAATACACCACATGTAATTACGACCCCCTTTATCCCAGAAGGCTGAGCCTTGTGCGGGAGGGGGCTACACATTTAAAGACAAGGGACACACATCCAATATCCGTGTATAATGGAAAAATCCCTCTCACAGTATTTTCCATTGCCACGACCGGGATTCGAACCCGGGACTTTTGGGTGAGAGGCAGGTACTCTACCATCTCGACCATCAATCATAAAAATACATAAAAGTGACTTTTAAACAATGTTCTGTTTATTTGATTTGGGAGGTATCGCAGAGGTATATTCCTTATAACTAAATACACCTGTTTTTACCAGTGGCTATCTGCAACGAATTAGTTACACCGTTTTTTCTATTTCTGCAGGCCTACATGATACTAGGTTTTAGTATCATGAGTAAGTACAACTGTCATTGAGTTTCGTTCGATTGCATGGTTGGATTGTGCGCACGAACGACCTGTCTAAATTTGGAAACATCTAGAACGACCATAGCAACGTGAAAGAACAAAATAAATAAAGACACTTGTCGCGTGGCAATATAAAGTTGGTTGTGCAGTGTCAAGTATAGAATAAGTAGGATTTAGTGTCAAGCGTTGACATCTTGCAAACCGGGAAGTTGTATCTTACACGATGAAATCGTCTCAAAATGTTCACAAATGCAGTCTGCCACGTAAAGACACCTCTGGTTTCCAAAAGTTGCCACCAAACGCATCATGCTGTTCAAGACTGCGCAGAGGTTTACGGAAACTTTTGGCAATGGACCCAAACAACAGAGAATGTAAGAAATTTTTTCGTAATAAATCCACGTTAATAGCAGAACAAAGGAGACATGCCAGAAGCCCGAATTTCTTTGTGATTCATCCGTTCAGTAAATGCGCTGCTTTTCTAGAAATGGTTTTTTTCTTGATCTGGCTCTCCTGTATGATCTTTGATCCCATAACGGTAATTGCAAAGAAAGATAGTAGTATAAGTATAATTCTACATAACTTTGATTATTTTGAAATACCAGTAAAGGTATTGTTGATCATATCTTTTTTTTTCTTGGGATATGTGGACAATAGGAGCATGGAAATTATTATTGATCCCCAGAAAATTATCTTGCACTATTTAAAAACATACTTTATTTTCGATGTATTCGCTAGTGAAGTACCTTTGGTTATATCGAGGTCTTTAAATCTGCCAAGAACTGTCCACATTGGATCCGACGTGTTGAATGTCACTTCCTACTATGTCAGACTCGGCACGTTGCTACGTTATCTAGACGGAATTGGACACCATTTCAAATTTCCCAGAGAAATTAGATTCGCAATTGCGCACATATGCAAGGCGTATCTGTGTATACACATGCTTGCTACCTTACTATATTTTGTCCCAGTACTAACGTATTATTACGATGTGCCAGAGGAGTCATGGTTGCATCAAGCGAATATCCATGAAAAAGCGGATCCTGAAGTTATGCACGTTTACTTAGAACTTATAATGGTGTCTACTTGTTACTTCCTTGGTGCTACCCACGGCATGTACGAAGTTACTGAACCAATCGAAGAAATTTGTTTGAGTGCAATCACCTTGTTTGGGAGAATATACACGTTGTTTCTGTTGGCTGACGTCCTGAGAATGTTTGGCATCGCTAGCGTATCTGAGAGCCGTTACGAACAACGCGTGAGTCAACTAGAGGAGTATATGAGTTCCAAAAAACTACCTCAAGAATTAAGAAATAGATTGCTAAAGTATTACGAGTATAAGTTGCAAAAACGGTATTTTAACGAGCGCGAGATACTGTCGACTTTGTCAGAACATCTGAGAACAGAGTTATTTTTATTCGCCGCAAGGAAGCTGATAGAAAAGACGAGTGTCTTTAGAGTTCTACCCAGACCATTGCTTGGCATCATTATAGCATCGATGAAGACGGAGACTTATTCTCCAAGGGATGTCATCCTTACAATAGGAGCCACCGTGGAAAATATATACTTTATTTCTTCTGGTACGGTGGCAGTAGTGACCGAAGATGGCTTTGAGATGTTACATCTAGAAGACGGAGAAGAATTCGGAATTACCTTTACCAACAACAAGCAACTATACAAACTCGTGGCCGTAGAGACGACTGAGGTGTTTTATATGAACAGGAGTGTATTTCTCGACTTTATCCAAAATCATTCCGAAGCTATGAGGTGTTACGACAGTACGGTCAAGAAGAGACTGGCCAGATATGAATATATTGAAGAGCACGTCAGAAGAGGGGGCACCGATCTGTTGTCAGAGTTGCAACATGGGCGCCTCTTGGAGCATCTCCTCAGAAGGCCAACTATTGTGGACTGAAGGAGTTTGTTCATTGGTCATTGTTATGTTACTTGTTATTTTCGTATGTATTGTAAGTGCAATAATAAACATTCATCATTTCAACTTATAGCTGTTTCAATAATATGTCATACACTTTTTAAGTAGGCTTTAAGAGGCTTTATAGACACAAAGATGACAATAAAGCCACCCCCACCAAAATGAGGCTAAATTTTAAATTTATCAATAGAGTGAAAATGATGCAAGCATATTTTAATAGTCCAATTTTAGATTTGTTTTATTTAGTTCACTATTGAAACATTTGTATTATGATGTTATAATTATTAATGTCATTTAATGAAAGTCTAAAATATTTTAATTTATTATAATAACTAAGAAAATTAATTATGTATTTACCGTCCACAACTAACCTCAAAAATATGCATTTTCTAAAATTTACAGATGTTATGTAAATTTTTCTAAAATTTCTGCTTGATTAATGATTCCTGTACTATCAACTAAAATCTTGGTCAGTGTATTACTAATGAATTTTTAATTGCCTTAAATAAGATACTTTTTGTTGGTTAGAAATCCAACCTAGCAGTCTATTTTCAACTCGATATTCAATAATCTACAATATTGAAACTTTATATATAGGTATCTATTATCTGAGAGAGTTTTTCAATGTTATAATGGATCCATACTAAAACTACATAAATTAAAATTTAAAATAAATTTACAGAAACTAAACATTTAAGGTTATGTTAGTAATATGATGCCCATGATCCATACGCAAGCACATTAATTCTATAAGATTAATAATTTTCTTAACTGAATAGAAGGAATGAAAGATTTGTTCTTATGTTTAATACCTAAATAATGATTCTATAAATTATGCCCACATAAAATAGTATATAAGTCAAAAAAAAAATTCTTAAATTGAAGCTAAACTAATAAAATTTAGTTTATAAAAATATGTACTTTAGCCCATCTGATGGTTCTCATCTGCAGAATAACAAATAAACAATAAGCGAAAGACAGACAGTTTTTAACATCTATTAATTTATTTATTAATATAAACAAAATCCAATAGGTACATAGGTATAACAGTAAAAACATGATTTAAAAGTAGATAAGATGGACAAACATTATTACATCAAATGATTAATTATTGCACAAATAAATAAGTAAAATACACTAATAAATAAATATAAATAGGTTACATTTATATAAGAAAAAATTATCATTATAATCACAGTGTAAGTATATAAGCACGATTGTATTCAAAACAATACAAAATGAAAATTTAGGTGTGAGAGGCACTTCAAATAATGACAATAACTGATTTCTAAAAATGTTTTTCATTTACCTTTCTGTCTAATTTTAGTTTTACAATTTTGTAATTTAATACGATAAAATTTCAATGAGAATAATATCTTTCTTTTGTATAATTTTTCTCACTTTTCTAATATCTACTTCTTTTTTAATTTCTGAAAAATCACTGGATATGATTACTCAGTTATTGTATCATCACTTGAATGTTGTGACAATTCCAATGGTGATTGTGAAGTTGAAGCTTCTATGCGTATTAGCGAAACCTTCATTTCTAAAACCGAATAAGCTTCTGTTGAGAGTGATACTTTCTTTATTTGTATTGCTGAAGCTATCAGGAAGCACGTCTGAATGATATCTACGTATTATTTAATGTAATTCCATAAAAGGTAAAGTTATGAGCGAGTACCAAATGATTTACTTGCAAAATTGGTATCGTCTCTTTTTTGCTTTTTGTTGACTATTTTTAATCGAATTACCACATACCGGGAAATTATTGTAAATAAATCACAATAAATTGAAAGATGCACAAGGATACTCCAGTTTGACTGCACAAAATGATCAGGAATATTACAATAAATTTTAAGTAAAGGTGTTTACCTATTTCATTCATAAATCCCACTCACTAAATTGCCAGTCACGTCCATGTAATATAATTCTCTTTCGGCAATTGATCACTTTCCTTTAAGCGCGGCCGTCGCGGTCGCTGACCCCTTGTGGGGGTATCGTGGTTATGGTGGTAGACCTTGCTAGGTGAGGCTTTATATGTATAATGATGATTATTTAATATATATCTTTATTTATTACCTATGTCTTCTTTTATTGCATTCTAGTATTAGTCTAGTATTTGAGTTGACCCCATAACTTACGACCCTCGCAATTGCGTCGGTTTGACCCTTCGGCTGAAGCCAAAGAAGAGTGAACGAACTAGACCTGTCTGGGCAGGAGTCTAAGGTGAATTGTGTATTGTGCATAGTGTCTATCTAGTGTTGTATCTTTAGTTCAGGACGTTGCGAAACCTGTATACGAGGAAGCATTCATTGTCGACGGCTACCGTTAATCTATCGATATCGAGATATGGATATATTAAAAGCTTGTCCCGACCTGCGTTGAATTCAACGGCCAAGAGTTAAATCAGATGTTGTGACAGCTGCTGGTTGACTTAATCGAATATCGTTCGTTCCCTCCAACTATCACTGGTTATAACGAATGGTTAACTGAATCGTTGACACAGCCTTAATAGTTTAGTTATTAATTAGTGTCGTGCAACTAACCTCAAAAATATGTATTTTTAAAATTTTTGGAATATTATGTCGCTTTTATCGAAATTTCTGCTTTGTTGCGGTACTATGAACTAAAATCTTGTTTAGTGCATTATTATTGAAGTTTTAATTACCTTGATCTAATAAAATAAAATGCTTTTTGTTGGTTGGAAATCCAACCTATAATTAGCAGTCCATTTTTAATAATCTACAATACCCTTGCTGGGGCTGTTTGCAACTTACTACCTACAAACAGTACCTTTCAGCTTTGTAACACCTTTTTAAAACGGAATCTCGGGCGCCAGTTTCTTATTTTATAGTGCAAGAAACTCTCTCTCTCTCTTGGCTGTTCCTAAGACAGGCTAGGGTAGTTGCAGTGAAGAAGACGGTAGTGTCCAGGGGTCTGTTGCTAATTAATCTTACACAACATAAATAATAACTCCGAGATTTTAGAATAACATACAAAATCTTTGTAAGTAACAAAATGACAATACTATGCAATCTATTATTACCCTCTTTGGGGTATATTTCGCGAGATACCGAGTTTAACTACTGGGGGAAGACCATAATTTCCCTCACTCTTCAACCAGTTATAACCAGATCAATATCGCGAAAACAAGATGTTAACTGTTTTGTAGTTAGTGATTTTTGACGTTAGTATTATCATTGTTCAAATGACTGATGGTCGAGAGTGTAGCGTACCTGCCTCTCACCTAAAAGTTTCGGGTTCGAATCCCGGTCGTCGCAGTGGAAAATACTGTGAGAGGGAATTTTCCACTATACACGGATATTGGATGTGTGTCCCTTGTCTGTAAATGTGTAGCCCCCCCCACACAAGGCTCTAGAGCGTTTCGGGATAAAGGGGGTCGTAATTACATGTAGTGTTTATTATTATTATTATTATTATTATTGTTGTTTATAAAGTAATATAAACAATGGTATTATTAAGTCCATGATTTATGACATAACTTTCAGTTTTAGACATTGTCAGAAGTTTTGTGAAATGTGACAAAATTAAATTGAAACTTTTAAATACATAGGTATATAAATAACCAATAGAGATAGCAGACAATTATTGTTTCTTTTATTCAATTTTAATATGTACAGGGTGTTAAGAAAAAGTAGGTCATGCCTTTAACCACAGATTCTTTGGGCGAAAATAATGTGATTTTTTATTTTGGAGCGTAGTTTTTTTTATACAGGGTGTTAAAGTTTACATTTTGAAAATTATTTTTATTAATAATTCTGTTACTGTTTAAGATTTTTACCCGAATTTTTGCACAGACTTTCATCTTATACAGATACACTTTTTGTGTAATTTTGGTCAAAAAAGTCAAAGCGCAAACGGGAAAAAGGGGGGTTGTGTTACCCATTAATCCCCCCAACTTTTTCATGCGTACGCCTATGGTCTCTAGATATTTATTTTTAGATTAAACACTTATTTCCCCAATTTTTTTTACTCCTACAAAATTTTGATTTAGGACTTGATTAGCGAGATATTTTAATAACTTCAGGTGTGTGATATTAATACGAGGTAATCCACTTACAAGTTTTGTTTTTTTTTAAGATTTTTATTTTATTGAACTCTTCTGACTATGCACAACAAAAAAGTTTCTAGCATTTTTTGTCTAAAAGTAGTCGATTTAAAGAAAACCCAGGATTACTACGAACAACAATAGTAAAAACAATAAATTCCGAAACTGAAATATTGAAAATGATTCTGAATTTACTGGAATATCTCGTTAATCAAGTCCTAAATCAAAATTTTGTAGGAGTAAAAAAAATTGGGGAAATAAGTGTTTAATCTAAAAATAAATATCTAGAGACCACAGGCGTACGCATGAAATAGTTGGGGGGGGGGGGTTAATGGGTAACACAACCCCCCTTTTTCCCGTTTGCGCTTTGACTTTTTTGACCAAAATTACACAAAAAGTGTATCTGTATAAGATGAAAGTCTGTGCAAAAATTCGGGTAAAAATCTTAAACAGTAACAGAAGTATTAATAAAAATAATTTTCAAAATGTAAACTTTAACACCCTGTATAAAAAAAACTACGCTCCAAAATAAAAAATCACATTATAAAAGTCACATTATTTTCGCCCAAAGAATCTGTGGTTAAAGGCATGACCTACTTTTTCTTAACACCCTGTATAAACAAATTATTATTGTTTTTTATATTTGACAAATAGAAAAATAAAGATAGATTTAAGAGTTGGTGGCGTTTACTTTCAATCACAACTTTAACAGTTTAATAAAATAATACTTAAAACTTCAAAAAAGTTTTTAAAAATAACCTGAAAATACCGCACTTCAAATTTCAGTCAGTTTCTGATTTCGACCATTAGTAACTTTGATCAACACTCCTCGGGGGCCGTGGAGATAGCGGTCAAACCCAGTATCACGCAACGACGAATTTAATGACGTCACAAGCTCTTCTCCTCCGTTACCACTCCACGCGAAAATGCGCCGGTAAGCTAACCATCGTTACCGTATTGAACGCGGTATCTTGCGAAATAGTATATTATACAGGGTGTCCCGATTTTAAACCGACATACCCCTTCTAACATTTCTTCTCTATCGAGCCTCCCAACGGAGATACAGGGTGTTGAAAATTCAATTTATTTTTTGTTTTTCTTAAATAACTTCCACAATTTTAAAGATAGGGAAACCAAACTTGGTACACATAGTTAAGTTGTGAGGGTCCATCTTTGCTATGGTTCAGAGTTGAACTGAGGCGCGCCAGTGGCTTGCGGTGTGGTCACGTCAACATAATTTTAAGGAAAAAAGTATGTGCACTAATTTTTTTCGCAATTCTGATCAGATTTTCATAATTTACGGTTAATTTTCTAAAAAAACTTGCTCATGTAGAATTTTGACTGAGGCATTAGTTTTCGAGATATTTGCGTCTGAACAAAACGATGCACCAAAAACACAATTAATTAATTAAGATAGCCCTTTCAAAATCATTTTCAATCTGATTTTCGAAGGGATATACTGAACTGAACTGTCAATTTAATGTTTTTAATGTTTTTCTTCTTTTGCAATGAGGCGTTTTTAAGGCCTTCTGCAAATCAATATTATTTCTGTCGAAAGAAAAATTTGTTTGTTACGAAATTGCATAAACAAATTATCAACATCCAAATATCAAAAATATCAACACCCCGTATTTCCGTTAGGAATGGCCATAGAGAAATTTTAGAAGGGATATGTCGTGTTTTCATCAGAACTATTCCCGACATGATAATTGTGTTTTTGGTGCATCGTTTTGTTCAAACGCAAATATCTCGAAAACTAATGCCTCAGTCTAAATTTTACATGAGCAAGTTTTTTTAGAAAATCAACCGTAAATTATGAAAATCTGATCAGAATTGCGGAAAAAATTAGTGCACATACTTTTTTCCTTAAAATTATGTCGACGTGACCACACCGCACGCCACTGGCGCGCCTCAGTTCAACTCTGAACCATAGCAAAGATGGACCCTCACAACCTAACTATGTGTACCAAGTTTGGTTTCCCTATCTTTAATATTGTGGAAGTTATTAAAGAAAAACAAAGAATAAATTGAATTTTCAACACCCTGTATCTCCGTTAGGAGACTCGATAGAAAAGAAATGTTAGAAAGAGTATGTCATAATTTCATGTGAACTTTCTGTACCCGAAGTTTGTCGGTTTAAAATCGGGACATCCTGTATATCGCGATGTAGTACTTTTAATCCCGAAGGTAAAGTTTATGGCCCGACCGAAGGGAGGGCCATAAACGGACGATTTAGGACAAACCCTACAACTTTTGTATTCAAAGTTTTTTTCTATCTTTTATAATAAGCGAGGTAGACGCTCTCTAAATATATAGAATAACCCTGTACATTACCATTCTAAGTAATTTTTTTCAATAAAATACATATTAAAATTATTTGTTAGTAATTTCATTCTTCCGGGATTTCTGTCATTTATGATCCCGGAGGGATTAAATGTGATACTTCAGTCCCTATCAAAATGTGAAGTTGTTACTTTATTCCCGGAAGTGCGAAAAATACCTTAAATCATTTTCAACATAACCTCAGTATATACAACTGTCATTGAGTTTTGTTCAATTGCATGGTTCGATTGTGCACGACCTGCCCTAATTTGGAAACATCTAACACGAACATAGCAACGTGAAAGAACAAATTAAATGACACTCGTCGCAATATAAAGTTGGTTATGCAGTGTCAAGCGTTGACATCGTGCAAACCGAGAAGTTGTATCTTACACGATGAAATTATCTGAAAATGTTCACTGTTGCAGTCTACCACGTAAAGACACCTCTGGTTTCCCAAAGTTGCCACCAAACGCATCATGCTGTTTAAGACTGCGCAGAAGTTTACGGAAACTTTTGGCAATGGACCCAAACAACAGAGAATGTAAGAATTTTTTTCGTAATAAATCCTCGTTAGTAGCGGAACAAAGGAGACATGCCAGAAGCCCGAATTTCTTTGTGATTCATCCGTTCAGTAAATTCGCTGTTTTTCTAAAAACGATTTTTTTCGTTGTCTGGCTCGCCAATATCATCTTTTATACCCCAGTAATGGTAATCGCAAAGAGAGATAGTAGTACATATAGAACTCTACAAAACATAGATATATTTGTAATACCAGTAAAGGTATTGTTGATCATATCTTTCTTTTTCTTGGGGTATGTGGACAATAGGAGCAAGCAAATTATTATTGACCACCAGAAAATTATTTTGCACTATTTAAAAACATACTTTATTTTCGATGTATGCGCTAGTGAAGTACCTTTGGTTACTTTGTACCTTTTAAGGCTGCCAATAACTGTCCAAATGGGATCTGCTGTGTTGACTGTCAGTTCCTACTATGCCAGACTCGGCACGTTGCTATATTATCTGAACGGAATTGGGTACCATTTCAATTTTCCCAGAGAAATTAGATTCACAATTATGCACATATGCAAGGCGTATCTGTACATACACATGCTTGCTACCTTACTTTATTTTGTCCCAGTACTAACGTATAATTACAAGGTGCCAGTGGAGTCATGGTTGCATCAAGCAAACATCCATAAAGAAGCGGATCCTGAAATTATACACGTTTACTTAGAAGTTTTGCTGGTGTCTACTTGTTACTTCTTTGGTGCTACCCACGGCATGTACGAAGTTACTGAACCGATCGAGGAAATTTGTTTGAGTGCAATCACCTTGTTTGGGAGAATGTACACGTTGTTTCTGTTGGCTGACGTCCTGAGAATGTTTGGCATCGCTAGCGTATCTGAGAGCCGTTACGAACAACGCGTGAGTCAACTAGAGGAGTATATGAGTTCCAAAAAACTACCTCAAGAATTAAGAAATAGATTGCTAAAGTATTACGAGTATAAGTTGCAAAAACGATATTTTAACGAGCGCGAGATACTGTCAACTTTGTCAGAACATCTGAGAACAGAGTTATTTTTATTCGCCGCAAGGAAGCTGATAGAAAAGACGAATGTCTTTAGAGTTCTACCCAGACCATTGCTTGGCATCATTATAGCATCGATGAAGACGGAGACTTATTCTCCAAGGGATGTCATCCTTACAATAGGAGCCACCGTGGAAAATATATACTTTATTTCTTCTGGTACGGTGGCAGTAGTGAACGAAGATGGCTTTGAGATGTTCCATCTAGAAGACGGAGAACAATTCGGAATTACTTTTACCAACAACAAGCAACTATACAAACTCGTGGCCGTAGAGACGACTGAGGTGTTTTATATGAACAGGAATGCATTTCTCGACTTTATCCAAAATCATTCCGAAGCTATGAGGTGTTACGACAATGCGGTCAAGAAGAGATTGGCCAGATATGAATATATTGAAGAGCACGTCAGAAGAGGGGGCACCGATCTGTTGTCAGAGTTGCAACATGGGCGCCTCTTGGAGCATCTCCTCAGAAGGCCAACTATTGAAGACTGAGGGAGTTTGTTCATTGGTCATTGTTATGTTACTTGTTATTTTCGTTTGTATTGTATGTGTAATAATAAACATTCATCACTCCAACTTATAGCATTTCAATAAATATATCATATACTTTTTACAAAAGAACAATGTCGCCCTCTGGTAGTCACCAGCCATATGTTTGCTTTAACTACGTAAATATAGATAATTTGGCAACACTGCGCTTAAGCCGTCTGATATAAATCCTAACCTTAAATTCGATTCAACAGAACCTTAAGGTTGCGATTTACTCCTCTGATATTAACCGCTATTTCTTTAGGAGTAAATTTTGCAGAAACTAATACACGGATTTTGAAAATTAATGTATCTAATTTTGCAGAAAAAAGTGTAAATGGCCGTGAGGTATTGAAATTACCATTCTTATCTATAATTGAGAAGGAAAAAATAAGACTGTACATATTGGCAACACGTAGGCAACTCATTCAATCGCTTGTATTTACAATTTTGTATTTTTTTTGTAAAAAGAAATTAGCTTACGGCCGAGTACAAAGTGTTACTTAAAAGCTCACCAAATATTGTCGCTCAAATTAACGTATCTTTCGTGAAATTGACCCTCAAAGGAGAATTTTCACATTTTTAGGTCAAGTAGTCATTTGCATTGCTGAAATAGCGCCCGAAACTAGGCAAATTACAGAACAATATTGCATTACAACTTGGTCTATCACTCTGGAGATGTCAGCATGTAGTAGTAGTAGCACTAGTAGTACTTCATTAGTCCAAAAGAGCACAAATACAGGCTATAAGCATTGAATAAAGGAATATATTCCTTTATTCAATGCTATAAGACAAGTCATACAACAAACATGTGGTATAATACACAATATTATAAACACGTTACGTGCCGGCATCTGACGGCGAGTAGCGTGAACCCTCAAAACAAAACAAAAATTTGTTATCTGCATTGTCTTCCAGGCCGGACCAGCCAGTGATCGTCTACCCGCGTTTGGCAACCATACTAAGCATATTAGACTATTAAATCCTAGCCTTAACGAGCAACGAAGGCACTTCCATATTGATGAATCATGCGCAAATTAGGACTCGATGTAATATAACTACCGATATAACTTCACCGTGATAAATCCGCTTTGTTGTACAACTTTCCGAACTATATTACGAATTACGCCGACAGATAAAAAAATCAAAAGGGAGACGCATCTGCGCCTTCTAAGTGGCGTATTACCGGACAGAGGCACTCGGCGGGCCTTTCAGGGCGACGTTAATAAAATAGGACTTAGGGAAAAGTTTGATGTTTGTTTGTATGTCAGTTCGGCCGCCTTTTATGCGACAGACGTCTGATTTTATTAAAAAAAAAGATCGCGCGATTGTCCTCTCCCTCTGCTCGAAGAGGAGTAATTTATACAAATTACGGATTCAATTCCCACAAGCTGTCATTCTTTGTATTAAAATCGCTGATCCGGATATTCTTAAATCGTCTCTTGAAGTAGTTATTATACATATCTCTATTTAGATGTACTTTGGAGGACTTGCGGCCAGTTTTATGATGTTAGTTTATACTATAGACTAGACTGTCAATTACGCTACGACCTTGAGAACTTTGTAAACACAAAGTTGATCTTCCTTTCTCAGTGTCTTTGGAATCTTACGTAGTGCAAGGCCACATGATTCCATGGTTGTAGCATATTTATTTATTTAGCTGATTTGCCATATTTTTATCACTTCCTTGACTGTATCATTTTCTAAAGTTATTTCGAATAAAAGTGTCATATTAATTTTGGATATTAATTCCAAGTCTTCGAATCAAAATCTAAACAAAATTTGTTATGAGATCAATTTACGAATCTGCTTCATTTAAAATGTTCTTGGATTACAATAAGCTCTGGGGAATCTAAATTTGTCAACATGACAGTTAATGACAGTAATTTTCTGAGGTTATGTCGAAATGTCAAATGTCATACAATAATATTACATCTTGAACTTTTGACTTGTCAACATAACCTCAAATGAAACTGTCATTACTGTCATAATAATTTAGATTTTCCACAGCCTATCGTAATCCATAAACATTTTAAATAAGATAAATTCGTAAAAGTAATGTTTATCGAAGGAATTAGAGAGTACAGAGTGGGTCGTTCAGCAAAGAAAACTCTGTGTTGTACGTTATTAGTGAAACTTACTGATCTATATCGAGGAAATTCTTAAAAATAAAGGACCTATTCAAAGGATTACCGAGAGAAACTTCATAATTCATTGTGAATGTTTTAAATGCACCGAATACTTTTTCTGCGCTTTCCCCGTTCGAAAATGAGATGAAATAAGCCGCCTCTAAAGCATTTAGAAATAATCCGGTTTTTTCACTCTGTATGTGAGTTGGGTTGCATTAGAGAAAATCGCATTATTACATCCCACTGAGTTAATTTTCACGCTAAAGCTATAGTGCCCGATTCGTGCTATAAATTTTATATTTCTGGCTTATAAAATGTTTTTGTCGTGTTCCGCCGTAATAGTATTGTGAAATTTAATACCCATTTGCATACACCTTGTTATTAGCACGTAGTTTTTGTCGGTTGTTGCTGAAGGTTTTGTTTTTTTCATTGGTGACGTTTCCAGAATCATTGACTAAGAAATCAACTCCATCCCATTTATCATTATCCTTCCTGAAACGGTTAATCCACCTCCTCCAAATAGAAGCGTCCCAATTCTTTCATAAAAACTTCCATTTCGACCTCTCATATTAAAATACTTCTATCTCACTGACACAAAGTGGATCTTGATTCATCAGTTAACAAAAATTATTTTCGTTGTTGAAGATACTGAAAGGTCCGACGCCGACGCATTGTTGGAGGATCGTAAGGACCCTATATAAGAAACTATATAACTAAACAGTGTTTTATATTGGATCTGGCCCAAATGTTTCACATATTCACGATAAAAGTTGCGCGCAATCTCCTTATTATATTAACTTTAGCATTTAGCCGCACGAAAATTAATTAATATTTAATAAAATTAACCGAAATCTTTGAAAGCCCCTATACGCCGAAGCTTATAAAGTTTGTTAATTTGAAACCTTATATATAGAACTTTAATAAAAGGCCTACGTGAGTTTGCTTATAATGTTTTCTTGGTGGCTGTGTAAGCTTAATATAAGGGACTTCCGGTCTAATCGGTTTCTTATTTTTAACATCTCTAAAATGTGGAATGTGCTCAAGTTTTTATTAAGCGACGTAACCTTGGGTGAGAATTTTCATTTGCAAGACCGAATGAGGGATCCAGTGATTCCAGTGTCCTCGCTACATCTTTCACGAGCGAAGAGACAGCAATGTACTCTCAATTAATGAATGTGGAGATGGTTTATTTCAAACGATTTTTGTTTAAATGCCAACTTAAATTTCTACGAATGTGGTTTGACCGGAAGTGCTATTTTCGTTCCTATTTAGTCCTAAACGGGACACACTTTTGGTGCTCCAAAAACGAGATTTAAAATTCAATAACAAAAAAATTGGGCGCGTACATTGACTCGTGGCCACTCGGCATAAGTTTATTTTAATAATAATTTTGTACTAAAACAGACATTTCGTCTTTTTAAAAGATTTATAATTGATACTATTAGAGTCAATATTGTCATGTATTTTAATAAATAAAAATTAAATTCAATACTTTAAAAAGAAAATAAAAAATTCAAAATTGTTTATATAGAACTTCACCCCGAGTAAACATAGCAAATAACTTACGTTAATTAAATTAAAAAAGGTTTAAACATTAATTAAAGGATACCACTCCGAGGAAACTTATCTTCGTTGCAGAAACCTGTTACGGGATAGCAGTGAGACGGTCCACCAGATGAGGCTCGTACCACCTAAAACAGTAAATCAAAACCACAAAAATGATAAATAAAATAACATTAACTATCAGAAAGGTAATACTAAACAAGTTATTCAATCACCAGTGTCAAATAAGCAACAATTAACAAAGAATGAGCAAGGTTGTAGTTTTATCCAGCAAAAAGACTAACGTAGAGACCCGTAATATTAATATTTGGCAAGTGAAATTGTGTTCTAACGGAATGTGACGTATGGGATATGTACCTATAGGTCGGTCAGGAGACCCAGAATTCAAAAAGGATATTATTTCCACAGCAAAATTACATATATATCCAAATATACTAACCAAAAATGACAGTTTGGCATCTAGTATCCTCGAAAAAAAAGAATTCAGGATCACCATGGATACAGGAACAAAAATTAAAGTTGTTGAAAAACCAGCTCCAGAGAGGCGTCACGTATTTGAAATCGTTCCTGAAAATAAAATAGAAAATTGTGTTAAAAATGAGTAAAAGTGGAGGTAAATCACTACTTACCAGCTGAAATAAATAATTTAACAAAAGTTGAACGAAATAATAACCTGGCTATACCAGAATTCAATAAACAGAATGAAGAAAAATCAGGTACTTACATATTTTATATTTGAGGACTTAATCGCTGAAAATAGTCTTGATATTTGTGGAAAATCTCATAATAACGAATAACACAGCCATTTTACCACGGTTAATGGACTTTAGTGAAGGCCGTTGGTCTAGAAATTCGTTTAAAGCCATATAATATAAAAATTAAATAGACTGCTCATCCCTGATCAGACAAATAAGGGGAGACATTTTCTGTTGAATCATAAATTTTAATAATTTCATTTGTCAATAGTTTTAATGTAGAAATAAGTTATCGCAGGCTTCTAGCTTAAGTAATTTTCACCCAAAATTGTTGATATTAATGAATAAATGTTGTTAAATTGAAATTTACACTCGTCTAGTTTGATAAAACAACAGAGTCTGCTCATTCTAACATTATATACAGTATCCGTGCTTTAGTGAGGGCGACATCTACGAACCTAGCTAAAGAACTGCACGATTGATGCTTAACAAATTCAAATGCAACAATTACAGGTCCCTGCACTGCATGCAATACCAACATTTAATTAGAATCACTTTAAAATAATACAAAACGCATAAAGAACTTAATTTTCATTTATTAATATAATTTACATAAGATAAAGAATTCGAAAGGTAAGTTTCTTCCTAAGAACGATCCCAAGGAGACCCTTAAAAATAAAAAACCATAACTACAGAAACCTGAAAATAAGTTATTCGCTACGCACGGTCGTTTATCACGCAATAGACTGGTCGCTGTGCATAAAACGTAGGTATTAGTATTTTGCATCCGTAGTACGGGTGGATCAAGTCAAAAAGTCATAATTCTAATAAACTAGTAAATAAATTCCAAAAATTAAATTAAATTACTATATTTCTTAAACAAAAATCAATACTAAAAACATGCTATAAAAATATTCTTAAAACTAACATGCAATAAATATTAAAGTAATTAATACCACCTACCTTTTACAAACCTTTTTCAGTAATTCAAAAAGAAACAAAAAACCGCCAATCAAAAAATCAAATAATATAAAAAAATCATAAACATCCTCCAACATTACAAATAAATTGGCGCCCAACGTGGGGCAAAGAAAGCCAATCAAAAAATCAAATAATATAAAAAAATAATATATTTCTCCCACCATAACAATATACTTAACTAATTGCCCATAAGAATGTGACTTCAGTGACTTTTATTTCGCATATTTCGAGCGTCTTGCTCTCTAACTAATAGGAACACGAAACTACGTTTTTTTTAAACGTGCTATGAAACACGAATATTGTTTAAACCCTTTTTATTTTAATTTGGACACCCCGCCAGTGGAGTACGCTAATGAGCTAATGGCTAATAATTGAGGCGACCGCGCGTATCTTGTACGATTCCTGAACTGTGTGTTGTTGTCAAACTTCACAATTCAAATAAAATACTGAAACTATTAATATACACAATCGCAATAGGAACATATCGCAAATCCACCACGCGTGACTTTTGTCTTCCAGGAGAACCTTAATAATAAAAAACTAGAATCTTCTAGTCGGTACCCCCAACATCGATCGCGAACTGACTCGTGTACGACAATGTGTGGCTCCTGAATCACCATCGTTTGTTTGTTCTTTCGCGCTATTTGTTAACGTACACCTGCTGCATTTGAAAACTAAGTCAGTAGTGTGATATGGGGAAAAGGTCCTGTTATCGAATTTTTGTGTAACTGTTCAATCTAATATAAACCTTTTATAAACTGTTTCCCTCTACGGGAAGCTTGCAGCTATCAAAGTTGGAAAACCATTTCTTTCTGACGAGACGTTTAATTTCAACACCTAAGAGTTGTTATAGGCCCTGGCCTACATCCGGACTATATCACACTTGTCTACTAAACACAGTTTGTGTAGAATACGGCTTCTAACAACGGAAAACAATACCCGTCAACATTTAGTTGTAACATAAAACATGGTGAAGTAATGAGCATAAAACGTTTGCCAAATTGCCTTTGAGCGTTAATTTAAAACGTGGCGCATTGTATTTCATAACAATTGCAATAGGTGACGTCTCTCCAATTCGCAAGTCATCTAAATCTTCGCCGTAATTAGACGAAAGCATACCACCTACTGCGTAAATTAATTTAGCGATGCATTATCGTATACTGCACTACTGCACTGGTAAATATTAATGATCGTACCCCGACCTGTATAGTGTATAATGCACTTCACGTATATTAGATATTTATATATACCTGCTAATTAGTTTGCTTAAAACCCTGGTCCGTGGCTAGCGCTTTATCTACTCAATTTTCATCATTACATGCATATTCGATGAAGCTTTCATTGTTAATACTTCAGTGGAATGAGGAAACAGTGGGGTGGGAAATATTCAGGTATTACTGGACTAAAGCGAACGCGAGTTGCTGCTGAAAAAGTCGAATCTGTTCAGGTGTAGAAAGAGCTAATTTTATGCTTCGGGTTTAATAATTTTGCATTATAATTTTTTAAACATTTTCTATTATGGTGACATTTTTTTTTATATCAGCAAATACACCTCAAATTTCACAATTTTCATTCAGTAGATATAACTATTGAAAGATCTATGGGGTCATTTTAAATTAAAGAAATTGTAACCTTCTTTCATTATGGCGGAAGTTCGGAGAAGGTAACTGTGACGCCTGAGGGGCGGCGGTGCTTTTTAGGACGGTGTCTCGGGCGCCAGTTTCTGTTTTAGAGTGTAGAAACATCACTTTACTCTATAAGCAGGATAATAGAGGCTTCAGGTAGCTGCAGTGAAGACACGGTTAAGCCAGGGGTCTAATTAACCTATAAAGAAAACTCAGAATTTCGGATTAAAAACAGAACAAACTTTATTCAAGATTTAATACAATACAATAAATTACGGAAAATAAAGCACAAAATTTAAAGCAGGCAGGCTAGGCAAAACTAAAAGCGGCAAACTATGGTTAAAAAACGGCAAACAAATAATACGGTGGGAGCGAGTAAGCAAATATACGGTAAAGCGGTTAAACGAAAAGCGTGCGGCAGGTAAAAAGCTCTGTCTACAAAACTTAATAGCAAAAGCTCGGTTGGCAATCTATATTTGTCTTACTCTCTCTAGCAGCGGAGCTTACTTCTAGGCGGTGAGGCGGTTCGGACTTCTTTCTGGAATTGCGGTCTGGTCTGAATCGGGCGCATCGCCAACTGATTTTTAAACGGCCGGATTGTTAGTTTTATAGCCGGTTGATGACGCGTATCCCTACCTATCTTGCGCAAAGCTGACTTCAAGCGCCTTATACCTATGTTGGCGTACTGTAGGCTGGCACTGCATTTTCTTGCATAAGGAGTGATCGGATCAACACCGGGATTATTGCATTCGTTGCGGCATAATTTAAAAATGTATAAACGGAAAAGACGCGGTTCAGCAGGCTTAATTTGAAGTAAATTAATGTTCGTTAAATTTTACCTGCCTGATTTATACATTTCTAATTATATTCTAACAATATTTCCCTGCTAAAATTCACTTCGTTACAAAATTAATTGTTATTTAAAGAAAATAAAAAGGAACTTTTTGAAAATCCTAATTTTAAAAAGGTTGATATTCAGAATTTGCTAAACATTTACTAAACCCAAAAATCTGAAAATGGATCAGGAGTTAGTTCTGGGCATACACACACATACGCTTACCTTAATTTGTTTATCACCGACTTACATATTTGCATCCAACGAAAAGTGTACCTTCTGGGCACACGAAATGTGTGGGTACTTGTCAGCGATAATATTTTCTTTGTATTTCGGCACACAAAGGGATTCTGTTTGAATGTTTACTCTCGGAAAATCGAATTCGACAATGTCAAGAATAGCGTTTGAGTTTCAATATACTTCGCCGACCTTAGAGGAAAGTTAACTCACGAAGTCGGCGCAGAATTTGTCCGTATTAGTATTTCCCTTTGACGAACTGAATTATATATTACATGTAGCCGTTTGCCAATGTTGTTAAAGTACATAATAATATATTGGGATCTGTATGTACCTGTGTAGAAATAGAAAAATCATTTTCTCTATAGTATAATGGATTTTTGTCAACAAAATATAATATGTGGTATTATGTCATTATAGTCTGGTCAGATTTATTATGGACAGATATTTAAAGGCATATGCAGAGAAAATATACGAACATTAAATAGCGACGGTTTCTATTGTAACAACACGAAAATGTAGCTCACATGAGTATTGTCATGTATTTTAAATTATAAAAGAAATTAAAACCCGATTATTAAATAAATAAAATTAAAAATAAACTCAGAACAAACCCAGGGTAAAATGAAATAATCCTCTTAATAAAACAAATAACGAGAAACTTACGTATGGTATTCTCAATAGACAAATACAAGTTTAAAAAAAGGATATAATGTCGGAGAACCATCTTCATAAATCTGCTGTAGAACATCTGTTAATGCCAAAAAAGTCAACGAGCCACACGTAAACAAAGGGTCAGCTACGCTAAAACAAACCAAACGTAAACAAATTAAAGGCGTAAATAAAGTAAATGCATTGTACTATGTTTCTTTAAAATAATCAATAACAGAACAGCTGTTAGTTACATGCTTTAAACAATGTTTGAACGATTTTCAACACAACAGTTAAACAAAGATGGACTTTATTTTTGTAAATTTCTTTTAAAATTATAATTAAATAGTGTAAGAGTCACCTGTAGAAACCTCCAGTCTAGTCAAATGACTAGACACAATGTAAAGTAGATCCTAAGAAGTGTTGTGTAGTGATGTTTCGTCGAACTGAACAGGTAAATAATTCATCTCACGTAATATCAACAAATGGGTATCCACAAATTCGTCAAGCGATAAGGATGCTGAAAAGGACATAATTTCATAGGAAAATTATATAATAAAGTCAAAAAAGGCAAAAATACAAACCATAATGACAGAAGGGAATCAAGAAATCCTTGGTTTGGCAAATTTTCTGCATGTTCCTTAGAAACGAAACAAAAGGAGAGTTGTTATTGGGTAGTGAAAGAAAGAAGTAAATTCAGAAAATTATAATTTAAATTGGAAATTTATATTCCAATGGATTTCCAATGATGAGTCAAGGCCAAATACGAAAAAGTAATGAAAAAGCACCTTCAACTTACCAGGAATAAAGATAAAAATTATCCTAATTAATAAGCAGCCACCAGATTGGTCGAAATCCAAAATTGCATCCAAGGCCTATTTGGTTTAAATAAATCCAGTAAACGGTGCAATAAATTCTAGAACAGTCAGCCATCATATCTGGACCTGGACCACAAGTGTCAAAAACTTAAAACAGGTCACAGGTCTGCCAATTCAAGTGCATTTAAAACGACTCGGTAAACCAAAAGTGCAGAACTTACTCTGAACTGAAATTTTAATTTTGTTAATATCCAAAAGGACACTGTCCTAAATCTGTTGTAGATTTAATTAGTTTTAATTAGCGCAGGGATATAGATTAAGAAACGTTATTTGCTTTTAATTATCTGATGTTTGCAATAAAACCAAATATTTTGAGTGCCATCTATGTTTAATTGTAATAACCAATGCATTTAAATTCATCTCAGCTGGATATCTAAACTACAGCAGACTCAGAGACATCTAGCTGTCAAATAATAGAGTAACATTCATTCTGATAAAGATTTCTATAATTCCAAGTCGATAGAAATATAATAAAATAAACTAACACGAATTTCAAATAACTTTTATTTAAAAATAGCATTACAGCAGATTTATAGGTAAGATATCGATGGTAAAAGGGAACCCCCAAAGTCCCTGAAAGGTAAAAGAGCAAGGTAAGTTTCTCCTGAAGACCAAGGAACTCCTTAACGGCCTTGAAAAATCAAAATAAGCAGGGATCAACCAAAACCCTTGCAAGTAAAATCTCCTGGTTGCATACGCATTCTCGTTCACAGATATTTAATTGAGCGTGAGTAGAGTAAGAACAGGTGTAGTGTGCACGGGGAAAGAAATTTTATGCGTGTATAGGTGGAAACAAGTATAGAATCAAGTAAAATAAAATTAAAATAAATATTTCCCCCATCTTTCACCACATAACAGTATATCCTCTAAATATTGTCTTAAAAAAACATAAAACTCTTTATAGAGCTTATTTGCAAATTCTACTTAACTTAACAATTTAATATTGCAATAAGCCAGATGGATTAATCCAAAAGGACTCCTCTGTTATCAGGCAGCGCACGTCACCATCCCGTGGACTGGTTTCTGGCTTATTAGCCTTCTTCAGCAAAGAATTTAATTGGTTTTTTAAGTAATTTTTCGGAGAAACTGCACAAAACTAAATTATTACCCCACTTTTTGCCAACTCTTCAAATTGTATGAGAACTACAACAACTTTTAGTTATCAATTCCGGTACATCGCAAATTGTCTCGTTCTTTACCAAAATTTTTGCCACTCTTAGGTTTACCGTCGAAAATGGGAAGTTTAAATGAAAATATGTTTCAATCGTGTGAGGTATTAGTTTGGTTCTTACTATTTATATCTGGTAATAATGCAATATGTTGAACTGATCTAGCTATCCACGAAATATATTACGCATTTGTTATAGTTTATGTTGTTGAGAATATTATATATTATTTATTATTACATATTATGATCGATTACAGTGTCATTTTGTTCTCTAACATAATTATCGTTTTGTATACTTTATATAAACTTCTACACACGAGCTCCTTTCGATGTATATCTGTATTTATTTATTTAGCTTAAAATTTACTTCCTGTTTTCCTAATCGTATTTCTTTTTTAATTCACTTAGAGATTTTTAATCATGCCTTGCCTTGTAAACTTTCCAAGACCTGCTTCAAAAGTAATTAAGTACAGGATGATACGTGTGTTATATATTTTTTAATTCAGGAGGAAACGTTATTTTAAGATATTAAATAATATACAATGTTTTCTGTCACCCCCCGTATGTATGAACGACAAATAAAGGTTTGTTAATGCTTCTGTAATCTACATGAAATCTCATTTAAGGACCTGTTTCATTTTTGTTTATTTCTCCAATGCTTACTAAGATATCGAGGGTTGAAATCGGATAATACATAGTCAATCGCCCTGTACATACTTTTGCCCAATAAAGTGCTTTCTTTGTATTGAAGTTATTACGTTAAATTAATATTATTTATTTTAATTCATTATATGAAAAAGGAGCATCGTAGAATGAGCATTGAGTTTGAAACCAAATATGTGCTCAAATATGAAGAACAAAAAAAATTAGATAGTATTTTTAACACCTTTTAATTTTTTTTCAGGTGAGTGCTTGTACCTCTCCAGTGTACATTATTAGTGAGGATACGTCTTGGGTATGTAAATTAGACATAAATTTGCCCTTTTTGATAACAATAAGTAGCCTTGCAATATTCCTCGTCTTATACAGTATGTTTCCGGAAATGCTAAACATTTTTAAGGCCTACGATGAGGAGAATCCGGAGAAACCAAAGATGGAATGCATGGAGTTCACTGCAAAGGCAGCAGGTGTGAGTGTTCCAAGTGTTTCTAGTATTCTTCATGAATACATACAAACACAGCAACATCAGCCACCAAAAGTGTACCACCGACAAAGGGCAGTTTTGGACAATATCGATGAAGGAACTAAACGTGCTCACAAGCGTATAATCCATTCCTTTTTTGAAAGAAATGAACCACCAACTGCAAACAAAATTTTAGCAGCGGTGCAGCACTTTTAAAAAGGAAGCTATCTCAACTTTCATTAATTTCATCGTGTAAAACTGACTATTGCGCACACCGTTCTGCGGAACCATAAAATTAATGGGGCGGAGTCTTATTCATATTTGTTGGTGAGATATACCTACTATAGAACATTATTTTCGAAAACACCCTATTTATGTGATATTTCAACACACTCTGACACGTAATTTGGTTGGATTTGCTGAAAAAAACTATCAAAAAATATTGTTTAAAAGTTAATTGTGGCATTTCATAAATTATTTCTCTTCCTTTTCTTTTTTGGGATTTATTACCACATTCCTTGAGATTCCTATCCAAAAAAATTCGATTTAGGTATCTAAAAAATATTCAAATTAACCAGTTTAAAACTAGGAAATAACCTCTACGCCTTTGACGGAATGTCAGAGGATCAAAAAATACCACAAAAAGCTACTCATTTAATTTGAAAACATTGTCATCATAAAAAAAATTACGTTTGCACAATAGTTACAAAATGAAAACGAATCGCAGAATATTGTCACTTGTGAAATAATGTTCAGTTCATAGAATCGAAAGAAATCACCTTTCGAAATCGTCTTTCAAAAGAATATGCTTCCGCTTTGATTTGTTTCCGCTTGAATATTCTTGAAAAAAAAACTATATTCATAGAAGTTACGCGGGTCGCTTTCTGTCTATATTATTTATTGTCGTTTTGTTTACTTGAACTTTTTTGAAAATGTCGCCTGATTTCACTGAAGGTCCACACATCCATCCACCGGTTGTATAGGCGTACGAAACTTACATCATTAAAACTTCCGTTGAATATGTAACACGAAGGGACATTTTTTTATGTATCTTAATTTATCAACTACCAGTAGTACAAAGCGGCTTTGTAATGTTTTCATAGTGAAGATGTAGACACAGAATGTTTGGGATTATTGGGACGAAATTAGGAACAATCGTGAACATTTCCAATAGGCTCATTTAGTAGGATTTTCAAAATTACTTTTTATATTTAATTTCGATAAAAAACTTTGTATTTGAAGCAGGAAAGAAATTTTTTTTCGAATCGGACAAGAATTGGCCAAAATATTGGGGTATAAAAAGACCGACTCCGTGCTGCAGACGTGACGTCACGGGCTCCCAATAGCGTATTGCGATAGTTCCGCGTTCCGTTGTTGCGATTTAAATTTGTTTTAATTCGTTGACAGCTTAAGATGTTTACGTTTCTATCGCCGTTTGTGGCAGTGCAGGCGACGAAATGTCACTTAGCTTGCGGCCAAAGCCGGCTTAAGGGGGCCGGTGACGTCACAACTGGCGAGCTCGATTTGGACTTTTCGGAATTTTTTACGGAGTAAATAAGCATCAGAAAATTATAAAATTTTGCATACCCCCTAAATTCAGTGTGCTCTTTCAGAATTTGTAATAAAAAAAAATTGCTAAACGAGCCTATTAGAACAACGGACATGAGTTATTTGAAGAAGTCTGAATTAAACTAGTAGGCACTATAAGTGATAAAATTCTTTAGGCCGGAAATCTTTTAGCATAAAACTGTTTTAATCGTACTTAAAAATCATTCCTATCGTTGAGCGAAAGAATTATAAAGAGGCGTAACGTCGCTGGTAGTGAGTCATAGATGGCGCTTCTGCAGCATTGGTTCAGATGTTAACAACGTTTCAAGCCATACCGATGTCCGCTGACATATCTGAACCGGTGCTACGGAAGCGCCATCTATATCTCGTAACCAGTATTATTACAGACGTTACGCCTCTGTATATTTCTTTCACTCGACATCCCGATATTGAGTCGAAAAGTGACAGTGGCAATATTAGATGGAAAATTAAATCGTAAATGAAAGCCTCGTTGGGGGCCTTTTTATTATTATTTATTTGATGCAAGTAAACTAATTAATTTCGGATTTATTAGCATGTCCGATGAAAGCAGACGTCTTGAAGTCTGTCAGACGGGAACTGGAATTATAAAAAGCATAATCATCAATAAATTAACAAGTTAATTAAAAATCATTCCAGTTGGAAATAAGTTGCTGCTTTAATCTGAATGAATTAGGAATTTTAATAATTTCAACAAGTTTTTATATTTTGTCTCGTTGGGCGGAGAGGAAGAGATTAAAATTTAATTTTAAGCTCACCTTTACGTCATGTTTTTTTAATGAAAATGAACGACTGCAGATGAGGGACTGGGTCAAAGGTTTGCATACATTTACCCTGAAAATATGGCATTATTTTATTTTAGAAATAACGTCGCTTCCGATATACAAAGTCGGAAAAAAATTTATTACTTATTTAATATATTCAATTAAAAAATAAATTAAATAAAAATTAAACTGTTTCCAGCTTCACCTACCTTCTTAAGAAGTGTATTTCAGTAGAAATTGGGCTAACGAGCAATATTTCATTTGTAAATATGACGAAAACATAATATGGAATATTATACTTTAAAAACAAAAGCAGGCAGTTAAAAATTATCAAATTTGTCTTTAAGGTTGCGATTTACTCCTCTGATATTAACCGCTATGCTATTTCTTTAGGAGTAAATTTTGCAGAAACTAATACACGGATTTTGAAAATTAATGTATCTAATTTTGCAGAAAAAAGTGTAAATGGCCGTGAGGTATTGAAATTGCCATTCTTATCTATAATTGAGAAGGAAAAAATAAGACTGTACATATTGGCAATACGTAGGCAACTCATTCAATCGCTTGTATTTACAATTTTGTATTTTTTTTTGTAAAAAGAAATTAGCTTACGGCCGAGTACAAAGTGTTACTTAAAAGCTCACCAAATATTGTCGCTCAAATTAACGTATCTTTCGTGAAATTGACCCTCAAAGGAGAATTTTCACATTTTTAGGTCAAGTAGTCATTTGCATTGCTGAAATAGCGCCCGAAACTAGGCAAATTACAGAACAATATTGCATTACAACTTGGTCTATCACTCTGGAGATGTCAGCATGTAGTGGTAGTAGCACTCAGTAGTACTTTATTAGTCCAAAAGAGCACAAATACAGGCTATAAGCATTGAATAAAGGAATATATTCCTTTATTCAATGCTATAAGACAAGTCATACAACAAACATAGTGGTATAATACACAATATTATAAACACGTTACGTGCCGGCATCTGACGGCGAGTAGCGTGAACCCTCAAAACAAAACAAAAATTTGTTATCTGCATTGTCTTCCAGGCCGGACCAGCCAGTGATCGTCTACCCGCGTTAGGCAACCATACAAAGCATATTAGACTATTAAATCCTAGCCTTAAGCTAATGAAACAAAAGCCAAAATAATAATCAGGAATTTCCAGCAAATCTCAGCCTTCCTTTCTTAACTTTAAGTTTTACTAAAGAGGAAGATAGTTAGCTACAAGTGGTTTTAATAAGAAGTTTTAAAGTATCAAATTATTGTTTTCCAAATCAATCGATTCTTCTTCTGCCCCTTGTTGTATTTTCAATTTCTTCAACGCAAGCCCTCAGATTAATGGGCGAGCTTTTCAAATAAAGATAGTGTTAACATATGCCCTAATCGGGACATTCCCCACATTCTTCCCTTCAGGGACGCAATTATCCTATATTAAACCTTTGTTAAACAACTTTCTGACCGACCCCCTTCACCACTTTAAATAAATTACACCACGTTTACCATAAATAGCTGCGTGACATCTTGAAGCGTATCCTGTTCCAAATGAAAATAGCCACGTGGCAGCCCAAAAGGGTTTATTAATCCGTAGCTAAAGTATATACGAGTACTTTCATTTTTGTCTTTACTGAAGTAAATATTCCATTTTATAGGCACAAATACCATTCGGCGCGCTAATACAATTATCAAATGAACAACTCTCTGACGCCTTTAAAAATACCAACAATGGGTTACAATTAAACAAAAGCCTGGCCATCGGTATTGGATGATACCACCGACCAATGCAACACAATGGAATTTAAAATGTTTTGAGAGTGTGCCAAACATGTACGTGGATATTAAATGGACGTTAAATATTATCAAAGGCTTATTGTTCAATAATCCCAGCGATATAATCCGGTATTAATTTTTAAAACTAACAATAACGACTCGATTTAATAATTTTTCGCGTAAAACTCCGGATCGAACTGCGGTCAGTGTAAATAGTAGTCAAATATTGACGTTTATATTTAACGTCGATTTGATGTTGCAGAGATGAAATGCGTACGCAATAATTGGTATTGGACATACCGAACTAGGTGTGTGTACAAATACTTGAAAAATGGAGAATAATATTGAGAGGCCATTGATTGCTATGGCCACCCGAATTGCCGGATCTAAATCCACTACATTTTAGTTTATTCGTGTCCGCTGCTGCGTCACAATGAAATCAAAATAGATCCTCTAATTTGAAGGATGACACGTAAAAAAAATTTATTGCAATAGTTTCCTGCACGAAATAAATACTTAATGAAATCCTTATCTTTACAGGACGTTCGAACATCCCTTCCTGAACTAAGCGTCTATTCCTAGCTCTAACATATTGCAAATTGCCTTCGAGAAAATTAGTTATAACTTATTGAAATAGCTTTGGTGGATATCAGAGCTCGAATACATTAAATCAAAATTACTGCGAAAATTCCTGCTGGAAATCTCCTCGCATTATTTATCCCGATGTAGAATAAAACTATTTGGCCCTAAATTCCCCAAAGTTTGCCATGTTAAAGTGGTAGATTTATTATGAAAAATAATATTTGACTGTGTGTGCTTTCAGTATAAAATTGCATACTGAAAATATTAAATATAATTATATTGTTAAGATATAAAAAGCCATTAAAAAGAAAATTATGACTTTTACGACTGTTTTATTTTCAGGGGTTGGAAATAAATGGAAAGTTTCCTCTTCATTTTTTACGCAAAAACGCGTTAGTCATTTCTGTTTTTACGACCGCAACAGCGCATATACGTGACGCAATCCGGACCGACATCTTTTGCTTTTAAGAAATAAAGACGAGGTGCTCGGCGGTGATTTTTCTACCAAAATTATGAGTTATTGCCAAAATTTATAAGGCGCTAGCGTTACGGTCAGCATAAAGTTAAAAATATCTTGTGGGGATGTGACGTAGGCACCTAAAGGAGCTTACATCCAGATGTAAGCACCAGTAGAGCAGCACCTAGTTTCCCTTTAACGGAATTCATTCTGAAGTCAACTAAGGCGCAAAAAATAAAAAATAAAAAATAATTAAACTAAATTTCTTGTCAGGTTTATAGTGTATGTTACGTTCATGAGATCACCATTATTCACCACTTGTCACTATACTAGTCACTGTTTCTTTGCTTCTGTTCAGTTCACTTTCCAATATTCAACTATCTGTAGCGAATCATCCTGGCCTTTATATACCTAAAGATATGCTTTCTAGAATAATTCAATTGTTCCTCTAGAAGACTCCACAATTCTTTTGTTTTCTAATTAATTTTCATATCTCTGACGCCATCTATCGAACGACATATAATTTACTTGAGTTAAAACACATGTAAACTTAAATCTGATATTTAAGTACCCTTTAATTTACCTTCTGAAAGAAAAACGATTAGTGAATGAATACTCTCGAAATAGTTAAACCAATTTATTTGCATTTAGGGCCAACTGTCACAAATGATTTATATAAGATCTGGGCAGATGTGCCAATGACAAAACTTCGCCATAGGCGGAGAGGAACCCCTCTCGTGCGATTTCATTGGATGACCAGTGACACAATCGCCTGATAAGTAAAACAAGTCTCGCTTTTTATTACCGAGCCTTTGTCGCTGACAGTCTCACTATGATTCTTTAGGTTACATAACTGGTCGCAAATACGAAACAACTGCTTCTGTATTTATTGTGAAAGACAATTGTCTCTCGTTTATTGACGTTGTGAGTACCCATCATCAGTAGGAAACCAAGGTAAACACTTATTGCTTAGTGCATAGTGAAAGTGTACAGATACTGTGGCCATAAATACATTAGACGGAGTACCACCGAAATTACCGCTAAAGGACGCTCATGGTTAACCCCAAAGGGTCGGTCAGCAATAATCCCGATGGCATATTTCAAAAGCGTGTTGAAGGCTTGTAAAACTCGACAGCTCGACCATCATCACCCGTACATGCAATGAAGGTACAAGGGATAACTGGTGTTAAAACTATGCAACATTTAGCATAACTGCCCCGATAACAGATGGTTAAGTAGGTAATAAATTCCCTTAAATATGATTTAAATGAACAGACATAAATAGTAAAATAGTAAAATAGTACCACAGCGCCGATAAATGGAGTCGTAACTTGTCATTTTTACTTCGTGAAGTTAATATTGAATACGTTAATGGGTATGTCTCACCTAGTCTCGGAATTACGGTGAAGTTAGAGATAACCTCTCCCCCGGATTCCCCAACCAGTTCTTCGCTGGAACTCATATTTGATAACGGCGTCGTGACGTCTGGTGGCGCCCCGCGGATACCACTTCTAAGATGCATACAGATTGTACGTATATGGAAACGTCGTCGCGTACGGTAAATTCGGTATTAGTTAATCGATGCGTCGTATTGAGGGAAAAGTGGGTGCGGTGTCGATTCACGATACCAGCTTGTCACAACGGGGTTTTAAGTCCGTCTCCTCGATAGGAAGATAGGAAGAAGCGTGACAGGTGTCGATTCATGCCTCAACTAGTCACTATGGAGTCTTGGGAAGTCTCCCTGATTGCGGTTTTGTGTTCAGTATTTATACGATTTTTCCCTGTGACGTATTATCTATTTCGCGTGAAGCCAACAAAGAAGGCATATGTGTCCCAGCATTAGATTATGACCTGAGTCTCCGGCTGTATAGTGGCTAGTTTCCCGTGGAGGTTTTGTTTACATAATAGAAGATTAGCTTTTACATGCCTACGCCAAGAGCTTAGGACCTCGTTGTACTGGTGCCAGATGTGTGGCCGGGCATTGGATTAGTAACCGAGACTAAGGGTTGCATAGTGACTAATTTCCCGTGAAGATAGATAGGTTCTGTTTATTTAGCAAGATTAATTTCTGCATTCCTTTGCGATTGTAAGCTCGATCATCGTCGACTTTTAGACTTTTTTAAATTAGGCTGAACCGACTTATTTAAAATATAACGTATTGTAATTCACCGAAATCTCATATAACGTTTACTGAAAATAATATAAATTTAGGAAAAATGCGCGTAATGAGGCAGCCCAGGGCTGGGGTGTCTCAATAATTTTATTGAATTTAACTGAAATTTCGATCCTTCCATATTTGGCAAAAATATTAAATCCAATTTTGTCTGGAATTAAGATAACAAAATAGAAATGAAACAGGAAACAGACATCAAATCACACTAACTATTAATTACTTGTTACATGAAACTATATTTTCATCGTAATATGATACTTGTTGTTAGCATTCTATGCCGCGTTGCCATACAATGCCTTCATTAATTTAACTATGGTATAATAGGCAGCTTAATTAATTGAACTGTTTGTCGATAGTACTAGATCTGACGAACAAAAGGAGTCGCTCGATTAAATCTGCAGTATCTGTCCCTCAAATCGATTTTAACGGCTGGTATCAGTCGCTCCTATCGAGAATGATAAACAGAAGAATTGTCTAGCAAATTAACTCCGACACAGACGATTTTTACTAACTGTAATATAAGACTATTCTAAGCTTCTTTAACGAACATTTTATTTACATCCAAGACCAATAGGCTAACCACTAAACTGATAATCAATTGTAATATTTTGACTAAATTGAACACTAGTAATTTCGGTTCAGTTCGTTTAAAGAAATTTTCAAGGTTAAATTATTGATAAAGCTCAATAATAAAAGTAGCCCCAAATTAGGCCCTTGAGGTAGCGGCAATGTTAACGTCTTTGTTCAGTTTAATAGAAATGGGTTTGTTTATATTAACAAAATTTGAGATTAAAGCTAAGGCCGCCTGAAAATTATCAAAACGGATTACAGAACATATCCGGAACTTACGTGTATAAATCTTGCGACTGTGAATATTGAAATGTCAATTTAAAGAAATATATCGTAATAATATATTAAATTTGCGTTGAAGGCGAGAAATTGTGTGAAAATGTGGAATTCCGGGAAATATATTATGTGTGGTTCCGATTTATCAATTTCAGCGCGGAATGGATGCGATTTTTAAATAATTCAGATCTTGTACGTTATTAAGTTTTACCGGAGAGTGAAACGTCGAAACATGTCCAAGAGTAGTGAATTTATGTGATTCTGGCTTTTGGTAAATAGGACCGAAATTTGTTTAAATTGTATATTTGCCTTGAGCCACCTTGCGGATGCTCTGTGAGACTATTGCCATTTTCAGAATTATTTGACAGTTAGATAAGCACGTCTCTAATAAAAGCTTAAGGGTATAGATTACAAATATCGCCTTCATTGGGTACCTTGTATATTTTATTACAGATATATTGATCACGAGACAAAATGCGCCTTAGTTCTAAATGCTAGAGAGCCCCACACTCGGCGCCAAATTCGGCACTAAACTATTATGTATCTGCTAACGCGGGGAAAAGCAATCAGCTACGGCGAGCAAGCGGCTGTCCAACAGGACACGAAAATATCGGAGCGCGTTCAATAAGCTACAGATATTCTTTTCTATTTCTTAATAAGCCCGATAACGACCTCAAATACAAAGCTATTTTACCCAAGTAAAGTATTTTCCTGCTTAATAAAAGAAACTTGACTTAGAGCATACGCTGCAGTGGAAGGCTGCCACCAAAGCCGGGAAATGCAGAATTCCGCCGGCGTATGAATTAAAGTTCACTGGGACGTGTTGACCACCCAAGCGGGAAATGTCGAACAAATGCAGAATATCTGTATTAATTTGAGGGTGTGTTCTTAACCAGGATGATTTTCGGTAAAAATATTTAACGAAGCTGAGTATAGCGATTATTTTTCGAAGACGGACGGTTAACGTGACGGTGATACAACTTTTACAAATTTTATAAGACGTATTTCGGCAACACATGCGTCAAGCTGCGGATTGAGTTCGAAAGCGTGGCTTGGACTAGAGACGTTACTTACTAAGTTCGAGTGTGTTATATAATTTGCAACATTTGCCCGAAGTATCTATAAATGGAAATATACTGGGCTCACACACTGTATATGTATGTGCCTATATTTAAAAGTATAAAGATGTACGATATGATGTAACGAATTTATAAGTAAGCGTTATCCTCAAAACCAGCAAGACGCTCCGAGTCTTTTCTGAGTGCTTATACGCGCAGTCTTGGAGGTGAACAGGGTGAAACAAGAACATTGTATCAGCAGGTATGGAAAAATCAACATCAATACAATTTCTAATTATTTATTTTTAAACGAACGACAAGTAAAATATTTGTGCAGCTGCCTTAATTTGCAAACGTATAATGTATATAACACAGGAACAGTAGTGAAACAAACGTGTATTTTAAACGGCGGCAGAACAAATAATATTTGTGGGGAAGTTCTGTTCCGTAACCAGAACCCTTCCATGTATTTTTGCCATCCTGTACAAGGCCGGTAGAGGAATATAGGTGAAGAGGACCACAACAGTGCAAGGGAGCTCATCAATTATTAAGAGGCACTTAGAGGTGCTTTCAACGGTGTAGGAGCTTGAAAAACCGATTTACAATTTAAAAGGTTTTAAAGTTGCGCATAAAATTTAAATTATAACTTCCTGCACCGATATGGTTACATAAATTAGATACTTTTAATTGGGATTCGGACTCTTAATAGTCGCTCTTATCGACATTTTTAGATTAGAAGTCGTTAAAGCGGATACGACGCCGTAAAACAAAGGACCTTTTTTGCTACTTTTTATTAGATATAGTCGAGTGGAAGTGATAAAATTTTCTCTGGAGTTATTTTAAATTAGCGCAAAGTCAAAAATTAATATGACGAACTGCTGTGAGCAAATTCGCATTTTTATTCTCCCTCTTAGTTTTTAATATCCGCACCGCCATGCAAAAATTCGGTGAGCCAATCTAAACTTGAGCAATTCAACTTTGGCTTGACATATGCGCCACCATTACACGCAATTTTTTAGTGTGAGAATAAGGCATCGAGTGCTATTATAAATGGCCATATTAGACCTAGGAACAGCATACAGGCAATGAATCAGTGGAAACGGGAAGTTGGTAACTTTGGAGGAAATGAAGCGCAAGATGTGCGCGCCGCCAGATTTGACGTCATGTGGAAAATCACTTAGCAAAAAAACTTTTAATATATCTTTCTGGCACTTCTTATTTCAACCCTGCAGCGTCGATTCCAGTAAAGCTTATTGATAGAAAATCTAAATGTGTTACGACTTTTATTACAGCCTCCCAGCCGTTCGCTGGATATCCACGAGACAAAATAAAAGTTTTTGTTATTTCTCGTGAAATGAAGGTAAAGGTTTATATTAAAAGTAGGAAGAAATATCAATATCGGGAGACTAGCGAATGAGGTGTCAGTGTCGCTTTGGTATTGTTTCCGGGATCAATGGCAAATAAATGAATTTTTCTAATGTCATATACTCAAAGGGGTAAAAATAGGTCATGAGAATTGGAAGGAGGAAATATTACAAGCAGCGGGTAAAAGACCACCAATGACACGACTTCTCGAACAGGAGGAATAAATATTCACCGCCTGCGCCAAATTCTTACAAATCGAACTTATATCTTCTGAACATAAATTGTTTTGTGTATATCTTATCTGTTTATACGCTGTCGATTATTGATAATGTTATTTCAGTTTCGCGCTGTAAAAAAGCCCACACGAAAAAACGACTCCGCTTTATGATTAATATTCGAGTATGTATGTAAATCTATTTTATATCGCGACATTATATCATAGATGTTACAGCATTTATAAAACATCCACCCACATCCGGCTTTTCCGAAAATTATAACAATTTAATATATTTTACTAATTCTGATAAAGTTTCGGTGATGTGACTTTGTGGAAAGAGTCGTAAATCAAAAAAGAAGAATTTCACAGCAGCTATTAATCAGAATCAATGCCAGTAGTTGTTTGATAAATGAAGCCACCAAATCCATTCGGTAGTAAAATTTCTCCCTACTTTAAATATTGTCCTTTTTATTGGGTATAATTTTGCTGCTTTCATAAATAACATTCCCAACGAAAAGAAACTGAATACGGCGCATAAGTCTTATTATTATTATTTTAGACATGTATATATATACAGACACAAATAACCAATGTTAGTCATATTTGACTGAAAGCATAACTGAATTAGCAATTAATACAGTAAGGTATAAGACTAGACTCAATGCAGCTCACAATCCTTAAGCGAGCAGATTTTAAGGACAACATACATCACAATACTTCCAGAACTTATTCAAATTCTTCAGCCAAGAATTGAACTGCGGAGTCCAAACCAAGAAATGAAGATTCAATGTTTGACGATCTAAAAACTGTTTCCATCAAAATAAATATTTTGCAATGCAACTCACAGTTCTTAACCGAACATTAGGTTTCAAGGACAATTTGCTATTTTAAGGACAATTTGGCTTCTACAACATCTTCCAATTCTTCAGCCGAGAATTGAACTGTGGGAGTACAAACCAAGAAATAAAGATTCTTTGTTCGACGATTTAAATACTTTAGGACAGTCGTTAGACCCAATGCAGTTCAGAATCCTTAAACGAGCATAATATAAGGTTTCAAGGACAATTTGGCTTCTATAACATGTTCCAATTCTTCAGACGAGAATTGAACTGTGGAAGTACAAACCAAAAATAAAGATTCTTTGTTCTACGATGTAAATATTTTAGGACAGTCGTTAGACCCAATGCAGTTCACAATCCTTAAACGAGCATAATATTTTAAGGATAATTTGGCATTTACAACATTCCAGTTTTTCAGCCAAGAATTGAACTGCGGAGTCTAAACCGAGAAAGAAAGATTGTTTGCTCCGCGATCTAAAAACTGTTTCGATCAAAATAAATATTTTAGGACAGCCGTTATATTCAACGCGGCTCACAGTTCTTAACCGAGCATAAGGTTTTAAGGACAATTTGGCTTCTATAACATGTTGCAATTCTTCAGACGAGAATTGAACTGTGGGAGTACAAACCAATAAATAAAGATTCATTGTTCGACGATATAAATATTGTAGGACAGTCGTTAGACCCAATGCAGTTCACAATCCTTACACGAGCATAATATTTTAAGGATAATTTGGCATTTACAACATTCCAGTTTTTCAGCCACGAATTGAACTGCGGAATCCAAACCGAGAAAGAAAGATTGTTTGCTCCGCGATCTAAAGACTGTTTCGATCAAAATAAATATTTTAGGACAGCCGTTATATTCAATGCGGCTCACAGTTCTTAACCGAGAATAAGGTTTCAAGGACAATTTGGCTTCTATAACATGTTCCAATTCTTCAGACGAGAATTGAACTGTGGGAGAACAAACCAAGAAATAAGGATTTTTTATTCCACGATGTAAATATTTTACGACAGTCGTTAGACCCAATACAGCTCACAATCCTTAAACGAGCATAATATTTTAAGGATAATTTGGCATTTACAACATTCCAGTTTTTCAGCCAAGAATTGAACTGCGGAGTTCAAACCGAAAAAGAAATATTGTTTGCTCGGCGATCTAAAGACTGTTTCGATCAAAATGAATATTCTATGACAGCCGTTATATTCAATGCGGCTCACAGTTCTTAACCGAGCATAAGGTTTCAAGGACAATTTGGCTTCTATAACATGTTCCAATTCCTCAGACGAGAATTGAACTGTGGGAGTACAAACCAAGAAATAGAGATTCTTTGTTCGCCGATGTAAATATTTTAGGACAGTCGTTAGACCCAATGCAGCTCACAATCCTTAAACGAACATAAGATTTTAAGGACAATTTGGCTTCTACAACATTCCAGTTTTTCAGTCAAGAATTGAACTGCGGAGTCCAAACCGAAAAAGAAAGGTTGTTTGCTCGGCGATCTAAAAACTGTTTCGATCAAAATAAATAATTTAGGACAGCCGTTATATTCAATGCGGCTCACAGTTCTTAACCGAGTATAAGGTTTCAAGGACAATTTGGCTTCTATAACATGTTCCAATTCTTCAGACGAGAATTGAACGGTGGGAGTACAAACCAAGAAATAAAGATTCTTTGTTCGACGATGTAAATAGTTTAGGACAGTCGTTAGACCCAATGCAGCTCACAATCCTTAAACGAACATAAGATTTTAAGGACAATTTGGCATTTACAACATTCCAGTTTTTTAGCCAAGAATTGAACTGCGGAGTAAAAACCGAAAGAGAAAGGTTGTTTGCTCGGCGATCTAAAAACTGTTTCGATCAAAATAAATAATTTAGGATAGCCGTTATATTTAACGCGGCTCACAATTCTTAACCGAGCATAAGGTTTCAAGGACAATTTGGCTTCTATAACATGTTCCAATTCTTCAGACGAGAATTGAACTGTGGGAGTACAAACTAAGAAATAAAGATTCTTTGTTCGACGATGTAAATAGTTTAGGACAGTCGTTAGACCCAATGCAGCTCACAATCCTTAAACGAGCATAATATTTTAAGGACAATTTGGCTTTTACAACATTCCAGTTTTTCAGCCAAGAATTGAACTGCGGAGTCCAAACCGAAAAAGAAAGATTGTTTGCTCGGCGATCTAAAGACTGTTTCGATCAAAATAAATATTTTAGGACAGTCGTTAGATTCAATGCGGCTCACAGTTCTTAACCGAGCATAAGGTTTCAAGGACAATTTGGCTTCTATAACATGTTCCAATTCTTCAGACGAGAATTGAACTGTGGGAGTACAAACCAAAAAATAAAGCTTCTTTGTTCGACGATGTAAATATTTTAGGACAGTCGTTAGACCCAATGCAGCTCACAATCCTTAAACAAACATAAGATTTTAAGGACAATTTGGCTTTTACAACATTCCAGTTTTTTAGCCAAGAATTGAACTGCGGAGTCCAAACCGAAAAAGAAAGGTTGTTTGCTCGGCGATCTAAAAACTGTTTCGATCAAAATAAATAATTTAGGACAGCCGTTATATTTAACGCGGCTCACAATTCTTAACCGAGCATAAGGTTTCAAGGACAATTTGGCTTCTATAACATGTTTCAATTCTTCAGACGAGAATTAAACTGTGGGAGTACAAACCAAGAAATGAAGATTCTTTGTTCGACGATGTAAATATTATAGGACAGTCGTTAGACCCAATGCAGTTCACAATCCTTAAACAAACATAAGATTTTAAGGACAATTTGGCTTTTACAACATTCCAGTTTTTTAGCCAAGAATTGAACTGCGGAGTCCAAACCGAAAAGAAAGGTTGTTTGCTAGGCGATCTAAAAACTGGTTCGATCAAAATAAATAATTTAGGACAGTCGTTAGATTCAATGCGGCTTACAGTTGTTAACCGGGCATAAGGTTTCAAGAACAATTTGGCTTCTATAACATGTTCCAATTCTTCAGACGAGAATTGAACTGTGGGAGTACAAACCAAGAAATAAAGCTTCTTTGTTCGACGATGTAAATATTTTAGGACAGTCGTTAGACCCAATGCAGTTCACAATCCTTAAACGAGCATAATATTTTAAGGACAATTTGGCATTTACAACATTCCAGTTTTTCAGCCAAGAATTGAACTGCGGAGTCCAAACCGAAAAAGAAAGATTGTTTGCTCGGCGATCTAAAGACTGTTTCGATCAAAATAAATATTTTAGGACAGCCGTTATATTCAATGCGGCTCACAGTTCATAACCGAGCATAAGGTTTCAAGGACAATTTGGCTTCTATAACATGTTCCAATTCTTCGGACGAGAATTGAACTGTGGGAGTACAAACCAAGAAATAGAGATTCTTTGTTCGACGATGTAAATATTTTAGGACAGTCGTTAGACCCAATGCAGCTCACAATCCTTAAACAAACATAAGATTTTAAGGACAATTTAGCTTTTACAACATTCCAGTTTTTCAGCCAAGAATTGAACTGCGGAGTCCAAACCGAGAAAGAAAGATTGTTTGCTCCGCGATCTAAAAACTGTTTCGATCAAAATAAATATTTTAGGACAGTCGTTAGATTCAATGCTGCTCACAGTTCTTAACCGAGCATAAGGTTTCAAGGACAATTTGGCTTCTATAACATGTTCCAATTCTTCAGACGAGAATTGAACTGTGGGAGTACAAACCAAGAAATAAAGATTCTTTGTTCGACGACGTAAATATTTTAGGACAGTCGTTAGACCCAATGCAGCTCACAATCCTTAAACGAACATAAGATTTTAAGGACAATTTGGCTTTTACAACATTCCAGTTTTTCAGCCAAGAATTGAACTGCGGAGTCCAAACCGAGAAAGAAAGATTGTTTGCTCCGCGATCTAAAAACTGTTTCGATCAAAATGAATATTTTAGGACAGCCGTTATATTCAACGCGGCTCACAGTTCTTAACCGAGCATAAGGTTTCAAGGACAATTTGGCTTCTATAACATGTTCCAATTCTTCAGACGAGAATTGAACTGTGGGAGTACAAACCAAAAAATAAAGCTTCTTTGTTCGACGATGTAAATATTTTAGGACAGTCGTTAGACCCAATGCAGCTCACAATCCTTAAACAAACATAAGATTTTAAGGACAATTTGGCTTTTACAACATTCCAGTTTTTTAGCCAAGAATTGAACTGCGGAGTCCAAACCGAAAAAGAAAGGTTGTTTGCTCGGCGATCTAAAAACTGTTTCGATCAAAATAAATAATTTAGGACAGCCGTTATATTTAACGCGGCTCACAATTCTTAACCGAGCATAAGGTTTCAAGGACAATTTGGCTTCTATAACATGTTCCAATTCTTCAGACGAGAATTAAACTGTGGGAGTACAAACCAAGAAATGAAGATTCTTTGTTCGACGATGTAAATATTATAGGACAGTCGTTAGACCCAATGCAGTTCACAATCCTTAAACGAGCATAATATTTTAAGGACAATTTGGCATTTACAACATTCCAGTTTTTCAGCCAAGAGTTGAACTGCTGAGTCCAAACCGAAAAAGAAAGGTTGTTTGCTGAGCGATCTAAAAACTGTTTCGATCAAAATAAATAATTTAGGACAGTCGTTAGATTCAATGCGGCTTACAGTTGTTAACCGAGCATATGGTTTCAAGGACAATTTGACTTCTATAACATGTTCCAATTCTTCAGACGAGAATTGAACTGTGGGAGTACAAACCAATAAATAAAGAGTCATTGTTCGACGATATAAATATTATAGGACAGTCGTTAGACCCAATGCAGTTCACAATCCTTAAACGAGCATAATATTTTAAGGACAATTTGGCATTTACAACATTCCAGTTTTTCAGCCAAGAATTAAACTGCGGAGTCCAAACCGAAAAAGAAAGATTGTTTGCTCGGTGATCTAAAGACTGTTTCGATCAAAATGAATATTTTAGGACAACCGTTATATTCAATGCGGCTCACAGTTCTTAACCGAGCATTAGGTTTCAAGGCTTCTATAACATGTTCCAATTCTTCAGACGAGAATTGAACTGTGGGAGTACAAACCAAGAAATAGAGATTCTTTGTTCGACGATGTAAATATTTTAGGACAGTCGTTAGACCCAATGCAGCTCACAATCCTTAAACGAACATAAGATTTTAAGGACAATTTGGCTTCTACAACATTCCAGTTTTTCAGCCAAGAATTGAACTGCGGTGTCCAAACCAAGAAAGAAAGATTGTTTACTCGGCGATCTACAAACTGTTTCCATCAAAATAAATATTTTAGGACAGTTATCAGACTCAATGCAACTTACGCGAGCAAAATATTGTGAGGACAATATGCAGCACAATAATTTGGCTTCTACAACATATTCCATTTCTTTAGCCGGGAATTGAACTGTAGAGTCCAAACCAAGAAGAAGAGTTTCTTTGCTCGACAATCTAAAAACTGTTTCCATCAAAATAATTTTTTTAGGATAATCATCAAGGTGATTGCAGCTCCCAGTCCTGAGGTGAGCATAACATTTTGAGAACATGTACCAATTATTTAGTTGAGAATTGGACTATGGAGTCGAAACCTAGAACCACAAATTCGATACCTTCCAGTCTAAGTATAACATTTTGAGGACAGCATGCAGCACAATAATTCTTCAGCTGAGAATTGAATATTATCCGAACCAATAATCAAAGTCCCTTTGTTCGCCGATATACAAGGTGAGTCAACAGTGCGATAAACTCCAACACTTTCTTTATTATCGATAATAAAAACTGAAATTTCTTATAGAAGTTGTAGGAAACCAAAATGGCTACATTTTAACATTAGTTCAAAATCTACGGGGTGATTCATGAAAGTGAGGCGCTATAGATATCAATTTTTTTCAATTGAATACCCTGTATATTTTTAAAAATTTGAATTCTCCATGAAATTCTCGATATTTCTATATCAGAATATCATAGTCTAAAATTTATAGTTCTCTAGATATTTAAGAAAATTAAGAAAAAAGTGAGGTTTCGAACTAATTTTAAAATATAGCCATTTTGGTCTCCTACAACTTCTATATAAAATTTTTGTTTTTATTATCGATAATAAAGGAAGTGTTGGACTTTATCGTACCGTTGACTCACCCTGTGCATATACTGTTTCCATGAAGACAAATATTTTAGGACAAATAAACTGAATTCCACAGATATTAAATGACCCATTGCGCTAGTGTTTTAGTTATATTTCTAAATGAGGATGAAAGATACGGGAGAATGGCTTCAACGTCACGCGAGAGTTGCCAACAACTCATACCGAGACGATATCTTCACTAGTACGCAAAAATCCTAAAGCATTACCCAACTACTTTTAGAAATGTGAAAAGCTCATAATGTTCACACGGATCATTTAGCTCAGATATATTAATTGGGAGTAATATATAAAGGGACTTTAGTACGATGACATTATTTAATGGTCTGCAAGGATCCTTAGAATGGCGATAATGGAAGGAATATGGAGAAGCAGTATACAGCAGGATTAGGCCATGTTACCAAGCTTATTTCTGTGTACGAGTAAATAATTTATGTTTAGTGTGCTACCTTTTTAAGAGTTGTTTTAAACAAAAATTATATCCCGTCCGCTTGTCTTAAATTTCGAATTATTATTTTTAAAAACATATCAATGTCATTTATTCAGATTACTAAGGTTATAGCCTTAGTAAACTCAATTGGATTTAAATCTGGACAGCTAGTCGCTTGTATGTAAAAATGTCACTAACTGAGGAAAACACGAGGTGTAATCTGCCCACTGTTTACTCCTTTACTAGCCACTACGTCGACCAGTAGGCCTGTAGAATTATTAGACGATGTTAACGGGAATCTGTAACTAATTCGTTTCAGATAGCCGTAGGTTAAAACAGGTGTATTTAGTTATAAGGAATATACCTCTGCGATTCCTCCCAAATCAAATAAACAGAACATTGTTTAAAAGTCACTTTTATGTGAAAAAATCATGAAATTTGGATTTTTTTAAAAATTACAGTAAGACTGCAGTGGATTAATTTTTTTGAATGTTTCTGTTTTCTAGGTAATTCCAAACCGGTTAATTTAAGCCCCGGTTGATTTCATTTCATTGATTATTTATTTAAATAATTGCCGAAAACCATCGAAATTTTCGAAAATTTCAAGCATTTTTTACTCTGAAAGGAAAAATGCTAGACTCTTGAAACTTTGGTGGAATATGTGTCTCATTAACCTCAACTTACAAAAAAAATTTCGTTTCAAAATGTTTATTAGTTTTCGAGAAATTCTATTTGTTTATTAAAAACGTCCCAAATGTTTAATGAAAAATTGACCTATTAACGTTATCAAAAATAATTCAACCACAGCTCATTTTTTTCGTCAAGACGTCAATTTTACGAATCTGTTATGGGCGTATCGATTTTCAATAATTTTGACCGTCAAAGTGGCGTTAACAACATTGCTACTTTTCGGAGCAGCGTTTTTTGCAAATAACTTTACAACAAATGAACGTATCTGCACAAATCTTTCATATTTGAGTTGCTGGTATTTTTCTACAAATTTATTAAAAAAAATTGTTGCTCTGGGACATGTAGGAGCCGAGATAATTTTTTAAATTGTTTAATGCGCCAAACGTTTATTTATTAATATTTATGGCCAAAATTGAAACTAGTTGTTAATAAGATCTTGAATTTTGTGAATTCATCAAGTCCTATTGAAAACGGGCCTTTTTTGAGGTCAAAATGTAATTTTTAATAATTAGTGATTTTGGAGCGTCTTCAATTTGTTTGGCTCAAAGGACAGGTGAATTTTTTATCAAACGATTTTCAAATTGGGGTAGCGAGAAAAATTCGTCATATCTCCGTTATTTTCCGGCCAATTTCGACGTTTTTTTTTTTAATTTGGGGTAGCTCACGAAAATAATAACAATGGGCACATTTGCAATATCCAAATAATAAACAAATAATTGTTATAAACAATTTATTATTTTTTTTTTTTAATTTTTTCTTTTTTGGGCTTATGCAACTTATAATGTGCTAATGTATTAAATATAAATTTATAAAGATTATATAATGGTAACAATGCTGTAACATCGTATATTGTTTGATGGAGAAATAGTTTGTGCATACATTGTTACCATTATATAATCTTTATAAATTTATATTTAATACATTAGCACATTATAAGTTGCATAAGCCCAAAAAAGAAAAATAAAAAAAAAAAATTGTTTATAACAATTATTTGTTTATTATTTGGATATTGCAAATGTGCCCATTGTTATTATTTTCGTGAGCTACCCCAAATTAAAAAAAAAACGTCGAAATTGGCCGGAAAATAACGGAGATATGACGAATTTTTCTCGCTACCCCAATTTGAAACTCGTTTGATCAAAAATTCACCTGTCCCTTGAGCTAAACAAATTGAAGACGCTCTAAAATCACTAATTATTAAAAATTATATTTTGACCTCAAAAATGGCCCGCTTTCAATAGGACTTGATGAATTCACAAAATTCAAGATCTCATTAACAACCAGTTTCAATTTTGGCCATAAATATTAATAAATAAACGTTTGGCGCATTAAACAATTTAAAAAATTATCTCGGCTCCTACATGTCCCAGAGCAACAATTTTTTTTAATAAATTTGTAGAAAAATACCAGCAACTCAAATATGAAAGATTTGTGCAGATACGTTCATTTGTTGTAAAGTTATTTGCAAAAAATGCTGCTCCGAAAAGTAGCAATGTTGTTAACGCCACTTTGACGGTCAAAATTATTGAAAATCGATACGCCCATAACAGATTCGTAAAATTGACGTCTTGACGAAAAAAATGAGCTGTGGTTGAATTATTTTTGATAACATTAATAGGTCAATTTTTCATTAAACATTTGGGACGTTTTTAATAAACAAATAGAATTTCTCGAAAACTAATAAACATTTTGAAACGAATTTTTTTTTGTAAGTTGAGGGTAATGAGATACATATTCCACCAAAGTTTCAAGAGTCTAGCATTTTTCCTTTCAGAGTAAAAAATGCTTGAAATTTTCGAAAATTTCGATGGTTTTCGGCAATTATTTAAATAAATAATCAATGAAATGAAATCAACCGGGGCTTAAATTAACCGGTTTGGAATTACCTAGTAAACAGAAACATTCAAAAAAATTAATCTACTGCAGTCTTACTGTAATTTTTAAAAAACTCCAAATTTCATGATTTTTTCACATAAACGTGACTTTTAAACAATGTTCTGTTTATTTAATTTGGGAGGAATCGCAGAGGTATATTCCTTATAACTAAATACACCTGTTTTTACCCACGGCTATCTGAAACGAATTAGTTACACCGTTTTTTTCTATTTCTGCAGGCCTACAGTCGTAAGTGCATCGAAAGCTTGCCCAGCGGCGCCGGAATTACATTTGAACCGCGAATTTAAAAAAATTACCCATAAAAATATGACTCCTACTTAAAGACTCGCCCTGTATGTAGACTCATCGTCCAAAATATATTGCATAATAAATTAATTAAAAAAACCAACGATAGCGCTGCTTCACAGAACTTTTACTTCGTATATAAAGTTTCCTAACCCGTGCATAGGTCCTGCCCTAAGGGCACGAATTATTAAAACTGCTCTCAGCGGCGCTTTATATGTAAAATACAAGTTTAGTTTAATAACAGAAATTCTTGAAACGCTTTAATATACTGGTTATGCCCCGAATGCCTTACGGATATATCCGTCTGTATGCACGAGTAAACCTCGTCCGTATATAGACTCAGTTCGATTTGAAATTCTACTTTTTACTCTGATAGTTCTGCAGTTGACCTGAGGACTTTTTCGATGCAATATGTTGGACTGTGTATGGAAAGGGGGCGTGGTCTATCTGAAATGATTCAGTTATGAATGTGACAATGGAGATAATTTGATAACAGCAACATGACCAGTAATAATCCGTTTCTATTCGCAGATCAAACGCAGGGAGTAGTGAAAATATGGTTCTATATTTTGACTTCCTTGAAACTAGGTTTTCCTTTGTTTAAGAATTTTTTTGCTTTTATTTGCTAGATCAGTGTGCACGTACCTTTAAAACACACTTTTTGGTGGCCTCGTTATTCGACTTAATAAAAATTTCAGTTGCACTTTGTGACGCTCTTTACTTACGTAACTTGTACTGTTTGGTAACTAGCTACTTACAAACAGGACTCTCTGGCTTTGTAACACGTTTTAGACGGAAACTCGGGCGCCAGTTTCTTATTTTTAAGTGCAAGGAACAGCACTTGTTTGGCTCTCCCAGGGGAGAACGTTTAGGGGTAGCTAAACAGATGGAGATACGGTGATTTCCAGGGGTCTTAAGATGATTGTCTTGTCAACTGGACTTGGACAATTCCTCAAACGGGTTAATTAGAATTAAATAACTGAAATAACAACTCGTGAATTTTACCTATGTAGACCAACGTATTTATTTATTAAAACAGTAATGAACAAATCAATAAATAAGATATTTCAGCGACTTTGCAGTGGAGTATGTACAAATTTGATAACGATAAGAAACTTGCGGGCTGGCAATCAAGAGTATATACGCGTGAATACAATTTTATTTCGGAAAACGGTGAGTTTGGATAACCGGTGTGTGTTTTCGTGGCTTGAAACGATTTCGGACGGCAAGCAAACGGAATTTCCAACAGGATATAGTATGAACGGCGGGCAGTCGGTTAGCTATAGATATTCTTGTCTATACAGAGGGTTTTACAATATGGCGAACTACTGCCACAAACGTAGAGCTATTTATCAATGACCATTTTTCGTAAGTTAAGTTTTCCGGTAAAACTGTATGCATTGAAACTTTAAAGATTGCCCGATCGAGCAAATCTAACCAGCCGATGCATATTTTATTAAACAAAAGACCAACGGAGGAATTACTAATTAGCTCAAGTCTAGTCTAGTACCCAAGTGACAGTAATATTTAAAGCAAAAGAAAAAACGGCCATTCCTTGACTGGAAAAATCACTTCATTACAACTTGTTTTGCTTCCTCGATATAATTTTTTGTGGTTTATTATAAATGCTTTATAGAAAGCCTCCCCACTCTCTTTCAATTATCTTTATAAATTTTTGGTGTCAACGATGCGCATTACAATTTACTAACGACAGTTCAGTTGAACTGTCTAATTCATTAACTTAACATCAAAACCACATTGTTCCAATATTTCATCAAGTGCGACCTGTCTTGGATAACAAGAACTTCACTCGGCTCAAGCCTCTCACTTCACCCAATTATAATCAACACTTTCAGGCCTGTCACCAGCCATAGTTACTCATTATTTATTATGGGTTGTACAGGACGTGTAAAAAACTCCGATCGGTTAATGCTTCGAGTGTAATGAATTAAACTTTAGTGATCAATGTGTTGCTGGCATTAATTTGTTATTCGATGGGGAACAAATCATGTTTTTATTAGAGGAGCTGTCGAAAATTTCGTTTAGCATAAATGAGTTTTACTATTACTGGAGTAATAAGAAATAAACACACATTTTTACAAATAACTCTTGAATTGGCCCCTTTGACACGCTGACAGTAACCGCAGGTGCGATATGAGACAGAGCCCCCGGATCTCGTAATTGCCAGGCCCCGTAGAAGAAGCCCCGTTTAATAAGCAAGTAATAGCGTAATTCATTTTGAAAGGCCTGTCGCGAATAATAAGACGAACGGAAAGAGAAAGTAGTGGTTTCATTAATATTAATTAACCTAATTAGCTATTGTGTAATAAGCAGTATGTTTAGTTACACCGTTATCTCAGTGAAATAATTGACGGTGCTCCGGTAGTGTTGTGCATAATATTGCTTTGTATTCGGTGTCATTTACTTTGGATTGTTCTGTTAGATAAATGTGCTTTGTTCGAACACAAACAAATTCTTATTTTCACCGTAAATGACCTGTCATCTCGCTAGATTTTCCTATCGTGTTTACTCTAAACACTGAAAGTTCCTGAAGTTTAGTAGCAGGAATAATTCCAAAGTCGGTTGGCCAATAATTTTGGGGAAACATCGTCTTTTTTGTAGTAATGTGCTTCGACAGGAAATAGTCGTAGAAAAATATTTATATAAATATTCATTTAAATTAATATTAAGATTTAGTCACATTAAATTTTGTTGACCAAGATTACATCACATTAAATTACCGTAGTTAAGATTGTCCACGTCAGATTTTTTTGGCAACGATTGTGTCTAATTAAATTTTGTTGACTCAATATCAACATTTTCATTAAATTGTGAGCAACATAATGCCACTTTAATATTTGTTAGCCAGGATTGTGTCACGTTATATTTTATTAATTTAGATTGTGTCACATTAAATTTTGTTGGCCAAGTTTGTGTCACATTAAATTTCCTGGACTAAGCTTGTCATTCAATTTTGTTAGTCAGATTGTAGGTATCACAATAAATTTTCGTAGCTAAGATTGTTTGACGTCAAATTTTCTTGGCCATGATTGTGTCACAATTAATTTTGTTGATAAAGATTGTGTCACGTTAAATTTTATTACTTTAGATTGCATCACATTAAATTTTGTTGGACAAGTTTGTGTCACATTAAATTTCCTGGACTAAGCTTGTTATTCAATTTTGTTAGTCAGATTGTAGGTATCACAATAAATTTTCGTAGCTAAGATTGTTTGACGTCAAATTTTCTTGGCCATGATTATGTCACAATTAATTTTGTTGATAAAGATTGTGTCACGTTAAATTTTATTACTTTAGATTGCATCACATTAAATTTTGTTGGACAAGTTTGTGTCACATTAAATTTCCTGGACTAAGCTTGTTATTCAATTTTGTTAGTCAGATTGTAGGTATCACAATAAATTTTCGTAGCTAAGATTGTTTGACGTCAAATTTTCTTGGCCATGATTGTGTCACAATTAATTTTGTTGATAAAGATTGTGTCACGTTAAATTTTATTACTTTAGATTGCATCACATTAAATTTTGTTGGACAAGTTTGTGTCACATTAAATTTCCTGGACTAAGCTTGTTATTCAATTTTGTTAGTCAGATTGTAGGTATCACAATAAATTTTCGTAGCTAAGATTGTTTGACGTCAAATTTTCTTGGCCATGATTGTGTCACAATTAATTTTGTTGACTAAGATTGTGTCACGTTAAATTTTATTACTTTAGATTGCATCACATTAAATTTTGTTGGACAAGTTTGTGTCACATTAAATTTTCTGGACTAAGTGTGTTAATAAATTGTATTGACCTGATTGTATTACATTAAATTTTCGTAGCTAAGATTGTTTCCCGTCAAATCTTCTTGGCCATAATTGCCAGATTAATTTTTGTTATGATTGTGTCAAATTAAATTTTGTTGGCCAAGTTTATGTCACATTAAATTTTGTTGGCCAAGTTTATGCCACATCAAATTTTGTTGCTCAACTTTGTGTCGTCACATTAAATTGTTTCGGCCTAAATTTTTTCACATTAATTTTCTTGACCATAATTGCCAGATTAATTTTTATTAGCTATCAGTACTAACATTTTTATTGAACTGTGACCCACATTTTGTCACTTTATATTATATTGTATCACATTAAATTGTCTTAGCTAAGATTATGCAACATTCAATTGTTTGTCCTTGATGACCAGGGTTTTTGTTAGCAGTCAATATTAACATTATTATTGAACTGTGACCCACATTATGTCACTTTAAATTTTCTTAGCCAAAATTGTGTAATACGTAATTTTATTAGAATTGTGTCACATTAAATTGTATTAGCTAACTCTGTCATTAAATTTTGTTAACCAAATTGCGTCGCATGAAATTTTGTCGGCCATGATTGTTGAACATTAAATTTTCTTGGCCTTGATTAAATTTTGTTAGCCATGTTAAATTTAATTAGCTATGATAGTGCCACATCAATTAAATTTTGTTGATTACATTTTTCATATTAAATTTCGTTGGTCAAGATTATACAATAATATTAACTTTTCTCGGCCAAGATCGTTTAACATTCAATTTTGTTGGCCATGATTTCAATTAAATTTCAATGGTTTTCCAAATCAACATTTTTATTAAACTGTGACCGACATTGTGAATTTTAAATTTTGCGGGCCAAGATTGTATCACATTTAACTTTCTCGGCCCAGATTGTTTAACATTAAATTTTCTTGGCCATGATTACCATGCTATACATTATGTTAGCAATCAGTATCACCATTTTTATTGGCCTGTGACAAATATTATGTCTCACATTAAATTTTGTTGGCCAAAATTATGTCACATTAAATTTTGTTGGCCAAGATTGTATCACGTTAAAGATTGTTTCACGTTAGATTTTCTTGGCAACGATTGTGCCAAATTAAATTTTGTCGACTCTCAATATCACCATTTTTATTAAACTGTGACCAATATTATGTCACTTGAATTTTGGCCAAGATAGTGTCACATTAAATTTTCTGGACTAAGCTTGTCATTAAATTTTGTTGACCAGATTGTATCACATTAAGTTTTCGTTGCTAGGATTGTTTCACATTAAATTTTCTCAGCCATGAATATGTCAAATTAAATTTTGTTGACTAAGATTGTGTCACGTAAAATTTTATTTCATTAGATTACGTCACAATAAATTTGTTGGACAAGTTTGTGTTTTGTGTGTTACATTAAATTTTCTGAACTAAGGGTGTTATTAAATTTTATTGACCAGATTGTATCACATTAAATTTTTGTAGCTAAGATGGTTTCATGTCAAATTTTCTTGGCCATGATTGTGTCACATTAAATTTTGTTGGTCAAGTTTGTGTCGTCACATTAAATTGTTTCGGCCAAGATTGTTTGACCATAATTGCCAGATTTATTTTTGTTACTTCTCAGTACTAACATTTTTATTGAACTGTGACCCACATTGTGTCACTTTATATTATATTGTATCACATTAAATCGTCTTAGCTAAGATTATGCAACATTAAATTTTTTGTTAGCAGTCAATATTAACATTTTTATGGCAATGTGACCAGGATTATGTCACTTTAAATTTTCTCGGGCAAAATTATGTAATACGTAATTTTATTAGGATTGTGTCACATTAAATTGCATTAGCTAACTGTGTCATTAAATTTTGTTAGCCAAATTGCGTAACATAAAATTTTCTCGGCCATGATTGTTCAACATTAAATTTTCTTGACCGTGATGATTTCCATGCCATAAATTATGTTAGCAATCAGTATCACCATTTTTATTGGACTGTGACCAATATTATGTGCCTTTAAATTTTGTTGGCCAAAATTATGTCTCATTAAATTTTGTTGGCCAATATTGTATCACATTAAATTTTCTGGACGACTAAGCTTGTTATTAAATTTTGTTGACTAGATTGTATCACATTAAATTTTCGTAGTTAAGATTGTTTTACATCAAATTTTCTTGGCCATGAATGTGTCAAATTAAATTTTGTTAACTAAGATTGTGTCACGTTAAATGTTAATACTTTAGATTGCGTCACATTAAATTTTGTTGAACAAGTTTCTGTCGCATTAAATTTTCTGGACTAAGTGTGTTATTAAATTTTATTGACCAGATTGTATTACATTAAATTTTCGTAGCTAAGATTATTTCACGTCAAATTTTCTTAGCCATGATTGTGTCACATTTAATTTTGTTGGCCAAGTTTATGACGCATCAAATTTTGTTGGCCAAGTTTGTGTCGTCACATTAAATTGTTTCGGCCGAGATTGTTTAAGATTAAATTTTCTTGACAATAATTGCCAGATTAATTTTTGTTAGCTCCCAATACTAACATTTTGATTGAACTGTGACCCACATTGCGTCACTTTATATTTTATTGTATCACATTAAATTGTCTTGGCCAAGATTATGTAACATTAAATTTTTTGCCCATGATTGCCAAATTTTTTGTTAGCAGTCAATATTAACATTTTTATGGAACTGTGACCAACATTATGTCATTTTAAATTTTGTTGGCCAAAATTATGTGACGCGTAATTTTATTAGCTAAGATTGTGTCACATTAAATTGTATTAGCTGTATCATTAAATTTTGTTAACTATATTGCGTCACATAAAATTTTCTCTGCCATGATTGTTTAACATTAAATTTTCTTGGCCATGATTACCTGATTAAAATTTGTTAGTCCTCAAATATCAATATTTCTATTAAACTGTCACCAACATTATGTCACTTTAAATTTTGTTGGCCATGTTAAATTTAATTAGCAATGATATTGCCACATAAAATTTTGTTTATTAAATTTTGCTTATTAAATTTTGTGGGTTAAGATTATATAATATTAAATTTTCTCGGCCAAGATCGTTTCACATTCAATTTTTTAGGGCATAATTCAAAATAAATTTCAATGGTTCTCCAAATCAACATTTTTATTAAACTGTGCCAACATTGTGGGCCAAGATTGCATCACATTAAACTTTATCGGCCAAGATTGTTCAACATTAAATTTTTTTGGCCATGATCACCATGCCAAAAATTATGTTAACTATCAGCATCACCATTTTTATTGAACTGTGTCCAATATTATGTTACTTTAAATTTTGTTGGCCAAAAGTATGTCACATTAAATTTTATTAGCTAAGATTGTGTCACATTAAATTTTATTGGCCATGATTGTTTAACATTAAATTTTCTTGACGGCTATGATTGCTATATTAAATTTTGTTGGCCCTCAAATATCAATATATCTATTTAACTGTGACCAACATTATGTCACTTTAAATTTTGTTGGCCATGGTAAATTTAATTAGCTAAGATTGTGTCACAATAAATTTTGTTGGTTAAGTCTGCATCACATTAAATGTTATTGACTGGGTTGAGTCACATTAAATTTTGTGGGCCAAGATTGTATCACATTAAACTTTCTTGGCCATGACCATCGACCATACCATAAATTATATTAGCTATCAATTTCACCATTTTCATTGAACTGTGAATATTGTTAGTCAAAATTATGTCACGTTAAATTTTATTGGCCATGATTGTTTAACATTAAATTTTCTTGACGGCTATGATTGCTATATTAAATTTTGTTGACCCTCAAATATCAATATATCTATTTAACTGTGACCAACATTATGTCACTTTAAATTTTGTTGGCCATGGTAAATTTAATTAGCTAAGATTGTGTCACATTAAATTTTGTTGGTTAAGTCTGCATCACATTAAATTAAATTATTAACTGGGTTGTGTCACATTAAATTTTGTGGGCCAAGATTGTATCACATTAAACTTTCTTGGCCATGACCATCGACCATACCATAAATTATATTAGCTATCAATTTCACCATTTTCATTGAACTGTGAATATTGTTAGTCAAAATTATGTCACGTTAAATTTTATTGGCCATGATTGTTTAACATTAAATTTTCTTGACGGCTATGATTGCTATATTAAATTTTGTTGACCCTCAAATATCAATATATCTATTTAACTGTGACCAACATTATGTCACTTTAAATTTTGTTGGCCATGGTAAATTTAATTAGCTAAGATTGTGTCACATTAAATTTTGTTGGTTAAGTCTGCATCACATTAAATTAAATTATTAACTGGGTTGTGTCACATTAAATTTTGTGGGCCAAGATTGTATCACATTAAACTTTCTTGGCCATGACCATCGACCATACCATAAATTATATTAGCTATCAATTTCACCATTTTCATTGAACTGTGAATATTGTTAGTCAAAATTATGTCACGTTAAATTTTATTAGCTAAGATTATGTCACATTAAATTATGTTGGACCAATTTGTGTCACATTAAATATTCTTGGCTAAGTGTATCATTAAATTTAGTTAACCAGACTGTGCTAAAAGTTTGTTAGCCAAGATTGCTTCACATTCAATTTTCTTGGTTCTTATTGTTGGCGAAAATTGTATCACATTAAATATTGCTCTCTCCATTTCCTTCAAGATGTTGCCGTAAATTTCGTTTTTCTTTTCGATAGTGTCCTGAATTTTATTAACTATTTTTATTGGGTCAAATACAGTAATAAATTGGAAGCCTATATTAACTATTCCCTTCAAGCTATTAAAATGAGAACCTTAAAAATAAACTTTAATATCCCATAATTCGGTTAAAATCAATGTTTTCTGTCAACGGTTACACTATGTCGCTTTAATACCGGTACACCCTGTACTTATATACTTTTGCTTTATACATGCTTATTTTTCCAAAATATGAATATTTTTGTTCCTTGTTAAAAATACGTCTGGCTTCACTCTATCTTAAGCGGTTCACGCCGCTTAATTTCCTCAAACTATGTAGCCGGAGCAGATTTCAATCAAAACTCATTTTCTGGTTGTCTCTAACCTTTGCAACAGGAGATTAACTTCTTAGGTATAAGCAGTAAACCGGCGATTTGCACGGAAATAAAAGAAAACGGTTTTTTAAACATTTCGTTCGCCCGCACGAAAATCGACTTTTAACAAAGGAAAATGATCCGAAAATGATGCGTTGTTAAGATTTCATTTTTTCCACACAAATCGCTAAGATATTTGACGCGTTATCTACGCTATTATATATTTAGTGTTCGTTTATAATAATAGGCTTGTACTATTTTATTTAAAAAAAAACAATATTGTTTTGTTAATAAAATATATACCTGTATTTCATTTATTTTATTTCCACTTTTATTAAATCTTAATTGTGTAAAAAATAAATTCCTGCTTCGTGTATTTTTATATAAAAACAAAACAGGTTTTGTGTACATTTAAGGGATCACTAAGTGTGTTCACACCCTGTTCGTGTTAACAATCGGTGCAAAAGTAAACAATTAAAATCAATGTCCATAAACTATGCCTTGGAGGAAATTAAAGCCAATTTAGTTAATCAATAACTTTGTGAAATATCTTCATCAGCTCTCGCAACCTTTTATGAGTTGGCACGTAAATAATTTCAAATCATGCACTTCTGAAACGAAATATTACAGCAATTGTTGAAATAGTTAGAGCAATTGTCTTTTATTGGGGAGAACTTAATCGAAACGTGGAACTAGGTCGGATATAAAATTTTAGTAAAGCAAACAGCAATAAAATTTTACCTTTATATGTTCAAAACAAACATCCAATAACCAGCAGGTAGCGGCAGCATTGACTGCACTAATCGATTAATCTTATAAGAACATTTTGAAAAGTTACTGAATTAAATAAGCCGATAAAACAGGCGAACGTTCGGAAAACAATGTAATGTTTTACAAAAAGTATGCATGTCCGGACCTTCCTTCGTTCAATTTGCAGAAGTAATTTATTTCCCGATGGACAGTTACCTGTTATACCTGTGTGTAAATTTATCGAGGAAGCCAGGCTTCTTGTGGAATTGATACGAACTTGTTTTTTTTATTGTACAGAGTAAGCTCTAAACATTGTAATTTAAAGTATGTCGGACAACCAAATCGTTCATTGCTAACAGGATTTAAGCTGCACACGTTTAATATGAGTAATGTATATTTTTCTCTTTCAACCTCCCTCTACAGTAAATAAAACTTGTCGACCAATTTATTTTTTGGATTACCCACGTTATTAAATTTCGCGAACCACCCATGCTGTAATGCAAAGCTGAAATTACTATGCATCAGTCAGTGCGATGAGGCGAAGCGGTACACTTTGGCTATAAAACCCAATACTTTATGCCAAATGCAATGTATGAATGCTAAAAAACAAATTTCTCATATACCTTTGAATCACGTCTTGTGCCACATAGTTGCGGATACCGTTCGACTAACCAAATCTTTATTATTAATTCCACTCTGATGGTGTACTATGTGACTGTCTTCAAACCAGTAGTTTCGGCTAGGTTGTTAGAACGTTGTATTTAATTTTGGGTGACATGAAGCAAAATGCCTTGCGAGTTTTCAACTGGTTTAGAATCTTTTAATTTTGAGTCTAAAGTTATGAAAAGTGTGCAACTTCATCCTTTATTACTTTAGTTTATTGCATTCAATTGTCATAAATCAAGTAGATTCGCCCTCTTTTTATTATCTCAACATACCGGGTGAATACCAATAACTCATTTTAATTTTAAGGGATGGTAGGCCCCTTAATGGTAAGGCCATACACCAAAAATAAAAAATATATACCCTGTAGTTTTCGAGAAAGAAAATAAATTAAAATACGTCAACATTTTCAGAACTTCGTAACTTGCCTATCTCAACAGAAAATAAATCAGGATAGGTCTTTGCCTCTGGCATTCACCTTGATTTTTGCAATCATAAATTCACTAGTTTTTACTGTCACTGTCAATTAACTTGTCTCCGGCCGCAAATTTATGAAAGACCGTCGAACGGCGGCTTAACTTTATTAGACGTTTTTTGTCACGTTTTTTACATTAAAACTTGGAGTCTGTGACTTAGATACAAGGCATGTTGTTTACCCCATAAGTGGGTCAGTAGTGCGACGGAGCGGTACTCAAAAGTTTACCAGAATTTTACGTAGGGTAGGTCAGTTTTCAACTTTCTTTTTTATTCGACGTAAACTTCTTCAAGGCTCAGAATACGCATGAAGATGGTATCTTCGACCTGTCATATAGTATTTTATATTTAACGTAGAATTAATCCCATGTGGGTTGTTCATATTGAAGAAGAAAAACAACAAAGGTCTTGTTCCCACAAAATTCTTTTTTATTTCAACCGGTTTCGTGATCAATACATTACATCACATCATCAGGCTACAAGACTACAAATAGGAAAAAAAATTGTATGTAAAAAACTATAACAATCCAAATATTACATTAATATAATAAGTTAATAATTTCATCAAATGTAGATAGTTAAATTGAATTAAAACAAGTAAAACTATTACGATAATATCAAATATTGTTTTATATATAAAAAATATATGTTTGTAAATAAGATAAAAAAGTTATTAACAAAAGATACTAAAGAGATTAGAAAACCAATGAAATTGTAAATATAAAATAAGTTAAAATAGAAAAATGTACTTACATTTCTATAAATACCAAAGGTTTGTCAATATAAGCATTAATGAAAAATTTGTCCAATAATTTAGAAAACTAATAAATAATATGTAAAAATACATGTACTTGAGTTTATTTAATGTCATTAATTAATTTTAAATTAATCAAAATTAAAAACACAAAAGACAATGTACGAGGGCAAACAGATTAAAATTTAAAATAAAATAATGTCCCTAACACCGTACAAAAAGGAACTAAATGAAACAAATGTTCTAGAATATCGAAAATTTATAAAAACCCTTGTAACGACCTCTATAGGTACATATAGGGACGTAAGCATATATAGCAGATTAATAAAACGGAAACAACGTACAATCTTAATCGAAGTAAGGATACTTATCAATAGATGGCGCAAGTTATGCACAACAGAAAACTGCAAATATCGAATGAATAATTGACGTCATATGATACCTATATTAGACAAAAAACAGATAAAATATTTCAAATGGAAGACAAGCACAAGGGAATCCAAAACGCTAATACAAATCCTAGAACAAAACTGAAAAGGTGAGTGAAGATTGAAAATTTAACTGTGAATTAAGTGAGACAGAATTAGGGTTTTTTATTTCTCTAAGAATTTCCAAACTTTCCAAATTGTTAAGCAAACTACCTCTTCCTGCTAAGTGTAAAAATAGAAGTAAAACAATTCTAGTTTGGACAAATATTTCTAGAATTAATTTCAGTATCGTGGATTCAAGACAAAAAAAAATGATAATTTGCATTCGAATAGATAAAAAATATGAACAATTACATATAAAAAAAAATAATTTGTATTCACCATTCTAAAATATTTTTAAAAAATTATAGTGAATTTTTTTTAAATTAAATTAAGAACTTTTCGACTTATGTGTAAACTACTTCATGTTGTATCCAGGCCCGCAACTAATATTTACAAACAACTTAATTCCCAGTTCGAGCGTCCCCGTTTGTGATAACAGTCCTCGCGAATTATTTTAAATACGGATCCAAATCCCAGCAGTTGGACCTTGACATCAAACTAATGCATGCGTATCCCTCATTAAACCCTCTTAGTCTAGTGACTTATCATTATCGCTGCTCTCTGGTCAGAATAGACCCACTAGCCGTCACGTGCATATCTCGCAGGCTCCTGCTCGATTTCTGTTACTGCCTTTATTATCTAGACAATAACATTAATAGCCAGTTAGGAGGGGTTGGGGGTCAATCATTAATAAAACAAACAGTGTTTTCGACGTTTCGAAAGGGTTTAATTCATCGAATAATACTAAAAGTATTTAGATCTAGTTAGGATCATATTAAAAGATAAGTGTTTTTGTGTAAAAGCGAAACTTTGCAGTGTGCTGATGAGTGAATTATTTCGAAACATCAAATGAAACAGAAGTATATGCGGCAATTAAAAACTTGGTGATAAAAAAACAGCAATAGAAATCCTAAAAGAAAATTATTTCCCCCTTCCTAAAATAAGATTTCGAATGGATTGAGGTTTAAATTTAGAATATTAAAACAGAACAGTACACAAGTCAGTAATGTAGATCAACAATTAAATAGGCCCCCAATCTGACCCGTGTGGTGCTTCGCAACATCTTTCAGAAAAGCACCTTTCCAACAATGCATTATCACGTTATTACACCAGTTGTCTAAACGATTCCATGGTTATAATTCCAATGCATGAGAATATAACTGATTTAATGGATGCTTTCGACGGAACTGCCATTTAATTAAAGAATTGCGTGACGCGATCGCGGTTCATTTCCGCTATTTTTCCTCCCCAGGACTGCGCAAAGTTTTAACTAGACTTCAATTCCTTCATATAAGTAATAATAGTTGTGGGAATGGAAACATAAAAGCCCCACATAAAAACGCAACTCAATTTTCTGGGTGTTAAACTTAACGTCCCAGATTTATCTTTCGTTGTTTGCCGTGGCGAAAATACAAGTAAAAACGTGGAGAACCGCCGGGGTCGAGGGATGACTTCATATGAAAAATGTATATTGCGCCGTCTTTGATGGCTGTTATCAAACAAACCTAGCGTGATGTTCTCTTACGTTATTAAAAATTTCAGCAGGATGGATTTGTTAATTTCATACAAACAATTAAACAACCATAGGAGAGATACTTTTGTGAGAGTTAATCCTTATTTTAATTTTCATGCGATATTTACATGTAAGATTTTAACATTGGAAATGTTTTTGGTTTCCTAGTATGGGGTCGAAAATTAGTTTTATGTTGCATATTATGAAGCATGACTTATAGAGACAGTGGCGACAACAGAGTAACCAATTTTTGATTGGTTGTCTAAATCACGTGGTACCGGCAGCCATGTTATTAATGTTTGAGGTTTGGAAAAGCGACAATAACTTAATTATATTCAATTTAAATCTAATGTCATTTTTGTTACTTATCGTACCTGATGCATTTGTGAGAAATACCATGGAAACGAATTTTATTGCTTTTTAGAGTTAGGGGCGAAATGCCTGGTTGTGCAGTAACTCGGCAAAAAGGACTTTTTAATGAAACGCTTCCCCAGAGACCCAGCAAGGAGAAAATAATGGTTTATCAAAATTAGAAGAGATAATTGGAAACCAACGGATTATTCTTGTTTATGTGAGGAAGATATATTTTATGTACCTACAGTTTATTTTTATAATTAAATGGCTATGAATGCTTTTAGTAAGGAAAATGGCGTGCAAATTCGACGATGAAAGGTTCCCGTCTGACGGTCGGTAAATCGAAGAGACCATATAAATACAAAAGTTTTTTCTCTCTGGAAATTCTTGGTCTGGTGGACACATTTTTTTTAACATTGGAAATGTTTTTGGTTTCCTAGTACCTATCCATATGTATCTTAAAATTTCGTTTTTCGCAATTTACAAAGACAGGGATGATTTGAAATGAAGGAAAATAATATGCATGTTCGACTCCTGTCTCAATGCCTGATTCAACGATATACAGGGTGAATCTTAGAGTGGCGGCCATATTTTTGGGGTTAATAGTACTAGTCGTCATGAACATGAATTCGATTTATTTTTGTTGTAGGTTGTAAAATGGCCGAGTTATGAATTTTTTAAAAAAATTCGCGATTCATGTATAATTCTTGTAATTCTGGCGCCGCTGGGCAAGCACTTGCTGCATTACGTGTGGCTGATCGACAGTGTTGCCAAGTGTAGATGATATAAAACCAATCAATTACATTTTACATTTTCACTTTTCATTAATAATCCAGAGATACCCAATCACGAGAGAGAGATAAGGGTACCTAGTGAAAATGAAAAATTAATTAATTCAATTGGATAAACAGGTTTATTGAAATACGCAGTTTTAACTTCCATAATGAAAATTGTAATACAAAACAAAATGAAAAAGCCGGCTGCATAGTCTGCATAATTTTTATGATACAAAATGAAAGATTTTAAAAACAGAATTAGTTCTACATTCTACAGGAATTTTACCACCCATCAGCTGTTAGAGTCGCTGAACTCTTTACAAACTATGACACTGACCTAGTTAAAGCAGGTGCATTAACAAAAAAGAGCGATAAAAAAAGGTTCTCCTGAAATGCAAAAGCCGCGCACGGCACAGTTTTAGTTTTAGTTTTTAGTGTTAGTGACCAGTCAGACAGCAGCTAGAGTGGTTTATTGTGATTATAAAATTAATTTAGTGAAATTTATAAAAGTGGAAGTTTTGTGTTTGTGTTTAATAATTCAGTGAGGTGTACCTTCTACGTGTGTGTAGTTTTATTTTAGTGGTGTTTTAGAGGCGACTTTTATCTGTGGGGGCACATGAAAAGTTTGGTGCACCGTACAATGTACGGTGGTTTGGTGTACACGACTCCTGTCAACAACGTTGAAGAATTACGGGAAATAGTAGAAAACGCTGCGAATCACATAAGGCAGAATTCAATAAAGTTAGAGATTCTATGATGCGGCGAGCTACAGCGTGTTTGGAAAATAACGGAGGACAGTTTCAACACCTGCTATGAGAAATGCCGATCCAAGATAAGTAAAGATTTATTGCTATTAGAAAAAATAATTTTCTGTTCATTATTTGTTACTAAGTATTAAGTTTTTTAGGTATTACTTTTTTTATTGTTACACTCACGGAGAATAGTTTTTACTTTGTTATTGTTTAGATAGTTCATTTTATTTAGTTTCTTGTTTGCTTTACAATAAATTCCCCGTATTTTAGTTCAGTCGTGAAGTTTGGCAACAACGCACTGTTCTAGACAGGCGTGTGCGTCTCAGTTATTAGACGTTACTCTCGCTAGCGCATTCCACTGGCGGGGTACCCAAATTCAAATAAAAAGGGTTTAAACAATATTCATTTTTCATAGCGCGTTAAAAAAAAAATTTGTAGTTTTGTGTTCCTATAGTTGAACGGTGTCACCTCATATAAATATGGCCGCCACTCTAAGATTCACCCTGTATAAGGTAAAAGAAAATTTCTTCCCTACGTGTACCAGAAACAACAAAATATTTGGAAGACCAGAGGTGACAACTGAGGCATGTAATATGCCTTTATATACTTCTGTGAGAATTTGATCACTCTGTAAATAATAATATCCCGATCCGGATATATGACATGTATGTCCCATCAAATAACTCCAGCTAAAAACCTCATGACTAAAACAACACACGGTATGGAAACTATCGAATAGATATTAGAATCGTGGAACGACGATCATTCTTGCCGGCAATTCCGAATAGAACCGATAACATTAAGCTAAATACTTCAGTGAAACGAGCCTCCGTGCTCTGAATATGCTTTTGAAAATGTATGTGGCCATTCTCGTCGGGAATTCCTGAAAACTGGTGCTGAAACATATGCAGAGGAATCTGTGTTAGGGATGATTGCAGACAAAGGGGATCAGCGACGAAAAACAGGAGGAATCCGGGAAACTTTTCCTTTTATGAAATCGGGAAGAATCTGAACTCTCTAGTGGGGATTCATTTAACGACCTCTTTTACACCTTGCCGAGCCAGTGATCCGGATTATTTCTTTTATGCGTAATTGTCAATGGCAGGACCGAATTGCCTTTGAGATGCGTAGGCGTAGGCGTATTTAATTAATTGTCGACAAAACTAGAAACTAAATTAAATAATGTTTCATGAAGGCGCCAAGCATTTGATCATTATGTACAAATTCTTCGACATTTAATTTAACTAGCACTTTTTATCCCGTTATTTTTTTTCCGGTTTCCATTTCGCTCTTACATAATTTTTATTAAACATAAACATTTCCTCAAGAATAATTGCCCCTTTCTTTTAGAATACTCCACCGCCTTTTTCTCTTTTGTTATTCTTAGTTATACAGAACACAGAGCAAGGATCGTCTTCCTAATTAGTACTTCGAGACGATCGCCCGCGGCCTCATATTAGCTCGCGATTAAAGAAGTTCATCAAGGATTCCTATATTGCAAGATAATATCCAGGAAAGGCCTGCCGAAAAGGGGTGCTTCATAAAATAAACAGACGGCAAATAAAAATTGTAAGAAATGACGGTACGGGGACGGCCTTTTTCCTCGGCTTGGTTGAAATTTATTTAAAGACGAGATGAAATGCGAAAAAAAGGAGTTTCGATCCAACAAAGTGGCGGCATGTCAAATGTCGTAACCGTTAGACAGCTTTGATTTATGGCTTCTTTGCAGTTTGAGAATAAATGCAGTATTAATGACGGCAAGAGCGTCGTCAAAATTGCCATGTTTACAATATTGCAAATGTATAGTTGCGACAAATCTCACTGTTAGTCATATTTATTACGAACAGTAATTTTTATTCAAATTATCTGCCATTACTTTACTGCCAGATCCGCAAAATCCGTTGCGCGCCTTCACCGATATAATTCTTAAGAGCACTAAAAGCAAAAAGAAATAATATAAAAAAAGGAATAATCCACCCCTATTACAAACGTAAACAGAGTTTTCGTAAACGATGGGGTCGTTTGAAGTAAACCGCCCCAAAATGTACGAACTGCGAAATGTTTTCAAATAATCATCTTTTAAATCCTCCGAGAGAGTGGGTAATTTACTGCAGGAAGATAAAAAGCGAAATCGGCGATCGAGGATACAGGCAAGACCTTCTAACAGGGTGGTGGATGTACGGCGATTATTTCTTACTGCTTCCGCACTGCAGCTTGTAATGTGATATTGTTCAACGGCATGCAATTGCAAGGGAAAATAGAGCGATTGTAAGGTGGGCAAGGATTATTTTAAGTAGTTAACATTTTCCTGCAATGTATGCCGGCAGTCCAGGGCACTATAATTGCCTTCATATGATAATTAAACTGCCCGAGCTGTAAAGCACCAAATAGATAAAATTTAGTAAAAATCGTGATTGTATTTTTTTTATAAAAATATTGTGTTGTTTCTCTATTTCTTTTCCTAAAGCACAAAAGCGTACTTTGCCCCTAGCTATGCCGAAGAATGAAACTTCGTCCTTAGGCATGTACCCTAAAGTAAGACGTTTAAATTACACTCTTACTTATTTACAAACCGTCAATCCCACTTCTGTTTCCAGTAAAAAATGCCGGACCAAAACAGAGGAACTTAAAATCCAGGACAAATTTCTAATATCCCGTTCGGATGACCGTGAACTAACCTGATAGTCTGATAAGAAAATTGACCTTTAGGAACGTAACTGACGTTTCCAAAATGACGACAAAATCGAGAGAGTGACGAGGTCTCTCGTAGTGGAATTGCTAACCAACGAACCAAATACCAATGTATTATGGGTTGCCTATAGATAATGAGATTTTGGAACACCATGTGTAGCGAAGTGATTAGATTGTATTTAATTGTAGTTCTAAGGCAGGCAAATTTATTTAACTTCAATTTAAGTTACATTTGAGCTATAGAACCGCTTTTTTCGGCACTTTTTTGTTAAATCACAACGAATCAAATATCGTCAATAATTTTTTAACTAGTGGATTGATTATATAACACACCGCTCGAACTAGCAAATAATAAGTAACCGAATAACGTCCTCGCGGTCAGTGAATCATGCACTTCAATTTATAAACGCACGCAGAAACCGCTGTTCCCCACTAAACGCTGGTAAAATCATCGGCTCAAGATACCTAGACTGCGAGATCGAAATTTTAGATAGCTAGATTGGGATATTGTTTGCTTCTAGCTATCAGTCCGACCAGTCCAGCAGTAGCAAGTCGAACCGCACCGTCTACCAGAGAATAAGTAAAATAGAATAATTTACGTTATTGTATCAGTATAGGTGATTGAAATATCACAAGTCGACGAATTTACTGCGCCGATCTACTGCACATTCCCCATTCTGTGCCCGTTATTAATTCCGCGAGCTGGAGTGTGAAAACTAGAAGAGTAGGCTTCAGTTTGCTTCTAGCAGTCCTCCCAACCAGTCCAGCTTGGTAAATAAAACCGTCACCGTCCACCAGTATTACTGCTTCCGTCTTACCGCTTTCAACCGTAGCCTTGCGGCTCTAGCCTGCCGTAAGTCTCCTGTACATATGTTTGTCGGTATTTAACAGTAGCAGTAAGTGTTATTGACTTGTCCTGAATAAAACTTAACACGAATTCCCTGAGTTTTCATTGTAGGTTAAGACCCCTGGCATGACCGTTTCTTCACTGCAGCTACCTAAGCCTCTAATATCCTACTAACAGAGAAAAGTGGTGTTTCTACACTCTAAAACAAAAACTGGTACCCTGAATACACCGCACTGTCAGCAGTACTTACGCCAATCAGCTATTCTACTTTGTAATAATAACAGCAGTAGATATACTAAGCTGGTTCAACGCCACTTTCAAGGCCACGCACTTCGGATGGACATAGAGGCCATCAGCAGAGCCCTTGGTTCTTGTAGCTACACTCGGAGGATGGCGTTCTTCGGTTAATGCATTAGGTCTGATGCGCTGCTGCATCTCCTGCATCCTGGAAACAATATAAAAACTTAGTAATTTAAAAATATTAAATTAAAAATTTTTACTTACATTTTAGAGATTTTCGATAAATCTAAAATTCATTCCTGCTGAAGGGTTATCAGCTTCTTTTAAACCTTCAGCTATTAAACTGTATTTGCATCCGGTAAATTGATGTAAATTATTCTTCATTAGAGGAAACATCCGTTTGGGTAAAAAAAAGCTTTTTCTTTTCGAGTTCCAATAGCAGCGCTTGGAGTATAGAAAAATATAGTCATGGCATAAAATACTGTAACTATTATCTCCATGATTATATTACGTTAGTTAACTTTTGTGCTTCAATGAACCAATTGGAGCTGCACGATCTATTAAAAGAACATCTGGCTGGACTTGTAAGTGATGAGTTTCTCGATTACGAAGGAGCAGTTTAATATACATATTTAATAAAAATGTATTTTATATGCGAATAGATATCTTGTAACATTATCTGGTTTTTTATTTTTACTAAAAACTTTTAATGAACCTGTACATTTTACAGCTAATATATGTATTTAAATCATAAAAACATGTAATAAAGAACTTTGTTTTAACCTAGCATCTAAAATGCTTAACCTTGAAAATAAAACATAATAGTATATATATCTCTGTCTTACCTATTGAAGTTGAATAAAATAATTAAATAACTGTTCAATTTGCCTTACAAGCTGTGAAGCCCATATCTAAACGGGTGTAGAATGTTAATAATAAAATTCTAAGAAGACAAGTTTGTTTACCTTATCGGCACGTATTACAATATATATTTAAACCATAAAAACATGTGATAAAGAACTTTGTTTTATAACCAAGCATCTAAAATACTTAACCTTGAAAATTAAACATATATCTATCTCTGTCTTACCTATAGAGGCTGATTAAATAATAACTGTTCAAATAGGTTCAATATGTGAACACGTGCAAATGTTTATAAATAAAATTCCAAGAAGACAAGTTTGTTTACTTTATCGGCACGTAGGTATATATAAATTTTTCTACCATAGGCGTACCCTAGTAAAATTAAAATAATTATACCCCCTTTTCAAGCAGGTACGCCTATGCTCTCTTTGTTTACATTAGCCTTATCGCTATGACGTCATCGTCTGCAGCGCCATCACGGTAAATGCGGCGGCTAATTTTAGAACTAAAAGCTTCTGGTCATTGAACTTCTTCTTCAGGCCTCCAGGGCCAGGGTGCAGGATGCAGCAGCGCATCAGACCTAATGCATTAACCGAAGAACGCCATCCTCCGAGTGTAGCTACAAGAACCAAGGGCTCTGCTGATGGCCTCTATGTCCATCCGAAGTGCTTGGCCTTGAAAGTGGCGTTGAACCAGCTTAGGATATCTACTAACAGCCGTTACTAGTAAGCAGACCATTTGGCGTGATGCAACTCAGTGCGAGCTAGAAATCATTTTCAGTATTGTAACTGAAGGTAGCAATATTTAGAAACGTTTAACACTTTATCGAAGGCGATCGGAACAACTACTCTTTCGGCTAACTAATACCAAGAAGCATTGAATTACATGACATATTTTACGACGTTTTAAAGCAAAATTGTATGTATGGCGCGCCTCTAGAGTTTATTTTTACAGGTATACAACTTCCAGTAAGTAAGAAACCTAATGGAAATCGAATATCGGCCTCGGACTGTTCTAAAAGCGAGGATAAGAAGAGGTTGTCGCCCTGTACGTCACTTCGCCCGCTTACTCTCCAGAAAAAGGACAATCCACCTGTCAGCCGGTATCCTACTCGTGTAATTTGTAGTCCTGAATGGTCTCGGATCTCAAACAATTGCTCTCCGGGATTTATTTACCTTTATCCCGGCATCCCGGTTATAGTTTTCAGATAGCATCTGAGAGGGTGTATTCGGCATCCCAGCGCCGGAATATTTTGTATAATTTAACCCCGAAGCTAATGACCGAGAAGGTAGTTCGAAATAGCGTAAATTCTAATAGCGTTACGGCGTTTTGTTGTTGCTCCGAGAGGCAATAAAAAAAGGGTAACGAGGTTCCGGGATGATTTTGCGCGGCGGCTATTTTTGGGGCGCAAGCTTCCGTCGGGGTTCTCGTTAAATTATGCAAGAACCTTTATTAATCTGAATTCGGTTGTGCTTGCTTGCTTGAAAGTTGTAAAAAGATGCTTGAATGCGAAATTGTGTACTAATATACAGGGCGGTATTTAAAAATTATTGAATTAAACAAACATTTTCTCAGAACTCTGATATTTTATAACAATCGAGTAATAAGTTTTAAGGAAATATTACAGTTGGTATAATTTTCAAGCGTCTCCAGAATTCTTTTTGTAAAGCTCAGAGGGCTGAAAGTGGGTGCTTTTCTATATTTATTACGGTAGAGCGAAGCTGGTCTGCCATTAAAATCTCGAGTTGTTCTAGTCCCAGTGGCGTCCTAGGTAGAAAGGCGTAAGAACACAATTAATTTTTAGAAAGTCGCAATTTGATTGGTTAATATAATACTCGAAAGACTAAGACGCCTGAGGACCAGGATTCGATAATAAGGAACCCTAATATACTCGAATATTGTTTGTGTGTCCTTTGGGTAGCCCCGCACAATATTATGAATACAGGGATAGGTTAACGGTAGTATTTAATTTGTGGAATTCTCCAGATTTTTTTTTCTCAATTCCTAAAATTAATGAATGCAGTAAATGTTCGATATATTTATGTAACCGTTTAATCGCCATTGGCAGTAATTTATATTCCTGAGCCGTGCAGACTTTGATAGTTTGGAAATAATAAAACCGAGACCTTTTATATGCCACTTTTAGTTAAAGTCACAGTATTCCGTACAACTAATAAATCTCGGAGAGAAAGCTTTGCATTCAAATTGAATTCGCGTTATAAAAACGAACATATTTCTTATATTTCATTGACTACCCTCTTATTGGTGCGGGACACAGCCGAACATGGGATCGGTTAGTTGTCTAAAGGACTTTTGCGCCAGCGGTCGCTCGTATTTCACGTCAGATATTTTGAAGTTTGATTAAACTGTTAAGCCAGCGTTCGAGATTCAGGTAAATATGAATCGACGGAAAAAAATGTCTGTACCGTTTAGAAATCTAGTAACTTGAAACGCAGAATAGATTGTAAAATTCAGTTTGATACAAACAGCCGAACCAACCAGTCCAGCACGAATAAAATACAGCGAAGTTAGTAAAACGTGATGCTCAAGAGCAACTTTCACTCCGCGTATTTCGTTTTGATAACCTGCTGACTTAATGTGGAATCGCTTACAGTAACTAACAGAACGCTGTCGATACTTTCCAGGCCCAACTAAAAATCGAAGTACTAAAATATTCTTTTGTATTTTGACTCTTCTCTTACATTTTTGAACTATTATTAACTGCGGCATCTCAGCTTAAAGGTCGCGGCGCCGGCGCACATTTCTTAAATTAATTTATTTTTACGACCTAGTGTTGTATAGAAACGTAATATTTAACTTTTATTATAATAAAGTTGCAAACATTATCGTTCTTAGACGAATTAGATGCTTCTTACAAATCGCCCACGTTCTCAGTTTAAATTCCGATCGACCGCTGGCGTACACGTTCGCCGCCGCATTTGCGTGTTTGTGGCCCGCCCCGCCAGTGTTCCTTGTAAGTCCGCTCACGTTTTCAATGAAATAGAAGTTGTTAAGTGAACTTCTATTACGGTTTATTCAACACTCTCGGTCCGGAGCTCGGGCTGTACGACTGTTTGCCTGGGGAAGGGGGTCCAGGACGTCTGAAACTCGGGAGGAAATAATGCCAGACAGGAAAAACAAGAGATTTAATAGAGGGAGCCGTTGCAGGGTATTGCACCAATATGGACGTGTGTCCCTTTTTAGGGAGGAATTTGTTTTCCATGTCAACAAATGTTTAGAGTTCCTTTGAGTATTGGGTTGGATGTTGCCCAACTTTAATATTCGGTTATTTTTATTTATAAACTTCGGAACTCTTTGAGTGACTCGGTTTGCCTATAGAAAGAAAACTGGTTAGGATGTTATTCTTCAGATAAATATTTTTTAACGAAACTATAATAAAGTGGAGAAAACAGAAAAAAAGTGTCAAAAGTAGTAGCTTTTTGATTCTAAGTTCTCTTTCAGATCCTCTTCAGCGTTAATCATTTTGAATTTTTGACTTAACGAAGCTTGAGGAGATGATCCATCAAGCATTCAAAATTATCAACGTGGAAGAGAGCTCCGATACTTTTCCACAAATATAGTAGCAAATTTTTCCCATATTTATATAATGTACTGGCAAATAAATCTATTATTATTATACAAGAGGAAAATAAAAATTAATTATTTTTTTTGCAGGTGAGTTGTCTATATGTTACGCACTACAGCTGTGAACTACCTAACGGTGAGTTATTTTCTCTATAATCAGTTAATGTCAGTATTAGTACATTCGGAGCAGATCTTAAATTTATTCAAATTAATATATGCTAGGATTAAAAATATTGTAGATATATCATTACAGATACTTTATCTATAGAATCTGTCTTCCACCAATATTTTATACATTTCGACCATCTTGTCGTGGTCTTCTCCTAAAGCGAAGTGAGCTGTCTTGGCCTAAGCCCCTCTATTTATATGTTTCTCAAGAGGCGTGGCCTGTGACGTTTCGTAGTAGGGGGTCATGCGTACTATTGATTTCCATATCATTAGTAGGCGTGCCTTAATTGCGCCAATGCCGTTTGATTAGTCAAACAGAGGCGAGTGCGGATGCTGTCGCGTGGCTAGTCATGCGTACTATTGAGTTCCACGGCATTTGGAAAAGATTTCATAACCACTTACTTTGCTTTTAAAATTGAGACAGAAAAAACTAATTAGTTGCGAATTTCATAATAAAAATCGATAAAAGCCCAGATCCACTATTAAGGCTCATGACTTTCATGAAGCATTCTAATAGAATCATTGTATCCGAAATTATTTTAGTTGGTACATCTTGACTGTTAAATAATAATAATAATAACGCCGCGTGTAATTACAACCCCCAGAAAGCTCTAGAAAAGCCTTGTACGGAAGGGGGCTAATAAGAAAATCAATTGGGCTTAAGTCTGGATATCGAGGCGTCCATTATTACAAATTATTTATTCATCTTTTCAGTGTAATATACACAATCAGATACGTCAATGCTTAGAGATTTAGAATATAAATATACACACATACATATTACAAACAAATAATACACATATTGTCGTGTATTTTAAACTATAGAAGAAATTAAAAACCGATTATTAAATAAATAAAACTAAAAACAAACCCAGGTAGTTCCTGTACCTAAAGTTGAAAATACTTTCAACTGTGAAGAATTCCGCCCAATAAACACGGTCCCGCCTTACGAAAAACTACTGGAATTAGCAGTTAAAGAACAATTGGTTGAATATTGTGATCAAAATTCAATAATAGTGCCAAATCAATCAGGTTTTAGACACAAATATTCTTGCGAATCAGTTATAATAAGTGTTTGTGATAATTGGCTTAAATCGATAGACAAAGGAGAAATAGTAATAGCAGTATTTTTAGATTTCCGAAGAGCTTTTGAGACTATTAACAGAAATTTATTAATAAAGAAACTGTTTAAGATGGGTGTCCGTGATCATGTGTTGGATTGGTTTAAATCATATTTATCAAATAGGAAACAAAACGTAAAATATAAAAATTGTGTATCTACAGACATTGTAAATGATTTCGGAATTCCACAGGGGACAGTTCTTGGACCACTACTCTTTATTTTATATATAAATGATATTGTTAATGTAGTTGAATATTGCAATATTCATATGTTTGCAGATGACATTATGATATATATTTCAGGAACAGATATACCTACCATATATGCTAGATAGATTAAACAAGGACCTTGACAATATTTATAAATGGCTATGTGATAATGATTTATCTATTAATGTTAAGAAAAGTAAGTTCATCCTATTTGGATCAAATTATAAGTTAAGTTCAATAAAAGATATGGTAATAAACGTAAAAGTTGATAATGTACGCCTCGAAAAAGTTATAGAAATTAAATATTTGGGGGTCTTCTTTGACGAAAATTTAAATTTTAAAAAACACGTAAATTATGTTATGGGAAAAATGTCAAAAAAAGTTGGTTTCTTAAGTCGTATAGGAAAATGTCTTAGTATGCATATTAAAATATTGTTGTATAATTCAATAGTCTTACCGCATTTAGAGTTCTGTTCGGCAATACTTTTTAATATAATTCAAAATGAAATGCAAAAAATACAAAAGATACAAAATCGAGCAATGCGTTGCTTACTGGAATGCAATAAATATACACCAATTACAACCATGTTACAAGTTCTGAACTTTATGTCTGTTAAACAAAAAACTATTTATAGGACATTGGAATTCATTTATAAAATAAAATATAATATACAACCAGAGTATTTATTAAAAAACGTTAAATACATCTCTGAAGTTCACGAGTATAATACTAGAAATAGGGATAATTTTTATGTGGATACTTGTCACAAAACACGAACATTTAATAGTGTATTTTATAAGGGTCTAATTTATTTTAATGACTTACCAACAGAAATTAGAAACTGTGAAAATTATAATAGATTTAAGAGATTATGTCGAGATTATGTAAAGAGCAATTATTGATTTTCTGTGTAATATATTATTATAGTTTAGTATAGATTAGTTTAAACTATAAGTATTACTTGGTTTAATATTTTAATATTTATATGACCAGATGTAAACATCATTATTTTGTAAATAGCTTGATGCTAAATAAATGGTTATTATTATTATTATTATTAGAACAAAGATAAAATAAAATAATACTCTTAATAAAACAAATAACGAGAAACTTACGTATGGTATACTCAATAGATAAATACAAGTTTAAAAAAAGGATATCATGTCGGAGAACCATCTTCATAAATCACCTGTTGATGCAAAAGTGGTCAACGAGCCACATGTAAACAAAGGGTCAGCTACGCTAAAATAAACCAAACGTAAACAAATTAAAAAGGCGTAAATAAAGTAAATGCTTTGTACTATGTTTCTTTAAAATAATCAATAACAGAACAGCTGTTAGTTACATGCTTTCAACAAAGTTTGAACGATATACAACACAACAGAACAAAGATGGACTGAAAATTTCTATTAAAAATGTAAATAAATAGTGTAAGACTTACCTGTAAAACCTCCAGTCTAGTCAAATGACGAAACACAATGTAAATTAGATCCTAAGAAGTGTTGTGTAGTGATATTCGAAAGGTTCAGTGATGTTTCGTCGAAGTGAACGGCAGGTCAAAATTTCATCTCACGTAATATCAACAAATGGGTATCCACAAATTCGTCAGGGGATAAGGATGCTGAAAATGACATAATATCATAGGAAAATTATATAATAAATTTAAAAAAGGCTAAAATACAAACCATAATGACAGATGGGAATCAAGAAATCCTTGGTTTGGCAAATTTTCTGCATGTTTCTTAGAAACGAAAACAAAATTGAGTTGTTATTGGGCTGTGAAAGAAGCAAACCCTCGTCCAGATCGGTCCTGAAATATATTGATAAAATTATAATTTGAATTGAAAATTTATATACCCAGAACTTCCCAAAAGTGAGTCAAGGGAAAATTTTAAAAAGTAACGGAAAAGCAACTCCAATTTATAAGATATTAAGGTAAAAATCATCCTAATTAATAAGCACCCACCTGATTGGTCGAATTCTAAAATTGCATCCAAGGCCTATTTTGTTTTTTTAATTGTTTAATGTGTAATTTTTTAATTATCGCAGGGACTTACATAATATAAGAAACGCTAATTCTTTTTGATAAATTGATATTTGCAATAAATCTTATATTTTGAGTGCCATCTATGTTTAATTGTAATAACTAAAGCATTTAAATTCATCTCAGCTGGATATCTAAAATACAGCAGACCCAGAGACATCTAGCTGTCAAATAATAGAGTGACATTCATTCTGATAAAGATCTTTAATTTTGCAAGTCCATAGAAATCTGATAAATAAACTAGCACGAATTTCAAATAACTTTTATTTAAAAATAGAATAACAGCAGATTTATAGGCAAGATATTTCTTCGATGGTAGAAGGGAACCCCCAAAGGCCCTGAAAGGTAAAAGAGTAATTATAGCAAACCTACAGTAAGTTTCACGTTAAATAATCATAAAATCATGCGCACTGTCGCTTATTAATGAAACATTAAAATAATTCTGCCCAGTGGCGGACTGATCGTATGCCATAAGCTCGATGATTAAAAAACTATATACAAGAACTAAAAAATACTTGTTTGAACAAACTATTTACAACTACTTTAGAAAAATAAAATAAAATTTCAAAACTAAATATCTAAAACACTATAGCATGCTTTAAAATATAAAAATTAATATCTATACGTGCAAATAAAATATAAATATAAAAATTTAAACTTACCTTGAAAATATCAAAATTAAAACAAAATATAAAATAATAATACATATTTTCCTAAAAATATAAAAAAAATTTCCTTTCATAACAATATATACTTACAGAGTTATAAACAGTCATTGTTGAGCCCGCTGAATATATAAACGGTCATTGTAAAGCCCAAAATGACGCTGTTGATCCCGGGTTCGAGCTCAACAACGTGGAGGTGTATACCATCACGATTTGGTTAAATATGGTCTTAGGAGATCGTACGCAAATTTTAAGGTGGGCTCAACAACGTTCGTGTATATCTCGATTAGTTCTCTCATGCACGCTGCAATTAGCAGGCAAAATTTAATATCATACAACGATATAGCAACAATGTTGGGCTCAATAATGGTGCCTATGAATGGCCCTGAGTCCTGTTAAAAAAAATGCAAAAAAATTTACTACTCTATTTTGACTCTAAAGAGCGGGATCAACAGCGACGTGTTCGTATATCGGGGTCAACAATGTACCGTTTATAAGTATATATACACAGTTATATACATGTTCAATGGAATTGGTTACTAATATACGGAGTCGATTAAATATGTTCCATTATTTTTAATCGTAAGAGATCAGACTTAAAAATTATATACAATACAAATTAAATATCTTAAAATTGAATCGTTGTCCTCATTGGTCTCTATAATGTGGCCTGACGATATTTTGATAAGCTAATTGTGTCTTACACGCTACGCAAGTTGTTGTTTCTGTTGTGGTGAATCGAGTTGTCGAACTGGCAAGTGTACTTGACTCTTAGCGGGTTTGATTACCTGTACACGAATATTGGATGTGTGTCCGTTGTCAAAATGTTGCTGTAGGGATACAGAGAGAAATTCTATTGTTGTCGGTTTATTTATAAATGAGGCACAGCACTATAAATCACGTATTGATAAAATATTAATATCCATTATCACATTTCAACGCATAATCGTTAACATATACCAACGTTGAAATAAATCATTAAATAAATATGACCACTGCTCGCAAATTAAACTAGATTAAAGTAGCAAACAATATTTAACACATATTATGGATATATAAAGTAAACAGTTTTGTTTGCTGCATTACGGACCTTTCAGATTGTTTTGCTTAGAACGGCGGAATACGAAATATCTCATTAAACACGCACTGCAGGATACAAGGACGTGATAGTGCCATCCGATGATCCCAAAGGGTACAAAACATATATATATCAGATGAAAATGTGAGAAATTACTTATACAGGGCAAAATTGCCATCCGTTACCCAGTAAATTGAACCGGCGCAAAACGGTATGAGGATGTGCATAGTAATGATTTGCGATCTGATTCAGGAAGAATTCCTCGTCGTAGATGGAAATAAATCCACGATTGGATGGCGGAGTCAATTGTATGTGTAATTATAATGAGCCTTTGGGAAATTATAAAATTATTCGATTGCAAATCGAGTAGAAAAATAAAAAGATCGTGGCACATTGGGCTAGGATCTTGATTTTGTGAGAACACTACTTATCGCTTATCCATTTTAGTGTAGTTTCTTAACACCTTTAAAATAATAATTAACACTTTTTGTTTAACATTTTTCCAAAGATTTGTTACCTACACCAGCTCATTAACGAGAAAATTAGTTCACTTTGACTCTTAACAGTCTCGGTAGAAAAACACAGTGTTACGATTATATCGCAATGGCATGATAAGTCGTTAAATAAGAGTGCCAAAATTAATGGGCCCAATGCAGATCCGTGGGGAATACCAAACGTTATTTATATGATAAAATTAATATTGTGATCTGATAGTGGAACATCCCTATTTGTATACCCGACAAACAAGATTTTTACGACGGCACATTTACGAAGTTTTGTTTATTTTCGATATTCAGCATGATTGGGACTTTGATTACGAGCCGATATACATTGTAGGAACTCGTCAAAAACAAAGGCATAACGAACGGAATAAATTGAATATTTTAACGTTACAATTCGCGATCCATCCTTCAGCATAAAAATATCACTTGCTGTGAACGGTTTACGACGTTGAAAAACGTATCTGTTTCGAGTTTTAAATAGAGCGCGATGTGAAATAAATCCCGGCGTACCTACGATTACACAATAGATATGGTGAATTTATTAAAGCTTTTGAACAAAACATCAGTCATAAACTTCGATATTTATTACGCTGTTGTTTGCGTTCATCCGAATTTATTGCGGACCCATGAAAAGTCGGCGAAAAAACATACCTATCAAAAACAACAATAAAAGTAAATGAATTAGTCAAATTTTATTGGGATTTGTTATGAGGGCTGCGGTTAATATGCTTTTGTGACTTGTATTTTTATGAACTTCATATACGTTTCCACCAGTATTATTTGAATTTAAAATTGCTGATAAAAAAATTCTCCCACACCAAACATAGTCGCATTTATTGGCATGTGCAAAGTATCTGGAAAGATAGATAAGCTATTTTTTACAGTTACTTATTCCAGCTCAGAAATAATCCCAACGTGTAATTCTTGGGATTTTAACGGCAATTCCTTTCGCTCTTGCCACTAGACTACGCTGTGCATGTCATCTATAAACGTAACAACAAAAAGAGCCCTAGGTTTAAACCTTGCGGTGCAACCGGAAGCTGCGGTGTAATTAGACTGGAAACTGATGTGCAGAAGTTGCTGAAGTGTTACATTACAGTCCCGATCATAAAGTTTATGCTCGACGAGTTTCTTTGTTGCTTGCCATTGATCCCCCGCTTTAATTTAGTAGTTAGTGGGCTCTTAATTTAGCTACGACTGAATGCGCTTTCAACACGCCTCACATGTTAGAGGTGCTAGCTCCCTTGCGGGATTTTTTGCGATATTAGAAGATAACTACTGGGGAATTAAAATGCTTTCAGGGAATATTACGATAAAGTACAGTGTGCCATCTTTTCTCACGTTTGCGTTGTTTATAATTAAAACATAATCTGTACGTTACAGACTTTGATGTGTACTTGTAATAAGAAGCTCCTTTTTAGAAAATTGGATAATGAAGTTTAGTAATAATACGTAAGGTCGTATTGAGAATAATTCTACGAAAGTTACAATTATCACGTACAACGTAGCATTACACGCAACGCAGTGAAGTTCGTAGCGAGTATATCTTGTCAATATTACTATTGTAACTTTATAACCAAAAGGAAATAATGTGTTCTCTCTTTGTACAGGGTGTCCCACGTAAGAGGCTCACGCGATTTCCTGGCTTTATTATTGGACCAAAATCTACTTTCATGTATTTTTTTTTATGAGGAATCCGATTTTAAGGTCGAATAAGCGATAGATTTAATATACGAGGTATTGTCAAAAAGCTTTTCCTAATTTTTTTCACCCTGTATATTATTACAGAAATCGAAGTTAGATATATGAATGGCATATACCTTTATAAGCGCAATAATATACCATATCGATTTCCGTAGTAATATACAGGGTGAAGGAAATTTGGAAAAACAGTTTTTGAGAACACCTCGTATATTAGAGGTTCTATTGCTTATTCGACCTTACAATCATAAAAAAATACATGAGAATAGATTTTGGTTTTTCATTTTAACCCAATAATAAAGCCAGGAGATCGAGTGAGCCTCTCACGTGGGACACCCTGTACGTCCATATAAACAATTATTATAGTCAATACTAATTAACATAAAAATTTCGTGTGGGTAATTTCCTTCTTTCTCTGCTCCCTGTTTCAGTCACGGATACGCCAAACGTGAATAAGAATTAAGAGGCACATTATTATAGGTCGATCTTGTTTCTGCTTTTTGTAAATAAATAAAACAAATTCGCAGAACTAATTATTATTAATTACACGGGCCATTAAATTATCATTCGTATTTATAAAAACAGAATTCTATCAAATATATAGTCGTTGAACTGGAACGGGGTCAATTGATTTAAACGTATATATAAATCTCCTTGAAACTGAAATGTTGTTTCTTCTTTTACCAGTGTTTGATCACCAAGCAGTACCTCGATAGAATAAGTTAATAATAAACCGTGTGAGTTTTCATGTGTCGTTTAAGCACGTTGGGGGGGTTGTAAAAATCGAAAAAAAAAATTTCGAATTTTTTTTTGACCCCCTTCGGAAAAATTTTTCGGGACGCTCACTTTCAATTTTTTTTCCCGACCCCCTCGGAAAAAAAATTTGACGCCGTTCCATTTTTTTCGGGGCTCCCGCGGCCACCGAAGCAAAAATTTGCGACGTTCGCGGACTTTTTCCGGCTTTTTATTTTTTGGGGGGCCCGGGGGTCGAGAAGGCAGCCCAGAGGCGTCCGCTACCGATCCCCCGCCGAAAATCGCTTCGAAAACGGCCATTCCAGCGAAATTATAAAGAAACGCTTCCGATTGGTCGAAAAAAAATTCCAATATTTAACTGTCAAAATCGATTTCGGAAAGAAACGTCCGATCGAAAATCCGAAAACGGTTTCGGAATCGTGGAGTCGTCCCGAGTCCTAAAATGCCATCGGTTTTCGCGTAGAATCGAAAATGAAAAACGTTAATTTTCGCCTAAAGACGTACGTCTTCGAAAACGTATGTCGCTCTTATAAGTTCGGACGGACTACACGCAGGTGGCGAGAGTCGCGTATCGATGCGAAAAAAAATTCACGGCTCGGCCGCGGATGAATATTTTTCGACGAAATTTTCAGGGATCCGAGAGGGAGGTCGTGTCTAGCTCTCCTGAAAATCTGGTCGAAAAAATCCTCCGGGGAACGGAGCCAGGGCGCCCGGAAAAGTGCCGTTTTTCGCGAAAATCGACCTTTTTAGAAAATTCGTATCTCGGCTAATATCGGAGATGGGCGAAAAAACAATAAAACGGCTCGGCGTCTATCCTTCCTCTCGCCTTCGGCTCGGGCGCGGATCCTTCGGATCCGAAGGGCGGGGCTGTGTCCCGTTTCAAAGGGGTGCATGTTCGAAAAATCGCCCATCTTCAAAAAATCATAACTCGCTTAGGAAGCAAAATTCGAGAAAACCATTTACACCCAGAGGATTTCTAAATTTCGTCTAGTTTTCGAAAAAAAATACGCCGCCGCTCCAAGTCGAAGGAGCCGCCGGAAGGCACGGAAGGGGAACGTGTTTGGAGATTTCGACAAATTTGAAAAAATCGCGAAAACACCAAAACTTCAAACGCTATTTCCAAACGAAAATACGCCGCCGTGCCGCCGTTCTGGCACGAAATCGACGCTCGAGGGTCCGACTTGAGACTACATCGTGAATAGCGCGGTCGCGCTACGATTTTCAGGACGGCAGGAGCGAACGAAAACAGGCGATTTTTACGGCGACGAAAAATTTAAAGTAGGGTTAAAAATTCGATATTTTCTGGCGGCGGCCATTGTTCTCGTATCTCTTTTCATTTTCTCAAATTTTACAAAACCCTTCGACACGGTGCTACTAAACGTCTAATAACTTTCTTACGACTCGTCGAATCGCCATGATATGAAGCATATGCTTGATGAGGTTCATATCTGGAAAGTTTGGTGGCTAGCGTAAGCAGGAAGCAAAGAAACCACACATATTTCTCAGTTTGTCTGTTTACCTCTAGCCCGTCGCAATGACTGGAGAGCCCATGGCACGTTTTGAGGGTTTTTTTCAAATTAAAAAAATCCTGTTTACACCTTTTTTATGGAATATTTCGTATCTGTATTATTACTATTAAACAACATTAACGAAATAATAATTGAAGTAGAAAATCGTATCTAAGCTTATATTTTTATCGGCATGTGTTTACCATTATCCGCGACGGCCTGTTAAACCTCTATTAAATTTAATAAGTCTAAGGTTAGCGATTGATATAAACCATTTTCCGCGGCGTGAATTTCAATTTACAATAAAATACAGAGGCAGCTGCCAATATGACGTTAAGTTACGCCCTATATTAGCGAAAGAGTTTTATTAAAAAGTTTTATGGGGGATAATAAATTCGGGTTTTCATTAGCTTGTTCTTGGAATATAGGGAAGGTAGTTGTCTAGATCCTCTGCACTGACGCTCTTTGATATCTTATTAGAAAAATGTGTTTGTAATACTGATGTACCCGCATTGTAAGTTATTTTTTCAAGGATTGCCTGTTTTTTTCATAATATTTTACGCCCTGTAGCCTCTGTTAGTATTTAAGTCCTGATTTAATTAAGTTAAGCAACCTCATTCCGTTTACAGATGTTCCGAGTAATTGTTGTAAATTGCATAACACGCTCGAACTTACTAAGTAACGTCTCTAGTACGAGCCATACGTTGCAATTCAGTCCGCAGCTTTAACGCGCATCCGAGATACGTCATCAAAGCAAGTAATAAAACTCGCGAGGAGCATCCCAAAATGATCTGTCTGATCCAACAGTTAACCTGTCAACAACACCGTCAATCACTAGGAAATAGCCGCCGCGCCGCTTCGATTATAATTTTATTTCCGAAAATTGGTAGGAATACAACGTGATCCACTACTATCCGTCCGTGCCGCCTTCAGTTAATAAATAAATAATAATAAATAAATACACCACATGTAATTACGACCCCCTTTATCCCAGAAGACTCTAGGAGCCTTGTGCGGGAGGAAGCTACACATTTAAAGAGAAGGGACACACATCCAATATCCGTGTATAATGGAAAAATCCCTCTCACAGTATTTTCCATTGCCACGGCCGGGAATCGAACCCGGGACTTTTGGGTGAGAGGCAGGTACACTACCATCTCGACCATCAGTCATATAAGTTAAGTATAGATAATCGGAATTCATGTCATTTATAAGTACCGCAGTAAAGTACTACTAATCCAAACCGGAGCTAATAATTAATTTCGCGGTTTGTATTTTGTTTACCGGCTGAGCTGACGTTTCCCGTTTGTGGTGGTCAATGCTTTTAAGTCATAACGTGGACTTATCATATACCGGCGAAAGGTGCATTTCCCGTTTGTGGTGACATCCTTCAGCTCCAGCGTACGATCTAAGTCAAGTTTCTTTCAGTCGAAAGGAACATATTTTCCTTATGAAAAAATAGCTCTACGTTTGTGGTAGTAGTTGTCCGTATTTCGTAATCAGAAAACCCTACGAGCATATCTAAAGCTGATTGAACGCCCTCCGATAGTTTCGAGTCCTAGTGGACAGCCGCTTGCTTGCCGTAGCCGACTGCTCTTTCCCGCGGTAGCAATTGCCGCCTTTGGTCTATAACTGCAAATTCCATTGTTAATTGATTACTGTCCAATTTTGTTTGGTTAATTTGTAACTGCCGAGGAATAAAGACTTTTGTATGTTATATTAAAATCTCCGAGTTGTCATATCCGTTCTGTACCTCTAATTAGACCCGTATGAGAAATTGCCCAGACCGAAAAAATTGGTAATCATCTCAAACGACCCCTGTAGAAATCCGTGATCCAATAATAACAAAAATATTCAACTTGATATGTTTATACTGATGTTCCACTTCTGAACATGCAAATACAAAATCCGATGAATTTAAAAAATCATTGAAATCACTTCAGAACGCTATTATTGTCGAACTATATAAAAACAAAATACTATTCATGTATATTATAAAGCATTGCATTATATTACAGAGTGCATAGCATCCAAAGTAAAAAGTAAAACATTTAAATAAAAATATTCAGCTTCATAAAATTCATTAATATAACCTAGTTTGGATTTTATTCTGACATTGACGTAAAAAATTAACATAACCAAAATTTAATTTGACATTGACATTGACGTAAAAAATTAACATAACCTAATTTTAATTTTAGTTTGACATTGACGTCAGAAATTAACATAACCTAGTTCTTTTTTGTGACATTGACATGAATGTCAAAAAATCAAAATAACCTATTTTCAGTCGACTCTGACATCAAAAATTATTTATTAACAAAAATCACTCTTTTTAGATAAGTAAGGCCTATGTTTAGAAGTAAAAGAAGTAAAAATAAATAACCTAACCTTACATCTTTCAATCCGACAAAGTAAAATTACAGAAATATAAGAATAATCTTATCAAAGACATACGTTCGCCAAATCCATCCATCGGTGTCTTTACTTTTAAGGTTCTCCGTACAAGCAATAAGACTTGCACTCAGAACGCTGTAATATATCATGTTCCAGGTGCATTACTCGCAGTTTTCAAGTACAGCATTTCTTGAGCTGCTCGATATCACCGAAAGAACTATCGCAAGATCCAATTACATTTCAGAGCAAATCCGTCCTCGTCCTTTTGTAACACATACTGGTGGCGTCTTCTCAGCTCGCACAAAGTGGTATTAAAAGGCGCACAGTGCATTCCGACATGGTTTTAAAATCAATCGAATTTTAAATTTGTTTGTTTCGACGTTTTATTTTCTACGTGTATTCTTGCATAGCATTTTCCCACCCCACCGAATCAACGAAAAGAAGGATTTCGCAGGGGTGTAGTTTAAATAAATAGACGGCCTTAAATCAAGCGCAAAAAAGTCATATATTTCTTTCCTTTTTGTCGGCTTGAGTAATTTCGATTTATCTGTCGGAGGATTCCCGTAAATTAGTTGGGATTTTTGTTTTTTCTTTTCTAATCGAGGCCATTTGATTGTGATTGTAGGACCGATTAATTGAAAATGTGTTTCTGACTCATTGTTTGCAAAATTAGGCCGTGGATGGGCTGTTGCGCCATTTGTAGCCTTTCGATAGACACAATACGTTGAAAATTGGATTGCTTGCCCGGAGCCGAGTAGAAATGAACCTCACTTGATTGAATAGTTTAATTGCGAGTCCTTCCACTAATCTGCCATATAATTTAGTTTTGTCTGAAAGGTTAAAAAACGAATATTTGTCCTTATTTATTATTGGCCATTCCATTTCAAATTGCCCAAGGCATTCGGTGAAAATTTTTTAATTCGTATGAAAATTTGTCAGGGTTTTTTGAATATAATTTAAGAAGTTAAGAGTTTTTTGTTTTGGCTGTTTTTGACGTATTAATGTGTTGGATTTCTTTTTGTCATGATGAAAAATATTTTCAAAACGCAATAAAATCCACGAAAAATATATTTGGATGAACTTTTTTTAAAATTTGTTTAAAAGTGAACAACCTTTAAGGATGTAAAGTCGTTAAAATGGTAGTTTTGCACCATAATTAATTTTTGCGAGAAAAAATGCAAAAAAATTTCAAACTCAAATACCACATTTTTTTCCTTGCCAATTTATTCACTAACAAAAGAAGCACAGCTTGCCTGTTTTTCTTATAAAAATTCATACTCCTTTATTTTTTAAACGTTCTTTTTGAGATTCTTGTTTCATCATATCAAATTAAAATCTGTTGAAATTGACAAAGTATATAACAAGCAGGCTAAAACATCATATTTTAGAGGTTATATTTGTTTTATGTATTTTTCTTGTAAATTGTCGACATAGTAAAGCTTATATTTAGTGCGTAGAAGAAGACATTTGATTATTACAATGAACAGTTAACCAGATCTTAAAATGGTACGCATAAAGTAGGTAGCAAAATGACTGGCGCATTCGCCATAAATTGAAATTTCTACGTTGATTAATTAAAATTCATTTTGAATTATTATACATATTTTTAAAACGATTCTATTGAATCACTCATGTGTCTATTCGTCGAAAATCATATAGAAAACAAAGAGTGGTATTTTCTACAAGAATCACACTATTTTCAGAATAATATGCAAAACTGGGCTATTAGAAGTTGTTTTACATTACCGGGAGGATGTGATCCTTATCTCTAAAGTGTTTTTAAGTATAAAAAGTAAATCGACATCTTTAGTTTGAAGAACGAAACAAGGGAGACTGTCAAGTAAACAGATGGTAATGTAATAAGACGAAATATGAAAAAAAACCAAAATGGGGAACTCTAGAACTGCAAATGGCCTTAAGATATTTAAATACTCCGTACGAATTATAATATACAATACAGTCTATTCACATTTTAAAAAAATAAAGGGTGGCTTTGATTTTTCGTGACATTTCACTCTATATAATAGATTGACAACATAAAATATTTTAAGGTTAGGTATTTTGTCAGCTCTATGTCGAATTTCAATTGCTGTGTGTCAAATTTAAATTGCAGCGTTGTAAAATTTTATTAGGTGTATTCTTTTCACACATAATTTTGGGTCATTTTGAGAAATCTTGTAATTTTTACAGTAATTATTTCAATAATCGAATGCACTCATTTCTATAATTATTTCTAATGTGATTGTGACATTTGTGACATGGATGACACATGACGAATAATTAAATTATATTTTGTCAAAGTTATTAGTGAAATTATTTAAATAATAATGCCCAAAATAGTTTCGGCAGACAAAAAACTTAGCATTTTGAAATGTTATAAGCATTATAGACACGACAGGCCAGACTTGAACAATGATGCTATTGTAAATAAACTGGTGGACATTTTTAGTGTAAATACAATGAATCTATTTTTAATAAATCATTTTATTTGGAATGTTATTTTAATTTTTAGGTAGGAAGATCCGTTATATGCGGGATAATATACGGGATAAGACAGGGGCCATGCAGGGGGCGGCGGTGTCTATTAGGGAAAAAACTGAAAAATGGAATTATTTTTTTAAAAGGGATCTGGTCGAAATTATCAGTGGATATAATGAAAGAAATCAATTTTTTACTTTGGATAATTTGTTAGAAGCTGCGCGAAATTTAATAGATTATAGGGGAGGGAGAACTACATTATATAAAATTTTAAAATCAATAGGGCTTAAATACAAAATTGCGAATGATAGGAAAATTCTGTGTGAACAGAAACACATCAAAACTTTAAAAATCATATTTTGTCGTAAATTTCTTCAATTTCAAAATTCTAGTGAAAATTACATGTTCGTGTACCTGGACGAAACTTGGATTTATCAGAACGGGTCTTCAATTCGTCGCTGGGTACACGACACAGATTTAAAATTTAGTCCGTCTAAAGTTAAAAATGAGGGGAGACGTTATACAATTTTGCATGCGGGGTGTGAACTTGGGTGGTTGGGAGGGTGTGATTTCCTTTTAAATTCTAAAAACAATGACAGAAACTATCACAAAACTATGACCGGAGACCTTTTTCAAAAATGGATAAAAGACCAACTAATTCCTGCATTGGCACAGCTTAAATGTAAATGTGTGGTGGTGATGGATAATGCTCCTTACCATTCCATGCTATTGGATAAGCCACCAACATTTGCTTCTAAGAAATGTGAAATGCAAAAATGGTTGACTGACAGAACTCAAAAAGACTATCAAAATTTAAATAAAAAGCAACTTTGGGAGGTAATAAAACCCTTTCGGCGTGACTGTAACAAGACTTACGTAGTTGACGAACTATTGAGACAGCAAGGACATGAAGTCCTTCGTTTACCACCATACCATTGTCAGTTCAACCCAATTGAAATGGCATGGCACGTAACGAAGGACTATTATAACAAACACATAAATCTCCAGTCTTCTTCTATGAAGCAGACTGAAGATTTATGGCTTGAGTCCTTGCGTCAATGTACTGCTCAGACATGGAAAAATTTTTGTGTGCATTGTGAAAATCTGGTGAGGAAGGAATGGGTACGGGAAATGGGACAAACATCTTTTGAAGATATGCCTCCTTTTATTATTTCACTAGCAGAATCTGACTCGGATTCAAACGAAGAAGAAGAATCAGACTCTGATAGTTAAATGGTGAAAGGGGATTTATAAGGCAGATCCAATTTAAAAGAATCATATCATTTTTCATTTTTTGGTGCATTCTTTAGTAACAATCTTGATTCTTGTTTGTAAGGATCATCGAAAACATGCGTTCATTTTTCGGTTACGCGAACAAACAGTTGGGAAAATAAGTGCCAAAAGACTTGCGTTTCTGAGATCAAAACGCGTGATCAGTGTTGAAAGAATGCGCCTTGTTTAAATATGGTCGAAAATTTACTTAATTCGTATCTTATAATAACACCACAAAATACATATATTATAACCCCTGCATGTGTATCCCTGAACTAACGCTGTGCAGGAGAGGGTACAAGTTTAAAGGTAAAGGATCACACATCCAATATGACAGGAAATCGAACCCGGGACCTTAGGAGTGCGTTAGCCTCTCGACCGTTATTATAGTCATATCATATTTGCATTTTATACAAATATAACCAAGATATCCCGAATGCGACAAAAATTAGACAGAATAGATGTGAAGTCGACTGCGCCACATATATTTTATACATAGTGGGATGTACCAACTCTCTCTGTAAGAATGTTGATTTATGCATTTATGGATAAGACAAACCATCAGCGTCGGCGAACCCCGATCCCACTGTTCACTAGAGCCTGAATCTCCAATTCGAGTGATTAGCATTCGTATGATGAGAAGAAAGATGGTTCTATATAGAAGCAATAAAGATGACAGAGATAAAAGAAAAGAAAATTAATTTATAAGTACTTCTCTGATTATTGTTTTGTTTTCTTATAATAATTGAAAGAAATATGCATTTAATTTAATTTACCTCCAATATGTTTCTAATATGGATATAAGTATCTATGTATACACACTTATTTTGTATTAAATATAAATGCTCCACTCTTAATAATTATCTATTTTATTGCTATAATTAATTACTACGTTGTATATTTATTAGTCTCTATAATGTCAATAAACATATATTATTTTAATAATTTTAATTTAATAAACTTTATGCCAGACTATTCCACAATTACAGAACCAATAAAAAATCAAAAAATTGTATAGTTACAAACATAGAACATATAGGGTCAGACTGTTGCTAATAGAAATTTAAAGAAAATGGCAACGCTTTCTTGCCGAAATATGTCTGTCAGTATACATAACCTTAAAATATTTAATGTTGTCAATCATTATATAGAGTGAACCATTATGAGAAATCACAGCCTCCACTATTTTTTTAAAAAGTGAATGGACTGTATGTTCTCATATTAATTTGGAAATTTTGTTGTCATGCTGTCATTTTAAACTGTAAAAGAAAGAGTTAAGGTCAAAAGTGCCCCCAAATAAATTGTGTACCTAGTCCTATTATCGAAATGACCTGCGTCCACGATCCTCGTCATATTCTGCGCTTTCCAGAATATTTACCACCTTCGAAAGTTTACTAGAAACAACAGTTAGAAATTCAGCATGTATTTTGATTAATCTTGGTAGAGACGTAATGGATTGCTACACAAATACAATTTCAAGCACGGACTAATAGAGTTTAATCAAATTCAAATAATGACAGATCGCGTGCAATCCGGGGAATCGGGAGAGCGCCGAGAAAACTTTATCCTTAGGTACACCTAATTGATTTCGAGACAAGATACATCTTACTTAAATTCCGAAATTCGTCTGGCCGAAGTTCCATTAAGTTGGTACAAATCAACGTTGTCAGATTATCAGAGTGAAGTTCTGAATTTTATGGGTGAAGTATTAAAACTAAAACGAACGTTCCCGGGCTCGAAATGAGATAAGGTGATGTGTTCGGGTGGCGTCAGAACTGCACGAACTGTCTAATTAAAGGGGCCATCCCCACCTGCGTATTAGATTTTTGTATTTGTTTAGATGTTAAATAAGTAAACGCACGTTGTAAGACTTGCTGCCATCGCTATGTCAAGATTGGACATTTTCCTCTTCTTTTCATTTCCGAACCAGTGCTCATAGAAACAACTCACATAAATTTATAAAAACAATTAAGACAGGAGGTAATACAAGCAATTATTAACAATGCATTTTTTTAGAGATTATGTTTATTTGATCACAACACTCATAAAAATATTTACAGACTGTTAAAAAAATTATTTGAGAGGTTACGTCGACACACCCACTTATCAGCGGGTAACATTTCTAGAGATAAACCAAAATAGGCCAAAATAACTGTCGTATCTAACACATTAAAAATTTTAAAGCAATTGAATCAAGATATAACAAACAGCATAAACTACATATTTTTAGAGGTTATGTTTATAGGCCGAAATAACTGTCGTAGCTAACACATTCCACCACTTGTAGAAATAACTAATACAAGAAATAACACAAACAAACATAAACAACACATTTTTAGAGATTATGTTTATTTGATCACAACACTCACAAAAAGATTAAACGTAGAAACAATTTTAACAAAAATTAATACAGACTGTAAAAAAAATATTTTAGAGGTTATGTCGACGAAACTACACACACCACCATATCAACGGATGAAATTTCTAATAATAAGCGCCAAAATAGTCCAAAATTACTGTCTTATCTAACACATTAAAGATTGGAAACACATCTAAGTCAGGAAATAACACAGACAGCACACATTTTTAGAGATTATGTTTGTTGGCTTAAAACACTAGGACTTTCATAATTATCATATAAAATGGACTTGTAGAAACAATTAAAACAAGGAATAATACAAACCGCTAAAAATTAAAAATTTTAGAGGTTATGTTGACACGAAACTGCACATACCCCCATATTTACAGATGAAACTTCTATAGATATGCACCAAAATGGACCGAATTAACTGTCGTAGCTGACACATTCCACGACTTGGAAAAATAATTAAAAGGAAGAAATAACACAAACAAGCATAAACAACACGTTTTTAGAGATTATGTTTATTTGATTACAACACCTATTAAAAGATTAAATACAGAGTTTCATCAACTAGGTAATAAAATAAACTTGTAGAAACAATTAAAACGATTAATAATACACACAGTTAAAATCGCGAAATTTTATAGGTTATGTTGACATGACTCTGCACAGATCCCCATATAAGCAGCTGAAATTTCTGGAGATAAGAACCAAATTAGCTATCGTATCTAGCACATTAAAGATTTGAAAACAGAACTAAATCAGGAAATAATACAAACAGCACAAACTACACATTTTTAGAGATTATGTTAAAACACTCAAAATAAACACAGATAATTGTTAGGACTGTCAGTTATCATATAAAATGGACTTGTAGAAACAATTAAAACAAGGAATAATACAAACAGCTAAAAACAAGAAATTTTAGAGGTTATAATATGTTGGCACGAAACTGCACACACCTCCATATTTACTGATGAAATTTCTACAGATTCGCACCAAAATAGGCCGAATTAACAGTAGCTAACACATTCGACGACTTGTGAAAATAATTAAAACAAGAAATAACACAAACAAGCATGAACAACACGTTTTTAGAGATTATGTTTATTTGATCAGAACAATTAAAAGATTAAACACACGGCTTTATCAATTAGGTAACATAATAGACGTACATAATTAAAACGAGAAATAATACAGACAGTTAAAAACAAGGAATTTTAGAGATTATGTCGACATGAGACTGCACACACACACCCCCATAGTAGCATAGTAGCAAATTTCTAGAGATAAGCAACAAAATGGGCCAAAATTACTGTCCTTTCTAGCACATTAAAGATTTGAAAACACAACTAAATCAAGAAATAACACAAACCACACATTTTTAGAGATTATATTTATTGGCTTAAAGCACTCAAAATTAACCCAGCTGTAGCGACTGAATACATTTCTAGAGTTATGTCCAAAAATGGTCCTAATTCTTAGGACTTTCATAGTTATCGCCTAAAATAGACTTGTAGAAACAATAAAAACAAGGAATACTACAAACAGTTAAAAACAAGAAATTTTAGAGGTTATGTCAACACGAAACTGCACACACTTTCATATTAGCAGGTGGCATTTCTAGAGATAAGCACCAAAATAGGCCGAAATTACTGTCATAGCTAACACATTCGATGACGTAAAAATAGTTAAAACAAGAAATAACACAAACAAGTATAAGCAACATGTTTTTAGAGGTTATGTTTATTTGATCACAACAATCGAAAGATTAAACACACGGCTTTATCAATTAGGTAACAAAATAGACTTGTGGATTTAATTAAAACAAGAAATAATACAGACATTTAAAAATAAAGAATTTTAGAGATTATGTCGACATAGGATTGCATACACGCCCCCATAGCAGCAGGCTAAATTTCTAGAGATAAGCATCAAAATGGGCAAAAATTTATGTCGTATCTAACACATTAAAGATTTGAAAACACAATAAAATCAAGAAACACAAATTGCACAAACGGCACATTTTTAGAGATTATGTTTATTGGCTTAAAGCACTCAAAATTAACACGGCCATATCCCATATTATCAGATGAAATTTCGACAGATTAGCACCAAAATAGGTCAAAATTGCAAACACATTAAAGATTTAAAAACACAATTAAACCAAGAAACAACACAAACAAGCATAAACAGCACATTTTTAGAGATTATGTTTATTTGATTACAGCACTCAAAACTAACATATGGAAAGAACTACTGGAAAGATAATTTGCAACTTTGTAGAGAAAGCGTTCTATTATACAGGATGTCATTTAAGACGGTAGTAGAGATTATTAAACATTAATTCTGAGACGATTATAAAAACCGCGCTTCTGTGCAGTGGAGCCTTCCCCTAGGAAAGGTAGCGGCGCAATTAGAACCGTTGAAGAACACAATCTTTTACTCGTTGAACTGGCAATAGTAATTCCGAGGGACTAAAATTTCATTTTCATTCACAACTTTGCTCCGGGAGAAATATATTATCTACGAAATAATTTGGTGGGTCTTTTTCAGATTATTCATTCACCCTTTCTGGGGCACTAAACAAGGATTGATAAAGGAAGATGAATGATGGAAATGATAGGCGCGGTTTCTAAGTGGTTTGTAAAGCTGCAGATAAAATTATGATTTGCATGTTTATACAATATAATCTCGTGTAACCGGCGACGTTCTGCTTCCGACGATAACAATCTTGATTGAGCGTTGGTGATTAGGCGGCGTTGGCGAATGTGTACACAAGACGCTTATGGCCGTTTTATAAGTATTACCGTATCGGATATCGATTTTTCAGAAAAAAGTCGGACAGGTTGTCTCAACAATTTTACAAAAAGCTCTTTCGAGCGAAAAATTATTACTTATACACAAATTTTAATAACGCAGCATTTTACAACTGTAGCTTCCGTATTATAAATAAAGAATATTGAAAATTTTACTGCCAGTTATATAAAACCGACTGCCTAGTCTTTTTTGTTTAATTAATTCTTGATTAAGCGCCCACTAACCAGAGCGTATATTTTACGAGTGTTTTCCACAAAACACCATTTTGAAACTAAATTGACGCCGACCTATCCTATAAATCTATAAAATTAACAAATAAATCTGTCAGTTTAACGTGGTGTGCATTTTATTAAATTTCCAAATGCATTTTGATTGCATATGGACTCGCATAAATTGAAATATTATCAAAATAAATCCAACGTGCACACATATTGACTGTTTATGCACGATAAGGACACCGCCCGGTGAAAGGGACACAATTTATTGTAAATGTGTAAACCTACGTATGAACTACTTATATATGTACCTATAATAAAATATCGGTGTAACACCCTTTAGTGCTCTTTAAATGTGTCTAAAAATCCGAGCTGATCATTTTTTTTTAATGTTATACTCCGGTGTTAAATTTACAACCATCGTTTTACTTACACATATATTTGGAGGGTGCTTAATTAAATCTTTTACATTTAGCACCTGTGTTTGGGATGCTCAACTGATATTACCTCTAATTATATAATTATTAATAACTTTGTTAAAATAAATAACGCCTGTATTATTTTTACACGTTGGGAGGATGCTGAATGATGCTAATTAGCACCAATGGTTTTGATACTGTTGTGAATTGTAATAATTATAACTTAAAATAATTAGCACCTCTGTTATCTTTACGTGCTTGCTGGTAAATAGAGTGCCGAATGATGGTAATTGGCACCAATAGTTTTGTTGCTAGTGTGAAATTAGGTCTAAATTATGAGAATTATAACTTTGTTAAAATAATTCGCACCCCTCGTTATCTTTACATGTTCGCTGCTTAATGAAGTATCAAATGATGGTAATTAGCACCCATGATTTGTAAAGCTGACATTGCAGTACAAAATAATTAATAACTTTATTTTTTAGAGTACTAAAATATTTAAATCATTCCCACATTTAGCACCCGTGGTTGTGGTGCTCAAGTGAAATCACAATATTTATAGCTTTGTTAAAATAATTAGCACCTCTGTTATCTTTACGTGCTTGCTGGTAAATAGAGTGCCGAATGATGGTAATTGGCACCAATAGTTTTGTTGCTAGTGTGAAATTAGGTCTAAATTATGAGAATTATAACTTTGTTAAAATAATTCGCACCCCTCGTTATCTTTACATGTTCGCTGCTTAATGAAGTATCAAATGATGGTAATTAGCACCCATGATTTGTAAAGCTGACATTGCAGTACAAAATAATTAATAACTTTATTTTTTAGAGTACTAAAATATTTAAATCATTCCCACATTTAGCACCCGTGGTTGTGGTGCTCAAGTGAAATCACAATATTTATAGCTTTGTTAAAATAATTAGCACCTCTGTTATCTTTACGTGCTTGCTGGTAAATAGAGTGCCGAATGATGGTAATTGGCACCAATAGTTTTGTTGCTAGTGAGAAATTAGGTCTAAATTATGAGAATTATAACTTTGTTAAAATAATTAGCACCCCTCGTTATCTTTACATGTTCGCTGCTTAATGAAGTATCAAATGATAGTAATTAGCACCCATGATTTGTAAAGCTGACGTTACAGTACAAAATAATTAATAACTTTATTTTTTAGAGTACTAAAATACTTCAATCATTCCCACATTTAGCACCCGTGGTTGTGGTGCTCAAGTGATATCACAATATTTATAGCTTTGTTAAAATAATTAGCACCTCTGTTATCTTTACGTGCTTGCTGGTAAATAGAGTGCCGAATGATGGTAATTGGCACCAATAGTTTTAATGCTAGTGTGAAATTAGGTCTAAATTATGAGAATTATAACTTTGTTAAAATAATTAGCACCCCTCGTTATCTTTACATGTTCGCTGCTTAATGAAGTATCAAATGATGGTAATTAGCACCCATGATTTGTAAAGCTGACGTTACAGTACAAAATAATTAATAACTTTATTTTTTAGAGTACTAAAATATTTAAATCATTCCCACATTTAGCACCCGTGGTTGTGGTGCCCAAGTGAAATCACAATATTTATAGCTTTGTTAAAATAATTAGCACCTCTGTTATCTTTACGAGTTTGCTGCTAAATGGAGAACCGAATGATGGTAATCAGCACCAATGGTTTTGTAGCTGGTGTGAAATTAGCTCTAAATTACGATAATTATAATGCTAAAATTAATAGCACCTCCCTGTTATCTTTACACACAAGTAAATATTAAATTATGGTAATTACACCAATGATGTTGGTGTGATGCTGACACTACCGCACAAAATTATTAACAACTTTGTTTAAACAATTAACACCTCCGCTTTACACATATATTGTTATTGCTAAATGATGTATGTTACATTCTTCATTTAACACTGTTGTTATCTTTACGTGTTTGCTGCTAAAGCAAGTGCCGAATGATGGTAAATTAGCACCAATAGTTTTTTTTAATGACGTGGAATTAGTTCTAAATTATGAGAATTATAACTTTGTTTAAATTATTAGCACATCCCCGTTATCTTTACATATTTGTTACTTATCACTTATCAGAAGTATCAAATGATGGCAATTAGCACCAATGATTTTTTGTGTAAAGCCGACTCTACAGTACAAATTTATTAATAACTATTTAAACAATTACCACCTCCGCTTTACACATATATTTGAAGTGCTAAATGATGCAAATGTCACATATAGCACCCACGATTGTGGTGCTCAAGTGAAATTATAATTATAACTTTGTTAAAATAATTAGCACCTCTTGTTTGCTGCTAAATGTAATACCGAATGATGGTAATCAGCACCAATAGCTGGTATGAAATCAACTCTGAATTATAAGAATTATAACTTTGTTAAAATAATTAGCACCTCCCCGTTATCTTTGCATATTTGCTGCTTAATGAAGTGTCCAATAATGGTAATTAGCACCCATGATTTTGGTGTGAAGCTGACACTACAGTATAAAATTATTATTAACGTTATTTAAACAATTAGCACCTCCGCTCTACACGTATATTAGGAGTGCTAAATGATATAAATTTCACAATTAGCACCCGTGGTGGTGGTGGTGCTCAGGTGATGATATAATAATTAAAACTTTGTTAAATTAATTAGCACCTCTACTATCTTATTATCTAAATGAAGTGCCAAATGATGGTAACCGGCGCACCAATAGTTTTGTTGCTAGTGTGAAATTATCTCTAAATTATTATATTTATAACTGTGTTAAAACGATTAGCAACTTTGTTATCTTTACATATTTGAGAGAATGCAAAATGATGGTAATTAGCACCGGTGGTGTTGGTGCTCGTGTGAAAATGGCACTACAGTATAAAATTGTCAATAACTTTGTTAAAACAATTAACACCTCTGTTTGCACTATTTGAAGGGTTTAATGATGTAAATGCACTCGTGGTATAATTTGACACTACTATATAAAATTGTTAATAGCATTGTTAAAATAATTAGCACCATTGTTAGTACATATTTGAAGGATATTAATGTTGTAAATGTTTACACAGTATTTAGCACCCGTCGTTGCGGTGCGGTATGAAGCAGGCTCTGAGTTATAAAATTGTTAATTGCAGATGCCAAAAGATAATTAACACCAAGTGTGGTAAATAGTGATGGTAATAGTTTCATGTTTAGCACACATAGTGGAAGTTCTGGTATAAATAATAAGCACCTATATTTTCTTACGTATTTTAGATAATGATAATAGTTTCGCAATTAGCAGCGGAATTATGGTGGACTATGACTGTTGCGCATATGCTGACGCTTCCATATATTAAATCAATAAAATAAATAATGAGCAGTTGTCTTCTAGAACTAGCACTATCTGTTTAAGAAATCATTGATTTCAGCACTGTAGCAAGTAGAAAGGTTAAGTGCACCTTAAAACGCCCCAAGTTGCATTTAATTTGGCCTAGAAAGCACAGACACCGGATAATACCTCAAATAGAATCCAATTCTCTACTGAAATTTCCTGATCATTTGTATTCTTTAGCAGACCGGCAAAGTTCTGGTGCTTTTTAATTTATAGAAAGTGTCGGTCACCAAATGGTAAGAATGCAGTTTAGTAGGATTCTAAACGTCTAAAATAAATTCCTTACGTCGTGCAATTTCCTTTGTGCCGAGAGTTTGCTCTTAAACGTATAAGAAGAGAAATCTTTTTGAATTTGATATTTTTCCACGGGCATTTCATTCTAAACTCTGCGCTGTCCAACAGCAAATATTTACAAAATTGTACGGTACTCCATTGTTAATCTTGTACTTATATAAAAAGAGTAATGTTTTAGTCTTTTCTATTAGAAATGAAATTTATGTAATTAATTTAATAATAATAGTTCCTACCGACTGCGCAATATTTGTAAAAATACCGCCGTTTTACCTATTTCTAGTTTTATTTTCATCGTGTTACTACCCAAAGCGTACCTCACCTTGTCGCCAGTCAAGTGTATGAAGACAGAATAAAAACATCGAAAGACGTTTTCTGACGAAAATGGAAATGTTCAAATCTCGGATTTATATTATCGTTTAATTTCCTTCTTGTTGATTTACTGCTACACCGAACGCCGCTCTAATATGAAAATATTCCTGTGGATTTCTAACTTAATAAGGTTGGATATCGATAACAATTTAAAATGTAGTCGCTGTGATATATCACAAGTCTCGCAAATATATTTTTGATATCTGGTGCAGGTACAAGCGGAAATTGTTTTCCCAATAAGTGATTTCATTTTGCTTAAAATATGGACTAGAGTACTCAGCCTGAATGTATGGATTTTATGATTTGTTGTAAGTAAGTTCAAAATAATCTATAGCGTCGTCTAACATCTGAGGATATAATGATGCAAGTGCACATCCCAAGGAGGCATCCTCGGGCCCTTTGTTTTCTTTGTTTCACTAATGACATTTCAAAAGACGTAGCACATGAATATATTTATTTGGAAGCTTCATATTTATTTCTAATAGTAAATTTAAAAATTAAAACAGCACAGGTTTGCTAGATCAGCCACTAAATCGATTTTAACCGTACAAAGCTGAATACAGCTGACCCGTCTGTTGCATATCAGAGCGTAATTTGTAATTTGACACACAAAGAGAGCATATAGACACATCTGTGGTATCAGTTAGATTAAAGCAGTGTTTATTGAATACAGTCCCTAATTAATTATTAATAATTTATTTTCGAGCGGTGTAGTAATGGCATTTTCAGTTTGTTTCTATTCAGCTCAGCGTAGTAAACGATTCAAATGACGAATATATAATAGTAACAAATTCGTTCACATCAAGTCTGGTGCTTATAAATACCCTATATTGCCCTATGTAATATTTTATTTAATATTTGTATGGTTGCCTAACGCGGGTAGACGATCACTGGCTGGTCCGGCCTGGAAGACAATGCAGATAACAAATTTTTGTTTTGTTTTGAGGGTTCACGCTACTCGCCGTCAGATGCCGGCACGTAACGTGTTTATAATATTGTGTATTATACCACTATGTTTGTTGTATGACTTGTCTTATAGCATTGAATAAAGGAATATATTCCTTTATTCAATGCTTATAGCCTGTATTTGTGCTCTTTTGGACTACTAGTGCTACTACTACTACATGCTGACATCTCCAGAGTGATAGACCAAGTTGTAATGCAATATTGTTCTGTAATTTGCCTAGTTTCGGGCGCTATTTCAGCAATACAAATGACTACTTGACCTAAAAATGTGAAAATTCTCCTTTGATGGTCAATTTCACGAAAGATACGTTAATTTGAGCGACAATATTTGGTGAGCTTTTAAGTAACACTTTGTACTCGGCCGTAAGCTAATTTCTTTTTACAAAAAAAATACAAAATTGTAAATACAAGCGATTGAATGAGTTGCCTACGTATTGCCAATATGTACAGTCTTATTTTTTCCTTCTCAATTATAGATAAGAATGGTAATTTCAATACCTCACGGCCATTTACACTTTTTCCTGCAAAATTAGATACATTAATTTTCAAAATCCGTGTATTAGTTTCTGCAAAATTTACTCCTAAAGAAATCGCGGTTAATAGAATCGCAACCTTAAAGCGTTACAGTAAATTCATCATGTTTAATTTTCTTATATGGAACAACACTTTACGAGGAAAAGCGCTATTGCACACCCTAGACGATAAGAGTTTGAAAGGACACGGATGTGTCCGAATCGGAACAAAAAGTTTAAAATTTTAGTTTTTACCTCACACCAAGGGACTGGCATACAATTGATTTTATTGGCGACAATAGAAACGGACTTCTGTATAATGCATACCATCAGTTGACGAAAATACTGGCTCTGATGAGGTGCTTTTTATTATGTAAGTGAGTGGGTGGAAAGTGGGTTTGATGTATGGTTGCAACGAGTAAATTACTTGTTTAAATGGCTTTCTCCTTACAAAAAATAATGTGACTCAATAGTGTCCTAGTATAGCCACAGCTAAAAGAACGGATCAATTTATTTAATATAATTTGCGCCACAGTTCGTTGTGGAACCTTCTTTTGTTCCGCCGCGGTTCTAAGGTGGTTAGTTCGACGTCTGAGGAGCGGCGGTACTATTACGACGGTGTTTCGTGAGCGCCAATTTCTGTTTTAGAGTGTAGGAACACCATTTTTCTCTATTAGCAGGCTTGGGTAGCTTCAGTAAAGAAAACTCAGGAGTTTCGTGTTAAAAATTTTAAATAGGTTTCTGGGGGTCTTAAATTACCATAGCTATCAATATAAACTGGCTATGTGGCTGGTTGGTTGAGAGGCTAGGATACTAGACTCTCAGCCAGGAGTCCCGGGTTCGATTCCCGGCCGTGGCACTGGGATTTTTTCGGACAAAGAAATTAATCCTAGTATACTCGGATATTGGGTGTGTGTCCCTTGTCTCTAAATGTGTAGCCCCCTCCCGCACAAGACTTTCAGAGTCTTCAGGGATAAAGGGGGTCGTATTATCTGTGGTGTTATTTATTTATTTATTTATTTAAACTATTTCTTTGTTAGTCTTGAAATATACTATCCAGTGATTTCCGTCTCCATCATTATCATCCAGATTTACTATCTCAGATTAATTTTTCTTTATTCCTTTTGGAAGGGTATCTTTCATGAAGAAATTTTAAGATTTTTAAATCTATACTAGTTAGTGGTCGGTTCATTTTTTTTATAAGTTTTAAGGTATAATCCTGAAGCTTTTTTTTTATGGGGGGGGGGAGGCAAATATATATCCTTTCCCTTAATGGTCTGTTCCATTGCTAAATTATGTCTCATTTGTTCTGCTATCAACTGATTTGGCATCGTTAACTGCTTTTGTAATGCCTGCCACACCTCCTCCTACAGCTCCTAATGCTCCCAAGAGAGATATCAGGAAAGGGAGAATCCCACCTCTTTTTGGATTGGGAATAACTCTCCGTCTAGGTTTTTTTAGAGGCGATTTTTGTTTACTGCAAACTTTAAATTCGATTGACGACTTTTCTTCTTCGTTGGAGCACGATTTCTTCGGCGCTTAAGCCCCACTCCTCCATGGGCAGCGAGCGGAGGACTGACTTGACTCACTTCATAGCGATATGAAAAGTTAAGCGACATTACCGCGGCTAGTACATTGGATGGGTAACTATCCACGGAAAGACGCGGTCTCGTTTCCCTACTTCTAGCGGCTACATCGAACTTTTGTTTATAACTCGAAAACGAAAGACGATAGCTACTTTTGCTTTTCACCCCAACGAGTTTCTCTCAAAAAAAGATATTAAGAATACAACATCCATTTTTCATAACTCTTATAGTTATGAGTTAACCTATCAAAACATCGAAGTTTGCAGACCCTGTATGTCAGATAATTCGACTCTTTCCAAAAAAGGCAATAAAAATGTATTTTTTTAAAATCATGATTTTAATCCCTACACTTTCACAATTCCTACTTTATCATTTGATCTGAATGTATAGATCTTGGTATAGATATGGTTAAGCAATCCGCAAACAGAATAACAGCAGTCCAAGATAACATCGCACGTTGTCACCATATTTAAAATAGTTTTAATCTCGAATGAAAATATAACGTGACAATTTAAAATATTAAATCTCATACAAATATTTTTGGTTACTCTCTGAGTGACAGCACTCAACTATAGCATGCGAATATTTTCCGATAATAACACTAAATATTTCGATGTGATTATACAGACACGAATGACAACTACTGTGACAGCACAGGAGCTTTTTTATTCCTGTGAATGAAAAAATGTTGTTTTGATTGGCTTGTGTGTAATCAATATATTTGCCGGTGAATTTTAATCATAATGTTTAATAATTGAAAAATGTCAGAATGATATTTTAACGTTAAAATTGTCCTTTATTGATGTAATGTATGGAAAATTTGATACACAGAATATGCCTAAAGAATAATGATTGAAAATTAGAAATCCCAACATCCTTCTGTAGAGAGAATACACGAGTTGAAAATATTCCTTTGTAAAAAGACGTACACACTAAACAAAGTCCTTTTCATACAGAGTTCACACACCGTGTATGTACCAACAACAGTATTTGAAGAGACAAAATGGATAGCCTCGATTATATTTAGATCTGCTAATTACCTATGTTTAGCGCTATCAATACAGACTCGTACATCATGTGCTAGATGCTGTTGACACCTATTGAACATTACACATTCACACGGCCCGCAGCGGTGCCACCGACATCGAACCAGCCCTATCACAAAACCATTTCACAGGGACGTGATGCTGGGGAATCGGGAGTGCATTAACTACTCGCGTGGATAATGTCTAAGCAATTCCCCTTATTTCCGCGTACACTCTGCGTCGATATTTTGTATTACATTAGGTAATATTATGACTATAACCACAAATACATTCAAACATGTTATTATGATATATTATTTATATACTTAATCACTTTTATAAACTGGTGCACAGTAATTGAAGTGGACATTGGGAAAATATGGCGGTTATAATTATTGTGGACCGTGAACCAAACTTGCAAAGCGCCTACAAAGTGGTGACACCGGAATAAATCCTTTAGACGAGGCGTGTAGAGAACACGATATAGCATATTCTACATTTCAAGACGTTGAAAGAAGAAATCAAGTGGACAGGGAATTATCTAAAGTTGCATTTAAACTTGTAAAAGCACCTGTTTCGGGTTTTGGTGAGAAACTCGCACTGGGAGTTGGTGGAATATAGAAACTAAAGAGTAAAGTGGAGTGGGGCTTATTATTATTATCTTTTTAATCACTTATTTAATGTTAGCCTATTTCCGCTACCAGGGCCTATCACCGACGCCAGGAGACGAGCAACCCCCAACCTGGAAATTTTGCCGAACCTCTTATCTTACTAAGAGTAGGGATTTTTTAACTTGCCTAACATTTAACAGACAGACACTGACTGCTTTACATCCTCTCCGAGGATGGTATATCCGCAATACACCTCTCGCCTACAGTTGTATTGTTTCTGCGATATAGCTTTTTTTTTTTTCGAGTTATAAACAAAAGTTCGATGTAATAATTTAATGACAGACCCCTTGAAAACTCTAAATGATACACGCCTACTAGGAGGACGATAATATGACAGGTGTCATTTTGTTTTGTTTTTGTTTTTCGATTTTCTTTTTCGATTTTGATTTTGTTTTTGTTTTTAATTTTGTTTTTAGATTTTGATATGGATTTGGATTTCGATTTCGAATTCTTTTTTAGTTTTTTGATTTTGATTTCGATTGTCACTTTAAAACTTAACGACAATTTTGCCTGCCTCAAATTTCCACGTGCAATACAAAACAACACTACCTATATTTACGCTGAAATATAAGCTTATCTATAAACAATATGCCCATTTTTTCGGTGCGATTTAAGAGCCTAATTGTGCGTATTGTCAACATAATGGTTAAAAATTACTAGGTTTTGGTCACGTTTTAGGAATTTCTTAGCAATGTGCACCGGCGCCATCTCTTGGACGACTATTGAACAACCACACTTACTATGAAAGGGCATATTACAGACCCCGGTAAAGCGGTGTAAATACATCACAGTATAGCATACTTCACAATTGAATGATTGTGGGATTCGAAATTAAACAGAAAGAACTTTTGCCCGCCTCCTAATCTATAAGAGCGTGATTATTATTATTATTGATTGAATTACGTTGTATAGGATTTATTAAAGGACAAGGTGAATTTGGTCAAATACGCAGCAATTACGGTGTCAACTAACATCGTGTCCGTAAGTATACTATTATCTTCAAGCATCAAACAAACAAAATGTGTTGTTTTGACATAGTTTCGGATCAAATTACTGATAGCGTGCCCTAAAGGCTGTCTGACCCACGCTTGTCAATAGGAAAGATGGAAAACTGTTTCGGTAAAACACTATAAAAAAAACACCGTGAGGGAGGGAAATTTTACCAACGAGGTTTAAGTTAGCTTCTTCTGAATCGATAATTACACTAAACTAAACGCATTTATTTTGACGTTATCAGATTTTCATAAATCGCTCCGTTATAAATATATCGGCAGCCGAAATTATTTATAAATCTGACATTAAAACACGTAAACAATGTGACCTTTAGGGGTAACTTATTGGCGATTAATGAATTCCTCCTCAGAACTTTAAAGCAGGTACATTCTGCCAGTGCCCTACTGGCATCCCCATAAATATTACACACGGTGAATACACACCGCAGAGGAGCAAATACCAAATATTTGGGTTCGATAAACGTCGCTTTGTAAACATTTAATCGAGTGTTATGCATTAGCCGAGGCCATTATTTGACCAAACATTATTTCGTTAAAATAGCCGCAGCAGACCTTGCGTTAATCGCAAAACAAACGTGATTGTTTGTGTGTGTTAAGTAGCCCAATATTTTCGTTGGTGTAGCGCGTAGAAAATCGAAATCGGCCTGCATGCTTTCAATTTCTATGTCAAGTCGATAATATTTAGTTGATGGGAGGCAAAATACTGTTTTTTGCAAAAAGTTCAATATATTAAGTTTGAGGTTGAATTTTACTGATAATATGTATGTAAGTAGTAGGGTAGAGCCGGTTCTGACTCAATTCAAGGTTATTGTTAAGAGACTCGTGGGGATGCGGCGATCAAGAGTGCGCATGTGCGGCCTAGGTGCTGAGAGCGTGAGGATGTGGGCCAATGGCCCTTCGCATAGATCTATGCTAAATGTTACGAGAGTGGAGCTTTTACATATCATATGGGGAGGAGCTAAAGCTCGTGCATGTCCAGAGACAGGATATCAGACGAAGAATCTGAATGTGCCCTTAATTTCACACAGAAGTTAGAAGTAACTTAAATAAATAGAAAATACTTAACCAAAACATGAAACAAAAGAGTCTAGTGAGCCCTGAATGTACAAAATCTCATCTGGTTACCTGGCGACCAGCAACAAAACAGTCGGGGAGTGCATTTTTCCGAAGCTAAAGTAGCTGCACGGTTCTACGTCTCTCTTAGAAAAATTAGAAAAGTAAATTCTCCAATCTAGGTGAAACCATTAACGCCCTGAAACATAAAAATGGGGTTTACAGCTAACCCCAGTAAATATTTCATCTGGACCAGTACCTACACTATGTTTTGTCACCTAAAAGACAATTAACTATGGTACGCAGGTAAGCACTTTTGTGTAGTGGTAGAAGTAAACAAATTTTAAAACAAATTCAAAATTAACAATTAAGAACCGCACCCACTGCCACGAACATAAGAGAACATTTCATTACAATATATATTGTAGATTAACGTTTATATATACAAAAGTAATTATAACAGATAATCGTTTATCGACCAATGACAATATGTTGTTGGAATTCATGTTAATTTGTAACTCCTTGAACAAGGGGTAAGCAAGCAGACCAGAGCGACATTTGGATGTGTAAGTGGGTGGAAGGTCAAGAGTCTACACTGCTTCGTTAATCAGATGCCTCGGTTTAATTGCAATTAAACAAGTTTGAACAATTTTTATAAACGCGATCGAGTTATTATAACTGAGTTCTTATTAGTTAGTAAACTTATCACAATTACGACCTAATACATCTTGGCTGTCGCGCGGTGCGGCTTAAATATTCAACTTTATACTTAAGTTTTTATTTTCTCGGATATTACACGGCGCGAAGTGATGGATAGTGAAAATATGAAGTCTAGAAAAGCAATCCAGGTTAAGTTATTCTGAAACAGCCCCGGAAAAATCTCACATGAAGAAGTGGACTGAAAAACGGTCGGACGTGATTGATGTATCTCAATGTTTGTCTGCCCGTAGGAAGGTCTCTGGGGAGTGAGGTAACACTATTGCTGGTGGATATTATTACAGCTTGATCGTCTCACCCCGGTGAGCACGATACATGATGTATGTGCACTAATCTAATGGAAACAGTCGGGTATTTTTTTAAGAAGTTCAGATAAAAGTATATGAATATTAGTAGTATGCAACATATTTTATCGTAAATTGTTTTCTCGCTTTAAAAATTTGTAATATTCATGATTAAAAACTGTGAATGTAACAAAGTTATAAAATTTATCAATGGTATACATGAAATAGTTACTACGTTAAACTAAAAAAGCTCTTTGCAGCAAAATGTCCGTGGATTTTATACAAAATATTACTTAAAGCCATTGTTTCATAAAATATGCATCGGCTGGTTAGATTTGCTCGCTCGGGCAATCTTTAAGGCTTCAGTGCATAAAGTTTTACCGGAAAACTTAACTTACGAAAAACAGTCATTGGTAAAAAGCTCTACGTTTGTGGCAGTAGTTCGCCGTATTGTGTAGACAAGAATATCTATAGCTAACCGACTGCCCGCCGTTCTTACTATATCCTGTTGGAAATTCCGTTTGCTTGCCGTCCGAAATCGTTTCAAGCCGCGAAAACAGACACTGGCTATCAAAACTCACCGTCTTCCGAAATAAAATCATATTCATTCGTATATACGCTTGATTGCCAGCCCGCATATTTATTATCGTTATCAAATTTGCACACACTCGACTGGAAAGTCGCTGAAATATCCTGTTTATTTATTTATTCATTACTGTTCTGTGACGTACTTCGGTTTGTAGGCAAAATGGCCGAAGTGTCACTATGGCACTCGAGGCGGCGGCGGTGCTTTACTCGGGCGCCAGTTTCCATTTATAGTGCAGAAATACCACTACTCAGGCAGCTATAGTGAAGAAACGGAATATTCCAGTGGGTCGTTGGGAAAATTAGACTTCGTAGCGGAATAAAGGGCACAGTTTGATATCACAATTAGATTTATTCAGGATATGTGAACAGGATACGATTTATTCTAAAAGCTCTCTATTCTAATTACATAGTTACAGTTACCAGGGCTTAAAAGCTATTTTACATACAGGACTTATGATAGTTAGCAGGGCTTAAGAAAAAGCTATTAACAATCTACTTTAAAGCACAATTCAAAGCACAGACTACGGACCGACAGTGCAAGTATCTAGCAAGGTGGGCAGGCGGTTAACTAACGGTTACGGACTAACAGCAAAGCGACGTACGGATACCAGGATTAGCAGAAGCAAACACCAAAAGCATACAAATATCAAACAGTCTATTTACAAATTACAGATTTGGCTAAAGCGTAGTATTGGCTCAAAAAGTAAGGTTATGTGTTTAATAAAACCAACAGCGGGCTTCCTTTTGGGTCGGGATCTCGAGTACTGAAAGTAAACTTTGAGGTTAATATGGCAAGTTACGCTATTTACGTATACACTGTATATCAGAAGTCGCATATATACAGCATATACCAACAGCTAGCTCACCTCAGCTGGAAGAGAATATAATGATTACAGGAACGAAAGGCGGACAGCAGCGGACTGAAAGAAATTTTATTATTAATATTGTGAGTTGCACTGTATACCGGAGATCGCGTGTATACAGCATAAACCAATAGCTAGCTCACGCCACACAAAGATACCTTGCAATAGCCAAACCTTACTCTTGAGTTTTACTCCTTACTTACTAAGCTTACTTAGGCACGTCTTAACGGGAACAGCGGTGGACAGCTACTGACTCTCTTGATCTCGGCAATCGGCATATCAATATTCTGAAATGTTCAGAGTAGTTAGGGATGACGCGAAATGAGCAGCGCAGTGAATAAAATACGTCACGGCTGGACTTTGCCGAAATTCGGGCCCAAGTGTTTCTTACTTTCTGATGAGTACGTCTGGTCTCTGGTACGGCTACCTCAGGACTGAGTTCTCTCTTCTGCGAGCCGGAATATCTATCCTTGATGCGTGGTGGGGTAGCGCTACGTCACAGCGTGATGCCGCTGACGTCTTGGCGTTGGGATTGACGTAGTACAGCGTCGTAATAGCTAGCGTGCTCGCGTCGTCCCAACTACACACGTTGGCTCGGGCAGGCAGACTGGCCCCGGCGTGAATACACTTTTCACACATCGGAGGTGTTGCCGGGGAGGGACAAATATCAGCGCGGTTTAATATTTGTTTTGTGCTTTCATTAATTCACGGATTTATATATCATTTAATAATAACAGGACAGTTTATATTATAAATCAAAATAATTAACTGGTTACAGGTGATAATAATATAAAAATGCGGAAAACAATAACTTAATTCTATACGGGGTGTATCGAATAATATTATATTGAACAGAAACTAGTAACGAAAAAATCACTTCGTTACAGTTCTAATAAATAAATACGTTGTTATACATAGGTAAAATTCACGAGTTATTATTTCAGTCGTTTATTTCTAATTAACCCGTTTGAAAAATTGTCCAAGTCCAGCTGACAAGACAATCATCTTTAGACCCCTGGACAAATAACCGTATCTCCATCTGTTAGCTACCCCTAAACGTTCTCACCACCGGAGAACCAAACAAGTGCTGTTCCTTGCACTTAAAAACTAAGGAACTGGCGCCCGAGTTTCCATCTAAAAAGTGTTAGAAAGCCAGAGAGTTCTGTTTGTAAGTAGCCAGTTACAAACATTACAGGTTACGTAAGTGGACGTCATTACAGTGATACAAAACTTGAGAAAATTATTATTATTATTATTATTATTATTATTAAAAGAAGACCGTGTCACATCCCAGCGTTTGTAGTAATAAATTCCATCAGACTGCTATTTTTACGCGATGTTAGTAAAAGAATCCTTTGGCAAAATAAAAAACAATGGTTATTGAAGTCGGTTTTTCAGGCGTATAGCTATTGTGTTTACTGTCTATTATACTTGACAGATTTACAACGCGACGTTGGTTTTTCGATAAATTCATTGCGATTGAAAAGATACATATTTCTTGTTCAAGAATCTTTATGATTCGGTTGTTGTGGTGGATCTTTAAAGATGTTGTTTTACTGTAAGTGGCGTGGCGACTTATATTTTCTGCTATTTAATTTAGACGATTTTCCATACAGAAGAGTTATAATTTCACTAGAAAGCAATGGGGATCCGCAAGTTGAACATTCGCGTGCATGTAAATTTGATAAAAGAACAAACCACTTGTATAGTCGACGAACAGTTTATTTTAATTTGTCCGTGTCATAAAAACCGAAACAATACTCCATTATATTTTCTATTTTCACCGCTGGAAACGGCCCATAGTAACAGTTGAGCACGTCAAATAAAAAGGGAGCAAATCACTTTACGGCTCTTGAAACATGTCATATAAACCAAATAAAAAGTACAGGGTTTCGTAGTTATACGTATATGTGTAGCTTGAGATAAATTTTATTTTTTTAAAAGCCTTTTATATGGAGTTATTAAATTTACCGGCCATAGAATGCAATTTACAGCAATGGAGTGTTCTTGTGCAGATATGGAACTACCTTTCATTGCGTTATATTTTGCACACGTATTTATCCAAGAATGTGATTTATATAGTTGTTACTTTGTGTGCTCCAACAACGAACCCAGCGAAAAGTTGTACATAGGAATAATGTGGCGTTATAGGTAGGCGTAATGTAGGCCTAGGTCTTGCATAAAAGGTGCATTTCGTGGCGTTCCACGTGCACCGGATTAGTTCTCCATCAAATGCAAACGCAATATGCGTGGTGCATTCGCCCAACAAGGCGAATTTACTGTGTACCGCCGATAAATTTGCAATTCCGCCGAACATGCGAAAAAGTTTCCTCGGCGCTTTATGATCCAAAGCTTGCAAATAAAATTTAAAACACGAAATAACCAGATGCAAGTAAATAAAAGTTGCCGCGTGCAAACAAGTTGTATACAATCGAAGTTCATCGCGTATGCTGGCATAAATTATTATTAAATAACCGCCTACATTTCATGTTAATGTTAATACCCGAGAAGCGGAGCGTGAAAATATTTAGGAGAGAAAATGGAAACCAGTTTTTTAATTCCTTGTTGGAATGTGTTGTCATGGAAGCAATATTTTCTTTTTTTTTTTTGACGTGGTACATACATGTGTCCCTTCCGTGAATCGATCTGCCCATAATCGACTCACTGCGGCAGCATTCTATAGTTACAGTTCAAATTAGAAATCGAGTCATATCAGGTAACAGGCAGGTAAAATTTAAGCCTTTTAAACAGCTTATGAATCGACGTTTTGGTGGCCTGCTGATTTGACGTGTGTAATCGCTTAACAGCAAGGTCATTAGGAAGTTGTCGATACTTTTACTTCCGCTAACTTCATTTTTTTTTGTCCAGTTAAGTGAACGCGTAAACTCGACGTTTTGGTGGCCTGCTGATTTGAACTGTGTGTAATTGCTTAACAGCACTGTCATCGGGGCGTCGACGATTTTATTATTTATTTCACTAGTTTGCGTTCCCATCTGGGCAGCCTAAAGTATACGGTCCTGCCTGGTCAAATATAGATTGACAGTTTTTTACCTGCCGCACGCTTTCCGCCTAACCTGCATTTGCCGATTTACTGTAGATTTGCTTACTCGTTTCCACTGTATTATTTGCATGCCGTTTTTCCGCCTTTTAACCGTAGTTTTCCGCTTTTAGTATTGCCTAGCCTGCCTACTTTAAATTTTGCTTTATTTAAGCGTAGTAATTTATTGTATTGTTAGAAATTCCTGAATAAAATTTCAATTTTCTTTATAGGTTAATATAAACTTCTGGCTTAACCGTCTCTTCACTGCAGTTACCTTAGCCTTTATTAGCCTGCTAATAGAGTAAAGTGGTGTGTCTGCACTCTAAACAGAAACTGGCGCCCAGGACACCGTCAGGCGTCAAAGCAACCTCAGCTTAACGAAGGAAGGTTAGAAAATATTTGATACGCCTGAACAGAAACTTCAAAATAATAATAATAGTCGTTTTAAAACACCTCTTGTTAAATGTTTAAGACATTGGCTAACCTCAATATAGTCGGTTTCAGAAGAGTTCAATATTAAACACCACTACTCAGGCAGCTACAGTGAAGAAACGGATATTCCAGTGGGTCGTTGGAAAAATTAGACTTCGCGGAATAAAAGGCACAGTTAATATCGCAATTAGATTTATTCAGGATCTATGTAAACAGGAACAATAAAGCAAATACAGGGTATTATCTACAAGCTCTAAGCTAGTTACATAACTACATCTTAACAGCGCTTAAAAGCTATTAATATTATGTACAACTACAGCAAAGCACATACTACAGCGGTGCGAATATCAAGCAAGGCGAGCAGGCGGTTAACTAAACGGTTACAGGCTGGAATTAATACTTTACCATAGCCAAGTCCTCACTTACAATCTCCACCTGTATACCTTACTTACTTTTGCTTTACTGGAACACGTCTGGTCGGGAACAGCAGCGGACGGGTACTGAAGATAGTTGTGTCGAATTCGGAATATCAATGCTCTGCAAAATATCGGAGGAGTAGGGATGAACGCAAAATAAGCAGCGCAGTGAATAAATTTGTCACGGCTGGACTTTGCCGAAATTCGGGCCCTGGTTAACTTACTTTACGGTGGGTACGTCTGCTTGCTTTCAATGTCAGCTCTTGACTGACTTCAGCTCTCATGGATTCGGAATATCAATCTTCTATACAATAGCGGCGTGGTAGGGATAAGCGTAATGTCGCAGCGCAGTGAATAAATGCGACCCGGCGAGATTCTGACGTAGGGCAGAGTTTCAACTGCTGGAGCGCTGCATCGAAACATCTACATTCGCTGGCTGTTGCGGCCGGACTGATTTCGGCGCGGATACCCTTTCCACTCATTGGTGTTGCCGGGGAGGCACAGATATCAGCGCGGCATATTATTTGCTTGTTTATAGTAATTATGGATTTATTGATTTTACTTAATAATAACAGGACAGGTTATATTATAAATCAAAATAATTAACTGGTTACAGGTGATAATAATATAAAAATGCGGAAAACAATAACTTAATTCTATGCGGGGTGTATCGAATAATATTATATTTAACAGGAACTAGTAACGAAAAAATCACTTCGTTACATGGGATAGGCTGCTTCACCAGCTGCAATTGCGACAGTTTTTACACAAGAATTTCTTGTGGTTTTTATGAATTCGTAGGTCGGTGTTGTTTGTTTTGCGTTAGCCATGGAGGAAAGTAGAACAAATTACAAATTATATTTTCTTTTGTAAACTTCTGCCTACTTCGATGTATTTCTCTTCACCTCAGAAGTCTATGTTTACAGTGCTGCTCTACCTATATGGGATTAAAATTTTATAGAACTACATCTCATGATCTACTAAAACTTTTAATATATCGATATATTTATAAACCTTTTTGGTCTTTATAAACATCGTATAATGAGATAGAAAATAGTAATGTTATATTAAAAAATATTATATAGCAGTTGTTATAATCATTTGTATTAGTTGGGACCCTATTTATTACACGTAATGTCAAACACTATCAGTTGTATTATACACTTCGCACATAAATTATGGAATAGGTAAAAAAATGAGTCAAGTTTATACGTTCATATTTTTGTTAATATTGAAGCAATTTCAATAATTTTTTTATTGCGGATTTGTCATTTCTTCTGCAGTTTAATACCGTATGTTCGATTTAACTACGAGTTTTGTTATACAGGGAAACGCGAAAAGTATGAGGGCATGTAAATTCCATAAAATTTCAATTTGATCTGAGGCAATTAGGAGCCTATGAAAATTTATTTTTATAAGTGTTTCGGTTACGGCCTCTCCTATTGTACTCACTGCGCCAAGCAATTTGCCATACGGTTCTTGGTAAATAAAAAATTGGTAATTCTTTGAAAATTTTTCTGTTGCCTGTTAAGACTAATTTTGTTGGAGGCCTGGCAAAAAGTCGATCTAATGTTCATTCGAGATTTAATTTTAAGTATGTTCAATCGATGCCAAACTGTAGTAAATGCCAGGGAAGGTAATACCCGTTATTAGTTTGCATTATTGCTTAGTTTTTTGTTATTGTTATCGTTATTTTTCCTGTTAAATAAATTTATTAAGTTATTTTTATTCCAACTTGTATTATTAACCTCGATATTGGTTTCATAACTCTTTAATGAGAGGAAAATGAAACAAAATCCACTAAAATTATTGTTTTTTACCAGTTATTGGCAACAGAACAATTTTCAAAGAATTACCAATTTTTTATTTGCCAAGAACCGTATGGCAAATTGCTTGGCGCAGTGAGTACAATAGGATAGGCCGTAACTGAAACACTTATAAAAATAAATTTTCATAGGCTCCTAATTGCCACAGATCAAATTGAAATTTTATGGAATTTACATGCCCTCATACTTTTCGCGTTTTCCTGTATAACAAAACTCGTAGTTAAATCGAACATACGGTATTAAACTGCAGAAGAAATGACCTATCCACAATAAAAAAATTATTGAAATTGCTTCAATATTAACAAAAATATGAACGTATAAACTTGACTCATTTTTTTACCTATTCCATAATTTATGTGCGAAGTGTATATTGAACCGCTTTTCAACAGGCTACAAGCCCCGAATTGGTCATTGTGATACCTCCTTAAGACATTTCCATTATCCTTGTTCACGTACATTTAATCCTGATGCTACAATCCTGCCACATACGCCCTCCCCCGTATGGCAGATGTTATTGTGGGTATGCTACCCCGTATAGCAGATGTTATTGTGGGCTTACTTCGATTATAAATCAGGGCGGCCTAGTAATTCTGGCACTGCAACGACCGCTATAAGGATGTTCCTCAACTGAACCTGATGTTAGGTAACAATCGCTAAGCCTGCTCATTACACTTTGGCTGACCCCAAACATTCTAACGGCCATTACTTACGTCGGACAGGCACCGTTGAGGTTAAGGTGCGATCGCCCTCTCTGGAATTTTTAAATGCGAATGTTTTGATTTTATCAATCAGTTTTAGTGTTTATATAATTTATTTGAGGTTGGCTAAGGCATACCGCACGCGAAACAAAGAACACATTACGAATGATAATTCATATTATAATAATTGAAAGATGACTACTGAATACATTTGGGACTGCGGAAAAAAACCCGCGGAGGATTATAAATTGCAGAATAGTGCAAGAAGCATCAACTGTCGACAAGTGAGCATCGCACGGTTGCCTTCATCCATCATATCGTAACGTGTCACAGCCAGCTGCGTATTTATTCCCCTATTTCCTTTAAATTTACAGTGGAAGTTGTGATGTTCAAGAACAGACAAATACAATGAGGATGATATTATGTTTTGTACCTCTGCTGAGTTTTGTTCCATTTCAAAACAACGTGTTTCGCCAGGCAGCTCGTGACAGCCAAAGTTACTTCATGTAAGTTTAACCAATTCTGTTGACGAGCAGCGATATAAAGGGCTCGTTTAAAAATTAATTTCTTGCGACAACAGTGATAAGCCAGGAAGAGCACAGAAAAGTATTGCGAATATGGATTGTTATGCCGTGCCAATCAAGCTCCTAATAATAAGTAATAAATAAAGCCAGTGCCGCAAGCTCCTCGAAATATTTTTTGACAAGCGGTTTTAGCAGAGAGCTGAAACTGTAACGCGCACACCCCGTATATCAAAAAAAAATTTTAACTTTCTGTTTACTGGTGAATACCTATGATACAGACTTGATATCGAGGGTGCGTTACTTTAAAAAGAGGTAGCGCGTCGCTGCCACCAGATCGGGAATTATTTTAATTTCCCCCCGATCAGAGAAACACTTGAAAGCACCTATAAAGCAAAATCAACTGATAGGCCACTGGTAAAAGAAGACCCTCCAAAGGCTAGGGTCCGGCCACGGCTTATATGCGTGGTCTTTTGGCAGAGGTGAATAGTGGTGGGAATAAAAAACTAGCAATTAAGAAAAATAAAAGCGAATATATTACTCAAAATTACTCTGTATCACTTTCTCACTTCGCGGCGCTTAACTAGCCCCTAGGTAGTTTACAAATTACCGCGACGACGTCTCTGACGTTGGCCGGTCAAAACTCTAGCTCCGTCTCTGTATCGTGACGTCCCGACGCTGCGCTGCCCGATCAACTCTCTCGCTCGGTCGAACTGTGTCCCTTCCGCGCTGGTCGAACTCTCTTGTCACTTGAGCCCTCTTAGTGGGTTCACCTGGTGCCCGTCTCCAAGCACCGCTACGCTAATCGCTTACTACCACCGTGTTGCCCGATCGACTTCGCCATCGGTCGAACTGTCTCTCCGGTCCGTCGAACTGTCTGACTTGTCCTGCATTCGCGGTTCGTCTCCAGAACCCCCTGGTGAACCGCTGAGTCGGCCCTTTTTCACCTCGATTTCCCCCAACAGTTGTTCAAACGAGCTCACTCGCAATTTCGTCTACACAGCAATTCCTTGGGAACCGATTCGTATGGTCCTCTCCCATCGAAATTTTCAACTCCCCGTGATAAGATAAATTTATCTAAACATGATTTCCGTTGCAGCAGTCATAACAAAACTCAACCAATTATTTCTTATATACCCCGTGGCACAAATTAAAATTAATTTTTACATTATTAATAGCTATTTCCCTTCTTTTATAAAACTTATACCCCCGTTTTGCTACAAAACCACTTGAGAAATATTAACTCTTGGATTTTCCAACTTGCACTGACTTAAACAAAAGGAAACCACCAAGTGTATTATGCAAGTTAAATATCTTAAAAACATCATGGAAAGTATTCGCAAATATTATGTAAAGCTTAACTGAGTAGTTAAGTGAATCGAGAAAAATGGGGAAAACAGTTTTTTAAACTTTTTGCCCGAAGTTATGTCAGAAAGTCCGACAAAGTATAAGGATAGAGAGAGATAAAGAAAAATTAGGGTTTCTTCTTTAAAATTGAAAAAACAAGAGAAATAAAGCTGTCCACTCCGATTAATTAAGTGAATTGAAAAAGCGAAAGAAAATGTTGAACACACTTTAATATCATTAGTTACAAATAAACAGGATCTGGACCAAGGTAAGTTTCTCCTAGAGAACGAGGATCCCTGGAACGCCCTAAAATATGAAATAAACAAAAAAGGGATTACAATCAACCCTAATAAGTGAATCCTCCTGGTACCGTACACATTTTCGTCCATAGCAACGACTGACTGTAGTATATTCCGGGAAAGAAAATTGTATTGTGTTTAGTGATGAATTTCTTAGAATAAAAAAAATAATATTAATTTACTAAAACAATAAAATTATATCATACCCCATTACATATTCAGTGCCGCCGAACGTGAAGGGCAAGAGTTTTTGGGGAACCCAAAAATTATCAAATATTCTAAGAAAATATATTTCTAAACTAAATTATAAAATACACAACAACGCATACAATGCGCGCATATTTTGATTGAATTTAAAATATTCATGATTATTTCTAATAACAATGTGTTAAAAAAATTCACAGCTCGGCCGCAGATGAATATTTAGCAACGAAATTTTCAGGGATCCGAGAGGAAGGTTGGTTCTAGGTCTCCTGAAAGTTCGGTTTAAAAAATCCTCCGGGGAAAGGAGCAAGGGCCCCCGAAAAGTACGAATTTTCGGCAAAATCGATCTTTTAAAAAAATTTATATCTCGACTAATATTGGAGATGGACGAAAAAAAGGGTTCCCCGATCCTCCATATTTAAAGGTAAAGGCTGTGGCGCGTTTCTAAAGGGGGCAAGTAGGGACCCATTTTTCAAAGTAATAAATAAAATAAACGGGTAATAATATTTTTGGACTATATTTGGTTACGTAAAAACAAGAAACAACCTAAGTGAATATAAATAAAATGCAACAGCACTACAAAACAATAATCGCTCAATTGCAAAATCAGATCTGCCCTGATTTATAAACTTAGGTTGTGAGGCTCCAGTAGGCGGACATTGCAACACAGGCGAACCTTGGATTGGACACTCTGCAAGAACAAAACTTGTATAGTGTAGTTACGGTTACGCACTTGTTTTTTTCAGTTTTTTCGCATTTCCGACGCCATTTTTAAACAAATAACACCTTGTGACATATTGCAGAAGTAAAAATTTTTTGACGAACTGGAAAGTGCAAAAATATAAAGGCTGTTTTATTCAAAACAGCAATTATTACGATTGTATAAAGATAAACATTTTATTCTTTGCAGTCTTTGCGGATATTTAACAGGATTTGTGGCAAATGAGCGATTGCCTCGCCTTGTCATCACAATGTGCTTGCCAGAGAAGTTTCCAGCGCAAAATAAACAAATTCATTTTGTTGCGAAAAACTTATCCTGGCCGAACACTACTCCGGGCGAAACTGTTAGATTCTAGTTGTCTTCTAGTTTACAAATGACTTTTAAGTTGTAAACTTGTGTGTGCGCGCCTCTTTACGTTCCTGGAACATTTGACAAATTATTTTTAGTCTGAAAAGTTTAATAATGGAGCGAGGTAACACATGCGCTTGGAATAAAAATGTTGGGAACATCCTTCGATGGAGCGCCATAAAAATTAATAGCCCTGACAAATTTGACGGGGCCTCTCGAGATATTGCCAACCTTGAAACGTTTAGCAAATCTAGGATTAATGTCCTCGGTAAATGCTAGTCTATCCCAGATAGGGATATTGTAACAAATAGTAGGTACACCATCATAAAGGTCAGGATCTGCATACGAACCACTTAAAAGTTGAAGTCGTTTGATAAAATGTGACAAAAGCGCTCCATCAATTCTGGGGTTCCACATGGATCCGCTTTAATGCCAACTGTATTCCTTCTTAATGTTAATGACTTATTAATGATATATTTTTGCATGTTGACGGGGTTTTATAAGCATGCTCGAATTAACTCTTCTGACACAGGCATGTTCCTGATGACAATACAATAAGTATAAGCTTTTTGGAAACTTTGAATTGCTTCCGATAGTCAAAGCCAACTATGATTCCCATTTGAAATAAGAAGGACTTGATATAAAAATTTAGTAGTGATAAAAACCTAAATTCTTTAAAATTTTCCCAATAGTTGGTAAATAAACTTTTACCACGATTAAAATTATTCTTCTGTTTTCTTGCTCGAGTTTTGGAAAGTCCGAATATTGACCAACGGTATCATTTAATTTTCGCCTTTTCCCTTTGTGTTATTCTTCCGTTTGAGCGATATGTATTTACATTAAAGTTGCTAGTATTGAAAATAAACACCGGTCAACGGCAGCGTGAAAATGAACCTGTTTGATGGTTGATATAAAGGGATAAGGGAATTTTCCAGATGAATGAGCGAATGTCGGCGTTATCTCTTTTAGCCTACCGCCATATTGTATGTATGTTACAGAACGCTGAATATATATGTAGCCTGTCAAAGATGATGGGAATCTGACTGGGATCCTTTCGAGTCTGAATGTACAATGTCAGGATTTGCTGCCACGTTTAGAAAAAACACGGCCATATTTTCTTTTTTTGCGCGAATATTTTTGCTGCGGAAATGAAACGGGGCCATAAATATTTAGATACTAAAATAAAATTGCGTCTCTATCTCGTACGACGTAACACATATCACGTGATTATAATGCTTGCATAATAATTGGTGCTTTTAGATATTTATCAATAAATCATAACCGAATTTAATGTAAACACATTAAAGCCGGTATTAATCCGATTATCGTGATCAAAGTTCGCGAATTCAAAATATAAATGAAAAATTTAATACGATGTTAACCCATAAATTTTGAGAGATAAATAATTTGTATATGCATTAAAGTATTGATTGTCGAAATTTAATTAACCAGCAACAAAAACTAACGATTTCTACTGAGATAAACTAGTATTCATATTATTATCATAAAAGATAGAGAATGTCGAGTCGCAGGCCACACGTAGAAGATGAGACCCTGCATTGGTTATTGCGAATTATTACAGTATTTTTTTATAGGAGGAGATTTTTTCGATTCTGGAATATTATTGAATGACGCGATTATTTTTGTAAGATTACCAGAGCCAATATTTCAGTACAGTCATGTTTGTTTAAGGCTAGGATTTAATAGTCTTTGTATGGTTGCCTAACGCGGGTAGACGATCACTGGCTGGTCCGGCCTGGAAGACAATGCAGATAACGAATTTTTGTTTTGTTTTGAGGGTTCACGCTACTCGCCGTCAGATGCCGGCACGTAACGTGTTTATAATATTGTGTATTATACCACATGTTTGTTGTATGACTTGTCTTATAGCATTGAATAAAGGAATATATTCCTTTATTCAATGCTTATAGCCTGTATTTGTGCTCTTTTGGACTAATAAAGTACTACTAGTGCTACTACTACTACATGCTGACATCTCCAGAGTGATAGACCAAGTTGTAATGCAATATTGTTCTGTAATTTGCCTAGTTTCGGGCGCTATTTCAGCAATGCAAATGACTACTTGACCTAAAAATGTGAAAATTCTCCTTTGAGGGTCAATTTCACGAAAGTTACGTTAATTTGAGCGACAATATTTGGTGAGCTTTTAAGCAACACTTTGTACTCGGCCGTAATCTAATTTCTTTTTACAAAAAGAAATACAAAATTGTAAATACAAGCGATTGAATGAGTTGCCTACGTGTTGCCAATATGTACAGTCTTATTTTTTCCTTCTCAATTATAGATAAGAATGGTAATTTCAATACCTCACGGCCATTTACACTTTTTTCTGCAAAATTAGATACATTAATTTTCAAAATCCGTGTATTAGTTTCTGCAAAATTTACTCCTAAAGAAATCGCGGTTAATATCAGAGGAGTAAATCGCAACCTTAACCTTCCTTTATTGTATAGTACAGGGACTAGTATTTAACGAAGGATTCGCCTAGGTAGCCAAAGCTAATAGTTTAACAGATTCTGCTGAAATTAATAGGGGATTATGTATCAACACTATGCTACAGTCATATTTCATGTTGGACTACTCCCTATGAAGATGTTATTTAAAACATGATCAGTATTCGGGTCTCTCCCAAATTTGATTAAATATAATCTCTACCGGTAGAATTATTATCATAAGGCAAACGATTTCAGGTGTTAATTTTAGGACGCATATTCGTAACACCGGTTGACCGAGCTACTTGGTCACACCTTGTATGTATATTGTCGTTATTATTAATTAAACGTATCTGTAACATTACGCTTTATGGAAAATGTATCGTTAATCCTAACCGTAATAAAGAACAAATCTTAACGTAATAATGGCAAATGCCATTTCTTTGTGTTTCACTAAACTGATCTTATCGTTTTTATGGCCTTTATTTTATACCAGACAGCAAACATATTGCGAAGCTGGCTGAGTTTAATAGGTGGATCGATTCACTGAATTGTATAAATTATAGCCCAACTCAATACACTGCCAAACAATTAAATCGAAGGGTAAATATAAAGGATTATCCGAGTACACTGAAGGTCACAAGAAATATAACTGCTCTAAATTTTTGTTGTGCGCTTTGAGAATTAAATCACCTTCACAAAACTCTAAGAGTTCTTCCACAATAATTTTATTTTTATTTTTAATGTGTAAAAAAGTATTTTATGTACGACCGGGCGATAAAGTGTACTTTAGCGCCCGGATTTTCGGGCGTTAAGTGCAACTTTAAGGCCCAGGGTCCCTCGGGCGATAAAGTAACTTTATAGCCAGCTATTGAAACATATCGATCACGAGATGGGCTTTGTTTGACCGTTGCTAGGTAACGACTTCGAATTGCTTAAATGACAATATTTAAGCAACAGTTCGTATGTCGTATGCCAATTAAAACGAATCTAAGTTTATAACTGACATTCTGCAAGTTGACATAAATTTTTATAATAAAGTCATGTCCGATGGAGATGGTAAGCTATTTGTTGGTTTTGATTTGTGTAATGTTTACGATGCTATCGATATACGTAGGTGTTTTAAATGTAGCGGATTTAATCACATTTCAGATCAATGTACATCCAAAATACGTTGCCCAGTATGTAGTGGTGAACATTATGTAAAAAATTGTAATTCTAATACCTTAAAGTGTGTTAATTGTGTGGATTATTCAAATATTAACAAAACGGAGGTTAATGTTGATCATGCTGCATGGGATCATAATTGCCCCGTCTATAAACAGAAAATCAATGAGTTTAAGTCGAAAATGTCATTCTCTGCATAGCTAGAAATGAAAATAAATTCAGGTTTAAAGGACGCTTCTAATGACGACTGTCAGCCTAATTCTCCACCTTCAGCAGCACCTTATTCAACCTCCACTGTTAATCTTTATTATCAGAATGTGCGGGGTCTGAACACAAAATTAAAAGATTTAGCTCTAGCTATAAATACCTGTCAATATGAGATATTAGCTTTCACAGAGACGTGGTTAAATTCGCACATTATGAATACAGAAATTCTATCGCCCAATTTTAACATTATACGATGTGACCGGAATTTTGTAGAAAGTAATAAGTGTAAAGGAGGGGGTGTACTTATTGCGTTAAGTAAACGGTATTTATATGAAGAGCTTGATCTAAATTTTATTCGTGATATCCTGCCGCAAATAGATATTGTTGGTCTTAAAGTGACTTTTCACTTTCAAAAAATTTTTATTTTCGTTATTTATATACCACCTAATATACCACATGTTTCCTATGGGATATTGTTTGAGCTCATTGAGTCCCTGGATTATTTAAATGATGAAAATATATATTTTTTAGGAGATTTTAATATACCAGAATATAATAAATTGAATATTACACCAAGCAATCGTTTAATGGCTTTGCAGCATTTCTTAGATTTCTTTAACATGAGACAATTTAATACTGTAGTTAATACTAATGATAATATTCTTGATTTGGTGTTATCAGTTGTGGATTGTAATGTTAATAGATCAATTGACTGCCTGTTGTTAGAAGACTTACATCATCCAGCTCTGGACGTTTCTGTTAAAATAAATAACATTAAGGCTGAAAACTTCCCATGTAATTTAATGGAAATGTACAACTTTAAAAAAGCTGATTACCCTTCATTATATGATTGTTTACTTAAAACAGAGTGGTCTTTTCTAACTGAGTTAAATGATGTTAATATAGCGTGTGCTGCTTTTTATACAAAAATAACAGAAATTTTTGATAATTTTGTACCAAAAACCCTTCCAAAACAACCCAAATACCCACCATGGTTCACAAATGATATAGTGCGGGATATTAGGAAGAAAGCTATCCTCAGGAAAAAGTATATACAAACAAAAAGTGACGATGTTTTTTATGAATTTAAACGTATAAGAGATAAAATTAAAAAGGATATAAAGGAGTCATATGAGAATTATTTATTGAATATACAGAATAATATAAAAAATGATCCTAAAAAGTTTTGGTCGTATATAAATGGTAAAAAAAAATGTAGCTCAATTCCGGATAATATCACATATGATAATATTCATTATGCTGATCCCCAGCACATTGTTGATGCCTTTGCTACTGTTTTTCAAACTTCTTATTTAAATACCAATAATGATAATGATAGATGCCCATCTTGCCATGATACAAATAGTCATAACTTAACATTACCATTTTTTTCTGAAACTGATGTACTCAAATCGCTCAAAAAATTAAAACCCAAATTCACTAAGGGACCAGACGACATACCAGCCTTTATTATCAAAGATTGTGCACATATATTTGCATATCCGCTTACAATAATATTTAATTTATCTCTTAGACTGCATACATTTCCTGATATATGGAAAAAGTCTCGTTTATGTCCTATTTATAAAAAAGGTAATAAAAATGATGCTGAAAATTATAGGCCCATAACTATTATCTGTAATTTCGCTAAAGTCTTTGAGTGCACACTACATACGTCATTATCTAGTCACATACAGGGTCAGATTATAACTAACCAGCATGGATTTGTATCTGGTAGATCCACTGAAACTAATCTTGCCTGTATCACTCAATTTGAATCGGAGAAGTTGGACAACAACAAACAGGTTGATATTCTCTACACTGATTTCTCCAAGGCGTTTGATCGCCTGGATCACATTATATTAATAGAAAAATTAAGTAAATTTGGATTACCAATGGCATTATTAAAATTCTTTACCTCATATTTACAAAACAGAACGCAATATGTTGAGTATCGCGGTTTCAGGTCATTTGATGTCTTGGCTAATTCCGGTGTTCCACAGGGATCTGTACTGGGACCATTGTTATTTATTGTTTTTATAAATGATATAGTGACAGATCTTGACGTTCAAACCCTACTATATGCTGATGATTTAAAGATGTTTCATGTTGTAGAAACTGAAGATGATTGTTGCAAGCTACAAGATAATTTGAATAAAGTAAATGATTGGTGTTTACTGAATCAGTTATATCTCAACGTATCTAAATGCAGTTCATTTACGTTTTCTAGGGCCCATAACCCTGTCATTTACAATTACCAACTGAATAACCAAATGCTGCAGAGACCTAAAACAATTAAAGATCTTGGTGTTATTTTCGACACAAGCCTCAGTTTTAAAGAACATATAAATATAACTGTTTCATCAGCGTTAAAAAGCTTAGGATTTGTAATTAGAAATTGTAGAGAGTTTAAAAATACGGCAATCATGAAACTACTGTATTATTCCTTTGTACGGTCGAAATTAGAGTATTGCTCATTGGTATGGTCACCGGGATATGATACTTACATAAATCACATTGAAAGCATTCAACGCCGTTTTGTTAAGTATTTGTGTTTCATTAAAGACGGTATATATCCTGAAATTGGCATTTCACAGAGTAGTATGTTAGAACGGGTTGATGTGTCTAGTCTGGAAAACAGAAGAATAATTCATTCGTTAGTTTTTCTATATAAAATTATCCACAATGATTTTGACTGCCCATATATCCTGGAGCAACTAAGTTTTCATGTACCTCGTATTGGAAGTAGAAATTGTGATACTTTTTATTTAACTACTCCACGGACTAATTTATTAAAATTTTCTCCTGTACACTTTATGTGCGGAAATTGTAACTTGCAGAATGACTTTGATATATTTCATTGTAGCATTCAGTCAATTAAAAAATTATTCTCTGTATAAATTTTGTCTTGTTTTAAATTTAAATTTCTTGTTTTTTTCGTTTTTATTTATCACTTTTCTGTAGTCTACTTTGCTGTGTACTATTATTTTGTTATTATGCATGTTGTATTTTTATCTTATGTTGTTATCTCATTTACTGTTATTAATCCCACCCTATAATTGGTTACCCGTTGGGTGGATGTATCTAATAAATAAATAAATAAATAAATAAATAAATAAACTGACCGCTCGTGCATAAGATTTTGTATGTACCACGGGCGTAATGAACGTTCATGGCCCTTGGCGTGTAATAGCCCTCGGCTAGAACCTCGTGCTATTATCTTCACGCCGTGGGCCATAAACGCTTACCTTACGCCCTTGATACGTAAATAACTATTAAACTTTAACGCCCTTAATGCTCAATTTGCGGGCGTTAAGTACAACTTTATGGCCCGCGGGCCCATCATCGCCAGCGATTTTATAGCCTGCTATTTACATATATAGCTACCACGAGATTGGCTTTGTTTGACTGTTGCTAGGTAACGACTACGAATTCAAGCAACAGTTATTTATTTATATGTAAATCAAAACGAATCTCAGTTTGTAACTGACCCTATAAACCGTTCGTGCATAAAATTTTGTTATGTACCATGGGCGTAATAAACGTTCATGTTCCTTGGTGTATAATATTATCTTCACGCCGCGGGCTATAAACGCTTACCTTACGCCCTTGATGCATACCTGCATGCACGACCGGGCGTAACGTTGCACTTAACGCCCCGTTTGCGGGCGTTAAGTGCAGCTTTAAGGCTCGCGGGCCTTATTCGATACAGTAATTTTATAGCCCGCTATTTAAATTTAGCGACCACGAGATTGGCTTTGTTTGACCGTTGCTAGGTAACGACTACGAATTGCTCGACTGAAACATTCAAGTAACATATATTATCTAAGTTTGTAACTTGCCCTATAAACCGTTCGTGCATAAAATTTTGTATGTATCATGGGCGTAATAAGTGTTTATGGCCCTTAGAATGTAATACCTCTCGGCTAAAGCCTCGTGCTTACTTTACGCCCTTGATACATTATTATAATTGTTGATATATTCAAATAGTACCGATTATAAATCTTTTAAGAGACGAAATGTCTGTTTTGGTACAAAATTTTTATTAAAATTAAAACCTAATGTAAGTACTGTGATTAATAACCTTCTTCCTCTTCTACACTTTTGAATTATTTATACAGTAAAGACCGAGGAGGTTCGAACATGGGTAACATGGGTATTAGTTTGCGCGATTTACTTGTGCCCATTGTAGGCAAGCGGACACAGTGGTGGGAATCGTGGATCTCCGCACTGTAGCCGATGGCTCTCGCGCCTACTGTTCCTTGTTTGGATTCTTTTGTAATAATTTTTATTACACCTGCAACACTCGAGCTGCAGCGACAATTAATTTTATGTTGTAGAATCACATTTTTGTTGCGAAAAAACAAACAATGGAAATGTTTAAATGTGTTTTGAGATTTTTTTAAAATTACAATAATTAATCCTATCTAGGACGAATTATTGAAGAAAAATTTCGAAACGTTGGTCCAGAATACGTAAATCAAATTTCTTTCAGACATGAATTCTACATCCCAACACGGTTAATGAGATACTAAAACAGTCTGCTGACTGCTGAGCCTGAGCAGTAAGTGGCCACAGCGCACTGCCGTGCCCTTCTCCTAATGTACAAATTCCGAACTGAGGCGAGTTGTCGGCCACTCGTATATTCCCCAATCCCTATCGTGTTCGAAGCATCCTGGACTTATCTGTATATGTCTTATACATACCCTTGTGGTTCTAGTAGGTAGGAAAGGGTTATTTTTTTTATTATAGATTTATAGTTAATGAGCGCCAATCGTGCTATCACGCTCGGTAATTGCGCTTTTGTTCTTAAATTATTTTAAATGTTTACTGTTTGAAGAAAGCAATAAACCCTTGTGCCTTGTGTCTTTTAACTCTAGGGTGGCAGAAAACCCATAGTGTGCGATACAATTGGCTTATCAAGTAGTTAATCTGTTTATAAAGTAGTTAAACGTTTGGACACCCTCTCACATTATCTTGGGAGCCTGTCAGCGAGGTTGTTCAGTATTCGTTCTTTTGCCCGATTTCTTTTTTCAATGTATTTATTCTTATTTACTTTCAACCTTGGTTTCATGTATTTTTTGTAGGCTTGTTTCTTTTCTTTCACTTTTGATTTGACCTGTAATTATATGATGAATTGATTATAACATTGGATTGATTTTTGTTTCTGAGCCTGTGTGTACAAGGTGCATTTTCCGCCAGCCTCCCTGTAAGCTCTTTAAGATAGAAACTAGTACGAGCGAAATAAAAAATTCAATTTACCGCAAGTAAAATGCAATTCGAACGGAGGAATGTTAAAGCGTGCCTCTGTTGTCGGCATTTTTGACGCAAAAAAAAGAATATTTGAAATATTTTGCGCTCGGAGATGACGAGAAATTTGACGGGCACGGAATATGGAAATGCAATAGACTGAAATTGTACCGAATGTGTGAAAGGATACGGTAAAAAAATTTGATCCGCATTTACGTCGAACCGCCGAACACAAATTGCACGGTTTTAAAGGGATTTCCAAAACGTTCGATCATCTTATATATACTTACAAGATGTTGGTTTGGTTTAAAACTGTCACAATATCTTATTGCATTAATTAAATTATATTTTAGATAATAACCGTTGATTTCTCTCAATTGTGTCTCTCTCACTCCTAAATTTGACATAACTGTATTATATTGGAGTTTCAAACAAAAATAATCAGACTATCAAGTCTTGCTAATTAGATATTGCCCGCATTCAAACGAACAGAAAGGGAAATTTCAAACACGAATTACACGTACACGTAAAAGAGATGTAACTTTCCTTATCGTGAATCTGTTCCGACTTTCAAGCCAAACTTCACGTTTATGACAGTAAACAAATTAAATAAAGCTTCATACAAATACTCTAGCTGGATTTGCGGGATGAAACAATCATTTAGTTTCTCCCTGGACAGATACAAATGTAGCGTATCTTTTATATTTTGGTCCAACTTTTTCCATCGGCAACTTTGGAGTCAAAGGGTCAGACATCACAAACTCTCAACTGCAGTTCAGACTTGATAACGAAACAAAATAGAGCTATTTAATTTGATAAATCGCCTGTTTTTTTACGAGTTATCAATTTTTGCCTATCGTGATAACGTGGGCATCCGCCTTTTCGGCTCGAAGGTTCCGAAATATATTCCGATTAACAGTGTCACTCACTCACTCTTTATGTTGTTTGTTATTGTATACTCTCCTGGAACTTCTCAGTTTACCGAAAGTTGAAACTTTAATTATCTGAAACTCACGACATTATAGAGCGGATAGGTAATACTCTATAGTTAATAAACCAAGTAATTTTAAACTTTTAATTGGTGCCATTTTAGGATAATGCAAGTCAGCAGTATTTCCTTTCCGAAAGTTAATAAGATATATTCCAAGTTGGCCTAAAGATGTGGATAGTTTTCATTCGTATCCTAAGTGGTTTAAAGTTCGTCTAATATGCGCAAGGCAAATATCCATTATTGTTGGGTCAATCAGAGTACTAACTTAATAACAAAGGACTCTGGAACAGCATGAGGGATTAGGATAAGAGTATTTCCCAGTATCGTCGTCTGCAGTCATACACATCCGGTGAATGTACGCCTCTATGCTCTATCGTATTAGAAAGCCCCAGCTGCGTCGGCTTATAGACTGTCTATGTATTATCTATTATTTTCTGTTTGCACACACATAATCGGTATTTTATTTCCCATTTATTGGTAAGATATTGACGAAGTACGTTTCTTTTAAGTTAAAAAGAAGCATTTCTCATTGCTGCATGCAGCAACTTTTTTTTTGCTGCGTATATTTATTTTTTACATATTTTTCTTATGTGTATGCTGCACGCAGCAATACTTTTGCAGCCACATATGATCTTATATTTTCGTTTGTTTTGTTCTGTTTTTATTTTTTCTCGCTGTAAAATATTTTTTCGTAGAAAGCTGTCATATTATCTTTCTTATATTTGAATCCATATTTTTTTAATAAGGCAAGAAGGCTTGTTCAGATATTGGCCAAGTATGTTTTCTTTATTTCAAATAGAAAAGTATTCACAATAACATTTCTCTTTGCTGCACGCAGCAACATTTTTTTCTTGCTGCACGCAGTAATATTTTTTCTTGCTGCATGCAGTACCATGATTTGTTTGTAAAATATTTTTTCGTAGAGAGCTGTCATATATTATTATCTTTCTTATATTTGAATCCATATTTTTTTAATAAGGCAAGAAGGCTTGTTCAGATATTGGCCAAGTATGTTTTCTTTATTTCAAATAGAAAAGTATTCACAATAACATTTCTCTTTGCTGCACGCAGCAACATTTTTTTCTTGCTGCACGCAGTAATATTTTTTCTTGCTGCATGCAGTACCATGATTTGTTTGTAAAATATTTTTTCGTAGAGAGCTGTCATATATTATTATCTTTCTTATATTTGAATCCATAATTTTTTAATAAGGCAAGAAGTATGTTTTCTTTATTTCAAATAGAAAAGTATTCACAATAACATTTCTCTTTGCTGCACGCAGCAACATTTATTTTCTTGCTGCATACAGTACCATGATTTGTTCCGTTTATATTTTTTTATTTTTTCTCGCTGTAAAATATTTTTTCGTAGAGAGCTGTCATATTTTTTTATATTTGAATCCGTAATTTTTTAATAAGGCAAGAAGGCGTGTCAGATATTGGCCAAGTATGTTCTCTTTATTTCAAATAGAAAAGTATTCACAATAACATTTCTCTTTGCTGCACGCGGCAACATTTTTTTTCTAGCTGCACGGTAATATTTTTCTTACTGCATACAGTAACATTTATTTTGCTGCATACATATTTCTAAAATTTCGTATTCGAGAAAGAATTCCTGTTATTTTTCTAATAATTTTTAAAAAAACACCATGACTTGTTCAAATATTAGTCAAGTATATTTGCTTTATTTCAGTTATAAGTATTTACTTGCGGTAACATTTCTTTTTGCTGCATGCAGTAACATTTTTTCTTGCTGCACGCAGCAACGTATTTTCTTGCTACATGCATTTTTAGAAAATTTCATAAGAAATGTGCTCGACGTTAATGTTTTTTACATTTTTGTTCGTTTAATTTGCACCGCTTACTTCCATTTTTCCGCTGTAAGATAATTTTTTGTAGAAAGTGTTCGAATTGTATTTTTTATATTTGAGTCCATATTATTTTGATAAGGCCAGAAGACTTGTAGTTCAGATATTGGCCAAGTATGTGTGTTTCAATTAAAAGAGTGTTCACAGTAACATTTTTTCCTGCATGCAGTGACATTTTTTTCTTGCTGCACGCAGTAAGACTTTTGCTGCTGCAAACACTTTTACATTTTTGATTTTTGATTTGTTCTGCTTATATTTATCCAGCTATAAAATAATTTTTCGTAGAAAGTGTTAGTATTATCTTTCTTGTATTTGAATCCATATTTTTTTGCTATGGCCAGAAAGCTTGTTGTTCAGATATTGGCCAAGTATGTTTTCTTTATTTCAGTTAGGAAAGTATTCACAGGAATATTTCTCTTTGCTGCACGCAGCAACATTTTGCCTTGTTGCACGCAGTAATATTTTTTCTTTCTGCATGCAGTAACATTTTTTATTGCTGCACATATATTTCTAAAATTTCGTATTCGATTGTGCTTGAAGTTTGTATTTTTTACATTTGTTTTTGGTTGATTTCTTCTTTTTACTTCCATTTTTAATTTTTTCCCGCTGTGAAATAGTTTTTTGCAGAAAGCGTTCGTATCATTTTTCTTGTATTTGAATCCATATTATTTTAATACGGCCAGAGGGCTTGTTGTTCAGATATTGGCCAAATATGTTTCCCTTATTTCAGTTAGAAAAGTATTCACAGGAATATTTCGCTTTGCTGCATGCAGCAACATTTTGTCTTGCTGCACGCAGCTATATTTTTTCTTGCTGCACGCAGTAACATTTTTTATTACTGCATACATATTCTAAAATTTCGTATTCGTTTGTGCTTTAGATTTGTTTCTTAAATTTTTGCTTGGTTGATTTCTTCTTTTTACTTTTTAATTTTTCCCGCTGTAAAATATTTTTCACAGAAAGCGTTCGTATTATCTTTTTTTTTATATTTGAGTCCATATTATTTTGATAAGGCCAGAGGGTTTGTTGCCGTTCAGATATTGCCAATTATGTTTCCTTTATTTCATTTTGAAAAGTATTCACAGGAACATTTCTCTTTGCTGCACGCACCAGAATGTTTCTTGCTGCACGCAGTAATATTTTTTCAGTCATATTTCTAAAATTTCGTATTCGATTGTGCTCGAGGTTTGTGTTTTTTCATTTTTGTTTGGTTGCTTTCTTCTTTTTACTTCCATTTAAAATATTTTCCCGCTGTGAAATAGTTTTTTGCAGAAGATGTTTGTATTAACTTTTTTATATTTGAGTCCATGTTATTTTTGAAGGTCTTTTCTTGCTGTACGCAGTAACACTTTTGCTGCTGCATTCATTTATACATTTATCGTTCTGTCCCATATTTCAATCCATATTTTTTTAATAAGGGCAGAAGGCTTGTTCAGATATTGGCCAAGTATGTTTTCTCTATTTCAGTTAGAAATTATTCACAGTAACATTTATTTTGATGCATGCAGCTATATTTTTTCTTGCTGCCCGCAGTAATATTTTTTCTTGCCGCATGCAGTAATGTTTTTTCTTACTGCACTCAGTTACATTTATTTTTCTGTACGCAGCAATATTTTTTTGCTGTACGCAGTAATATTTTTTATTACTGCACACAGTAACATACGCAGCAATATGTTTTCTTGCTGCAGTAACGTACACATTTATAAAATTTCGTATTCAATAAAATTGTGCTTGAGATTTGTGTTTTTTACATTTTTGTTTAGCTTTAAGCAACTTTCGATTATTTTTACCTGCTTTAAATTTTTTTACAGAAAAGATTTCCCGTTATATTTCTTTTATTTTTTAATAGAACCCACGACTTGTTCAAATAATAGGTCAAGTATATTTGCTTTATTTCAGATCGAAGTATTTACTCTCAATAACATTTCTTTTTGCTGCATGCAAAACAGTTTTTTCTTGCTGCGCATACTAACACTTCCTTGCTGCGCACGCTTTTAGGAAATTTCATAAGGATTTTAATGTTCTTTTGCATTTTTATTCATTTAATTCGTTCCGCTTTAATTTTTTCCCTCTGTAAAATATGCTCCATTACATTTAGATTTGTTTGATTTATTCTTCTTACTCGCATCATTTAAAACACGTTATGTCCTTGAAATGTGTTTAAACGGCGCTCGATTATTTTTCTCGTGTACGCATTTATATTTTCCTTGATGCATGTAGAACTTTTCTTGCTGCTTACATTTATATATTTAATCCAGTATTCTTATGGTGAAAAAGTTAATCATGTCATGTGTCCAATCTATTTTTTTTTTTAATTTCCGTAATAAAAACCACATTATTTATTTATAATTTTGTTTCAGGTAAGACCCTCTGAAGCAATGCTTATCCAGCTTGTAAGTATAATTGTCTTTATTTTAAAATATTGATAACAGGAGATTAACTAATATCTTTGTTAAATTTGCCATAATATGGCGAGGTATGACGGTCATTTTCTCATACAGTACTTTTGTGTGCACACTCAAATATACACGTCTGGCCACTCAGTTGTTTCAGATACAGTTCAGTATGTTGCACCAACTCCCCTAACAATTTCGACTCCGCCCCATAATCACGTTAGTCCGAGACGGAGCGTCGACCATCGATGGGTTCTATTCAGGGGAGATGTGTGCAACTTACTGAACTGTATCCGAAACAACTGAGTGGCCAGATGTGTATATATTGCTCAAAAATTGTTCATGATTCTAGACGAGCAGCAATATAAGAAACTCCGCGTAGTTATTCATTAATGTACGTTAAAATGATCAAATATGGCATTTATTTTTTATTTGATTTAATCCCATTACATAGAATTCTATACTCGTTAAATAAATTAACAACATACCAGTTTGGACACGATTACCGTACACATATTTAATATACATATTTACCGGATTCATGTCGCAGCCTATTAAAATTTCAGTTTTAATCTGCTATGTGCGAAACGCGAAATGAATTCAGTTTGAAAGTATCTCCCAACTGGTTTACATTTAAAAATATATGAGGATTACTGAATAAGCATTTATTCACGCCCTTCACTTTTAAAGGCAATTAGAATCAGCCGAAGCAGACTAATTCCAAGTAAAGTCCTTTTGAGGGTGGATTTATGCTTAATTTAAAATTAATTGATATTATATTCCTAATTTCGGCGTGTGCAGCACATACGCCGCCGCGGAACGGTTTTATGTTACCCGCTCGATGTTATGGTGATACTAATAGAGACATTCCTGATTAATTATAAATTTGTCGGATATTGGTTACGTATTTTAATGGATTATTCCGTACAGTGTGTTTCCAAGAGATACATTTAACAGGTTTATATGTTTCAACTACTTAAAAGCCCTGATTTTTAAATAAAAATACCATTAGGCGCTGGAAAAAATGTTCAAGACATATTACATAGCGTACACCAATGGATTTTGCGCACTTTTCAGAAGCATCCTGTATAACGATATATTTATTTACTTCACACTTAAATTCATTGCAGTTTATTTTAGTTAAAGCTTAATGCAGAGTATAAATCTCGATCAGGTTCCACTCGAAGAACAACAGTCATTACTACTTGCATTAAATTCTTCGATGCCGGTTATTTAATTTCTCATTTCTTACGCCCTTGCCATAATTACTTCAAGAGCTCAAGAATTCGTTTTTACAAAGATTTACGGCCGATCTCCCCTGGAATTCAAAAGAAATCTCGGTTTGCTTTGAGATTTATTAATCGATTGGCAATTTTTTATCAAGTATGTGCATAAATATTTCCAATCAAGCCCTGCCAGGCACGTACCCCGCTAAAAGAACATTTATATAAATGGCAAGCAGCTGAATTAATCAACGCGATGATTAAATGAAATGTGTCGATGCATACTAAGTGCCACTCTTCGAAATTGGAACGTATAATGGCAAAATGGGACATTTCGTACAATTTTTAAGTGCATCAGGCATCGACTTCTAGCGATTGCAAGTGAAATTTGTATACATGAACAATAAAACAAACTGGACTGAATATAAAATTCACAGTCCCTCGCAAAGATGCAACCGGAGGAGACATAGGAAATGACGAAGTAGAACGTAAATCTTGTGATATTTCGGATGTGATAAAAATGAAAATTTGTTGCAAAGTAGCAAATAATTATTTCATTAACACAAAACATTTTCAAAAAGTAAAATCTTATTATCAGTAGTTTTATTTAGAAATTAAAATAAAAAGTTATTTTATTAACAAAAACATTCTCATAATGAAAACTAAAATGGTGTTATACAAATTTTTTTCACTAAAAACCATTTTTAATGTTAAAACTAAAATAATTTAATATAATTTCGTGAAGATGAAAAGTGATTCCTAACAATTACAAATACCGATATCGATTAATCGCAAACTATTAAACGCAGCTAATAGTACAGGAAAAGTGTCTAAACTGAACAAGAACATAGTGAATTCGTTGAAACTTGACATATACGTTTAAAAATACATACCTATGTTTCAAGAAACTTAAGAGTCCCGAACCGTAAGGGGCGTCTCGGAGCTGCCTACTTGAAAAATCGTGGGATGAACTAGGTTTTCACACGCATAATAAAAATTGGCAATTAAACCATGAGAAATTTTCAAAAAATAAGAATATTTTCATTTATAGAGAAATATTAATTTTTGACTTTCTTATTACATTTTTTTACCAATTTTACGTTTGTTTCCTTCATTTTCTGCTTGTTTGTCTGTGAGTATGTTCTGCAAAATAAAAAAGTACATAATCATTGTACAAGTGAGGATTATCGAGTTGTTTAAAATTTTATATAGGTATATTGAATGAAACGCACTTTGTATCTAAAGAAGATCGGAATCGATAGCATCTAAATCTTCTGCGTCGTTTAGATCCTCGATAATTTTATCCATGTATGAATTTAGACATCGTACTTCCTGACAATTTCCGTAAATTTGTGAGCATCTTAAACTTGCTTTTCTGTTGCGGTTGCAGGAGATAAGCTGCAATATTGATTCTGCTGTTGGCACAAAAAGTGTTGTCACAGGTTGTAAGGAGCCGTTAATTTTCTTCTATCCCCACTGTTGTGGATTTTTTTTCATTGCCAAGCCATTTCTGAATTTTGTAGAATACTCGTAATGAATATTAAGCGACTGCCTCTGAAGTTGGTGGTAATAATTCCAACTTTGATTTTTGTTTGTGCAGCGATTTTTTGAATTGATTAAATCTGTATGAGTTAAGCGAGACATTTGTAATTTTCCTTGCACCGTATACAAGTAGGAAAAGAGTTTCACCAGCCTATTTTCTTGTGAGGGGGTTGAATTCTTGCCATTGAAAGTTCTTACTACATTAACCAACTGCATTTCTTTCTGAAGAAGTTTGATGACTTTTAATTTTTCTTTCTGAAATATTCTAGACGTGCTATCATAACCACTGAAGGCATGAGACAGTAAAATTGTATTTTTCTACTACCGTCTATATAAATGAACTTTGTAACCCTAGCAACACGCGCGATAACGAAAGTAAACATTCGAGTTACTTGGTTGCTAAGGCGTTGCTATCTATGAAAGTAAAATTTATGAGGCTAGGACAGAAAAGTAGAAAAACAAATTTTAAACGAAATTAATTCGTTATATTTGAACAAATTAATACAACTAAACAATTTTGTATTAATAAAGAAAGGTCATTCTAGGAAGTAGGTACGCCAACATTTTTGTCGGCACGTAGTACCTACCTCCATTTTAAAAACGCTTCATAAGTTTGCATATACCTTGCTTTGGATTTCTTGGGGTAAAACAAGGCACAAGCAATATTCCCATTTATATCGCCACAAAACATATGTATTTGTTTATTTTAGTTTGAAGCCACCAGAAATTAAAATGTGTAATATTTCGTTGCCATGGAAACAATTTTCACAGGCAGCCTTCTAAACTATAAAATTTATTAAAAACCACAATTAATTTCATGAAATACTTAATTAGTTTTAAATAAGTAAATCCCATAATTTTTTTCGGTATAGTAGAAAAAATATAATACATTTCACGATGCGAAAGCCCTTTTAAGTATTCGGTGTCTTTTGAAAGGTCTCGCCTTCGCCTCGACCATTCAAAAATCACCTCACACCTTAAAGTAACTTTTCGCATCTAGTAATGTAAATAACTATTTTTATACGTTCTTGTCATTTCTGGATTTCTGACGAAGAAAGAATTTTCCATATAATTTTTCCTGTTCCTGGCCTTATGAAAAATATATCTTTTTCTTCTGAAGTTAAAGCGATTAATAGAACAAGGAGATCAACGTCCTCATCAACTAAGTACAAATGTTCGTCTATTATTTAATATTTTAATTGCTATTTTAACAATAGGTGGATCCACATCATCTACAGCTTGTTTTACAAACAATCCTTTGTTTTAAAGCATTTTTGGCAACATTTAAATTAATCGGATTTCGTTCATATCATTTGACAAAAACTTTTCTTGAGGGAGTCCTACGATTACTGAATTTTGCCTAAATTTGGTTTTCACGTAGTTAGCATACGTCGTACAAATGTGGATCCAATAAAAATCCACCTTCAAATTGCATAAATAATAAGACAAAGATTTCGCAATTTTCTTGCTTATTTGATTAATTTCGGTACATCTTGCCTGTACTGTAACCGTGTGGTATATCATTGGATCAGGCATTGAGAGAGGAGTTGAACATATATTTATTTTGCTTCAAATCACCGCTATCTTTGTAAATAGCGAAAAACGACAAAATTTTAAGTTAGCTACATGTGGTTTTCGGCTATACATATTTCGAGACAAAAGGAAATAAGCTGTTCGACGTGTTTTTCGATGTTAAGTTGTCTTGGAGATTGTTGGGCGTGACTTCACTTTTCTAACGCAGCGATAAATTCCCATGTAATAATTTTTTGTTTACTTTTGCTTAATCTACCTCATGTTAAAGTAATGGCACTCAAACCTCTAACACTCCGTAATACGTACAAATCAGATATCGGCAACCTGCCAGAGCAACCCCGATCCTAAATCCACCCCTATGATTTGTCAAATTACAAGTCATTGACAAAATTGAAAAAATCGAATAAACACGAAACCTTCGAATACTATTTCCAAACGAATTTCCGAGAGACTGTTTTGGTAAGAAATCCAAAGGGTCGAACTTAGAACTACATCGTGAATTGCACGGTCACGCTCTAAATTTTAGGTTCAATAGGAGTGAACGAAAAAGTGTGACGTCTATCGTTCTGAAACCACTAAATCTCACGCGTTACGTCATTCTGCCATGAAACTGATTTTCGACCCCCTACTAGGAAACTAAAAACATTTGTTTAATCCTGCTCTTGTAACATGCAGTTTCTTACTTGGATACAATACTTGATACAATTAAATGTCAAAGTGAAGGAAAGGCACTATCGAGAAACAGAAAATTGTTTCGGGGTCCTGAAGTCGTCCCGAGTCCGAAACTGTAATCGGTTCCGTCCTAGGACCGATATTAAGAAATCATTAAATTTCGCTGGATCGACTATAAGGTGTAATCTATCGGACGCACTATGGATTTTTTGGCGAATTTTGCGAAAACACGAACATTTTAAACCTTAATTCCAAACGAAAACAGGCCGCCGGGCCGCCGTTCTGGCAATAAATCCAAGCTTGAAAGTCCAATTTGAAAGTACATCGTGAATTGTGCGGTCCAGCTGCGATTTTGAGGTCAGCAGATCCTAACTAAAAAGTGACATTTGTGACGTTAACGAAAATTTTTAAGGTTTTGGCAAGTCCTGCACGCGCATGAAATTTGGAGGGTTCTGCGCGCGCATTCGGCCTTTTTAATTTCGCAAATTTTACAAAACTCTTCGACATGGGGTATGGAAAGGCTAATAACTTTTTTAATATTCAAAGAATCGCAACGAGATATAGCCGTTGGGATTTTCTCGACAAGAAGACGCCTATAAAAAAAATAATAACATGACTGCCTGTACCACGTGATTTAGACAACCAATCAAAAATTGGTCTCTCTGTTGTCGCCACTGTTTCTATAAGTCATGCTTCATAATATGCAACATGAAAGTGATTTTCAACCCCATATACGAAAACAAAAACATTTCCAATGTTAAAATACAATTTTATTGGTAACAGCAGCAAAGACAATGAGTTTTGAAATTACAAGTTTGATCTGAATTGGATTATAAATTTAGGTTGTGAGGCTCCAGTAGGCGGACACTGCATCACAGACGAACCCTCACCGGTTGGACACGCTGGCTTATTTTTTCCACCCCGTATTTGGACTCTAAAAAATAACACATTAAGACACGCTGGTCCCTATCTGCGAAGTATTCAATAATGTTTATGCATATAATATTACGCGGAAGTCGAGACCGCCGCGCCGCATTCTGCGAATTTCCATCGCGCGCTAAAAGCCCCCCTTCGCGGAGTTGGCGATGAAAGGTGTTGCGTCCTTTTCGATTTTAATAAAAAAGTTCAGCGCTTAAAGGCAAACTTTGTTTGCTAGTTTCACATAAGGGAAGTGTGCTCGAAATGCTTTTCGTCTTTCTAATGCTTTCAAACAATTTTCGACGCGGAAATGTGATAATATAGATAGAAAATCTTTGAAATTGGACCCGACGCTGAAATTAATAATGCGGATGGCAGTCGGGACATTTCGAGAGAAAAAGCCATTTCATTTTATTTCGCCTTCTCGCCCTTTATTCATCAATTATGTTTTATGTGATGAAATTTGATAATACCCTTTCGTGAGCATAATCTAATAGAAGATCACAGAGAATTATTTGTTTGTAGTGTGCTAACAAAACGCACCCGCTTGCGTCACACCCTGCGGAGTGGTGGTACATTTTCTAATTAAAAACAACAATTTTTCACAATATATTTCTCTGTAATCCTGACAATTTACAAACTAATTCTCTAAACAACCGAGCCAGATTCGTTCCTATTAAAACTGAAATTGAATCTTTGTGGTTTTACAAACCGTAAAAATTCCTATTTATCTCGAGTCCTCGCCGTGTTTTATGCAAGCGACACATGCGGTATCGCTTAACCGTTCCAATTGCCGTTTTAAACCCGATATTCCGCCAGTTTTCGGCAATTCCACGTAGTTGTTACTGCCACACGTTTAGTAATTAGCAACTTTGTTAGTGTTGATTTCTCCTTTCTCTCCGAGTTCGCGCCGTACGCAAAGACGTGTCCCTGCTAAGTGGGACGAACGGCTACAGCGTGAGAGAAACAAAATATCAAGAAGATACAATTTTTTAAACAAGAAGGCCAGGTAATCAATGAAAGTATGTAACAGTATAAATCCATCCGTTCCTTTTATGTTAAATGGGTTGCATACCTAAGATAAGATTGCTTTGCTCCTCGCGACAACTTAGGCAGCCCATTTGGACGCAGGGTGTATATTTGGTTGCCTACTCTTAGGTTGTATAATTTTGAAGCTTCTTGCCACTTTGATTGATCGACGGTTTCCTTGTGGAGAAGCGAAAAAATTGGTCTCTGAGTTCTAATGAGACTGTTTGAGGCGATTTTTTAATTTATATTGCCTGATTTGCGTATCTACTTTTGTTGCGGGATTTCTTAAAAGTTTGTAAGTTCCAAAAGACAAACATATCCGGTTTCTGATAATTTAATACCTGTTGGAAAAATATTCATGAGTCATTAATACTGACGTTAAAAAGTAATGGCCCTAGTACAGGTCCTTGAGGTACCCTTCACACCAAATGTTGGCCACAGCCCAGATTTTAGCAAAAAATATGTTTTTCGTTATGTGATATTGTGTATTGCGTATTGCGATCGTAAATAAGTTTCAAAAAATTGTCTGTCCTCGTGTCTGTCTGTCTATATACATCTCAACTTCAGAATGAAATTTGATGCACTACCAAGCACAGGACGCAGTTGAGCAATAAATAGGTATAGGGAAAAAACAAAAATCTGTTAATCTGTCTGTGTACAGGTACAATTTTTATAACTCTCGCTGTGATTGATCGGGTATTGCTAAATATGTTTCGCTCACGCGGTGCCTGTGCACCGGCGCTTTCCGCTCTTCCCCGCCACGACTGTTCACCGTTTCATTTAATTGAACTATTGTTGTAAGTTCGTCTCAATGAAGAACTTTAGTTTTATAACTCGGGTTTAAATAAGTTGTCTAAACGTTTTCGGGCCTGGAAATTGCCTCGTACCTCGATGAAAGACGTGATTATCTGGGCACAATTGGAAAACGTAGATTATTCTGAGCCTTTCTGCAAGTTATGTCGGGACTTTATAGAGTAATAACTTTTCTCTATTCCTGCCATTTTTGTCACAAATAAATTTAACCCGCAATAATTAAAATTATACAATATGAATTAAAGCAAAGTCAGAACCTGCAATCAGCGCCGACTGTTGAGAATTATTCCTATTTGTATCCGGAATTTTGCATTCAATATTTTTCGTATGGAACTTTCTTCCATCCAAGGCTGACAGGAATGACCAGCACTACATTTAATATTCACATTATTTAATGTAATTTCGTAGGCTGCATGTTCCGGATAAATGTTTTAATTAATTTAAAGGGATAATTTGTTTAAACAACAAATTTAATTTCTATTGTTAGGGCGGCTTTTGAAACGAATTTAATACCCTACTAAATTTAAATCAGTGTATAAATAGTCAAAATCATTACAAAATTCGAATATCCAAATTATGTATGCTCCGTATCTGAAACAGGAAATTTAATTTAAACCAATAATTACTCGATGTTGCATATTGTGAAACATGGTTTGTTTAATGCAAATAGGGATACAAAATACCGCGGAGATTCTTTGATATGACGTTGACATTTGGTAACGATCCCAACACAAAACTACGTGTAAATATGGTACATGTGATTCCCAATTGTTGCAATTTTATTGTAATAATTGTCATTAATGGTAATTCTGCTCATAAGGAGAAGCAGGAGGTTAATAGCATTTTTAGGTTAATTTGTTTGATGTTAAACGAGACGGACAGTTCTAGCTAAGGCAAAACCATCTAGTTGTCTATTATTTGTTACATAAATAGACAGTCAGATGCTTTCGAATGTTAAATTAAGTTTAGCCATTGATTAAGGAATGAATAAGATACGCGACTCCAATGTAAAATGCTAGGCTAATTTTGGCAGCGAGATTCCCGGTAAGTTGCGAGCATTCCTGTGATTCACGTAGTTATGCTTTTGATAAACCTGTGTCGTGTTTGGTTTTATATAATTTATAATTTAGTGAAAACAAAAATTGAATGTTCAGATTGATTTTAGTTTAAAATTATGTGAGGGTTAAAAGTCAAACAAACTTTGAGAAATAGCTAGCAGAGAGAACATACTACGTTAATAATTTTAAACTAAAATTAATCTGGACTTTAAATTTTTATTACCACTGGATTATTAATGATATAAAACCAGACACGACACAGGTTTGTCAAAAGCATACTACGTAAATCACAGGAATGCCCGCAACTTGCCGAGATCTCGCCGCCAAAATTGGCCTCGCACTTTACCATTGAAGTCGCGTATCTTATACATTCCTTAATCAATGGTTTAGCTTTAACCATTTCCCGACTGTATACACGTGGTTAATGAAGCGCGCATGAAATATTATAAGAATGTTTTCTATAAGTCATTTCCATAAATCAACTATTTTAATTCAAAATCAGCATTAGGTAAAATTGGCGCGCAGTTGCCAAATCGATGAATTTTCAGAATTTTATCGTTTTTTCTAGGTAAAATGAAGTGTTATAAAAATGTGATTTTCTATCAGTCACATATTAGAAATTAATTATTTTTGCTGAAAAATCGACACTGGATAAAATGGCGCGCAGTTGCGATTTATTCTCAGAATTCTTGCGAATTTTTTTTCCTACGTAATGTAAAATATTATAAGAATGTTTCATTATTGTAAGTATATTTCTATCAATTATTTCCAAGAAATTAACTATTGCGCTCAAAATTGGAATTAGACGAAATTGGCGCACTGTTGCCAAATCGATTTATTCACAAAATTCTTCCGGAAATTTCTCGTTCTTATTTAGTTCTACGTGACGTGAAATGTTATACGAATGTTTTCCTGTAGATAGTTTGATATCAATAAATAAACTATTTTCGCTCGAAATTGGCACTAGATAAAATCGGCGCGCTGTTGCCAAATCGATTTAATTACAAAATTCTTCCGGAAGTCCGCGTTTTTTTTTTTCTGCATAACGTGAGATGTTAGAAGAGTTTTGCTATTAGTTTTCTATGCGTCATTTTCATAAATGAACTAATTTTACTCAAAATTGGCATTAGGTACAATCGTCGTGCTGTTGCCAAACCATTATATTCACAAAATTCGTTCGGAGTTTCCTCTTTTTTTTTCAACGAACTTGTTATAAGAATGTTTTACTGTAAGTAGTTTTTATCCGTTATTTCCATAAATTAACTATTTTTGCTTAAAATTGAAACTAAGCAAAATCGGCGCGCTGTTGCCAAACCGATTTATTCTCGGAATTCTTCCGGCTTATTTTTTTTTAAGTAACGCAATATGTTATAAAAATGTTTGACTGTTAGTAGTTTTCTATAAGTTATTTTAATAAAGACCTATTTGTGCCCAAAATCGGCATTAAATAAAATCAGCGCGCCGTTGCCAAATCTATAATTCTCTTTTTGAATTTCCTCTTTTTTACGTTGAATGAAATATTATAAGAATGCCTTACTGTAAATAGTTCTCTAGCAGTCAGTTCCAAAAAATTTAATATTTTGCTCAAAATCGGCACTACAGAAAATCAGCGCCATTGCCAAATCGATTTATATTCAGAATTCTTTTGGAATTTGCTCAATTTTTTTTACTAAGTGTAACGCTAAATGTTATAAGAATGTTATACTGTAAGCAATTTCCTATCAATCATTTTAATAATGAACAATTTTTTTGCTCAAAATTGGAAATAAATTAAATCGGCGCAGTGCTGCCAAATCGATTTATTCTCTTTTAGAATTTCCTCGTTCCGTTTAGTATTATAAGAATGCCTTACTGTAAATGGTTCTCTATCAGTTACTCCCAAAAAATGAAATAAATATTTTTGCTCGAAATCGGCACTAGATAAAATCGATTGTCTCAGAATTCTTGTTTGTTGAATTGTTTTTTTTTCCTAAGTGTAACGCGAAATGTTCTAAAAATGTTTACTGTAAGTAGTTTCCTATCAACCATGTTCATAATGAACTATTTTTTACTCAAAATCGGCTTTGGATAAAATTAGCGCGCCGTTGCCAAATCGATTTAGTCTCAGAATTCTTTCGGAATTTCATTTCTTTCTACAAACTTGAAATTTTATAAGAATGTTTTACTGTCAGTAGTTTTTATCCATTATTTCCACAAATTAACTATTTTTCTTAAAATTGAAACTAAGTGAAAGCGGCGTGCTGTTGCCAAACCGATTTATTTCTCTCGTTTTTTTTAAGTAACGCAATATGTTATAAAATGTTTTTTTATCAGTCATTTTAATAAAGAACTATTTTTTGCTCAAAAAAATCAGCACTAGGTAAAAGCAGTGCGCTGTTGCCAAATCGATTTAGTCTCAGAATTCTTCTTTCGGACTTTCCTCGTTTTTTTTCCCTAAGTGTAACACAAAATGTCCTAAGAATGTTTTACTATATGTAGTTTCCTGTTAGCCATTCTAATAATTAACTGTTTTTTTCTCAAAATCGGCATTAGATAAAAACGTTGCCGTTGCCAAACCGATTTATTTTCTTTTGGAATTTCCTCGTTTTTTACGTTAAATGAAATATTATAAGAACACCTTACTGTAAATAGCTCTCTATAAATCATTTCCAAAAAATGTTATATTTTGCTCAAAATCGGCACTAAACAAAATCAGCGCGCCGTTGCCAAATCGATTCATTCACAAGTCTTTCACAATTTCCTCGTTTTTTTTTTTCTATGAGTAACGCTAAATGTTCTAAGAATGTCTTACTGTAAGTAGTTTTCTATCAGCCATTATCAGTCCAAAAAATTTAATATTTTGCTCAAAATCGGCACTAAAGAAAATCAGCGCCATTGCCAAATCGATTTATATTCAGAATTTTGGAATTTGCTCAATTTTTCTTACTAAGTGTAACGCCAAATGTTCTAAGAATATTTTACTCTAAGTAATTTCCTATCAATCATTTTAATAATGAACTATTTTTTTGCTCAAAATTGGAATTAAATGAAATCGGCGCACTGCTGCCAAATCGATTTATTCTCTTTTAGAATTTCCTCGTTTTTGCACGTTAAATGAAGTATTATAAGAATGCCTTACTGTAATTAGTTCTCTATCACTTATTCCCAAAATATGAAATATTTTTGCTCGAAATCGGCACTAGATAAAATCAACACGCCGTTGCCAAATCGATTGCCTCAGAATTATTTCTGAATTTTCACGTTTTTTTTCTTAAGTGTAACGCGAAATGTTCTAAGAATGTTTTACTGTAAGTAGTTTTTAATCAGTCATTTTAATAATTAACTATTTTTTGCTCAAAATTGGCTCTAGATGGAATCAGCGCGCCGTTGCCAAATCGATTTATTTTCTTTTAGAATTTCCTAGTTTTTTTTACATTCAATGAAGTATTATAAGAATGCCTTGCTGTAAATAATCAAGAAATGAAATATTTTGCCCGAAATCGGCACTAGATAAAATCGGCGCGCCGTTGCCAAATCGATTTAGTCTCAGAATTTTTTCGGAATTTCCCAGTTTTTTTCCTAAGTGTAACGCTAAATGTTCTAAGAATGTTTTCCTGGAGTCGTTTCCTATCAGCCATTTTAATAATGCTCTATTTTTTGCTCAAAATCGGCACTAGAAGTGTAACGCTAAATGTTCTAAGAATGTTTTACTGTAAGTAATTTCCTATCAATCATTTTAATAATGAACTATCTTTTGCTCAAAATCGGCATTAGATAAAATTAGCGCGCTATTGCCAAATCGATTTATTCTATTTTAGAATTTCCTCGTTTTTTTTACATTCATACCTTGCTGTAAATAGTTCTCTACCAGTCATTTTCAAGAATTGAAATATTTTGCCCGAAATCGGCACTAGATAAAATCGGCGCACTGTTGCCAAATCGATATATTCACAATATTCTTTCTTTCCTCGTTTTTTTACGTTAAATGAAATATAAGAATGCTTTACAATAAATGTTTCCAAAAATTAACTACTCAAAATCAGCACTACATAACAACAGCGCGCTATTGCCAAATCGATTTTCACAGAATTTTTTCAGAATTTTCTCGTTCTTTTACGTTAACTGAAATATAAGAATGCGTTACTGTAAATGAACTATTTTTACTCAAAATCGGCACTAGATAAAATCAGCGCGCTATGCACATTGCACAAGTTGATTTATTCTCTGAATCCTTTCGGAATTTCCTCACTTTTTCTGGGTAACGTGAAATGTTCTAAAGCTGTTTTACTGCAAGTAGTTTTCAATCAGTCACGTCCGTCAATGAACTATTCTCGCTCACATATACACCCTCTATGCAAGCGCAATAATTTTAAAATAAATAACTGAACTCCAACTCATATAACTCGTTTTCTATCTCCGGGATTTATATTATTGTATAGCGCGGAGTCAAAGAAATCCGCGAGCATCGTAATTCCGAAAGCCAGAACCGCGCTACAGCCTCGCCTGACCATCCGTAATCTGAAATGATGTTGAAAAGTCGAAACTTTTGTAATTACATGTTAATAATTTTAAAGTTCGGCTTTGGAAGCATCTCCTTCCACAGAACTTTACACTTTGAGAGCTTCCTCAGTTATACTGGATTCAGTCATCTAGTAATAAAGGTAAATTTGATATCATTCAACGTTAATTTAAATTTTACGGGCTGCAGAGTATAATTATTACTGACTGGCGTTTCCTACCGGAATATTGTAGTGTCGAATGTACATTATTTTACTCAAACGGGGATATTATGACGTAATTTCAATGTATAGAGATTAATTATTTAAATCGTGTGCTTACTAATGGATGGATCGGCAGGCAGGAGTCTATGAAGGAAAAAATTCACAGTCCTTCGCAAAGATGCAACCGGAGGAGACATTGGAAATGACGAAGTAGAACGCAAATCTTGTGATATTTCGGATGTGATAAAAATGAAAATTTGTTGCAAAGTAGTAAATAGTTATTTCATTAACACAAAACATTTTCAAAAAGTAAAATCTTATTATCAGTAGTTTTATTCAGAAATTAAAATAAAAAGTTATTTTATTAACAAAAACATTTTCATAATGAAAACTAAAATGGTATTATACAAATTTTTTTCACTAACAAACATTTTTAATGTTAAAACTGAAATAATTTAATATAATTTCGGGAAGATAAAAAGCGATTCCTAACAATTACAAATACCGATATCGATTAATCGCAAACTATTAAACGCAGCTAATAGTACAGGAAAAGTGTCCAAACTGAACAAAAACATAGTGAATTCGTTGAAACTTGACATATACGTTTAAAAATATATACCTATGTTTCAAGAAACTTAAGAGTCCCGAACCGTAAGGGGTGTGTCGGAGCTGCCTACTTGAAAAATCGTGGGATGAACTAGGTTTTTCACATGCATAATAAAAATTGGCAATTGAACCATGACAAATTTTTAAAAAATAAGAATATTTTCATTTATAGAGAAATATTAATTTTTGACTTTTTTATAAAAATTTTTTACCAATTTTACGTTTTTTTTCCTTCATTTTCTGCTTGTTTATCTGTGAGTATATTCTGAAAAATGAAAAAGTACATAATCATTGTACAAGTGAGGATTATCGAGTTGTTTAAAATTTTACATATATTAAATGAAACACACTTTGTATCTAAAGAAGATCAGAATCGATAGCATCTAAACCTTTTGCGTAGTTTAGATCCTCGATAATTGTATCCATGTATGAATTTAGACATCGCACTCCCTGACAATTTCCGTAAATTTGTGAGCATCTTCAACCTGTTTTTCTGTTGCGGTTGCAGGAGATAAGCTGCAATATTGATTCTGATGTTGGCACAAAAAGTGTTGTCATAGTTTGTAAGGAGCCATTAATTTTCTTCTATCCCCACTGTTGTGGAATTTTTCATTGCCAAGCCATTTCTGAATTTTGTAGAATACTCGTAATGAATATTAAGCGACTGCCTCTGAAGTTGGTGGTAATAATTCCAACTTTGATTTTTGTTTGTGCAGCGATTTTTTGAATTGATTAAATCTGTATGAGTTGAGTGAGACATTTGTGATTTTCCTTGCACCGTATGCAAGTAGGAAAAGAGTTTCCCCAGCCTATTTTACTTGTGAGGGGGTTGAATTCCTGCCATTGAAAGTTCTTACTACATTAACTAACTGCATTTCTTTCTGAAGAAGTTTGATGACTTTTAATTTTTCTTTCTAAAATATTCTAGACGTGGTATCATAACCACTGAAGGCATGAGTCAGTAAAATTGTATTTTTCTACTACCGTCTATATAAATGAACTTTGTAACCCTAGCAACACGCGCGATAACGAAAGTAAACATTCGAGTTACCTGGTTGCTAAGGCGTTACTATCTACGAAAGTAAAACTTATGCGGCCAGGACAGAAAAGTAGAAAAACAAATTTAAACTTAATTAATTCGTGCTATTTGAACAAATTAATACAACTAAACAATTTTGTATTAATAAAGAAAGTTCTTTCTAGGAAGTACGCCAACATTTTTGTCGGCACGTAGTACCTACCTACTCCATTTTAAAAACGCTTCATAAGTTTGCATATACCTTGCTTTGGATTTCTTGGGAATGGGAATATTGCACAAGCAATATTCCCATTTTTATCGCCACAAAACATATGTATTTGTTTATTTTAGTTTGAAACCACCAGAAATTAAAATGTGTAATATTTCGTTGCCATGGAAACAATTTTCACAAGCAGCCTCCTAAACTATAAAATTTATTAAAAACGTCAATTAATTTCATGAAATAATTAGTTTTAAATTAGTAAATCCTTTAATTTTTTTCGGTATAGTAGAAAAAATATAATACATTTCACGATGGGAAAACCCTTTTAAGTATTTGGTGTTTTTTGAACGGTCTCGGCTTCGCCTCGACCATTCAAAAATCACCTCACACCTTAAAGTAACCTTTCGCATCTAGTAATGTAAATAACTATTTTTATACGTTCTTGTCATTTCTGGATTTCTGATGAAGAAAGAATTTTCCATATAATTTTTCCTGTTCCTAGCCTTATGAAAAGTATATCTTTTTCTTCTGGAGTTAAAGCGATTAATAGAACAAGGAGATCAACGTCCTCATCAACTAAGTACAAATTTCAATTGCTATTTTAACAATAGGTGAATCCACATCATCTACAGCTTGTTTTACAAACAATCCTTTGTTTTAAAGAATTTTTGGCAACATTGAAATTAATCGGATTTCGTTTATATCATTTGACAAAAACTTTTCTTGAGGGAGGGCTACGATTACTGAATTTTGCCTAAATTTGGTTTTCACGTAGTTAACATACGTCGTACAAATGTGGATGCAATAAAAATCCACCTTCAAATTACATAAATAATAAGTATAGAGTTACAAAGATTTCGCAATTTTCTTGCTTATTTGATTAATTTCGGTACATTTTGCCTGTACTGTAACCGTGTGACATATCATTGGATCAGGCATGGAGAGAGGAGTTGAACATATATTTTATTTTCCTTCAAATCACCGCTATCTTTGTAAATTGCGAAAAACGACAAAATTTTAAGTTACATATGGTTTTCGGCTATACATATTTCGACGAGACAAAAGGAAATAAGCTGTTCGACGTGCTTCTCGATGTTAAGTTGTCTTGGAGATTGTTGGGCGTGACTTTTCTAACGTACCGATAAATTCCCATGTATTAATTTTTTGTTTACTTTTGCTTAATCTACCTCATGTTAAAGTAATGGCACTCAAACCTCTAACACTCCGTAATACGTACAAATCAGGTATCGGCAACCTGCCAGAGCAACCCCGATCCTAAATCCACTCCTAGATTTGTCAAATTGCAAGTCATTGACAAAATTGAAAAAATTGTTAAAACACGAAAACTTCAAATACTATTTCCGAGAGACTTTTTTGGTAAGAAATCCAAGGTAGAGGGTCGAACTTAGAACTACATCGTGAATTGCACGGTCACGCTCTGATTTTAGGCTCAATAGGAGTGAACAAAAAAGTGAAATTTTGACGTCTATCGTTCTGAAACCCCTGAAATCTCTCGCGTTACGTCATTCTGTCATGAAACTGATTTTCGACCCCCTACTAGGAAACTAAAAACATTTGTTTAATCCTGCTCTTGAAACATGCAGTTTCTTACTTGGATACAATACTCGATACAATTAAATGTCAAAGTGAAGGAAAGGCACTATCGAGAAACAGAAAATTGTTTCGGGGTCCTGAAGTCGTCCCGAGTCCGAAACTGTACTCGGTTCCTAGGACCTAGGACCGATATACGGGCTATTAGTGTGACGTCAAAGTCGCCGCTGTATCCAAACAAACTTTAAGGTTATGAAGATTTAAATATTTTATAAAAGGAGAGGATCCACCGTTGATAGTTATATTCCTCGACTTTTGTCAAAACTGCTTTTAATACATTTAAAATTCACAAACGGAAACATCATATAATATAAAAAACAAAGGTAAAATAGTTTGTTTGGATACAAAAAATGGCAGCTATACATACAGCGTATTAAGAAATCATTAAATTTCGCTGGATCGACTATAAGGTGTAATCTATCGGACGCATTATGGATTTTTTGGCGAATTTTGCGAAAACACGAAAATTTTAAACCTTATTTCCAAACGAAAACAGGCCGCCGGGCCGCCGTTCTGGCAATAAATCCAAGCTCGAAAGTCCAACTTGAAAGTACATCGTGAATTGTGTGGTCCAGCTGCGATTTTGAGGTCAGTAGATCCTAACTAAAAAGTGACATTTGTGACGTTAACGAAAAATTTTAAATTTTGACAAGACCTGCACGCGCATAAAATTTGGAGGGGTCTGCGCGCGCATTCGGCCTTTTTAATTTCGCAAAATTTACAAAACTCTTCGACATGGGATATTGAAACGCTAATAACTTTTTAAATATTCAAAGAATCGCAACGAGATATAGCCGTTGGGATTTTCTCGACAAGAAGACGCCTTTAAAAAAATAATAACATAACTGCCGGTACCACGTGATTTAGACAACCAATCAAAAATTGGTCACTCTGTTGTCGCCACTGTTTCTATAAGTCATGCTTCATAATATGCAACATGAAACTGATTTTTAACCCCCTATACGAAAACAAAAACATTTCCAATGTTAAAAGAAATTTGAAAATCCATAGAATGGCCTGCTAGATCTCTCAATCTAATGCCTGTTGATTCCTATGGCGATTTATGTTTATTTTTATAGACAGCATGAACTGTCTTTTCCTAGTAGTTGCCGTTGCAGTGAAGTCTTTGATAGGCAGCTGATAAATACAGCGATCCTGCCTAGCCGTTTTTCGTACCCTTCCGAGACGATGTCTATTATTCTGGAAATTCATCTCTCTAAACCAATTGAGGGTTTCTTATTCATCACTTTGATTAATGCCTACGCCAATGGCAGTTTATCTTTAAGACAAACCATTCTCTCTGAATTGCACTCAGCATTCCAAACCATTTTGTGCACTTTAAGTTACAGAAATAGCAAATGATTTGAATTCGATAAATTACCAAGCCTAAAGTGGGTAAAAGTGCTTGATTGGAGAAAAAACACGTTGAACGAACGGCGATGGTATTTGTTCAGCTCTTGTCATTTTACTGGGTGATGCCCCAATGTAATTTGTAACCTGCTGTGTGGTGTTAGGACTTAACGCTAATGAGAACTAATTATAGTTGCGGCAGAATAATATCGCGTAATTGTTGTTGTTGTATGGGTGTAGTAGCTTTTTACTTAACTAATATCTTTTAGGAGGGTGCGAATAGAGTATATCATAACACTTTAATATGTATTTTTTTCGCCCACTGCGAATACAACGTCGCCGGCCTTTTAGTAATTATATTTACAAATGGCGTGTCATCGCGTATGAAACTAATTAAACCGTGGCCCAGCCCTCTAATATATTCCAGTCCCTGTTGAACGTTTTGACGCCGCATTTTAATCCAGTAAATTGATAAACATATGGAGTGTGCGGAGATAAATCTTGGTCGTCAAGCAAAAATAATTATTCAAAAATAAAATAGTTTCAGATTATATGGATTGCTAGCCTTTTAAAACCAAAACAGACTTTATTATCGGTAATGCCTCGTTTCAAAGCATATTGACGAGCCAGTCTGTGCTATCAATCGAGCTGCAAGAAAATAACATGTCCCCGTTATCCGCAAAAACAAAAACATTGCAAATAGAGCTCACATTCACAACGAACATCATCGAGGCTGGTAATCTAGAAACAATACAAAACCATTAGGGAAACTGAAATGTTATTTAATTTCGTTTTAAATATCACTGCTCTCACGGTTTTGTCGCCGGGAGCACGCAAAATGTAATTTTGTTTGCTTTATGCATCACAGGTCGCTTTATGTCGTAGCAAATACGGGATAGAAAAACAAAATGAATTTGCGGCTGTTTTTATCTAAGGCAAAACGACGATCGTTATAAACTCTTAAATAAAGTGCTCAACATACTAACCGCACCGACCTTATTTTTGGTCATTTTTTAATCGCCGTACCTGGGGCCCGGGCCATACGATTTAAACGACTGGCATATCGCTCGAAAGCTTGTCTCTTGTAGAATCGGCGATTGGGTTGCTTTTTTTAAATAGTTAATTTCTTGAGTGTTATACAGGGTGACAAAAAAAATGTTACAAAAATGTTAAAGTTTACCTCTTTGCAACGTTGATAGGAGCAAGTTTTTAAAATTCGTTTTTATGTCATACTGTACCTTTGGAAAGTACCTCTAGACGTTTTTGGCAGATTTTTTATTAAGCCTCTAGAACGAAAGTTACGGGGGTTTTCAGAAATTCTTTAATTTTAATTTAAAATTTTAAATTAAATTTTAAAATGTAAAATTGTAGCAAAGAATAAATTTAACACAATTTTGGACGCCTTGTATATTTCAAAATGGTTTAAGATAAAGGCTTGACAATCGTACTTATGTTTAGAAAGATCATTATTTAAAAATAAACTATAGTTTTTCCGAGGAGAGACCTCCATGAGTAAAACATTCCACCCTGTATATCCTTTAAATGAAATCAGATAGGAATTTGGTTTATGCAGGGTAGATTGTACCTGAATTAGTGGACCAACTGGCGAAAACAGCTAATTAGTCAAATTTTTTACAAGACGTACCACTTTTCGGAAAACCCCCGTAACTTTCGTTCTAGAGCCTTAATAAAAAATCTGCCAAAAACGTCTAGAGGTACTTTCCAAAGGTACAGTATGACATAAAAACGAATTTTAAAAACTTGCTCCTATCAACGTTGCAAAGAGGTAAACTTTAACATTTTTGTAACACTCTTTTTGTCACCCTGTATAACACTCAAGAAATTAACTATTTAAAAAAAGCAACCCAATCGCCGATTCTACAAGAGACAAGCTTTCGAGTGATGTGCCAGTCGTTTAAATCGGATGGCCCAGGCCCCAGGTACGGCGATTTAAAAATGACCAAAAATAAGGTCGGTGCGGTTAGTATGTTGAGCACTTTATTATATTTATGGAAAAATTACTTCTGTGACCATTGTCCGAATAATTGACCAAATATGAAAAAATTTGAATGTTCAATAATCTGCATTATTGGCCACCATCCACTGCTAGAGAATATACTGGTCGTTCTCGAAAACTTCGAATTAAGCAGTATCTATTCTTCTCACCTGGAAACCTTCCAAATTATTAGGACATTGAGGTGACCCCGTACAAAAATCCATGAGGTTTTAAATCGTGACACTACAGTTGGTTGAGCCAATTTCTTGTACTTTTCATAGGATAAAACAAAATTAAAGGATTAAACAAAAGAATGGCTCGCTGTAAAGACTGGCAATGTTCAGAAAATACTGCCAAAGGTACTAAGATTGCCACCTTACCATCGCTAGTATAATTAAATTGTATTGGCGTGGAGCATTTGCAAATAATATCTTCACGTTGGCGAAGTTGTGATGCGGCAAAAAAGAGTCGAATCAACAGATCCTTGATAGAGACTGTTCCCCGGTAGAGCCAGTTCCCCGGTAGAGCCAGTTCCTCGGTAGAACCAGTTCCTCGTCCCTCCAAAATAAAAGGAATGGCTCACTGTAATAAAGGAGTAAAATTTTCGAAAAGTATTTTGAAATTTGAACATCTATACTTATATAGCCAGAACAGACAAAGGCCAAGGTGTGCCATGGACAAATTATTTCAAGAATATGGTCATCATGTGTACCAAGATTACCACCTTACCACTGCCACTATAATTCAATAGAGTTGGCGTGGAGTATTCGCAAATATCTGCACATTGGCAATGTTGAAATGTGGAAAAAAGAGAAGAATCAATAGTTCCTTGATAGAGCCAGTTGCTCGGTAGAGCCAGTTCCTCGGTAGACCCAGTTCCTCAGTAAAGCCAGTTCCTCAGTAGAGACAGTTCTTTGGTAGAGCCAGTTCCTTAATCTAGACAGTTCCTCGTCCTTCGTGGAACAAAACAAAGTATAAAGAATGGCTCACTGTAAAAGTGTATAATTTTCGGAAAATACTCTGAAAATTGAACTCCTAAATTCATATAGCGAGAGCAGAACAAGATGTGCCATACATAGTTGAATTGCTCCAAGTACGTGATCATCAAATACTAATATTGGCACCTTACCGCTGCGAACATAATTCAGTAGAGGACGAGGAACTGGCTCCACTGAGGAACTAGCTTTATCAAGGAACTGGCTCTACAAATGAACTGTTGATTCAACCCTTTTTGCCACATCTCAATTTCGTCAAGATATTGTTGGAGCATTTGCAAACAATGTCTGCACGTTGGCGAAACTAGAATGTGGCAAGAATAGTCGAACAGTTCTTTTAGGGCCAGTTCCTCGTTCTTCCTGGAATAAATCATAGACGATTTTTCCAAGTACATGGTCAGCATGTACTAAAATTACGAGTAAAATTACTTTCTGAATACTGTCAATATAATGCAATAGAGTTGGCGTGGAGTATTCGCAAACAATATCTTCATATTGGCAAAGTTGGAATGTGGCAAAGGAGTCGAATCAACAGTTCTTTTGTAGAGCCAGTTCCTCATCCGTCCTGAAATAAAACAACTTAAAAATAATGGCTTGCTGTAAAGATGTTAATTTTTGGAAAATACTCTGAATATTGATCACCTAAATCTATATAGCCAGAACACGCAAAGCCACGGTGAGCCATAGACGAATTACTCCAAGAACATTGTCATAAGGTAAGACCTTACCAATGCCGTTATAAAAAAATTCGCAAATAATATTTTTACATTGACGAAGTTGAGATGTGGCAAAAAGAGTCGAATCAATATATTCTTTGTAGAGACAGTAGGTACCTCGGTAGAGCCAGTTCTTCGATTGATCCAATTCCTCGGAACCGATTCCTCAGTAGAGCCAGTTTCGCGCTTTTCCTGGAGTAATACAAAATAAAAAAACGGCTTACTGTAATAAAAAAGTATAATTTTCAGAAAATGCTCTGAACGTTGAACCCTTTAATTTATAAAGCAAGAATAGACAAAACCACGGTGATCCACAGACGAATTGCTCTAAATATAAGGTCGGAAACCAACAGTCCCCTGGTAAAACCAGTTGCTCGGTAGAATCAGTTCCTCGGTAGAGCCAGTTCCTCGGTAGAGCCAGTTCTTCGGAACAAAACAAAGTAAAAAGAATGGCTCACTGTAAAAGTGTATAATTTTCGGAAAATGCTCTGAAAATTGAACTTCTAAGTTTATATAGCGAGAACAGACCAAGGCCAAGGTGTGCCATACATAGTTGAATTGCTCCAAGTACAAATACTAATATTGGCACCTTACCGCTGCGAACATAATTCACTAACTGGCTCCACTGAGGAACTAACTTTGCCAAGAAACTGGCTCTACAAATAAACTGTTGATTCAACCCTTTTTGCCATATCCCATTTTGCCAAGATATTGTTAGAGCGTTTGCAAACAATATCTGTACGTTGGCGAAACTAAAATGTGATGTGGCAAGAATAGAATAGTCGAACAGTTTTTTTAGAGCCAATTCCTCGTTCTTCCTGAAATAAATCATAGTCGATTTTCCAAGTACATGGTCATCATGTACTAACATTACTATCTGAATACTGTCAATATAATACAATAGAGTTGGCGTGGAGTATTCGCAAACAATATATTCACGTTGGCAAAGTTTGGATGTGGCAAAATAGTCGCATCAACAGTTCCTTTGTAGAGCCAGTTCCTCGTCCGTCCTGAAATGAAACAAAATAAAAATAATGGCTTGCTCTAAAGGTATTAATTTTTTGAAGATACTCTATATATTGAACGTCTAAATCTATATAGCCAAAACACGCAAAGCCACGGTGAGCCATAGAGGAATTAGTCCAAGAACATTGTCATTAGGTAAGATTGCCACCTTACCAATGTCATTATAATTAAATTTGGCGTGGAGTAATCGCAAATAATATCTTCACGTTGACAAAGTTGAGATGTGGCAAAAAGAGTCGAATCATGAGATCCTTGGTAGAGACAGTACCTCGGTAGAGCCAGTTCCTCGGTAGACCCAATTCCTCGAAAAAACTGGTTCCTCGATAGAGCCAGTTTCTCGCCTTTCCTGGAGTAAAATAAAATAAATAGAATGGCTTGCTGTAATAAAAAAGTACAATTTTCAGAGGACACTCTAAAAATTGACCCTTAAATTTATGTAGCAAGATAGAAAAAACCACGGTGAGCCACAGACGAATTGCTCCAAGTATAACGTCGGAAATCAACAGTTCCCTGGTAACCAGTTCCTCGGTAGAGCCAGTTCCTTGGTAGAGCCAGTTCCTTGGTAGAGCCAGTTCCTCGGTAGAGCCAGTTCCTCGGTAGAGCCAGTTCTTCTGTAGAGCCAGTTTCTTAACCTGGACGGTTCCTCGTCCTTCGTAGAACAACACAAAGTAAAAAGAATGACTATAAAAGTGTATAATTTTCGGAAAATACTCCATGTTCGCCATGGACATTACTCCAAGAAGATGGTCATAAAGTAGAAATTTTGCCACCTTACCACTGCCAATAAATTTAATAGAGTTGGCGTGGAATATTTCCAAGCAATATCTTCGCATTGACGATGTTGGAATGTGACGAAATTGGTCGAAACGACAGTTCTTTGATAGCGCCAGTTTCTCGATAAAGGCAATTCCTTGTGCTCTCTCAAATAAAACAAAATATAAAAAATAGCTCGCTGTAAAGGAGTATAATTTTTCAAATACGTTTCCTGTGGGAGTAAAGTCAGTATAAAGTATAAAGAACTACCAAATAAGAGCCAACACTAAAATTACTCATGTTAAACTTCAGAAGTGAAAAGAAGATCCCAGATCCATCTCTATATTCGGCGACGCGCCAACTGCTATGAGTGATTATTTCAACGTGCTGGAAACTAGTAGCGCAGACTGTCTAGACATTAAATAAACTATGATGGGTGTAAGTAAGTGGAACGCAAACATAAGATATGCCTCTGATATGTTGGTTTCAATTTATTTCAAAGATTAATAGGTATACATACACCAATTATTTTCATATTGTGTTACGTACCCGTTTATTCGACATACAAAATGGGGGACCCAAAGTTGATCCAAGGTAACTTCTAATTAACTTTGAAGGATTAATCTCCGTCAATCATATATAATAAAAGTTAAACGTGGTGAGAGGTTCATTTGTAGACTGGGAGCGCCTAAACAAATAAATAGTTCGCAATCTCGCGCGCGCGTTGGTTTTGAATGTAATTCAAGGGAAACTCCCCCGTTAATGTATTTGGTATAGTTAATGAAGACAACTCACAAGTTTGACAATAAGGAGTTATCTGGCGGATCCATATCCACACCCAAGTTTGAGACACCTTTCATAAGGGGAAGGAAGTTTCAAAGTGTTTCATTAACAGAATGGATCATAGAAGTGAGTGATAATATGATAATCCATTATTAGGGGAGTGGAATTAGTTCTTAGCGAGGCGAGCTTTTATTTAAATCGCTCATGTCGTTATAAGTCATTATAAGAAGTGTTTTGAGCGACTGAGACATTATCAATCTGGCGCTGATACCTAATTTAATCAAGCCGCAAATTTAATCCGCCTGGAAGAACGATGTTTATTAGGAATCACATCTGTTTGTCAAACTTTACGATTTTGAGATGAGTATAAATTGAAATGTATTTTGTGATGACGCTTACTTATATCGACGTTTTCTTACCTAATCTTTTTAAACGGAAATCTCGGGCGCCAGTCCTTTAATTTTTAAGTGCAAAGAACTACACTTTTTGGCTCTCCTATTGGGAGAACAACCCTGAATAGCGAAACAGCGGAGATACGGAATTGCCAGAGGTCGAAGCGCTGGAGATCTATCTAATGGATTTCGATCATACTGTTCAAACGGGTTAATCAGAAATAAATGACAGAAAGAACAACTCGTGAATTTTACCTCTTTAAAATAACGTATTTATTCAGAAATATTTAGAAACAGAATAATTAATTCTACTACCTCCACGACTGTACAGTCGAGTGTGTATAAAACTATTTCAAAATGATTTAAAACAAGTCAAGCTGGCAATAAAGAGTCTTTACGCGATTTTACGTCGGAATTTTCGGATACGTGTGATTAATGAATTTCTATGTACGACAAGCAAACGGACCTTTCCACTAGGATGTATTATGCACGGCGGGAAATCGGGTAGCTATAGATATTGTAGGCTATACGGAATTTTTAAATACACGGCAAACTACTGCCACAAACGTAGAGCTACTTGTAAATGATTATGTTAATGAACGTAAGTTTCCCGAGTCAACTCTATGCATATCACCTATATGGATGGCCCCAGCGAACAAATTCAACCAGTTGATGCATATAATGACTATCTGGTTTATCGTAGGTTTTCCGGTAACCTATTATGCAGGGAGGCTTTTGAGATGGCCCCAGCGAACAAATCTCAGCAGCCGCTGCATATATTAGCAAACAAAAGACCAACGGTATTACTAATTAGCTCTGGTTTGACTGGGTAGTATAATACAACGATACGTACGGACAAAAAGACCTTTTAATATCTATACTTAACTGAAAGCAGTACCTGCAAAATGCAGTGAACTACGGCGTATTCTTACCAAAATTATTTTCAAATAATTTCCTGACTGAATTTACTATTTAACTTGGAGCGGCGGCGCGAAACTGTGGACGGCTTTGGTTTGATCTGGCACTTCTGGAGGTGGATCGGATCTGATCTTGCGGACTAGTTCGGAATGCACCTGGACTGCTGCCGACTTTCACGGAATGAGCTGAACTGCTGCCGGTTTTCTCGGAATGAGGAATGAGAGCGAAGTGAGCGTTCCTCTCCCTTTTGTAACCTTTATGACGTATCTAGGTCGCGTGGTAGAGGGGCGGTCACCGACTTGAAACGACGGACTCGGATGCACAACCCGGCGTAACTTGCAGAGGTGCAGCGGATTATGCAATAGGCGCATCAACTCAGAACGTATATAACCGGAATTGAGTTACTTGCAATTTCTATATTATATTGCAAAAAGAAACGGGTTAAAACGGCCACGGATTAATATTTTAAGTAACGAATGATTTTTATTTCCGACTCGGCCATTATTTATAATAATTCTCAAATTTTACTTATACGGGGGATTGTCGAAAATTAACCAATTAATTACTTGATTACTTGTTTACCAACGGACTTTTTAACAACTCATTAATAACTTAATTAGAACAGGACTTACTAAAAACAGCGGCAGGGTGTACCCAAGTGACGGTAATATTTAAAGCAAAAATGAACATTCCTTGATTGGAAAAATCACTTCGTTACAATTTTAATGAACAAATATAACAAGTGCAATCTTCTGACCTTAAAAAACAAAATTAATCACATAAACATAAGAAATTTCATGACGTCGTAAAATCCATGGCCAACCAAATTCTTAATAACCAATTGAAAAGTTTGTTAAACGCAATTTTCTCAACCATTTTGAAGCTACTTGCGCATCCTCATTGAGAAACTGATATACTTTAATCACTTAATTTCATCCGGTAGCCACCTCCGTAGGGGCTGGATCGTCTAGAACCTATTCATCCTAGTACTTAGGGCCGTCTCATTATTATCTCTTAAATAGAGCCCCTCAGGGGCTCTAGACTTATTTGTTTTTTTCTCAAATTTTACCCCTAAAATCCTGAAATTTTCCCAACTCCCTGCCCCCGCGACCCAATGTCGGACTCTTTTCCCGAAATTTTAAAAACCATCTTTCAACTAGAAACCCCGAGATAAAACCACTGATATAGAGTGTCAGCCTCGCAGAGATAGATCATTTATTTAGGCATAGTATCATTATGTAATGTTAAGTAAAAAATTAGGTCAGAATTTAGGAGAACAAAGAAATATTTCAGATATATTATAAAACTCAACTGCCACGTTAGCTGTAAACGATTACACTTCAAATCAGCAGGTTACCAAAACCAAATACGCGGAGCGAAATTTGTTCTTGGGCCGGAAAATTACCCGCGACGCTGCACTAACTTAGGTGCAAGCGATTCCACGTCAAATCAGCTAAGCCACCAAAACGCAAACACGAGGTTTACGGAACAATTCGAACATATAAGTTAAAAATTTGCTAAAACAAATTCAGCAGTCAAATGTTAGATTTTGCTTACTCTTACTGGTAGTCAGTGCGGTTCAACTTACTCGTGCTGGACTGGTCGGTTCGGCTGCTGGTAGCAAACTGAATTTTACAATATATTCTGCGTTTCAAGTTACTAGATTTATAAACGGTATGTATGGTGATTATGGTGAAATTAGGTAAGATTTTCAACTTTTTGAGACCTAACCGCCATATTTGTCACTTCCGGATTCATCGGAAATGGCCCCAATAGTCTTTTCTAAATGGACCACCCTGTATGTTTTTTTATTTTTGAAATAAAGATCACATTTTGAATACATTTATACTATTTTGAACAATTTATACAGGGTTGCACGAAAAATAATTCGAATTTTAGTTGTCAATCTAGATGGCTGCGAATATGTTAAAATTATCTGTGTTTCAATGTAATTCATATAAAAAATACGAAAACGTCAATATGTACACTTACAGAATTATTCTAAGTATATTTTACTTACTAACTCTTGAGTTCCTTCTATGTAGTTGCGTACTGATCGGCTTAAGAGCTGATTGCCAACTAGTTGCCAATTGCGCACATGAATGCGCACACGACGTTACAAAAACTAAGCGATCTTATCATCTAGACTTTACACGCTGTTGCCAGATTGATTTATTTTTCTAATTTTGTTATCTTCTACAGGGAGGATTTCTGTATCGCGAAACGGCGCACGCCCTGTACAAACATGTCAAGCAAGTAATTATTAACACGAGGAAAACGTCAGCAACTGCCGGTCGTCTAATTTAATATCTCTTTATTTTCTCCCCGGGCGATATTGCTTCTACTTGTATTCAAATCCAAATATATTAGGGTTGCCATGGTACATCGTGTCTTCTGAACGATACTTCCGCAGAACAAGGACGGATGGCGGAGGCATATAAATAAATCGCAAGTTAGAATAGAGACGGCAGTAACCTAATAAAGGCGCCCTACAATTTGAGGAATTCCGTGTTGTCAAAAGTTACACAATTTCCATAACCGGCAGGACGATTCACGTATCATTTAACGCTCAATTTACGAACGTTACATAATATATACGTTGTTGATACTGTTCCCCGCTGCTACTTTGTATTAATTTATCAGTATTTGTTGAATAAGGGTATATTGAATCATTTTAACCAAGATGCAGCAATAAACGTGTTTAAGCAATTTTAGGTTTAATTTTCAGTTCTTGCGGGGTTTGTTGAACTGAGGAGAAATATATAAATACTAAATTATTATCGAAGAAGAAAAACAACAAAAGTCTTGTTCCCACAAAATTCTTTAATTGCAACCGGTTTCATGATCAATACATTACATCACATCATCAGGCCACAAGAATTTCTATAAATACCAAAGGTTTGTCAATATTAGCATTAATGAAAAATTTGTCCAATTATTAAGAAAACTAATAAATATTATGTAAAAATACATGTACATACTTGAATTTATTTAATGTCATTAATTAATTTTAAATTAATCAAAATTAAAAACACAAAAGACAATGTACGAGGACAACAGATTAAAATTTAAATAAAATAACGCAATTAAATAATTTTGTGGGAACAAGACTTTTGTTGTTTTTCTTCTTCGATATGAACAACCCACATGGGATTAATTCTACGTTACTAAATTATTATTATTATTATTTAAAATATAGAGCTAAAAACTATTTCTTAAATGCAGTTTGCGAATTCTGCAAACTATACCCAGATGAATTGTACCGCTAATTTCTTGTTGCGAGCATACGGCAACCACAAATTAAGCAGACAACAAGAAGTTATGCTATAAAAAGCAACACATAAACCTCGGCGGTATTGTGAACCGTTTGCTAAAAGTAATTTCCTTATTTTAATTAAATGCAAACCGCAAACAACGGACGGTAAAGAAAGTTTATCTTAGAGGAAAGGGCCGAGATCAGCAATAGGTTATTTCTTAGGAGGCGCATTTTGTTTTCAGCAGGCCATTGAATTCAGTTTCATTGGCTGAAACATTACCCCAAATAAACCAAAAACCAGGCGCAGATTCAATTGAATATACGCTCTCATACGTCTTTTCATGTATCTCAAATGTAATCAGGTCTCAGCTCAATGGAAATACCTTTTGAATAGTTCTTTATTTGAAAATGCGTCGAAAGGTAGGGTTTTTTGCGCATTTATATGATTATGTGTTTCCAACAGGGGCGGAGATGCTTACACGAGCACGCTGAAGTTTCACGTAGTTTGTCAGAGTTTCATTTTAATATTACACCAGCATTTAAATATTTCATATTGGATAACTTTCTTCGTTACATATTCAAGAGTAGTGTAATAAGCGGCGGTGACAATACCATCCATTTTGATGAGAGCTGGAAACGAGTGGAGGCGCAAAAATGTTGGGACATGTCGGTACAATACGAAATTTTGGCCGTCTTATATATCTCATAGATTTGAAAATTGCCTAGCCCATTGCCACGCCAATTTCTCTTGACGCCACAATCATGGTCCGATGTACGGTATTTGCCGGCCGACAGCAGTGGAGACGGGTCAGCTTCACAAAATAATATCCTTGTACAAAGAATACATATACAAGGATAATATACAGTATACAGTTCTTAAGGCTAGGATTTAATAGTCTAATATGCTTTGTATGGTTGCCTAACGCGGGTAGACGATCACTGACTGGTCCGGCCTGGAAGACAATGCAGATAACAAATTTTTGTTTTGTTTTGAGGGTTCACGCTACTCGCCGTCAGATGCCGGCACGTAACGTGTTTATAATATTGTGTATTATACCACTATGTTTGTTGTATGACTTGTCTTATAGCATTGAATAAAGGAATATATTCCTTTATTCAATGCTTATAGCCTGTATTTGTGCTCTTTTGGACTAATAAAGTACTACTGAGTGCTACTACCACTACATGCTGACATCTCCAGAGTGATAGATCAAGTTGTAATGCAATATTGTTCTGTAATTTGCCTAGTTTCGGGCGCTATTTCAGCAATGCAAATGACTACTTGACCTAAAAATGTAAAAATTCTCCTTTGAGGGTCAATTTCACGAAAGATACGTTAATTTGAGCGACAATATTTGGTGAGCTTTTAAGTAACACTTTGTACTCGGCCGTAAGCTAATTTCTTTTTACAAAAAAAATACAAAATTGTAAATACAAGCGATTGAATGAGTTGCCTACGTATTGCCAATATGTACAGTCTTATTTTTTCCTTCTCAATTATAAGAATGGTAATTTCAATACCTCACGGCCATTTACACTTTTTTCTGCAAAATTAGATACATTAATTTTCAAAATCCGTATATTAGTTTCTGCAAAATTTACTCCTAAAGAGGAGTAAATCGCAACCTTAAGTTATGGGCGCCAAGTAAGATTTACACCAAATACCTTTGATTAATAACTCACAAATCTACTAAATTAAGTTGCAATGACTGCTAACCCTAATGCAGCTACTGATTTTAAAATTTAAAATTGATAAAATATAACAATGTTCCTAAAATCCAACAATAAAATAAAACCCTAAAGAGAAATTATTCCCCATTAGTAACAAAAAATAAACAAAACAAGTGACTTGCAACTAGAATATTAACGAAATTAATTACCTCTTACTGGTGGGTTTTCTTCCACAAGCAAAAATGGCTGGCGTCTCAATTCCTTAGTTGTGTTGTGTCATCACTTGAAGGTTGTGACAATTCCAATGGTGATTGTGAAGTTGAAGCTTTTATGCGTATTAGCGAAACCTTCATTTCTAAAATCGAAATAAGCTTCTGTTGAGAGTAATACTTTCGTTATTTGTATTGCTGAAGCTATCAGGAAGCACGCCTGAATGATATCTACGTATTTGTTTATTGTAATTCCATAAAAGATAAAGTTATGTGCGAGTACCAAATTTACTATTGCAAATTTGTTACTGTTTCTTTTTTGATATTTGTTGGCTATTTTTAATTGAAATACCACATATCGGGAAATTATTTTATCACAATCACTAATCACAAATAGTTTTATGCGTTTAATAAATCACAATAAATTGAAAGATGCACAAGGATACTCCAGTTCGACGGCACAAAATAAGAATATTTAACTATGACAGGACAGGACAATTAATGTCGTGCACGTGATATCTAACCTCCAAAAATATGCATTTCCTAAGTTTTTGGAATATTATGTCGCTTTAATCAAAATTTCTGCTTTGTAGCTGTACTACAACTAAAATTATGTTCAGTGATTTATTATTGAAGTTTTAATTACCTTGATCTAATAAAATAAGATGCTTTTTGTTGGTTGGAAATCCAACCTGTAATTAGCAGTCAATTTTTAATAATCTACAATATTTAAACTTTATATACCTATCTACTGTCTGAAAGTTTTTAAATGTTATAATGGTTCCAAGCTGACACTACAAAAATTAAAGTTAAAATTGAAAATTAATTTACAAGAACTAAAAATTTAAGGTTATGTTAGCCATATGATATGCACATGGTCTATTTAAAAAATTTTAGCTTCATTTTATACCACGTGACCGCTACTACCAATCAATATGCTGACAACCTATTGTCGCCTCTGTCTCTATAAAGCCTCTGTTCCTAGTACTGGAGGATATGCAACCCACTGTACTACTCTGTGTATTATAAATAAAGGACCTTACAAATAAAATGACGTATGAAGGGCATCGAATTTTGCAAGATATAATAATTGTAAATTGAATACGTTAAACTAAAACTACAATAAGTACTGTTTGAAGAATAGCCAGCGGTGGAACATAAAATAACAATTAACTAGCCGAATATGATTATATCAACCTCCGATTTACATGCATTTTCATTTACAGGAACCTAATTATGCGAGACCAGTCGAAAAATAGGTATACTTGAACGAATTAATGTGAATCAATAATTTTATTATTATTATTATATTTTGTTACATTATAATAGGTGATAGGTAGTAAAACATTGTTTTCATTATATAAATCTGTTATATTATTGTTTAGTCAGATAAATTGAAAATATTGAAATTATTATTTTGTTTGTAACAGTATTATATACCTGTATGTTTATATTTCGTTTATATATATATATTCGTATTACAATTTATTTTTATTTTTAATTCGGAAACTTAATTTGCTGAAATTATCCGTTTTTACAGTCGCTTTGTAACGAAACAACTTTTTAAGTCTATCAGCTTACCAGTTAATTAAAAATTTACTAGTTAGGTTGATTTTTAACATTGGATACGTTTGCGCTCACCCGGCATAATTAGTTTATAGAAAATAAACTCATTCTTGAACCCTAGGATTCCGCGTTCCCGAGAGCTCGAATTAAAAATCAGTCTACATCGACGGCCGTCCGCCTCAGTCTTGTTCTGGTAAGGTGTAAGCTATTATTAATTTAAGCGCAATAAGGGACTCGTGTTGATTTCAATTAATTATTTTGGAATAATTCGTGAGTTAGTAAAATATCAAACCTGTCATACTGCTGATAGGTTTGAAGTGGCATTCCTACACGTTAAACAGGAATTGGCGCCTGAGACAATAATATCATTAGCGACAGTCATTTTGTACAACACTAAATAATTAGGAAGCATGTCACAACTTGATGTTATCAATTGACTTAAAACGCGTCTGTATTTTTACTATTCCTTTAAAGGTATTACTAGCCCTTGCAGCGTTTTTCTTATTGTTCTTATTGTTCTAATTAAGGTAAACGGCTTTCAGCCCCACAGCTTTGGAACATATTGTACATAAATTGAAAGGCGAGAAACTAAATCTGCGAATAGATGACACAAAATGGAAACGATGTTAGTTTGAGCTTGCTATGATACGAACACAATATATACATCGACAATGGAGCTAATGTATTCCAAATATATTACGTACTCGGCTACAGGGGCACTTTAACGTCTATTGATTCTTTCGCGTCGATTAAGGACTTAATTTACAGCAAAAGCCTGTGAAGTAACTAGGAAAATTAAACAATTGTCTCATTACCATAAACCGATTCTAGCTTGGAGTTTCACGCAATTGCCATGCAAACGGCCAAACGAGGAATGGCGTTTATGAAAATAATTCGCTAAAAACACTGTTCTTATTGGTGTATAACTCGACTCCTATCTCGTTTGGAATTTTAAAGTAGCAGTCAAAGTTGACTTGTTACGTATTTTTCAAAGGCAGATGAATCGGAAGATATATGTTTTGCTACGCAAATCACCTAAATTAATGTCAAAAAGTTTGTAATATTCAGAAAGCGGCATTCAAAATAATACATTACAAATTTTAATATTGACGTGTATGACTACGCCACTTTCTGTCCCCGCCGCGAGCATCGGTTAGCATAATTCCGAATATTATAGGTACAAAATGAGTTTCCCAAACCACATTACAGGTTTATTAACTGAAAGTATTTTTATATAAAGTTATCCGTGCCTGCAAAATATAATTTTCCACCTGAAGGCTGTCTCTATATTAAAAACATAGAATTAAATGGGCATTTCTCATTTTCATTTGCTGAAAATTATTCTTGGCATCCGCAGCGCATACTTAATTTAAAATTAAAATAAAAGCCGAGCGGATTTCAAGATTAATTAAGAGTTGTAAGTTGGAAGTAAATTACATGTTTACGTTTTAGTAAAATTCAGTTGTATTATTATTGTCCTGGCATTGCGTTCGGAGGATTATTGAAACGACAGCACCGACGAAACATTAATTAAACGTCTCCCGTATTAAATTACATTTTGTATCGTTTATGTATTCGATGAATTCGAAGTAAAACGCCGAAAGATTTTTTAAACAGACATATCAATGAATTAAATATATACATGAAATCACTCCGCCTTAGTGTCTGGACACGTCCGGTGTAATGGAAGTGAATTTACTTCAAATTAAGCCTTCTGAACCGCGTCTTTTCCGTTTATACATTTTTAAATTATGCCGCGACGAATGCAATAATCTCGATGTTGATCCGATCACTCCTTACGCAAGAAAATGCACGGACTGCAGTGTGAGCCTGCAGTGCGCCAACATATGTAGGAATAAGACGCTTGAAGTCAGCTTTGCGTTCAGAGCGCAAGATTAAATAGGGATACGCGTCATCAGGCGGCTATAAAACTAACAAACACGACGTTTAAAAATCAGTTGGCGATTCACCTGATCGAGACCAGACCGCCAGTCCAGAACGAAGTCCGAACCGGGCCACCGACCAGAAGGGATCTGCGCATCCAGATAGAGTTAATTAGACTCCTGGCTTAACCGTGTCTTCACTGCAGCTACCTTAGCCTCTATTATCCTGCTAATAGAGTAAAGTGGTGTTTCTACACTCTAAAACAGAAACTAAAGAGCACCGCCACCCCTCAGGCGTCAAAGTAACCTCCGCCATAACGAAGGAAGGTTACACCGTTCATGTTTACAGATCATTCACGACTGACTGATCTGGCTGCTCTTTCCAACAATGCTCGATATAAAATTATTCCACAGAGCTTCTTTCATGTGACAAAAACAAAAGCTATCGATTTGTAATCGTTGCAAGCACACAAAACAGGAAAAGAAACCAGACTCACGTCATTCCCTTACAGTCATATAATGAGGCTTAGATGTGAGCCTTGAGGAACATCAGAACTGGCACGCGTAAACGAATCGGTGACTGTATTTGTTAATATTCAAGCATTTGATTTTCCACGGTGACCGACAACGAAACAAATACCCTTTTAAACAAGACGATATTCAGCGGTACGATTTAATCCCGGATAGGGGATAACTCCGCAGGGAAAACAATCTCTCATCCTAAAATAATGACCCATCACGGAGACAATTAAACGGGGCGACATTATACAAACAAGCGTTTAATTCGGTGCCGCCATAACACAAGCCGGAGTAATAAAAATAAAATGCAACGTTTAAATAAAGTAGTGTTGACTGAATATCAACGAGGTGAAACGTGGCGGACGTAATTCCTAAGTACAAATAGCACTCTGCATAATTCTAGTGGGGCAGAGGAATAGTAGAAGAGAGAATTAAACGAGACATGCAAAACTGCCATACGAGTAAGGCGGAATTGCTTGCGAGCACTGAACGGCTTTACCTCAAGAATAAATATGATGACACGTAATTAACATGCGAAAGGCATTTCAACTTCTTTACATAACGCTATAATAAGTCGACCTATAATTATTACTATAATGTTAACACAGTGGCATATGGGATAGCCAACCTGTATTCCCGATCTTGCATCCGTTGAGTATTAAAGAAAAATTTAGAAAGTATAAGTCTTTATATTAGGCTAAGAGGGTACGAAAGTCGCTTGGAGAAGCAAACTGTTATAAAAAGAACCTGTAAGATTGAAAGCATCTATATATGTCATTGGTATATAATGGGCTCAGATGTGAGCTTCGCGGGACACCAGATCTGGCCACGTAAACGAAGTTGTGGGGAGTTTAATAGTAGATTAGCGAGAGTTGAAATATTTAAGGGACTCCTGCAAATTTTGTCGAATTCAATTAATATTTTGTAATCTAGGAATTTCTAAAGCACAAAGTATTACCGTAAATATTATATTTACTAATCGATATCAAATCGGTCCTTTTTGACGATTGCAATTTAATTTTCCATATTAATTTGTTTTTAGACTTCTTTGCATGCCTCTCTTTGCGGGAAAGTTGGCCAACGACCGGAATAAAAAATAGCAATAAAGTCCGGGAGTCGCAGGTTGAAATAGAAAAATGTAACCCGATATCAAAAGAACACAAGAACATAACGGGTCGTTATTGATAAAAGCCCAGGGGGAGAATTTTTATTGTAAAAACGTTATTGGGATATGTGAATTTTATTCAATAATGTCTCTAGTACCGTTCTGGTTGGAATATCAGAGAAGGAAAAGTTGGTGTATATATTGGAAACCGCGGTATAGAAGGTGGATATAACTGCAAAAGGTTTTCCAGCGGGATATCCGGAAAAGGAGATGCGGATATAAAGGAGGAATCGTACAAAAGACCCTGGTAATAGGCGGCGGATGAATGAGCGAGTGAAGAGGAAGGGCTTTTTATTATCAGATTAAGCCAAAGGGTCTGATTTCCTTACGTGTACACTGTACAGAGATCGGCAAGTATGTTTGATGTCTTGACGTATGTACCGGGTTACCAAAAAGATAAATCTGTAACAATTTCATAATTTGTTGGTAAAAGTTATTTGAAATATTAGTCCGTGGTTGTTTTAAACCGGATCGTTTTGTAAAATCGTTTGAAAATCGCGAGAAAACTGTTTCCGACCTCAGATTTTTTTTTTTTTTTTTTTTTTTTTTTTTTTTTTTTTTTTAATCGTCTTATTTATATTAACGTCCTGGCGAAGTTTAGCTTAGAGCTATTCTGACACTTAACCAGGACACACCACATACACCCATTCCCTCCGACATTGCCATCTGCCGGAGCTGGGACTCGAACCCAGGAGAGATAGGCAGTAACTAGTCGCCTTGTGCCACTCAAGGGCGATCTAGCCCGCTGCACTATCCTCGGTAATGTAATGAGATACGGTCACCCATCCATTCCCCGGCTCCGACCACCGCTGCTTTGCTCCGAAGATCGAAGACCGGCAATTGTACGCATGACCCCATCTCACTACTTTAACGAGTAAAGTTTGTAAATTATGCAACGATTATGCAACGCACTACGACTTAAAGGAATAAATAAGAGGAGTAGTCAGGCGTTTCGAAGTTAATGCTCAGTAGAAACCGAATAGAAAATGAATTAGTTGTAATTGAATTTTTGTAATAAGGAGGAGCGCGAGAAAAGAGACTAAGACTCTTGGGCGCATAGCTTAGAGTCGAGATCAGATCGTAGATTCGCCCTTTTGTCCGTCACCGTCCGTCTGTACCTGACCAGACCAAACAAAGATATTCCGCAATTTTGTCATTTTGAGTTAGCGTTAGTTATCCTGAACTCCTGAAGTCCGGATTTTGCAAACTAATGGTGTAGAAAGTGTACACCGATAAAATTGTAGCCCTCTAGTTCGGGAGATAGAAAGTGACCAAGGGTTCCGGTAAAAAAAAAGAGCGGTACAGTGTTAGAGAGAGAAGATGGGGCGATGAAACGAACAGTGGTTTTGACTGAAATATCTTTGGTTGCTCGTGAATCTTTTTTCACAGGCGATTTTTTGTAATGAACGGCAATGGCTTGTCTACCAAGAGCGTACTGGCCCACAAACTCCACAAACTCCATGTAAATCTCCATAAGAGGAGAATTGGGACGTTTTGTCTGATTTTACCCCCTCCACTTCCACAAGCTCCTTCCCCGTTTTCCCCCACTCCAGGTAAGCTCCGCCCAGTCAGCCATTGAGACCACCCCACCCCTCCACTTTTAACTCCTCCCCCTTTTCCTCCAGCCCCACCTAATCTCCATATTATCCTACCTCTTCGCAATATTATCCCTGTTTACTGGTACAGCGTACCCCACTACTAATACACTGTACCTGTAAAGTTAGGGATAATATTGCGAAAAGGTGGGATAATAAGTTTAGCTGGAGTGGTGAAAAAAGGGGAGGCGCTGAAAGTGGAGGGGTGGGGGTGGTCTCATTGGCTGACTGGGCGGAACTTAGATGGAGTGGGGGGGGGTGAAAGAGGAGGAGCTAGTGGAAGTAGAGGGGGTAAAATCAGACAAAAGTCCCAACTTTCCTCTTATGCAGATGTGCATGGGGTTTGTGAGCCAGTACGTCCATAGCATATCTACTGCCGGTATCTCTTGCATCATTACCCGTTCACTGGTATTGTTTTGGCTTAAATCCAATCGAGTATGTGTTGACGTTCTATCGAATTATATAACCAAAGTAGAAATTAACTTTACTCTATCACAGTTCTTATTATTAAATATATTGGATGGTGCCTAACATACCCCGCCAAATAAGCTAATAAAGAGGAAAACGTTTTTATTACTTGCGAATATAATAAAATTGCCGTAAAAAAGTAAAGGGGCGAGTTAAATTTTAAAATAAAACGGAACGAGGGAATTTGTTCATGAGATTTTATTTTCGTGCCATTATTATTTACTGTGTCGCTTCGGCACTTATGGAAGAGGGTTCTACAGATGTGTATGTTTCGTTTGTTTCATATACTTGAAAGTATATATTTTTTATTTCTAGCCAAGTCTAATTTTAACGGACACGAAACCTAGCACAAGAGTCTAGATAGCCAACGTGCGTTTTGCTCCCGGGCTTGCGCATGCGCATTGGGGTGGTTAATAGTTAACCTAACCTTATTTTAAGAAGTTCCTTTAAATTTATTGTAATGCGTTTTTACTTCCTTTTAGATTCAGTTTATTTAGGGTATTTTGCCGGTATGTAGTTACTACCTTTTACGGACATATTAAGCATGCCCGCTCCTTCATTACATTCGATTTAGGCGGAGGAGACAGACGTTTCCCTATCAAATTGTCGGCTAGATCACCAGACTGGTCTCCGATATAGTTTTTTTGCAATATTTCAATATAAATTAAAAAATAGTAATTTTTTTATTATTTTTTTAATCATGATTTTTATGCTTTCGACGATCATATTTAATACTAAATAAAATGGTAACTTGTAATTAGAAAGAAAAGGAAACCTTACAAAAAAACCCAAAAAAAAAAAAATTTTTTAGAATGTGTAATGTGGAAACGATAATTACTCTAACCGATTTGGCAATAGCGCGTTTTATTAGTAAAGAGTTGTAAAGTTAACCTTGAACGCAGGAAGTTCACCTGCTTACGACCCGACGTTTTATTCTTTCTATTTGTCCCAACGAATAAATAAATGTGATTTGAGGCATATTTTTGCGTTGCAACTGGAACATGGTTATTAACAACTAATGCTGATTGGTTGAATACAAATTCCCTGTCCCGTGATTGGTTCTACAAGTAAACTGTTCGCTCACGGTGAAACGTAAAAATTCGGCTTTGGTTTTGGTAGTTGGTAGTTAGGTAATGGTAGTAGAAGTCGAATTTAAAATTGCAATAAAATGTATGCAGTGACCGGAGAACCACAACATAAACAATAATTACAATATTTTAGTTAGTAAAATATTTTCGAATTTTTTTGAAGCATTTTATGTTTATGTTTCATGCTGATAACCGAAATTATACTAATAACTAAGAATATTACAAGAATGATAAAATACCATGTATAGTTTTTTTTGGTATCGTTGATTTTAAAATTGCCGCCTATTTCTTTCATTCATAAATTCTCAGTTTCATTGTAAGTAGAAATAGCGCCCTCTCTCGGTGATCTATTGAACTATTTGTCAACACACTGTGATGATTCGTCAATTTATTAGTAAAATCTATTCGGTAAACTACACCTTACAAAATATCTTTTGCTACATTTTTTATTCAGATAATAAAGTATGTGTATCTTATGAATCACATTTTATTGAAATTGATTACTTTATGTAGTTAAAAGTTATGAATTCTCAAATTACCGAAATAAGAGGAATTCAGTAATTTTTTTCACGATAATCTTGTACTTTAAAGAAATAATTACTGTTTCATTAGATGCTACAATCTTTTGTTATTAAGCTGGACACATGGTATTTTTACAAGCTTTTTTTTTTATTTAACTTGAAATGTTTGTATGTCAGTTTGTTTGTTTAGGTCGAATCTTGCAACTGAATTTTAAAATAGTTATCACCAACCGATTGAACTGAAATTTTGCATACACGTTTAGTTTGGATGACAATGCATGTTTAGCTAAGTGACGTCATTCTAAATCCAATATGGCGGACGCCGCAAGATGGCGGACTAGTTATTATTTATGCACCCCCGTGATATGGGTATCAATTAAAAGGGTTTGCTGAGAAGAATACGAAATATAAAATGACGTCACACAAAATTCAATATGGCGGACGCCGCAAGATGGCGGGCTAGTTATTTTTTATGCACCCCCATGATATGGATATCAATTAAAAGGGTTTGCTGAGAAGAATACGAAATATAAAATGACATCACACTAAATTCAATATGGCGGACGCCACAAGATGGCGGACAAAATTTTCTTATCTATCATCATAATATGGGTATCAAATGAAAGCGTTTGCTGAGAAGAATACGAAAAAAACTAAAAAATAAAAAATAAATTAATAGTAAAAAAACATTTTTAAAAACAAGCTTTTATTTAAATGCCCTAAAAAGAAGAAAATAAACTTGAAATTAAATCAAACCCATCAATTTATTACATTATACAATTTATATGATATAAAAGCTTGTCGCGAGATTTGTCTGGGTAAATAAACAAGAATACAATATTAAACTCTCGCGACAAGCTTTTATATCATATAAATTGTATAATGTAATAAATTGATGGGTTTGATTTAATTTCAAGTTTATTTTCTTCTTTTTAGGGCATTTAAATAAAAGCTTGTATTTAAAAATGTTTTTTTACTATTAATTTTTCTATTTTATATTAAAAGGAGTTATTTACCAACTAGTACACGGTTGTTTACATCTATTTTGACAAATATTAGGCAACCAAATATACACTCAATTCGCAGCCTCAAAATGGTCCTCCTTCATAACCTCATACGTTAGCGTAATGCAAATGTTATAAATTTAATTTAACGTGGCGATCTGGGCGACTTCGGGAATCGATATCTAATTTCATGTGACAAATTCCCCTGGAAAAATAAAGCAGTTTTCTAGTGGAATTCATTGCGTGTCGCGATCTCCTCACGACTCAGCCGGCAATTCTAGACACCATGCCGTAATTTGAAATAGCAGGAAGTAAAAGAACAAGAGAAAGGTCGCCAGTAGCGCATTATAATGCGATGAGGTGAATAGTATATCGCAAAAGTGGATTGTTTTGACGAACCAGTTATATATAGAACGCAAATTCCGTTTAACTGGTCGATATTTTGATACGTTAACTTGATGCGTGTTTCGCCAAGGTTTTTGCCAACAAGAGGATACGTTTGTAAATAAAAACCTTTCAAATGGTGTATGTTAAGAAAAGATACATTTAACGTCACGACGCCTTGCCTGGCGCTTTTTTAATAATATTTGTACACCAAATAAATAAATACCATTTGCTATTTTTAAAACAAAGGCTTAGATAGTCAATTATCGATCACCCTGTATTTAGCGTTTAATTTAATTCTACTTAACGTAATTTTCAGTTGGGGAGAATTTCCGTTTTTCCTGCCCTTCCGAGCCGCTGCCGCGTGCGACGTGATCCCAGAGAACTGAAATGTAGTGACGGCAATAAAAGCGTTTACTAGTGTTACATATCTCTGTCAGTTCCGGTCCACCTAACCGGAAACGGGTTACACTTTAGCAGAAAGGCATCTATTACTATTACCGGCCTGTGTGGAGATCTAGTCGGTAGGCTTTGAAACGAAACGGCGTTATGGAAATTCTTTGGTCCCCGTTCTAGTTCACTGCCCCATCACCTTCCTGAAATATTAAACGACATTTTCAGGATTTATCTCGTATGTTCGTGTAATTAATTTGCCTAAGGCGCGGCGCGATGAGTTTCGGGCATTAATGTAAATTATTTATTCATCTTATACTGCCAAGTAATAAAAACTTGACTTTTCCTTTATTTTTTTTATTTCAAATATTAAGCGTGAAAAATAATATAATCTTCACAAGGTACGTTGTGTTTTCTGAATCGTAGAATCTCGTGCTGTAACCGTGCACCCCGTTATTCATATCTACCGTGCAATATATAACAAAAGCATTAAATTATATTTCATGATGTTAAAATACAGGCTGAAACTTTATTTGTAATTTGTACATTCCTCGTGGAATTATGTGTTGTAATATAAACTTCAGTATTAAAATAAATCTCGTCATTCGGTCATGAAAAATGATTGGTTATTATGGTTCGGTTCCAGATTGTTCATTTTATGTTATTTATAGCAGCAATTTGACGTTACGCGTGAGCCATGCTAAAAATTCAAATTAAAACGATATTAATTGCTGTGCGGTTAGATTTTCAACCCATACGTAATCTGGTATTTGTTTCATATAGTTCGATATATCGAAGTATATGATATATAAGGTACTTCGGTCTATATCCTCCCGGATTGTGACAATTGAATTAGTCGTTGGTATTTATGGCAAGGAATTTAATATACACACGTTTTTTTTTTGGAAATAATTGATGTAACAGGTATAAAAGTTGAGAAACTAAACGACGCATAAATACCAAACTTAAAAAACACATCAGCAACACAAATATGACTAATTATTCGAGTCCGCGCCTACAGATGACGTGGAATTCAATGGGTACGCCAAAACAAATCACGGCGCATAGATAAAAAAAATTTGAGCTAGCAAATTTAATACGCATACAGTTTTTTTGGAAATAATTATTATTCATTTCAGGAGTTATTAAACACGATTATTTTTTGTTTCAGCGTTATTAGCAGCGCAAGTCGAAGTAGAGAGAAAAGAAATCATGGTTCTGCCTGGACAAAACGCCACCTTTATGTGTCGAGTTGGGGTGCCGCTGCAATATTGTCGAATAGAGATACCTGGATTTAGGACCTATAATTTAAACAAGGGATCTATAGACAAAGACGTAAGTCCTTTTGCTTTGTTTAATTATTTAAGGAATCCGGTGGGTGTAAATTAATCAACGTTTTTTCATTAATTGGTCATGCGACTAATTTAAAAATAAAAGAACAATCAACCAGAACTAAGGAGACTAAGATGAACTTTTGACACTTCAGTTATGGCAATTTGTCCATGTCAAGGATTATTAACCTAATCTCAAAATTGTTCAGTAAATTTATTCACTTGGCTTAAAAAATCCCGCTAATCCCTACCCGTAATCCCACTTCTGAACTGATGTAGATAAAGATATAAAGATAGTAGGACATGTGCTCTACCTTGTTAAATTTTATTTACCTTTTATTTATCTCATATCTACTCCGTTTTTTGTTTAGTTTCTGAATCGACGTTGATAAAGATGGTAGGACATGTGCTCTACCTTCTTATTTATTAATTTATCTGCCTCGGTTTTGTTTAGTTTCTGAATTGAAGTGGATAAATATGATAGGACATGACGTGCTCCACCGTGTTATTTTTTATTTATCTTACTATATCCGCTTCGTTTTTGTTTAGTTTCAGAACCGACGTGGATAAATATGGTAGGACATGTGCCCTACCTGTTATTTTTTATTTATCTCATTATATATCTGCTTCGTTTTCTTTGTTTAGTTTCAGAATCGACGGGGAAAAGGTGGTAGGATATGCTCTACGTTATTATTATTATTTTTCTCACTATATCTGCTGTTTTTGCTTAGTTTCCGAACTGGTTTGGATAGAATTGTAGGACATGTGCTCTAATTTTTTATTTTTGTTTAGTTTCTAAACGACATGAATAAAAATGATAGGCCATGTGCTCTACCTTGTTAATTTTTATTTATTTCGTTGTATCTGCTTCGTTTTTTCTTTAGTTTCTGAACCGACGTGGAAGAAAATGGTAGGACATAATGTGCTCTACCTTGTTATTTTTTATTTATCTTACTTTATCTGGTCCAGTCTTTGCTTCCGTTTTAGTTAGCTTCTGAATCGAAATGGATATATATGGTAGGACATGTGCCCTACCGTGTTATTTTTTATTTATCATTATATCTGCTTCGATTTTTGTTTAGTTTCTGAACCGACGTAGATCAATTAGATAGGACATGTGCTTTACCTGTTATTTTTTATTTATCTTACTATGTATGTCTCGTTTTTTGTTTAGTTTTTGAACCGACGTGAATAAAGATGGTAGGACATGTGCTCTACTTTTTTATTTTTTATTCGCTGTATCTACTCCGTTTCTTGTTTAGTTTCTGAATCAACGTGGATGCTAGGACATGTGCCCTACCTGGTTATTTCTTATTTATCTCACTATATCCGCTTCGTTTTTTGTTTAGTTTCTGAACTGACGTAAATAAAGATGGTACGACATGTGCTCTACTTTTTTGGTTTTTTATTTATTTCGGAATACCTGCTCCGTTTTTTGTTTAGTTTCTGAACCGACATGGATAAAGCTGGTAGGACATGCGCTCTACTTTTTTATTTATTATTTATTTTGACGTATCTGCTCCGTTTTTTGTTTAGTTTTTAAACTGACCTGGATGAAAATGGTAGGACATGTGCTCTACCTTGTTATTTTTTATTTATCGTGCTATATCTGCTCCGTTATTTGCTTCCGTTTTTGTTTAATTTCTGAACCGACGTTGATAGAGATGGTAGGACATGTGCTTTACCCTGTCATTTTTTATTTATCATTTTATCGACTCCGTTTTTGTCTAGTTTTTGAACCAACGTATATCAATATGGTTGGACATGTGCTCTACCTTGTTATTTTTATTTATCTTACCATGTCTGCTCTGTTTTTGTTTTGTTTCTGATCCGACGTGAATAAAGATGGTAGGACATATGCTCTACTTTTATATTTTTTATTTATTTCGCTGTATCTGCTCCGTTTTTTTGTTTGATTTCTGAACTGACATGAATAAAAATGGTAGGACATATGCTTTTATATTTTTTATTCACTGTATCTGCTCCATTTCTTGTTTAGTTTCTGAATCAACGTGGATGCTAGGACATGTGCCCTACCTGGTTATTTCTTATTTATCTCACTATATCTGCTTCGTTTTCTTTGCTTAGTTTCTGAATCCATGTAGATAAAGTTTGTAGGACATGTGCTCTACCTTGTTATATTTTTATTTATCTTGTTGTAACTGCTCTGTTCTTTGCTTCCGTTTTTGTTTAGTTTCTGAATCGAAATGGATAAATATGGTAGGACATGTACTCTCCCTTGTTATATTTTATTTATCTTACTATATCCGCTCCGTTTTTTGTCTAGTTTCTGAACCGACATGAATAAAGCTGGTAGGACATGCGCTCTACTTTTTTATTTATTATTTATTTTGACGTATCTGCTCCGTTTTTTATTTAGTTTTTAAACTGACCTGGATAAAAATGGTAGGACATGTGCTCTACGTTTTTATTTTTTATTTATTTCGCTGTATCTGTTCCGTTTTTTGTTTGATTTCTGAACTGACTAAGATAATTATGGTGAGACATGTGCTCCTACCTCTACCTTGTTATTTTTATTTGTTTCGCTGTATTTGTTCCGTGTTTTTCCTTCGTTTCTAAACCGACGTGGATAAAAATGGTAGGGCATGTGCTCTACCTTGTTATTCTTTATTTATCATTATATATGCTCCATTTTTTGTTTAGTTTCCGAACCGACGTAGATATCTGTTTCGTTTTTTCTTTAGTTTCTGAACCGATGTGAATAAAGATCGTAGGACATGTGCTCTACATTCTTATTTATTAATTTATCTGCTTCAGTTTTGTTAAGTTTCTGAATCGAAGTGGATAAATATTAGGACATGTGCTCTACCTTGTTATTTTTTATTTATCTTACTATATCCACTTCGTTTTTTGTTTCGTTTCTGGACCAACGTGAATAAAAATGGTAGGACATGTGCTCTACATTGTTATTTATTAATTTATCTGCTTCACTTTTGTTTAGTTACTGAACCGACGTAGATAAAGATGGTAGGACATATGCTCTACCGTGTTATTTTCTATTTATCATTATGTCTGCCTCGTTTTCTATTTAGTTTCCGAACCGACGTAGTTCAATATGGTAGGACATGTGCTCTACCTTGTTATTTTTTATTTATCTTACTATGTCTGCTCCGTTTTTTGTTTGGTTTCTGAACTGACCTCTACCTTGTTATTTTTTATTTATCTTGCTACATTTTAGTTTCTGAACCGACGCACGTTGATAAAGATGGTAGGACACGGGCTTTACCTTGTTATTTTTTGTTTACCTTACTATGTCTGCTCCGTTTTCTGTTTAGTTTCTGAACCGAGTTTTGAACCGACTTCTGAACCTACGTGAATAAAGATGGTAGGACATGTGCTCTATTTTTTTATTTTTTATTTATTTCGGTATACCTGCTCCGGTTTTTATTTAGTTTTTGAACCGACATTAATATAGGTGGTAGGACATGTGCTCTACCTTGTTATTTTTTGTTCATTTCGCTGTATCTGCTCCGTTTTTTGTTTGGTTTCTGAACAGACCTGGATGCATATGCTCTACCTTGTTATTTTGTATTTGTTTCGCTGTATTTGTTCAGTTTTTTTTTTACTTTCTGAACCGATGAGGATGAAAATGGTAGGACATGTGCTCTACCTTGTATTTTTTATTTATCTTGCTATATCTGCTCCGTATTTTGTTTAATTGATACTAATAGGTCCAATATATTTCCTATACTAATTTCGAGCCTTCTGCATTGTAGATGCCTCCAAGGATATATTCTTGAGCCTTTGCTCCTTAAAGCATCTATAAGCGTCAGATTTACGCCAATCAATATCGTTTATGTTGCCGGATTTAGATCTCTTTTTGCTTTGTGTCAAAAATAACTGGAAATGTTTATCATATTTGCAGGTCTCATACTATGGACAAGGCTTAGAAGCCGGCCAGTGCGGCTTCACGATAAGCCAGGTGCAGGATAAGAACAATGGCAACATAAAATGCACGCTCGGCCTGTTCAGCGAGGCGACGGAATCGATCGGCACGATGCAGTTGATTGTGGCGAGTACGTTCGACCACTTTAGGGCAAATTAGAAGTATTAATGCAATTTTTTTATTTTAGAAGCCCCAGCAGTTCCCGAGCTCGACTTGAGCAGCGGGACGGACTCACTGAGGGTGTATAAGGTTGGCGATGTGCTGGAAGCATCCTGCATGGTGAAAGACGGCAGACCTGTGGCTAATATCAGTTGGTACCTAGGTAAGTTTCGTCAGTTAATCCGCGCAGGATTTTTATAAACCGATTCAATGTTTTGATTATTATTATTATTATTATTTTAGATGACGACTTGATTACCGAGCATAATCTTAAAATGCCAACTGTAATAGACCTAGCCAAGGAAAATTTGCAATCCAAACAGCAAAATCTTACAAGGACTCTACAGGCTTCTGATAACGGTAAAGTTTTAAGGTGTGTCGCCTACCATCCCGCCTATCCACGAGGATTCGCAGAAACTCAACGACAATTGGATATCAAATGTAAGTTAATAGTTCCTAAATCATGGTGGGTCAGAAAATAGACTAGGTTCATCAGCTGCAAAGATGTATCTCATCTGGTAATCTCTTAAGCAAATCTGATCATAAATAAGCAAATTTTTTTTTAGTTGCTCCACTTCCTATATACGAACCGGTGGACAAGTTTGGCTACCAAATAGGCAGCGTGGGCTTAATAAACGTGACGATTGAAGCCAATCCTAAACCACAAATTGAATGGACTGTTGGGGGTCAATTGGTGAGGGAAGGAGGAACGGATAACACTGGAAGAATAGAAGCGGAAGCAGTTAGGGATTTGGTAAGAGTTTTTCATATAGTTTTTCTGGAAGATAGTTATGTATAAAAATTTCTGTTCTGTAGGGTCGGGGTAGATACCTAGCAAATCTGAGGATAGCTGCAGTTAATAAGCATGATACGGAGAACGACTACATACTCAAAGCATATAACAACATGGGGTCGCAGGACTACAGGATAAAAATTTCAACAAGTCCCGAGCCTGAGGGTAAATGTTTTTATGATTTTTAGCTAGAGTTAGCACATATGTCTTAACATCCAAAACTGCAAGAAGTTTTTAATTATGTCAAAAAAAAATAATTTCTTAATTTTTTACCCCCAGGGCATATTTGAAAAGATGATTTTCTAATAAAAAAATTATTTTCAGTTAATTTACTTTTTATTACAAATAAAAAAAGGTTTGCTCATAACAAGTTATTACATTTTATGAATTCTTTTTGGAGTTTTGGGTCAGGGTGGCAATAATATTTTTAAAGTTCCCTCCTCATTTTCATGCTGCCAAATAGGCATCCAAAAATTCTTTAGGCAAAGGATTTACGGTACGTAATTTTATTTTATTGGGCTCGTTACTGAGAATAATTGTACATCTGACATTTAAATAGAAATTACTCGACGCGAAGCGCACCGAAAATAAATATTTATCATATGTATCCCTGCCCCTCCCTCAACTACGCCTTTGTAAAATATATTAATAATAATAGTAATAATAATAATATATTCCAAATCCAACATCTGGATGCCATTATTTTCATTAATATACACCATTGGTAAGGTCCAATCTAGTTTGCTGATATAAATGCATCAGACGGAGATAACTTAAAGCATTTAAACAAGTTAAACAGACAACGCGCTATCCCCTACCTCCCACCTTCCACTCTTTACAACACGCGGTCGATGGGGACGACGGAATCGGCCGAATGGTTATTATTTATTTTATTAATTCTTTGGGATTAGTATTATTTTTAGAATACAAGTTTTTATTTCGTTTTTAGGTTTAAGGCTAATAAATAACATCAACTCTTAAACCGCTGTTGTATTGTCAAATGCAACAGCGATAAACATGATAAAAGAATGAAAACATCGTAAAAATATCGCACGGCCGTAAACATCAGATACTCGCTTCACCGAAGCTCCTTACTTACTAAACATAATTCTCGGCTCGGCTTAGGTCGGCTGAACCGCTGTCGTCGCGCGCCACATCACACACACATGCCCCTCTTTAGTAGGAGTGTAGGAATGGTTAGGCGTCTCTTGTTGAACTGAACTGAACTGAAGGCTTTGCCCCTATGTACCTTCTCTCTTAGTTGCATTACAGATTTTGCACTCTAAATTGAACCTTGCCAATGGTGTATATCACAATTTCTATTTATTGTCTATAGATTTTACATAAATATAAAATGTGCTTTTTTGTACCTACTAGAAGGCGTTTTTGCGTTTTAGTTTAAAAAATAGTGGTTTTTGTTGATTTTCCCCTTTACCGCGATTTAAAAGTACTAATATTGCTGCGCAAGTGTTGAATGCTGAAGCAGCGGTTAAAACACAGGTGATAGGGGTACCAATATGCGCACGCTGTTACTGCCAGTTGTTAGGCCGTATTACAACATGTATATTTACGATTTTTATATTTATTTCTCCATTCCACAGGTGTGGAGCTTGGAATAGGAGCCATCATAGGAGTCGTTGTGGTTATCATGTTTGTGATTCTCCTAATCTCCATTTTGATCTTTGCCAAGATTACCGGCCGGTGGTGTTTTAGCGGTGAGTAGCTTTTTCAAACTTTTGGATGAAGTGTTTGTGGGTAATGTCGTTCTATATGCATTTATTTATTAATAAGGAGTTAGTTATTAGTTTAAACCAAAAAAATCCAAGAATAGTGGATATATCGGATAGGCAACTTTGAATTGTCCCTGTTTGTTCGCTGAATGTCAGATGGCAAAATAGTGAACTTAGTGTTATTGAAAAAAAATCATAGTGTTGCTCATTCGATATATAGCTATAGCATAACGTGGTAAAATAAGAGTAAAACAGTTGCAAAAGTTATATTGTTTACCAGAACAATAAATAGGAGTGTTAGTTAGCAACTCCACTTTATTGGTAGGCTAGGTAGATTGCAGAAACCCACAGTGGTGCCGACGTATACAGATAAGTCTAGGTCCCAGGATGCTTCGAACACGACAGGCATTGTGACGAATATACGAGTGGCCGACAACTCGCCTCAGTTCGAAATTTGTACATTAGAAGGGCGCGGCAGTGCTGCTCAGCTCAGCAGTCGAGCAGTCAGCAGACTGTTGTTAGTATTTCATTAACCGTGTTGGGATGTAGAACTCATGTCTGAAAGAAATTTGATTTACGTATTCTGGACAAACGTTTCGAAATTTTTCCACGATTCTCACCACTGTAAAGACCGAGGAGGTTCGAACATGGGTATTAGTTTGCGCGATTTACTTGTGCCCGTTGTAGGCAAGCGGACACAGTGGTGGGAATCGTGGATCTCCGCGCTGTAGCCGATGGCTCTCGCGTCTGCTGTTCCTTGTTTGGATTCTTTTATAATAATTTTTATTACACCTGCAACACTCGAGTTGCAGCGACAATTAATTTTATGTTGTAGACATTTTTGTTGCGAAAAAAACAAACAATGGAAATATTTAAATGTGTTTTGAGATTTTCTTTTAAATTACATACAATAATTAATCCTATCTAGGATGAATTATTGAAGTTAGAAAAATTTCGAAACGTCGGTCCAGAATACGTAAATCAAATTTCTTTCAGACATGAGTTCTACATCCCAACACGGTTAATGAGATACTAACAATAGTCTGCTGATTGTTGAGCCTGAGCAATTTCGAACTGAGGCGAGTTGTCGGCCACTCGTATATTCGTCCCAATCCCTGTCGTGTTCAAAGCATCCTGGACTTATCTGTATACGTTGAGAACTGACTGAGCCTTTATGTACTGATCAAGTAACCGGTCTCCAAACTCACATTTTAAAAAAGTGGCAAAATTTGAAATATACATATTATGTATTAACTTAACGCTCCTTTGATATTTAATTTATTTGAAACTAATATGAACTGGTAAACATTAGTATTCACCCACTAAGCTTCTTGCAGTAGACGTGCACATTTACTACTAATAACTACGACATAATCGATTGTTTAAGTTAAACATGTTAAACCGAGCAACTTTGTGCTTGGCTGAAGGGGCGTACTAAGGTATATTATACATATATTGTATATACATATTTTTATTAGTTTTTGCTATAATAAGCCTTGTACTTATATTAACTTGGATTTTTTCCTAGGAATATTGGTGTTATTATGGTGTTAACGTTAAGTCAATTGTGTAGTGTAGTTCCTGTAAACGGAGACGTACTTAGAAAAAGGAACTGTACTTAACATCGATGTGAATAATTACTCGCTGCCTTTTCTTCTTCTGTGTACGTCTCCTCGTATGTTTTGTTTTTGTAATTGTTACATTTTTATGTGTATAAAATGCCAAATAAAAGCTAATATTGAAGAGGCAAGTAATGTGGTAAGTCCTTTAGTTCTTTTGTAGTTTGATTGATAGTTCTCCTTCCCCTATCTTTAATATATTAATTTTTGTAATGTTTTTTTTTCATCTAGCATGATGTTAGAATACTTGTATGTTGCATGAAGTTTACGTTAATTAAAGGAATTTTTTTGTTACCGCGATACAAAATATTTTACAGCGTTGTCTTTATCACTAAGTGGGGGTAAGAATCTAAAGATACACACGATAAACAATGAAAGACAAACTTGCAAAATGAGCAGGAATACGTAAGAAACATTTTAAGCAAATTAAATTTATTAAAACGCTGAAACATTTTTAGTCCGGCTGTGAATAAACAAGAGATATCAATTCCAACGAGGCGTGTATAATTATCTTGCACGTTAATACTGTAATATTCGAATACAAAATGCGTCGCCACCATCCGGGTAGGGCCCTTACAATTTAATTTAGGACAATGGAATTCATAGAGTAGATATATTTTACTTTTGGATGGCTGCCTTAAAAATATAAAAGTGTCACGAAATCTCCGAGGGTGTAAAAACGCTGAAGCGCTGTAAAATGAATAATCGTCATTTTTAATCTCCACAGCGACAACGAAATTTATGCACGAGGTCACTATTTATGTATTTTAGGCCAAGCTGGAGTACTTTATAATACAAAGACTTAACACAGCTTCCTTGTTGCTGTTCAAAATTTTCAGGGTGGGATACTATACGATACGGCCCATCGCAATAGGAATAACGCGAAGAAAACAGGACCAATTAATGCTTGCCCGGTAAAGGAATTATTGCCATGCGTGGATTGTAGCGCCGTCCTTATTTTTTACCCTCGTTCGTTCGTATTTTATGTTTATGGTCCATTGGATCATGTGCATCATATGACTATCATAACCTTAAATTTTTGTTTTTTGTAAATCTACTTTCACTTCTAATTTTTGTAGTTTCAGACAGTAGATCTGTAAAGTTTCAGTATTGTAGATTAATTGAAAATAGACTGCTAATTATAAGTCGGATTTTGAACCAACAAAAAGCATCTTATTAGATTGTAATGGCTTTATTTACCCTGCTGGGCTGTTTGCACCTTACCGTCTGCAAACAGTAACATCCAGCTTTGTAATACTTTTTATTACGGATTCTCAAGCGCCAGTTCCTTATTTTAAAGTGCAAGGAACTGCACCTTCTGGCTCACTGGGGTAAGAACGCTAGCGGGGTAGCCCACAGTGGAGATACGGTTTTTTGTCCAGAGGGTCAAAAGATGATCCTCTTGTCAATTGGACTGGACAATTTCTCAAACAGATTAATTAGAAATAAAAAGTCAAGAAATGTCAAGGATTTGATGATTCAATAGAGACTAAAATAATTATTTACAAGTGTTATTAATTTTTAGCTATATCATACAGGGCGTTTAGCACAGTACTCCGTGGGAACATTTTAGGTCCTTACTTTTTTGAGATTAATCTTTTTGCCCCTTTTGTCACTTGCTGTTATGGCAAATTTTATTCTAAACAAAAAAGGTGCTCTTGTAAGAAGTGCTGAAATTTGCCCGTTTTCGAGAAAAACCAGGTAAAGTGCACCAAAGTCAAGCAGCTGGTATCCCAAATTGTTGGTTTTTATTTCAAGTAGGCTTTGGCCAACTACTATTACTTTTTATCATTATCATTCAAATAATAACTTTGATTTTGAGTTTTATTAATGAAACTAATAGTAATAACAACTAGGTGCCAAAGCCTACTTGAAATAAAAACCAACAATTTGAGATACCAGCTGCTTGACTATGCCTGGTTTTTCTCGAAAACGGACAAATTTTAGCACTTCTTACAAGAGCACCTTTTTTGTTTAGAATAAAATTTGCCATAACAGTAAGTGACAAAAAGGGCAAAACGATTAATTTCAAAAAAGTTAGGACCCAAAATGTTCCCACGGAGTACTGTACTGAACGCCCTGTATGATATAGCTAAAAATTAATAACACCAGAGCATTTAGCATCCCCAGAAACCTCACACAGCAAAATTTCAGCTCATTTGGTCGAATTTTGTGGAAGATAGGACCGAAACTAGATTTAAAAAAATTATTTTTAACGCCCTGTATCTTGAAAACGGAAAAAGATACGCCCATGGTTCATAGGAACAAATTGTAATATTTTTTGAAATTCTATCTGCCCCTGAATTTTGCTAGTGTTTTTCAGAACACCCTGTTTATAACAAAACAAACTCACCAAATACTAATATCCCTTTTCTTAAATGAATATACTATATGTACTATAAAAAATATCCAGATTGTGTAGGGATCAGATCCGGGACCTCTCGCATGGCAATACTGCATGCTTCCAATAGACCATCGTATCGACTCGAATAGTACTTAAGAGCAAGGCTACGCATGCGCAAGCCCGAGAGCAATAGGTACTTTGGCTCTAGAGATTCTTGTTATTTCGACTCAATTTCTAGCACAGAATTAAAGTCAACTGGACTTAAGCATTTATGTTCCTATTTAAACGGACCGATCTGCACTTACTCGTTTTGGACATACAATGTTAATTATGGCTAAGGTACATCAGTACAGATATAAGCCAGCAACTTACAGGAAAGCAGGATTCCGCCATCTAGCGGTAAAGTCTCTTAAAACAAAACAAATAAAAAGAAAAAATGAAATTATTTGGATTCTATTTAAAACTAAACAGGTCGAGTTACTAACCAAAGTAATTTCTGGTTCATTAAACCTCAGATAATGTTCGTCGTCATAATAAAAAAAAAAACGTTAAAATTAACATAGACTATATGACAACGCTGGAACGGCATTTAAATGCTTTAAGAAAATGGTAAGGTGGAAGAACAATTTAAACGAGTATGGAGCCGAAAACAATGGCCTAGTCTTTTAAAATTGAAAGATGGAATTCTGGAATTCATGATAAAAAAACTTTTACACGCTACAAATTAACGAAAACAAAAAAATTATGAATCGATGGAATGTCTAACCTCAAAAAGAAAATGTGGCTCTGATATATAATCAATATTAATTATTATTTTCGTTAAGCACCTTAATATACGCAAATGTACACCAAAGTATTACCTATTAAATGAATGGGAATAACAGCAAATGAAAATAACGCATAACTAAACAGTAATCTTCTACAAAACAGTCAAAACTACAGAAGCAGAGATTACGGTAATCTCTGCACAGAACGTCGAATCTGCTCTTGGAGCAGTGTGGTTGGTTGTAATACGGGTTTAATAATCACCCGAGTGAATAATATAAGAATGTGTCAAAAGAACGGCCTATCATAAATTAAATTTAAACGTCAACGTTGTTTACAATTAATTAATTTTGTTCTTTGACTCATATGTCATGGTCACTTCAATGAAATTTTTGACAAATATCCGATACGTTGTCATAGAAACTTTGTTCATTATTCACCGAGTTATTCACTGCAGTGAATAATGAAATCATTATTCACTGCAGGGAATAACGGATAGCATTATGTTTGAGGAAATACATACATAATGCATACATTATTTAGTAGTCGTGGATAAATCCTATTATCCTAGTTTCTACGACAACGTATCGGATATTTGTAAAAAATTTCATTGAAGTGACCATGACATGTGAGTCAAAGAACAAAATTAATTAATTGTAAACAACGTTGACGTTTAAATTTAATTTTTGACAGGCGGTTCTTTTGACATAACGGCCTGCTCATAAAAAATGTTAAAAATAAATAGTTCTCATAAATTTCTTCAGTAAAAGATTTAGTCAATAATATTTAATAATCCCCCCCGAGTGAATAATGGCTATTATTCACTCGGGTGATTTGCGATACTCGCCTTCGGCTCGTACCGTAAACTTTCACCCTAGTGAATAATATAGGCCATTATATGCTTGTGGAATAAACTACTATTGTTTTATATCGAGTTATTTTAGTACTATAGTAAAATTGATTGGGGATGTACCTAGGCCTTCTGCGAAATCGACAAATTGCGTAAACAATTAATTTTAAAAACATTAAACCTTCTTTTCATCTTGAGGCTTTATTGGGAAAAACGAAGAACTGATTTTTTGTACTGTTTATAATAAACACAGCAGTATACTTTAAAATTGTTAATAATACGCTGATCGACAAATGTTTGAGTAAATAAGACTTGAATTTGTCACCCCGACTCTCCTTGATAGTACCACTTAAAAATCTGAATTTGTCGACTTTTTCAAGCTTAATCTTTCAGATCCCAAATCGTGCTAGTTTACTAGTTTGACACCGGTGCGGGTTAGCAACGAGGCGTCGTCAATGTAATTCGTCATTAGCGCCTGCGCATAGGTATAGTAAACCTTAGCGATATAGTGAACAGATTGAATAAATCACGCAAAAAATTGCAAATAAAGTTATTAGTTAAAAATTAATCGTCAATATTTAGTAACAACTGAAGCCAGCCCTGACCCATTCTCAATATATCTCCAACGCCTTGGGCGGAGCGCGGCATCTTTGAAGATTTCTTACGTGATTCTTCCAACCCACTGTATCGCTAAGGAGTACGTACAGTCCATTCACTTTTTAAAAAAATAGTGGAGGCTGTGATTTCTCATAATGGTTCACTCTATATAATGATTGACAACATTAAATATTTTAAGGTTATGTATACTGACAGACATATTTCGGCAAGAAAGCGTTGCCATTTTCTTTAAATTTCTATTAGCAACAGTCTGACCCTATATGTTCTATGTTTGTAACTATACAATTTTTAGATTTTTTATTGGTTCTGTAATTGTGGAATAGTCTGGCATAAAGTTTATTAAATTAAAATTATTAAAATAATATATGTTTATTGACATTATAGAGACTAATAAATATACAACGTAGTAATTAATTAAAGCAATAAAATAGATAATTATTAAGAGTGGAGCATTTATATTTAATACAAAATAAGTGTGTATACATAGATACTTATATCCATATTAGAAATATATTGGAGGTAAATTAAATTAAATGCATATTTCTTTCAATTATTATAAGAAAACAAAACAATAATCAGAGAAGTACTTAAAAATTAATTTTCTTTTCTTTTATCTCTGTCATCTTTATTGCTTCTATATAGAACCATCTTTCTTCTCATCATACGAATGCTAATCACTCGAATTGGAGATTCAGGCTCTAGTGAACAGTGGGATCGGGGTTCGCCGACGCTGATGGTTTGTCTTATCCATAAATGCATAAATCAACATTCTTACAGAGAGAGTTGGTACATCCCACTATGTATAAAATATATGTGGCGCAGTCGACTTTACATCTATTCTGTCTAATTTTTGTCGCATTCGGGATATCTTGGTTATATTTGTATAAAATGCAAATATGATATGACTATAATAACGGTCGAGAGGCTAACGCACTCCTAAGGTCCCGGGTTCGATTTCCTGTCATATTGGATGTGTGATCCTTTACCTTTAAACTTGTACCCTCTCCTGCACAGCGTTAGTTCAGGGATACATGCAGGGGTTATAATATATGTATTTTGTGGTGTTATTATAAGATACGAATTAAGTAAATTTTCGACCATATTTAAACAAGGCGCATTCTTTCAACACTGATCACGCGTTTTGATCTCAGAAACGCAAGTCTTTTGGCACTTATTTTGCCAACTGTTTGTTCGCGTAACCGAAAAATGAACGCATGTTTTCGATGATCCTTAAAAACAAGAATCAAGATTGTTACTAAAGAATGCACCAAAAAATGAAAAATGATATGATTCTTTTAAATTGGATCTGACTTATAAATCCCCTTTCACCATTTAACTATCAGAGTCTGATTCTTCTTCTTCGTTTGAATCCGAGTCAGATTCTGCTAGTGAAATAATAAAAGGAGGCATATCTTCAAAAGATGTTTGTCCCATTTCCCGTACCCATCCTCCCTCACCAGATTTTCACAATGCACACAAAAATTTTTCCATGTCTGAGCAGTACATTGACGCAAGGACTCAAGCCATAAATCTTCAGTCTGCTTCATAGAAGAAGACTGGAGATTTATGTGTTTGTTATAATAGTCCTTCGTTACGTGCCATGCCATTTCAATTGGGTTGAACTGACAATGGTATGGTGGTAAACGAAGGACTTCATGTTCTTGCTGTCTCAATAGTTCATCAACTACGTAAGTCTTGTTACAGTCACGCCGAAAGGGTTTTATTACCTCCCAAAGTTGCTTTTTATTTAAATTTTGATAGTCTTTTTGAGTTCTGTCAGTCAACCATTTTTGCATTTCACATTTCTTAGAAGCAAATGTTGGTGGCTTATCCAATAGCATGGAATGGTAAGGAGCATTATCCATCACCACCACACATTTACATTTATGCTGTGCCAATGCAGGAATTAGTTGGTCTTTTATCCATTTTTGAAAAAGGTCTCCGGTCATAGTTTTGTGATAGTCTCTGTCATTGTTTTTAGAATTTAAAAGGAAATCACACCCTCCCAACCACCCAAGTTCACACCCCGCATGCAAAATTGTATAACGTCTCCCCTCATTTCTAACTTTAGACGGACTAAATTTTAAATCTGTGTCGTGTACCCAGCGACGAATTGAAGACCCGTTCTGATAAATCCAAGTTTCGTCCAGGTACACGAACATGTAATTTTCACTAGAATTTTAAAATTGACGAAATTTACGACAAAATATGATTTTTAAAGTTTTGATGTGTTTCTGTTCACACAGAATTTTCCTATCATTCGCAATTTTGTATTTAAGCCCTATTGATTTTAAAATTTTATATAATGTAGTTCTCCCTCCCCTATAATCTATTAAATTTCGCGCAGCTTCTAACAAATTATCCAAAGTAAAAAATTGATTTCTTTCATTATATCCACTGATAATTTCGACCAGATCCCTTTTAAAAAAATAATTCCATTTTTCAGTTTTTTCCCTAATAGACACCGCCGCCCCCTGCATGGCCCCTGTCTTATCCCGTATATTATCCCGCATATAACGGATCTTCCTACCTAAAAATTAAAATAACATTCCAAACAAAATGATTTATTAAAAATAGATTCATTGTATTTACACTGAAAATGTCCACCAGTTTATTTACAATAGCATCATTGTTCAAGTCTGGCCTGTCGTGTCTATAATGCTTATAACATTTCAAAATGCTAAGTTTTTTGTCTGCCGAAACTATTTTGGGCATTATTATTTAAATAATTTCACTAATAACTTTGACAAAATATAATTTAATTATTCGTCATGTGTCATCCATGTCGCAAATGTCACCATCACATTAGAAATAATTATAGAAATGAGTGCATTCGATTATTGAAATAATTACTGTAAAAATTACAAGATTTCTCAAAATGACCCAAAATTATGTGTGAAAAGAATACACCTAATAAAATTTTACAACGCTGCAATTTAAATTTGACACACAGCAATTGAAATTCGACATAGAGCTTTCAAAATACCTAACCTTAAAATATTTTATGTTGTCAATCTATTATATAGAGTGAAATGTCACGAAAAATCAAAGCCACCCTTTATTTTTTTTAAATGTGAATGGACTGTATACATGTAGTATACCCACAGAACACATGAACTCTAATGTAGGCTGAAACACCATTTCCCACCTCGTATTTATTTAAATTAATTTCCAGACTAAGTATTCTATTTAAGGCCCATCCGCTAGCAGTTTCAGAAAATTCAGATAAAGCATTAAGAATTTCATCTTTAACGTTCATTTGAAACCAATGTAATAAGTCCTGTCCTGTGTTCTGTGGTATACTATCTATTGGGAATTGTAAATTCGCCTGGTATTTCCTATAATCGAATCGTTGTCTGTATAATAAATTCCAGATGTCAATGTATTATGTTTATTTTTTCCAGATTTGAATTTTATTTCTTAGTGTAAATACATAGTAGGAATAACCCGTCCAAGAAACTAACCATGTATAATGCTTTTGTAATTCATTGGTACACCATTGCTTGCCTCTATCGCATACTGTAGGTGGTCTATACATACTAAGCTTCTACAGGGCGAACACGAAAAGTTTACGTAGATCGCGTCCGGACTGTCAACTACAATATACGTAAAGAAAAGTGTCTCTCAACAAGTTGTCCGGAAAAAGGAGGTCAATTCCTTGAGCAAAAATAATAGGATTTTTCATTTTTGACCCCCATGTTCAGTATACAGGGTGTCAAGTTGTGAAATTTAAAAAGGATTTTTTTAATGACCCAAATATTTTTCTTAACATATTTATTTAAAATTCGGTACAGGACTTCAACTTAAAGGGTTACAGTTTTTGAAAAAATAAAGACAAAAAACAATCGTCAAATATTCGAATTATTAAAAAAAATCGTTTTTAAACTTCAAACTTTGGTACCCTGTATAAATGAAAAATGGCATTATGAAAACCCTATTATCTTTGCTCGAGGAATCTGTGGTTACTGGATTGGCCTTCTTTTTCCGGACGCCCTCTGTAAAGAAAAAATTAAAAGAATTAACCGGAACGATATGAACAAAAATATTCCCCTATATGTAAACATTTGTGTACTTTGTAGATTGCTTCTTACCATCTTTCATCTAAGACCCGTTTTAGACATGCAAATTCGCCGATGCACTAAATTGACAAACGTGTAAATCATTGTTTCCATTTGATTAGCGAACGCGGTATACAGGGTGAGACAATTAAAAAAATATATGTTAAAAAATTATTACTCTTAAAAAGCATGACAACCTTTGATACGATACCAAAACCATAGATTCCTGATGATTCCAACTTGGTGGACGAAAGGCTATAGCTTCATATTTGCTTCAGTATCAAATTTATTACCATCATGTATTTCTTAAAGCCAATATATTTTAAAGCGGTACATACAAGGTGTTTCATAACCACATTATGAATATGGAGATTGGATTGTATTGCTGATAACTTACCAGTGACGTAGTGTCGGGCTACAAAATGACTAAAGTCGAGTCGAACATTTTTTTAACGACTCACCCTGTATGCGCACGCGCGACCATTTTGTGGGCCACCTTCTACATATTAGCTTTTATTTGTTGTAGGGGGCGCTACAGTGATCGACTACACGACAGGTGAGAACGGACAACCGCCCCACTCTGACGGGGTAAGCGGGGACGGGGTGGACAACCCCCACCACCAGGTATCCTCGGAATACATCAACGGGAACGATTTGCCAATCAAAAAAGACGAAAAAATCGACACGGCCGTTTAATAAACTTAGGGTTAGGATAAGTGATATTTATGATAATTATTCCTCAGTGTAATAATCGTGTTTTTGACAGAGACTTTTGACATTCCACCGCTTCTTTCTCTCCCACTAGGATTTTTTTTTTGTAAGGATGCCTTATGTTTTTTAGGAACCAAATACCTGGTAAAGCGGGGCAGGACGTGATTGTTTTAAAATATGTAGATGTGCTATGCCGATTCTGGCCCAAAATCCCATGTTATTTCTTATGGAGGTTCATTTGGGACGTTTTTGTCTGATTTTACCCCTTCTACTTTTTAGCTCCTCCCAGCCAGGCAATGGGAGCGAGCCCCGCCCACAGAGGTCACTACAGCTAACCTCCGCCCAGGTAAGCTCCACCGAGTCAACCAATCAGAAAGAGCTCCACCTACTCCGGCCAATCAGAAAGAGCTCCACCCCAGTCAGGTTTCATCCAATCACAAAACAGGTTTTTCAAACAGGCACTGGACAGAAATACAGGTTTTCAAACAGGTACTGAACGACCATGCCATGACCATTCATGGTCATTCATGACCAGGTCATGAATAGCACAGGTACCTAACAGCTTTTTACACAGATCCATAGAAGACCTTGAACGGCTATGACCTGGTCATGAATGACCATGAATGGTCATGGCATGGTCAAGAATCTGTTCAGTACCTGTCTGAAAAACCTGTTTTCCGATTGGCTGAAACCTGACTGGGGTGAAGCTCTTTCTGATTGGCCGGAGTAGTTGGAGCTCTTTCTGATTGGTCGACTGGGTGGAGCTTAGCTGGAGTGAGGACCTCTGTGGGCGGGGCTCGCTCTCATTGGCTGACTGGGAGGAGCTAAAAAGTGGGGGGATAAAATCAGATGAAAACGTCCCAAATGAACCTCCATAAGAAATAACATGGGATTTTGAGCCAGAATCGGCATAGCATATCTACTTATGTCTCATAAATATTTATCGTAAGCAAGTTTGACATTAATAATTTTGACGATGATGTCGGTTGTGGGCATCTCTCTTAAATTTAATTAAAAAACGCCCCAATTTCGGCGAAAACGTAACACCATTTGTTCCATAAATGTGGAAATAAATTCGCCATAATGTTTTGTTTAAGAGATATTGCAAGGCGTTATATATAAAATGATATTAGTTTGCAAACGATCTGCACGTGACGCAATCAGCTTAGAGGCTGATTCCCTTCATAGGCGCATTTAGGGTCAACCCACGTAAGCCCACGCTAAAGACAAATATTCTTTCCTGTTATTATAGGAGTATTCACACTAGGCTTCCGGTGTAAGATAATACTTTGAAACCCTCTCCTTAGCTTGAATCGTCCTCAATCAGCCTAAAAATACCGCTAATAATAAACCAAAAGTGAGATAAACCTCGGAAATATAAGGCATTTTGTAATTTTAAAAAATCCAGATTTTTCGCTCCAGAATTCAAAATGGCTCATGGACTTCTGTCTTTTTCAAATTCCTCGTTTATGCGAAGTAGTAAAACGTCACTTCTAGCCACTAGTGGATGTCATGTTACTGTCCTCTGACCCATTTTGCGTGATTCAACCCGTTCAGGAGTATTTTACGTAAGCCTACGTATCTCCTCCTGCACACATCTGATTCTAACATTTAATCAACGTTAGCAATGTGTTTTCTCAAAGGAAAAATATATATATTTTTGTTTAAATATTATATAAGGGATAAATATGTATGTTAGCTGCAAATAAAACACGTTTTGAGCGCATTTTTTATCTCACTTGATTACATAATGAAATTTGTTTCGCAGGAAAGATGCTCAAGACGTGTTCTATTTCCCACAGATATTCCCAATGTATCATAACCATGTCATAAAAAATAGTGCAATCAATATTACAACGAATCTGTATATTGGTAACACTGTTAATACTAAAAACAAATGACTGCTATATATAGGTTAGCTATTTTCAGAAATAATATGTTGTCTATTAGAAATTATATGTAAATATATAAAATACTAATTGCTTAGGACGCTAGACTGTTGTTTTCGTGGCGTTGTCAAAATGCTAGTGTTTGAGAAACGGAATAAAAGTATCCTTTTTTGGAAAGTTTGGTAAAATCGCGAAAAACCAGGTCTAGATTGCTAAATAATTACCTCCAAAATTTACGTTATTAAATTTCATCAGATATTCTACGTAAACTGTTTCCATGATCTGCCTTTTTCCATTTTTTTTCCATATACATTCGCAACATTCGTCTGTGTACATTCTATTAGTTTAACGTTTAATTCGGCGGGTGAATCAAAACTTTAATTCAATTTCCATCCCACGGTGTATTAAAAATTTGCATGTTTCAGTTGCTTTGCTATCTACTAAGAGAATCACATGACCATAAATACTTAAAATGTGACAATTTTTGATCGCCCAACGTACGTGTATATTTTTAGATACTTTTATATTTGCTTTAAGAGCGGAATACTCAAAATATTTTTAAATATTTGACATTGTATTGTATAGATTTAAATTATTTATATTCTATGTATACTCTTTTTTGAATAATTTTACAACTAACATAAAAATTATACTGCCATACGATATCAACAAAATGAAATTTTTATTGTGTATTATTTATATTAAGTTTTTATTAGTGCAGCTTTGTGTTATTGGTATGTTTCTATTGTTTTTGTGGAAATGTATCGAAATTCCTGGCAACTATGTGACATTCCTAAAATTGCCAAGTGTTCAATGTAATTTTGGTTCTAGCAATTAATCGATTAATATCGAGTTCATTTGTTTGTTTCAATACCATAAATTGATCATTTGTAACATAATAGCAGCGCCCAAAAGTAGCAGTGGCGGGTCAAGAATCGTGTTTTAAATTTACTTACCCAGCAGGAAAATCGTGTTTATGTTATTTTATTAGTTGTTCAATTGCGTAACTGAAATTACAAGAATATGTAAAGTTTCTTACAGGGTGTTTTTCAAAAATAGGAGACACTGGAAGAGTATTTTACTGAAAAGCGCCCCGTTCTTATGTAATCTCATTTTATATAATTTTGTAAGATATAGGACAATAATTATTATTTTTTTATATTTAGATTAATTTTCCAGTCTTAAACTTTGTATTTTTTACTCTTATATTTACAAAGCGTTTATTCTTAAATATATATTTATCGCGTCCAGTTTTACGAAATTTCTGTTCTCTTGTTATATTTGCCTCAAAAACTATTTAATCCGTTTGTGTTTCGTCATTCGGTGGAATTTCGTAAGAATTGGCGCGGTTGTTTCTCATCCTTTTACGATATTTAAGATTATATAAATTAATGTAAAAATTTTGTATGTTATATGTACTTAAAATATTTAGAATAAGTTGGATAAATTAATTATAAATTGTTTTATAAATAAAGACATTAATTAAAATTAGTCACTGTTTTAATCTAAACGAATATCGATTTTCAAATCAGAACTTCCAAATACGAAATTTACTAAAGAATACGTCTACTGCAAATCAGAGACGATATTTCCGTAAAATATACAAGAAACGTTTATTTTTTTAGGTGGAGCAGCAGACACCCGCAATCTTGGAGAGAGGTAAGATTTTTTTAATCAGTTGCCCTAATATTATTCCGTCACATCTACGCGTTGTCACAGCTTTTGAATACAGGCTAATAATGAAATGCATACCCTCTCACCCCATCGCTATATCAAGCTCGGGGATAGCCGCGCATCGGCTGGCTGCGATCGAAATGCCTGAAAACACTAAAAAAATTTTATGAGACCTTTTTGGCATTTTAACATTAATTTTAGTCAATTTGTTAGAATTTCTGTTTATTTTACAGAAATATTAATTTGTTCTTTTGTGCCTACTAGACGCGTTTTTATTTTATTTAAAGAATAATTGTTTTTGTCCCTTTTTAAGAGACCGCGTTCTCCTTTGTTATGGTATAAAAGCAATTTTTTTTATTTCGTTTAACGGAGAAACAGCCAACACTTCTAATAACCTCCCTTCGCAAGTGACTAAAGAGACTGAGCCGCTACCGTTACTGTCACATTTTAAACGGCGTTTAAAAATGACTGTTGCAGTGTTTATAAAGAGCATTTTCCTTATCTATATGCAGGGTGAATCTTTAAGTGGGGGTTATATTTATAGAGGTGACACCTCTCAACTATAGGAACACGAAACTACATTTTTTTTAAATGAATGAATATTTTATTTTAATTTGGGTACCCCGCCAGTGAAATGTACTAATGAGAATAATGACCAATAACTGAGGCGACCACGCGTGTCTTGTACGATTCCTGAACTGTGTGTTGTTGCCCAACTTCACGATTCAAATAAAATACTGGGAATTTAATAGTAAATCAAATTTACTTCTTTTGGGTGGGCAAGGTAGACGCCGCCTATCCTTCGCTCAACGTTCGACTCTTGCTTCTCAAATATCAATACAATGACAATTAATAATTACCGTTGGTGGTTGGGGCGTGTAATCTAAAAATCACCGTGAGTTATGTGTACCGCAACCGCAACTTGCAGTACAGCGCGCCGCACATTTACGCTGGATAGGCACTCTATTCCATCGCCTTAATTCGATACCCGCACGTCAGCGAGACATCGGCAAACGTGCCGTGTGCCGTTGTTGTGATGGCAAAATAATCGCAACACACAGCATCCTGGTTAGGCGAAATCTTCGGCCGCCTCCGTGAAGTGTCGATGCTGATCGGAACGGAATAGTTTCAGCTTTCAGACGAAACAGCACTAACACACTTGTTCTTGTGGTTTCAGTCGCTCAGTCTGTCAGTAGTTTTTTTTACATGTGAATGTGAATAGTGCATACGTGGGTCGTGGACTAAAAGATTACAGATAACGCATAAGTACTTTGATTTTATTATGACAGTATTTTAACTTTTTTATCACATCGGAATTTAGGGAATTTTAACAAAACGCCAAATGGATAATCCTGTTCATGATACCTAAGAAACTCCCCCAATTTTTAGACTTAAAGATAATGACCGAAGAGACATTATAAATAAAGGCCGTTCTACGCCACCTATTAATATTTTCTATTTTAAAACCTGATAAAGAACATAAGGCGGAACCTTCGGCCGCCTTCGGGCCTTTTGTTGTAGAAGTGCTAATGCCGAACAGCCTAAACGTTATTGTTACGCAGTGAGCACGTCAAGGTTGGAATAAATTGCTTGAAATCGTTACAAAGCAAACGAGAAAAATTTGCTTAGGCATGTCGATTTTTAAATGAATTCTCAATTTTTTTATGTAAACAAAATTTTTCTTCAAACATTTTTAAAAAAATTATGACGTCATCGGCAATTTTTTTAAATGGCAACCTTCATTTTGAAAATGTTATTTTAAAGAGCATATTTTTCTACCTACAGTCAGTTAAGTTTTATGACGAAATTATCGAGAAAGAAATATTAACTACTTATAACTGGACTTGGCCGAAATTCCTGCCCTGGTTAACTTACTTTACGATGGGTACGTCTGCTTGCTTTCGATTACAGCTCTTTACTGACTTCGGCTCTCTTGGATTCGGATTACCAATCTTCTATCAGCTGGCTGAGTGGTAGGGATAAGCGTAATGTCGCAGCGCAGTGAATAAAGGCGTCCCGGCGAGGCTCTGACGCAGGGCAGCGTTTCAACGGCCAGAGCGCTGCATCGTCACATCTACATTCGCTGGTTCATGCGGGCAGACTGGCTCGGCGCGGATACACTTTTCACTTGTAGGTATTGCCGGGGACAGATATCAGCGCGGTATATTATTTATTCGTGCTTTTATTAATTTACGGATTTATTTATTATTTACTAATAACAGGACAGTTTAAATTATAAATCAAAATAATTAACTAGTTACAGGTGATAATAATATAAAAATGCGGAAAACAATAACTTAATTCTATACGGGGTGTATTGAATAATATTCTATTTCACAGGAACTAGTAACGAAAGAATCACTTCGTTACGCTTCTAGTCGGTACCCCCAACACCAATCGCGAATTGATTCTTGTGCGGCAATGTCCATCGTTTGTTTGTTCTTTCGCGCTATTTTTTGGTAACGCACACCTGCTGCATTGAGAACTAGGTCAGTAGTAAAAATCGATAACAAGTGATATAGGGAAAAAGGTCCTATAATCGAATTCTGTTTTTAAAATAATTTTTGTTTTGTGTCATAATTAGTAATTAAAGGTGGATTTATGCAGCAGACGACATTTTCATTTTCTTTTGCATTATAATTTTTCATTTTTACTACCATTATCTCTCTCTTGATTGGGTATCTCTGGTAACTCAACTCGGCTATTTTACAACTTACAAAAAAATAATCGGATTCATATTCCTGTATAAAAATATTTTTTCATATAATTATTTGTCTTTACAGTTTCTGTTTCCGTTAAAGTTTTGAAAAGGTTACCAAGAATTATGGCATACCTTTTTTGCAATTTTTGGAACTCAAAATCAGTTTCAGCCAAAAATTATCTCCTGACTTTTTACGTAGCGATAGCTATGTCCTAATTTATTATAACAATAGAATGCAAAATGTAAAAAAAGCACAAATTGGTATCTACGTTACTTTGGAAGTTGGGACATAATTTTTCTCCCTATATTTTGGCGTCCTGCTTTTTAATATCCTCATCAACAATATAAAATTCGCGTCTTTAGACTTTACCAGCTACCAGCACACAATACACTTCCATTTGTAAAAACTGTTAATAGTTCATTTTCTAAAAATTCGCCAAAGTTCTAACTTCGTCGACTCAAGACCGATTTAGATGATTTTTTTTTTCGAAATTTCGGAAAAAGTTTATAGAAAAGTCCTCCATAGGGGAGAAGGTGTGTTTTTTAGTTTTACATAATGTTTTTGCGGTCACAGATTACGAATCTGGCCTCAAAATCCGTCTAAAAGCAAATTGGCGTCTACAAAATGGCGTCGAATGTCTAATTTTTTAATTTCTTTTTTTATTATTATATTCATCAGATATCTGGGTATTTTTGGGGTTGCTGATTACGAATTTGGTATTAAAACTGAAATAAAATAAAAAAAGGCGACGTAAAATAGTGCCTTTTTGGAACTAACAATTTTTTTTTATTTTTAAAAACAGAATTAGGTAGCTGTGATTCACATATAAATGGCTTTTGTTTTGGTTTTGTAATTGTAGTTGTCACCCGGTTTAAGAAATAAAATATCAATAAAAGAAAGTGACCCTTTTCCGCCATTTTGGATCCGCTATTTTTTATTTTATTTTATTTTTAATGCCAAATTCGCAATCAGCGTCCCCAAAAATCTCCAGATATCTGATAAATATAATAATAAAAAGAAAATAACAAATTAGACATTCGACACGCCATTTTGTAGACGCCAATTTGTTTTTAAACGGATTTTGAGGCCAGATTCGTAATCTGTCACCCCAAAAACATTATGTAAACCATCTTCTCACCTATGGGAGACTTTTCTATAAACTTTTTTCGAAATTTAAAAAAAAAAAAATTATCAATATCGGTTTTGAGTTAACGAAAGTAGAACTTTCTTTCTTTAGTAAATGGACTATAATATAAAATGCATTTAAAAAAATCACCAACATGTTAATACAAATAAAACCATTAAAAAAAATTTAAAAAAAAAAACTGAATCGTTACTTTACCTTTTAGCAGCGACACGGAGAGCGCCGACGTCCGACCGAGAGAGACGAAAAAGAGCACCCCACCCATCAAATTAACAGCCCTCTTCAAGAAGAACAAGGACAAAGTCGCGTCTGAGGACGAGCCCGAAACGAGGACAATGGAAACGGAGGAGAGCAAACACGTGGGATCTGCCGATCCCACCCAGGCATCAGCCGATCCCAACCAGAAATCAGACGACGAACCCAAAGAAGGTTTGGTATACGCCGAATTAGATTTGGTACGGGCCGATATGATGCCGGTAGTTAAAAACGACGACGAGAAGACAGAGTACGCGGTAATCCTCTACGCCCCAAACGGAAATGAAAATGAGAGTGAGGGCCAGAAGGAGCCGCCGACGAAATAGATATTTTGTCTTTGTTGAGCGTAAACTAAGTGTTCTTATTAAATCGGATATGAAACAGCGGTTCAAGCGTACGAATATTGATTAAATTAAATTTGTACAGTCGCCGCCGATAAAAGCCTTCCGACCTAAGCGACGGAAATAAGTTATTCGTGAATTAAATTCCTTAAGTTGGAAACCTTTTTGAGCGCAGCTGTACATAATTGCGTCGTAAACATTTTAGAAAAATTTAGAACGCAAACCTTCACGATAAAATATAGTTCAAAAGTAAAAATACCCCGCAATTGCGCAGGAGTATAATAAATTATTGGAAACCACGTGACCACATAATTAGGCAACATCCATATACGAACTGTGTACCTGGTTGCCTATTTTTGGTCACGCTGTTTATGATCGTTCTTGTGGTATGACTTTCAGAAAATATACATAATTACTTGTGATTTTTCCAGTTTCTTTGGAATTAAAAATGCTGCAACAAGAATTTTGTATTTAAGATAGTTTTAATTTATCTTTACTCGCTTGCATTCTTGAATTTATTTTGTTTAAGTCCAAAAACCGGACCGCTGTTTCGTCCCGATGAAACCTATAGATATGCAGTTCCTCCTGTATGTTGTTATGATTATACAAGGACTACTTTGTAACCCTCTGAATATTGTTATATACGTTAAAAATGTACTTAATACTTATTATAATAGGAATAATGTAGCGTAGAGAAAAGCTCCGAACCTTTCGTCCTGTTTCCGAGCCTAAAATGCCTTAAAAGAATCGTACCCAACAGCCGAAAAGCCTCCCAATTAAATTTACTTTTACGCATCCAGGGGCAGAGCTTGTTAAAAGGGCTGTTTAGTCATCTATTTTTAAAGGTTAGCCTGAAATTAAATAAAAAATGCAAGGCAGGGTCTATGCAAAATCGCGTTTGGTTGGGACTCGACCGCAATCTCAGGGGAGCACCTTTCCGTTTAAACATATGCAGAAAATCTGATTTACCCCAGACCTGAGTGATATTAGCCCCAACCCGAGCTGCGATTTTTAACACTGCAAAATCGAATCTGAGTCAGATTAGGAATTATTTATCGTACAGTTATTAATATGCTAGTCGGCGAACAAGTGTTGCATGAGAAATTTATTCTGTATACACAGGGAATATCGCGCGATGTATTAATAGTATATTATTCAACGACCGTATAATGATGGGTATTAATCACTAGGTGAAGTTTACGGCCACGAGCCGCAGGCGAGTGGCCTAAATCACCGAGTGGATAATAGCCATTATACGCGAGTAGAATAATATACTTTATCCACGACTAAAATTTTAAAAACCGATTGTTTGTAGCAGAACAATATAATATTATAGCTAAATCAAGGAAGCATCTGACAGTAGTGATTAATGACTCATTAATCACTGCCGTGATTAATGGGTATTATTAAGGTATAACAATATAATATTATAGCTAAATCAAGGAAGCATCTGACAGTAGTGATTAATGACTCATTAATCACTGCCGTGATTAATGGGTATTATTAAGGTATAACAATATAATATTATAGCTAAATCAAGGAAGCATCTGACAGTAGTAATTAATGACTCATTAATCACTGCCGTGATTAATGGGTATTATTAAGGTATAACAATATAATATTATAGCTAAATCAAGGAAGCATCTGACAGTAGTGATTAATGACTCATTAATCACTGCCGTGATTAATGGGTATTAATAAGGTCGAGCAAACAGACGTATAATGGGTACATTATACAATAGTCGTGGATAAATGTATTAAAGCATTTAATGAATTTAACTCGACGATACAGTTCCATTTTCAATAGTTTTTAAAATCTGGATGCTGGTAAAAATAGTCCCGGAACGGAGTATTATGTAGTTTGCACTATTAAGGTCCGTCCACACTGTAGGTACGGTTTGCTACGATCGCGCCCAAGTTCGTTCGCGCTCTAAAGCACACTGCTACAGTAAACGATCCGACATTTCCTCACTTATTTAATTAAACGCCTTTTTAGAAAAATTTAAGAAAATACCATTTTAAGCAATATTTTCGTGTGCGAGAATAGCACGTGATTTGGGCGTGATAAGTTTATGGTATTTATATGTTAATTTTATGGGGATGTACAAATATATTTTATGAAAGATAATGTACTTAATAGGTGTTCTTGCACAAATATTTGTAAGTAAACAATTTTTTCTACTTATTTGTCTTCAATAATTTTGTATCTATACACGCAGCTTTTTTGTACAAATATACTATTAAAGCTCTAGTACGATTTTTTATTATTGTTAAAACTGAAATTTGATATTTTTATTGGCTCAACAAAGTTTTGTAGTTTTATATTTAATGCTGTTGTAGGTGAATTCTTTTCTATTGTGATGTTAATATGTTTGTAGTGTTAAAGTTGTAATTCGTCCATAATAGCTGTAAGCATAAGTGTACTTAATTTTTTATTTTGCTATACATTTTAATAAACATGATTATATAAAAGAGTTGTCCTTATTTCTCGATATTCTCCACTCTGGAAACCAAACTGAACTGAAGCAAAACAAAACAGCGACAATTTAAACTTCATTGTTCAACTGATCGGCTTCAAATCTGACACCTCGACCTCATAAACGTAGAAATCACCGCCTCTTAGCGTCAAAGTGAGGACATGCAAGAGTCTATTCAGCGTTGTCATTCTTAGTATGTACGCCGCTCCTCTTTTATCTAAGAACATAGGGCTGCCGAAGCAGGCACTGTCGAACATGAAATACTCCGACTCTCCCAGTTTTCCAAAACCCACCTGCCGTTTTCTTTCCGCCCTCGTCGAGCAAATAATGCCAGTTCTTTTGTCCGTTTGATTAAAAAAGTATCTAAAGGCAAAGATAATATAGAATTATTAAATCCATCCCTCACATTGATAATTATGGTGAAACTTTAAAATACATTAGCCGAGGTAACGACGCCATACTGCCATAGACAAAAACTGACTGAATTAAACAAAGTTACGCCGAAAGTGGCGGCTTGCCTTATAGTGGATGATTTAACAGCTAGCACGTAATATATCGAACTTACTATACAAGGTCGCAATTTTTACCTTAAGGCCTTGTACAGGTTGAACTGGCTCGTCCTGACCAAGAACATGGTCCCTTCAATCACAGGCGTGTACGTAACCCTGAAGGTGAACGGGAATATACTGCATTCCTCCTTCAAATCCTCCATGGATAGTTCGTAATCATCGTCCGAAATATCTTTGATACACTCGGTGAAGTAATTGTCCCCGTTCACCAGAACCGAATCCACTACCGCCGGGTTCCATTCGGTAAAATCGTAGATTTCCATCATCCCCATCGCAACTACTATATTGGCCAAGGTCTGCTTTCCGCGCGTCCGATCAGAGAATCTGTTGCGAAAAAAATATGAATGCAATTTCAAATTAGACAAGTTGTGATCTCCAGCCGCCACTTTGGAAAAATTAAATGTTTACTTGCAGATGCATCTCAAATGTATGACCGATCACGATTATAGAATACTACAGATGTCAAGTATTCCCTTCTTCTTCTTCGTCTTCATCGCCTTCGTCTTCTTCGCCTTCGTCTTCTTCGCCTTCTTCTACTTCTTCGCCTTCTTCTTCTCTTTAGTTGCAACAATTTTTTCTTTGACAAATTCTTAGATAGACGAAGAAGAAACATGTGAAGGAGAAGAAGTCATTGTAGAAGGGTATTTCTAACTCAGTCATATCAACACTCTACTTAATAGACAATAAACATACATTTTCGTTTCACGCGGTTGAGAAGACGTTACAATTTTAGCTAAATTTTCCAAAATGGCGACAAGAAATTGAAGCATGAGGCCAAGAAAGGTGAAGTAACGATTCCCTCTCAGATACCTTTCCGATGACTGATGGATATTTCCAACAAGAGAACACAAATCGTTAGGATATTCGATGTCCCAATAATGCCACATATTATCAACCTTCCCGCGCTCACGACCATGCGCCGCCATGCTGAACTTCCTGGACCAAGGTATGGGATCGGTCTTCAGCCATTCCACGTCTTCATAGAACGGTTTTCCTTAAAAGAAAATAAACGAAATAGATTAAGATATCCAGTAAGATTAACTAGTTATAGTAACGATACCTAATCGCTCCCTTTTCTCCGCGTACGCCAAATCATAGTCCTGTAGCCTGGCGCTTAGCACAACGTCCTTCGGGGCTTTCTTTATAGAAGTAACCTCAAAGCTGTAGAACGTGTAATGTTCCCCACCAGCAACTACCAGTTTGTTCAATCTCCATTTCAGCATCTTCAGATCTTGGCACTTCACCCAGCCTGCCTGACTTTCCTTGTCGTCGCCGGTGGGGTAGCCGTAAGGGTCGAACAGATGGAAAGTGTCGTCGGGCGATCTGTGTACTACGTAACAGGCGTTCGGAAACTGGGCCAAGAAATAGGCGAGTTTTTTCCTTAGGAGGGTGTCGATTGCTAAAATTTTTCGAAATTATTTATCCGTGGAAAAATAGGGCATTGCGCTTCGGAGCCGAGGGCAATGAATCAAAACTATAGAGTGCAATCCTGTGTCAGGTACTTCCCACCAGTTATCAAAAAGTAGACAATAACCTTGCACGACTTCCCGATAGGTCAGCGCGTTATCCAGTGTTAAAAGAGAAAACATGCTCTCGGCCCCGCGGTGAACAAGCATATCATCAAATATTACCAATTCCCAGGTTTTTATTATCCCTCCAGTTCTCAATTTTGATATTCTTCACGATGATGTCAAAGAAATTCTTCTGTATCAGCACGTTCTTGATTGTCCTCTTCTCCGATATCTCCAGATCGTCGGCGTGCGAAAAAACGTGCTTGCCGTGGTCTACCACCTGATCCACCTTCTTGGTATCCCATTTCTGCACGGGGCAGGTCATCAGCATCAGACACACGCACAGGCAAACGAAGTGGTCCTCCTTCAGTTCCGGGGACATGGTCTCGCGTTCCTTCAGCGATTTCGTGCCTTCTATGAGGTAGACGCCATCTTTAATTCGATAACTGAAATACGAGTTTACCCAGCCTTAGTACCAAATACGTAAATATCGATGACACACAGAGGAAGCAATAACTGTCAAAACAACAGGCCTTCTATCTTTTCAGTTGTATGAAGATAGAATGCTCAGTTGACTGACCAACACCATCTAAAAGGAAACCGATGAAAACTGATCAAGAATCTTAGCAAGTAATGTATCAGTTAAGCTATTTTGGTTAATGTAACTGTACATTTGTTTGTTTCTATCTAAACCCGTTGTTGACAGTGACCCTTTACCAGTGACGTCACTTATTAGTATTACTTATTCTCACCCGACTTTATTTTCTGCAGTTTTAGATTTTTTCCTTTTCCTACCTCCTGGTTCTGCGCCCTCCTCGTCGCTTTCGCTCTCTTCTTCACCACTGTAAATAATAAATGTTTATCAAACACACGAATCGGTTTAAGAATACCAGCACAAAAAGTACTACATTCTTTGTGTTACCCCGGTTTCTCATCCGCGTCGTCAGCGCCAGCTGTTTCGTCTCCACCTTCACCCTCTGCTGCCTTCAGTTCTTCCTCCTCCTCCGCCGTCTTCCCTTTCGGTTTCTTCGCCTTCTTCTTTCTCCTCACTTCTTCTTGCGACGGGTGCAGCATCTTGACTTTCAGAGAACTCAGCACGAATCTGGTATAGATAACCTCTTCGGAGCTCTCTCTTTTCCTCTTATTGTACATTATCCTCGTGACTAAGGCGTGAATGTCCTTGAACCTGGCGAAACAGGCGGTGCCAGTGTTCGCCGGCCCTGCAAAAACTCAGTAACGTACTTCTTGTTTGAGGTTACTGTAACGCAGGTTAGGGCTTACCTTCACTGAGTCCAACTTCATTGTTTCCAAAAGCGTCGTACATGTAATAGAGATGATTCTTGAGCATCAGGCCACATGCGTAGTTAGGCGTGACCAGAATACCCATGTCTGACCTGACGAAAAGTATTTTCTCTATGGCCAACTCTAAAATATTCTGCCTGGTGTACGTGTCGAATATGTATTCGACCAGTACTTTGAAGTTCGTATTGCCCAGCGTCACCCTGGGTATGTCCAGTTTGGATACCTGTAAGTTAGCAAAAGTTGAGTTGAGAAGAGTTCAGTATTCTTAACGAATACCTGATCGTAGCGGAACTTCGAGGCCCCATACAGCTCGTTGCCGCACTTCAAAATATAATCGACGATCTCCTCCGTCCAAGTCAGCACCGTGTATTTCTTCGCCACAACTCCGGCCATGATGCACACGAAGGGGGCTATAAACTCGACGTCTTTGCCAAATTCTATGACGTTTTTGGTACCGTGGACAATTTCGGTGTCGTCAGGCAAGACGATGAAGTTGGTTTCCTTTCGTAGCTCCTCGGATTTCGTCACTGTCGGCTCAGGGGGGAAATAAACGTCCCAATCGTCAGCCGCGGATTTTCCACGGCCAAGCTGCAGTCGTGTCTTCATTTGCTGCTTTCCCCTCATGTATGTGGGATACAATACGTCTTTCTTGATTGGGAAGTATGTTATGTCCGTGTTTATCTGCAAATTTGTTTTATGTAGTAAGATTCCAAGTTTGATAACTATTAAAGGACGTGAAAAATTTTGGACCCAACCCACGAGCAACATTATGGACTCATTTTGATAAATGTATCCCACATCCTCCTACATTGCTTTACTTAGAGGCGAACTTTGTGCTATAAGATGGGAAACTTACGGGTGGGATGATCTTTTTACTCATGCTAAACTACATATTTTGACAGTTAACAAAACATAACCTGTTCTGTTCTTTGACATTTTCATAGAACTAAAGAACTATTTACTCAGTTCAAATATAAACCTGGTTTACTAAACACAATTTAAAAGCCAAGGTTACAATTTTAATGAATATATCTGTTGTATTTTCCAGTAAGCGCAAAACCAGAACCCGCGTTATTTCTCTACTTAAAATTGTATTGCGTCTAAAGCAAATACCAATACAACTTTTTTTACCCGTTCGGATATAACCATTTGCTCAATTCAAATGTAAGCCTGGTTTAACTAAACACTGTTTAAAAGGTACTGCTATAATTCTTACTAAAGATCATTTGTAGTTTTCAGCACCTAAGCGCAAAATCCAGAACCAGCATTATTCCTCTACTTAGCCCTAAAGTTTTTTACCTGTTCAGATATTCTACTCATTTCCTTCGGCAAAGAGAACTCCCCAACCTGGGTAAAATCGGTACACGTATAGAACCAGTCGTCTTCACCTTGGTACTCCTCCTCTTCGCCCTCGTAGTCGCCGGCGCCGCCAATGTCACCTTCCCCCATGTATTCTTCCCCTTGGTCTGCCACCTCTTGCAGTTCTATTTCTTCTTGGGTCAGCGCGAATGAATCGAGGTCCATGAATTCTATATCTTCCGCTATCTTAGGCTGCTCCGGTATGGGTGGCTCTATCTATGAAGACATGGACCAAGAATGAGTGACAGTTGCCAACACAAAAATATTTACCCGTTTTCTGCATAGTAAGAAAATAATAATGAAGCAAATTATTAGAAACCTGTGTATCTGATAAACTCGGCGAGTCCAAATCTGCTATAATATCAACCAGCTTCGGCTCGGCCTTCAGAATAGATCTTGAAGGAAACTTATGTACCATCGGAGGTATTTGCCCCGCAGTCAAACTCTCCACCGTGGAACCAACTTCGAACAATGAGTCGTCGGGCGACTCGCCAGCCAGCAGCCTCCTCATGGCAAGGGCGGAATAGTCCACCGTCACGGGTTTCTCAGTTGCAGGTTTGCGACTCTTTTTCATTTTGTATTTCTTTATGTCTTCCAACGGGAAATCGTCCATCGTTAAGTGTTTGGGGAAGCGCGCCGATTGGACCGGATCCCTATGGATTTTGCACACCTTCAGGGCGTGCATGTAGAAAATCGAATCCTTCGAGTCGAAGTTTGACGCGATGGTATTCACCATAGATTCTATGGTGGAGTGCATCGAAACACAAGCAACGCCATCTCGACATTGCAAACCTAGAAGTTAAACAAATCGTAATTTTTGTTAAAATTTGTCTGTGTCGTACTTGCCTTCTCCATTCCTAGAATAGGGATCGAAACAATAAAACATGTTCCTCTGTTTCCACACCGCCAAGTGGCATCTACCGATCTGCAGTATGGCGTTCGTGCTCTTTTCGAAAAATTCCTCGAAGCTCGACCTCAACTGACAGCAACACTTTTTATACAACAAATCTGCGCAGATATTCGCATATATGTAAATCTCGACGATGTAGGGGCCAACGGTGAAAATTGCTGGCAAGTTGTCCACACGTAAGTCGATTATGGACTCGCATTCCATGCACTCCAAGTAGAGCTGGTTGCCGATTATCATAATCTTGTCGAGGGTAGTCTTGTGCCAAGCACAAGGTGGCGTTATGCGGGAGTACACCTTTAAGGAACATCAGAATTACTACAAGGTGTCTCACAAGGTCTTACTTCGTGCCCTCCATTTTAGGAGAAACACGATGGCATTTCTACTTACCAAACATGCTGCTGCCATAGCCAAAGCCTGTTTATTCCTAGAAAAATCAAAGCATTTATCCGCCAAATCGAAGGACGCCATCACAACCGCCTTGTTTTCGTTCAGAATATTGTAATTGCTTCTGATGTCCAGATCGGCGTTAGAGTCGACCTCGGGATCGTCCTTTTTTAGAATCTTAAAAGCCTTGAGATTGTAGATGACAAACGGCCAGTTCGCGAAATGGGACCGCTCCAAGAAGACAGTCGCCATCGACGCCACGTCATAGAAGTTCGCCATTATAGCCGCCCCACTGGACGAACAGAACAGGTCCCTTGTTCTGGGCCTGGCGTCGAACAGATAGTAATACTTGTCTTTCCAAATCGCCACGCTTATGTCCTGCGTTTTTAAAATGCCAGACGTCTGCCTAGCGAAGAATATATTTAGGGCCTTTGACAAGTTGTAGACCCTCTTGTCGTCCGAGCGGATAAAGCCACTAATTTCCGGTTCGTCGACAAGGAATTGTATTTTCTTTTCACCTGAAAATGAGTCCAGAGAGTAATTGGAAAATAAGTAAAAACAAAGAATGCACTAGTGAATGGGAGATTAAAGCATTGATTAAAATGTAAGAAAACAAGGACAGAGATAGGAGCAAGCGCCGAACCCTCTCAACTACAGATGTATCTCGCGCCTGTGACCCGACTATTTGCCTTGGTAGCGAAGATAACACCAGAAGAGAGTACAGCGTTGCTTACTTCACTACTCCTACTCACTCCGAGACTCTGTTACCCCAACAACATTTATCTAATTAGCTACGCTATAACATTGACCGAGGTTTTACCAATCACGCAGTACTTCAGCAACTCCTCCGGCTTCAGTTCCTTCTCGGGATTGTGCATGTGCAACATCTTGATGCTCTCCAGACAGAGTTCGTTTCCAACTGCCAAAATTTCATCGATGTTTTCCACACTCCACTTGTTAGGGTGTTTCAGAATGGAAAAGCAATAAGCAGCTACCGACATACATATCCCCTGTTTGTTCCTGATCGTGGCTGGGAAGTTTTCATCCCCTAAAAGGCAGTAAGGTTACACACAGGTAAATATGTCGTTGATTCTGCGTGCCACAGATTCAAAGTAACTGACTTGAGTGAAGTCAAAGCGACACCAGAATTAACAACACTGCAAAACCCCGGTTGGTCTACCCTGGTGCATGGTCCCCTCCCTGGATCCGAAAAAGAAATCGCGAAGCGTCCGTTGATGTATACTCGTGTAAGAATGACTCTCCAAGGTTCCTCTTTTGAATTTCCTCTTTTTGGGCTCGTAACGCTTCACCTCTGACTCCCTTCGAAACTTCTGGATGTACTTGTTAAATGGTGGTTCTACTAGTTCCTCTTCTGACATAAACGACTTGATGTCTCTGCTTTGATAGGACGTGCATTTGGATATCTTAAATAAACAGAAATATGGGTAGTAATAGTACTAAAAGACAAGAAGAAGGCGTTTTTCTGGTTGAGGGTCGTACCTGTGAAACCTTCCGTCTAAATTGTTTTGTCAAGTATGTATCCATCATGTCCTCGCCCATGCCTTCTGCTAACTCGTCTTCTGCAATTGCCAAGTAGAGTTCCTCCTCGGTAGGTTCTGCTAGTTCATAACAAATACAAGGATATGAGTTTACAGTTTTGTCTAGTCTCCGACAAGGGATGTGGCCCAAAGGACATGACCCATCTTTTCATTTCTTAGTTAAGTAAAGAGTAAGCTGATGTCAGTCACTAAGGCAACTAATTTTAAAGAATTTTTGTCAAAGATACCAGTCAATCTCTTTGGTTAGAGAGCTAGTATCCTAAAGATAAAAAGACGAACTCCTAAAAATAGCTACTTTATAAGTAAACACCTTTTTCTGCGCTCTGTTTTTCGCTCTTAGATTTTTTCCGACCCTTCTTCCGCTTCTTCTTTTTGGCCGACTTCTCGCCTGTTTCGTCTACTTCAGAAATATCGTCCAAGCCGGCCCCGCTCTTTTTCTTCTTTTTGCGTCCCTTCTTCTTCTCTTTCACAATTTGCCTAGAAAAAAATTATTACAGTCTTCATGCACTATAAACCTAGAAAACGTTACGGTCTGGGCGTTCTCGTGTAAACCATGTCGAAGCTGTCATAATCCAGCGTCTCTTCCTTATGTTCTGTTTCATTTATGAAAATCCCGCTCTTTGGTTTCTTCAAGTCCAGGTCGTCTTGCGTTGGGGGCTCGGGGTACACCCAACTTGCCGTTGGGCTGACTTTTCGGAATGGAACTTTCGCGCTACTCGGCTCAGGAGAAGGTATTTCGAACTGGAAACGCATTTTTCAAATGTACCAACGCGACAAATATGCCCAATTTTTTTTACTTACTTCTACGTCTAGTTCTTGTTTATGAATAGGATCGGGAAGCTTAACGTGGCCATACTTGCAGAACTGCTTGTACGTATATACTCTATTTTCTTCGTACTTTCTTTGCTGGCGTCTAGTCAGCGGGCGAGGAGGATATTTGATCCTAGGCTCGCCCTGTTGCAAAGTCACATCGTGAACATATTTCAACCCCACTCTCGTCCTAAAGCAACAAATGTAAAAACGTCAATTTTGTCTGGTAAAATTACAGCAGGATAAGTTTAAACTCAGGCAAGCAAAAGAACCTTTTCACATACTTAATGATTTTTTTATGTGAAGATAAGTCGTACTGGGATAAGTGCCTGACACTCTCGTCTTCAGATATACCAAAATAAATTTTTGCTTTTACCCTACTGATGGCTGAATTTTAGCGCTGATGATGCTCTCCTTCTCCGGTATAACTTCTAACTTCCGTTTAGGCAAGACATCCTTCTTCCTTTGCTCCCTCACAGGATCAAAAGAATCATAAGGTGGGGCGAGTTTCGGTTTCTCTGGCAAAGCTGTAGCCTCCTCCTCGTTTGTGCTGAAATAAAAACGAAATATACCTACGCAAATACGATAGTTTGTGCTATTACTTACCCGGGGCTCGCCATACCCTAATTTACGATAATTTATAGGAATGAATAATCCAGAAAAATAAAAAATAGATTAATCTTGTCACTCTCAAATTTAGCTGCGCCGAGAAATTTAAAAGTCGCACTTGTCACACAAAAACAAAAAATTTGTCAAGCTTCAAAAATTAATTTCGAGAACCAAAGTCAAAATTCAAGTGATTTTTTTTATAAAATACAAGCTACAAAATGGGGTAAGTATGCCAGCCACATCGTTCCAATACAGTCGAGTCACTTATGTATCCTCCTAGAGTTAAAAAGAGAAAATTCAATCCAAGACCTGTCATCGAATATCCCCCAGTACCCCAGAAAAAATGGATACCGCCGGACAAACGCCCCAAGAAGAAAAAGCCGCCAGCCTACGTGAAGCCGCCTGGAATATCGCAGAGATTAGCAATTTCAACCCTTAAGAAAATATGGCACCAATACACGATCTACGGGAATATCTCCATCATCGTGGGGCACTTTTCTCAGATCCACAAGAGGTTCAATTTCATCACTAATAACCGACAAGGTGAAGCTAGAATTAATTAGTATTTTTATTCTGAGATTCCTTCACGATACACTTACCACTTACAACGGTATCCATTTTTCTTCGCATGTGACGTCATTCAACATGCGCACGGACATACCGTTACAAATGTATCGTGGATTCCGCAGGTCTTGATATTTTTATTACGTTGGTAGAAGTCTCGAAGTGACAAGCCCCACGTTTGGTTTGTAATTTGACACTTTGACAATATCGAACTGTCACAAATTCTAACCTAAAAGTAATACATAACCTCACATAAGTGTCACTTTGGGGCGAATTTGTTGACGATTCTGCCACAATGCCAAACCTAATAAAAAATAAAAAGCTTCTGGGCTGAGTTACCTAAATATCGCTTTCTTCATAAATAGAGTAATATTTCTTCCACACTTCGTAGTAGCTTTGGGGTTTATTCACTTCATTATTTTAGGAGCCTGCAACTGTGCTATAGCCTGTTTGTTCGCGTACCTGTACAAAATGGAGGACTGGGATAGATTTTACCTGGACAGGATCCTAGACCATGGCGACCAGCTGTTTTTCAAAAGTCTGCAGCAGCCTGACGACACGTGCCTAACGGACATTCCGCCGGAGAAGATTATTACCTCATTTTTCTTCGAAAGGACCAAAGTAACCCTAAGCCTTGACGAAGGGCCTAGAGTTACTGAGAAGCTGGCCGAGGTCACCGAGCAGAAAGCCAAGGAAATTTTCAAGAACGCCATCGAATCCTTCTTCAAAAGTTATCCGTCTGGAATTTTCGCGATGCTGGAAAAATACTTGGCTATTTGGATCAAAGACGACTCTTACTATATGTTTGATCCCACGCCACATGACGAGTATGGGCAACGATGGTATGGTGTTCCAGGTGGGTGCCCAAAACTTTATTCACTGATGCTTTTATTCTTATACTTACTATCTCCGAATTAATTACAATTAACGACTTTTAAAATAGGTTGCGGTTGTGGGGAGGTGTTCAGCGGTTTCTCGCTTCTCTGTCGGTGTAAAGTCCTTGAGGATTTAGTTGAAACCGTATACAACAACGTCAGCGCCAAACCAAATACAAAATTCGAAATAATCGAGTGTACGGTTCAGAGAATAGTCAAAATAAACGTCGTGCCTCCTTGTTGCTTCGAGGAGTATATGGTCCAGGAAAAACCACCAGAACCAGAAGAAGAAGAAGTCGAAGGTAAACATCACCTAACAGGAGTAGTATCGACCCTTGTATATCATCAGATATAGTAATGTATTTTGTTTCTTTCTCTACTAGAACCGCCTGTCGACATTTTGGAAGAGAGACTAAGAGCGTACATAGAAGAAGAAAAAGAAGAAGTAGGTTCGATGAAAGTAAAAATAGAAGAAATTTCGCCAGAGGTCACAGACGGATTGTCTGTTTCGAAAAGGCCTTCTTGGCTGCAGGATACTGTCGACAAAGGGGACTTGTGCAAATACGGCCTTCCAATTAAGCCCAATCCAGAGAAAGTAACATTCTATCTAGGTGGGTACACTGGGCATACCTAGTGGAAGGGCGTTCCGACACCATTAAATTACAGTTTCATGATTCGTATTTAAACGCCACTTCTTTTAGAATTGCTGCCAGAAAGAATGTTTATCCTGCGAGCCTCGACTTGCCAAACCGACCCCAACTTCAGCAAGTACCAAGGCCGCCAAAGCATGGGCAACGCCATTTCCGCCATAATAATGCTGAGGTTTTACAAATCCAAAGTTTGGGTGCCGCGAATAGTGAACACCATCTTGAAATACGGCGACTTGCTCTACAGGGATGCCATGATAAGCATCCCCAGAACGCAGAGCCTGAAACTGTCGAACTTCCAGAGGAAAACCGAAATGGAGGGCAAGAAGTTCTCTCCGGTGATAGAAGATTATGTCGTGGTGGGGAGGTTGCAGTCGAAGGACTATGACGTTCTGGATTTGGAACCGGCTTTGGAAAATTATCTGTTGGATCAGGAGTGCTGTGTACTCATAGGGCCGATAACTCTAGCGGTGTGGTATGAGGAGAAGAGATATTATTGGTTCGACCCCAACGAGAGGTAAGCAATTTGGTTGATTTGCTAACTCGACATAACTCGTATTTTAAATGCGCCTCTTTTCAGAGATAAAAATGGGAAGTTTATTAGGAAAACGGCGAAGATAAACGGAAATGACGTACCCCTGGACTATGCGCCTGGGGTGGCCTGCGTGATGTGGTTTGCGAATCTTAAGGACCTCGTCGACTTGTACATGTATAACGTTGAGAAGGCGAAAAAATGGGATCCCTTCTACATAAGCAAGGTCCAGATCAACGACTACATAGAAATACCTGACCCTTGGTATAGTTTTAAAGGTAAAATAATTAACAATATTCAAACTTCGCTTTAAAAAATCTCACGAATGAAATTTTAGGTCTTATTCCTGGCAAATGGATCCTTAGAGGTACGATATGTCAGTGGAGCAAAACATTTTCCAGAGATTCCCGAAATTATCAAAGCCCCGCGATCGCCTTGATCGCCTTAGCGTTGCAGATATTGAAACCAGAAAAGGAATGGGAGACGGAAACAATTGATGAGGTAGACAAAACCTGACTACTCTTCCCCTTTAAATATACCAATTTTATTCTAGATTCTCGCTCTCGGGGACCAATTGTACAATGCCTCTTTACAATTTCTGACAGAGAATGACAAGTTGGTGAACAAGATGCTCATGTTAAGTGAAGTGAACAAGATTTTCGTAATGTCCGACAAAGAAGCCAATTTCGAAATAGACGACTGTCTCATTAACGGAATCATCAACGCCAAGAATGAGAATGATCTGAAGAACCTTAAGATGGTAAGAGGCATTAAAAGAACTCGATAAGGGCATCTATTTCAACTATTTTTAGGGCCTGGAGGACTTCTTCATTGATAACGACACAGCAGTTGTAACGTCTCACAATATCTCTGTAGCCGTATGGAAAAAGGATGACATATTTTACTGCTACGATGCTCATTGTCGAGATGATAAAGGAATCGCCACAGGTACGTATATAATTCATTTCTCATTACAGGCTAAACTAGTCCAAATCCGGTATCTCACTTCACTCAACTTTGTAACCTCCAAATGCCACTAGTAACGATGTTGGAAAGTCTTTAATGGTTATTGGGGAAAACAAAGGTAACGAAGGTGTAACAATCAAAACAGCCAGTTTATTTCATTCCCTTAGAGGGAAATACCTTCATAAGAAGGTCTTCGAAACAATTTAAACGAAAAACTTCATTTTGTCAAGGAATTCACTAGCCACTTCCACCTTTTCCCTGACCACATCCATCTAACAAATACATCCCTAGGTTACGGAACCGCTTGTGTCTTAAGGACTCTGGATATCGACGAATTAGCGAGCTCGGTGGAAATGAATTTGAGTCCTGGCAAGGAGGATTTCTACAACATTAACAGGGTGAAAATCAAATTCTACGAGACTGGGGACGGGGTCGTCAGGCCACCCCTGAACTTCTACACCAGCGTCAACGAAGACGTCGCCATTTTAAGATCCCTCTACAGCGAAATCACGACGAAATATGACTTGAACTGCAGGAAGCAAACCATCCCCATGTGTCTTGTGGCGCTAAGTTTCAACATCCTCAAACCATCGACCGAATGGACCAAACCGGATTTGGATGAAATTTTAAACAAAGGGGATAACCTCTACGTTCAGAGCATGCTTAAGATCCAGAAGGAGGAAGAAGAAGAGGGTGATGCAAACGAAGAGGCGCCTCCAGCGGTCGAAGGAGAAGAAGCGGAACCGGAAGAAGACGGAATCGTTAATTCAGCTAATGTGAAGACGGAATTTATCTTGGGTCTGAATAAAATTAACGTCGAGTTTGAGGAGGCTGGTGAAGGTAAATCTTTAATGTTTTATTTGCCTTATGATATTCAACTTAAAAACTAATGTAACCTAAATCTAAATACAACTTTTTAAATAGGTACTATCAACGAAAATCTAAAGGATAGCCTACGAACTTTCTTCGAGCAGGAGCAAACTGAAGACTACTTCAACCAAGAGGCCCTACTTGAATCCAAACCGTTGTCAGTAGCAATTTGGAGGGACGACAAAGTATTCTACGTATTCGATTCAAAACCCAGAGACAAAAACGGCCTGACCATCGGTATGGAAGACTGGAGCGAGCCGGAACCTCCACCCCCGCAGGAAGAAGAGGAGGAAGAGATGGAGGGGGAAGACGAAACACCTGCAACTGAGGGAGAACCAGAAAATAAAGACGAAGAAGAATTCATGGGCGAGGAGTTCCCTGATGCTGAAGCAGCGAAACTTATTGAACCACCAAAGGAAGAGGTGAATTACGACGAGCCATTTGACATGAACGAAGGAATGGAGCAGGGGGAAGAAGAAGGGTGAGTTGCTTTTTAATCTAATTAGGGACTTTTTGACCTGAAGTCTGCCTATGTTTGTAGTGTAAAAGAAGAGGAAGAGATTGTAATCCCGATAATACACAAAAGTTCCTCGTATTGGCGGGAACAAGAGAAGAAAGGAAAGGCTTGCACCATGTGGTTCACCAAGCTGGACGATCTAATAGACCACATTTACGGCAATATAGCGCCGAAACTAAAGGTCGATGAGCCTTTTGCGTTAAAGTCTGTCAAGATTATTAACACGGCCCAACTTACGGACAAGTTGAAGCCTGAGGATGAACGAAACGATGTGTATGCCGGGGATTGGTACTACTTCGAGGAAATTATACATGGAAAGTGGATATTGAGAGGTACGCAAAAAATTTGTTCTAACCAGTAGGTAACTGCAAACTATTTTTTATATTTTTTAAGGAACCATGAACCTGATGGACAAATTGTTCCCGGAGGACAATCGAGGACGCCAATTACTTCCTGCATCCATTGTGGCGCTGGCGGTTCCGTACATTTTCTCAATGATATGTTACAACCAGTTCAGCGTCGACACCATTCTCAGTTACGGAGATAAGCTGTTCACGTTCATGAAAAGGATGAGGCGGAAACAGCTAATGTCAAACCAGGAGCTGAAGCTGAAGGAGGACGAAATCGATTGGCTCCTCCTGCACGAAACTTTCGACATTAATGATGTCGTCAGAAGGATTTGCCTGTCGAAATTTATTGTTACTCTTGAAATAGAGCCGGAGGCGATAGCTGGCGACATAAACGCCCAAAATTTTGAGGACATTCTAGACGTTAGACGGGGCCTTGAGGAATTTTTTGCAGAAAACCATTACGGCGTGCTTCAATGTAAAGGTACGCAGTTATGGCTAGATATGTCAACGTTTAAACAACCCATTGCCAATTTCAAAACTTTCTCTTCTTCCTAGATTTGATAGTCGCCATATGGCGCGGAGAAAAAACCTATTACATGTTTGATGGCATGAACAGGGGCCCAAATGGCATTGTGTCTCCAAACGGAGTTGCGTGCATCACAAGATACTTGGACATACCACAAATGGCCGAGGTCTTCCTAGCAAACCTCCCAACATTTGGAAAAAATACGTTCCAGATCCACAAAATAACCATGTCAAAGGATATCTGTCCGCGGGAGCGAGAACCGAAAGAACTCAAAGAGAAGGTAACGAAGAAAGTCGACACCGGAGGCTTCCACAATGTCATTCCAGGTACATTCATTCAAATAGGGCCAAGTATTGAACGCTGTGGAACATCATATTTTTATGACTTTCAGGTAAATGCATTGTGAGAGGCACCATAAACCAAGAGAATCCCAAATTCGCCAAGGAACCGAACGTCCTTAGCGCGCCGATAGCCGTCATAGCCCTTACCATGACGCTGATCCACAAGGCGGACACGTGGTCGCGGCCCATCGTTGACGACATAATAGAGTGGGGTGCCGAATTGTACGACGAGAGCATGCACGAAGTAGGTTTCGACTTCAATCCTTGGGACGAAAAATTGGACGTGTACCGAGTGAAGAACGATTACAAGGTCGGGGTCCTCAAGGCCAATTGCGAGCTGAGGCACATGGATCAAAGAGGCATCATCAACACCAAGGATGAGTACATCTTGAACTTGAGACAAGGCGAGTAGATTCGTCCCACTAGTTGATAATGTAACTACACAGTATCCAAACTCTTAACGAACTGTAACTTTATTTAGGTATCGAAAAGTTCTTCGAGGAAAACACGCACGGAATCGTCGTCACCGATCCGCTCGTCTTGGCCATTTGGGAGGAACAAGTGGAGAACTCGGAGCCTCTGATCTACATGTTCGACCCTAACCCTAGAGGTCCCAGCGGGATGCCCCTTAATTTAGGTACCGCTTGCGTGATGACGTTCGTCAACGCCAAGGTAGCCTCCGATCACATTATCGGATGCATCTTGGACCCGGTCCAGAAGATGGGCGAGTTTACCATTGTCCCCGTGGAGATCGTGGTGGGAAATGCGAGGACGATAAGGAAGTTGAAGAGAACGCAGACGAGGAGCGAATTCGTGCTGTCGAGATGCTCGAAATTGGTGGCCAATGAGGAGAAGAGGGCGTTGAGAAAGATTGTGAGTAAAATAGGAAATTCATTACGTTTTTTCATTTTCTGCACAGTGCTTGGGAGCCCTGACCAACTAAAATCATCGTCCAGATAAAGTTTTACCGTCATAGTTATATTTTCGTCAGCAAATATAAGTTCTAGAGTTCTCCTTTGGGTCATTCATGTAGACTCAAAACTGTTGGGGCCCCCAGTCGCACCCTTGAGGTATCTCGCTGGTAACTTGTGTAATCCTCTACCGCTATGAGGTTTAATGCTTCAAAATATCAGAGGCGGGAGTAAAACTCATGATAATTGAGCAAACATTTTGCTGTAGGACACAAAAGGCTTTTTTACCTCTGTGTCAACTTTCTTTTGTAAAAAGAGTTTCTTTTCTCGCCACCACTCAAATATTGCAATACTTTCTAACATTTCTTATTTGTTTTCAAGGCTGAGAACGAGCGGAAGCGAAAGGAAGCCAAGCGCCTCGCCTTGATTGGTCGCAACGGTTATTACGCCATGAAAGGCGGCGAGGCCATCGTAAGAGGCTACAGAAGCCAAAATTCCGACCATTACAGTCCGGAGTCGCGGAACAACCAAGACATAGCCAACTGCATCGTGTCGGTGGTGATGCACTCTCTGTTTTCGGTTGACAATTGGATCAGCAAACACGTGGACCTGATCCTAGACACCGGCGATCAACTGTATATAGATTCTTACATAGCGTACGGCCCGAAGGACAAGAAGCTGGGACTGGAGAATATTTTGCGGAAATTCTTCCTGAAGAAATTAGAGATACACGTGACCGTGTACAAACAGATAATAAGCGATATTTTCAACGTTAGCAGTATTAACAGGATCTTGGATGTGTATTTCCAACAAGAGGCGTACTGCATGTTGTGTTACTATGACCAATGGGTGACGATTTTCTTCAAAAGCGGTTACTTTTACGTGTTTGATCCGCACGAGCGAGACATCGAAGGGAACGTTGTTAAAAACGAGGAAAAAGGTACTGCGATCGTCTCCAGGTTTGACGATTTAGGCGTTTTGACGTTGAAGCTGGTGCAGAATTTATACGTAGACACAAAAGAAGAAGAAGAAAAGGAATTCTCATTGTGGTTATTATCCGTAGAAAATAAATAATTTTTAGTTGTTTTGTTGTGTATTCTGTAAATAGTTTAGGCACTAACTCTTTTATACCCACAATAATTTTTATATAATTACATATGTACTTAAAAGTTTTTAGCCATATACTCATAGTGACAGTTTTTTTCTGGCAACATTAATAAATATTTCCTTTTTATCGAGATTTCTTATTTTCAACCATAATCAATTCCGGCGTTTTGGGAAATGATAAACCCTCGCGGTGTTCATTTGTTAGATTTACGCGAATGGGCGTTGAAAAATTTCCATTTATATTCTATCAAAATTATTGACGGATTTTAGGGTTATGTTAATTTTAATTTGAGGTTAGAATCTGTGACAGTTTTATATTTGCATAACTTAACATCAACCCGTTCCATTAACAATTGTCTATCGTGAACTGGGATCGATCCTCAGTGTGTGAATGCGTTTTTTAAATTTTTTTTTTATTTGAAATCAAAAACAGAATAAAAAAATTGACTTCTATACTGGTTGTGGAAGCATATTATGATATATATCTTAGATTCCTATAGAGGAAAATGTGCGTTTATCAGAGGTAATTTATTGTTAATCATATCCACCTCCTACGATTTAGTTTTTTTTTTTTTTTTTTTTTTTTTTTTTTTTGTGGCATTAGGTCATTAACCACACAGCCAGACACTTACATGCACATATATCTAAGCTACAACGACAACGTTATATACACATAAATAACAATTCAGAAAAATAACAACTCAAGGAATACGATTTAGTTGATATAATATAATGTTCCCCAACTTAATTTTCTTCGAATAGCAGTAATAGCACTTCATGTAATTATAGTTTTCAGTTTATTAATAAATAGGATTATAGGAAACAACTACTGGACGAGCAAAGACTCCGACTCCCATTGAATTATACCTATAAATCCAAAATTGGTAGCCAAATTTGTTATTTGTCCTTTCTCCACCAGACACAGACCGGTTTCGAACTCTTTATGTTCTCATCAGTGTGCCACAGGTAGCTGAAAAGACAAATAACAAAGGCAAACCAAACTGGTCTATGGCAGACCCAGCACATAGTAACTGTGAGAGATAAGTACATCCCTCTGGTGGTCAGTTGCTACTACCAGTCAAGACATCGAAGATGTCTCGTGACCGATAGCGGCTTGCCAAGCAAGCACCAAGAGCGGCGACCTCTAGCCCTGATGGACTAAAACATGCTTAATAAATAGGATTATAGGAAACAACTACTGGACGAGCAAAGACTCCGACTCCCATTGAATTATACCTATAAATCCAAAATTGGTAGCCAAATTTGTTATTTGTCCTTTCTCCACCAGACAGTTTATTTATTTAATGTATTCAATTTACCTTTAAATCTTGCAAAATTGTCATCTGTCACTTTATTTCAAGTACTTAATTTATTTACAATACACGGAATAGTATAGTGGGTTGCATGTCATAGTTATTACTACAGAGACTTTATAGGCACAGTGACGACAATAGAGACAGTCACGCCCACCCGCCATTATGAGGCTAAATTTATCAGGACTTTATTTAGAATAGACTGCTAATTATAGGTTAGAATTCCAACCAACAAAAAGCATTACTTCTAAACCGATAGAGTTTCTATTTTTTTCTCTTAATGACATGAGGTATGAAGCAACAAGCAACAAGGAGAACATCTTCTGTTGCACAGGAAAATTTATTTACACGAAAATGGAGCAAAACCAGCCATTGCTGTGGAATAGCTTTTAATGTCGGTAGTGTTTTCGTAGCAGTCTACAAAATTTGGAAATAAATTCAGCCACTATTTGGGATTTCTTGTAAATTTGCACCTAGTCGATTCCAGATTGTTATATTTGGAGGATTTTGTAGTTATTTTGTCAGAAGAGTGACTGGAATTGACATACTTTGGAAATAAATGTTTTTTAATTGTTTACGCAATTTGCCTACTTTTTAAAATATTGAAATGTGTCTTTAATAATTATGTGATATGTTTTAATTTTTACTGTAGTTCCCTTTACGTATAAGATTCTGTGAACAATGACTAAAAATTATAATTGATTCTGTAAAATATCCGTGACGAGGATTATTTAAAATGCGTCCGTGAAAGTGAAGTAATCAATGTTTTCGACGCGGCTCGAATAAGGATAAACTAATTTCGAAAAGTGACAATCGAAAAAGTACAATAAGTTTTTTTTCGTACCAACGCCCTTCAGATTTTTTCGAGCAGTTTGATTTTGTAACAAAAGCAGGACGTTTTCGAAAAGAGCCCTTTCCTTTCACGGGCACAAAACAATATATCGAATTTTTTAAATAACCCTGGTCTTAACAAATAATAAAATTTAAACCAAATTGGGTTTCAAATGTTATTTATATTTTAGTTTTATCTACTAAAAAATGTGTCTGTATATAGGCGTATAGTGGTAGTTTTATTAGCTTTAAAGATTTTATAGCACAGGCAGGCCAGCTGTGCCTCCAAATTTTCATTTTTTATTCCCAGCGAAGTTAATTTTCAGTGATGATATTCAGGTATTCATTTATTGCCTTGTTTGCCGGCAATGTTAATATTAATGTCGCCGATTAGAATTTCAAATTTTAGGGATTTGTTGTTCAGGAAAGGATACTCCATTAAATTATTTGTTCTTAATATATATGTAAATATGAGTGATGTGGGCTAATCGAGCAGGATTAGATATAAATGTTCAATATTTAAAACATGGATTTGTATGCGTAAAGTTGCGTCCCGTAAAGAAAGAAGAAAAAGATGGTATACTAACGAGTATATCCTTTCATTTAAAACGATAGTAAGGTGAGAATCATATAAAGCGAAAGGTATTAAAGTGCATATCCAGAGAATGGAAATTTTACGAAAAATTTAAAACTGAAAATGGTTTTCCATAAAGATATGATATAAGTAAGATATTAGCCAAATACTTACTAGTTTGAAAACAAATTTGTATAGACAGCTTTGGAATCCCAAAAGTTTCCATCAGGTAACCAGGTAACCGGTGAGGTGGAATACAAACAGTGAAACCTAAATATCAAAGCTCGTAAAATAAGCTCCGTTTCGCTCCAGGAAAAATTAGGGAAAAAAAAGGTAAAATATTTTTAAACTATGCATCTAAGTGTCCTCTATCATCCCGTTTTTGAAAATTTTCGATATTTTTTATAAGAGAGCTAGGTCATTTGGACGACGCGAGGCTGAGACACCCTGTGTATAATGTATAATTGATGCCTATTAAATCATTAACAATCTATATTTCTAACAACATTTGTACTAGGATTACTTCATTCATAATCGATTGTGAATATAGTCCAGTTTTATAACTACGATCCTAAATTCTTATAACCTGGTCACCAATACCATTAGATTTAACGTTACAGTGATTTATACACAATATTTATAGTCTCTAAAATTTTGGAATTAAAACACGCCATTATATTAAAAAAACCAGTTGATCTTTAAATGACCTTGGAACTCTTGACCCATCCTCACCTGACAGATTTATGAAAACTACGAAACTTCTAATCCAGTTCCCGAAAAAATCGACATATACCTGTATGTTAGGTTACTATTCCAGTTATATTTTAAGTTCGGTAAATATTTGCTGATTAATATCGATCGACAGAAATTTAAATTTATTGTGTCCATAAATATGCCAATCACTCACCTTCTGCCTGCTTATATAATCGCTCATTCAAATATTGCTACAACTACAATCGTAAATATTTATAATGTGTCCTCGTCAGACGAACCAACGACTTGTTTATTTATTCATGTACGCTTAGACATTTTGAGAAAAGTTGCAGCAACAAGTAAAAAACGAAGAAGTCACGGGTTGAAAAAAAAAAGATATTTAACAGTTAAATTCCTTCACCGTTAATAATCGATACACTGGTTGCGTCTTTTTGTGTCCTGATTCTCGATTCACCGCAGAGACACTTTGGATGCACGTCATTCCTCGTTTTCGGACAGTTTCTTTCCTCTCATCATCAAGCCCGATGCAAATCAGGAATACATTTTAGTTTTCATATTTAATCACTTCTTTCCTCTACCCGTAAGCTAACTGATAGGGAAATGTTTTTAATTATAACGAACTCTCGTTCCTTACTCAAGTTCCAAGACACTACACAGAGGTCACTGATCATGATTTTGATGGTGGAATTTCATTTTGACAGCTGTCAACTGTTAAACTAACTGAAAATTTCAAAATTTTAAAAACAAGTTTATTGTGGAAATCATCAAACGTACGTTTTTGAGGTCACTGATCACTATTATGATGTCGGACACTTATTTTGACAGCTGCTAACTGTCAAACTGACAGTATGACAATTTCAACATTTTGAAAAGATGTATAAATATAAATATAAGATAATATAAGATTATAATATTATCGTTTCCAAATGTAGTCACTTTATTTTCTGGTCAACTCCATTTTATAGGTTCTTTTATATAAATTCCCTTTCTTTCCTGATTCTACCTTTACTTTTTCCTCCTCTTCTTCTGCTCTATCATCTTATCAACATTACTCTGCAATTGTTGCTTATAATATTTGGTTTCCAATTAATATCATCTTCAATCGCCTGGCGATCAAAGAATCTGTTTTAAATCGTCATTAAAAAAACGTAGGTATTGATGGTTTACACATAAGAAAACCTTTTTTCAAAATTCTGAAGTTTTCGAACTGTCAGTTTGACAGTTGACAGCTGACAAAATGAAATCCCGACATAAAAATCGTGATCAGTGACCTCAAGAACGTAGGTATTGGTGGTTTACACAAAAAAAGGCTTCTTTTCAAAATGTTGAAATTTCATACTATCATACTGTCAGTTTGACAGTTGGAAGCTGTCAAAATAAAATTCTTACATCAATATCATGATCAGTGACAGTGAAATACGCAAATAAAGGGCTTCTCTCGAAAATGTTGAAATTTCATACTATCATACTGTCAGTTTGACAGTTGGCAGCTGTCAAAATAAAATTCTTACATCAATATCATGATCAGTGACAGTGAAATACGCAAATAAGAGGCTTCTTTTGAAAATGTTGAAATTTCATACTACCATACTGTCAGTTTGACAGTTGGCAGCTGTCAAAATAAAATTCTTACATCAATATCATGATCAGTGACAGTGAAACGTAAGTGTTGATGGTTTCCACATAAAGAAAACTTCCCAAAATGTTGAAATTTTCATACTGTCAGTTGTCAAAATGAAATTTCCACATCAAAATCGTGATCAGTGACCTCAACGTCAGTATTGATGGTTTACACATAAAAAACTTCCCAAAATGTTAAAATTTACGTACTGTCAGTTTGACAGTTGGTAGCTGTCAAAATCATGATCAGTGGGTACTGATGGTTTAGACATAAAGAAAGCCTCAAAAGCAATGCCTCATCTGGAAAGTGTGTAAAAATTGTCAATTCTCAAAGTGCGTTCTTTCAGTACGTAGACGTTGGTTTTGAAGCAATTTAGATGTTTATTAGACTGACAATCCTTTTGAACTTTAATTGTTTTTGTGAAGCTTTTGACACAGACAATATTTTACTACCGAATAATATCGGTTGGCGTAATTTAGATGGTATATAAGAAATGCTTGAAATAATCAAATGGATTTGAATCGGGAAAGTCAGCAGTACAAAAATCTGAAAATCAACAAAATCCTCGCATAAAATACATTAAAGACCAAAATAGAACCGCAAAACAAACTACACCTGAGTAAACTATGCTAACGATGCCACCACAACTTGTGGGTGTCAATTTTATTTTATTAAGCGACATTTTTTGGACCCTTAATAATATTCTACCGCTACTACCAATAATATAGGCTTGCGCAGTTTAGATGGTAATACAGTCCTTACAACGGTCAATTGGACTCAAATCACGTAAGTAAGTGGTACAAAAATCTGCAATCACCAAAAGTTTCGTAAAAAATACTTTCAACGTCAGAATGGAACCACAGAACATCCTACATAGTAAACCATTACTGCTAACGATGCTACCACAGCCTGTAGATTTCTATTTTACGTTGTAATAAACGATTTTTTTGACACTAGATAATATTTTACTACCCACTGCAATCGGTTTGCGTAATTTAGATGGAGGTATGAAGTGCTTGTAGCGATCAATAGTACTCGAATCATGTAAGTCGGTGGCACAATTTTATGACATGACAACTCTGTGACTGGTGTCTTTCGAATGATATTAAAAAAAATATTTTATTCCTTACTTCTGCAAAACTTACACATTTTTAGGTACTTTATGAGATTGTTGTTTAACTACTTGTTAAATTACTTAATTTCGCTAAAGGTCATCTTTTCCATTAACAGATTAATATACTTAATGACGTTATTTCAATTAAAATCATTATAAATAATTAGATATGCTCTCTTCGTATATCTTCAATTTGTCATGCTTTATCTGCAGTGCGACTTTCCCGTAGTAACAAGATAACAAATAATTCATATAAATATGCGAATACTAGTTACAAGACATCTAGTTAATATTTTTGAATTATTTTCACTTCTTAAAAATATACAGGGTGACCAAAAGTGGTTTATAAATTTGAAACTTTTGAATTGAATTTTTTAAATTTTTTCAAACAGAATTTACGACAATGTGATGTAGAAATGAAAAACGAACATTTTTGTAGGTACATCCCTATGGCTATTTGTGACCATTTTCGATTTAAGTACAGGGTGTCACACGTAAGAGGCTCATTCGATTTCCTGACTTTATTATTGGGCTAAAATGAAAAACCAAAGTGTATTCTCTTGTATTTTTGTTTGAGGAATGAGGAATCTAAGCTCGAATAAGCGATACAACCTCTAAAATACGAGGTATTGTCAAAAAAACAATTTTCCAAAATTTTTTCACCCATTTCCGGTTTCGCCGGAAATGGCCTCAACTATGATATTTTAACTGCAACACCCTGTTTTTCGATTCTAGAAATGATTTAAGGTGCGACTGCACTTGTTTGAGAACTGTTTTAGCCCATTTGATTTTTTTAGATTTCTTTTTATTTCTGCATCTAAATTAATGATTTAAGCACATTTAAAGAATTGTAAATCCTAAAATAGTAGAAGAAATCTGACGATTCAATTTTTCTTGGATCATCTAGACACAGGACATTGATGATAACATATTTAGATTTTAGATTGAATTAAAGAGTGTCAGTCATGAGGTGTTGGGTACGATTCTTTTGCCGATCACTGCATAAATGCATGCACGTTACTTCAGTTTAGTCTACATTTTAACTTTAAAAATATTTTTCCGAAAATCCCGCTATAAATAAGTTTAATTCGATACGAGCAATTGCATTGATGAATAATTCATAAATTAATTACAACAACATTTACTAGTTGAAATAAAATTGAAAATAATAATAATAATTGTTGTTTGTCTAATTAATAGATGGTAAACAATAAACAAATGTCTGACACTGCTAAACTACATGCGAACGGATAACCCAGAAATTATTGTCGGCTAAACCATTGGCGTACTGGGAATTAAAAAATAGTCATAACAGTATAATTGATTCAGTTCTTTAGCTTGTTGGCTCTGAGATTATGCCAGAAAATTCTGGTTTAAACATGTGATAGAAGTGAGATTCGGAGAACAATAAATAAACATAGTTCGAATTCTGCACTCAAGTAAATAAAGCCGATTATAAATATCCATTCGTTAATCGAGAATTTTTTTAATGTGGCACTTATCATTATCAAAACATTAGCCTTCGAAATACGAGTATTTGATTTATTAAAATAATAGTTTTTTATTTATGTAAACAGGAAACGACCCATTATTTGACACGACGTGGATTATCGTCTTACGTTGGTAATGATAGGTCATGGTGGACCTTAACATAATCATTGTTACAATTTGTATTGCCGTAAACCTAATTTGGAATTATTAAAATCCAAATTAAAAATATCACTAAGTAGTTTAAACAAATTTAAATGTTAAAACAAAATTCATGGGGTTGTAAGAAAACGATACGACACAAATGAGAAGAGTTCATTAAACCTTGCGCTTGTATTTCCTCTCGTCAAACCTTCAGGGTGGTTCAAGTACGATAACTCCGTCATTATGGAAGTTGGAAAAAAAATTTTTAAATAAAAGTTGTAGGCTACAAAATAAAACTATTTTTGTTTATAGACACATACCAAACTTACTTCTTTTTTAATGGAACATACTGTATATTTTTACATTTTTGAAATCAGTATCATATTCTCTTTCCAACGACGTAAAGCTTTATGACTTGTGATGCGGCGTTGCCGATTTATCGGAAAAAAAATGTGAAAAATTTGGTCGGGACAACAAATTAATTGAACAAAATAATTTAAATTTTAAGAAAAATAGTTTTTAACCCTCATAAATAAAAATCAGATGCTCTATTAGTTCTGTAGCCTCCAGATGTAGTATATAAGAATGTAAAACAAATTTAACAATTAGTATTGTATGTATTCTTGAGAAAGGCCTAGAAAGCCGAAACACGTGTAGAGATTAAATAAATACTGTTTGAAACATTTAAAAAAGTGAATATTTTTTTCTTTAATTATAATATTTAACAATGTTTCACATGATGCCAACCGCGGAATCAGTTCAATGTATTGGAAAATGTACTGAATGAGTTTTACTAACAGTGCCACAGTCATGATGGAAAATTATTTAAGTAATCGCCACCAATTGGTCAAAATCGGAGAAAATATGTCCGAACTCTTGCCTATTAATAGTGGTGTTCCCCAGGGCTCAATACTGGACCCTTTATTATTTACCATATACACTTTTAAATTCTCTTCATTTTTGAGGCATTGTGAATCTCACTATTATGCAGATGATGCTCAGATTTACTCTTCTTTTAATTATGATAGTGTTAGGGCAACGGCTAACCACGTTAGTAAAACGGCTCTCGGCCGATCACCGAGGTGGGGTCACACCACTCGGGAAGACCGCGTGCCGTTGGCTCAAATAAAATATTAAAAATACATGGCACTGTGCTAATGGTAACATACCAAAGACAAAAACCCCGAAAAAAAAAAAATAAAATAAAATAAAAAAAAAAATAAATAAAATTAAAAAAAAAAAAATTATGATAGTGTTGATGATGTTCTTACTATGATTAATAATGATTTATCAAAATTGCTCGAAGCTTCAGAGCATCATTGCTTAACGATAAATCCAGACAAATCCAAGGTTATTTTATTTGGAAGTAAAAATCAAAGAATGCAATGTTTACAAAATTTTAAAATTGAAAGGGATTCAATTGAACCTCAAATTGTTGACTCAGCTAGGAACTTGGGACTTTATCTGGATTTTATCTTAAGATTTAGTGAACACATTACTAAAAATATCAGGAAATCATATTGTAATTTAAAATTATTATATGCCTGCTCTATTATGACGGCAAAACAAAAGCAATGTTATGTAATGCGTTGGTATTAAGTCATTTTGACTTTGCTGACATTGTATATCATCCTTGTCTCACCAAACAAAATCAGGCACGAATCCAGCGTGTGCAAAATTCATGTGCTAGATTTATTTTTGGTTGTAAAAGATGTTTCTGTCAGTAACAAAATTAGGGAAATAAAGTGGCTAACCATTGTAACGAAGTGATTTTTATCTGTCAAGGATTGCCTGTTTTATTTCACTATCTCCGTCACTTGGGTACACCCTGTAACTCTACTATCATTTAAGTTATAGTTAAGGTACCAATTAATTGTCAAATCAGCTGATAAATTAATTGATTAATTTTCGATAGTCCCCTGTATAACTAAAATCCGTTAATTGTTCAAAAATAATGTTCAAGCCGGAAGTAAAAATCATTAGTTACGAAAACTTGCTAAAATATTCACCCGTGTCCGTTTCAAGCCGGTTCTTTTTGGAATATAGTTTAAAAATTATCAGCAATGCATTTCCGTTTTCCGTTAGCCCGGTTGAATAAGACAAGTTACATAATCCGCTCGGACTTAGTAAACCGAGTTCTTCATGCAAGCCACCTGTCCGAGTTCCACATATTGTATGAGCGCGCCGACCGCCTACGTCAGCGAAAAAGATAATAAATTCACCGGGAACGGTAAAATCCAGATCAGTCGAATTATCGACACCTTCGCATCAGAAAGCAAAATCCGACTAGCAATTTATCCGTTTTTTATAAACCGTCGTGGTAAGAACAATAGTAGTTGACCGTAATCCAGCCGTTCCGTATCTTGAATAATCACCGAGATTCACCGTTGATTTCATTGCGTAAATATCGCCGCATTGTAAATCTGCTTAATCAAATCAGAGTTCGGTTTAAAATTTCCGTTTAGCTGTAGTTAATGTTATATCACACATTCGCCGGTTGTACCTTCCGATAATCAGTCTGGTAGTTGGATACAGCCATCAGCGAGTGTATTTTCAAAACGTGGATTTATCATACACTGGCAAAATAATTCGATAATCAGTCTGGTAGTTTTATGGCCCCAGTGTATGGTTTAAATCTTTATTTTCCGGTAAGGAAATATAATTCCTGGTTAACAAAACTCTGTATTTGAGGCCGTAGAAACCCGCGTGTATTAAGTAGTTTTCAAATCTGAAATAAAAGGCAAAGAATCTCTGTGCCTTATTCATCACACTCCGTTAATTTGGGTGTCTATCACTTGCTTTCCGTCATCGCCGGCCGATCAATTCAATAGCGTGCATATATTTCGATTCTCTCGCACTGCGAGTCCGCATTGTCTGAAATTCCCTTATATTTTCTTTACCAGCTGAAAAATCGTTGTCACATTTTTGTATATAGCCGACTGTGTAGTCAACCAAGGCTTTACTTCATTTTTATTTTATGTTATTTTGTTTCACCATAAACCTTTGTATTAAACGTCCAAATTTTCTACTGAATAAATCTGTTATAATACCTATCAGAAATTCCGAGTTATCGTTTCTGTTAAATTTCTAATTAACTCGTTTGAGAAATTGTTCAAGTCGTACTGACATAATAATCATCTCAAGACCTTCTGGCAAAAACCGTGTCTTCAACTGTTAGCTACCTAGGGTTTTCCTGGACACCGCCAGGAAACAAAAGTGTTGTTCTTTACACTTCAAAAAGGGAAAGAACTGGCGCCCGAGTTTTCCGTATAAAAAGAAAGGTTACGTAAGTATCTATACAACGAAAGGAAGCGGCGTTACAAGTTTAAAATAAGAATAAAGTGATTGACAGAACATAATTTTTCTACTACCGATCGTAAAGTACTAACTTTCCGCACGTTCAAGAGTGCGTAAAGTTAAACTTTACGCACTAGTGCGTAAAGCGTTTTTACCTTACGCACTAGTGCGTAAAGTAACATACTAAACATTGCATACCTATTAGAGCACCCATAATAATCATATCTTATTTTAAAAGTTTTCACGTTTCACATTATTGTTAGAGAATTTAGGTCCATTTCGGTAGTAGAAAAAATATTGTATGCAATTCGTGCGAAAAGTGAGATTTTTTCACGAATGGGAATTTCCCATGACTTTACGTACTTGTTGCATAAATAACTATTTTGTCAATCACTTTATTCTTGTTTTAAACTAAGCATTTAATTATATTGAGTTAGTGTAATATTTATTACTGTTGAACAAAATCTTAATAGATAAACATTATTTTTTACTTCTTAGTTCGGTTTCCCTTTAAAGCGTGTTTTTTTAGTTTTTTTTTTAACTATAATTTTTGCTACTGAGAAATTCGTGGCCAAAGCCATCGTTTGCAAGGCCAAAAAATATAAAGAAAATCTTGTATTTTCGTTTCCATTCGGAGATCTTAAAATTTCTGCCAGATCAGCTTATTCAGGACCTACACTACGCTAATTAGCGGAAACAACTCGAGAACACGTGTCCGAATTTGTTTCATGATAATTAGGTTATTATTTGACCCCGCTAACATTTTCATTATTAATATTAAAACATGTTCCACCGCAAAAAGCAATTTAATCAAAAACAGATTTGAACATGTTTAAATTAAATAATATTATCAGAGTGTTTCCTCGACAAAAATCTATCGCCGCCAGTTATAAATTTGATAATGCATCACGTTTCTCCGCATGTGAACAATTTGATAACAGCAATTACGGGGATCAAATCCATCGAATTGCGCTAGTCTAGATTATTATTATTATAAATTACTACAGAGGATCCCTAAGTAGTACAAGGTTTAAATGAGAAATATGCGGCATTCTTTGAAATAAACTGGTGCACAATTGAATTGGATATTGGAAAAATATGGGCAATATTTGAACCTCAATATTTTTGGAATTAGATTATTAATCTTGATGCGGTTTTTTGTGATCGTTAGCAAAATTCATTGGTTTTCGTCCACCGTAAATAGATTTTTTGAATTGTGGGTGTTTCTCTTATCTACAGGGTGATTGTCCAGGCCCTTACATTTATGTTAAAGTTTATCGTTCTCCCAAATCCCTAAAAAAATTTTGTGATTTTTTAAGATATGTTGAATCCCGATTATCCCTTACCTTGGCTTCTCAGCTTGCCTCAGTTGTGTACAATGTCTACCGTGGACTGGGTTCGATCCCCAGCTCCGAAAATGGCAATGCCAAATGTGTCTCGTTTTGTCAAATTTGTAACTCTTTTCCAGCCTTAACTTTAAATTTAGGTATTGCCTAATTTTTGTAGTAGGCATGTCCTATCCAAAATTTCGTCGATTTAAAAAATACTCTCTCGGTGCCTTAATTATAAACGTTATTCTAATCTTGTTATAATTAGTTGCTTACGTCATATTTGATGGTAAATACAAAGACCCACAAATCCGCTCCTATCTATGATGACCTCTATTTCAACAGTTTCTTAAAGTCTTACAAATATTAAGGAGTACTTTTAAGTTCAGGTTCAGGGTCGCGTAATAGAAATCATTTTAAATAATATTATTGTACTTTGATATATTTAAGCTGGGATATTAATATTAATAATTAAAAATAGATAGTGCATAGAGTTGTCAACAGATACGAATGTTTTGTAATTAATTCATATCTGTAGTTAATAAATAATGTTAATATTTGTGTTCGTGTACGTGCGTTCTTCAGTTTTCGATGATAACGTAAAACAAATATAAATAAACCGAAATTTTGATCTGACCAGGAATTGTTTGTTTTAACATAATTTATGTCATCTGCAGACACATTGTAAACAATCGAATTAAGGGTTGTTCAATATCTGCGGTATTTAAAATGATACACAAATGATTTTTTTTTCTATCGCTAGTATCATTTTGCGTGAACTTAAAAATTTGTTTAATTTTATTTTTCTCTTCTGTTCTACCTAGATTAAGTGTAAGAGTAGCTTGAGGCTAAACTTCGCCTACCTTATATTGCAATAATTTTAGGTTAAGAAACAAATGTATTGTTCTTTGCCTAGTTTCATAATAAAGACGATTATTATTATTATTATTATTATTAAATGAGTTAATTAATGAAAAAATTCACAGTCCTTCGCAAAGATGCAACCGGAGGAGACATTGGAAATGACGAAGTAGAACGCAAATCTTGTGATATTTCGGATGTGATAAAAATTAAAATTTGTTGCAAACTAGTAAATAGTTATTTCATTAACACAAAACATTTTCAAAAAGTAAAATCTTGTTATCAGTAGTTTTATTTAGAAATTAAAATAAAAAGTTATTTTATTAACAAAAACATTCTCATAATGAAAACTAAAATGGTATTATACAAATTTTTTTCACTAACAAACATTTTTAATGTTAAAACTAAAATAATTTAAAATGATTTCGTGAAGATGAAAAGTGATGCCTAACAATTACAAATACCAATATCGATTAATCGCAAACTATTAAACGCAGCTAATAGTACAGGAAAAGTGTCCAAACTGAACAAGAACATAGTGAATTCGTTGAAACTTGACATATACGTTTAAAAATACATACCTACCTATGTTTCAAGAAACTTAAGAGGCCCGAACCGTAAGGAGTGTGTCGGAGCTGCCTACTTGAAAAATTGTGGGATGAACTAGGTTTTCACATGCAAAATAAAAATTGTCAATTGAATTGAACCATGAGAAATTTTCAAAAAATAAGAATATTTTCATTTATAGAGAAATATTAATTTTTTACTTTTTTATTACATTTTTTTACCAATTTTACGTTTGTTTCCTTTATTTTCTGCTTGTTTATCTGTGAGTATATTCTGCAAAATGAAAAAGTACATAATCATTGTATAAGTGCGGATTTTCGAGTAGTCTGAAATTTTATATTATATTGAATGAAACACACTTTGTATCTAAAGAAGATCGGAATCGATAGCATATAAATCTTCTGCGTCGTTTAGATCCTCGATAAATTTATCCATGTATGAATTTAGACATCGTACTCCCTGACAATTTCCGTAAATTTGTGAGCATCTTCAACCTGCTTTTCTGTTGCGTTTGCAGGAGATAAGCTGCAATATTGATTCTGATGTTGGCACAAAAAGTGTTGTCACAGGTTGTAAGGAGCCGTTAATTTTCTTCTATCCCCACTGTTGTGGATTTTCTTTCATTGCCAAGCCATTTCTGAATTTTGTAGAATACTCGTAATGAATATTAAGCGACTGCCTCTGAAGTCGGTGGTAATACTTCCAACTTTGATTTTAGTTTGTGCAGCGATTTTTTTAATTGATTAAATCTGTATGAGTTGAGTGAGACATTTGTGATTTTCCTTGCACCGTATACAAGTAGGAAAAGAGTTTCACCAGCCTATTTTACTTGTGAGGGGTTGAATTCTTGCCATTGAAAGTTCTTACTACATTAACCAACTGCATTTCTTTCTGAAGAAGTTTGATGACTTTAAATTTTTCTTTCTGAAATATTCTAGACGTGGTATCATAACCACTGAAGGCATGAGTCAGTAAAATTGTATTTTTCTACTACCGTCTATATAAATGAACTTTGTAACCCTAGCAACACGCGCGATAACGAAAGTAAACATTCGAGTTACCTGGTTGCTAAGGCGTTGCTATCCACGAAAGTAAAACTTATGCGGCCAGGACAGAAAAGTAGAAAAACAAATTTTAAACGAAATTAATTCGTTCTATTTGAAGAAATTAATACAACTAAATAATTTTGTATTAATAAAGAAAGGTCTTTCTAGGAAGTACGCCAACATTTTTGTCGGCACGTAGTACCTACCTACTCCATTTTAAAAACGCTTCATAAGTTTGCATATACCTTGCTTTGGATTTCTTGGGGTAAAACAAGGCACAAGCAATATTCCCATTTATATCGCCACAAAACATATGTATTTGTTTATTTTAGTTTGAAACCACCCGAAATTAAAATGTGTAATATTTCGTTGCCATGGAAACAATTTTCACAGGCAGCCTCCTAACTATAAAATTTATTAAAAACGTCAATTAACTTCATGAAATAATTAGTTTTAAATTAGTAAATCCCATAATTTTTTTCGGTATAGTAGAAAAAATATAATACATTTCACGATGCGAAAACCCTTTTAAGTATTCGGTGTTTTTTGAAAGGTCTCGGCTTCGCCTCGACCATTCAAAAATCACCTCACACCTTAAAGTAACCTTTCGCATCTAGTTAATGTAAATAACTATTTTTATACGTTCTTGTCATTTCTGGATTTCTGACGAAGAAAGAATTTTCCATATATATTTTTCTGTTCCTGGCCTTATGAAAAATATATCTTTTTCTTTTGAAGTTAAAGCGATTAATAGAACAAGGAGATCAACGTCCTCATCAACTAAGTACAAATGTTCGTCTATTATTTAATATTTCAATTGCTATTTTAACAATAGGTGAATCCACATCATCTACAGCTTGTTTTACAAACAATACTTTGTTTTAAAGAATTTTTGGCAACATTGAAATTAATCGGATTTCGTTTATATCATTTGCCAAAAATTTTTCTTGAAGGAGGGCTACGATTACTGAATTTTGCTTAAATTTGGTTTTTACTTAGTTAACATACGTCGTACAAATGTGGATGCAATAAAAATTCACCGTCAAATTACATAAATAATAAGTATAGAGTTACAAAGATTTCGCTTTTCTTGCTTATTTGATTAATTTCGATACATTTTGCCTGTACTGTAACCGTGTGACATATCATTGGATCAGGCATTGAGAGAGGAGTTGAACATATATTTTATTTTGCTTCAAATCACCGCTATCTTTGTAAATTGCGAAAAACGACAACATTTTAAGTTACATATTATGATAAGCTGTTCGACGTGCTTCTCGATGTTAAGTTGTCTTGGAGATTGTTGGGCGTGACTTTTCTAACGCAGCGATAAATTCTCATGTATTACTTTTTTGTTTACTTTTGCTTAATCTACCTCATGTTAAAGTAATGCACTCAAACCTCTAACACTCGGTAATACGTACAAATCAGATATCGGCAACCTGCCAGAGCAACCCCAATCCTAAATCCACCCCTATGATTTGTCAAATTGCAAGTCATTGACAAAATTGAAAAAATTGCAAAAACACGAAAACTTCAAATACTATTTCCAAACGAATTTCCGAGAGACTGTTTTGGTAAGAAATCCAAGGTAGAGGGTCGAACTTAGAACTACATCGTGAATTGCACGGTCACGCTCTGATTTTAGGTTCAATAGGAGTGAACGAAAAAGTGTAATTTTGACATCTATCGTTCTGAAACCGCTGAAATCTCACGCGTTACGTCATTCTGCCATGTAACTGATTTTCGACCCCCTACTAGGAAACTAAAAACATTTGTTTAATCCTGCTCTTGTAACATGCAGTTTCTTACTTGGATACAATACTTGATACAATTAAATGTCAAAGTGAAGGAAAGGCACTATCGAGAAACAGAAAATTGTTTCGGGGTCCTGAAGTCGTCCCGAGTCCGAAACTGTAATCGGTTCCGTCCTAGGACCGATATTAAGAAATCATTAAATTTCGCTGGATCGACTATAAGGTGTAATCTATCGGACGCACTATGGATTTTTTGGCGAATTTTGCGAAAACACCAAAATTTTAAGCCTTATTTCCAAACGAAAACAAGCCGCCGGGCCGCCGTTCTGGCAATAAATCCAAGCTCGAAAGTCCAACTTGAAAGTACATCGTGAATTGTGCGGTCCAGCTGCCATTTTGAGATCAGCAGATCCTAACTAAAAAGTGACATTTGTGACGTTAACGAAAAATTTTAAAGTTTTGCACGCGCATGAAATAAAACTAATAATAAAAAAAATTAAGACGCTAATAACTTTAAATATTCAAAGAATCGCAACGATATAGAGCCGAAAATAATAACATGACTGCCGGTACCACGTGATTTAGACAACCAATCAAAAATTGGTCACTCTGTTGTCGCCACTGTTTCTATAAGTCATGCTTCATAATATGCAACATGAAACTGATTTTCAACCCCCTATACGAAAACGAAAACATTTCCAATGTTAAAACTTGGAGTCTACAAGAAGCACCAGAAGAGACAAACATAATAAATTGTAAATGGACGTATCGGATGAAAACTGATATAACTGGAAGGGAAAATATAAAGCAAGATTAGTTGCAAAGGGATATTCAAATAGTTGAGATAGATTATCATGAGACATTTGCTTCAGTATAGTAAGATACGAATCTATTCGAGTTCTTCTAATTGCTGCAGAAGATTTTGAAATAGCACAGTTTGATGTGAAAACTGATTTTCTCTACGGTTATTTAGAAGAAATCATCTACAAAAGGCTTTGAAGAATCTGAAAATTTGAACGCAGGATTATCTAATGTGATGACGTCCACTTACGTAACCTGTAATGTTTATAACTGACTGACACTTTTTAGACGGAAACTCGGGCACCAGTTCCTTAGTTTTTAAGTGCAAGGAACAGCACTTGTTTGGTTCTCCGGTGGTGAGAACGTTTAGGGGTAGCTAACAGATGGAGATACGGTTATTTGTCCAGGGATCTTAAGATGATTGTCTTGTCAACTGGACTTGGACAATTTCTCAAGCGGGTTAATTAGAAATAAATAACTGAAATAATAACTCGTGAATTTTACCTATGTACACCAAGGTATTTATTTATTAAAACAGTAATGAACAAATCAATAAATAGGATATTTCAGCGACTTTGCAGTCGAATGTGTACAAATTTGATAATGACAAGAAATAGGCGGGCTGGCAATCAAGAGTATATACGCTTGAATATGATTTTATTTCGGAAGACGGTGAGTTTTGATAACCGGTGTCTGCTTTCGCGGCTTGAAACTATTTCGGACGGCAAGCAAACGGAATTTCTAACAGGATATAGTATGAACGGCGGGCAGTCGGTTAGCTATACAGAGGGTTTTACAATACGGCGAACTACTGCCACAAATGTAGAGCTATTTACCAATGACAATTTTTCGTAAGTTAAGTTTTCCGATAAAACTGTATGCACTGAAGCCTTAAAGATTGCCCGAGCGAGCAAATCTAACCAGCCGATGCATATTTTATGAAACAAAAGACCAACGGAGGAATTACTATAAACAAACGATGGTGATTCGGGAGCCGGACATTTTTATTGTTTAGATTCTCCTGGAAGACAAAAGCTGCGGGTGGATTTGCGAGAGGTACCTATTGTGATTGTGCATGATAGGTTTTATTCTGTGTGTGTGTGTGTGTAAAGTTTTATTTTAGTGGTGTTTTAGTGACATTAAAGGTAAGGAAGGTGAATGAGAAAATGTTTACGAGATTAGTTCAACATCTCAGAGACTATTTGCTTGACTATTAAATTCCCCGTATTTTATTCGAATCGTGAAGTTTGGCAACAACACACCGTTCAGGAATCGTACAAGACACGCGGGGTCGCCTTAGTTATTAGTCATACTCTCATTAGCGCATACCACTGGCAGGGCACCCAAATTAATATAAATAAATAGTTAGTACATTGATATATTGATACTTCGAAAGATTCAACAACTTTTGTCAATTTCACCACATTAGACATGTCAAGTCAAGGATATCTATAAATATATACTACATTTGTTAATATTTATCTACTATTTACTATTTATTATAGACGATATTTCTGCTCAACGCTGCTCCTCTTTGTCACGTCCTATTTACCACCGGAACCGTCTATCTTCAAAAATATGTTATTTTGATTAACATGATGTCAACCTTTAAATGTCACGTAGCCAAGAAGATTACATGTACTGTTTTCTCATTTTGGGAGAATTATTGGCAACAATAATTACACTATTAATAGAACCAATACTCGGATAACTTTTGACTTATTTTAAAATACAGCACTTTGAATCATGATAAATTCAAGATTCCTGGGATATTGCGATCGACACAGAATTGGTAAATATGTTTTGTTAAATTGTCATAGTAATGATAAGCAGTTACCCTGCCCTCTGCTCTCTGTCTAGTCTAAATAATTTTGACGCCCAAAAGTTTTACAGACAGGCAGCCCTAATCCAAAAGACCAAAAACGGGATACCAAATTGCCAATCAATTTCCCTTCAATTCCTAAAGCTACCAGTGCCTTAATTCCTCTTATGTTCCTAACAGATTAACTCTTGTTTATTTTGAAGAACCAAGACCGAGTTGAAGGCACTCTAAAATACAGTCTAATTATGTGCATGAATTTATCTTTGCATAATTAATTCTATTTCGCAAGTTCAACGGCTTACCCACTGCCAAGAGGAATGTGTTACTCTAGACTAGAGGGATCCGAGAGTGAATGCGAATGGGGTTATTTCACAATTTATATTTATGTTAAATGTACAATCAGGAACACTTAAAAATACTGTATATTTGGAAAAAAAGTATTTTTTTTGCGCCTACGTATTTTTAAACTCGGTTTGTAATTTGAAAATATTAAGTTCCCGCCAACAGCCGTGACGTAAATGTTTACGCATGCGCAGTATAGCGTAGATGAAATATCTCAAGAAAACTAACCTCACATTTTTCACGCTCTTAAACTCGACACTGAAATAGTCCATATTTTTCGCAAAGAATTCCTGAATCATAACGTAGTTCACTTCAGGTAAATTTTCACTGCTAGCTTTAACGAAATTAGGCTCCATAATAGTAAAAAATGATCAACTAACACAAACTAAAGCAAACTGTCAAAAATGTCAAATGGTACTGGACTCTTAACAAAAACAAATCTTCCTAGATTTAGTTCTAAACCGTGACGTCAGAAGTTAATAAAATTTGAAATTATTGACGATACTTTTTATTGATTTATGAATAATTAACAAATAATAAAGACATGGTATTTACCAATACATTATTCTTGCATATTCTACTATCCAAATTGAAAGGTATTTTTAAGTTTTTCTTTAACATGAAATAACCCTATTGAATGATTGGCGGTTTTAATTATCCAAACGTGAAATTAGTATAACGGTTAGAGTTAGGGTTTTGGTGCATCACGAAAATATTTCGTCAATGTGGTTCCAACCCTGGCCATGATTCGTTGATGAGGGAGATGGTAGATGGTAGTAGTTATACAGGGTGATTCACGAGGAAAGGGACAAAATGTTATGGTAGATAGAGTTCACTTAGGTGAATTAGAAATGACTATTGAAAAAAGCCTGACCCTTTTTTTTATTGATCTACAGGGTGATTTATGAGTTTTGCCCAATACTTCTTAAGGCAATATCTTTTAAACTAATCACTAGAATCAGCTCGTATTGTGGGTATATAATATACTATTAAATGTCAATTTATATGCATAATCAAAGACAGAAAATTCCAGGGCCGGCTCAACTAATTTTTATTTTTAGGGCTCCTATGAAAAAATTCACCCTGTGTACGTGATTTTTAAATTCTAATACTGAATTATGAAACTACATACAAAAGTGATCGAAAACATGTATTTTGTTGTTTTGCCACACTTTGGGCAAATTTTAAATAAGCGATCAATTTTCGCCAAAATCGAAGGCCAAAATAAATTTATAAAATTCCATTTTCCTCTCTTATTCAAAATAAAATATTTGTTTTGCAAAATTTTGTGATTTCATGCATTATTAATATGAAATAAATAATCAAAAATAAATAATTTCAACGTCAGATTAAGTAATTTTTATTTCTGAGATTTCTGTGAAAAATCAGTCTGTATACATTTTTCTCAAATTCTGATAATAAATTATGGAACTACATTAAAAAAAACCGCTGCCAATTATGGGATCAAAACTTCCTCACCGTGTGGTGGAGTTTATAACAAAAGTAATTTTTGACGTATTTTGTTTTCTGACGCATTTTGTTTTTTTGTACGTATTTTGTTTTTTTGGCGTATTTTGTGTATTTCAACATTTGGACACAATATTCTAATGAGTTGTTTATCAGATCCTATTTATAATCTTTCTTCACGAATAAATTTTATTGTAAAGTTAGAAATAGAAATGTTGGGGTCCGGTAGATCCCATTCCAGTGGACCGATTTTGTTCATCAACGAACTCAACCTTTTCCTTGACCTCTAGAACGTGTGTACCAAATTTGAAAGATATATTTCAAAAAAAGAAAATTTTTGTGTAACGTCATAATTCGTCGAGAATCGTCCAGAAATGCAATAAAAATTTTTTTCCACGAATACATATCTTCCTCACTTTTGGTGAGGAAGTAATTAACAAAATTGTTTATTTTTTTATCACAATACATCAATAAACAGAACATTAATAATCCTGTCGTTATTAGGAAAGCCGTAGGAAATTTAATTTTACGACAAAGAAAATGTAGGAGGCAGAAGGCTTTCATTTTGAAAATAAGTTATAAGGTTTTATGTTCTGTGATTTTGTTGTTTATAATGTTCTGTTTATTGATGTATTGCGATAAAAAATAAATAATTTCGTTAATTTTTAAATGTAGTTCCACAATTTATTATCGGAATTTGAAAAAAATTTATACAGACTGATTTTTCACAGAAACCTCAGAAATAAAAATTACTTAATCTGACGTTGAAATTATTTATTTTTGATTATTTATTCCATATTAATCATGCGTGAAATAACAAAATTTTGCATAACAAATATTTTAGTTTGAATAAGAGAGGAAAATGGAATTTTATAAATTTATTTTGTGCAGACCTTCGATTTTGGCGAAAATTGATCGCTTATTTAAAATTTGCCCAAAGTGTGGCAAAACAACAAAATACATGTTTTCGATCACTTTTGTATGTAGTTTTATATTTCAGTATTAGAATTTAAAAATCACGTACACAGGGTGAATTTTTTCATAGGAGCCCTAAAAATAAAAATTAGTTGAGCTGGCCCTGGAATTTTCTGTCTTTGATTATGCATGTAAATTGACAAATAATAGTATATTATATACCCACAATACGAGCTGATTCTAGTGATTAGTTTAAAAGATATTACCTTAACATGTATTGGGCAAAACTCATAAATCACCCTGTAGATCAATAAAAAAAAGGGTCTGGCTTTTTTCAATACTAATTTCTAATTCACCCAAGTGAACTCTATCTACCATAACATTTTGTCCCTTTCCTCGCGAATCACCCTGTATAAATACTTCTTAGTAGAATTCTAAACTATTAAGTGAGGAAAGTGCTCTAATTTACGAATAAACTCCAAGGCAAACAAAATAGCTGGATGACTTCCTAATTTAGCTGGAAGTATTTATCCACAGATTTTTACTAACAAAGCCCAGTGAGCGAAATATGGTGGTTGGGAAAAAACAATGAAGGGTTTTACATTTTTCTTTCCATGTATACAAAAAGCAAATTCTAAAATAGGTGCCTAAAGAAACACGATAGTTTAATTTTTTATTTTGCAGAAACCTTTCGGGTATTATTAAACTATGGAATCCAAGCTGCCAAGCCTCTGGGAAAACCACTAAACGCGAAAACACTAAAAAGAATCCTTTTTCGTTGGATTATAAATAACACTTGCCGTCCTTAAAAAATAATAAAACATAATCCATTTAGTTTTGGGGACATATGGAAGAAAAAATCAGTAAACAGGAAGTGTTGAGTGTTTTATCCAAAAAGGCAAAACCGCAAATTTATGACCCAATTCAATTCACCTAATGTGTTTATTTGCACATTTGCCCACACTCTAGGAATTGCCACAAAACTGCCTTGAAAGCCAAATATGGCGTCTAGCAATTATTTTTATCGTCATTTTATTAACAAAAATAAGCTAAATAATAATTATAATAATAATAATTAACAATTTCTATTTTTTCTATAGATAGACCATAAAGTTGAGCAAATCAAGTAGTTGCACGAAAATTCCGAAAGATAACAGCATATCCCGATGAAATTTTTCAGATTGTTTAGATATGACTTTGGTAAGAATACTTCTTGTGTTCGGCAAAGCATTATATAATAGTTTGGATGATACTGCCGTTTCATTTATTATAAATTTGTTACATGTAAATTGAAAAGTCTTCTTCCGATTCCATGGTTCTGTAGAAAAGAATCAAATATTTTGCTGGTATAAAATTTGATCTTCTTTCCTGTAAAATTTCGTTTGTGTTCTTATGAAACTTTTGAAGCAGAACATAATAAAATTTCAAAGGTATGCATCAGGTGGTTTTTTATGAACAATATTATTGAAAATTAAGGATCGATAATATTGACCGTTTTAATTATTTTATAACATAAATTTGGCAAATTGCATAACAACCACTCAATGACTCAAACAACAACAAGCGTATTTTTTTATTACAATTATTGAATATTAAAGCCATAAATAAAAAAACTTTATTGTTATTGAATAAATAAAAATAGAATTAGAAACGCCTACCCAGAAAATGTTTCCTCATATAAATAATCGCATAAAATTAATTTAGAAATTACATTATATCTATATGCAAACCTCAAAGTTCATGGTCCAACATTTTAATATAAAAAGATACAGGAATGAGGAAAATATAATTTATAGAGTCGTGTTTCATACTTTAACAATGCAGGCGTGCCAAACGTTTAACTTATCGCGTGAACGAAAAACAGAAAGCGTAAGGACGTTAAGCTTCTAAAAAGACTGTTTTCTTCAAAATGTTTAAAATACTCTTGATCCAGCTACGGCATCGCTTTCGATGATAAACAAATAAACAATATCATAGCAACAAATAATGTGAACTGTTTGACCTAACCCAATTTTTATAAACATTTGATTTATTACGTCAATCCATTGACCCAAAATTTGAGGAAAAACTAGCAACCGCTGCAACTCGAGCTGATTAAGGATGCTTGTTTTGCTAAACATGAACTTTCGTGATTGCTACGATCTATAACGAAAACACTTCCATACATATACAAGGTGAAGGGAAAGGGAAATGTAAGCGGGTGGTGAAGGAGTCAGCACGTTGGGACGTGATCCAAGCTCGTTCCTACGTGAAAGTACGATTTGAAAAATTAAATTTTCCCCACAAAAGAACGTTCTTTTGGATTGATAAGTTACCTAATTAGCAGTGCAACTAAGACCTTCCTGCTATTGTATTGTTCCTTAAAGAACCTGTGAATTCAATGAGATAATATCAAATTTCTGTATAATGATGTCCATAAAAATACACAACACCCCCAACACGCAAATAAACATTAGATATACGTGCAAACTTGTTGGTATCTTGTTAATAAAAAAATGGCATTGGTGAGCATCATAAACATTATAAACAAATAAAAAACAAATGATGATCATTAAGAACCTCCATCATTAAAATCATTCGTAAACACGAATAAAATGTTTTAGCGGATTTTTTTTTAATTGCCTAAGAATTCTAGTCCAAAAAACTTCCACTAACTAAAGACGTCAAAAGGTAATAATCGTCGATAATAAACAATACAATATTATTATAATCCGCGATGATAAATCTTCCTCGTCTAAATATATACCTTCTGTAAGATCTTTATTTTTTTGGAAGCTTTGATTGCCTTTGTATGAACAACAAAAGTAATTATCATTAAATTCGCGCTTCACTTTGGCAAGGAATACAATTATTTAAAATACATTCTTGTTTTTATGGTGCACATTATAGCATAAAATAAATGAAAATATGTACCAATTTTGTTGTATAAACAAGAAGTAGCAACATTTCAAACTGATGACCTTAATGTGATTTTTTTAAAGACAATAGAGAATTAAGTTCGATTAATTTACTTACAAAGGTATGCGTATACATATATGAAATTACATCAATAAGGATCTAAACTAGACCCTCTATTCTCTTCTTCTTTTTATTATAAATCATCTTAAAGCGTTATTGGTTACATAAATTGCTCTTTACTTTACGGATGACCGCAGTTATTCAAATTTACTTACGTCCATCAAATTGCCGGAATTGCCTAGTCGGCTTTGATACTATCAAAGTTTTCTATGTCCATTTCTACAATAATATAAATTTTTCTCTGTTGATACTAAGCAAATCGCAAATATTCGTTTAATATTCATAAGTCTAAAATAAATTGAAGTGGATATTGGGAAAATATGGGCAATATTTGAACCTCAATATTTTTGGAATTAGATGGTTAATCTAGATGCGGGATTTTGTGATCGTTAGCAAAATTCATTGGCTTTCGTCCACCGTAAATTGATTTTTTAAATTGTGGGTGTTTTTCTTATATACAGGGTGATTATCCAAGCCCTTACATTTATATTAAAGTTTATCGTTATCTCAAATCCCTATAAAAAGTTTGGAATTTTTTAAGACACGTTCGTTATGATTTATAAGTAATTCTAAAAATCCAATTTGAAGATTTTTTTTATAGCTTTATTATTTTTAGAGATATAATTTTATAAAAAAAACGACGAATTCTTTACATTTTAGGTTACAGCATTTTTTATATACGATTGCCAATAACAATTTCTTCTACGATATTCAACGCTCCCGGTACATCTCTTCGAATACAAATTAAACAAATTAATAACTTAATGGAAAATTAATTGACAAGAGTAAAAAATTAATTAAATGTTTGGTGTTAGGTTTAATTTACTTAAAAGAGCTCAATAAGCTTGCATCCAACAAGACGGAGGGCATTTTGAACAGTATCTAAATTAATAATTCCTTTTTCAATGAAATATTTTTATTATGTAATAGTTAACTGCGTTATTTTAATAAATTTTATTTAAATAAATTTTTTATTAAAATGTGTCTTCGTACTTTAATACCAATTATCTCAAAAACCTGCCTAATTGAAAAAACACAAAGTATGATTTCATTTGCAGAATAGAACAGTGAATCTAAAAATAAACATTTCAAAAAAAAAATGCAGTGGCGTACGTTTTTTGTGATTTGAGGGAGTAACTTAAACGATGTTACGCCACTGGATTGAGCCAATCGACTCAAACTCACCTCATTAATTGTATTCAGTAAGACATTCGAGTGTACCAAATCTGAATATAATATCTTATGCAGTTTTTGAAAAAACTCCAAAAAACTAGAAAAAATTTTTTTTCCAAAACCCTGTAGCTCGGTTAGGAAGCATTTTCGGAAATGCATTTATAACAACTTTCGTCTTATTTTGTATCACAGAATCTCCAGTTTCCGTTTGTCGGTGATTTTAGAATACACCCTGTATAAGTAGTTAAATTATAATTTTTGGATTTTATTTTATTTTCGACAAGCAAGACCATTAATTTAGGATGAACTGCCACTGGACTTCAAAACAATAAACTGTAAACAATCCTAGTGGACGTATAATCTGTAAATTAATTATTGTTTAATGTTTTTAAGCACTCCAACATAATGAAAATATTACTAATAATTGGTTTATTTAGTTATAATAATATTTATTTACTTACCGATTAAATGTTTTCCTTTGCAATGTACGACAAACCACACGATATGCAACTAACCGTAATAAAGCCGTTTTATATGTCCAAATTCTCTTAATTCCGCTCAAAACACGCACACACGAATAAATACGATCCTTGTAAATTATTTAACACAAAAGCCAAACTCAACAAAAAGTTTTGCATAAGATGCTGACACCACAGACCAGAACAGGTTAGGTTTCTGACGCTTCAAAACACAAAACTGACGTACAAAAAGTGGTTTATCAAATATGGCCGATTGAGAACTTCCGTCGTTCGAATTATTGCCCCCACCACCGATAGGCGCTCGGCACCACTTTTCGAGATATTTGGCCCCAAAGTCTCTGAAAGTCGCATCTTGCCACTGCCATAATCACTTATTTCTTCTTATGCTTATGAAGATATGACTTATTGAAACACTTTAAAATGTTTCAACACATTTATCCCATTCATCATTATTTTTTTAATCAATGCTTAAAAGCCATGAAAATATAACCTCAAATTTTTCGCGGGCGGGTGTAGTATATTTTTGTCAAAGAAGGAACATACTAGTTTTATGCGTACGGAGGTAGCATTCTATTCGTTGTGTGCCTATCAGAACTTTTGTTTATACAAGAGTCTAGATAGCAAGATTTTGCTCACGCATGCGTTTTGGAGTAGTTGAGAGTTATCCTAACCTTATTGTATATTTATGATCCGTTGGAACATGTGCATTATATGCCTAACATAACCTTAAATTAGTTTAGTTTTTGTAAATTTATTTTCAATTTTTGTGGTTTTAGCTCTGTCAGCCAGTAGATATATAAAGTTTCAATATTGTAGATTATTACAAATAAATTGCTAATTATATATTGTATTTTTAATGTATTTTTTATTGTTCCATAAACGTTAGCACAATGTACAAGGGTGATCATTTTAAGTGCCTCACTTGATTTTCCTGCTTTATTCTTCATCTAGGAAAAAATTCAAAAACTACACTTGTGTACTTTTTTTCCGAGGAATCCGATTCCGAAAAGATAAAAACAATTGAACGTCAAAGAAAAAAGTTATGGCCGAAAAACCCGAAAAAGAAAAAAATATACACCCTGTATATTAATGCGGAAATGGATATGTGACATTTCACTGATTGTAAATGCGTATGAGATACATATTTTTCACTTCCGGTTTGACCGGAAATTGCTTTAACTTTTTTATTTTAGGTGATACACCCTGTATATTGAGCTCAGTTTGAAGAACATTTTTTTCTGAATTCAGCAATGTATAACATATTATCATTATCTTTCATATTTAATAAGATATTGGGGTTTAAATTTAAAAAAACACAAATATATGTTGTGAAATAAAATCATCCATGAAAACAAACAAAAGCATCTTATTTATTTATTTCAAAAACTAAAATAAGTTATTATGCTGTATCTTCTTTAGTTTTTGAAATATATAAATAATTTAAATGCTTTTTTTGTTTTCATGGATGATTTTATTTCATAACATATATTTGTGTTTTTTTAAATTTAAACCCCAATATCTTATTAAATATGAATGATAATGATAATATGATATATATTGCTGAATTCAGAAAAAAATGTTCTTCAAACTGAGCTCTATATACAGGGTGTATCACCTAAAATAAAAAAGTTTAAGTAATTTCCGATCAAACCGGAAGTTAAAAATATGTATCTGATACGCATTTACAATCAGTGAAATGTCCCATATCCATTTCCGCATTAATATAGAGGGTGTATATTTTTTTCTATTTCAGTTTTTCGGCCATAACTTTTTTCTTTGAAATTCAATTGTTTTTATCTTTTCGGAATCGGATTCCTCGGAAAAAAATACACAAGTATAGATTTTAAATTTTTTTCGTAGGTGAAGAATAAAGCAGGAAAATCGAGTGAGGCACTTAAAATGATCACCCTGTACACATTAATTGAATTTAACGCATATAACGCTTTTACGCATTTAACGCTTTTACGAATTCTACAAATTTTTCTTTATTTCAAAAAATATTGCTAAAAGTATCATTGCCCTTTTCCCCAACCAGTTATCTGCATAAGAAATAATAAAAATGAAAGAATTGATCTGAGGTTAAACATTACAGTACTACCGCAGGGTTCAGTTTTGAATCCACTCTTGTTTAACTTATATATAGCCTTAAATATAATATAAATATGGTCCAGTGCTGAAAATTTTTGTGTTAATGTAGATTACAAAATGCTCGATATGGCAACTACTCGTAAATCTCTTGAAGATATCACTAAAGATTTAAAAAAATGGTATATCACAAAATGTTTTGAACTAAGTATCACAAGAAAAATCCATCTTGTCTGTATTTTCTAGATACAAACTCCAAATATTAGTATTCAGTTGAGAAATTACATCATCGCGAAAACCCTAAAATGAAATGATCGTCCTGCACATAGTGTCAAGGTTTTACTTTGTAATATTTAACAGAAATAATTCTCACGCCATCCGCTATCTACGCTTTGCTCGATAAAACTAAATATTTAATTAATTAGACTCTCAGTTCGTAGGTTTGAAATCATTACGATTAAAGAAATATCCAGCCGAACCGTGCGTCTGTCCATATCTTCTCAGCTGTCAATAATGGCTATCAGTCGATGTTTCCAGGGCAAACCCCTCGACGATTATACAAGCCGGGGGTCAAGAGTTTACTATTTAAAGATAAACACTGATAAAACTTTAATTGAACCCGAAAGTATTAAATGGGGCTATCTGCCGATTCACCATTCAGTCGCAACTGTATCAGACTAAGCTAATGGTCTTTGAAAAAATAAATAAAAGTAAGTCGGTGTTTTTGTGCGAGCACACAAGTTTTGGTAATTCACGCGCTGCAATTACCTGTGGAAATGTTATTCGTGAAGAAATTCCTGACGATCTGTAGTGGATTTATCGACACCTCTTTGAAGCTGCTGGAGGCTGTGGTCAACTTTCGAGGTAGGCAATCCCTAATTTTATACTTCTAAACTGACCTGGTTTACGTATTACTTTGTCATTTTGTGTTGCAATTTTTGGCCACGACAGTGCCTATATAAGTAAGTCGTAAATATAACAAAAGTTTGGTTAAGAAATATGGGAGAAAAAACCTCATTGAATTGGGTCAAATGGAGGAACAGCTGAAGCTGAACTCCTCCGTCTTTTCTTTCGTCATTACTGAATAAAGAGAATTATTATTATTATTATTATTATTATTATTGATTATATTAATGAAAAATATTGTATGTGGGAGGCATTGGGTACAACAATGCGACAATGCTCGAACCACGTCGAGCACAAACTGTCACCAAAGAGCTGAGGCTGCAAATGGAGCGGCCTGCTATGTCACCAGATTTGAGGTCGATAGAAAAAATGTGTGGATGAATGAAATTACCATCGTATAAACGTGTCAAAAAGAAACCCGTCTAGTTATATCGTACCAGGAAATGTTTTCTACGTTGAAACAGAGTTCTTTACTTTTATTGCCACAAACTGACTTGACATGTGCACTTGGCTCTCACCAAGGAGGTCCTGGTTCAGTTTCCGGTCGCCGGCGGCGGAAGCAGATGTGAGAGATTACTTTCACTGTACGCGGATATTAAGCGTGTGGCCGTTGTCTTTAAATGTATATTTTTTAAATTTAAGATTAAAGTGGGCGACATTTGCGTATTAACGAATTTTCCAAGAAACAGTTTCTCACTCTGTGCGATGTATATGGTGCATAATTCGGAAAAGTGGCACAGAAAGAAGGCGCGTAAATAGTTTACATAACATCCATATAAATATAGATCAGTTCACCATAACAGTTCAAGGATTAAAAATAAAAATAACAAATAAACAGTCCGATTTTTTGCTTATTAAGTTCAATAAATAAAAACATCACAGACAACATGGAAATATTAAATAAAAACAAACTAAATATTCATTCTGATTTTTTTGCATAACCTGACTTTGGATGTGCAAATAAAATTTTACTCGTAAAAGAAGAATTACAGGAGGGTCACAGACTGAATCGATCAGTTATGAAACATTGCTTAAGTTCATAATGAATAGAGTGTTTCTGCCCACACTTTTTCGATAAATCCATAAAAAAGCCAAGAGTTGTCAAATCCGGTAGCATAGCTGGTCGTTCGATTAACCCTCTTCTGTCTATGTATCCAAAAAATTCTTTATTCAGAGACCTTATATTGCCCATTGGTATCAGACGTTGTTATTAACAGGTAAATTAGCATCAGTCGCCGGAAAGAAGTTTAGGAAGAATATAATTTGAGCATTGTCTTCCAAGTTACTCAGTCTATTATAAGCAACGCTTTTTTGATGAATCCATAAAAAAGCCAAGAGGTGTCAAATCCGGTAGCATAGCTGGTCGTTCGATTAACCCTCTTCTGTCCATGTATCCAAAAAGTTCTTTATTCAGAGACCTTATATTGCCCATTGGTATCAGACGTTGTTATTAACAGGTAAATTAGCATCACTCGCCGGAAAGAAGTTTAGGAAGAATATAATTTGAGCATTGTCTTCCAAGTTACTCAGTCTATTATAAGCAACGCTTTTTTGATGAATCCATAAAAAAGCCAAGAGGTGTCAAATCCGGTAGCATAGCTGGTCGTTCGATTAACCCTCTTCTGTCTATGTATCCAAAAAATTCTTTATTCAGAGACCTTATATTGCCCATTGGTATCAGACGTTGTTATTAACAGGTAAATTAGCATCACTCGCCGGAAAGAAGTTTAGGAAGAATATAATTTGAGCATTGTCTTCCAAGTTACTCAGTCTATTATAAGCAACGCTTTTTTGATGAATCCATAAAAAAGCCAAGAGTTGTCAAATCCGGTAGCATAGCTGGTCGTTCGATTAACCCTCTTCTGTCTATGTATCCAAAAAATTCTTTATTCAGAGACCTTACATTGCCCATTGGTATCAGACGTTGTTATTAACAGGTAAATTAGCATCACTCGCCGGAAAGAAGTTTAGGAAGAATATAATTTGAGCATTGTCTTCCAAGTTACTCAGTCTATTATAAGCAACGCTTTTTTGATGAATCCATAAAAAAGCCAAGAGTTGTCAAATCCGGTAGCATAGCTGGTCGTTCGATTAACCCTCTTCTGTCTATGTATCCAAAAAATTCTTTATTCAGAGACCTTATATTGCCCATTGGTATCAGACGTTGTTATTAACAGGTAAATTAGCATCACTCGCCGGAAAGAAGTTTAGGAAGAATATAATTTGAGCATTGTCTTCCAAGTTACTCAGTCTATTATAAGCAACGCTTTTTTGATGAATCCATAAAAAAGCCAAGAGGTGTCAAATCCGGTAGCATAGCTGGTCGTTCGATTAACCCTCTTCTGTCTATGTATCCAAAAAATTCTTTATTCAGGGACCTTACATTGCCCATTGGTATCAGACGTTGTTATTAACAGGTAAATTAGCATCACTCGCCGGAAAGAAGTTTAGGAAGAATATAATTTGAGCATTGTCTTCCAAGTTACTCAGTCTATTATAAGCAACGCTTTTTTGATGAATCCATAAAAAAGCCAAGAGGTGTCAAATCCGGTAGCATAGCTGGTCGTTCGATTAACCCTCTTCTGTCTATGTATCCAAAAAATTCTTTATTCAGAGACCTTATATTGCCCATTGGTATCAGACGTTGTTATTAACAGGTAAATTAGCATCACTCGCCGGAAAGAAGTTTAGGAAGAATATAATTTGAGCATTGTCTTCCAAGTTACTCAGTCTATTATAAGCAACGCTTTTTTGATGAATCCATTAAAAAAGCCAAGAGGTGTCAAATCCGGTAGCATAGCTGGTCGTTCGATTAACCCTCTTCTGTCCATGTATCCAAAAAATTCTTTATTCAGAGATCTTATATTGCCCATTGGTATCAGACGTTGTTATTAACAGGTAAATCATAATGTTCTGAGCACAGTAAGTTACTATCAGCAAAATAAAATTTGTCAAACTGACTTTAGCTTTGCCCTTGTCACTGATGATACTGTATTAACAGTTCTTAAGAAACTTAAGAATACTTCTCCGGGGTCAGATAATATAAGTATAAGTCTAATTAAATTGTGTTGCCCTTGGATCCTAAAATTCCTGGTAAACATTATCAACAGTATTTTTCTGCAAGGCAAATTTCCATCCTGCTGGAAAAATGCTATAGTGACACCCATTCCTAAAAAAACTGAGGTAGTAACTTATTCTGACTTAAGACCCATTAGTATACTCCCAGGTCTCTCAAAGTTAACCGAAAAACTAATAGAACTTCAGTTACGAGAGCACCTCGATTTTAACAACATTTTACCCTCTGTGCAATCGGGATTCAGATCAGGATATAGCTGTTCTACAGCCTTGTTACATGTGACCGATGACATTATGCAAGCATACGATGTCGGTAAAAGTACGGCCCTGGTATTACTGGATTTCAGCAAAGCCTTCGACACCATAAATCATAATATTTTATTAGCTATTTTAGAATCCTGTGGTGTCAACGCAGAAGGTGTCCTGCTGTTCCAGTCATATTTAGAAGGCCGTACACAAAGAGTTAAGTTGAGGGGAATTATATCAGATGAAAGACTCCTAGTAAGGGGTGTTCCGCAAGGTTCTATCCTTGGACCTTTATTGTTCACAATTTATACCAGCCAGTTTCCTAAATCTATGGAACACTCATCGGTTCATATGTATGCAGACGACACACAAGTGCTCTATTCATTTCACCCACAAGAATACGACAGTGCAACAGCGACAATTAACAATGACCTAAAAAAACTATCAAATTTGTCATCGGAGCATTCACTAATATTAAATCCTTTAAAATCTGCTGTACTTTTGTTCAGTAAAAAAACAGACTATATTAACCTTAAGCAAATGGTCAGGATCACAATCAATGAGACGCTAATTAACATAACTGACACCGCAAAAAACCTTGGTTTAATTTTGGATAGTTCTCTTAGGTTCCGGGAGCATATTACTAAAAATATTCAAAGGGCGTATGCAGCTCTTCGGCTATTGTATCCTCATAGGCTCTACTTAAAAAGTGACACAAAAAAAATGTTATGTGAAAGTCTAGTTTTATCGCAATTTACTTATTGTGTCCCTGTCTATGGACCTTGCATAGATCAAATTAGTGAAAGAAGAATACAGCGTGTGCAAAACTCGTGTATACGTTTCATATACGGCATCAGAAAGTTTGACCACGTTTCACATAAATTAATCGACCTAAAATGGCTTAACATGAAATATCGATTCCAAGTATATGCTCTCTGTTTATACCATAAAATCATTATGTCAAAAACACCATCATATTTGTTTGACAAAATTTCGTTCCGTAGTGATGTTCACAATATTAATATTAGAAGCAAGGGGCTGTTGACTCCACCTCCCCACAAAACTGCATATTTTGAAAGAAGTTTTAAATTCGCGATTTATAAATTATATAACTCTATCCCCTCTAGCTGCAAAGCTTTCAGTTATTATAAGTTCAGGAAATTTATTAGGCAACTTTTCTTTGATAAACAAAAATAAGTGTAATTAAAATAAATATGTACTTACTTTTAGTGCAGTGGTATTATTAAATATATAGGTATGGTTGACTGCATCTTTGTGGGACGCATAGAGGCGTCGCCGCCTTTGATGGTCGTAAAGATTTTCAAACGTGCTGACGTTTTTTGTGTGTCTCACGAAGATGTAGTCAACTATACTAAGTATTCTAACTGTGTTCATTTGGCTATTGTTGTTTATGTTTTTTGTGTTTTTCTACAAGGGTTAAGTGGTAGAGCACCATATTCGGTGAACTTCCCCTTGTTTCCCATTTTGTATATATGTTATATATTTTGTTCGTATTCTTATATTTGGGAAATAAAGACATTTATTATTATTATTATTATTATTAAATTAGCATCACTCGCCGGAAAGAAGTTTAGGAAGAATATAATTTGAGCATTGTCTTCCAAGTTACTCAGTCTATTATAAGCAACGCTTTTTTGATGAATCCATAAAAAAGCCAAGAGGTGTCAAATCCGGTAGCATAGCTGGTCGTTCGATTAACCCTCTTCTGTCCATGTATCCAAAAAATTCTTTATTCAGAGATCTTATATTGCCCATTGGTATCAGACGTTGTTATTAACAGGTAAATTAGCATCACTCGCCGGAAAGAAGTTTAGGAAGAATATAATTTGAGCATTGTCTTCCAAGTTACTCAGTCTATTATAAGCAACGCTTTTTTGATGAATCCATAAAAAAGCCAAGAGTTGTCAAATCTGGTAGCATAGCTGGTCGTTCGATTAACCCTCTTCTGTCTATGTATCCAAAAAATTCTTTATTCAGGGACCTTATATTGCCCATTGGTATCAGACGTTGTTATTAACAGGTAAATTAGCATCACTCGCCGGAAAGAAGTTTAGGAAGAATATAATTTGAGCATTGTCTTCCAAGTTACTCAGTCTATTATAAGCAACGCTTTTTTGATGAATCCATAAAAAAGCCAAGAGGTGTCAAATCCGGTAGCATAGCTGGTCGTTCGATTAACCCTCTTCTGTCTATGTATCCAAAAAATTCTTTATTCAGAGACCTTATATTGCCCATTGGTATCAGACGTTGTTATTAACAGGTAAATTAGCATCACTCGCCGGAAAGAAGTTTAGGAAGAATATAATTTGAGCATTGTCTTCCAAGTTACTCAGTCTATTATAAGCAACGCTTTTTTGATGAATCCATAAAAAAGCCAAGAGGTGTCAAATCCGGTAGCATAGCTGGTCGTTCGATTAACCCTCTTCTGTCCATGTATCCAAAAAATTCTTTATTCAGAGACCTTATATTGCCCATTGGTATCAGACGTTGTTATTAACAGGTAAATTAGCATCACTCGCCGGAAAGAAGTTTAGGAAGAATATAATTTGAGCATTGTCTTCCAAGTTACTCAGTCTATTATAAGCAACGCTTTTTTGATGAATCCATTAAAAAAGCCAAGAGGTGTCAAATCCGGTAGCATAGCTGGTCGTTCGATTAACCCTCTTCTGTCCATGTATCCAAAAAGTTCTTTATTCAGAGACCTTATATTGCCCATTGGTATCAGACGTTGTTATTAACAGGTAAATTAGCATCACTCGCCGGAAAGAAGTTTAGGAAGAATATAATTTGAGCATTGTCTTCCAAGTTACTCAGTCTATTATAAGCAACGCTTTTTTGATGAATCCATAAAAAAGCCAAGAGGTGTCAAATCCGGTAGCATAGCTGGTCGTTCGATTAACCCTCTTCTGTCCATGTATCCAAAAAATTCTTTATTCAGAGACCTTATATTGCCCATTGGTATCAGACGTTGTTATTAACAGGTAAATTAGCATCACTCGCCGGAAAGAAGTTTAGGAAGAATATAATTTGAGCATTGTCTTCCAAGTTACTCAGTCTATTATAAGCAACGCTTTTTTGATGAATCCATAAAAAAGCCAAGAGTTGTCAAATCCGGTAGCATAGCTGGTCGTTCGATTAACCCTCTTCTGTCCATGTATCCAAAAAGTTCTTTATTCAGAGACCTTATATTGCCCATTGGTATCAGACGTTGTTATTAACAGGTAAATTAGCATCACTCGCCGGAAAGAAGTTTACGAAGAATATAATTTGAGCATTGTCTTCCAAGTTACTCAGTCTATTATAAGCAACGCTTTTTTGATGAATCCATAAAAAAGCCAAGAGTTGTCAAATCCGGTAGCATAGCTGGTCGTTCGATTAACCCTCTTCTGTCCATGTATCCAAAAAGTTCTTTATTCAGAGACCTTATATTGCCCATTGGTATCAGACGTTGTTATTAACAGGTAAATTAGCATCACTCGCCGGAAAGAAGTTTAGGAAGAATATAATTTGAGCATTGTCTTCCAAGTTACTCAGTCTATTATAAGCAACGCTTTTTTGATGAATCCATAAAAAAGCCAAGAGTTGTCAAATCCGGTAGCATAGCTGGTCGTTCGATTAACCCTCTTCTGTCCATGTATCCAAAAAGTTCTTTATTCAGAGACCTTATATTGCCCATTGGTATCAGACGTTGTTATTAACAGGTAAATTAGCATCACTCGCCGGAAAGAAGTTTAGGAAGAATATAATTTGAGCATTGTCTTCCAAGTTACTCAGTCTATTATAAGCAACGCTTTTTTGATGAATCCATAAAAAAGCCAAGAGTTGTCAAATCCGGTAGCATAGCTGGTCGTTCGATTAACCCTCTTCTGTCCATGTATCCAAAAAGTTCTTTATTCAGAGACCTTATATTGCCCATTGGTATCAGACGTTGTTATTAACAGGTAAATTAGCATCACTCGCCGGAAAGAAGTTTACGAAGAATATAATTTGAGCATTGTCTTCCAAGTTACTCAGTCTATTATAAGCAACGCTTTTTTGATGAATCCATAAAAAAGCCAAGAGTTGTCAAATCCGGTAGCATAGCTGGTCGTTCGATTAACCCTCTTCTGTCCATGTATCCAAAAAGTTCTTTATTCAGAGACCTTATATTGCCCATTGGTATCAGACGTTGTTATTAACAGGTAAATTAGCATCACTCGCCGGAAAGAAGTTTAGGAAGAATATAATTTGAGCATTGTCTTCCAAGTTACTCAGTCTATTATAAGCAACGCTTTTTTGATGAATCCATAAAAAAGCCAAGAGGTGTCAAATCCGGTAGCATAGCTGGTCGTTCGATTAACCCTCTTCTGTCCATGTATCCAAAAAATTCTTTATTCAGAGATCTTATATTGCCCATTGGTATCAGACGTTGTTATTAACAGGTAAATTAGCATCACTCGCCGGAAAGAAGTTTAGGAAGAATATAATTTGAGCATTGTCTTCCAAGTTACTCAGTCTATTATAAGCAACGCTTTTTTGATGAATCCATAAAAAAGCCAAGAGTTGTCAAATCTGGTAGCATAGCTGGTCGTTCGATTAACCCTCTTCTGTCTATGTATCCAAAAAATTCTTTATTCAGGGACCTTATATTGCCCATTGGTATCAGACGTTGTTATTAACAGGTAAATTAGCATCACTCGCCGGAAAGAAGTTTAGGAAGAATATAATTTGAGCATTGTCTTCCAAGTTACTCAGTCTATTATAAGCAACGCTTTTTTGATGAATCCATAAAAAAGCCAAGAGGTGTCAAATCCGGTAGCATAGCTGGTCGTTCGATTAACCCTCTTCTGTCTATGTATCCAAAAAATTCTTTATTCAGAGACCTTATATTGCCCATTGGTATCAGACGTTGTTATTAACAGGTAAATTAGCATCACTCGCCGGAAAGAAGTTTAGGAAGAATATAATTTGAGCATTGTCTTCCAAGTTACTCAGTCTATTATAAGCAACGCTTTTTTGATGAATCCATTAAAAAAGCCAAGAGGTGTCAAATCCGGTAGCATAGCTGGTCGTTCGATTAACCCTCTTCTGTCCATGTATCCAAAAAGTTCTTTATTCAGAGATCTTATATTGCCCATTGGTATCAGACGTTGTTATTAACAGGTAAATTAGCATCACTCGCCGGAAAGAAGTTTAGGAAGAATATAATTTGAGCATTGTCTTCCAAGTTACTCAGTCTATTATAAGCAACGCTTTTTTGATGAATCCATAAAAAAGCCAAGAGGTGTCAAATCCGGTAGCATAGCTGGTCGTTCGATTAACCCTCTTCTGTCCATGTATCCAAAAAATTCTTTATTCAGAGACCTTATATTGCCCATTGGTATCAGACGTTGTTATTAACAGGTAAATTAGCATCACTCGCCGGAAAGAAGTTTAGGAAGAATATAATTTGAGCATTGTCTTCCAAGTTACTCAGTCTATTATAAGCAACGCTTTTTTGATGAATCCATAAAAAAGCCAAGAGTTGTCAAATCCGGTAGCATAGCTGGTCGTTCGATTAACCCTCTTCTGTCCATGTATCCAAAAAGTTCTTTATTCAGAGACCTTATATTGCCCATTGGTATCAGACGTTGTTATTAACAGGTAAATTAGCATCACTCGCCGGAAAGAAGTTTACGAAGAATATAATTTGAGCATTGTCTTCCAAGTTACTCAGTCTATTATAAGCAACGCTTTTTTGATGAATCCATAAAAAAGCCAAGAGTTGTCAAATCCGGTAGCATAGCTGGTCGTTCGATTAACCCTCTTCTGTCCATGTATCCAAAAAGTTCTTTATTCAGAGACCTTATATTGCCCATTGGTATCAGACGTTGTTATTAACAGGTAAATTAGCATCACTCGCCGGAAAGAAGTTTAGGAAGAATATAATTTGAGCATTGTCTTCCAAGTTACTCAGTCTATTATAAGCAACGCTTTTTTGATGAATCCATAAAAAAGCCAAGAGTTGTCAAATCCGGTAGCATAGCTGGTCGTTCGATTAACCCTCTTCTGTCCATGTATCCAAAAAGTTCTTTATTCAGAGACCTTATATTGCCCATTGGTATCAGACGTTGTTATTAACAGGTAAATTAGCATCACTCGCCGGAAAGAAGTTTAGGAAGAATATAATTTGAGCATTGTCTTCCAAGTTACTCAGTCTATTATAAGCAACGCTTTTTTGATGAATCCATAAAAAAGCCAAGAGTTGTCAAATCCGGTAGCATAGCTGGTCGTTCGATTAACCCTCTTCTGTCCATGTATCCAAAAAGTTCTTTATTCAGAGACCTTATATTGCCCATTGGTATCAGACGTTGTTATTAACAGGTAAATTAGCATCACTCGCCGGAAAGAAGTTTACGAAGAATATAATTTGAGCATTGTCTTCCAAGTTACTCAGTCTATTATAAGCAACGCTTTTTTGATGAATCCATAAAAAAGCCAAGAGTTGTCAAATCCGGTAGCATAGCTGGTCGTTCGATTAACCCTCTTCTGTCCATGTATCCAAAAAGTTCTTTATTCAGAGACCTTATATTGCCCATTGGTATCAGACGTTGTTATTAACAGGTAAATTAGCATCACTCGCCGGAAAGAAGTTTAGGAAGAATATAATTTGAGCATTGTCTTCCAAGTTACTCAGTCTATTATAAGCAACGCTTTTTTGATGAATCCATAAAAAAGCCAAGAGGTGTCAAATCCGGTAGCATAGCTGGTCGTTCGATTAACCCTCTTCTGTCCATGTATCCAAAAAATTCTTTATTCAGAGATCTTATATTGCCCATTGGTATCAGACGTTGTTATTAACAGGTAAATTAGCATCACTCGCCGGAAAGAAGTTTAGGAAGAATATAATTTGAGCATTGTCTTCCAAGTTACTCAGTCTATTATAAGCAACGCTTTTTTGATGAATCCATAAAAAAGCCAAGAGTTGTCAAATCTGGTAGCATAGCTGGTCGTTCGATTAACCCTCTTCTGTCTATGTATCCAAAAAATTCTTTATTCAGGGACCTTATATTGCCCATTGGTATCAGACGTTGTTATTAACAGGTAAATTAGCATCACTCGCCGGAAAGAAGTTTAGGAAGAATATAATTTGAGCATTGTCTTCCAAGTTACTCAGTCTATTATAAGCAACGCTTTTTTGATGAATCCATAAAAAAGCCAAGAGGTGTCAAATCCGGTAGCATAGCTGGTCGTTCGATTAACCCTCTTCTGTCTATGTATCCAAAAAATTCTTTATTCAGAGACCTTATATTGCCCATTGGTATCAGACGTTGTTATTAACAGGTAAATTAGCATCACTCGCCGGAAAGAAGTTTAGGAAGAATATAATTTGAGCATTGTCTTCCAAGTTACTCAGTCTATTATAAGCAACGCTTTTTTGATGAATCCATTAAAAAAGCCAAGAGGTGTCAAATCCGGTAGCATAGCTGGTCGTTCGATTAACCCTCTTCTGTCCATGTATCCAAAAAATTCTTTATTCAGAGATCTTATATTGCCCATTGGTATCAGACGTTGTTATTAACAGGTAAATTAGCATCACTCGCCGGAAAGAAGTTTAGGAAGAATATAATTTGAGCATTGTCTTCCAAGTTACTCAGTCTATTATAAGCAACGCTTTTTTGATGAATCCATAAAAAAGCCAAGAGGTGTCAAATCCGGTAGCATAGCTGGTCGTTCGATTAACCCTCTTCTGTCCATGTATCCAAAAAATTCTTTATTCAGAGATCTTATATTGCCCATTGGTATCAGACGTTGTTATTAACAGGTAAATTAGCATCACTCGCCGGAAAGAAGTTTAGGAAGAATATAATTTGAGCATTGTCTTCCAAGTTACTCAGTCTATTATAAGCAACGCTTTTTTGATGAATCCATAAAAAAGCCAAGAGGTGTCAAATCCGGTAGCATAGCTGGTCGTTCGATTAACCCTCTTCTGTCCATGTATCCAAAAAATTCTTTATTCAGAGACCTTATATTGCCCATTGGTATCAGACGTTGTTATTAACAGGTAAATTAGCATCACTCGCCGGAAAGAAGTTTAGGAAGAATATAATTTGAGCATTGTCTTCCAAGTTACTCAGTCTATTATAAGCAACGCTTTTTTGATGAATCCATAAAAAAGCCAAGAGTTGTCAAATCCGGTAGCATAGCTGGTCGTTCGATTAACCCTCTTCTGTCCATGTATCCAAAAAGTTCTTTATTCAGAGACCTTATATTGCCCATTGGTATCAGACGTTGTTATTAACAGGTACATTAGCATCACTCGCCGGAAAGAAGTTTACGAAGAATATAATTTGAGCATTGTCTTCCAAGTTACTCAGTCTATTATAAGCAACGCTTTTTTGATGAATCCATAAAAAAGCCAAGAGTTGTCAAATCCGGTAGCATAGCTGGTCGTTCGATTAACCCTCTTCTGTCCATGTATCCAAAAAGTTCTTTATTCAGAGACCTTATATTGCCCATTGGTATCAGACGTTGTTATTAACAGGTAAATTAGCATCACTCGCCGGAAAGAAGTTTAGGAAGAATATAATTTGAGCATTGTCTTCCAAGTTACTCAGTCTATTATAAGCAACGCTTTTTTGATGAATCCATAAAAAAGCCAAGAGGTGTCAAATCCGGTAGCATAGCTGGTCGTTCGATTAACCCTCTTCTGTCCATGTATCCAAAAAGTTCTTTATTCAGAGACCTTATATTGCCCATTGGTATCAGACGTTGTTATTAACAGGTAAATTAGCATCACTCGCCGGAAAGAAGTTTAGGAAGAATATAATTTGAGCATTGTCTTCCAAGTTACTCAGTCTATTATAAGCAACGCTTTTTTGATGAATCCATAAAAAAGCCAAGAGGTGTCAAATCCGGTAGCATAGCTGGTCGTTCGATTAACCCTCTTCTGTCCATGTATCCAAAAAGTTCTTTATTCAGAGACCTTATATTGCCCATTGGTATCAGACGTTGTTATTAACAGGTAAATTAGCATCACTCGCCGGAAAGAAGTTTAGGAAGAATATAATTTGAGCATTGTCTTCCAAGTTACTCAGTCTATTATAAGCAACGCTTTTTTGATGAATCCATAAAAAAGCCAAGAGGTGTCAAATCCGGTAGCATAGCTGGTCGTTCGATTAACCCTCTTCTGTCCATGTATCCAAAAAATTCTTTATTCAGAGACCTTATATTGCCCATTGGTATCAGACGTTGTTATTAACAGGTAAATTAGCATCACTCGCCGGAAAGAAGTTTAGGAAGAATATAATTTGAGCATTGTCTTCCAAGTTACTCAGTCTATTATAAGCAACGCTTTTTTGATGAATCCATAAAAAAGCCAAGAGTTGTCAAATCCGGTAGCATAGCTGGTCGTTCGATTAACCCTCTTCTGTCCATGTATCCAAAAAGTTCTTTATTCAGAGACCTTATATTGCCCATTGGTATCAGACGTTGTTATTAACAGGTAAATTAGCATCACTCGCCGGAAAGAAGTTTACGAAGAATATAATTTGAGCATTGTCTTCCAAGTTACTCAGTCTATTATAAGCAACGCTTTTTTGATGAATCCATAAAAAAGCCAAGAGTTGTCAAATCCGGTAGCATAGCTGGTCGTTCGATTAACCCTCTTCTGTCCATGTATCCAAAAAGTTCTTTATTCAGAGACCTTATATTGCCCATTGGTATCAGACGTTGTTATTAACAGGTAAATTAGCATCACTCGCCGGAAAGAAGTTTAGGAAGAATATAATTTGAGCATTGTCTTCCAAGTTACTCAGTCTATTATAAGCAACGCTTTTTTGATGAATCCATAAAAAAGCCAAGAGTTGTCAAATCCGGTAGCATAGCTGGTCGTTCGATTAACCCTCTTCTGTCCATGTATCCAAAAAGTTCTTTATTCAGAGACCTTATATTGCCCATTGGTATCAGACGTTGTTATTAACAGGTAAATTAGCATCACTCGCCGGAAAGAAGTTTAGGAAGAATATAATTTGAGCATTGTCTTCCAAGTTACTCAGTCTATTATAAGCAACGCTTTTTTGATGAATCCATAAAAAAGCCAAGAGTTGTCAAATCCGGTAGCATAGCTGGTCGTTCGATTAACCCTCTTCTGTCCATGTATCCAAAAAGTTCTTTATTCAGAGACCTTATATTGCCCATTGGTATCAGACGTTGTTATTAACAGGTAAATTAGCATCACTCGCCGGAAAGAAGTTTACGAAGAATATAATTTGAGCATTGTCTTCCAAGTTACTCAGTCTATTATAAGCAACGCTTTTTTGATGAATCCATAAAAAAGCCAAGAGTTGTCAAATCCGGTAGCATAGCTGGTCGTTCGATTAACCCTCTTCTGTCCATGTATCCAAAAAGTTCTTTATTCAGAGACCTTATATTGCCCATTGGTATCAGACGTTGTTATTAACAGGTAAATTAGCATCACTCGCCGGAAAGAAGTTTAGGAAGAATATAATTTGAGCATTGTCTTCCAAGTTACTCAGTCTATTATAAGCAACGCTTTTTTGATGAATCCATAAAAAAGCCAAGAGTTGTCAAATCCGGTAGCATAGCTGGTCGTTCGATTAACCCTCTTCTGTCCATGTATCCAAAAAGTTCTTTATTCAGAGACCTTATATTGCCCATTGGTATCAGACGTTGTTATTAACAGGTAAATTAGCATCACTCGCCGGAAAGAAGTTTAGGAAGAATATAATTTGAGCATTGTCTTCCAAGTTACTCAGTCTATTATAAGCAACGCTTTTTTGATGAATCCATAAAAAAGCCAAGAGTTGTCAAATCCGGTAGCATAGCTGGTCGTTCGATTAACCCTCTTCTGTCCATGTATCCAAAAAGTTCTTTATTCAGAGACCTTATATTGCCCATTGGTATCAGACGTTGTTATTAACAGGTAAATTAGCATCACTCGCCGGAAAGAAGTTTACGAAGAATATAATTTGAGCATTGTCTTCCAAGTTACTCAGTCTATTATAAGCAACGCTTTTTTGATGAATCCATAAAAAAGCCAAGAGTTGTCAAATCCGGTAGCATAGCTGGTCGTTCGATTAACCCTCTTCTGTCCATGTATCCAAAAAGTTCTTTATTCAGAGACCTTATATTGCCCATTGGTATCAGACGTTGTTATTAACAGGTAAATTAGCATCACTCGCCGGAAAGAAGTTTAGGAAGAATATAATTTGAGCATTGTCTTCCAAGTTACTCAGTCTATTATAAGCAACGCTTTTTTGATGAATCCATAAAAAAGCCAAGAGTTGTCAAATCCGGTAGCATAGCTGGTCGTTCGATTAACCCTCTTCTGTCCATGTATCCAAAAAGTTCTTTATTCAGAGACCTTATATTGCCCATTGGTATCAGACGTTGTTATTAACAGGTAAATTAGCATCACTCGCCGGAAAGAAGTTTAGGAAGAATATAATTTGAGCATTGTCTTCCAAGTTACTCAGTCTATTATAAGCAACGCTTTTTTGATGAATCCATAAAAAAGCCAAGAGGTGTCAAATCCGGTAGCATAGCTGGTCGTTCGATTAACCCTCTTCTGTCCATGTATCCAAAAAGTTCTTTATTCAGAGACCTTATATTGCCCATTGGTATCAGACGTTGTTATTAACAGGTAAATTAGCATCACTCGCCGGAAAGAAGTTTAGGAAGAATATAATTTGAGCATTGTCTTCCAAGTTACTCAGTCTATTATAAGCAACGCTTTTTTGATGAATCCATAAAAAAGCCAAGAGTTGTCAAATCCGGTAGCATAGCTGGTCGTTCGATTAACCCTCTTCTGTCCATGTATCCAAAAAGTTCTTTATTCAGAGACCTTATATTGCCCATTGGTATCAGACGTTGTTATTAACAGGTAAATTAGCATCACTCGCCGGAAAGAAGTTTAGGAAGAATATAATTTGAGCATTGTCTTCCAAGTTACTCAGTCTATTATAAGCAACGCTTTTTTGATGAATCCATAAAAAAGCCAAGAGGTGTCAAATCCGGTAGCATAGCTGGTCGTTCGATTAACCCTCTTCTGTCCATGTATCCAAAAAGTTCTTTATTCAGAGACCTTATATTGCCCATTGGTATCAGACGTTGTTATTAACAGGTAAATTAGCATCACTCGCCGGAAAGAAGTTTACGAAGAATATAATTTGAGCATTGTCTTCCAAGTTACTCAGTCTATTATAAGCAACGCTTTTTTGATGAATCCATAAAAAAGCCAAGAGTTGTCAAATCCGGTAGCATAGCTGGTCGTTCGATTAACCCTCTTCTGTCCATGTATCCAAAAAGTTCTTTATTCAGAGACCTTATATTGCCCATTGGTATCAGACGTTGTTATTAACAGGTAAATTAGCATCACTCGCCGGAAAGAAGTTTACGAAGAATATAATTTGAGCATTGTCTTCCAAGTTACTCAGTCTATTATAAGCAACGCTTTTTTGATGAATCCATAAAAAAGCCAAGAGTTGTCAAATCCGGTAGCATAGCTGGTCGTTCGATTAACCCTCTTCTGTCTATGTATCCAAAAAATTCTTTATTCAGGGACCTTATATTGCCCATTGGTATCAGACGTTGTTATTAACAGGTAAATTAGCATCACTCGCCGGAAGAAGTTTAGGAAGAATATAATTTGAGCATTGTCTTCCAAGTTACTCAGTCTATTATAAGCAACGCTTTTTTGATGAATCCTGAAAAAAGCCAAGAGGTGTCAAATCCGGTAGCATAGCTGGTCGTTCGATTAACCCTCTTCTGTCTATGTATCCAAAAAATTCTTTATTCAGAGACCTTATATTGCCCATTGGTATCAGACGTTGTTATTAACAGGTAAATTAGCATCACTCGCCGGAAAGAAGTTTAGGAAGAATATAATTTGAGCATTGTCTTCCAAGTTACTCAGTCTATTATAAGCAACGCTTTTTTGATGAATCCATAAAAAAGCCAAGAGTTGTCAAATCCGGTAGCATAGCTGGTCGTTCGATTAACCCTCTTCTGTCTATGTATCCAAAAAATTCTTTATTCAGAGACCTTATATTGCCCATTGGAATCAGACGTTGTTATTAACAGGTAATTTAGCATCACTCGCCGGAAAGAAGTTTAGGAAGAATATAATTTGAGCATTGTCTTCCAAGTTACTCAGTCTATTATAAGCAACGCTTTTTTGATGAATCCATAAAAAAGCCAAGAGTTGTCAAATCTGGTAGCATAGCTGGTCGTTCGATTAACCCTCTTCTGCCTAAGTACCCCATTATGCTTTATTCAGAAACCTTATAATGTTCATTGGAATCAGACGTTGTTTGTCACCGGTAAATTATCAGAATATAATAGCATCGTCGCTCCCAATGAATGATTTGAGAGGAAATTCGCATTTTTTTCTAACCTTAAAATAGTACAAGTTACAAATTTTGAATTTAATTTTTTCTCGATGAGTTTCAAAGATAATCGAGCGGAAAATTGACCGTGTAATAAAAGGTAACAACCTTTCAAGAAACGCTGAAAAAATTTAGTTTGTATCAGGTGAATCCCCCAGATCAAGGAACTTCTCAAGGTAATTTTTTGACCGAAACCGAAAATTGCAAACTGTTTATTCTTCCTTTTAAGACGGTGTGCCAGACGGTCTATCAATTTGCTAAATCAAAAAACACTCAAAAAGTGCGCATATGCAGTAAATATGTGCATTACAAATATTATTCTACTTAACAACTTATTTGTGTTAATTTAATTGTTGTTGAAGTGGGCGCAGCGATGTAGAAATATTAATTTTTAAATTAGTTACTCACTGACATAGAATATTAACAAAACACCATTTTAAGCTAAAAATAGCTAATCAGTTTCATTCATCCAATGCATATGTGCTAAACAGAGATAAAATATTCATTCCTTTATACAACTACTTACATTTCTTGCAAATAAGTTGAACAAAAATAAACCTGCCATCGTAGTTCCGGATTTCTAACCATACATCTAAATTAGCACTAATGAATATTCATTACATTTTTATTGACTAGACAAAATTTGGCAAGGTTATAGTTGAACTAAACATATTAAGAACATACTAATAAAAAATCATGTTTTATTAAAACCTAAGTATTATTTGTTTTCTTGGAGAGTATTTTGCGACAGTAAAATGGAAGTTTATAAGATCGAATTAGACTAGAATATCCCTCTCCCGCCATATCGCTTTCCTCTTTTTTGCTACAAAATCCAACACCACAAATTTTCTAACATTTCACTATTTCTTACAAAAATTCGAGTCACTTGCAAATCCAGTCCTGTTAGGGTCCAGTTACAGATAATAATTATCCGAATTTCCTACTGCCTAATAGAATTTATGTAAAGTTATTTCAGCTCTGAAAGTCCTAAGCTTCATTTGTGTAGTAAACAGTTATTATTATCATTTTAATTGATTTATTTAGCAACATTAGCTTCATCAATTAGCTTATTTGCTAATTTGCAAAATTCCTAATTAAATTATTATATACGATTAAATTTACAAAATAAATACTTAATAACAAAATATACGAACAATAGGTGTAAGTAAAAAATTGGTGAACCAAGAATTAGCATATTAGTACAATGTGCGTAGAAGATTAAGTATAACAAGTTTTTTCCAATTCTGGTTTGGTATAATTAATGTAACAAATACGCAGTTCAAATTAATCTGACGAGAAATAAACTCGCATTTTTATAAACTACTAATCAAAACTGTGCAATAAATATAATAATGTAAACAGTAAATCGTAACTTTTACATGACAGAGTAGTTATGGTGACACTAATGTAGACAATATTATGTACAAATCGGGAGTGAATTGTGATTTCCTCCCTTAAGTGCGTCACAAGCGGACCAAAAATTTCTTTTTCGAGGAAGAGTCATTCTTTATAAAAAAAATTGACTTGTTGAAAAAATACGATTGTCGATGAAAAAAAAATAAAAATTGTATACAGGGTGTCCAAAAAGTTAAAAATTCAAGTTTTTTTACGAGTAAGAGTAAAGTACCCTTATTCTAAAGTCTTTATCAAAATGATATTTAAGAAAATTGTTTCAAATCATCACATCTTCTAAGATATTGGTTTTCATTAAGTTTGGATAGCAATAATTTTGTTGCTTTAAATAAACTTTTAAAACAATTTTTTCCAATAATTTTTCTGCTTTAACTTTTAAAGATTTTGTTAGTTTACAATGTTAACAATGGAGCAAACAATTTTCCGTCACTTGGATACACCCTGTAACTCTGTTAGCATTTAAATTATAGTTGAGGTATCACTGAATTGTAAAATCAGCTGGTAAATTAATTGATTCATTTTCAATAGTTCCCTGTATTACCTAAAATCCGTTAATTGCCCGGAAAATAATGTTCAAGCCGGAAGCAAAAATCATTAGTTACGAAAACTTGATCAAATATTAATCCGTGTCCGTTTTAATCCGGTTCTTATTGCTATGTAGTTTAAAAATTATAAGCAATGCATTTCCGTTGTCCGTTAACCCGGGTGAATAAGGCAAGTTACATAACACGCGCCGACTTAGTAAACCAAGTTCTTCGTTCAAACCACCTGTCCGAATTCCACATACCGTATGAGCGCGCCACCGCCTACGTCAGCAAGAAAGATAATAAATTCACCGGGAACGGTAAAATCCATATCAATCGAATTATCGATACCCTCGCATCAGACACCAAAGAAATTTATCCGTTTTTTTTTATATAAACCGTCTTGGTAAGAACTACAGTAGTTGACCGTAGTCCAGCCTCTCCGCATCTTGAATAATCACCGAGATTCACCGTAGATTTTATTGCGTAAATATCGCCGCATTGTAAATCTACTTAATTAAATCAGAGTTCGGTTTAAAGTTTCCGTTTAGTTGTATTTAATGTTATATTACACATTCGCCGGTTGAGCCCTCCGATAACCCGTTCTGGTAGTTGGGCCTAGCCATCAGCGAGTGTATTTTCAAAACGTGGATTTATCATACACAGGCAAAGTAATTCGATAATCAGTTCTGGTAGTTTATGGCACCAGTGTATGGTTTAAATCTTTATTTTTCGATAAGGAAGTAAACTTCCTGGTTAACATAACTCTGTATTTGAGGCAGTAGAAACCCGCGTGTATTAAGTAGTTTTCAAATCCGAAATAAAAAAAATGAATCTCTATGACTTATTCATAACGTGCCGATTATTTTGGGTGTTTCACTTGTTAGCCGTCCTCGCCGGCCGTTCGATTCCCTAGCGCGAATATATTTCGATTCTTCCGCTCTGCGAGCCCCGTGTCATCTGAAAAGTAATTAATATAACGTGTAGGTCCGCCGTATTACCAGCTGATAGGGTTGTTATTAATTTTGTACATAGCCGACTGTGTAGTCAACCAAGGCTTTCTATTTTGTACTGCATTGTCCTATTTATTGTCATTAGTTAATAAATAAATCAGTTAGTATACATATGAAAATGTCCGAGTTATAATTTCTGAGTTATAATTTCCGTCGTTAAATTTCTGATTAACCCGTTTGAGTAGGGGTCGAAGTCCATTAGACAGACCTCCAGCTTACGACCCTCTGGACATTATTCCGTGTCTTCAACTGTTTAGCTACCCCGGATTGCTCTCCCCATAGGAGAGCCAAAAAGTGCTGTTCTTTGCACTTAAAAATTAAAGAACTGGCGCCCGACATTTCCGTCTGAAAAGGTTACGTAAGAATCCGTCGAAAGTTAGCGCCGTTACAAAACTTTAGAATTAGGGTACTTTACTCTTGTAAAAAATTTAAATTTTTAACTTTCTGAACACCCTGTATACAATTTTTTTTTTTTCATCGACAATCATATTTTTTCAGCAAGCATATTTTTTTATAAAGAAGGACTTTTTCTCGAAAAATGAAATTGTTGGTCCGTGTGTCCTCTTGTCTACCACATCGCCGGACATACTGTATACACTTATAAACGGTACATTGTTGAGCCCGATATATCAACAGGTCGCTGTTGATCCAGCCCTTTAAAACCAAGATAAATTAATAAATTTTATCGCATTTTTTATCTTTTTAAGCAGTACTCAGAGCAGTTACAGAGTCCAGCGTTGTTGCTATATCGTTGGTGTAATAAAATTAAATTCTGCTTGCTAGTTGCAGTTAAAACAATAATGAGAGAACTAATCGAGATATACCTGAAGATGGGAATAGTGCGTTATCGAGCCCTCCTTAAAATTTGCGTACGGCGTCCTAAGACCATATTTGACCAAACGGTGATGATATACACCTCGATACGTTGTTGAACCCGAACCCGGGCTCAACAGTGTAATTTTGGGCTTCACAATGACCGATTATATATTGAACTGGTTCAACAATGTCTGGTTATAACGCTATTTATATTCATGTATATAAATGGGGAGTGAAGTGTAATTTCACTAGACTAGCTTTAAAGGAACGTCTTATGCAGCTTTGTGACTCATATCTATTCCTTCCGATGTCCTCTACAGCTTTAACCTCAGCTTTAGTAGAACACAGTGGGGTATATGTTGTATAGTACCTATATGGCGGCATGCTTTTAGGATGCAAGCACCCGAATACAAAACAATTTTTCAATTAGTATATGCTTTTAACACGATAATAAAATTATTATTATTACCAACGATATCACTGAAGGACGTTACTCCAAACCAGATAATCTCGGGCTAGTATTTGCTAAATAAATAAATAAATAATATAATTAACAATTCATGAACCGAACACGTTTCCGCATTTCGCAATAATGTGTAATTATAGGTTTAGGTGATAGCAGCCTCAGACATTTAAAGTTTTGACGGTCAAGTTTATGAGTAAACTGTTCGATGATCTTGGTGTCACGTTTACGTCAAGTTATCGAGATTATTTTAGGAAGCATCGACGTCAAATTTGTGTATATGGAACTTTGAGCTCGATATATTCCATCATTTCTAAAGAATCTAGAATAATTTTAGGTGTATACAGTGTCTCGTATGTATATAAAAAATTGTTGTGTTTAACGAAAATTTAATAATGTTTCTTCTTTTAGCTGCACAGAAAGTAACAATTTCCTTCAGCAATATAACGTCGAAACAACAAGAGCCCCAACTTGGAGCCCTGAGGGACGACTGAAATTACGATATGCGCTACTCCTTTTTAACGCTGTGAAATTAATTAATTAACATTTAATAACGTAAATTAATAATTCGTGGGAATTTATTAACATAGTTTCTTTTTACGGCATTCTATTTGTCTAACTAAATTAAGTCAACTAATTGCTGAAATTAAACAAAACAAATTGCCATTCAATGCGGTACTTACATACCCATTAGTTAACACCATTACGGTTACAGTTGTGGAATATTATTAATGTCAATGCCAAGGTAAAAAAATATGTTAGAAAAATATAGCTACAAGTATTTTGGGTTTTCCAAGGCGCGTTCCTCTCTATTTTTATCAGCAACAATCAGTACAAATGTTGCTTTCTAATTGTCAGTAATGACCTTCAGAATTAATCCCGCAAAATCAAACACATCGTTATTTATTAGAGAACGGTGAAATTTACATTCAAATGGAGACAACCTACGCAAATGAAAAAATTTTTCATAAACATTTCTACATATCATTTTATTATATAGTAAGAAAGAGGGTGCGAATATGACACGGGTGAGGATTTACTACGCGTAAGGTACGGACGCGGTGAGAGTATTATTACTCCCATCACGGGCGGCAGTGTTTGAGGTAAATATAAATAACGAAAGCTAGCACCTTCATAGCTTGTATTATACAAGCAAGTAAAAACTCAAATTTTCTGCGTTTTTCCGCTTTCATTTCCACAATTTTCTTGGTGGGCTAAAATTCGTCGCAAACGATCCACGCATATATACCTATTGACCTCTATTCCAATATATTATTTATATCAATAGTGTTCTACTCTTCTTATGGAACTTAAAAACATTTAAGGTTGTTGACATTTGGCCTCAAGATAAGAATTATCTGGTCTATAATATATGTCACCGTATGATATAATTGTAGAAGAAATAATAACACCAACTGGATAGCATATCGCATTGTGCAAGCGGATGAGGAAACAGAATGCTTACGGATCTCCGCTACAGTTTTTTCTAGTGATAAGATTATTTGGATGTGCCAAAATGCAAGAACAACAATTATTATCTTAAGTTTCACATATATTGTTAAATATTACTGTTGGAAAGCAATTAAAACAACTGCTATTCCAGTTAATACTGAATGCTGTTGATCTACGCATGAGAGAAATCGTAAGCATTGGGAAAATAAGAAAAACACAGCGACACAGAAAAAATTCAATTCCAAAAATCGGACCCATTTTTTCCGTTGTATTTTGACGTCCTGAAACCGAATCTGGCCACTAAACACTTCAGTTTAGCATAATTTTTGACGACGAGGTCCAGATAGTGTAAAATTACCTTTATCATTAAAAATTTCAAGTTTTTAAAAAGAATTTTTTTTGTCTTGTAATCTAATTTTCTCTAAGTTTAAACTATCAATACCTACGTTTTTGAGGTGACTGACCACGATTTTGATGTGGGAATTTCATTTTGACAGCTACCAACTGTTAAACTGACAGCATGAAAATTTCAACATTTTGAAAAGAAGTTTTTTATGTGTAAATCTTCAATACCTACGTTTATGAGGTCACTGATTACGACGTTGCTGTGGGAATTTCATTTTGACAGCTGCCAACTGTCAAACTGACGGTATGAAAATTTTCAACGGTTTGAGAAATTTTTTGTGTAAAGCATCAATACCCACGTTTTTGAGGTCACTGATCACGATTTTGATATCAGAATTTCATTTTGACAGCTGTCAACTGTCAAAATAGTATGAAAATTTCAACATATTAAATAGATGTTTTGTGTGTAAACTTTAATAGCCACGTATTTGAGGTCACTTATCACGATTTCTATGTAACTTCATTTTGACAGCTGCCAACTGTCAAATTTATAGTGTGAAAATCTCAACATTTTGAAAATAAGTTTTTTTATGTGTAAACCATCATTACCCACGATTTTGAGGTCACTGATCACGATTTTGATAATAGAATTTCATTTTGACAGCTGTCAACTGTCAAACTTATAGTATGAAAATATCAACATTTATAATAGATTTTTTTATGTGTAAACTTTAATACCCACGTTTTTGAGGTCACTGATCACGATTATTATGTAATTTCATTTTGACAGCTGCCAACTGTCAAATTTATAGTATGAAAATTTCAACATTTTGAAAATAAGTTTTTTTTTATGTGTAAACTATCAATACCTACGTTTTTACGGTGACTGATCACGATTTTTGATGTCGAAATTTCGTTTTGACAGCTGTCAACTGTCAAACTGACAGTATGGAAATTTCAACATTTTGAAAAGAAGTTCTTTTATGTGCTAACCATCAAAATGTTGAGATTTTCTTAATGTCAGTTTGACAGTTGGCAGCTGTCAAAATGAAATTCCGACATCAAAATCGTGATCAGTGACCTGAAAAACGTAGGTATTGATAGTTTACACAAAAAAAATCAGTTTACAATAGATACCAAAAAATTCTGTTTAAAAAGTTAAAAAAGAAAAAAAATTTTTAATGATTAGAAAGATGATTTTTACACTATCTGGGCTTTGTAGTCAAAAAATAACTCTAAACTAAAATTTTTAGTAGCCAGATTCGGTTTCAGGACGTCAAATTAAATCGGAAAAAATGGGTCCGGTTTTTGGTGATGCGCTTTTTTTCAAAACACATCGGAAAATATGGGTCCGGTTTTTTGGTACTGTACTTTTTTTGTGTGTGGCTGTGCAATTAGATAAAAATGTATTTTATATGGAAAACTGGCCAACTTTTGGCTAATAGGTAATTATAAACTATAAAATGCTATAAAATATTCAAAAGTTCACGTAAAAAGAAACGCAAAGTAAAGGTTGAGTATATAATTTTCGATGGCATCCTTTTAAATTATTGATAAATCTACATTTTATCAGAAAATACGCCATTGAGAAAACGATATATATTTTTTTATATATAATTCATATAACTCGTGTAAATAATTTGATTCCTTCCAACTTTGGGTAAATGACAATAAGTGCACAAACGTTCAATATACAGGGTGCTAAGAAAAAGTACAGATAGAGATTCTTTGGACGAAAATAATGCGACTTTGATGCTGTAATTTTTTATTTTGGCACGTAGTTAAAGTTTAAATTTTGAAAATTATTTTTATTAATAATTCTGTTATTTTTTAAGATTTCGACCTAAAATTTTACACACATTTTTATCTTATTGACATACACTTTTTGTGCAATTTTGGTCAAAAAAGTCAAAGAGCAAACTGGGAAAAGGAGGGTTATGGTATACATTAACCCTCCCAACTTTTTCATGCGTACGCCTATGATAGCTATCTAGAAATTTACCTATATTTATATTAAATACTTGTTTTCCTAAATTTTCTTACTCTTATAAAATTTTAATTTAGGACTTGGTTAACGAGATATTTCAATAAATTCAGATTAATTTTCGATATCTTATTTTCGGAATTTATTATTTTTATTATTGTTGTTTGTAGTAACCATTGGTTTTCTTTAAATCGATCAATTTCAGGTAAAAATGCTAGGGACCTTTTTCGTTGTACATAGTTAGAAACGTTCGATAAAATAAAAATTATAAAAAAAAACCGTGGTGTACACGTTTTTGCTTAGAAAACCTAAATTAGAGCTGAGTTAACTATGCCATTGGCGTAGTTAAAAAAAAGGAATAAAAATACTAATTTAAAGAAAATATGTTTGCTTGATTTGCGTTCTCGTAATTGTTGCTCATTTAAAATTGGAACCGAATAAACAAAATCTTTCACCTCCCCAAAAACTAAAAATAAAAAATATTTTTTTAATCTGAAATCAAGTGTAGAGATGTGACGTTATGCAGAAACATAATTACTTCATCTGAAATCATTCCAAAGACGTTTTTGTGAAATTCATATCATTAGCAAAAATTTGTATAGGGTGTTTCGTATAACGTTCTCACCACAATTTTTTGTTTTTTTTTGGAAATAAAATAAAAAATGTTTAACGTAACTTATAGTATTTTTTCTAAGGATTTCGAAAACATTACAACAAAAAACAATAGAAAGTCAAATAAATGTGGTAAAAAACAAAGCAATTTAAATTCTTTTTCCAAAAATATAACATAACCTTCATTTTAGTAAAATGCTGAGTTCAAAAAACATTCTAAGCCAACTAGGTGTTAAATTATTTCAATTATTATCAGGATTTTACTAAATATGAAAATGTTATATTTTTGGAAAGAGAACTTAAATATTTTTTTAAAATTGTAGAAATATACAGGGTGTTCCATTTAAAAAAATCTTGCCTTATTTTTCCCAGTTTTCTTTGATTTTCAATTGTTTTGTTGAAATTTTCGATATCCTTGAAAAAAATACTATAAGTTACGTTAAACATTTTCATTTTATTACGATCGTTATAGAAATCACCCTGTACACCGTCTGCTGGTAGTGAAAACCCTTCAGGTTAATATCACAATCTAAATTTATTAAAATATCTCGTTAACCAAGCCCTAAATTAAAATTTTATAAGAGTAAGAAAAATTAGGGAAATAAGTATTTAATATAAAAATAGACATATCGATACCATAGGCGTACGCATGAAAAGGTTGGGAGGGTTACTGTTTATCACAACCCTCCTTTTCCCCGTAATCTCTTTGACATTTTTACCAAAATTGCACAAAAAGTGTACCTGAATAAGATAAAAGCGTAAAATTTCAGATAAAAACCTTAAAAACTAACCGAATTATTAATAAAAATAATTTTCGAAATTTAAACTTTAACTTTATAAGGAAAACTGCTGCTCCTATCCCTGATGCTGTTTATGGCGCTGCAAGCGTTTGATATGTATATGTCATTAATACAAAAAGAAAACGTAAATGACGAAAATTGTTTCCAAGATGAAACTACTGAGGAAATTCAATAGGAAAAACAAATTAGTCGATGACGACAAAGAATGTAATGAAATAACATTTAATATTGCATTATTTTAATTATTCTTTCAATATTGAGAAAATAAAAAAATTAACGATTACCTATAGTTATGTATCTTTAATGATTCGGCTCCGTAAAAATACATTTCCATAAATTCCGTTTTATTGAAACACATAACACTAGTTTAAAACAAAAAAAATAATAATTTGGTTAGCTAATGTGGGTTCAATTAATTTTATCCTTTTAAAAGTACTTATAGGTACTACTTATAATTATTTACATAATTTAACAGCTCTCAGCACACATTGCATAATGATAAGCAGTCACTCATTGTACCCATTAATGTTTACAACAATTACTTTGTTTTGTTTCGCTCCTGATAACATTTGTACTGCATAATGCTAAACAATATATCACATCCTCTTTACGAAGATTAAAAATACACTCCTTATTTACAAATTACTCCATTTTTTTGCTTGATACGTATTGTTTATAAATAACTTTATTTATTATACAAGCATAATAACAAAAAAATATCCAATTTGATATATTTATATTGGTAGCCATAATGAATGAATTTTGTGGTAAGTTAAATATTTTTTAATTTCAATATTTTTTGCTTTGGGCGCTACGAATTCTGTAACTTAATTCAATATTTTATTAGCGCATATGTATAATAATTAAGTAGTTGTTATTATAGGATTCGACAATTGCGTTCTAAAGTGGTTTCGAAAATTTCTACGTCTAGATTTTATATTTGTATGTTCAGAAGTGGAGCAACAATATAAATAGGTATATCCAATTCCATAGCACTCAAAGAAAACGTGAATGGGTAAGGTATTCCATAACTCTGCTGTTTGAGACAGTTAGGGAGCTGCAAATGGTTTGGTATATTTTATCTAGTATTACGACAGAGCGATGATGTTCCAAAGTGGTTTCGATAACCACTTTGGAACATCATCGCTCTGTCGTAATACTAGATAAAATATACCAAACCATTTGCAGCTCCCTAACTGTCTCAAACAGCAGAGTTATGGAATACACGCTCGATGCGTGTAACAGTTGCAATATTATAATTAAATTAAACAAAAATATATGTTTTGATCGATTTTTACTTCATTTATTACAACAAATTAATCGTAAGATGAGAAACATGAAATTATAACAAATTCTCTCGTAAATGGGTCGTGAAGATCCATTAAATATGTAAATATTTTGTAAACATTTGTTATTATCCAAACTTGATGCTTTATTTCTTTCTATCGTTATTTACAACCGAGTATTGAGTTCATCTACCTCATGGCAAGCCAAAAAAAAATTTAATTAATAGGTCCAATTTCGGACCACGGTAGTTGAGGATATTTTTAGATTTCGTGCTTAAAATAGTCGCATGAGGAATGCTAATATTTAGAAACAGTTTAATTACTATTTACGTTTTTATGTATTCGCGCATTTTTTATTCGGCCGAAGAATTAATCAAGTTCTGTGGCAAATTGATTAGCAGTAGATTAGAATTATTCACATAGTAACTTTAAGCTTAACTAATTGATTCGGAGTAGTATAAATCTTTGGTCGACCGTACAGGCCCCCACACTGGACGCCAGGCCGCTACATTCTATTCCATATTAAAAAAATAAGCAACGAAAAATAATATGCAGTTTCTACATTTTTCATTATGTTTTGCATCACCCTAAAAAGCGTGTACATTTAGGTATTGCGTGAAAATATCTCAATTCTAATGACGTGATAATTTGTCACTTAAATGAAAAAATTTTAATAATATGCAATTATTCTTGTAATTAGGAAAAAAATTGTTAATAACGTGCAATATAAATTTGATAAAAAAATAATTACATCTAATATGTGTTAATGATTAATAGCATTCCTAATTAATAATTCTCAGTAATATTTAACATAAACGATAGGTATATAAACGTTTACTTATTAATTTCATTTTTTAACATTATAAATGGGAAAAAATTGGGATCAAAGTCACAAATAATTATATGACAAATAATGCAATCAATCAGTTATTAAATTAATTTTTACTTCTTTGTGTGCGTGCGTTTTATAAATTTGAAAAATATGGCATTTTTCTTTAGGTTCTACATTCTGTCAACATTTCGACAAAATTTGGAATGATTCAAAAGAGGTACCTACATGTTATGATATTTCATTGGAAAGCTCTTGACATTTTCTAATCAAATTTGGAATAATATACCGGGTGTAAACGAATAGTACAGGCCACCCCTGTAACTTCCTCGTTTTTAAAGATATCGGGATAAAATTTTGTATGGTGAAATTAGGTAAGATTTCCAACTCTTTGAGACCTATCCGCCATATTTGTCACTTCCGTTTTCACTGGAAATGGCCCCAATAGTCTTTTCTAAATGGACCACCCTGTATGTTTTTACATTTTTGAAAAAAATATCACATTTTGGATACATTTATACTATTTTGAACAATTTATACAGGGTTGCACGAAAAATAATTCGAATTTTAGTTGTCAATCTAGATGGCTGCGAATATGTTAAAATTATTTGTGTTCCAATGTAATTCATATAAAAAATACGAAAACGTCAATATGTCCAATAACACATTATACAGGGTGCTCTAAACTCATTAATATCACATTTTTCAAAATAACTCTTCTATTTAAATATTATGATATGAGCCACCCGGATATTCAGAAAGCTCTATTTAGTAGGGGTTAAACGGTACCAAAAGTTCCGTAATATGTAATCGTTACCGGCAGGAAAGACAGTTTTTCTTAAGAAATTTATGATTTATATCGAAGATCAATTAAATTTTGACCAACCCTGTATATTTGTGTTAATCACAATGGGCCTCTGGCTCATTCTTGTTGCATATCATAAAATATTAACACAAATATACAGGGTTGATCAAAATTTAATTGAAGTTAGATATATATCATAAATTTCTTAAGAAAAATTGTCATTCCTGCCGGTAACGATTAGGTACACATTACGGAACTTTTGGTACCGTTTAACCCCTACTAAATTGAGCTTTCTGAATATCCAGGTGGCCCATATCATAATATTTAAAAAAAAAAGAGTTATTTTGAAAAATGTGATTTTATTGAGTTTAGAGCACCCTGTATGATGTATTTTTGGACATATTGACGTTTTCGTATTTTTTATATGAATTACATTGGAACACAAATAATTTTAACATATTCGCAGCCATCTAGATTGACAACTAAAATTCGAATTATTTTTCGTGCAACCCTGTATAAATTGTTCAAAATAGTATAAATGTATCCAAAATGTGATCTTTATTTCAAAAATGAAAAACATACAGGGTGGTCCATTTAGAAAAGACTATTGGGGCCATTTCCGGTGAAACCGGAAGTGACAAATATGGCGGATAGGTCCAAAAAGTTAGAAATCTTTCCTAATTTCACCATACAAAATTTTATCCTGATATCTTTAAAAACGAGGTAGTTACAGGCGTGGCCCACTATTCGTTTACACCCGGTATAGGGTGTTCGATTTAACTTAACAAAGTCTAAATGGAACACCCTATATAACTAGAAATATTTTTGGAACATGTAGTGTTGATTGCTAAACAATTTTTATTTTAAAGATTTTTGTCTATCTACAATAGTTATAAGGAGTTATATGGAAGAAATACGCACTAAGTACTTGGACACCCTGTATATATGCCGCTATAGGTCGAGTGTATGACATACCTACTATTGATTCGCATCCCTAAATCAACCAAAATTTGCAATTTGTCTACTTAAATTTAGGTACCTACTTGTGAATCATTAAAAAAAATTCTTACCGCGAAAATCCAATTTTTGCAAAAAAAAATCGTAATTTACCTAAGTATAAGTAAGCCATTTTCACATCAGGATCATTTCCAAATGTTGCTTAAACCTTCTTTTATTGGTGAAAAAATTGTCAAGGGAAAGAATGCGTCAACACGATATATAGATGCGAATTTTTTTTTCATTTTTCACTATTTTCGCAATAACTAATTATGGCTTAATAAAAATATCGTTGCTGTGACGACCATCTAAAGAAGTTCACCCAAATCCATCCATTCCACAATAATACTAATAACTATTGCATAACGGACCTGCATTGAAAAAGAATTGTGGTGATTACTCTATTTTCATCAATATTTTGCAAGAGACTTCAATGCAAGATCAGAAAACGAACTTTCCACAAATGCGGCAACGAAACCCAATTAAGCTGGCTACGCGATACAAATAGTAGGTAGTAATTTAAAAAGAATACAAACACATAGGTATATGTTTACAAATTGCACAAGTAAGTACAGAATATGCAAGCGAACATGACTTGACGAAATCGAAAGTACCTAATTAATAACTAAGTACCTACCTACGTAAAAAATACCAATGCAATTATATCATAAAAATCAATACGCTATCATTAAGATCATTAACTGGCAAAAATATAGAAGTCAAGGTTGTCGACCACTTAGCAGATAGGTGCATAAAAAATATAATTTCCGAAGTTCGCGATGATTTTTTTATGCACCAATCCTTCCTGCGTCGCATATCCTACTTTATAATTAGGTACAATAACTTTGATCGACCGATCACGACAACAATAATTATCTGTCGTACTTATTCTGTTTAAATGTAAGTAGCATTTAAAAAAGTTTTCCTGTTGTAGACGGAAAGTTTAAATAGCAAGTGCTATTCTCGGAAGGAACTAAGGTTTTTACTTAACTTAATCTCGTATTTAATAATTAATTACCTGTTTATGCCTTATTCGCAGATTCGGTGTAAACTTCGTACAAACGCAAGGTACGTGTAACGCATAAATGTTCATTGTTTCCAATTGTACCGATCCCACAATCCAATCACAGAATGACTAGACAATTTTCCAAAAGGTTATTAGGATAAGTATACTCATAAAAGGACCTATGCGAATGATTTTGGCTTTATTTGATAAAACTGGTGCACTTTGAGTTAACTTATATTTTTATTCCTTTATACTTACAATGAAATTACAACTGGAATACCCGAAAGTCACGCATAAAATGAATTCATCATTTTACTACTTAATTTTTGAAAAATTATTACTTTTAGTCTTTTTGTGCACGTTTCTTTAATTAGCTGAATTGGTCCAAGAGGTAGATACTATTGAACGGCCTTCAAAGTCTCCAGATTAAATGCTTCTGGACTATACCTTCTTAGAAGAAAGAGTTTACCGAAGTGTAAACCGCTGCGCCAAAAATGTACCTATATAGGTACAAGGTCGGACGGTAACTTAAACGGCTACGTCATCCATTTTTTAAAAGTGTCTTGCGATAATCTAAACGGCGCGGCTTCAGTCGTTTTTTAAGATTTGTTTGGTCGGACGAGAACCTAAACGGCGACTTCAGATATTTTTTTAAATCCGTTTGGTCGGACGAGAACTTAAACGGCGACCATTTCAGGATCTGTTTGGACGGACGAGAAACTGAACGACGCCATCAGCCATTTTTTAAGCTCACTGAGGTCGAACGATAACTTAAACGGTGACGTTAGCTATTTTCTACATGACCAAATATTGGACTTAGATGACCGTCTATTATTTTGTATTAATTATCCTTGTTTTTAAACTCACAGGATTGTATGCTGTAATGCTCCATGCGAATTCAATTTGTATCATAATATAACAATATATTTTATGAGGCAAATTTATCGATTTCGAAGTTACCCTATGGAAATAAAGCTACACTTAAATAAAATAATTATGTAAAATAATTTATAAGGTATATTAGCAGGTTAATGTGAAGATCGGTATCAAGACAAGTTGGTGTAAAAGTATTTTAAATATTTGTTTTTCTCCTTTGAAACATTTTAAAAGATACACACTTTGCAGAATGCATCGTACCCCAGACTATTTGCATTTACATCGTTTATTATATTGGCTGACGCACGAAAAAATGGACCTCGCAGGTCGAGTAGGTGATAAAATAGCTCTTGTGTGTATAATTTGTGCATTTAATTTAATTAAGTAGGTATGTAGTTCCGGATATAATTTAACAGTAGGTAGTACCTAGGTACATTTAAATTGTAATGTAATATGTGGTGAAGCAAAAAATAGAATGTCTACTAAGCTACATTCGTCACTATCAGGCCCCTCGGATGTTCCAGTTGTCAAACGGTAACTTATAGGCTGATGTCAGTTATTTTTAAAATCTATTAGATCGGACCATAATTTAAACGGCGATCTAAGTTTTTTAAGATTGATAGGTCGGACGAGATCCTAAACGGCGCAGCTATTTTTTAAGATCTATTTGGTCGGATGAGAACCTAAACGTTTTTGTAAGATCTAACACGTCGGACCGTAACTTAAAGGGCAATAGCTATTTATTAAGATCTGTTTGGTCGGATTAGAACCTAAACAGCCATTTTTTAAGATTTGTGAATTATAGTGCTATGTTGTCTCATGGTTTCCCCATATTTCTTCCTATTTGCTCTGATTTAGTTGAGATCTCTTGTGATTCTATTCGGATTATCCCTGAATTTTCTAACCTAACTTCCCGTAATTCCCCCTGATTTCCTCATGTTTTCTTCGATTTTCTTAAACTTCTTTAAGATCTCCTGCGATTTCCTCTCTGACATTCTAGAAATTGTACAGCTAATTTCTTCAGTAGTTTACCCCTAGCAGTTTAAATTTCTCCTGAATTCCCTAAGATTTCCTGTGTTTTATCCTAATTTCCTCCTATTTCCTCCTAATTCCTTCTATTTCTTCCGACTTTCTTTGATTTCATAAAGGTATCCTGCAATTTTCTTGTAACATCTCTTTTCTAAATGCCAGTAGATTTCCGTCAGATTGTTTCTTGTGATTCACTTGGATTTTCCTTTGTTATCTCAAATTTCTCCAGATTTACTTAAGATTTCCTGCGTTTTATCCCAATCTTCTTCTAATTCCTCCTATTTCCTCCGAGTTTCTTTGATTTCATAGAGATGTCCTGCAATTTTCTGCTAATTCCTCCTATTTCCTCCGAGTTTCTTTAATTTCATAGAGATGTCATGCAATTTTCTGCTAATGTTTCTCTTTTAAATGCCAGTTGATATTCTTCTGATTTTTTCTTGTGATTTACTTGGACTTCCTGTGTTTTGTTTTAATTTTCTTTCATTCTCCTCTTAATTCCTCCTATTTTCTCCGAGTTTCTTTGATTTCATAGAGACATTCTGCAATATTCTTCTAATGTTTCCTTTTTAAATGCCAATAGGTGTCCCTCTGATTGTTTCTTGTGACTTAACTTAGATTTCCCTTTGTTATCTTCGATTTTCTCATGTTTCCTCAGATTTCCTGTATTTTATCCTAATTTTCTCCTATTTTCTCCAAGTTTCTTTGATTTCATGTAAATTTCTTCTAATGTTTCTTTTTTAAATACCAGTAGATAACCATCTGACTGTTTCTTGTGATTTACTTGGATTTCCCTATGTTATCTCCGATTTTCTCAAATTTCCTCTGATTTCCTGCCTTTTATCCTAATTTTCTCCTAATTCCTATTTCCTTCGAGTTTCTTTGATTTCATAGAGATGTCCTGCAATGTTGGATTTCCCTTTGTTATCTCAAATTTATCCAGATTTACTTAAGATTCCCTGTGTTTTATCCTAATGTTCTCCTAATTCCTCCTATTTCCTTCGAGTTTCTTTGATTTCCTCTCATTTCTTCCTAATATCTCCTATTTCCTCCAAGTTTCTTTGATTTCATAGAGATATCCTGCAAATTTCTTCTAATGTTTCTTTTTTAAATACCATTAGATAACCAACTGACTGTTTCTTTTGATTTACTTGGATTTCCCTTTGTTATTTCTGATTTTCTCAAATTTCTCCTGATTTCCTGCATTTTATCCAAATTTTCTCCTAATTCCTCCAATTTCCTCCGAGTTTCTTTGATTTCATAGAGATATCCTGCAAATTTCTTCTAATGTTTCTTTTTTAAATACCAGTAGATAACCAACTGACTGTTTCTTTTGATTTACTTGGATTTCCCTTTGTTATTTCTGATTTTCTCAAATTTCTCCTGGTTTTCTGCGTTTTATTCTATTTTTCTCCTAATCCTCCTATTTCCTCCGAGATTCTTTAATTTCATAGAGATGTCCCGCAATTTCCTTCTAATGTTCCCTTTTTAAATGCCAATAGGTGTCCCTCTGATTTATTCTTGTGATTTACTTGGATTTCCCTTTGGTATCTCCGATTTTCTCAAACTTCTCCTGATTTCCTGCGTTTTATCCTAATTTTCTCCTAATTCCTCCAATTTCCTCCGAGTTTCTTTGATTTCATTGAGATATCCTGCAATTTTCTGTAACGTTTCTCTTTTAAATGCCAGATCTTCTCAAATTTCTCCTGATTTTCTGCGTTTTATCCTATTTTTCTCCTAATTCCTTCTATTTTATCCGAGATTCTTTAATTTCATAGAGATGTCCTGCAATTTCCTTCTAATGTTCCCTATTTAAATGCCAATAGGTGTCCCTCTGTTTTTTTCTTGTGATTTACTTGGATTTCCCTTTGTTATCTCCGAATTTCTCAAATTGCCCCTGATTTCCTTAAGATTTCCTGTGTTTTATTTTAATTCTCTTTCATTTTCCTCCTAATTCTTCCTCTCTCTCCGAGTTTCTTTGATTTCATAGAGACGTCCTACAATGTTCTGCTAACGTTTCCTTTTTTTAAATGCCAATAGATGTATCTCTGATTTTTTCTTGTGATTTACTTGGATTTTCCTTTGTTATCTTCAGTTTTCTCAAGTTTTCCCGGATTTCCTGTGTTTTTTCCTAATTTCCTCCTATTTCTTCCTAATACCTCCTATTTCCTCCAAGTTTCTTTGATTTCATAGAAATATCCTGCAAATTTCTTCTAATGTTTCCTTTTTAAATACCAGTCGATAACCATCTGTTTTTTGTGATTTACTTGGATTTCCCTTTGTTATCTCCGATTTTCTCAAATTTCTCCTGATTTCTTGCGTTTTATCCTAATTTTCTCCTAATTCCTCCTATTTCCTTCGAGTTTCTTTGATTTCATAGAGATGTCCTGCAATTTTCTGCTAATGTTTCTCTTTTAAAAGATAGTAGATATTCTTCTGATTTTTTCTTGTAATTTACTTGGATTTTCCTTTGTTATCTCCGATTTTCTCAAATTTCCCCTAATTTCCTTAAGATTTCCTGTTTGTTATCTTAATTTTCTTTCATTTTCCTCCTAATTTCTCCTACTTTCTCCGAATTTCTTTGTTTTCGGAGATGTCCCGCAATTTCCTTCTAATGTATCCTTTTTAAATACCAATTTGATTGTTTCTTGTGAATTACTTGGATTTCCCTTTATTACCCCCAGTTTTCTCAAATTTCCCCTAATTATTTTAAGATTTCCTGCCATTTCCTCCTGACTTTCCTGAATTGTGTATCTCTAAGATTACTGAAGTAAATCAGACTTTAATTCAAATGCAGTCTGTAGGAACCTTTTCTACGGATTTCCCAAGTCCTAAGATACTACCTATACGAAATAAATAAATAAATAAGGGTAGCTGGTAGCTAGAGGTTTTAAACTGTTGTTAGTAATCAACCAAATATATTACGAAAGGATAGCTCAAACGTTTAAAACAATTGGTACGTTTGTAATAAGATGGATTTCATTTGGGACTTTTGGGCAACCCTGTATATAGATATTGTGATTGTGGCGGTCTGTATAGAAGATAACTTAAGTAGCTCTTAACATATTTAATGTTAATTACCTGGTTTAACAAACATGTTTTAAAAAATATGTGTCAGCTCGTCAAACGTGAAAGAGTGGGGGAGCAGTGGGGTTGATGAGCTTTACAATATAAAAATAAAAACATGTTTCCAATCCAATAAATAAATAATATATGTTCAGATATTACGTCCTGAAATGATTATTATTTGTTTGTAGCATTTTTAAATGATTCATATAAGGAAGTATAAGTGTTGTTTTACACTAAATGGTACCATTTATAAACTAAAATATACAATTTTACACAATTAATTTATTAAAAGTCCTAGAGCAATTAAGTCAGATATGTAAATTATGTTAAGTTTCACGTGGCATGATTAGTTATCAAAATTATACAGGTATTCCGCCCAACCCAGCCTTTACCAATTTTAACGTGTGTTCGTGTGTTAATTGATGAGAAACAAATAATTTTGCGTCTCACTGGATACAATCATGATAATAAAACTATTGTGATTCGTTCACATGGTATTTATGTATTTTATTTGTTTTTTGAAATTGTTAAAATTCCAATGAAACACTTCATACACGCGCTGCTAAAACGCATGATCGGAAGAGATTTTTGCGAGATTTCTATAAAAATACGGGTTGTTTTTATTTTTTAAATATTAAATATAATGATTTCTTGTAGTTAACGCCGATACTCAGAGATAATAAGAATTTAAGTAATTTAAAAGATTCCTTTCGAATCAAGACTGTGAATATCCTGGTGGCCCTCCATGACGGTTACGTTTAAACATACTGAATTTTTATAAAGAATATGTTTTTACCGATTTTGGTAGGACCCTATATTGACTATTTCATATTGTGCCGAATCAAACGGAATAGAAAATATATTAATTTTTTCTAGTAATTTGAAATGATAACCGGAATTTGAAAAACACACATGGTGAGCTTATAGGATTTATTTGAAATGTACATTTCACGAGAATTTCTAAACCTCTTAGAGTAAAAATCATTAGGTACTCATTTTAATTTATTTATTTATTACACAAATTCATATCAAGACGATTTACTCAACCTTCAATTAACGACTACAGTACGATTTTGAGTAAATAGTATGTAATTACAAACAATGATGCAGTAAATAAAATTGTCAACTTCGACGTAAATTATTTACTAGTATGTAACTTATTGTCGGTTTGTTTATGTTGAGATTTACGATATAAATAGCCATAGCCATAGTTTAAGTACTTAGTTATTATTAATATGTAAAGTCAAATGATTAGTTATGCTACACGAATATGGACCGTAGTTGTTGTTTATCATAGTGGATAGTCTGTTAAAATGTGACTTATAGTTATTTTCAGTCATCTTGATGTCTGCACATCAATCTGCGCATGACGATGATGTTTCAATAGCCGTCAATTTATAACATAGCAACTAATATTGATTGAAAAATAATATATTCAGAAGTTACTAATTTTTTTAAATATGCATATATGCTACTTATTAGACCATTAAAGTAATTAACGGTGGAGAAAAATAAGAGAACACTTTTATCGTATAAAGTACATTATATGCCAAAGAAATCGAAAATAGAGCTAACCTAGCGTTAAACCAATCTACTTTCTGCGCATCCGCAAAACTGAAAAATACCTACTGCGCATCCATAAAACCCCAAGACACCTACTGCGCATCCATACCACTTAAGAATACCTACTGCGCATCTATAAAACTCAAAAATACCTACTGCGCATCCACAAAGCTCAACAACACCTACTGAGCATCCACATATCTCAAAACTACCTACTGCGCATCCGAACTATTCAAGGATACCTACTGCGCATCCATACCGCTCAAGAATACCTACTGCGCATCCATGCAACTCAAAGATAAGTATAAAAAATCGAAGTAAGTTTGGGTTGGGTTTTGTATCCAAATTACTATGAAACGCACTAAATTTAAACCAGCTGCGCATTCACAAGCTTAAGGATACCTACTGCGCTTCTACACAACTCAAGGATAAGCAAAAAAAATCGAAGTAAGTTTAGACGAAGACGAAGCGGAACCGAGATCTGAATGGCAAATGGCGTTACATAACTTACAAGCGCGCTGACTCAGAACGCCAGCGCCTCTGACGGTCATTAATATGAAACTGACAAGAGTGACATATAAAAGTAAAAAAAAAAAATGAATATAAACATCAAATCTTGCTGAACTCTCGACAGTGCTGATGTCTCATTCTACTCAGTTTCGTGGTAGAGCCAGTTCCACATATTCCCTAGAACAAAAAGAAAATTTAATAAATGGCATGCTGGTACATACCAAGATCCTTTCAAAAAATTAGTTAGAAAATAAGCATCAAATCTTGCTGATCTCTCGACAGCGCTGATGTCTCATTCTAGTCAGTTCCATGGTAGAGCCAGTTCCACATGTTCCCTAGAACAAACAGAAAATTAAATAAATGGCATGCTGGTACCAAAATCCTTTCAAAAAATAAATCGAAAAATAAACATCAAATTTTGCTGAACTCTCGACAGCGCTGATGTCTCATTCTACTCATTTCCATGGTACACCCAGTTCCACATGTTCCCTAGAACAAAATGAAAATTAAATAATTGGCATGCTGATGCCAAAATCCTTTAAAAAATTGAATCGAAAAATAAACATAAAATTTTGCTGAATTATCGACAGCGCTGATGTCTCATTCTACTCAGTTCCATGGTAGAGCCAGTTCCACAGGTTCCATAGAACAAAAAAAAATTAAATAAATGGCATGCTGGTATCAAAATAAAATGAGTCGGAAAATGAACATTAAATTTTGCTGAACTCTCGACAGTGCTGATGTCTCATTCGACTCAGTTCCATAGTAGAGCCAGTTCCACATGTTCCCTAGAACAGAAAGAAAATTAAATAATTCACATGCTGGTACCAGAATCCTTTAAAAAATTAAATCCAAAAATAAATATCAAATTTTGCTAAGCTCTCGACAGCGCTGTTGTCTCATTCGACTCAGTTCCATAGTAGAGCCAGTTCCACATGTTCCCTAGAACAGAAAGAAAATTAAATAATTCACATGCTGGTACCAAAATCCTTTAAAAAATTAAATCCAAAAATAAATATCAAATTTTGCTAAACTCTCGGCAGCGCTGATGTCTCATTCTACTCAGTTCCATGGTAGAGCCAGTTCCACATGTTTCCCTAGAACAAAAAGAAAATTAAATAATTCACATGCTGGTACCAAAACCCTTTAAAAAATTATATCCAAAAATAAATATCAAATTTTGTTGATCTCTCGACAGCGCTGATGTCTCATTCTACTCAGTTCCATGGTAGAGCCAGTTCCACAGGTTCCATAGAACAAAAAAAAATTAAATAAATGGCATGCTGGTATCAAAATAAAATGAGTCGGAAAATGAACATTAAATTTTGCTGAACTCTCGACAGTGCTGATGTCTCATTCGACTCAGTTCCATAGTAGAGCCAGTTCCACATGTTCCCTAGAACAGAAAGAAAATTAAATAATTCACATGCTGGTACCAGAATCCTTTAAAAAATTAAATCCAAAAATAAATATCAAATTTTGCTAAGCTCTCGACAGCGCTGTTGTCTCATTCGACTCAGTTCCATAGTAGAGCCAGTTCCACATGTTCCCTAGAACAGAAAGAAAATTAAATAATTCACATGCTGGTACCAAAATCCTTTAAAAAATTAAATCCAAAAATAAATATCAAATTTTGCTAAACTCTCGGCAGCGCTGATGTCTCATTTTACTCAGTTCCATGGTAGAGCCAGTTCCACATGTTCCCTAGAACAAAAAGAAAATTAAATAATTCACATGCTGGTACCAAAACCCTTTAAAAAATTATATCCAAAAATAAATATCAAATTTTGTTGATCTCTCGACAGGGCTGATGTCTCATTCTACTCAGTTCCATGGTAGAGCCAGTTCCACATGTTCCCTAGAACAAAATAAATAAACAAATATGTCTATAATGTGCCAAAAAACGTTCCAAAATTAAAGATGATCGTCAAAAATCCTAACCAAAGAGCCTAACGAATCTGTTTAGACGGCGGATCAAGTACATTCAAGTTCAACAACCTTCATAATGGTTTCTTCTATATTTACCAACTAGAAGGTATCACATACAAACTAATTACTAAATTATTTAAAATATTAGGAAGGTGCAACAAACAATTTAGTAAACACCATTACCATGTTTTTTACCGTTTTATAAATATTTGTCAAACGTCTATTTTTACTTCCTAATACTAAAGATATTGTTAAAATGCAATTACTCATTTTTAGATATGACAAATAAGCGGCAATAAAAAAGTAAAGTTGCAAACAAATAATATAAAGCTCACTTATTCAAATATTCAAGTGCAGTAGATGTTTTCGCGGTCAACCAAACAAAATAAACAATTGCTAAGCACAAGCAGCTTTCTCAACTAAATAAGAGGGTGAAAAACAATTAAATAATTTTTATCGAACTAGTAACTAGTAAATTAACGTTAAAAGATCCTTAAAAGGTCCTTACTAATCTTAATAAGCTATGCATAAAAAATAATCGTTGGTACCTGATTTATGTAATTAACTTTATAACATGAAACAAGAAGATTATACTATAAATATAACCCTGAATAACTTCTCTAGAATAAATTTAATAACACAACTTATAACGGATTACGCACAAAGGGACGTCTTCAATCATTTCCTGATTGATATTTTTAATGCCGTAAAGTAGTTATTTCACGTGTGTGTGTGTGTGCGTAATTGTTTGTGTGTTTTGGTAATTTTCCTTAATAACATACAACATTGTAGGACAAGTTACGTTCCCCGGTTCATTATCTCTTTTTAATTAAACCCATTATAACGTTGGCGAGGTCATGGTGTACGTTTCCTAAAACCATATTTCATTTCTGTTGCAAACGATGTCGGAATTTTCCTTTCGTGCGCATACTTTTTTTTTCTTCAATGTGTTTGTTCATTCTTAAATTCTATAATCAAAATCTACTTGCTAAGTTGCGATGCACATAAGCCATAAAATATACATCGAACGGAGGACGTACTAAAACAAAATTTAGTAACACATGTTTAGTTTGAACAAAATCAATGCGCATTGAGGATTTATTTCAAATATCGAAGAAAGCGTTCTTCATGCAAAAAACAAATATTTAAAAAATTTGAACTAATTGAATCCATAACCAAAATGACAAAAACGTTCGCTTTCCAGTAATATCAACACAACAACCAAGTTGGCCTTTACCCAGAAATCCACTAACGACTAAACTATCAAACTAAAGAGAATTTACAAAACTACTAATATATTGCGATTATTACTAATTGGCATTCAACACTTATTGGTATTTTGTAGTAATTAATATAATGGATCCACCTATTAACCTTTAACAATAGAAACAAAAAAAAAACCATTGACAAAATCAAGATAATAAAATTTTATTTTGACCAGACACCTCAAAGCACACACACGTGGCTTATCCAATTTCCAGGATAGACGGTATTCTCCTAGAGACTCCAGTTGTAGTCGGTTAATCTTAGATCTGTATTGAAGAATGGACGTGTGTGTGCGAAAAGTACTTTAGTGTTAGTGTCGTGCATCGGTTTCAACCCTGTTCAGATGGCTTCAAGGATAACGGAACTACCTCATTTTCGTAAGTGCAGATTAGTAGGTAGTAGGTGTTAATATCTTGCGTTTCTAAAGGTCTACAAAGACCGCTCGTTTCAAGTTTTATTACCCAAATCACGATTTGCAAATATTTACATACAGATTTGTTGGACAAACGCGGTGATCAATTTGTACTGCGGTCAAGGAGTTCATGGTCCACACAAACTGAAGAATCATTATTTAGTTAACCCGACATGCACGTAGAACAACAATGGAACATCCAGAAAACAATCCAGAAAACAGTTAAGGTTGCGATTTACTCCTCTGATATTAACCGCTATTTCTTTAGGAGTAAATTTTGCAGAAACTAATACACGGATTTTGAAAATTAATGTATCTAATTTTGCAGAAAAAGTGTAAATGGCCGTGAGGTATTGAAATTACCATTCTTATCTATAATTGAGAAGGAAAAAATAAGACTGTACATATTGGCAATACGTAGGCAACTCATTCAATCGCTTGTATTTACAATTTTGTATTTTTTTTGTAAAAAGAAATTAGCTTACGGCCGAGTACAAAGTGTTACTTAAAAGCTCACCAAATATTGTCGCTCAAATTAACGTATCTTTCGTGAAATTGACCCTCAAAGGAGAATTTTCACATTTTTAGGTCAAGTAGTCATTTGCATTGCTGAAATAGCGTCCGAAACTAGGCAAATTACAGAACAATATTGCATTACAACTTGGTCTATCACTCTGGAGATGTCAGCATGTAGTAGTAGTAGCACTAGTTAGTACTTTATTAGTCCAAAAGAGCACAAATACAGGCTATAAGCATTGAATAAAGGAATATATTCCTTTATTCAATGCTATAAGACAAGTCATACAACAAACATAGTGGTATAATACACACTATTATAAACACGTTACGTGCCGGCATCTGACGGCGAGTAGCGTGAACCCTCAAAACAAAACAAAAATTTGTTATCTGCATTGTCTTCCAGGCCGGACCAGCCAGTGATCGTCTACCCGCGTTGGGCAACCATACAAAGCATATTAGACTATTAAATCTTGATAGTATTAATGGTTTACTACTTAAATTGTAGTAACTCCCCCGGAAACCCTATAACTCTTAGACATCCATCTTTTAGAGTTACATATTTACTCTGGTCTTAACGATTTGAGGAAAATAGACCTTAGGTTGTGGCCACCGTTGAGTAAAGAGTTTTATAACTTTGTTGGTCGATGTAGAAATGATTGATGCTCGGCAGTTATGGTTCAGGGCAACAGAATGTTCAACTACGTTTTGTCTAGTTAGCACGAGTGTGAAGAAGAAACAAAGTTGGAGATGCAACAGATCATGGTGGAGCACCAAAATTAGCACATGAGGTTTCTGGTGAGACTTCGTCAATCACAACAATAAATAAACAGTTTGATATCCACGGTACAATTGAGTTCTTGCTTCTTCAAACGCTTTTGGATATATTAGCTCCACAGCTTGGGATTTTCCAAATTTTTGGCAAAACTTTAAAATTACAACGTCAACGTCAAAATGCCACTTTGAGGTTATCGAAATGGTCCGAATTTGACGTCTTCTTAATATCGGTCTCAGAACGGAACCGATCACAGTTTCGGAATCTGGACGTCTTTGGCGCCCCTAAACCATTCTCGGTTCGTCGACGGCGCCCCTCTTTACTTTGACAATTAAACGTCACTTTGACAGTTTTTTGACAGCTGTCACAAAAATTTTTTTTCGCGGAAACGTCACTTTGACCTCTGTCACAAAAAAATTTTTTTCGAGAAAACGTCACTAACAGCTGTCACAAAAAAAAATTTTTTTTTTGTAAAAACGTCACTGACATTTTTTTGACAGCTGTCACCGAAGTGTAAAAAAATTTTTCTCCAAAAAAAATGTCAAAAATTTTTTCGATTTCGCCTAACTAATCCGGTAGCCAGCCCTCACGGGGCTGGATCGTCTAAAACCCTTTCCTTATTCGGCCCCACAGGGGCCGTTTCTTTATTACTTTTTAAATATACTTAATTTATCCGGTAGCCAGCCACGTAGGGGCTCGATCGTCTAGAACCTATTATTTATTCGTCCCCTCAGGAGCCGGTTCATTATTAATTTTTTAAATATAGCCCCGCAGGGGCTCTTTTAGAAAACAAAAATTTGGAAGTGCACGGTCCGAAAAATTTTTAGCAAGGTCGAAAATTTTTTCGGGCCCGTCAGCTTTATTTTATGGATTTTTTCAACCTAAAATCCTGAAATTTTCCCAACTCCCTGCCCCCGCGACCCAATGTATATTTTAGGAGATTATTAATATCCGTTTTCAGAATATAAAAAATCATCAGAAAACGTGTCCACTACTTTTTTAAATGAGTTAAATCGGCAGAGGATAAGGGAGATAAGGCGGGGGTCAATTTTAAGAGACTTATCCTGTACATGAATTTTACAATTATTAACACATGATACTTGAGTCAGTATTCAATGTTGAAATTCAGGGATGGTTTGCACCCTCTTAGGGGTAAAAACACATCCATTCCATTTTAATATTTAAAGCTATTACTCTCTATGACAAACTTTTACTATAGTTGAGACGCATTGACATATCGAGCTCTTTTTATTTAGATTCTTAAGAATGCGTTTAATAATAATGCGGTGTTATTTCCGGTGGAAACTTTCCTTGAGAGTTCAAGGCAGAGTTGCAGGAAAATATTTTTCCAAAAGGATCATCTAGTCTCTGTTTACCATTTTCCCTAAATCTTGCTCATTTTAATTCAAAGAAATCTGTTGTCATACTGTTGTTAAAACTTATTGGCTTTACCTACTGGAAAATTGTATGCGGTTTAATTTAAGGTAATTTATTTTTTCTAATATTAATTAGTCATGCAGTAGTAGTAATACGTAATTTCCGTTATAGAAATTATTCATAGGTGTTTTATGATTGGCCATTAGCATTATTCTTCTGAAAACGACCAAATACCTTGAATATTTGATTTAAATTCATACCTTATTACCTATTAACATTTGGCTGCATCTAGAATGTGGTGTTTCTATTAATATTATAAATCTATAATTACGAATATGCATATTTTACCAACATAATTATTACCAATAAGAGCTATTAGGGTCTAAAGTTTGGAAATATCCCGAAGGCTACACAATCAAAGTTGAACAAATTTTTTATGTTCAAGTTGAATGCAGACTGCACCTAGTAATGATAATAAGGCATCATACTAAAAAAAATACCACTGTCTATTCCGAAACGACCTCGGTTAACCGATTAGCTGTTGTTTTGAGATAAATATAACTCGTTAAGTCGAATATTATATACGGATATGACGTGAAGTAAAAATAAAAACCCACAAAAAAATGGAATCTTAAAAAAAAAAATAAAATCAGAATAGTGGAGGGATATAAGAATTTTAAAGTGATGTAATCGGGAAGTTGATTTTTTTTTTGTTTTTTGTTTTATACATGCAAATGAGTCGAAAAGATATTTAAAAAATAGTGTAGCGATGCACTCGTAATGCATCAAAAATGCACTTTTATGCACTTTTCTCGCGAAACCCCAGCCCGATTTTGCCAATTTTTTCGGTTTTCGACTCATTTGCATGTATAAAAAGAAAACAAAGAAAAAAAATTTAACTTCCCGATTACATCACTTTTCATCAATTTGACTAATTTCCCTCCACTAGAAGTATTGTGATGGCGTCTACTTACGCAACGTGTACTGTTTGTAACTGGCTACTTACAAACAGAACTCTCTGGTTTTGTAACACTTTTTAGACGGAAACTCGGGCGCCAGTTCCTTAATTTTTAAGTGCACTTGTTTGGTTCTCCGGGGTGAGAACGTTTAGGGGTAGTTAACAGATGGAGATACGGTTATTTGTCCAGGGATCTTAAGATGATTGTCTTGTCAACTGGACTTGGACAATTTCTCAAACGGATAAATTGGAAATAAATAACTGAAATAATAACTCGTAAATTTTACCGATGTATACCAACGTATTTATTTATTAAAACAGTAATGAATAAATCAATAAACAGGATATTTAAGCGACATTGCAGTCGAGTGTGTACAAATTTTATAACGATAATAAATATGCGGGCAGGCAATCAAGAGTATATACGCGTGAATACGATTTTATTTCGGAAGGCGGTGAGTTTTGATAGCCGGTGTCTGTTTTCGCGGCTGAAACGATTTCGGACGGCAAGCAAACGGAATTTCCAACAGGATAATAATAATAATAATAATATTTATTAGGCCAGTAGAATACATAATGTACATTTGGCGAGTCAGGTTTGACAGACTATATAATTAACAGTTTATGAATAAATAGTTTCTAAAGGTAGATATAATATGAACGGCGGGCAGTCGGTTAGCTATAGATATTCGTGTCTATACAGATGGTTTTATAATACGGCGAACTACTGCCACAAACGTAGAGCTATTTTTCGTAAGTTAAGTTTTCCGGTAGAACTTTATGCACTGAGGCCTTAAAGATTGCCCGAGCGAGCAAATCTAACCAGTCGATGCATATTTTATGAAACAAAAGACAAACGGAGGAATTACTAATTAGCTCTAGGTCGATTTAGTATTTAGTATAATACAGCGGTACTCACGAACAATAATATCTATACTTAACTGAAGGCGGTACGGACGGATAGTAGCGGACCACATGTATTCTTGGCAATATTATTGTCAAGAAAATTATAATTATAATTCGTAGCTGCGGTTACGGACGAAAGTGAAAACGGGGTGTCAGGTGTGACAGTTTCGGATTGATGCGGACTGCTTCGGACTGATCTTGGACTGAACGCTCCTCCGGCGTTTTATTATTTTTATGACGTATCCAGACTGCGCGTTAAAGGGGCGGACTGACTTAAACTAAGGACTCGCACTCACAACGTTACTTACGGAGGTCGGGCGTATTATGTAATTAGCAACATTGACTCGAAGCATCAATAACCGGAAATGGGTTGCTTGCAATTTCTAGACTATATTGCAAAAAGAAACGGATTAAAACGGACACTGATTAATTTTTTTTTTTTTCAGTTTGCAAACATTTTTTTGGCTGCCATATTTCCGCGATTTACTAATTGTTTTTTCTAAAATTGTAGGATATTATTTAATAATGATGTATATACTGAAAAACGTTTATAGAGTACCTAAATGATTATTAAACCGGGTACCCAAAGTATTCTTTACATTTTTTTATATTTGATTACATTTTTCTCAATTTTTTAAAATGAACATGAATAAAGCATACAGATTTTCACATTTTAATATCATACACTTTATTTTTATTTCGACAAAGGCCATACTAGATTTTAATGCTAAAATAAAGACCACTTTAATTTACGCAAAAACTATTTGGAATAATCATATCTCAAAAACCGTTAAAAATTAAAATAAAGTGTATGATATTCAAATGTGGGGAATTGCATGCTTTATTCATTCATGTAAAAAAATTGTAAGCATTTTATTTAAAAAAACTAAGAAAAATATAATATTAAATATCAAGAAATGAAAGAATATTTTGGATATCCAGTATAATAATAATTTATTTCAAAAATATTTTTCAGGAAACACATCATTATTAAGCAACATCTTACATTTTTAGAACAAACAATTAATAAAACGCAGAGATGTGACAGTCAAAAAAATGTTTGTAAACTGACAGAAAAAAATCATAACTTGGCAACAGGACCCTTCGAGGCTTAACTGGCGCCAAAAAAATACAGGGTGCTCCATATTTAAAAAAAAAGTACACTTTCTTGCGTAACTCGTTTTTGTGACACCTTGTATAATTGAAACTAATATTACGTTGTAGTAGTTTTAAAAGTTAGCCGTTTTTGCACAATCTTCCGAGGGAACACTGGAAGCCCTGTATAGATTTACTTGTCCATTTGGGGCGTACCGTACGGATATTTAAAACCGCAAACATGTTAATTGATTTATGTTCGAGTTCGCGTGCAACTGTAGTTAGAATTAAGTACTTGTTAACGCTTGTCAGGTGCTCAATGAACCCTTGCAAACAATAAATAACTCATGACACAATTTTCACAGTAACTAGTTAGTATCACAACTTAAAGATCCAGGAAAATCCAAGCACCGATTCATTCAATAAAATGTTTGGGGATTAGTTTACAATATAATTAACGTCTGCTTTCCGACGATAGTAATCATCGTTTTATTCAATTTTCTCAAATCGTAGCTCACTATAAACCCATAGTTAAACCAAAATGTCTAACGAGAAGGATAAAAACTGGAAATGACTCAGGATATTGAATTATTAGATACGCGATTACCGTACACGACACATTTGAGGTCATTGCCAAGTTTATTTACTTTCATTTTTTATGGCCAGTTTTCCTACCTTCACGCTTATCTAAGAATTACAAGCTATAACCTTAGCAATTGAATGATTGATATAACCCAAACAAAAAAAAAACATCGCGTGGGTATTTGATCTTGACGAATTTGCGAATAATTAATTACATTTACTCGTGCTAAATAATTTCGGAAATAGGCGATTGTTGCGGAAGTTAAAAATATGTAGGTAATTAAATATGAACAATAAACAATATATGAACTATTGTAGCTAATCATTTTACAGAACCCCATTTGTATTTGCGAATAACACTGAATTTGTAACCAAAATATTCTGGTGCTAGATACCAGAATTCTGCATCTACATAGCTTGGCTTATTCTAAGCCTCTGTCAGTAAAGGGAAACGGAAAAGGAAACAGAGGTCCATGCTCGGATTCTTCTGTTTCCCTATATATGGAGATATGTATTGCATTTGTTTCGGAAACAGAATACAAGGAAGAGGTCCATCCTTGGACTATTCTGTTTCCTTATATATGGAGATACTGCATTTGTTTCGGAAATAAAATCCAAATACATCCAGCTACGTTTCCTTTTAAATAGAAGGCCAGTTTTCCTAATAAAGAAATGAACTTGATTAATGATCTATACTGATTACTTAATGATCCTTGTGAAAGATATAAAATATAGCTTGGTAGAATCTGATAATTCCTAATAAATATAGATCGTAACGCTTTGAGGGCATACCACCTGCTCACAATTGAAGTCTTAAAGAAAAGGGAATTATTTGTTTAATTAAATCCACTGTTCCTCTTGACAAGATGATGTTTGTCCATGTTAGGTTAGTTCAATAACACAGCCACGCACAAAAAAAGTTCATTACCAAAAACGGGACTTATTTTTCCGATGTATTTTGTTTTGTCCTGAAACCGAATCCGGCAACTAGAAACTTTAGTATCGCATTGTTTTTTGATTACAAAGTCACAAGGCTCAGAGTGTAGAAATCACCTTTCTTGTCATTAAAAATTTCAACTTTTTAAAAAGAATTTTTTGGTCTTGTAACAAATTTTTAAACTATCAATATCATTGATCATGATTCTGATGTGGGAATGTCACTTTGACAACTGCCAACTGTCATACTGACAGTTTGAAAATTCCAACATCTTAAAAAGACTTCTTATGTATAAACCGAGGTATAAACCATCAATACCTACGTTTTTGAGGTATTGTCAGAGTTTCATTTTGACAGCTGCCAGCTGTCAAACTGACAGTTCGAGAGTTCCAACATTTTGAAAAGAAGGTCTTTTTATGTGTAAACCATCAATACCTATGTTTTTAAGATCGCTGATGTCGCAATTTTGTTTTGACAGCTGCCAGCTGTCAAACTGACATGACAGTTTGAAAATTCCAACATTTTGAAAAGAAGTTCTTTTTGTGTGTAAACCATCAATACCTACGTTTTTGAGGTCGCTGATCACGATTTTGATGTCGGTATTTCATTTTGACAGTTGCCAACTGTCAAACTAACAGTTTGAAAATTCCAATATTTTGAAACGAAGTTCTTTTTATGTGTAAACCATCAATACCTACGTTTTTAAGGTCGCTGATCACGATTTTGATGTCGGTATTTCATTTTGACAGCTGCCAACTGTCAAACTGACAGCTTGAAAATTCCAACATTTTGAATGAAAAGCAAGTCTTTTTATATGTATGTATACCATCAATATCTACGTTTTTGAGGTCGCTGATCACGATTTTGATATCTAAATTTTGTTTTGACAGCTGCCAACTGTCAAACTGACAGTTTAGAGATTCTAACATTTTGAAAAGAAGTTCTTTTTATGTGTAAACCATCAATACCCACGTTTTTGAGGTCGCTGATCACGATTTTGATGCCGGTATTTCATTTTGACAGCTGCCAACTGTCAAACTGACAGGTTGAAAATTCCGACATTTTGAAAAAACAGGTCTTTTTATGTATACATCAATGCATGCGTTTTGAAGGTTGCTGATCACGATTTTGAAGTCGAAATTTAGTTTTGACAGCTGCCAACGCCAACTGTCAAACTGACAGTTTGAAAATTCCAACATTTTGAATGAAAAGCAGGTCTTTTTATATGTATACCATCAATCTACGTTTTTGAGGTCGCTGATCACGATTTTGATATCGGAATTTTGTTTTGACAGCTGCCAACTGTCAAACTGACAGTTTAGAGATTTTAACATTTTAAAATGATGTTCTTTTTATGTGTAATCCAACAATACTTACGTTTTTAAGGTCACTGATCACGATTTTGATATCGGAATTTCGTTTTGACAGCTGCAAACTGTCAAACTGACATGACAGTTTGAATATTCCAACATTTTGAAAAGAGGGTCTTTTTATGTGTAAACCATCAATACCTACGTTTTTGAGGGCGCTGATCACGATTTTGATGTCGATATTTAGTTTTGACAGTTGCCAACGCCAACTGTCAAACTGACAGTTTGAAAATTCCAACATTATGAAAAAAAAGGTCTTTTTATGTATAATCATCAATACCTGCATCTTTAAAGCTGCTGATCACGATTCTGATGTCGAAATTTAGTTTTGACAGCTGCCAACGCCAACTGTCAAACTGACAGTTTGAAAATTCCAACATTTTGAATGAATAGAAGGTCTTTTATGTGTAAACCATCAATACCTACGTTTTTAAGGTCGCTGATCACGATTTTGATGTCGAATTTTAGTTTTGACAGCTGCCAACGCCAACTGTCAAACTGACAGTTTGAAAATTCCAACATTTTGAATGAATAGAAGGTCTTTTTATGTGTAAACCATCAATACCTACGTTTTTGAGGTCGCTGATCACGATTTTGATGTCGGTGTTTCATTTTGACAGCTACCAACTGTCAAACTGACATGACAGTTTAAAAATTCCAACATTTTGAAAAATAGGTCTTTTTATGTATAAATCATCAATACCTACATTTTTAAGGTCGCTGATCACGATTTTGAAGTCGAAATTTAGTTTTGACAGCTTCCAACGCCAACTGTCAAACTCACAGTTTGAAAATTCCAACATTTTGAATGAAAAGAAGGTCTTTAATGTAAACCATCAATATCTACGTTTTTGAGGTCACTGATCACGATTTTGATGTCGAAATTTTATTTTAACAATTGCCACCTGTCAAACTGACAGTTGGAAAATTTCAGCATTTTAAAAAGACTTTTTTCCCAATTGCTGAAGAGCTACGGGCGCATGATGACGACACTTGCGGGCCCACTTTCTCACCCTGACCAACCACCGATACCGGGTATCTGAATCCCTGCATCGTAAATTAATTTTTTTTTACTTTTTTCATGTAATTAGATAAAGTGTGGCTTATCACATAATGCTTTACAGACGATTTCCAACTTCTGAAGAGATATTACAGAACATAATATCGAAATACAGATGTAGATGTAGAAATGTTGGCAACTTAACCTTAAAAACGTAGGAAAAAAATGTTGGAATTTTTAAACTGTCAGTTTGACAGTTAGCAGCTGTCAAAATTAAATTCCGATATCAAAATCGTTATCGGCGACTCCAAAAACGTGGGCATTGATGGTTTACACATAACAGAACTTAGTTTGACAGTTAGCATGCTGTCAAACTAACGTATATTTTTTTATTAAATCCACTATTCCTAATAATTTATGAGAACTATATCATTGGTTTGAATTTGTTTGGTTCGGAATAAGCAATTTCGATAAATTCAGAATTCTTATTGTCGAAAGATTCTTAATATCTTCTGGGACGTGAGGGAGCACTATCAGACCAATGGATATCAAAATAAGGTAGCTGAGATCCTAAGATCTTCCCTTTATTATTATGATGTACTACAAAGGTCTATACTTGGACTCTTCAGTCGCTTTACAAAAATATTTTAAATGCAATCAGTTCAGTTTTCTTTTGATTTAAAATAACTCCCAAAATAAGTATAGTATAAATAAGTATAGGTTTGGTGGAATTTTTTGTTCTAAGAAGAAACAATAACCAATACGAGCCACATCGATTAAGATGAAGTTTGATTAAAGATGGGCAAACTACTCTTAAATCCTCCTAGCGCAAGATATCATAGTATTACTAGCTTAGCATCCACTGAACCTGTTTCACTGCTTGGTATACCACAGAGATCCATACTTGGACTCCTTTGTTTTTTTATGTATTTCCAACTTCATTTGTTTTGTAGAATTATATTCAGCAAAGTTTTGTTTTGAATTAGTGTGGAAGGATAGCCTTCCTTAGTAAATATAGATTATTAGACGACTCACTGTTCACAATTGGGGATTTAAGGAAAGGGAATAAAAATGTTTCGCCATACAGAAATTTAAAAAGAATTGGTACAGGTTTCTAATTCGACCTATTATCTTAATGATTAAATTAATACAGTATTCCAATTATTGGAGTGTATGTTCTCTTTGTGTCAATGCCCCTTTTGTCACCATAACTGTACCAATATTCAGACACTGTTTATCAAAAACTATAAGTCTGTATGTATTACAATTTTTGCAAACAAAATATTGACAGGTGATTATGGTAATTATTGCAACTATCAATTATTAATAGTTAAAAATAGTGTTATGGATGTTTCCGTTACTGTATTAATGAATATTTATTAACTTAAAAAAGTAATGACGCAAATCGTCGATGATGGATTTTTGTCCGACATCAAAAACAGCCAGTGATTTTAATGATATACACCTGTGCGACGTATCCCAGAGTGAATAAAGTAGCATGTAATCATTAAAATAAAAGCTGTTTAATCCACAGTTGAACTTTAACACTTAAACTAGCAAATGCGATGATTAGGCGTTTTTTATTTTACCCAATTAGGTGTACAAACAATATACCTATATTTTATCACCGTGGCGATAATTGCGGGACACTCGTGGTATATATTAATAATATAGGTTGATTCTCGAAATTGTTGAGTCATATGCGTGACACACATTTTTTGGTCTCTTGGTAATATTTCACCACCCAATTGGTTTCAAATTATGCACTTCAGTCTGAAAATCACCAGAATTTGGGCCCAGTACGAACACATTTAAATTTGGGACACTCTGTAAGGGGCTGTTTTCTTTTTGTCTTCCCAAGTACTGCATGGTTATGCCGGCGAAAAAAAAAAAAATTTTGATTAATATGATTTCGTGACGCAAGTTGGGTGAAAATTCGTATGGTCGCTGGTCAGTCACCCCTCTTCGCTCTTGTGCCCGACATACTTAATGAGAATTCATGTTGATGAACGGACCCGTTGGGAGCTTTTGATTGCCGGCCGCGCTGTTCTAAAACACCCATCAGTACCATTAGCGTTCTTTTTAAGTGCAGCTTCGCAAAAATAAATTACCGGGTTTGCTAATGCATGGCCTTAAAATACGTGGAGAACTATCTATAATTTTATTGATTATATTATAGTTTTTTTTTCATAAGATATACCTGCGCAAAAAACTGCAGAATAGAATTATTAGTGCTAACGCTGCCACAGCTTGTAGTTTTCGATAATAATAATAATAATAATATTAAGATATATAAAGTGCTTGAAACGGTCAATTGGACGCGATTCAGGTTAAGTCAGTGATACAAAAATCTAAATTATTCGCAAAAAATATATTCAATGCAAAAGTGTTTATGTTATAATAAACAATTTCTTTTTGGACACTTTATATATTTTACCTCCTAATAATATCGGTTTGTGCAAAAGTAGCAGATGATATTTTTGCAAAATAGGACTCGTCTCAGGAGAATCAGTGGCACAAAAATCTAAATATTATCAAAATGTTCTCACAAAATATATTCATTGCCAAAATGGAACAACAAAACAACCCTCGTCAAATAAATAATTAATGCCAATAAATGTCAATGATACTTCAACATCCTGTAGATTTAAATTTTATGTTGTAACAAACAATTTTTTTGGACACTTATATTGGATAGTTACCCCCAATTACATCAGCATGCCCAATTTAGATGATGTTATATGAGGTGCTTGAAACGGTCAATTGTACTCGAATCAGGTAAACGAGTGGTACAGAACTCTAAAAACCACGAAAATGTCCACATAAAATACATTCAAGTCCAAAATGGAACCGCGAAATAACCCACTAGAGGTACTATTAACGCTCTCGATTTCTTGTACTTTCCAATTTTGAATTATAATAAGCAAACGAACTTTTTTTGGAGACCTGATAATATTTTACCACTCAATAATATAGGCTTGCGCAGGGTGAATACAAATAACTCATTTTAATTTTAAGAGGGGGTTTCTGTTGATATTTATAACACAAATTACCAATAAAAAAATATAAAAAAGAAAGTTGAAAAACTGACCTACCCTACGTAAAATTCTGGTAAACTTTTGAGTACCGCTTCGTCGCTCTACTAACCCACTTATGGGGTGAACAACATGCCTTGTATCCAAGTCACAGACTCCAAGTTCTAACGTAAAAAACGTGACAAAAAACGTCTAATAAAGTTAAGCCGCCGTTCGACGGTCTTTCATATTCGACCACCTGCAACATTACACAGGGAAAAAAATCATAAATGCAACACATGCCGACACTGTTCTAATGTTATAAATTTGCGGTCGGAGACAAGTTAATTGACAGTGACAGCAAAAACTAGTGAATTTATGACTGCAAAAAACAAGGTGAATGCCAGAGGCAAAGACCTATCATGATTTATTTTCTGTTGAGATAGGTAAGTTACGAAGTTCTGAAAATGTTGACGTATTTTAATTTATTTTCTTACTCGAAAACTACAGGGTATATATTTTTTATTTTTGGTATATGGCCTTACTATTAAAATGAGTTATTGGTATTCACCCTGTAGTACGTGCGACCGTCAATTTGATTCAAATCAGCTAAGTCAGTGGTACAAAAATCTAAAAATCGCCAATATTTTCGCATAAAATACATAATAAAACCACAAAACAAGCTACATGAAGTAATGTATCCACTAATTTAGATTCTAACGATGCTACCCCAGCTTGTATGTACATTTTCATTTTATATTTTATAATAAACAATTTTTTTACACGAGATAATATTTTACTACCCAATAATATCGGTTTGCACGGTTTAGATAGCGGTATGTGAAGTGCTTGAAACAGTCAAGTGGACTATAATCGGTAAAGTGAAATCTTCAAAATTTTCGCATAAAATACATTCAAGACCGAAATAACTACACGAGATAAACCATGTTAACGATGCCACCACAGCTTGTAGATTTTAAAATTATGTTATAATAAACGGCTTTTTAAACACTAAATAATATCTTACAGCCAATAATATAGGCTTGCGCAGCTTAGAGGGTAATAGAGATGCGGATCAATTGGACTCAAATCAGGTGAATCAGTGATACAAAAATCCAAAATCACCAAAATGATTCCACAAAATACATTCAAGGTCAAAAATGGAGACACAACATTTCTTACATGAAGTACTAATAATGCTAACGATACTAACAATGCTACCAAAGCTTGTAGATTTTTCTTTTCATCCAGTAAACTATTTTTTTAAACTACTTGGTATTTTCCTACGCCATAATATCGGTTTGCGCAGATTAGATAGAAGTATATGGAGTGCTTGGAACAGTCAAGTGGACTCGAATCTGTGAAATCTGCGGCACAAAAATTCAAAAATTGTCACAATTTCTGCATAAAATATATTTACATTTACAAGGTCACTATGAGAATCTGTGGCTTAGTATTATAGATGACAGAGTTGTTGATCTATATCTATACCTTTGAAGACCTTCTGACGGATGCAATTTAATCTCCTCTTTAAGTGGACTCTAAAAAATTATGTTGCCCGTTGGAAAAATTGCCATAACAGTAGACAAGGCGTTACATAAGATCAACCCCTCCACTTCCACAATTAGCCCCACCCCCAGCTAATTAGAACGCTTATAAGAAAAACCGGTCTGTTAAAAGCTATAAAATAACAGACCTGTTAAAAGTCTGCACTTATAAACTACAGACCTATTAAAAAGCTGTGGAGGTAGGTGGAAGTAGAGGGGGGATCTCAAATATCGCCATATCTATCCTAACATTTTTAAAATTTCTGTATGTGCGAGAAAATAGAGAAATATACTTAAAAATGTACTTGTTCGAGCGATTTGTTGCGACTACTTTGTAACAATTTCCTGGAATATATTTTTTGTATATTACACAACATTAAATTTTAATGCTTTTTAATAACTTGCAGACTTGGATAATTGAACTTTGACTTGTTTTTGAAAATTAATATTGATCATATAATTGCGAGATTATTAATATAGAAATATTAAAAATAGATATATACAGACTTCCATCACATCAAAAGAGAAAAAAAAAACATGAATTACATAATTGACAATTGACGCTTAAAAATTAGAAGGTGATTTCTTTTGAATTAAAAAAATACAGAATAACACGTTATGGACGTCATACAACTTTAAACGATCATTAATATAGTCGGTTTTTTTTTCAAATACGATTCGGACAGCTTGGCACTGACTGGATGTTAAAATAAAATGGAAACAATTTGAAACTTTTGGTAAATTTCCACACGGAAAAATACAGTGACGTAATCGTCTATGGTATCTGAGGAATGTTCCTCCTACAGCGACTTTTCAGTGACAATACAAGAGGATGGTAAATCCGAGGTCAAGTAAAAATAAATCTGTACACAATTCAAGAGCAGTTTTGAGTAAAATACATACAATTTGATTCGATTATTGTAAATTATACCCAACACAATTATACTGTTCATAGGTCCAAGATCAGTTCGTCAATTATCGACAATCTATACACCTTGCCCTCATCGTTCATTAGAAATACATGCCATAATTGATTAGTTAGTACACAAATTATTATTCTAGCGTTTTCGCGAAGCTGGTGATTAGTAAAAAAGTTTGCGGGTTCTGCGTTGACTATTTTAAATTCTTGATGTGCAACACGAAAGCGGAAGAGGTTCGGGGAAAAGGGAAAATCTATAAAACATAAACTGCAAATACTTGAAAACGCAAAATATTACGTTACTTTTAATAAACTAAGTACGCGATAACGTGATACGGGAATCTCGAAAATCGATTAAATTATACGAAAGTTGTCCAATTATCTTCGAAATTCTGGTCTGATTTTGGAAATTTTCAGTGGGTCTTGAGTTATCATGAATAAACTGAAAATGGGTTATATCAATTTTCTCAAAGATCCCTCTAGCCGTTTAAGAAAAAAAATACGTAGGTGTCCATAAGAAAAAAAAAGTTGAGCATCGCGACGCTTGGCGTCGAGGTGGTAAGAGTAATTTCTAGCCGTTGGCTGATAGAATTTATGAATTCATAAGAAAAAACTATTAAACTTTTGCGTATCTCAAACCGTTAGCGAAATTGACCGATCTTAATTTTTTTTAAGCTAGTTTATGACCCACTGAAAAGAACAGTGTTAAAAACGATCGAACTTTTGTCCCTCCGAGAAAAGTTAATTGATAGCATAAAATAGTTGCTTTGGGCCCACAATAACTGCAAAAAATATTTATTTAGCGGAAAACATTCGGGGAACATTTTTGAAATATGCTACTTCGTAATATAAATGTAACATTATTACTAATAATAATAAATGTATTTATAAATCATAACTATCTAATATTTATTCCATTTTATTTTAGGCAAATGAAAATAGTTGGTTTTCGAACATACTAACATATTTTTATGCAAAACATTCTCGGTGCATCCATTCGATATTGTTCGAAGATAGTTTTATTTCAATTATAATAATAATCGATGGTTTTTTTTATTTATTTCCCTTTTCGTTTTTTGTTGTATTTGTTGTTGTTTTTAATTAAAGTAACAACAAGAACCACAAAATAAATCCAAAAGAAAAATAAATAAAAATATATCTTTTCAATTTTTAGTTGTTTTAATTAAAATTACAAGATATATCTTTTGTTGTTCTTGTTATTTTAATTAATATTGATTATAATCGATATATTTTGTATTTATTTTTTTTTTTTGTTTTTTGTGGTTTTTAATTAAAATAACAAAAATAACGAAAAAACTGATTTATTTTTCTTTTCGTTTTTTTTGCTTTTTGTTGTCATTAATTAAAGTAACAAAACAAAAACAAAAAGGAAAATAAATAAAAAATGTATTAATTATAATCGATATAATTTTTATTTATTTTTCTTTTCGTTTTTCTTGTTTTGTGTTGTTATCTTTATCTAAAAACAACAACAAAAACAACAATAAAGAACAAACAGAAAAATAAATTAAAATAAAACGATTAGATATAATGCATATATTTTTTCCCTTTTTTTGGTTGTTTTTGTTGTTGTTTCTAATTAAAATAACAACAAAAACAATAAAAAACGAAAATATAATAAAAAATATATATCCGACTATAATCATAGTATGAAATTAAAATAACAACGAAATATATTTTTTTTATTTATATTTTTTCGTTTGCTTTGTTGCGTTTGTTGTCATTTTAATTAAAAACAACTAAAACATGAAAAGATATATTTTTTAATTATTTTTCTTTTCGTTTTTGTTGTCATTTTAATTAAAAACAATAAAAAATGAAAATAAAAATAATAAGAAGATCTTTTCGTTTTTTTAGTTTTTAAATAAAAGGACAACAAAGAATGAAAAAATGAAAATAAAAATATATATTTTTTGTGGTTCTTATTTTAATTTAATTAATATTGATTATAATTGATAAATTTTTTTAATTTATTTTTCTTTTCGTTTTTGTTGTTATTTTAATTAAAAACAACAAAAACAACAAAGAAAACGAAAAAAGGAAAAAATAGATATATTCTTTGTTTGTTATCTTAACTAACATTGATTATGATTGATATATTTTATATTTATTTTTCTTTTCAGCTTTTTGTTGTAATGGTGCCTACTTATAACGGTGCTTTCTGTCAATATACTTACGTAATCGTTTTATACGGAAATCTCGGGCGCCAGTCCTTTAATTTTTAAGTGCAAAGAACTACACTTTTTGGCTCCTCTATTGGGAGAACAACCCTGAATAGCGAAACAGCGGAGATACGGAATAGCCAGAGGTCGGGAGCTGGAGGTCTATCTAATGGACTTCGATCATACTGCTCAAACGGGTTAATCAGAAATAAATGACAGAAATAATAACTCGTGAATTTTACCTCTTTAAAATAACGTATTTATTCAGCAATATTTAGAAACAGATTAATTAACTCTACTACCTCCACGACTGTACAGTCGAGTATGTATAAAACTGTTTAAAACGATTAAAAACAAGTCAAGCTGGCAATCAAGAATCTTTGCGCGATTTTACGACGGAATTTTCGGAGACATTGGATTAATAAATTACCGCGTACGACAAGCAAACGGACCTTTTCACTAGGATGTATTATGTACGGCGGACAATCGGTTAGCTATAGATATTGTAGGCTATACGGAATATTTGAACACACGGCAAACTACTGCCACAAACGTAGAGCTATTTGTTAATGATTAAGTTAATTAACGTAAGTTTTCCGAGTCAACTCTATGCAGATCAACTTTATGGATGGCCCTAGCGAACAGATCCAACCAGTTGATGCATATAATGACTATTTGGCTTAACGTAGGTTTTCCGGTAACCTATTATGCATGGAGGCTTTTAAGATGGCCCTAGCGAACAGATCTCAGCAGCCGATGCATATATTAGCAAACAAAAGACCAACGGAGTATTATTAATTAGCTCTGGTTTGATTGGGTAGTATAATATAACGATACTTACGGACAAAAAGACCTCTGAATATCTATACTTAACTGAAGGCAGTACCTGCAAATTGCAGCGGACTACGGTGTGTTCTTACCAATTTGATATTCAAATAAATTTACTATTAAAACTCGGCGGCATGGAAATGTTGTCGGTTTCGGATTGATCTGCATCTGCTGGGAGTGCTGGCGGTAGATCGGATCTGATAATGCGGAATATCACCGGAATGTACATGAACTGCTGCCGGCTTTCTCGGAATGAGTCCGGAATGAATGCTCCGCTCCCTTTTGTTACTTTTATGACGTATTTAGTAGGAGTCGTAAAGGGGCGGTCACCGACTTGAAACGAAGGATTTGGATGCACAATCCGGCGTTCCTTGCAGAGGTCAAGCGGATTATGCAATTAGGAGCATCAATTCAGAACGCATATGACCGGAAATGAGTTACTTGCAATTTCTATACTATATTGCAAAAAGAAACGGATTAAAACGGGCAAGGATTAACATTTTAATTTATTTTAGTAACGAATGATTTTTGTTTCTGACTCGGCCATTATTTATAATAATTCTCGAATTTTATTTATACGGGGGATTGTCGAAAATTAATCAATTAATTACTTGACTGCTTGTTTAGCAGCGGATTTTTTAACAACTCATTATTAACCTAAAACACTTACTTACTAAAAACAGCGGCAGGGTGTACCCAAGTGACGGTAATATTTAAAGCAAAAATGAACATTCTTTGATTGGAAAAATCACTTCGTTACATTGTTTTTAATTAAAATAACAAAAACAACAAAAAAGAAAACGATATATTTTTCTTTTCGTTTTTTTTTGTTGTTTTTGTTATGTTAATTAATATTGAATATAATTGATTAAATTCTTATTTATTTTTTCTTTTCTTTTTTTGTTTTGTTATTTTAATTAATGGCAATAAAAACAAAAAAAAAGAAAGAACAATAAATAAAAATTTGTATTTTCTGAAATTTTTTATTGGCATTTTAATTAAAAATAACTAAAAACGAAAATAAAAATAAATCAAAAAAAGTATCGATTATAATCGATTTTCTTTTCGTTTTTCTTGTTTTTTGTTGTTATCTTTAATTAAAAACATAACAAAACAAAAACAACAATAAGAAACAAACAGAAAGTTAAAATAAAACGATTAGATATGTAATCCATATATTTTTTTTCTCGTTTTTTTGTTGTTGTTTCTAATTAAAATAACAACAAAAACAAAATAAAGAAAAGAAAAATGATTTAAAATTATATCGATTATAATCGATACATTTTTTATTTATTTTTCTTTTTGTTTTGTAGAATTAAAATGACAACAAAAACAAAACAAAAATTAAAAATAAAAAGATACATATATTTTTTTTATTTCAGTTTCATTTCGTTTGTCTTTCTGTTGTTATTAATTAAAACAACAAAACAAAAAAACCAATAGGAAAATAAATAAAAAATATACCGATTACAATCAATATTAATTAAAATAACAAAAAGCAACAAAGAAAACGAAATCGTTTTTGTCGTTTTATTTAAAAACAACAAAAAAGAAAAACGAAAACAAAAATAATTAAAAATTATATCGATTATAATCAACATTAATATATCTTTTTTGCGTTTTCTTTGATGTTTCTGTTGTAATTTTAATTATTAAAAACAAATGAAAAACGAAAAAAATATTTTTGATTTATTTTTCTTCTTGTTTTCTTGTTGTTGTTTTGTATTTTAATTGAAAACAATAACAAAGGCAACAACGAAACGAAAAGAAATTTAAAAAAAATTATCGATTATTATTATAATTAAAATAAAACTATCTTCGAACAATATCGAATGGATGTATCGTGAATGTTTTGCATAAAAATCTGTTAAAATGTTTAAAAACCAACTATTTTCATTTGCCTAAAATTGAATGGAATAAATATTAAGTAGATATGATTTACAAACGCATTTGTATGTAATAATGTTACATTAAAATTTATATTATGTAATAGCACATTTAAAAAATATTCTCGGCTGTTTTCCGCCAAATAAATATTTTTTACAGTTATTGTGGGACCAAAGTAAACTATATCATACTATCAATTATAACTTTTCCCGGATTGGCAAAAATTCGACTGAACTATTTACACGACGAAAAGTGTCTCAAATGTTTTTAGGTAAAATGAGATAAATAAAAATGAACGTACCAAAATATATGCACCATTTCGACGATACTGTTTTATTTTTATTTTGCTTTAAAATGAGTTAAGCAAAAATACTTTACAAGAGTATAATAGTGGTAAATGAAGCTACAAGCTTAATGCCTATTTTAACTTATAAGAAAAATTATATTGCAGATAAGTGCAAAATGAACTATGTACTTCAAATTTTTCTCTCTGGGGATCGTTCATTAAAACAACGAATATACCAACAGTACCTTGTGGCACCCTTGTGATTAACTGACGGTCTTCTGACAAATCTTGGCCCTCAAAGACACAAAATTAGCTTAATTTGGTAGTCTAGTTGTTTGCATCGGTTTAAACTTGCACGATCAATTATGCGAAGGATTTTCAGACGAAAGTAACACACGACCAATTATGTGAAGGATTTTCAGATGAAAGTAAAAGGGATTCTGAGAAAATTAAAATTCTAACGCTGCATAAGAATCTCATAAATAATTGAATACGTGTGACGAAGTAATTGCATTTGAAGGCAAGTGAATCAAAGCGTATATTCCAAATATTCGTATTTGGAGTATTATGTGGTTGTTCAAGAATAAAAATAATTGTTTATTACGATTTGCAGTTGTTTTTTTCTGTTTTGTTACGTACTTGATTAGAAGAGTTATTGTTCGTCGTATTGTGTCACTTTTTCAAATTAATTACGCTAATAAAACTACTGTGAGCGCAAAAAATAGCCTGTTATAAGATAGGCAAAGAACAATATTGTAATTAATAAAGGAAAGTTGTTTTTTTTTCAAATGCATTGTTTTAAAACATTGCTTCATCCTCATTTATTTATATAAACAAATTATCCAGTATTATTCTGTAAACATTGCTTTAAATTTAATTTAATAAATGTAATTGAATAGGACAAAGATCTGGTGATCAAGTTGGTCATTATTAGATTTCTCCATCTTTTCCTATTCATTGATCTTCATCGTTCACAGTTATAAAAATATCTACTTATAGGTACAGGGCGTTCCATTTAAAATAAAAAGTCCTTCTCTCCAGCTAAACCGAAAATTAGTTTTATAATGACTGAAAATTCCGGAACGTTGAAAGTACAAGCAAACAAAGAGTCCGACTCGTTAGAAACGGGCTCGCTATAACCGGATTTTGAAAATTTAATTTAATAAGACACCAAACAAATTGAGTAAATGTGCATATTAAAATAATTACACGTGGCTGAAGTTCGTACATTTTTCAATTCTTGATTAACAATAATTGGTCGCTAATCGACCTTTTTATATTTCCATAAAATTTATTATTTATATTGATAATTACTGAATATATAAAATTAATTAAAAATATAAAATTAAAATTGCCTTATGTTGACATCATATAAGAATGACGATACATTGTGCCATAAATTATGCAACTTTTTTAATTTTCTTGACCTGAACCTTTTGTTTAAAGAGGGCGCGCTTTCGTCATCCAGATAGTTCAGTGAAGAAATTGCTCTTGAAGGATTTTCCGTACACACGACGGTTTTTGAAAACCCCAAAATCGTAGCAATCGAAACACCTGAAGTAAACAAAAAAAAAATGTGGCTACGTATTAAAGCTGAACCTGGCACGAAGTACAATCAAAGCTGTGTAAATCAAACACTCATTAGATAAATACTACAATCGGCAAGGGAATTCCGCGAACCGCATCAAAACAAATCATTACCAATTTGCCGGCTCCCGCATGTAAACAGAGTAATCCACGCGAGACCTGATCGTAGAGGGGGCGCAAGCGCTCGCCCCATTGGCCAGTGAAAGTGTTATCGACTTAAGTACAATCTATATATGACAAACTTGTGCGCGAAAATTAATAGAAATATTTAAGTCACAGCGCCACATACATGCCATCCTGAAAATCACATCTGGTGTTCCGTGAATAGTGAAAAAAGTGACTGGTATTTAGAAAAAGTGCTTGTGTTTTTTTTTTGATAAATTCCCAACGAATAAAGTGAGTTTTGAAAATGATGCGGTGTTTATTTTGGTTTGGAAATTCGTAAATTGTGCTATATTGTAATATCCTAATTCAAAAATCTTCACATCAATTATTATTATTATTACTATTATTATTTAAACTTTAGTGCTAATTTTTTTTTAAATATTTTTGGCAATAAAAGTTAACATGTAAACTATGTATTTTAAAAACTGTAATGTATCCAACTAGAGATGAAAAGTGGGTCATAATATAGTCAGATATATATACAGGTTATCCACGGAGTGAATGCGAGTGAGAACAGAAAAATAATTTTTATTTGAGGATCAAAAAAAAAATAAAAAAATGTTACCTCTTAAAACTCTTGTATGCTAATTCAAATTTTAGTTTATATACCGGGTGTCCACGGATTTGTTTATTTATCCATTTGCAAAAAAAGGTGACTTTTATTTAATTAAAAAAAATTGTTTTCATAATGTCCTTAAGTACATATTTAATAAACATTACTTAATATATTTAATAAAAAACAAAAAATAAATTTGCGTTTTAGAACCACTGAATAAATTCTTAATAAAGGCAATCTTTTTAAGGATATAAAAAAAAGTTGTGTAAAATTAATACTAGTTTAATAAACAAAAACAAAACAATGTGGCAACTGATTCTGGAAAATTAAAAAATTATACATTTGTTTTTAAATCCGAACCTTTCCATGGAGCTTTTATTTAATGACATATTTAAAGCTTTAAAAAAAATTTTTATTACCTAAGTATTTTATTAGTGCTAATTTTTTTTAACATATTTTTCACAATAAAGTTAACATGTATATATTTTAAAAACTGTAATGTATCCAACTAGAGATGAAAAGTGGGTCATAATATAGTCAGATATATATACAGGTTGTCCACGGAGTGAATGCGAGTGAGAACAGAAAAATAATTTTTATTTGAGGATCAAAAAAAAAATAAAAAAATGTTACCTCTTAAAACTCTTGTATACTAATTCAAATTTTAGTTTATATACCGGGTGCCCACGGATTTGTTTATTTATCCACTTACAAAATATTTAATAAATAAAAATTGTTTTCTTAATGTCCTTAAGTATTTAATAAACATTACTTAAAATATTTAATAAAAAACAAAAAATAAATTTGTGTTTCAGAACCACTGAATAAATTCTTAATAAAGTCAATCTTTTTAAGAATATAAAAAAAAGTTGTGTAAAATTAATACTAGTTTAATAAACAAAAACAAAACAATGTGGCAACTGATTCTTGAAAATTAAAAAATTATACATTTGTTTTTAAATCCGAACCTTTCCATGGAGCTTTTATTTAATGACATATTTAAAGCTTTAAAAAAATTTTTTATTACCTAAGTATTTTATTACTTTTATTTATTTTATTATTTTGGTAAATCGCTAAATAAACAATTTTTTTCCCGGGCCATCCGGTATATAAAATAAAATTTGAATTTGAGAGCTTTAGGAGAAGCAAAATATAATATAAAGCCGGATTTTTGTTCTATAGCACGTAAATGAAAAAGTATTTTCACTTAAACGTACATATATGAATTTTCTAACCAAAATAAACCTTAAAAAGCACCAAGGGGACAATATTTAATAAAATATTTTGAATGAACAGGGTCTGTACGGACTATAATAAGAGGCAAGGGGCAACTGAAAAATCCCTTTTGAAGCTGAGTTTCATTGATAACTGAATTCGTATCGAATTCAACCGTAAATTGCGTCAGTTATTGCACACTAGCGTTGAACTTGAACTTGGGTTACTCACCGAATATTAAACATGAAAGATTTCATATTATTGTGGAATAGCCTGCTCGGCAGGACCTACGATGCTGTTCATACAAACTCGAGTCAAAGAAATGAAGATCTTGAAGATACTCCGGCGAGAGCAGCCAGCAGAAAGGCGAGGAAAAACAGACGTAAGTTTTCTGTAGTTTAGTAGTTTATATGGTGGCGGAAAAACAATAAAAGCTACTGATGATAGTATAAAAATTTGCAATTTTTTTTGCTGAACTTTAAATTAAAATTAGTGCTTAAATTGTTTAAAGCACCAAAAGGCTAAGAAACTGCCTTTGTTCATGCTAGTTTAATTTTTTTTCAAGTTCAATAAAATTGTTGACAATCCACAATACGCCATTGCCATTAGCAATAAAATTAAATGTTAATGTTTTTACGAGCTAAAATAAATAACTTGACGGTACAATTACGAGGATTCTTTGATATTCCCCTTAACCGTTCAAACTGAAAAAATGTATACTCATTCAAGAAGTAAATCAAAGAATAAAATTGGAAGGACTGAAAGGTCGAGATTTCGGAAACTAGTCACGGCTCATGAAGCATTAAGTACGTTAGATTAACTTGAGTTTTAATCATCTCTCGATGATGACAACTTGATTAACGAAACTTCCGTCGAGTGTTAAGAATTTGGAGTTTTGGCAACCAATTAACTTGAAAAATGTATGTATTACGTTTGATGCCCCTGTTCCACACTGATGAGAGCAAATTTAGACCCTCCCCAATGGCTAGTTCCTCAAGTCTGAAAATAAATCCTTTACAAGAGTAAATTTTTAGTAAGAACTGTCAAAATGTTAATTCCGTATTACTTTGTAAATCGTACAGTAGGTTACAAATTTCATATTTGTTACAGTTTCATTTCTAATATTATTAGTCGAAATATTCTTACTGGCCCTGAAAAACATTTTCCAATAATGACAATCTTGCGTGTATAAATAATGGTTTGAATAAATAACGTGAATAACAAGAAATTCGCAGGTGTTATTGCCTTTAAATTTATAACCGTCGATGATAAAACTTTAAGAAAAAAGATATTTTATCCACTTTATTAACCTATTAACAGAACCGGATTTAAAATAATAAACTCATTGAGTTATTATCGTTTGCATTGTATGACGATTTAATTGATTGAAGTTTTACAACAACAGACCACCCAAGAGATCAGATTATTAGGTTAAAAAACTTCAATCGGCTTACGAAATCATCAGGATGTGGATATCTTTCGTGATTATTAATTAAGATCTAATTATGAAGGTTTTAAAAAACCGCCTAAACTTCAGTTTCGGAATTTAATTGAAAAGGTTCACAACAACAGAACATTCAATTGATCACATTTTTATACTAAAAGACTTAAATCAACTTAATAAATTAGCAGGACGTGGATATCCGCCTCAGTTGTTAATAATGATAAATCGGCGAAGGTATAAAAGTCCTGATAAATCGGGCTGACGATATTTTAATTGCAACACTTACAGAATTTAATTGAAAAGTGTCACAACAACAGAACATTCAATTGATCACATTTTTAGGCTAAAAGACTTAAATCAACTTAACAAATTAGCAGGACGTGGATGTCTTCCTCAGTTGACAATTATGATCTAATGTCGAAGGTATTAAAATTTCTGATAAACCGGGCTGACGATATTTTAATTGCAACACCCAGTAATTACACTTAAAGAATTTTAATGAAAAGTTTCATAGCAATGGAACATTTAATTGATCACATTTTTTACGTTAAAAGACTTAAGCGGCTTAAGAAATTAGCAGGACGTGGATATCTGCCTCAGTTGTTAATTATGATCGAATGTCGAAGGTATTAAAAGTCCCGCTAAATCGGGCTGACGATATTTTAATTGCAACACCCAATAATTACACTTATAGAATTTAATTGAAAAGTTTCACAACAATTGGTACATTTAATTGATCACATTTTTGACATTAAAAGGCTTAAAACGACTTAACAAATTAGCAGGACGTGGATATCTGCCTCAGTTGTTAATTATGATCGAATGTCGAAGGTATTACAAGTCCTGATAAATCGGGCTGACGATATTTTAATTGCAACACCCAATAATTACACTTATAGAATTTAATTGAAAAGTTTCACAACAATTGGTACATTTAATTGATCACATTTTTGACATTAAAAGGCTTAAAACGACTTAACAAATTAGCAGGACGTGGATGTCTGCCTCAGTTATCAATTATGATCTAATGTCGAAGGTATTAAAATTTCTGATAAACCGGGCTGACGATATTTTAATTGCAACACCCAGTAATTACACTTAAAGAATTTAATTGAAAAGTTTCATAGCAATGGAACATTTAATTGATCACATTTTTTACGTTAAAAGACTTAAGCGGCTTAACAAATTAGCAGGACGTGGATATCTGCCTCAGTTGTTAATTATGATCGAATGTCGAAGGTATTAAAAGTCCTGCTAAATCGGGCTGACGATATTTTAATTGCAACACCCAATAATTACACTTATAGAATTTAATTGAAAAGTTTCACAACAATTGGTACATTTAATTGATCACATTTTTGACATTAAAAGGCTTAAAACGACTTAACAAATTAGCAGGACGTGGATATCTGCCTCAGTTGTTAATTATGATCGAATGTCGAAGGTATTACAAGTCCTGATAAATCGGGCTGACGATATTTTAATTGCAACACCCAATAATTACACTTATAGAATTTAATTGAAAAGTTTCACAACAATTGGTACATTTAATTGATCACATTTTTGACATTAAAAGGCTTAAAACGACTTAACAAATTAGCAGGACGTGGATGTCTGCCTCAGTTATCAATTATGATCTAATGTCGAAGGTATTAAAATTTCTGATAAACCGGGCTGACGATATTTTAATTGCAACACCCAGTAATTACACTTAAAGAATTTAATTGAAAAGTTTCATAGCAATGGAACATTTAATTGATCACATTTTTTACGTTAAAAGACTTAAGCGGCTTAACAAATTAGCAGGACGTGGATATCCGCCCCAGTTGTTAATTATGATCTAAAGTCGAAGGTATTAAAAGTCCTGCTAAATCGGGCTGATGATATTTTAATTGCAACACCCAATAATTACACTTATAGAATTTAATTGAAAAGTTTCACAACAATTGGTACATTTAATTGATCACATTTTTGACATTAAAAGGCTTAAATCAACTTAACAAATTAGCAGGACGTGGATATCTGCCTCAGTTGTTAATTATGATCGAATGTCGAAGGTATTACAAGTCCTGATAAATCGGGCTGACGATATTTAAATTGCAACACCCAATAATTACACTTACAGAATTTAATTGAAAAGTTTCACAACAACAGAACATTTAATTGATCACATTTTTACGTTAAAAGACTTAAATCAACTTAACAAATTAGCAGGACGTGGATATCTGCCTCAGTTGTTAATTATGATCGAATGTCGAAGGTATTACAAGTCCTGATAAATCGGGCTGACGATATTTAAATTGCAACACCCAATAATTACACTTACAGAATTTAATTGAAAAGTTTCACAACAACAGAACATTTAATTGATCACATTTTTACGTTAAAAGACTTAAATCAACTTAACAAATTAGCAGGACGTGGATATCTGCCTCAGCTGTTAATTATGATCGAATGTCGAAGGTATTACAAGTCCTGATAAATCGGGCTGACGATATTTAAATTGCAACACCCAATAATTACACTTACAGAATTTAATTGAAAAGTTTCACAACAACAGAACATTTAATTGATCACATTTTTACGTTAAAAGACTTAAATCAACTTAACAAATTAGCAGGACGTGGATATCTGCCTCAGTTGTTAATTATGATCGAATGTCGAAGGTATTAAAAGTCCTGATAAATCGGGCTGACGATATTTAAATTGCAACACCCAATAATTACACTTACAGAATTTAATTGAAAAGTTTCACAACAACAGAACATTTAATTGATCACATTTTTACGTTAAAAGACTTAAATCAACTTAACAAATTAGCAGGACGTGGATATCTGCCTCAGTTGTTAATTATGATCGAATGTCGAAGGTATTAAAAGTCCTGATAAATCGGGCTGACGATATTTAAATTGCAACACCCAATAATTACACTTACAGAATTTAATTGAAAAGTTTCACAACAACAGAACATTTAATTGATCACATTTTTACGTTAAAAGACTTAAATCAACTTAACAAATTAGCAGGACGTGGATATCTGCCTCAGTTGTTAATTATGATCGAATGTCGAAGGTATTACAAGTCCTGATAAATCGGGCTGACGATATTTAAATTGCAACACCCAATAATTACACTTACAGAATTTAATTGAAAAGTTTCACAACAACAGAACATTTAATTAATCACATTTTTACGTTAAAAGACTTAAATCAACTTAACAAATTAGCAGGACGTGGATATCTGCCTCAGTTGTTAATTATGATCGAATGTCGAAGGTATTAAAAGTCCTGCTAAATCGGGCTGACGATATTTTAATTGCAACACCCAATAATTACACTTATAGAATTTAATTGAAAAGTTTCACAACAATTGGTACATTTAATTGATCACATTTTTGACATTAAAAGGCTTAAAACGACTTAACAAATTAGCATGACGTGGATATCTGCCTCAGTTGTTAATTATGATCTAAAGTCGAAGGCATTAAAAGTCCTGATAAATCGGGCTGACGATATTTTAGTCGCAACACCCAATAATTACAGCAGGACGTGGATATCTGCCTCAGTTGTTAATTATGATCGAATGTCGAAGGTATTAAAAGTCCTGATAAATCGGGCTGACGATATTTTAAGTGCAACACCCAATAATTACACTTACAGAATTTAATTAAAAAGTTTCATAACAATGGAACATTTAATTGATCACATTTTTTACGTTAAAAGACTTAAGCGGCTTAAGAAATTAGCAGGACGTGGATATCCGCCCCAGTTGTTAATTATGATCTAACTAAAGTCGAAGGTATTAAAAGTCCTGCTAAATCGCGCTGACGATATTTTAATTGTAACACCCAATAATTACACTTATAGAATTTAATTGAAAAGTTTCACAACAATGGAACATTTAATTGATCACATTTTTACGCCAAAAAACTTAAACCAACAAATTAGCAGGGTGTGGAGATTGAATGGCGTCTAAAAATGTTTCACAACAACAGAACACCCAATTGATCACAATTTTAGGTTTAAAGACTTAAACCGATAAATTTAATTATTTCACAACAACAGAACATTCAATTGATCTAATTTTTAAGATAAAAAACTTAAGCCGACATAACATACATTTTTTCCCTCCTTAGATGTGTATTGAGGCGCCTCCCAAGATGAACAAAGGCATCAAAATTAACCGTTTAGCAAAGCATCATTAAATAATTTTAACGGTTACAACTGTTTTTCATGTCACATAGCCTGAGTGCATAAAGAAATTTAATCGCTTATTAAGTTATCGCGCCGGGCAAAGAAAGAGCCATCAAGAGTAATTTTTCAATCAAGGCACAAATCACATAACGATGTTGACCTGATGATAAACAAAGCGCAATGAATTACAATTTCGTATTGTAACACACTACAAGGATTAATGAAAATTATTTCCTTAAGCAATTTCGCGCAGTTTTAGTTGTGACACCACAAACATCTAGCTTATTTGCACATTTTTCAGCGGGAGACGTACATATTTTTATAAGAAGCCCAGCCGGCGAGGAATAATAACATATTCAATACTGGTGCCTGATTTGCATACGCTAAATTCGCGAACCAAACTTTAGGTAATCCTGAATAACACAGATACATACATTTAGCATCGAAGTATTTGCCAAAATTCTGCCTCGCCTTGAAGAATGTTGAATTAAACAGAGAAACCACAAAGTAATGTTGAACAGCCACATGCATAAATATAAATGCCAGAATCGATGCTGGGGTTCCACAATGGTCAGTTACTTGGCCGAGTTTGCTCTTTTGTTATTTTAACGACTTGCTTACCACAGTGAACTGTATGCTCGAGACGCTTCTTATCAGAAATCAAATACTCAAACCAACTCAATTAATTTCATACAATGAGATACAGATCTTGTTGACGTGTTTCTTAAGTTCTACTTTATTCGCAATAATTTGGTTACTTAATTACTTCATTTCTTAATTACTCAATTACTCTATTATTCACTTACTCAATTACTTATTTACTGAATTACTCGATTTCCCAATTGCTCAATTACTTTATTACTGAATTACTGAATTTTACTTAATTACTTATTTACCGAATTACTCGAATGTCCAATAATTGCTCAATTACTTAATTACTGAATTACTTCATTACTTAATTACCCGATTTCCCAATTGCTCAATTACTTTATTACTGAATTTCACTTAATTACTTATTTACTGAATTACTCGAATTTTCCATAATTGTTCAATTATTTAATTACTGAATTACTCAATTACTTCATTACTTAATTACTCGATTTCCCAATTGCTCAATTACTTTATTACAGAATTACTGAATTTTACTTAATTATTTATTTACTGAAATACTCGAATTTCCAATAATTGCCCATTCACTTAATTACTGAATTACTCAATTACTTCATTACTTAATTACTCGATTTCCCAATTGCTCAATTACTTTATTACTGAATTACTGAATTTTACTTAATTACTTATTTACTGAATTACTCGAATTTCCAATAATCGCTCAATTACTTATTTACTTCATTACTCGTTTTCCCAATTGCTCAATTACTTTATTACTGAATTACTGTATTTTACTTAATTACTTATTTACTGAATTACTCGAATTTCCCACAATTGCTCAATTACTTAATTACTGAATTACTCAATTACTTAATTACTTCATTACTTAATTACTCGATTTCCCAATTGCTCAATTACTTTATAACTGAATTACTGAATTTTACTTAATTATTTATTTACTGAAATACTCGAATTTTCAACAATTGTTCAATTACTTAATTACTCAATTACTCAATTACTTCATTACTTAATTACTCGATTTCCCAATTGCTCAATTACTTTATTACTGAATTACTGAATTTTACTTAATTACTTATTTACTGAATTACTCGAATTTCCAATAATTGCTCAATTACTGAATTGCTCAATTACTGAATTACTCAATTACTTAATTACTTCATTACTTAATTACTTGATTTCTTAATTACCTAATATAAAACACGAATAAATAATTGCTACCGCAAATGGGGTTCTGCTCCAATTTATACGAATGATAACGTTACTTATATTCTCTCTTATCGATATTTGCATGGAGATTGCTTAAGTCTTGCCCCAGGCAGTATTTCAATCAACGCTATAAATCCCTTAGGGAATGCCCGTAGCTACACAACAAATTCCTGATTATCTTACGAACGTAAAAAACATTTCGTCTTCAAGGCAACTAATGCAATTAAAACTATTGGATGTATCAGTAAACGCGACGGCACTTAGCCGTACTTGTTTTGAATTTTTATCTTGGATTTATCGCCACTATGTAATTCATTGCACTGGTTGGATGTATCAGGTTTTGTTTAACAGAAATGTGAACGCGCGAGAAAAATTAGGCGGTTTATTCGTTCGCTATCTTAAGGTGGTCGCTGCTTTTACGGTCTCAACCGGTTGGAATTTTTCAAAATGTAACATACTAAAACGGTTGACCTTCAAACAACTATCAGGTTCTTTGTTCAAGGTAGTCCAAAAACCCACAGTACAAGGCGGTCCCTCTAAAACGAAGCTTACCGTTTATTTTTAACATATTTTAATATAATCGCATTTCTCCTGGTTAATTGGTAGAAGAGCTAAATTTCGCAACAGGACGTTAATATAACTGAATCCTTCAATTCCTGGCAGCAGCGCTGGAAGAAGAAATTAATCCAATCCCAAAGAACTAAGATGTTGGGTGTGTGTCCGTTGTCTAAATGTGCGTTACAAGGCCTCTTCCAATAATGACAGTCGACTAATAATGTCAACAAGAGATAAACATATCCAGCGATTAATTAATTTACATAAAACGCCGAATTTCTTTCGTAACCAATAACCAATAATTAGCGAAATGCAAGCAAACTTTACCATGCCGGTCTTGACATTAACAAGAAACTAAGCAGATTAATTTTGTTTAATGTTTTTTCCTCAACCTACCTACGCCACGCTTCCTATCAAACCACTCACTGGTTATGTTTCCTGCAATTAATAAATGCTATGTGGATCACGACGTCTGTCATGGTCCTACTAAACATGATGTTTGTTAAAAATTAATTTAATTGGGCAAACTCCGCAATTCTTTTTTTTACTTACCGGTAACTTTTCCAAGGATTTCTTGAAATCCAATATTTATTATCCCGGTAGCAAAACAACGGTAACGCACATTTTCACAGCACTCTTGATGCATTCTCGCGTTCTTGAGAAACTACATTCATCTTAACTAAGGTCAGCCACAATCACTGAACTTCGTCCTAGTAATCATTGTTTTTTGCATTAATGATAACTGACCTGAATAGAATCGTTACAAAACGTTATGACGTCACGAATTTTAGTGGTGCACGTTACATTTTTAAATAGTCCAATGGGGATCAGATCCGGCCATCTAGCTGGCCATTCGATCCTATCCATTTACCTCATTTTATAAGCAATGATATTCTAAAATATGTTAATTAAATTTTTCCCCATTTATCTAACGTTAAACATGTCGACGATTATTTGTTTCCACTGTAAATATTTATTCTTTCCAGGTGCCCTAACCATAGCCGTTCTCGGAGTAATAGGACTAATGTCAGGACTAGCCATCTTACTAGTCCGCCCATACGATCTACTCTTTAATTGGGTAAGTACTAAAATATTTTTTATTAGAAACTATATACCATGATAAATGGTACACAGAACATTGGCAAATTCCTTGCGTAAAAATATTACGATTTAACCAAATTTACCTTTGTCCAAAAGTTGATATTAACAGAGATACAGGGTGTCAAAGTAAAATGTTTGTTATTTTTTAATAATTTCTTAATTTGGTGATTGAAGGTTTTTGAGACGAGAGATTCGAAGCTATTCATTTTGCTGTTATTTGTAGAGGGCGCCACCTAAGGCAGTTTACATTGTTTTACTTACCCCTGAGTAGTGTGGATGCGTAGTAGGTCTCCTTGAGCTTTGTGGATGCGCAGTAGCGCAATAGGTATCTTTGAGTTTTATGGATGCGCAGAAAGTATTCGTGAGTGGTAAGGATGCGCAGTAGGTACCTTTGAGTTGAGTGGATGCGCAGTAAGTATCTTTCAGTGGCATGGATGCGCAGTAAGTATCTTTTAGTGGTATGGATGCGCAGTAAATATCCTTGAGCTTTGTGGATGCGCAGTAGGTATCTTTGAGTTGTGTGTGTGCGCGGTAGGTATCCTTGAGTGATATGGATGCGCAGTGGTTGTCGTTGTGATTTGTGGATGCGCAATAAATATCTTCGAGTTTTGTGGATGCGCAGTAGGTATTTTTCAGTTTTGTGGATGCGCAGGGTGTCAGAGTAACTTTTTTATTTTGTTGTTTTAAATATTTAAACTAAATTTGGTGGGGGTTTTTGAGACGAGGGATTCAAATCTACTCATAGTTTCGCTGTTATTTGCAGAGGGCGCCACCTACGATAGTTTGCGTGTCATTATTGTGTCATAATGTTTGTGGGGATTTTTATTTTATTTTTTTAAAGAAAAATTCGTGTTTTCGCGTCTTTTTGAGTAAAAAAGGTGTACTTTCTAAATGTCGCTACGAGTAACCGCTTTCGAAATATTTGATTCTTTTGTGTATCAAGACACAATAAATACTCGAGAAGAATTATTGTAGAAAATTAGAAATGCCACCGCATCATTTCAAAACGAACACTTGTTATTTAAAATAAGGCGGTCGTTTAAAAAACTCATCGCCAAATGTATTGAAGTCACGAAGACAGATCTCTATTTCTATTAATTATTGTTATTTATTTATTTTTTAAATGAAATTTGTATTTAAATAGAAACTGTTTCTCAAATTTAAGGTTTATTTATTTAAAAGTCATTGTTCTTCGTACTTTTTTTGCTAGTGTTGAAATGTAATAAATTTAAAAAATCTGAAGTTATTTAAAAAGAACCAAAACAACGATTATACGTTGACACCGTGTATCTCTGTTAATATCAACTTTAGGACTAAGGTAAGTTTTATGGAACACCCTGTATATAAGCTGAAACGTAACTATTCACCTGAAAATATCTGGTTCCAACACTAATCATTGATTTGAGCTGAATTTGGCGCAGCTGATAGTGACCGTTTATTTTCAGAAATTGGTATTCAGTGAGGGTGGAGAGATCTTCGAGCTATGGAGAGTGCCGCCCGTTGAGCTGTACCTAAAAGTTTACCTGTGGAACGTGACCAACAAGGACGAGTACATGAGCGGAATCGACGATAGATTGAAAATCGAGGAGGTTGGACCGTACGTGTACAGGTAGGTCGATAAGTTATTGAAGATCGTATTCTATAAATATGACAGCCGAAGATAATAATAATAATGCAACAATTTTAAACCATAATATGAAAATTATCTATAATTACAGGTGACATTATATTTTATATTATCGCTCGCTCGGTCATATTATTCAAAATATGTGTCACGGGCATCATTATTAGTATTAATTAATTTAATTGATTTATTAAATATATTATTTCCAATGATGGTTGCAAAATCGAGTTTTTCTACAGAAAATTGGTTTGTGGGTTGCGAGTTTTTTTCCAGTTAATGTAAGCGCGTGTGTTGTAATAGATAAGCCACAAATACAAGAGGATAACATTTGTTAATAATATTAGCAGATAATAAGCGTGTCATGTAAACATCGAGAACAAGAATGAACCGAGATAATCATTAAAATTGCACAAAACCGCTGTACGCCCCAATTATGTTTTAAATAAACCAGCGGAATTTGATTACACTAAAGAATGTTAGAAAGTGAGCGTTACTTAAATAATATATTTCTTTTAAATCATCAGTGTTATTAATTTGGAGAAATCATTTTTTTTATATATTTCTCAAAACGTATATCGGCAGAGAGTAAACCACAAGCCCACCTCTGTACCTAAACCAACGCACATAAACTTCGCCGTCATTGCTGATAAATTTCGGCAAGGCAGGTTGTTAAACTTGCGTTGACCATGATAGCTTGGTTAAGATCAAGTTTGTAATTATTAGTTTCACTAAACATACTGTTATTCCATAGTAGGCGCATTTCATTCACACTTTTAGAACCTTTATACAGTGACTGACGAAAGAACGTGAAGATTTCCAAAATCAGCGTGGCAGCGGATTTATTACCTATTAATTATTTAAAAAAAAAATTAAAATGTTTTCATAACCGCCTCTCAAGCCGAAGTAACCCTCGGAAAATCTTAGGATTTTGTCTTAGGGAAAGAGAGACGAGGCGCTACAGTTGATTGTGGAATCCGAACCACATCTAGGACATCGACAGTTCCATCCCCATCTAAGTCCGAAGAAAATCACAAATAATAATTGTAATTACTTCGGGATATATTTGAACAATTTATCTTCGCAACCAAGTGCATGTCAACTCAGCTATCGTTTGTATGCGTATTTGATTTTGTAAATTTTCTCTTGATGGTTTCTAAAAATATGTTCATTAATCGAAGAATATATACCCCGAGATTTACCCCAAGCAAATTTCTTGATTCCGAAAATAGAATGGCCAGCGCGGTTATTGGACCTAACACACCTTGATTTTTCTTTGCAGAAACCACTGTGTATGCCAATCATCCCAAAAAATCAAAACTTCCAGACTTAAGCTTAGGATAAGGGCTAATCTAGTTAATCCGAGGCTTGAACTTTGCCATCGTTTTTTTAAAAGAACAAACGTACATGAACCCAAAAATAGAATAATTATCACAATTATATTTACTGCTTCTCATGATCGCTTTGCACCAAAGGCAAACAATTTTAAGGTTAACCGAGTGAAATGTTAATTAGCTGTCTCACGGTGACTAGTCGTTTTACTTTAAGCTAGTTCATTCATCAAGGTGTACGCAATGACTCCTAGAGAAAAAAATTAAAAACACTCCAACAAATCCTTGCATCTCACTTGTCTATCTGTGACCTTCTCCAGTTCACGCAGAGGAACTAGTAACTTTAATTAAAATTGTAACTTGTATTTTACCAATAATGCTTGAAATATATTTTTAGAAATTATTGTAAAGTCAAGGTAAACCGTAGCCAAAGTCCCAGTCTAGAATTTTCGATCAGGACCACCAATATTTAGGCAGAATTATGCAATAGGTGTAAAATTTATATATATTGTGTAATCGTTGAAGTTCATGCTCGCCTGATTCATACTTACCGCAATGGTCAAGGATGTTGCTTAAATCTCACGCTCATCAAAATCCTTGTTATTTATATAATTCCAGATTTAACTCCAAAGGTCCTCAATGTCTTTATTTAGGGTCATCTTTGTTGAAAAAAAAGGATCCTCATTTGTCCAGAATTTCATATTTTCTTTGTTCAGTCTCCTACGGAATCCCTCAAGATTCTATTTTGATACCACTCCCCATTTTTATTATTTAGTTCTCGTTTTTTCTTCTAATTTATATTAAATTTATACGAGAGCAAGCACAAGTCAATCTTTACTTCATTTTTCTCACACATCTATGTCTGTCTTTGTCTGGTGCACCGTAAATTGCTCTGTCCGTCTTTTTCTTCATTTATTTTCAAGAGTAAATCCACTATCGATGCGACCAACAGACGCTTTAACTCTGTCAGTTGCACACTAGTGCCGCCAGGGGCGCTGGCAATGTCGCAATAATGAGTACATTTTTAGATGGGTCTGAGTACATAGACTTAATAGAGACAGATACGTCGATAGAGCCAAAGTCACGCCCACCCGCCATTTTGAGGCTAAATTTACATAAACATAACCTTAAATTCATTTTGATTTTTGTAGTTTTAGCTTGGATCCATTGTAACACGTAAAAACTCTCTGACAGTAGATTTATAAAGTTTCAATATTGTAGATTATTTAAAATAGACTGCTAATTATAGGTTAGAATTCCAACCAACAAAAAGCATTTTGGCTTGGTTTTCTTTAGTCAACTACTGAAACACTCGTATTATGATACTATAATTATTAGCATAATTTAATTAAAATCTAGAATATTTTAGTTATGTATTATGCAAAAATGTATATACTTCTTAAAAATATAAAAATATGTGTGCTCGTGTGAGGTTAGATAAAGTTGTATATTTCATTAAAATGTTTTTAGCAAAAAAAGTTTAAATTTCACACTAGCCAATACGATGAATTTATATTTTCTGCAATTTTTAAAACAGCTTTTTCCTAGACTTTTTTAGTTAAAAAATAAATGAGTAAACAGTCGATCAGCCAACAATGAGACATGACGAGAATAAACTAAACCAACACTTAACTTATGAATATAATATACAATATAAAATTATTAAATAAATCTTTAAATAGTTTTTTTCACAATACACTAATCACAAATAGTTTTTATACGTTTAATAAGTCGCAATAAATTGTTAAAGATACACAAGTATTAATAATTTAGACAATTTCAGCATTTTTAGCCTCTTAATGGCGGTACCAATCAAAATGCTGACAACCCTTTGTCGCCACTGTTCCTACACAGTCTCTGTAGATCTGAGACGTTGTATAGCGTAGTCAGTATGAAAGGCGCCGTACAATCACGCTAGTTTTTGCGGATTGTGATTTCATTTTCACATACATTTTGATGTACACGGAGAAAAATGACTTTAAAAAATAAAAAATCATTACATTTCATAGTAATTTGGGTACAAAAGCCAACGTAAACTCCCCTTTTGAATTTTTTTACTTATCCCTGAGTAGTATGGATGCGCAGTAGATATACTTGAGCTTTGTAGATGCGCAGTAGGTATCTATGAGGTTTATGGGTGCGCAGAAGGGATTCTTGAGTAGTATGGATGCGCATTAGGTATCTTTGAGTTGTGTGGATGCGCAGTAAGTATCCTTGAGTGGTATGGATGCGCAGTAAGTATCCTTGAGCTTTGTAAACGCGTAGTAGCAAAAGCAAAAGTCAATATAAACTGTCTTTAGTTTTTTTTACTTATCCTCGAGTAGTATAGATGCGCAGTAGGTATCCCTGAGCTGTGTGGATGCGCAGTAGGTATCCTTGAGTGATATGGATGCGCAGTAGTTGTCCTCGAGCTTTGTAGATGCGCAGTAGGTATCTTTGAGTTTTCTGGTTGCGCAGTAGGTGTTTTTCAGTTTTGTGGATGCTCAGAGGTAGAAGTAGAATATCTATGTGACAATCCTCTCCAAAAATAAAAAAGAAAGGCGGACCCAGCGATTTCGTCGTTGTATTAGCGAATTTTATCTACCCACAGAGCACTGTTTGTTACAGTACAGATTTAGGAAAGTTATCGTTTTCAAATTGGTTACTCCGTAGAATGTACACTTACAAAAATGCTGCTACCTTATTATTTTTATTTTCCCATAACTGCGTATTTTCTTTATTCAGTCAACCCCGGAATTTCCCAAAGTTCTTTAACGTTTTTGTTGAATAAACACGTTTTTCAACCGCTCACTGTTATGTTACTAATTCTCTTTGTTCAGTCGCCTCCAGAGTCCCTCAAGATTCTATTTTAAGGCCACTACTTACAGCATTACACATCAATAAAAAACTATTCTATATTTTAGGAATATTTAACTCGATGTAAAATTGCTGTACTGTTGTCCTTCCATTAATATCTTCTCTATCTTTACAGGGAAATGCTGGCGCACGAAAATGTCACTTTCAACGAAAATGGAACCTTAACTGCGATACCAAAAAGCCCTCTCGTTTGGGTGCCTGAGATGTCTGAGGGAAGGAGAGAAGACGACTTGTTAATATTGCCCAACATTGCCCTACTGGTAAGTTTGATAACTTTTGATGACCTTTAAAGCTTTCTTTCCCTTGAAAATATCCAAGTATTATAAAAAGAAGTTAATTGTTGTTTAAGGGCCCAAATGTGAACTGACGTCGATCGTGATAAGTTTAGAAAAATATGCCGCTAACAATTTTTTAATTCAAACTCTGTAATAAAACTTCAACTCAAATCACTTAGACTGTATTACAATAGCGGAAGATCTTTTAAGCATTTATTACGTAATATCTCAGTGCAAAATAGAAAAGTAATGTTTTACGTAAGCAATAGCACAAACAACTTTGCATTGTATTTTTTTTTCTTACACTCAAGATTGAGGTAACGTCCAAAATATTATCGAATACGTTGATTTATTAATATTTGATTAATTGTGAAACACGCGGAACCGTACATCGCTCCCAGCTGAGTTTTAAAAAATTTAGAGAGTGATAATTCGAAAAAATCTTGAAAAATGTTAAACTAGTCTAAAAATAATTTATTCAATAAATTAAACGATTAGTTGCTGAGTCATGCATCCCTCAGATTATATGCTTTATATTGTTGACATCTTTCGACTGATTCAAATAGAGAAGTCACGAAACAAATTTCTAATTAATAATTTAAGTATTTAAAATGTTTATTATTAATGACTGTTGAACCTTCTAAGTCTCCTGTATGTAAACCAATAATAAATAAAACATGGCTAGTCCCAATTGCATGCATATTCATCAATAACAGTCAATATATTGCAGATTATTTTGTTAAAACAAATAATAAATTTAAAATAAATATGACCTTAAAATCTATGTCCACATAGTAAATATAAACCGAACATAAATTTGGGTCGCTATCTATAAGACGGGTACAAATGAAGATTTCGGCAACGTGATCGTTTTGATTTAACCTGAATCCTTGACGAACGAGGAGATTATTTCAGATTTCACACAACATCTAATACGACAAAAAGAGCAAATTTTTGTACCAGTTAATTACGCAAAAACAAATTTAAAGGTTGGTCCTATTTCAATATTTTTATAACTATTCGAGTACAGTTTAACATTAATTAAACTATGCAAATAAAAGCGAAAAAGTTTCGCCATCCTGCATTAGAATTTCGGTTTCTTGGAAAGAATCTCATGGCGCAAGGCATTAATTAATTCATCGATAATGTCAGGAACGATTTCATTGACCTTTTCGCAAACTAATAGCGACCCTTGAATCCGCAAAGTCAGATGTAAAGATAACTAGCTGACATGCGGTAAATAGTTAGCTGCAATTACCATAAACTAGGTGACAACCTACCCTTGGACGCCAATTAGAACAGGTTTCTAATGAAGAGTTGCAATACCAGAATTTCATAAAGTGTGAAGTGTTAAAAATAACAATAATTATCACATTAATTATTTTTAAAATGTAAAGATATAATCTCGGATATAATAATATATTGAATTGAAAAAAAAATAAGAAGCCTCAAAAAGTGTATGGTTTGTCACGTAAAGCTATAGGATTAAGATCGGGCGAATGACAGGGCCGTAGTAAAACTGAAAATTTGTTTCCAAATACTCCCTAACTTTGATGTACAAAAACTAAACTAAACTAAACTATAATTGATATCCCTGACCGGTGTGCGACGTGCGTACATAAATTATATATTATTACTTGCAATTTATGGCAAATTATGTAATTATTACCAGTCATTTTGTATATAATATAAGACTTCCAACTGTTAACGACGTGATTAATCATCATTTAGCGCAATTATTATCAATTGATATTTTTTACCAGTTTGTTTATTAGCCAAAACAATTATTTTAATATCAAACTAATGAAAAATATTTAACATGTAACTAATGTGATTACCTATATGAAAGTATGTTTGGCAAAAATCTAAAACCGAACGAGTTCCTCAAGAGCTCAGGGCACCATGATTTTTTGACATCATGTACCGATAATACAAAAGAAAAATTTTGGGCTTGGGTTATTTCAGGGTTCTGTAATAGGTGCGTTAAGTCGGAGATGGACTAGCGAGAAATCTCGCGATTGTATGATTAGGTATATAGTTCCGCTCCCGATGGACCGATTTTTTTCATCGAGGTCTTAAAATGTCAAGAAAGGTTAATTTTACTGCTTTTTTCTATTGGATGTGTAATTTCAACATATTTTATTCAAAAAGAATTGACGCAAAGAAAGGGCTATATCAAACCCGGCCGCCATCTTGCGTTTTAAAAAATCGGTCATTTTAAAATTTTTCGTCGATAGTTCATTCTTTTCTGTAAGCAACGACATCAAGATCATTAAAATCGGTTAATAAACAAAAAAGTTATTGGCCAAAGAAAAAAGTGCAATTTAAGTAATACAGCTTAAGAATCAGAAATAGGCTTTGTATGATTACGTAATAGCTCCGCTTCCGATGAACCGATTTTTCTCATCGAGGCCTTAAAATGTAGAGAAAGGTCCATTTTATTGCTCTTTTCTACTGGATGTGTAATTTCGACATTTTTGATTCAAAAAGAATTGGCGCAAAGAAAGGGCTATTTTCAAACCACTCCGCCATCTTGCATTTTAAAAAATCGGCCATTTTAAAATTTTTCGATAGTCCATTCTTTTCTGTAAGCAACGACGTCAAGATCATTAAAATCGGTTAATAAACAAAAAAGTTATTGGCCAAAGAAAAAAGTGCAATTTAAGTAATACAGCTTAAGAATCACAAATAGGCTTTGTATGATTACGTAATAGCTCCGCTTCCGATGAACCGATTTTTCTCATCGAGGCCTTAAAGTGTAGAGAAAGGTCCATTTTATTGCTTTCTTCTATTGGAGGTGTAATTTTGACATTTTTTATACAAAAAGAATTGGCGCAAAGAAATGGCTATTTTCAAACCACTCCGCCATCTTGCATTTTAAAAAATCGGCCATTTTAAAAAATCGGCCATTTTAAAATTTTTCGTCGATAGTCCATTCTTTTCTGTAAGCAACGACGTCAAGATCATTAAAATCGGTTAATAAACAAAAAAGTTATTGGCCAAAGAAAAAAGTGCAATTTAAGTAATACAGCTTAAGAATCACAAATAGGCTTTGTATGATTACGTAATAGCTCCGCTTCCGATGAACCGATTTTTCTCATTGAGGCCTTAAAGTGTAGAGAAAGGTCCATTTTATTGCTTTTTTCTATTGGACGTGTAATTTAGAAGTTTTTTCTTCTAAAAGAATTGGCCCAAAAAAGGCCTATTTTCAAACGAGGCCGCCATCTTGCATTTTAAAAAATCGGCCAATTTAAAATTTTTTGTCGATAGTTCATTCTTTTCTGTAAGCAACGACACCAAGATCATTAAAATCGGTTAATAAACAAAAAATTTATGGGCAAACGTAAAAATTGCAAAACTTTTTGGCCCACCCGGGTACGGATGCTGAAATACGATATTTCCGGTTACCTTAAAAATTCTCTTGTTTTAATAGAGTTTCTGAGTGCCCCTACGCCTCGATTTCCTCAGATCAATTTTTAAATTTCGGCTTGAAAAGTCAAGGATTCTCCCGAAATTTGTTTCCAGTTGTGGCTTTCTCCTACCTACATCCTTAATCGAGGCGAAACAATTAATTACCCAGAGGTTAAAATCATAATTGTTCAAAAATTTACTAATAACGAATTACACGTGCTAATTCTTGTAACACTCCTCTTTCCAATGAAAACCACATTGTGCGTGTACGACGAAAGATGTTAAAACAATTCATAGATTTCGTACTTCGGTATTTACAAATTAGGAAATAAATCATGTCAAGGTTAAAAAAAATTAATCGACACCCACAAAACGTAATAAATAAACGATACGAATCACCTTGAACTATAAAAGATATATGTGTGAATACCGATTTACAAAACAATACAGCCATTCCGAGTACATTAGCGTCTGATATTTTCAAAACGCGTAAATCAATTGGGCAAGATTGTACAATAGGAGAAAGCAGGACGGCCATTGGTTCAGACAGAGCCTGAACTTGAAATCGATATCACCGATGCCTAGAATAATGAGTATCATATTTTTTAAGAAGCTGTCGAAATCATAAGTTAATTGAGCAAAGCGATTAGTTTAGGCAATGTGGATTTAAGGTACTATACGCATAAATTTATTCCGGTGTTATAGCCGGTTTTGAAAATTTAAATCATGGCAAATCCTGGACCTGATTCTATTTTTGTTGTGCAGATTTTTTTTTACAGCTTTAGGTCGTAGACCACGCGGCTAGTCACAGATAGATAGCATTATAAATATGAGAAAGTTTCGCTTCAAATCATCCTGCAACAAGCAACTAAAAATAAAACATGTCAATAGTGTTAAATAATAAATCCAGTACCATCGGACAATTACGTAACCTCAATGTGTGAACAATTAAAATGGCACTTGCTAAATCAATCGCAACCTACTTTCCTCGCATAGTTTCCTCAAGTTCAACCATCTAAGACCTACGTCCTCACTTTTACTTTCGACTGCACGTTCCGCAGACAAGGCCGGACCGGGCGTCCCGTGTCTTTAATTAAATGCCTTTCACAAAGAAACTCGTACCGGAGTTACTATATAGGTACCTCATTTTATTTTGTTTTGTAGACTTTTACTTGGATTTATCTAACGCAAGGTGTGACAATTACCATGTGATTTATTAACATGTTTGTATTAAGTCAAATTATTTTTTAACTTGTGGCGGAGGCGCAGGTGAAAATTATTTGAAGATATTTATTTCTTTAAATTATATCACATGCAAAACAAAAGAACTAAATTACCTTCATCAAAGAATCATTTCTGGCCTCTAAATAATTATTTTTTAAGAAATTTAAAAACGAATATCCTGCTATATCCTGCAAGATGATTTAAGATTGGCTTCGATCCTATTATCAGGAGCATGCTTTGCAGATTTTCCGTTAGACTTTTTATTAGTCGCTTCTAAAAATATTAGGTGCTATTGAAAAAAATGTGTACTGTTATTTAAACGAGTCTTAGTATGTAACCTTTACCTGAGACTGTAATACGATAAACAAATTCCGTATAAGGAAGGTCATTATCGTCTCGATCTAAACAAGCCAATTTTTCCACAGCAATAAACTTCATATATCAAAAACTATTAATTACACGATTCCGGGTTGGGAATTTTCCACCGGCGCGAATTCGATGGAAAATTTATCCACAATTAAACAAATACTTTATATATTAAATCAAGGATTTTTTATTCTTGTTACTTTTGAATTAGTGTGTTTATCTTGAGATCATAAACGAATAAATAATAGTTATTTGTAATTTGTCGTTAAGTGAATTGCGGTTCTAAACAATATACCGTTTCTATTCCTGAATTATTTGCATAAGCGTAAAAATAAATCTATAAATCAAAGCGAATATTTTTCCTCTGCCATGCCGTGAACAATTATCTTTATTTTTATTTTTATAAATTTATAGCATATAATAAGACAAGTTAATTAAAATATGTTTTCGCACGATTAATGTTTATCGGTACAAACTAGACAAGGATGCAGTAAACCGCAAGGGTCCAACTTTAGCCCTATATTACTCAATGCTATTTTAAATGATTAATATTAGTTTAAAATAAAATTCCAATGCGTTTCCTTGCTTAAGATACAATATTAAATTTTCGACTGTTTGGTCCTTCGAGCCGCATTTTTAAAAACGACTAGGTATCGTTTAAACAAACAAAACATTTTTGCTTAGTACAATGAACTATTCCTAATTTTCTAACACCAGACAGTCGCAAAACCAAGTCCACGTTAATCATATATAGTGATTATTTGATACATTACTAGAATTTAAATCGTAATCCGGTATTTTTTACTAGCAAGTATATTGTATTTATATTAGGTGAATCTGACCTTGGCGCCACACAGGTGAACGACAACGAATTCGGCGAAAATCAAACATCTAAGTTTTTTTGTTAATGTTTAAGGTAATAATGTTTAATTTTTTCCCGAAACGCCTACGTAGGTATTTGCATGTAAATTGGTAAATTTAAAAAATGTGGAAAAACTGGAATTAGTTCCGGTTAAAAAATTCTTATACTAAATATATAGACCGAGAGCATGCGTGAAAATAATTAAAAGAGATATTCTAAAGGTTAATGCGTTTAATTAAATGCTCCCATCATAAAACACGTCCCCCTTCCGAGCTCCTTCGAGATGGACCGGCGGACATTTTTTTTGAGAACTAGATAAAATTTAGAAAATCCATAGTTTTTATCGATTTTGCTTCCTAAGAAAGTTACGATTTTTTGAAAAGTAGAGGCGATTTTCTTGAATTTTAATGATTTTCCCGACATGCACCCATTAGAAACGCGCCACAGCCTTTTTCCTTTGTATCTAGGGGATCCGGACCTGGACGGTGGGCAAAAAGAAGGAAAAATGAAGATTTTTTTTCGTCCATCTCCGATATTAGCCGAGATATGAATTTTTTAAAAAGGTCCGATATTGCAGAAAAACTGTACTTTTCCGGGGGCTCTTGCTCCTTTGCCTGGAGGATTTTTTCGACCGGACTTTCAGGGGAGCTAGAACCATCCTTCCTGTCGGGTCCCTCCAAATTTTAACACTTAATAGTTAAACGCTTCCGGTCAATTAATTTTTTAGCAAACCAATTAAGATTTGTTAAAATTTCGCCAAATTTTTATCTTGAAATTTATAGTTCGTCCGATAAATTACAGCTTATAGTCGATCCGGCGAACTTTAATTTTTTATATAAGTATGCCTACAGAATATCCTCGAAGTTCAAATCACTATTTGAAATGCTTAAGGTACGAGAACTGATAAAGTGCCATAGGATGTGGGCTGTTTGGCTCTTGCTCCTTTCCCTGGAGGATTTTTTCGACCGGACTCTCAGAAGAGCTAGAACCATCCTTCCTCTCGGATCCCATCAAATTTTAACACTTAATAGTTAAACGCGTCCGGTCAATTAATTTTTTAGCAAACCAAGTTTTGTTAAAATTTCGCCAAATTTTTATCTTAAAATTTATAGTTCGTCCGATAAATTACAGCTTATAGTCGATCCGGCGAACTTTAATTTTTTATATAAGTATACCTACAGAATATCCTCGAAGTCCAAATCACTATGAAATGCTTAAGGTACGAGAATTGTTAAATTAGTAGCATAGGATGTGGCTGTTTTGAATGTGAAAATTATTTAAGTAAAAAAAAATCTGCCAGAGAAATACGAGTACCTACTGAAGAAATGCCGCTTACTTCAAACCATTCGGATAGTATTCCGCTGGTAGAGGCGTTACTGCGTTTTACTTAACGGTCCATCGAGAGTTGTTAAGACACTAATGAATGCCAACATCTTAACCCAGTCTAAAAATAGTTTCAATCCTCGCTCTGACGTCAATGGGCATTGTTTATCGAAGGATAAAAATCGACGGGAAGCAACTGGTTTATTGGCAAAAAATTGCAAAAAACACTGTTGCTTGGTATGCATTTACGTCACGGATTGATTGTACTAATTTAATTAAAAATCTTTCCTATATCGAATTATAGCTCAATCTGTCACTGATTGTTTGTTTCAAGTTCTTAAATATTTATTGCCTTAAATGCGGTTTGGCATTTGTTGTCGCGTGGAAAATTATAACACGGTTCAAATCAAACTAAATTTTTTTTTAAATAAAACGCACTTGGCTTTTCCACAGCCAATAACATTTTTTTTTTGAAATTCAAGGAATGCGTGAAAAAAACACTAAGACACAAATAACTCAATTCGCAATTTTAGTTGTTCTGAGGGTAGAAGTTGAAACGCCAAGAGGATTATTAAACAATAAACTTTTGCTTTAGTTGCGACATTTGGGGTTCGTCGCTTGACCTACCGTAGAGATTCCAACGTTATTTAATTGCTTCTTGGGGTTTTAAGCACATCTGCTGTTAGGGAAGCTCTTGCAACTCAGTATACCTACATACCTAAGTATTATCTAAGGTTGTAAAAATAGTCATCCTTTGGTAAACGTCAACATGTGTAGAGTTCAATAAAAAATAGTCCGAATTAAATTTTTTGCAAACTAAAAAAAAATGCGCTCCAAAAAAAAATAAATGGCAATTAGTCCATTATAGAAATTCTATTTATAAGTGACAGAAATCTAATAATATTGCTGTAGAAATTAAAAACGTGGTACTACCTACAAAATTTTTTTTTTCCAATCTTTTCCTTAATAAAATTTTTACGTTTAATTTTTTCATTGGTTACCGGCAGGGAGGAATGAGGTTGGGCTTTGCGGCGCGAGTGTGAACAGAATATCTTATTTTTTAACAATACTTATCGAATCACGGGTTATTGCAACCGGCCGAAATAATTTTCCCAGTTTCGTCATGCAACAAATAATGCAAGGCGAATATTTACAAATAATTGCATAAAGCCAACAAAGCATTACAAATCTATACAAAATCGATAAATATTTAAATGATGTTGCTAAATATGTACGCGCTCTTCCAATTAGTATGCACATAGCAGCAAAATGTTAAGAGTTTACTAATATTTTAATGGGTTGTTGCGAATTGTTATTTTCGGCCTCAAAATTTTGTAAATACGACGAGAGAGAGTCAAATGTCAAGGACGATACATTTGCATTTCCAAAATCCAGCAAATCTAAATTTGTTAAGGAAACGGAGCGCGACAGTTCACAGCGGAAATCGAACCACTTCCTACGCTTGTACACGTACATACATGTGTTATGTTCAAACGCAACCGAACTGATCGTTACTTTCTTTTCAGAGCATCGCAGATGTAGTGGCGGACGCGTCTTATTTCACACGCCTTGGCCTTAACATAGTCATACGACAGACGAAATCCGAACCGCTGGTCCAAATGACGGCGAAAGAGTTCATGTTCGGATATAGCAACCCGCTGATGACGCTGGGAAACCAGTTTATGCCCTCTTGGATTTACTTCGACAAGCTGGGACTCATCGATAGGGTAAGTACGCACGATATGTTTTAAAATTAATTCAATCAGTCAGTTAATCATCACAGTTTTGATGGAACTAAGAGAAACGACGTAATCTTCTTCTTCTTCTTAACACCAATTAAGATAGGTAAGCTTCTTAACGGATTCTTCTTCTTCTGAAGAAATTCTGCTTTTCTTCTTCTTCTTCTTCTTCGCCTTCTTCTTCTTCTTCTTCATCTTCTTCGTCTTCTTCTTCTTCTTCTTCGTCTTCTTCTTCGTCTTCTTCTTCTTCGTCTTCGTCATCATCTTCTTCTTCTTCTTCTTCGTCTTCTTCTTCACGAATTATTCTTCTTCTTCTTCGAATTCTTCTTCTTCTTAACGAATTCTTTTTCTTCGTAATATTTTGTACTAATTGCATGGTTCTAATTTAAATTTAAGATCTTTTCATATTATTATTTAAAGAATCTTTTCATTAAATCTATTCTTAAAATGTTGGAGGGCCAACTTTTGCAGTGCGACTTAAAGGTAGAAATTAATTGGATTTTCTAAAATCTGGCTAATCTCGTGTGTATAGAATTAAAATTTACTAATTCTGTATTAAATTATCCTGTTTTCAATAATCTCTGTCAATAATGTCGCCAAATCTGCATAAGTTGTGTGCGTATATTAATTTATAATAAATCACACTACAAAAATATCCATTCTTATTAAAAATTTCCGTTATTAATATTTTAATTAATTAATCCTGTTCTAGTTGTTTACAACTAACCTTGCGGTAATTAAATTTGGTGTAATTAATCGAAATGGCTTGTTATTCTGATTGTTTTTCGGTTCTTTTCCTTACTTCCTTCAAAGTCCAAAATTTCCAAACAATTCGACAAAAACAGTTCAAATTAGTATTAAAGCAATTAAATTAATTAGTTTACAGTGGAAATTCTTGTCTATAAAACCACTAGTAGTTTCGCGTCTTCATTATTGATAGATGTGTAAAATTTAGAAAACCTAGCCGCTTTTTTTAAATTCAAAATTTTTCATGAGTTCCCGATAGAAAAGACATAGTTCTAGAGGTTCGGTGAATTTGGCTCAGAAATCAAAAAAATCGATTTCACGGCGTTAACTTCACGCAGCCCCGTCTTTTTTTTAAAGGAGTTATGAGTGAATTTTTCGGTAGAGGCAGTATTTTCAAAAATAGTCCTGGCGTTTTATCAAAGATATGAATTTTTCTCTTTACAAATAAAAAGCTTTTTCTCAATAAATCAGTTCTGAGTAGCACTCGATGAGTTCTACTAGAATCGGCGACGATAACTCTCGCTGAAAAATCCCTACAATTTTTATTAACAGGTATTGGTCGAATTTTCAATATTTCTTTATTCTCGCTCCTTCAAAATTGCAAAATTTATTGCAAAATTAATTTTGCGAATTCTGAGTGGAGTTCTGAGTAGCACTCGATGAGTTCTACTAGAATCGGCGACGATAACTCTCGCTGAAAAATCCCTACAATTTTTATTAACAGGTATTGGTCGAATTTTCAATATTTCTTTATTCTCGCTCCTTCAAAATTGCAAAATTTATTGCAAAATTAATTTTGCGAACTCAGAATGGAGTTCTGAGTAGTTCTCGATGAGTTCTACAAGAATCGCCGACGAGAACTCTCTCTAAAAAATCCGTACAATTGTTATTAACAATTATTGGTCGAATTTTTTAAAGTTTCTTTATTCTCGCGCCTTCAAAGTTGCAAAATTCATTGCAAAATTAATTTTGCGAATTCTGAGTGGAGTTCTGAGTAGTTCTCGATGAGTTCTACAAGAATCGCCGACGAGAACTCTCGCTAAAAAATCCCTACAATTGTTATTAACAATTATTGGTCGAATTTTCAAAGTTCCTTTATTCTCGCGCCTTCAAAATTGCAAAATTCATTGCAAAATTAATTTTTCGAATTCAGAATGGAGTTCTGAGTAGTTCTCGATGAGTTCTACAAGAATCGCCGACGAGAACTCTCTCTAAAAAATCCGTACAATTGTTATTAACAATTATTGGTCGAATTTTCAAAGTTTCTTTATTCTCGCGCCTTCAAAGTTGCAAAATTCATTGCAAAATTAATTTTGCGAATTCTGAGTGGAGTTCTGAGTAGTTCTCGATGAGTTCTACAAGAATCGCCGACGAGAACTCTCGCTAAGAAATTCCTACAATTGTTATTAACAATTATTGGTCGAATTTTCAAAGTTTCTTTATTCTCGCGCCTTCAAAATTGCAAAATTCATTGCAAAATTAATTTTTCGAATTCAGAATGGAGTTCTGAGTAGATCTCGATGAGTTCTACAAGAATCGACGACGAGAACTCTCGCTAAAAAATCCCTACAATTGTTATTAACAATTATTGGTCGAATTTCCAAAGTTTCTTTATTCTTGCGCCTTCAAAGTTGCAAAATCCATTGCAAAATTAATATTGAGAATTCTGAGTGGAGTTCTGAGTAGCGCTCGATGAGTTCTACAAGAATCGCCGACGAGAACTCTCGCTAAAAAATCCCTACAATTGTTATTAACAATTATTGGTCGAATTTTCAAAGTTTCTTTATTTTCGCGCCTTCAAAGTTGCAAAATTCATTGCAAAATTAATTTTGCGAATTCTGAATGGAGTTCTGAGTAGTTCTCGATGAGTTCTACAGGAACCGCCGACGAGAACTCTCTCTAAAAAATCCCTACAATTGTTATTAACAATTATTGGTCGAATTTTCAAAGTTTCTTTATTCTTGTGCCTCCAAAGTTGCAAAATTCATTGCAAAATTAATTTAGCGAATTCTGAGTGGAGTTCTGAGTAGTTCTCGATGAGTTCTACAAAAATCGCCGACGAGAACTCTCGCTAAAAAATCCCTACAATTGTTATTAATAATTATTGGTCGAATTTTCAAAGTTTCTTTATTTTTGTGCCTTCAAAGTTGCAAAATTCATTGCAAAATTAATTTTACGAAATTCTGAATAGTTTTCGATCAGTTCTACAAGAATCTCCGACGAGAACTCTCGCTGAAAAATCCCTACAATTTCTATTAACAAGTATTGGTCGAATTTTCAAAATTTCTTTATTCTTGCGCCTTCAAAGTTGCAAAATCCATTGCAAAATTAATATTGAGAATTCTGAGTGGAGTTCTGAGTAGCGCTCGATGAGTTCTACAAGAATCGCCGACGAGAACTCTCGCTAAAAAATCCCTACAATTGTTATTAACAATTATTGGTCGAATTTTCAAAGTTTCTTTATTCTTGCGCCTTCAAAGTTGCAAAATTCATTGCAAAATTAATTTTACGAAAGTTCTGAGCGAAATTCTGAGTAGTTCTCGATAAGTTCTACAAGAACCGTCAACGAGAACTCTTGCTTAAAAATTGCTACAATTTTTATTAACAAGTATTTTTTCGAATTTTCAAGGTTTCTTTATTTTTGCGCCTTCAAAGTTGCAAAATTCGTTTTGAAATAGTTTCTAAGAAGAGTTCCAAGTAGCGCTCGATGAGTTCTACAAGAATCGCCAACGAAAACTCTCGCTAAAAAATCCCTGCAATTGTTTTTAAAAATTATTGGTCGAATTTTCAAAGTTTCTTTATTCTCGCGCCATCAAAGTTGCAAAATCATTTTGCGATAGTTCTGAGCGGAGTTCTGAATCGCGTTCGCTGAGCTCTACAAGAATCGCTATTCGCTAACGAGAACTCTAGCTAAAAACTCCCTGCAATTGTTATTATTGGCCGAATTTTCATAGTTTCTTTATTTTGGCGCCTTCAATGTTGCAAAATTAATTTTGCGAAAATTCTGAGCGGAGTTCTGATTAGCGCTCAATGAGTTCTACAAGAATCGTCAACGAGAACTCTTGCTAAAAAATCTCTGCAATTGTTATTATTGGCCGAATTTTCATAGTTTCTTTATTCTCGCGCCTTCAAAGTTGCAAAATTCATTCTGCAACAGTTCTGAGTCGCGCTCGATGAATTCTACAAGAATCGCTAACGAGAACTCTCGCTAAAAAATTCCCACAATTATTGGCAACTTAAAGTAAAATGAACATAACCTCAAATTTCAAAGCGTCCAAGCGCCTCCCACACTTTCTGTTTAAAAATTCAGATTTATTTACTTTGCACCTTCTTTCAGATGTACGATTTTGATGGCGACTACGAGACAGTATACTCCGGACAAGAACACGGCTTGGCCAACATCGGCCTCATCGAAAAATACAGCGGCTCCACGAAGATACCACAGTGGGAGAGCCCGTGCGGCGATATAACTGGCGCATCGGACGGCACCAAATTCAACGGGTACATACAACCAAACGACACCCTATTGTTCTTCAGGAAAAGCATGTGCAGGGCCAAGGCACTGGTAAGCAAAAAATAATAATAATAAAAAGCTTGGTTTGACCGACAATTCGTTTGTTTCCAGGTAAAGGTAAACGAAACCGAAGTGAACGGGCTAAAGGGCTACGTATACCATTTCGATCCCGAGGCGGACGACAACGGACACATCAACGAGAAAAACAAGTGCTTCTGCAAAGGACCGAGACCGTGCCTGCCCCCGGGCCTGCTGGACGTCCGAGGATGCTACTACGGCTTCCCCATCGCCCTGAGCTACCCCCACTTCTTGGACGGCGACAAGTCGCTTTCTGCCAACGTCAACGGCACCCACGCCGACCCAGAAAAACACAAGTCCTTCTTCATTATAAACCCTGTAAGTAGCAGAAGAAAGCACACACAATGCAAGTTTGTGCTCGATGTTTTACACATAGTGTTGGAGGTACGCTTAAAGATTGCTAAAATACTATCCTTTGTTTACAGGAATCAGGTCTTCCCCTGGAATTGGCTGTTCGATACCAAATCAATATGGCGCTGGGAGACATTAGGCCCATAGCCAACTGTGATAGATTTGCCGATATGATCTTGCCACTACTTTGGACAGAAATAGTAAGTTCTTTAAAATTGTAGATTTATATCACATTTTCTTCTTCCTCCTCTTCTTCATCTTCCTCCTCTTCTTCCTCCTCCTCTTCTTCCACCTCCTCTTCTTCCTCCTCCTCCTCTTCCTCCTCCTCCTCTTCTTCCTCCTCCTCTTCTTCATCCTCCTCTTCTTCTTCCCCCTCCTCTTCTTCTTCCCCCTCCTCTTCTTCTTCCCCCTCCTCTTCTTCTTCCATCTCCTCTTCTTCTTCCCCTCCTCTTCTTCCCCCTCCTCTTCTTCTTCCTTTCTTCTTATTGTATCCTTAGGTGATTCCCATCACGGGTTTCACACCACTAGCGCTTTAAATCATTAATTACCCAGCAACTGTACTGTTCCTTTCCGTTGTTGTATTAACCGCATTTTTTGTTGCAGTCCCTACAACAACTGCCTCCCAGCCTTAACACGAGGTTCCGGATGTACCTGAACATATTGCCGATTGGTGAGCAGGTGCTGATGTACATCCTTCTTGTCGGCGGAGGGCTATTCCTGCTGTATTCCTTGTACAGGTTCGTCAAGGACAAGTCGAACAAAATCGTTTTTAATAGTCCTTGGATGGAGGACGAATTCGTTTACAACATCGACAGGAAGCTGAGCAGTTATATACCGGATAGGAGGGGGAGCCTGAGCTCGAAGGAACTGGAAGTGTTTTTGGATGGCTTGAGTCAAGAGCTGCACGAAATCGTGTAAGCTTACTCGAATAAGTGTCATGGCGGTGGCGAAAATTTCACCAAAACTGAGTGCAGTACAAATTTTTATTGATAAGTAGTAAATTTAAACAACTGTGAGGTCGCTATTTCGTAACTAAAGATAATAATTCAGGTGGTGTAAATTTTTGGAGTAGACAGTTTAGAGAAATAATGGCCTGAATAAAACGAAATTAAACTCAATTCTTGGCGGTACAAGAGCGTTGATGACATTAATTGGGAAAATGCATCTTCTACCAAAAACACAGACAGTTTAAGAGTGTTTCAATATAAAAAGTACCTAGTATAATTCCCATTTGTGATTGCTTGAAGAGACATTATTTATTTGAAGAGTGTTCCGATTTATTCGGACCTTTGTGTGAGTCTGCAGTTTCTTCCCGCAGAGCTTGTTTCCATTAGAAACTCTGCTCTGTAATATCTTGTGATATTATACATTTTAAACAAAAATAACCGACACGTTTTAGTGTTCTATTTTTTTATGTATATATTAATAATGTAATTTTTATCAACGTGTGATATGTAGAAAATAGTCTAGTTGTATTTTTAAGGTATTTTATGTAAGTACTCGGTACTAGAATTTCCTTATATGCAGGGTAGGTTTAACTTCGGTGACAGGTGGCGCATCTGATCCACGCCCTGTATATTTAAAATTAATTGTTTCTAAAATAATGGAATTATTTTAGTATTTTGATATGTTAGCTGTGCAGCCCAGATAGTAATGTTGATATTTGCCAGAGTTTTCACAGAGAAAATGTGCTTTGTTGCTTATAAAAGACCGCCATTGTATGTGTCAATATAAAAAAGCTGAGGCTACTTGCCAACTTTCCGATATACTTTAAAAGTTAGCCCCACGTTGGGCGCCAAATTGCCACTGCTCTAGCACAACAAACATTTGTTTTATTATATACAACATTTATTTACCTACTTTTTTACGTATACTTTTCTACTACAGCTTCTAATCTAGCAGAATTAGAAAAACTAGCTTTTCTAGTCATTAATTTTATTACTAATGTGTTATGTGTTTTCGAAAACTATTTCTAATGTTTGCAAATTCATTTTCTCTTGTGAAAACTCTTGTTTGACATTGAGTTAGGGCTCATGGCTACAACAAAAATTTGCTACGCTAGTTAGTGGTTTTAAAAATATAAGTCAGAAAAATCTACTGCGTTTATTTTTTATATGTTGTATCTCGCTTGTCTTTAATATTTTAAATTAAATTATGGCGATTGGTTTATGGGTATTTTAGATAATGCCGATAGTACTTAACTCTTGTTGACATATGAAAATGATCAGTATTTTTTTTTGATTACCCTGAAAATCGATTTAGCTTATAATTATAAATTTTATATATTTACTTATACATTTTTTAATACTTGCGTAAATTGATGTGGTATATTTTTATCAAGAATACACATAACCTCACTGTGCTATGGGTTTTATTTTACGTAACATAATTTATATTTTATTGTTATACTAAATACTTTTTTCTTTGAATATATACGTATTATTGTCAATTAATGTGGGAGTTGGATATAAATATTTTAAAAGATGAGACAGCAAATATTAGAAATGTAAACTTTATGAGGTTATGTCGCTTGATGGCGTGAAAACAATTTTATCTTAACAGTATTCATTTGTATTTAAATAATTCTTTTTAATAATAAATATATCATTTCCTTTCATTTATGCAGTATTATGGTGCTAGGTTAAAAATAAAGTAAAGCAGTTATTTTAGCGTAAAGTCCCGTTATCCAGGGTAATCGATGTAAAAATCGGTTATTGCTTTACTATATTTTCAGTCTCAGTATATTAATTGTAAAAATGTATCTTACCAAATATGTTGCCTAATAATTTTAACAGGAAATTATGTCTAGTATTGAAAATTATGTAAATCCTTGAATGTTAGATTTTGTAGGTAATTTTATTTTTTTTTGTATGTTACAATAAATATTTATAATTATCTAATAAATATTTTTTTATTTAACCCTTTCTTCATACAATCCACACAAAACACAAATGATATCGATTACTTTAGTGTATATTGTCTCTATCCAGTGGCGGCTCGGCGGGGTAGGCAAGGTAGGCGCGATACACAGCACAGAACCGCTAAAATCTGTGGTTTCAGACTTATCGATAATGACCGAAGAAACATTATAAATAAAGGCCGTTCTACGCCACCTAGTAATATTTTATATTTTAAAACCTGATAAAAAACATGAGGCGGAACCTTCGACCGCCTTCGCGCCTTTTGCTGTAGAAGTGCTGATGCCGAACGGCCTGAACGCCCGCTCGAACGGAATAATTTCAGTTATTGACCTCATCGTTACACAGTGAGCACGTAAAGGTTGGAATAAATTGCTTGAAATTGTTACAAAGCAAATGACAAAAATTTGCTCAGGCACGTCGATTTTTCAATGAATTTTCAATTTTTTAACGTAAACCAAATTTTCATACAAACATTTTTAAAAAAATTATGACGTCATCGGCAATTTTTTTTAATGGCAACCTACATTTTGAAAAATTTAATTTGAAAGAGCACATTTTTCTACCTACAGTAAATTATCGAGGAAAAAAATTTACTACTTAATGACAATGTAATGAAACAAAAAATTATTTAATTTATCTCAACTCAAAGCAATAATTTTGTCGTAAACAATTTTTCAGTGTTCATTTATTTTGTTTTCTTTCTTTACTTTAATAAAAATTGAGTTTGAATATGAATATTAAAAAAAAAATTGTTGACGGAACACAAAACCTACTTTTCAAAGAGAAAATTTAGCGTTTGGTCTAGAAAAATATAAAAATTTTCGCCTGCGGCACATTTTATGAGTGAGGAAGTTAGTTCATTTAAAAGGGCCCGTCCTTTACAACTCTTTGGCTGTCCGCGCCTACCCAAATGTAGAGAGCACGAGCCGCCACTGCTCTAATCACAGTTTATGAAATACAGCGCCTTCCTGTGATCTTAAACCACATAACTAAAAATAGGCAACCAGGTAAACATTTGTTTTTCCACATGTGTAATACGATTGAGTGTGAACACAGTATTCAAAGTTATCTGTTCACCGTTGCTAACTCCGTTATTACTCGAGTTACAAAGTCAATTAAATTAGCAAATTAATGACGTTTTTTCTACTTAATTACAATAGCTTAAAATTGTCTTTTGGCAATTTTTGATATCTGCTAAATCAAAAATGAAACAAAAGGTTTTGGTTCCAGTGAATTCGAAATTGAAAAAAATATTCCAAATCCTGTTTCTTGTTAGTCCTAACTACATATTGTGAATGCGCTCAAATTTTTTTGACCGAGATAGATGCATTATCTTAAACATTTTATACTTCATGATTTTAAATATTTTTGAAAAAATTAATTTTTTGGGCTTTAAGGTTAAATAACTTAGCAGGGAAGAATCTTAACTGAATGTTACTAGGGACAAAAAATTATGGCAAAATACTAAGTGAAATATTGCTTTTTTATTTTTTTAATACAGAATGTCTGGTTTAGGAGATAATTTTTGAAAATTCATATTTTCGTTACTATTCATCGGAATCGTTTGAAATTTTTATGAACGATATAGATCTAGGGCTGTTGTGGGCATGCATATTTGAATAGGCCGAAAAAAATTTAAAAAAAAAATCGAAAAGATGTGAAATTTTCCAAACCCATGCACATACATCTAGAAAATGTAATTCTAAATACGGTGTTAAAATTCAAATCGTTTACCGCTGCATTTTGTTTTCCAGGTACAAAATGCCATGAGTTTTGAAAATTTATTATACGCAAACGACAGCAGGTAAATGATTTGAATTTTAGCATCGTATTTAGAATTACATTTTTTAGATGCATGTGCATGGGTTTGGAAAATTTCACATTTTTTCGATTTTTTTTTTTAATTTTTCCGGCCTATTTAAATATGATGCACACAGCTCTAGATTATATAATTCTATATCATTCATAAAAATTTGAAACGATTCCGATGAATAGTAACGAAAATATGAATTTTCAAAAATATGTTGGGTACTATTATCCCCTTTAATGTAGCTAATAAACTATTGAAATTGTAGAAATTACTTAGAACAGTGATATTACTGAAAGATTGCCGTGACTTCAAAATAATATATTTTCCAAAACGGGCTTCATATTGTTTCTTTCTCTTTAGTATATAAGAAATTTTTTTTCTAATCCTCTCCAACGACGTTTGTCCCATCATTCTATCTTTAATAATAACCTCGTAATAACCATTTAAAACCGTTCACACTTAAAATGAACGCACTGTACATGATTTTTGTTAATAACTAAGTCTTAATAATAATATTAATAAATGTCTTATAAGAATAATAATAAACAAACCGTATACAGTATAAAAATTTCATAAATAAAAGCACAGTAAAAATAACTCGAAAAATAATAATAATAAATACACTGTGGATACGTTTGTCAACTGGCAGAGTTCAAAATATCTGTCTAAGTCAGAATTTTGCTCTACTTGAGTCGGTATTAAATTTTGAATACTCCCTTTTCACAAAAGAGATTAAAATATGATTTAACGGCTTAGTTATACTTATATGTAGCAATTTCTTTTAATGTTTTTGAATATATTTTGTCACATTCAGAAGCAGAGTTATTTTTGAAATTTATTATGTTTTTTAATTTGGTTTCAAAAATAAGTTCCTGCAGTGTGGTATTTGTCTATCATTTAATTTTTTTTCTACTTTCGTTTTTTCTGTCATATTTTTGACAATGCTTATAAATGAATTTTTCAATGTCCATCATTGGTAGATATCTGAGAAAGTATAAGATATAGAGAGGATCGGAAAAATTAGACAAAAGTTGCGCTATTTTATGCTCTGCAATTCCTGCCAAGAAATGCTGGATATCTTGATTCGTTCGCGGTTTATCCTGAAAAAATTGTATACCAGACGTGTTGTATACTAATCAGTATTATCTTCGTTATTTAATATGTAACAAATTGATTTATTGTTTGACGCCATTTCTTAAAAGGAATTTTAATTTGACGACTTTTGTAATAAATAAACTAGTTCCCATAATAAAGTTGATGAAATTCATTGATATTTATCTACTGATTAAAGTTGAAACTTGGAGGCGCATGAAAATTATTCCACTATAGTAAAGTAACCTACAAATTACCTAGCAATGGTGAACAGATAAATACTGTATATATGGTTGCCTAATTCTGTAGCCATGTGATTTACAATCATTACAAAGACCTTTATAACAATGCAAGACTTACCAGATAGAAGTCTTGCTTATCCTCATCCTAGGGACCTACCTGTAACAATAAAAAAATTAATTTATCTGCAAGTATTTGCAATAACTAATGAAATGATAAACACAACAAACAACGCATGACATGTTTCGTTTATGACTTTTATGAGTGGTATCAATATAAAGTTACAACTAATTTTTGTTAACAGTGGCTTAAATACAGAACTTCCATAAATGATCGCAAACCACATAGGCAATCAGATATACATTTTGTCTTCTGCATGTGTAAACCATTGAATGTATATATGGTTGCCTAATTCTCCAGTCACGTAATTTTCAATCATTTATGAAGACCCTTCAATATTCTAAGAAATATCAAAAAATTACGACTAACCTTTTCAGCATAATGTGTAATCTAGACGAGGTTGATCCACCAAATCCCAGGTCTTCTATCACTCACTCGCCCGCGAAAACCAGAGTCTACAAATTGCTTCCCTGGCGGCCTAAGCCCCCAAAAAATCCCGTATACAATTTCAAGCCTTAACACTTGTAATAACTAAGCCATTTAAAAAATACCAAAGATATTGACAAGATACTCGTCGAGTGCTCGACTCTGGTTCAACGACGCGATGCACCTTAGGCTAATTTTGGCTACTTTAACCCACTACTGGCCTCAATCTGCCTACTCCAGTAGCTCGCGGATTATTCGCTTACTTTTAGCTTCCAGTGCTCTGTAACTCGCTTTATTGCCTTAGGCTAATTTTAGCTACTTTAATCCACTACTGGCCTCAATCTGCCTACTCCAGTAGCTCGCGGATTATTCGCTTACTCTTAGCTTCCAGCGCACTTTATTTTACGCGCTAGTTAGTCTATCACTTAGTTGTCTTCACTAGTTTCGTTTAAATACGTTTACACTAGCACTATTCGGTTATTTGACTGGATTATTGTTCTTCTCAAAGTTGCGGGATAGGAGCTGAAAAGTTCAAAATAAAGTAAATAATTTATTCGATACTTCGAATTAATGACTATTTTTTAAACAAAACTCTACATTTTACAAACTAGTTGAAGGTAGAATAAAATTCTGTTTTGTTTTATGAATGGTTAGGTACATACCTATACATATTTTAATTTTTGTTAGGAAATAAATAAAATAAACTAATTATTTGTAAACAGACTATTTTTGAAGAAATCCTTGAATTTTTGTTTTTTATTTCGAAATGAGCAGCTCTTTTCGATTCCAAACTGAATTCTTTTAAAATAAATTTCAAATGACTGTAAATAATATTTAAAATAACAAAACAGCAACATAAACAAAAAAAATATATTTTTAAAAACTATGTGTAATTAAGCTTTTACTTTAATGTACTAAATAGGAAATTGCAAAATTTTGGGGGGTAAAACCAAAAAATATTTCGAATATGATAATAACACATTAACTGAAGCTAATAAAACTTTTATAAAGAAAACATTAACACAGTTCATGTACCGGGTGAGGCAAGGAAACATATACAATGAAATTAAGTTTCCTTTTGTAACAATTTTTTAAAATCACTCGATCTGTACGCATATATTCAAAGGCCTTAAAAATATCTACAATTTGATGTGCCCAACATGGTTGTCGCTTAAAAAATAAGAAAGTTACGATATGTCTGGGGAGTTTTAATAAGTGGTGCACCCTGTATAAATAACCTTAATATTTTAAACAAAAAAACCTTTCGAAAACGATTAATTTCAGCTTAGATGGTAATTAAGTCAAACTACACACATACGTATCTTCCTTTTGCTAGCACGGTAGAGATTCAAATAAATTTAAATAGAAGCAAAAACAATTATACAGGGTGATCAAAAAATACTTAGTTATGCTTATGTTCCAAATTTTTTTTGTAAATGCAACCTTAAAATTTTATTTCAGCTTATGATTCCTTGTTAAAAAAATGTAAAACAATGTGTACTTTCCCCTCTATATCAAAAGTGTAGTGTTTTCGAAATGACCTGTATTTTTAATATCAAAAAAGTGTAGGAACAAAAGTTGTAGATGTTGGTGTGTGATCTATCATTTGGTTAATATTTTCAAATAGTCTGTCAGTATACACGTACTGAGGCAAAAACTGTCAGAGATCATTAAAATATTTTATGACCATACTTATGAATTTTTCCAAAATATTAATTCGTGCGATTAGTACAATACAAGAGTCATTCAGTTTAGAAGATAATTAGTAACAAAAGTGTGTTATAAATATTTATGAAATATAAAATAAAAATACATATACCTAGCTATTACAAAAAATTAAATAAAAATCTCGTGTAATATCAAAATTTAAAATAAAAATTATTTAAATTTCTTGGTTGAAATAATTTCCAAATTAGCCAGGTGTAGGATGGGCATGCATCCCTCGTACCTTTTTCTGGCTACTGTGTAGTCTGTTCACAAACAATTAATTTATTCAGTTTATAAAGCCAGAAAAAAGGTGGGCATTCTATAAATAATTTCAGGAAGAATTTTTTTATAGAAGGTGGTCCAGTTTCCAAGGCAGAAACTTCAGAGAACATCGAACATCGAAAACAATATGAGTTTGCTGCATAAACATTGCCTCTAAAACTCACCATTTTTGAGGTTTTTATTTTATAAATGATTTTTTTAAATCTCTCAAACAAACTGTAATATTAAAAAAAATTTGGTGATGTAAAACTATCTCGTGAAACACTAATATTTCCGTTACAAAAGTTTCTGAACATCACCACGGGCGTTCGCTGCCACTAATTTTCATTTATTTTTAGATTCTATAATAATTTTTGCATAAAAAGTCTCTTGTAATTTTTTTATAGGATGCATCGTTTTCTAGTACGTAAATATAGCGAAAAACAATATCATCGACATTAGTTTGAGATTGATTTTTAAAAATCGCATAAGTAGGTGTGCATAAAATACCTACATCAAAATTGCAGTTGTAATGAAAAACAATAAAACCCCATCCAATTTCTACAATGTAAAATGAATTTTAGGTGTTGCTATATTCAATAAGCAGGGGCTTTTTTTTTCAAAAAACAATTTATTAATCAGAAACTCTTAAATATTAAAGAACTAAAACTATTAATAACAAATTCCGATATCATTTTGATGTAAAAATGAACTCTAGAATCATACGTTGCTGAATGATAAAAATGCTTCTATTATAAGTAAGAAAATTACTCATAAAGTTGATATTTTATGTTTCCCCTAGGTATCAGAAGTTTAATTGAATTAGGTAGATTTTTAGTAATAACCAAAGCAGTAATAGGTACCTACCTACACTATACATTTTAAATATTTCTACCTAAATGCATGGATTATCACTTTTTGAATTATTCCACCATTATAAACTAATAAAAGAAGATAGGTACAAACAAATTAAGAGCATAGTGCCAATATAAAAAATGCTAAATACCCGGGTTAGGTACGAAAATTATAAAGAAAATTTAATTCTATCTTGATACCTATGAGTATATATTATACAAAAATAACTACAATATCAAATTGAATACGCAATTAATAATTGTACCTATGGCTTTTTAATATAAAAATATTTATAACCTCACCTTTTTAAAAGTTTTCTTTCCCAGAATCCCAGATGATGCAGTCATAAATGGTTGTACATATAAGATGTAATTTTGTTAAAACACACAATTTACTCAAAATTATGGACATTTTTAAGCAAACGAACCACACGCCACAAACAAAATGCACAGAAGACCTGATCAACAGCAATGATCGTTTTTAACCGATGCGAAAAAGCGCGCCGGATATTAAAAAAGTTCATAGCCGACTTACGCAACAAATGAAAGAAATAAAAATCGTTGTGATTGATTTACAAACAAAGGAATGGTGGCAAGAATTTCATTGTCGTTTTCGTATAACCAAATGGGTAGCGAAAAATATTTCAATTACCGGTTAAATTGCAATAAATCATTTCCGAATTATATACCTATAGTTACCGCGTCGCATTTACATTTTGCAATAATATCAATAAATAAAAATGTTAATGGTATATATTTTTCTAGGAAAATAACCGCAAAACGTTTTACACGTAAAAATGTACAATAAAGACCACGGAGGTGCGAACATACACCCTTACGTTAGGTATATATAAACGTTCAATATTCCATGGACAATTTTTTTCATTCCGAAACTGTGTTATACTGTTTATTAAACTATTCCAGGTTATTTTTACCTAGTAAACTAAGTACTACCCACTTTATAGGTTTAAAACATTAAAACCATTAGTAAAACAATGCCTGCTCTTGCGTTTCGTCACTCTTTTTGGAAGTCTCAGTTGTACTGCCACTATTTTAGCATTGATAGACTCTACATTTAATTTCTGTCTAAACACTTATTCATCTTTATTTTGTCTCTTTTTGTTTTATTGCCAATTTTTCTTAAGAATCTCATGTACCTATATTGCATTTAATCACGACACATGTTTATTGTTTATCCGTTATTGTCCAAGTTTCGCTACTATATGTTAAGGTCGGTCTTACTACTTTTTCCACTACTTCCGTTTCGATTTTTCCTGATATTTCTTTTCTTCCTAAAAACGCTGTCTTTATTGTGTTGTATACCTTCATGCTAGTGTTGATATTTGCTTAGTAGAGCTGATCAGTATCTTGTCCCATAATGTACAAGCTGCGGTACAAGTATGTGAGTACATAACATTTCCTTTCGTGTTTATTTCGTTACTCTGTACTATGTGTTATACAATCCCATTTGCGCATTATCAGGGTAATGGCGATGCATGTAGAATAAAAACATGTTTTTCTTAGAAACTTTTATTTTAAAAAAACAATCAATATAAATGTTGCAACACAAAATAAAAATTTTCATTTATCGTTAATAAAAATAGATTACAAATTTTATTATACAATCGATGAGAATGGTTGAAATGTATTTTTCTTTAACTCGTAAAACAAGACTAAATTTTAACGCAGGCGTGAATTTTGGCGACTTCCTATTGTAATATACAATTTATTTTAAGAACAAAATTTGCTCTTGTTCTATATCTAAAAAAAAATATGGTAATTGTGTCATTATAAGTTGCCTCATCTTTAAACGTGCCCTGGAAAAAGGACTAATTAAATAATGCAAACTGTCTTTTATTTGATTAAAAATTCTGTCATGATAGTACTGTTGTACATAAACCAAGTTTTTTCAAACTCAGTAGACCATAATTTGTATTTTCGCTGAAATTTTCGATTTCTTTCTCCACCATGGCACCAATTTTTTATGCTCAACTTTAGCTCAAGTTAGCTCATAACCTTCACATCAACGAAATTTTATTGAAATATTCAAAAGAATCCCAGGTTACTAATCAGTTTTGATTTCCATTTCCAGACAAACACGATAATTTTACGTAAAAACACTCGGTTGTTTACATAGATACTGGAACGTTTATTGTGCTAAAATGTGTAGACACCTACACCAAAAGATCGTGTTACGGGTGACATTATATTTTTCAGTATGTTCATAAACTGGCTAAAAAAATTATAACAAACAATTCTGTTTTAATTGAAATTCATAACAAATTACAAATTGTGAAAAAATCATTTCATATTTCCTCACTATAATAATACATAAAATAAATATTGATACATTTGAACTTAAAATTAGGGTATAACAATATCACATAATGATAGAGAATTATTTTTGTTTACAATTATATGCTTCAGTCACTGGTCATCCAAGTGCTATCTAAAAATCGAGCCCTTTTCTAATTCTTCTACGACTTGGAACAGTCTCTGTCTTGTCTTTTTATTATTCTGGCACGCACAGCTAACCAGACCGAAGAGATGTTTCGATGAGTATTCCTAATTAAACAAATGAGTTATTTCACATCATGCTTTATAAAAACTAAAACTTTGAATGTTTTCATTTATTTTGTTACCTTATGTTCCTTGATCCATTTCTCCAACTCTAACTCAGGTAAATAGAAAGCCTTCACGTAATTCTCGACGTATTCTTTATGGGGAACAGGTTTTAATGAGGATATCTTTTCAAACTTTGACAAGAACTGAGTAAAATCCAACTGCATCAAAGCTCTTCCTCCATTTGAACATTTTTTAGCCTCAGAAAATCTAAAATAAAAGTAAGAAAAAAATGTGTTACACTCGATGGGAAACCTCAACTAATTACAACTCACCCCTGAACAAGAGTATGTGTTACAATGTGAGCTATATTTTCCCATAAATTCTTATAAACCTCGGGAGAAACAGGAACCTTAGTAGAAACTTCTTCTAAGCGTAGAGTAAAAATATGCACTTCCTGTAAAAGAGAATTCGCTCTTTAAAATGTCAAATATTACTGGATATTTTGTATAGTTTGTTGAAACATTATTTTGACTCACCCTCAAAATCATGTCAATATAAGAGTTGTGCTGAGACATAACTTCCTTCACTTCCCAGTTTATTTTTGACATTGAAAGCAATATTTGCCTCAAATCAAAGGCTTGCGCCACCACGGCCATATATATCGGGTATCTCATCCCAACTGCACTAGCGATATTCTAAAAAAGAAAAGATATAAATAGAAACTTGTCAAAGGCAGCTCATACACAGATTATGTAATCCATTTTAAATAAAAAATTGAGGTTATTATTATAAACGCTTAATTTCATAAGAATAATGTGCAATATTAAATGGGGTAATGTCACAGGCGTAAAGGTTATTCTTTTTTAAATCCATATATTTTTTAGATTATCTGTGATCTCAAAATATTCGAAAATGTGATAGCAAATTCCAAACCAGAAAAGAAAGTAAATTAAACGATAACTTTTACGCAATAACCAAACTGTACATTACATGCTTATATTTTATTAAATTTCTGTTTCATTCTGAATATTTAAATTTTCTCAATCCGGCCCTGGCTGTGAGCAAAAAATTCTGAAAGACGGATCTGGCGATTCAACGACAATTTCTGTTGGTTTGTTTGTCTCTTTCTAACCTTCATCTCCTTGATTATCTGCATCTCATTTTATTTGCTCCAGCCACCATAAATATCCCTAAAATTTGCCCAGTCCTACCAACCACACAGACACGTATTCCACAGAACCTAACCTAACCTCAAAAATTAAATAACCTCATCACATGTAAACATAATTTTATTTCTTGGCAAATTCAAAGATGGAAAACGACGAAATTGATACTACAATAAAAGTAGGAGACTTCCTGGTAGTGCAACGGCAAGGTTACACCAAGTTACACAAATTAAGAAAGCATGGAAATTTAATTTTGGGCAGTTTCACTGTAGAAATGGACAACATAATTGGAGAGAAGTATTTCGATACTTTTCAGATGAAAAACATGCCTGGAACCAAAAGGTTTTACATACTAGAAAAGGTCGATGAAGTGAACACGGCAGCAGGTTTAAATATAGAGCAGTCTGGAGCGGATAATCGTAACATCCCGAATAACGCAGAGTCACAAGGACTAACAAAAAACGATATCGATAGGCTGAAAGAAGAAGAACTCAGCTCCAACAACATAGTTGAACAGCTGATAAATAATTCAAAGACGTTTAACATGAAGACCGAGTATAGTCAAGAGAAATACATCAAGAAGAAGGAGAAAAAGTATTTTGAATACATCCAAATTCGAAAGCCTACTATCAGGTTGTTATCGCAAATGTTCTACAGACAAGACCCTACGAAAACTTTGGGGATAAGGATAGACGACTTGTCGCAAATTCTTACATACGCTAATATTCATTCGGAAGGTTAGTATTTATTATATATAAAATTGTTCCTTACATGATATAAACATTTTAGGTAACCATTTACTTTATGACAGTGGAACTTCTGGCTTAATGCCTGCAGCAATAATGAACGCCATTGGTTCTAATACGTCTGGATCTCTTATACACATGCACCCTGGTAACGAGTGTCAAAAAAATGCATTTGTGTCAATACAGTTTCCACAGGAACAGTGTGACAGATGTATAAACGTAAATTTATATTCGGTTCTGAGGTGTTTCTACCAAAATAAGGCAGCGTTTAGTTCCAAAAATGATGATTTACCAAAATCCAGCATGGATGTGGACAGTAATATAAATGAGACAAAAAATAGTGATAATGAGAACCCGATCAAAAACAGTGAGGTGAGTGAGGATATGGCGGAGCCTTCGGCGAAGAAGCCTAGGATCGAAGAAAGCACCACTCAAAAGAAACAGTGGCAACTCGACAATGAGAAGGCTTGTAAAATCTTAGAAAACAAAGTGGACACCTTAATTATCACTGCAAAAGAACATCCCGTGAATATTGTTAAAGAGCTAATGCAGTTTTTACGCGGTGGCAGGAGCTTCGTAGTTTTTAGTATACTGAAAGAGCCTCTCCAGGAATTATATTTTTATCTAAAAAGTCGTGTTGACATTGTATACATCAGGTTATCTTCAAATTTCATGAGGAACTATCAAGTTCTGCCCGATCGAACCCATCCTGAGGTGAATATGAATATCGGAGGGTATATTCTGACAGGATTTAAGTTGAACTGTTAAGTAACATAGAAAATATGTTTTATTAAATAATAAAATAAATATTATTAATTTTCCCATTATTTTCACGTATTGAAGTCTTTCGTCACTATCCATATTCTAGTCGTTATTGTACTCTACCTAAAGCGAGACCTAAAGTTACTTACAGGTACGTATAGTGAGCGTCAAAAAGCACTTATTATTAAATTGTAATACATAATTATTTGCCTTTCTTATACAAGGTGTTACTAAAGTTAAGGAAAAAAATTCATAGTCAAATACATCTAATGGCATCCTCATTTAATTTCTTTAAATAAAATCACAAAATGTTTGGAATTAATAGAACGATGACCAAGGAACGTAGCGTAGTGTAGCGACACCTTGTGACAACTGAGGTAACGTATGTAAAAGGTAAACAGACTAATAACGCAGCTGCTGTGCTAATAACCTACTAACCTAATTTCAGTATTGAGACGCATGTCAGCTGTTGCAGTGCTATTTCTTTTATCGTTCCGATTCGCTATTTTCATTGTTGTGCCCCATTTTAAGTGCATGTGTCGAGGTGTGTGTTATGGATGACAACAAAGAAGGCCATGGCCGTCATCACGATTAATCAAATTCTGAAATTGTCGACATGATTCGTTGGCAGCTAGCAATCTTTTATAAGTGGTTCTCAAACAAATACAATAATTATTCGGATTTTTAACAAGTTTTTTATTCAGATATTCAATTTATGCCGTACTTGTTTTAAAATATCAAAAATAACATGCAGTTAAATTTACGTTAAAAAACAGTGTGAGCCAAATGACTCTCCTCTACTCGTGTTCCACAGTCTTTCTTAAAAAAATAAAGTCCGATAATCTTGGATGACGAGATGTCATACCAAACTGCCACTTTTGTAGAATATAGGCTATTTTGCGAATTTTACATACATTTTAATGTGGCTATTTGTTCAATAACTGGTATTTCATTTTTTAATTCCCCAATTAAACTCGATACGATTTTGCTTATCACGATCCTTAATTTATGCTTAACTACTATCTTATAATAGTGAAATTTCATTATATGCAACATCTGTCGAGTATTGAGGCCAAAAAAAATTATTGAAATTATTGATGAAGTGGTCGTTACGAATAATTGCTTTATCCTTCATTTAATATTGGAAAAATATGTTGCTGCAAATTCAAAAGTTCCACTTCACGATGTAGTATAGGAACTAATGGACCAACATTAAAGCCTTCTAAATCGCCTGACTTAACTCTCCTTGATTTTTTTTATGGGGGACTTTAAAACATAGTGTACCTATAGAACGAATACTAATAACATCGAAGATTGAAAAGAAAAGATTAGAGTTGCCTATTCAAGGATCACGTCAAATTTAAAAAAAAAAAACGTAACCTCAAACGGAATAAGGAAATGCTTTTCTTTATGTTTTTACCGAAATCGTGGACACAATGAACACCTTTTAAAGTAGTACATAGTTATTGTAAATTAATATTTTTGTTCATTTTATGTTGAGTAATGTAATCGTGTATTTATTGTTTTAAAGACGTTCATTATTACAGTTTATTTTTTTATTATATAAATCCCTTTAGTTACCTACTGATGTCAACATCATAAAAGAAAAATTTTATTGTCACAGTGATGCCAAACTTTTGCCAATAATGTTTAAACTAAGGCAAATGGAATTTGTTTTAAAAATACTCTTTTAACGACACTCAAAATCCCCCTTGTGTAATATTTAAATTTGTGTATGAATTCCATGGCCTACTAAAAATATAAATAAATTTCAAGACCAATAAATATTTGATTTTAAAGTGGGAAGAATCATTAAAAAGAATTACAAATTAAACATCAAATATATCAACTGTTATGTAAATTAAGCAAGTTCCAGGTTACAGAGGAAATGATTTTTTGGCGTTGGTAAGAAACTAGGAAGGAAAAAAGCAGTGTGTGTCACCCTGTATGTATATGGACTTCTTCAGTAAATAAAATGTAATATCTAATAATTAATTTAAACAGCTGCACCCAAGGCAATTCACAAACTCATTTACATAGTGACCTTAAAAAGTCCTAAAAATGATTTAAAAAACAAATATTGCGTTCTAGAAATTGTTCCAACATAAAATGTAAATTTATATCCGGTTCTGTTGTTACTACAAAAACGCGGCAATGTTAAGTTAAAAAATCTATTGAGGATACGATACATTAAAAAATCAAAAAGCTACTCACCTGTGCAAAAAATTGTTGCAGCATTATCTTGTTCGTCTGCGGCACCAAGTACTCCAAATATTCCTGTAAGAATTCGTATTGCTTGGACAAAAATACCAGACTTTCCACTGCTACAATCCTTTCGGCTAGTCCATGTAATTTTTCAGGCTCGGCAAGATCCACCATGGACGATAAAGTCGGCCTTAATATCTTCCCGTCTTGTACAAAATCGTCATCTTCTAGAGGGATATAGTCAAGGATTAAGTTGTCAGAAATTTTTTTAAGAGCAACGTTTAGCTCTTTTGTGTACAGAGAACTACTCGAAACAGCCTGCAAAAAATATATGACGTTCCAAATAAGGTATATTTCTTTTAGTAATTCACTTACCAAGTCCCGCGCAAAGAACAAATGCACAGAGTAAAGATAATAATCGAACAGCTGATTCATACAAGATATTATTTGGTACGCTATAGGTTTTAACAGCCTGGACATTTGGATGTATTTTCCTATTTGTCGTAGTACTGACAGAGTAGTGTTGGTCAAAATTGGGGCCTTGTGGTGATGCTTTTCTTTCTTATCTTTATTAATATAATGCCTAAAAAACACACATCTAATAATTAAAAGAAACATTCCACTTCTTGAGGAACAATTTATCTCTGACGATAACGAGAAATTATCATCTATGTTGTTACAAAAGAAATGTGGTTCTTCTTTAAACGCAACATATCAAGCTTTCTACTTACTTATTGGAATTATTTATATCATCAGCATACTCGTCCACATAGTCCCTTCTGAGTTCTTCAGATTCCTCTTCGCTATCATCCGAAAAGTAGCCAGAGGCCTCGTTTTCAGATACCAGAATATCTTCTTCAATAATAGTGTTATTCAAGCCGGTGTCAAAAGGTGTTCCATGGTCTGCATACCGTATTAAATAATTACCAATAATACTGCTCCCGTCCTGAGAGTGACTCGAGGAACAGCATTCAGTAGAGTTCGTAGAGTAGTTAGGGAGAGTGGGGCTGACTTGAGGATTCAGTTTGAAGTTTTTTAGCGACGAGCGGAATGGTTTGAATTCCTAAAAGACTTATATATCACATTCCTTTCACACAAATCTAGCCACTTACTTGTAGTTGTAAAATATCAAACGAAGGCTTCACCGGACAAATTTCCCACATTTCATTTTCCAAAAATATTTTTAATTCGTCCAGTCTTTGTCCGTGATAATTTTTAAAGTAATTCACACTTTGTTTTCTAATAGACTCTTGGAGGTCCTCTGACTTACTCGAACAAAATTCCTCGCCCACCTGGATCAACCTAAAAAAATAATTAGTAGTCAAACTGGAGAACTGTGGTTAAAAATATCTTATTTTACTATCGGCTACAAAAACAAGGTACCTAGTTTCAAAAAACTAATAACTACTTTGGACAACTTGCCTATGAACTACTCTTAACACCTGCACAAACTGGTCGAACTTATAACTGGCCAAATCAGCATTGAGCAATAAACTGGACACTTTCCTTTGCACGTCATCCCATATTTTCAATAAGTAATGATCCAATTTCTGTTTACTGATAGTATTTTCCACATTGAGATTACTAAGTTCGCTCTGAGAATCAATTTCCAAATTATGGTGCCATCTAACGAGTTGGTGGTAACTCAGCACGATTTTAAACAGCACCTTACAAAGATGGACTAGGCACGGGATAAAAACATTTTGCCCTATAGACTAAAAACAAATTAGATTGTAATTCACTGAAAGGATTAATCGGTTAATCAACTTTACCTGACATAGCGTTTTATATGGATTCTTGCCGGTGTTTTCTGTAGAATCCAGTATGTCGGCGGACATAACGTACGAATGCACCACATTAAAGGACGAATTATAAATAGCTGTTATATAGTGAACATGTAAATTGTCGATCATAGACACCTGAGATTTTTCCAATAGATTGTAGGCCATTTGCAACTTACTATAACGATCGCCATCAAAATGGAAACACATCTAAAAACATGCCATTGAAGTTGCAAATAAATTTAAAAAATAGTATGAAGTACCTGGGCCAAAACCCGATCTAGTTGAGCGTCAGTGTTTTCCAAAGTTTCCTGTAATTTATACGTTAGAGCTGCCACACAGCTGAAATGTCTATATTTAATTGCTGTTTTCTGGCATTTCTTGAGTTCCGTGATAGCTCCAGCGTAATCCTCGTCATTTAGCATTTGCTGGCATCGTTTATCAAAGCTATGCTGAAAAAAATTCACAACTATATAATAGCAATTACTCACTACTCTTCCATAAATTTTTAAATATAACAGAAAATAAACAGAACAAAGTCAAAGTATCTCTCTTACCAAATCTTTGATCATATTTAAATTATTCAATAAATTCTGTGCTAATTTCCTTTTCCTGTAATTCGCCAGGATTCCCAGGCTTGCACTAAATTGCTTCCCGGCAATCTTCAACTCTCTTCTGCTTGTCCTGCACAATTCCAACGTACTTTTGACTTGCTCCAAAATTTCGGCGACTTTCTCAAATTCCGAGTTACAGCCATTTTGGTGCTCCAAAATTAATTGCAAAACCTTTTTCGATACGACTTGATGTTGCTGTTTTAAATTTTTAAAATCTCTTTGAATCTGATCACACTCTAGAACTTCTGGCAGCTTCTAAAATATAAAAAAACACGTAGCTAGTACTAAAATACCGATGGGTTGTTTTTATTTACCTCTAATTCGAACCTGCAAATGTCAAATTCTTCTTTCATAGAGAAATAAGCAGCCTCAATGCTTTCCAAAATATCTTGATCAGCTGGTCTGTTGACATCCGTCACTGTTTTGCTATTAATTGACAACGTAGGAACTTGCGAGAAATGGTAGTTCGCATCATCAAAGCCCATAGACGGAATTTTAGGCGGCTGAAATTCAATACATCAATCATGTAATCTACTGCTATAAAATATTACATACAAAATCATTTTAATCCAAAAATAAATAACCTAAATTACAACTTAATCTTACCTGCTTATTTATAAGCCCCAGAATTTTTTGTTTAATTTCGTCCATTCTATTTGTCATAATAAAACTAATATTTAATCAGCTAAATTTAAATAAACATTTTGTATCTTTATTTTTATTTACACAATAGAACTTGGCGGATTGTTAAGAAACGTCAAGTTGAAGTTGAGACATGTGACAGATGACAGAGACAGAGACAGATGGCAAAGCCATTTTTCGTAATTCCACCTGCGTCCACGGTAATTTACGTAGAACTACCAAAATAAATTTAAATTATTAAGTTCCTCGTGCATCGAGTTGTCGACTGCAATCGATGTAAGTTTGAATTTAAGGTGGATGTGTTTACTGTGCGTCATAAACCACATTATTTTGATTAAACAATTTCAAATTATAAATGAAAGTGCTCGCGTGAACTTGTTTTCCAGTAGGCGGTGTGAAGTGTGAAATGGCCTGATAAAAGCTCGTAAAATTAGATGTTTAATTTGACGACAGATGTCGCAGAGTCGATTAGTTGAATGAAGGAAGCTTAAGCAAAATGGCCGACCAAGATCGATAAAAGTAATGGTGTGTTTTTAGTCAAATTTTATATATTTCCAAAGAAAATAAATGTTGAAAAACATACCATTTGATAGTGTACATAGTGTGTTTGTGTTTTAAAATACATTTGTGGCTTTTCTTTAAGGGTGTGGTGCTTTAAATCGAAGAATGAACTTTTATTATGTAGCAATTGTTTTACTAAGGTAAGTGGAAGTTTGATCGTAAAATTTAGGCGTTTTCGATTTTTCAATTCATTAGAAATTTCCTAAACGAAACGTTGCGTAAACTGCATAGGTAGTGATTATAATTGATCTGCTAATTAGGCTGATTGACATGTTTAATTGAAATGTATACAAGTTTGTGGTAGTGGGGGGTGAGAGTTAATTTGACAAATTGTTTATGACCATTTAACTGTCCACCTTTCTTTTGTCGTTTGTGTTTATTTGGCAGTCAACTGAAATTAATGTTTCCTCTGGCATTCATTGTTTTTCGTTTGTAATTAATTTTACGCGTCGCTAGCCTTTTGTTTGGAAGGAAAAGGTGTTAACTTGATAATTTTATTGAATCTTGGATCTACTTTGGCCATGTACCGTTCGTTAATGTTTTACGGCGGTTTTAATAGTCTATAAACATCCAAAAGGGCAATTAAATTAAAATTAGCTTATTTAACGACCATTATTTACAGAAATATTATTAAAATTCGTTACGTATTGTCGTTTTTAGCAGTATTATCCAGCCATTTTATATTTTATAGATATTGCTGAAAAATGTATAATTATTTTAATTAGAAAAGGCAGGTAATTACCAGTCGTAAATTATGTGCATGTATTTACATAATAACACACGGAAACGTTGATAATGATAACATTACTCACATTTAAATCCATGACCTTTTTTGTTAGGTAGGTACTTAAGTCGGATGACTTAAACGTTATTTACTTTTGGTATTAAACTGTATCGGGTATCATAAATTTTATTTCTGGTTTGATAATGAAACGATTAATAATTTTTTATGATCTTATCCATCGTTTAATTGACTCGTAAACCCGCTAGTAAATTAAGTGAAATTCCAGTTTGTTGCCCATGTTTATTTATATTCTCGTATGCTTTTTACGACTTGGGGATCAAAATGTACAAACAACACTATTTTGTTCCAAAATATCCGCATCTGCCTAGTTATTAGGACTATATAGGTAGGTACAGTCGCGGCCAAAAAAGGTTTCCAACACCGAAGGGATTCAATTCGCACCTATTTTCACTGATCAAGTTGGAAACTTTTTCTTGTTCGCGACTGTACGTAACATTGTACCCCTGCTAACTTTTTTGTTTTTTTTTACCTAGAAAAAAATGAGAGAGACCAAAGTTGTTGCAAATTTTCTTGCGATTTCGACGAACTATTCAAAAAAACAATTGAAATTCACATTTCGTAGATACAAATCAAACTTGTGTTTTTTTAAATAGCACACCCTGTATATTTCTCGATTCTTGAAATTCTCGCCATTTTCTGATTACAACGATACACAGGATTATCGGCAAAATCTAAATAGCCATGGAAAAATCAAAACAATTGTAAATACGGTTTGACAGTTCCTCGGACAGTTCTTAACAATGTTAAAATATAACTAGAACTGTCAAACCGAGTGTCAAACCGTATTACAACAATTGTTTTGATTTTTCCATGGCAATTTGGATTTTGCGCGTTTTACCCATAATGCAACATTCACAATTTCAAAGCACCCTTTGACATATACGTATATATCGTTGTAATTTGTAATCAGAAAATGGCGAGAATTTCAAAAACGAGAAATATACAGGGTGTGTTATTTAAAAAAACACAAGTTTGTTTGTATCTCCGAAATGTGAAGTTCAATTGTTTTTTTGAATGGTTAAGGACGTTAAGGTTAAGTGTATGAATAGTCTATGTACTAAACTTCGCCTTATAAATAAAGACCATTTATTATTATTATTAAATCGCAAGAAAATTTCCTACAACTTCGGTCTTTTTATCATTTTTTCTAGGTAAAAAAAGAAAAAAGCAGGGGTACTGTTACGTGCATAACCCTGCACAATGTTGTATTCTATTTAAAACTTACCCTTTAACACACACTGGGCTTTGTTTATGTTGTGTCTGTTTTCGTGTAGATGCAGATGTCTCCTTAATTTTGAAAAACATAATAGTAATTGTAAATTATTGTAATTGCTTGACAAACAGGAAATGTTTAATAAATTCATTAAGACTTTAATTTTATGACCATTAACTGAGTAGTCTAAAGACTATAGGAACCTAGCCTAGCAAACACACAAAGTTCCTTGCTGGGTTCTGTGTAACATGATTATGTATTTAGTAAATGAAAAATACCCTTAGGTATTGGTATTGATTATTTCTAACTTTACGGAACGATATTAGTCTTAAAATAGTTTTTAATACCTACCTACCTACTATTCTGGCTTACTACTAAGTACTATAATAAGTAGTTATTATTTCCATAAATAGCATCGTAATTAAATTATTAGACAAATGTGTTTTGAACTTTTCCTTTTTTTTTTGTTTTGTGTGTTTGGTACCAATGCAAGGATTATGATTATATTACCTGGTTTCATTTATTACTGTTAATAGTGTTTATCTGTACACGTACTTTGATGTCGGTCCGCTGTAGTACCTATATGTATTTATTTCGATTTATTTGCTTAAATGTTTAAATAAAGTGACACGTGAAATCAGTCTCAGGATGTTCGCGATTTTCGTGTGATGTTTATACATTTATTCTATACCGAAATGAAAGTATTTGGTAAGACCTAGAGTTCCGTAACTTATGTTTTGTGTATCAGTCCGGTTGTTTGTGGTGTAAACATAATAGGTATAAAGTTGTTTGATGTGGACGAGTTTGTTGAAGTGTATCGGTGTATCGTTCGATAGTGGAAATAAGGAGTTTGGAGAGTTTCGCATATTCAAAAATTCGTACCGAATTTGAACCTGTTAGTAAGTACCAGAGTACTTTGAAATCATAAAGAAAGGAAAAATTTAAGTTGTCCACCTCATTTTTACTTAATCGTCCAAAAATCAATACATATACTTACTGGTTGATCCAATCTAAATGATTGTGTACCAAAGTGAAAGAAATATAAGGTTAGTCAACTTCGAAGTAGTAGTAGTCGAGAGTAGTAGTAAGTAGTCGAAAAATATTTGTTCAATATTTTACAATTAATTGTAAGTACCTACATGGATTCTAAATATTTTTTCTGATACTATTTCTAACGCTTTTGAATTGTATCCAACTTATACAGAGTGGGAAACTAAACAAATCCGCTAATCGGCAAATATATCCATCGATCCATCGTAATTAATTAAGAAACTTCCTCGAAATAGCATTCTCCCTAAACAGTTTTAATTTTTTTTTTTTTTTTCGAATTTTTTGTAAGAAGCGAGTTACAAATAATTTTAGGTGAGAAGACCGTATCGTTGTAAAATATGTACCTAATAAAATAAGTCCCAACCGATCACGTCTACCTATCACCATTGATTAAAGAATGAAGAAGATACGCAATGCAAATGCAGTGCCAATTCTGGTTGCGAGATTATCAGTCAGTTGCTGGCATTCCTGTGTTTCAGGTAGTATGCTTTTCGATGCTTTTGGTAAACCTGTGTCGTGGCTGGTTTTATATCATTTATTATAATCTAGTGATAATCAAAATTTAATGTTTAAGGATTGTTTGACTTTAAATCGTCACAGAATTTGAAACTAAAAACTAATATTAATCTGGACATTAAATTTTTATTACCACTAGATTATAAATTATATAAAAACCCGTTTCTTGCCAAAATGACTCCCCCCCCCGGGCGGCGGTTTTTCGTTTGGAAATAGTTTGAAGTTCCCCCTTCCGGGCAACTCGCGGCTCCTTTGAGATGGACAGGCGGGACATTTTTTTCTGAAAACTAGATGAAATTTAGGCTGGGCCAAATCGTTTTCTTCATATTGCTTCCTAAGAAATTTATGGTTTTTCTAATAGAGGCGATTTTTTCGGGCTTTATCGAATTTCCCGACACGTACCCTTTAAAAATGTATGATTCGCCGTTTCCAAAAATATTTGCAAAATAGTGTTTTTGCGACCTTTGGCCACACAAATCGATAAGGAACTCTCACATTAAGAACCCTAATAATTCTAATGTGGATGTAAAAATTTAGCCCGTTACAATTTGTTTCCAACTTGCGATATTTTTATGTCGATTCTTCTTGGACTAGACTGATAATCTTGCGGCCAGAATGGGCTCATTTCGGATTTTTTTTTTAATTCATATTCCGAAAGTACACCTTGTAGTTAGTAAATGTGCAAAATATTAAATTTTTTTTTCAACTGCTTCTCCCTCAAAATAAATAATGAAAATAGAGCACTGTGACGTCACACCACTCGCAGCGGTCGGGCGCTAGCTTGTTTCCTATAGTTTCATACCGGCGGCAGTTACTACACACACGGCGGAAGTAGTAATTTCGTTCATCTTTTAAGTGCTTCGTCCTTGGTACAGCGAAATCTAAATACCATATATCCGCATAACTCATAGAACCAGTGGAGTCGGGTGGTGTGACGTCATAGCCGTTTCAAATATGTTACGAATTTGAAATCAAATATTAGGGTTAATATTAACGCTAGCGATCTAATTTTTTCACTATATACTTAGAGCAGGGGTGGGCAACCTACGGCCCGCGGGCCCGCAGATCGCAGAACTCAATATAACTTTTAATTTTGGTATCGATTCTTCAGACAAATTGGCAAATTCTTAAAAATATCCTTCACTGTTGTTCCGCGAAATTCGTTCCTCGTCCTAAAAAAAGCCTAGAATTTTTTTACGCGAGCGAAAGAAAAAATTTCTGGCCCGCGTCAGCTAGTACGAACTCTGACTGGCCCATCACCTAAAAAGGTTGCCCACCCCTGACTTAGAGGATGAAATACTTACGGAAAATGCTAAAATAAATTAAAAAGCAAATATCACGAAATGAGCCCATTGGCCTCGCATTTTACCATTTGCATTGCGTACTCCTCATTCCTTAATGCTCCGAAAGAGCTCTTAGCTCGAGTCTTAGCTTTCATTAGCACTTTGCCGAAATCGAGGCCGAAATAGAATTGACCAAATGGTTCCCGATGTAGACTTTTTTGAAGCAAAAGAATACTTTTGGGGCGACAGACATGCGCTGCAATTTGTTGCCTGTAGGTAGTAAAATCGAAAAAGCATGTTTCAAATACCTAGACATTTTTGGGCTCTATTAAACAAATTGTTTAGATTTGAAATCATACATGACTTTTATGAACTAGGTAAGTATTTTACTTTTTCGAAATCAAACATGACCTTGAAAAGGTCACCGATCAATCGATTCCAATGTCCAACAATACGCCCCATCTGTGGCTCATGACCTTACTTTTTACCTAGTTTTATCAGAATCGAAACATGCTTTCGATATTCCAAAAAAAGTTATTTTCAAAAAAGTCAAGTGGAGTCTTCCAGTTTTTATGAAAACTCTCAAATGTCTCCACTTCCGGTTGACCCACAACTTTTTCTTTTTTAAAATATCTTTCATTAGAATAAATTTTATTAATATCGGACCGAGTATGTATTAGATGGAAATAATAGTATATTATTTGACAAGTGGTAATGTAGCAAATAACTCACGCAGATGTATTTTGCAGCACGAGCCGCAGGCGAGTGTTGTAATTCATCAAGTGAGTTATTTACCATTACCACGAGTTAAATACTATCCTTTATCGACTATTATGATAACAATAAATAGGTACTAACCTTTGCAAGTCATCATTTTTGGAACAATTATTACTTAACTTAATTAAACATCAAAACTATTCAAATGTCAAATCACTTTCCTCCCCTCAATAATGATGGACCATTCTATTTCACCGTATCGGAAAAGAATTTCTATTGGACAGGCTAGGCATGAAGTTAAAGGAGATTGGTGTAAACTATTAATTGTTCAGAAACAGTTCATTAATTAATATATAACCTCGTATATAACCTAATAAGAGTAGATAAACTAAATTAAACTAAACTGTTCGATATTCCTTGGAAAAACATTTTAATTTTATTCTAACGAGGCCGTCATAATATGTAGACAGTTTAACTTTGAGTGATAAATTGACCAGAAGTCCTGAAATATTTGGAAATAATCTGTTAGGAAATCTTGTTCCTGTTTTGAAACAGTTGAAAAAGTTCGCTTGTTTTAAGAAAAGTTCCATTTACCAACTTTTCCCTATTTTGTTAGATTAGGTACCTACATACAAATTTCAATGACTTTGTACAGTGAAAAATAAGCAATACACGTTTTGTAACGCCCACAACTGATAAAAATATCTTTCAAGATAAAGCCTCCTCATGCCAGGAATTATGAATTTTTAATCGGTGGCGATTTTGTCTGCTTAATACGTATCTCCAAAAATAGTCCAAAGACGCCAGATCCGGATTCCTTGGAGGTCACATGATTGTTCAAAATTAATATTCCCTTATTTATTTTCCATTTATTTATGACCGTAGATACAGTGATGAACACTGATGAGATGATAACGGGGCCTAGCAGCTTAAGATTGACGGGCCTGCTAATAATAAATCTTTATTATATTCCTGAATTTTATTTCCTAATTTTATTAGGAATAATATTGTAAACCCGATTGAATGACTTGTTCCTGGAACGATTTAATGTACAGGGTTATCCAACGAAAAGGCCCACCCTTATATTTTCTTTATTTTTCGAGTTAGGAAAAATGTTTCAAATAAAAGTTGTAGTGAATCAAATGAACTCAATTAAAACCCCTACAAAGAATATACAGGGTGTTCCATAAAAGCGGGACAAACCTAACTTACATTTTTTTAAATGGAACACCCTATATTTTTTTACATTTTTAAAATCTGTGTTTTTTTGTGATTTCAAAAATATATATATGTTGTATCTTATCTTTTACTGTTTTTTATTTATTGCAAATTTCGTGAACAATATTATTTATACCACAGCATCTGCATGCGTATCAATCAGGTTAGCCATGGATGAAAAACAATTAATTTGACACTTATGCCTTACAGAATAATTGAATAAATTCAAAAAGCAAACTTTTCATCCATGGCTACCCTGATTGATACGCATGCAGATGCTGGTGGTATAAATAATATTGTTCACGAAATTTGCAATAAATAAAAAACAGTAAAAGATAAGATACAACATATATATATTTTTGAAATCACAAAAAAACACAGATTTTAAAAATGTTAAAAAATATAGGGTGTTCCATTTAAAAAAATGTAAGTTAGGTTTGTCCCGCTTTTATGGAACACCCTGTATATTCTTTGCAGGGGTTTTAAATGAGTTCATTTGATTCACTACAACTTTTATTTGAAACATTTTTTCCTAACTCGAAAAATAAAGAAAATATAAGGGTGGGCCTTTTCGTTGGATAACCCTGTACTTAGAAAATAGTAATACGGAGGTAGATATAGTCATTTTAAGCTATCTCCGACGTCTTATAATAGTACGGGTCTAGTAATGCGCTTTATACAGGGCGTTGGGAAAAAAATTAAATTGTTGGTGTAGAATGATCCAACAATCAACAGTCTTATGACATTTTTTCTTATAGCGATAGTTTCGACAGAAAACAATAATTTGTGTTATATTAATGTTTTCAGAACGACCAGAATGCGCTTTACATTAAGCTAAGAGCTCAATTTGTGCATTAATAATTTTATGATTTTTATTTAAAGTCTGTAGACGTCAGTTTTGCCTGTCATTGTGCACTATTCTCAAAAGAAACATATGTTTATCATGAATAAACACATCATGTAAAAAGCTTGCTTTCTACCCACCTGTGGTACAAGATCATTGAACTTTGTGATGTAAACATTTTCCTCACCTTTGGCCAGTCGATCGACCTTGTATTATCCGAATTGTAGGGTTACGTGTTAATCGTCAATATTTAGTAACAACTGAAGCCAGCTCTGATCCATTCTCGGTATCTCTCCGATTGGGCTGAGCGTGGCAGGAATTTTTCAACCCACTTTATCACTAAGGAGAAGTATACATACTTTTTGTTTGTTTTTCAGGTCTACATCACACCGTTAAAAAATATACAGTTTTAAAAAATTGAGAATAAAATCAAATTTCTAGCTATCATAAAATTCGTGATATCAAACTCGGGCGCATCGCAGTATTGCCTCGCCCTGTTTAATAGGCTTTTTGTTCGTGATGGTGCATTTATTTAATAACAATTAACGAAATACTAATAACAACAATTATTCCCTGCTCGGGCGCCATTTTGCTTTGTTACTGTCCCTGCTCGGGCGCCATTTTGTGACGGCACTTCCTAATTGTTATTTGGTGTTGTACAAAATACTGTCGCTAATATTATTGCCTCAGGCGCCAATCCCTGTTTAACGTGTAGGAATGCCGCTTTGACCTATCAACTGTATGCTAGGGCCGGATAGCTTCAGTGAAGACACGGTATGTCCTGTGTTCTAGCTAGGTCAGCTTGGCCATCGCGTCTTTCATCGAGCGTTGATAAGAAATCCACACGCATTTCGCCTGTGTTTATATCGACGCGAGATTTATTAATTTATTAACCCCGAACGGAAAACATTTCTAGCAATTGTTAATCACAATTCTCTATCTGCGGAATAGCTTCTACTCATTTTTCTGAGTATTGTAGTGAAATAGGAAAGTAAATTAGATTATTTATTTATAACACGTTTAAATAAATCGAAAAAATGAAAAATGTCTGGTTTTACATTACGAACGGTTACTGGAATACTTCATCAAATTAATCTACACCTCTATACAGGGTGTACCCGAATTTAACTAAAAATAGAAGAATAAATAAAGTTAAGTACTTCTAATAAACAAAACGCGTACTTTTAGGGCTCAAGAACTCGTATATTTTTACTAAACTGATTATACCGGGTGAACCCAAAAATACTAACGGATTGAAATACAGGTCACGAAAAAATTTTGCGACTATCCGGTGAATTCGTAGGCCTAAAATTTGCTTCATTACACCATTTAGACCCTTGAATTGTATTCGGACATGAACGTAAAAGATGAGATTAATACGCTTAAACGGGAATTAATAAAAGGACCTGCTGAAGCATCTCATACTTGCAATAGTGCATCCGATGACTGACAGCACAAAAATACACTTTCCCCTCTGCTTTGTGAAACGTAAGCCCTACCTAACCGTTCCCTTCTCATATTTATGGCCGTGGGTCGTATAGTGCTATTATCTGGAACAGGCGTTGAAGGTATTATTTTTAATCTGGGCGGTCCTAGAGGGAATCGATCCCAGTAGGACAAATTACCGGCCACATTCTACATTCATATGTTTGTTTATGGTTGTTTAATTATACGGCCAAGCCTGGAAATTTTATGGACTTGCAAAGATTAAAGAAGAGAGATGCGACACTAAAGAGAGAGTTCGTCAACGGTGATAAAGACTCACGCTGAGTTAAAAGGACGTAATCAGGGCCGGCCAGTGTAATAAATTCTGGTTTGTGAATAAGTATTTATTGACTGACATTTAACAAAAATTTAGGAAACGCAACTGTTGTCATAAAAACATCAGTCATACTTACATTTTACCCACTTTATGTTAAATATTAGAAACAATATTATATGAACAACTGATCGCATTTTTAGAAAATATACATTTTATTATTATTATTATTATTATTAAATTATCTACTCTTTTCAAATTGATATTGACATTTTAAAGTGTACCATTATTTTGCATTGTATTAAAAAATAATATGTAAAAAGTATAAAAAAAAATTAATATAATCCTCAAAAAGGTATAAAATGAAAACGTTTAGGTATTACATAATTTTATTTATTAAAAAAATATTTTCAAAATAAATTTGTAGGTTATTTAATAATTAAAACGTAAATAAAATGTTCACAAATTTGCTGACAGCCACACAAAAAAATTGTATATTATTTGACGAGTGGTAATGTAGTAAATAACTCACGCCGATGAAATGTTGCAGCGCGAGCCGCAGGCGAGTGCTGTAATTCATTAAGTGAGTTATGTACCATTACCACGAGTTCAATACTATATTTTGAATTCGCGTATTTACCTGGGATTTGCTGCAATGTAAGTCAAATTATTAGTTAATGGATGGGATTTAACGAGGGATTTAAGGAAGTACCTACAGTCATTGGTTTGCCACGCTGAAAGGATATAGCCTTCATAAATGATCGTAAACAACCAAAGATAGGCAACCAGATATTCTGCATATGTAATACCACGTAGTTTTAAGGCTGCGAATTAAGTGTATATTTGGTTGCCTAATATTTATTAAAATTGATTCAAACAACGGTCTACTATTTGGTAAATAACTCCTTTATAAATATAAAATAGAAAAATACCGTGTGTTCAGCTTAATAACAGAAGATACTAACACCTAATGAAACACTGATTCTTTATTTAAAGTACAAGATTGTCTCGAGAAAAATTATTGAAATTCTCCTATTTATGTATTTCTTCTTTTTCTATTTCTCCTTACAATGGTGCTGAGAATTTATGAATGGAAGAAATAGTGCGGCAATTTTAAATTCAAATAGGTATACAGGAAAAGCAGTGAAATAGGCACTAAAACTTATCATAGGACTAATAGCTAATAGGTATCAAATAACAAAATAAAATTTATAAACTTATTTGCCAGGTTGATGTAGTTAGGTATTTATCATTCTTGTAGTATTCTTAGTTATTAGCATAATTTCTGTTGTCAGTATGAAACATATTCTGCCTCTACTTCATAAAAATTAGAAAATATTTTATTAACTAAAATATTGTAATTATTATTTATGTTGTCAATTTATTACTGTTGTGGTTCTCCCCGGTCACTGCATACATTTTATTGTAAAGAAAAACCCGAGGAAAAACCTTACAATATTTCAATTTTAAATTCGACTTCCACTACCATAACCACACGTAACTAGAACTACCAGAGATAGTAACTACCAATTACCAAAACCAAAGCCGAATTTTTACGTTTCACTGTGAGCGAACAGTTTACTTGTATAACCAATCAACGGGCAGGAAATTTGTATTTAACCATTCAGCATTAGTTGTTAATAACCAAGTTCCTGTCGCAACGCAAAAATATGCCAAAACGTCGGGTATTAGGTATTCTTGCGTTCAAGGTCATCTTTACAACTCTTTACTATCACAACGCACTATTGCCAAATCGGTTAAAGTAGTTGTCGTTTCTACATTACACATTCTAAATAATTCCTTTTTGTGAATCTTTTCGTAATATTTCCTTTTCTTTCTAATTACAAATTACCATTTTAATCAGATGTTAAAAACCTATTTTTTTCCTTTCGTATCAATTCTGCAATTGATTCTCCACCAAAATTCGAAATCAGTTCCATAAATGTCTATGAGGGCGGTCTGGCTTAGAATGGCACACACTTAAAAACTGAAAATGTGACCCGACATGAGTTGTTTATATTCTGATGAATATCTATCTGCTAATCAAATTTCCATACAAATAAAGAAGTTGACTGGCGACCTTCCTATAAATCGACCACATATAATAACCTTACTCGTTAATGTATTTGCTGAAGAAAAAATAATGGGAATGCTAAAATGTCAAGGGGACTGATGTTAAGATTAAATTAAGCGTAGTGTAACTTTTTTTAAAAAAATATGATTGATATGGTAGCGAGGAAATTAAGACGAAAATAAATACTAATGTCTTAATCAGTCTAGTGGTAAATCTAGTAAAGGCAAAAACTAAGAGGTTCGGAGATGTGAAACACGCTGCAAGGTTGTGTTACTAGCGTCTAATAACTTTAATTCCAATAATTAATTTTACTACGAATATTTCTCAAACAAATAGTTTAAAATTTTCAGCCGATAAACAAACAATACTGATTGACTTATTATAAGCATATTTTAGAAGCTACACGTTAAACAATATTTCTGCGGACATCACGTACTGACACTTCAACAAGGATCGTACACGACATCGACAGTCAACAAACTATTTATATCTTCCGAAATATATTTTAAAAATACAGTTATCAAATAAAATGTTCGGTTTATTACGTGTCGCAGTGGTTCTCGATGTTGCCGTTTTAATTTGGAGAGTATTTTTAAATGTATGTATGTGCAGTGTACATATTAAAAGTCTGAAAAAGTTTAGGGTAAAATGATTTACTCAAGTGGTCAACAGTCGTGCTTGAAAAATGCGTACAATATTAAATTTTTGCTCTTAGGTAGTGATTCGTTTTGGAATAAATCAAGGCGCAATAAAAGTGGAATACTTACTACAAATAAAAAATAAATAGAGACGCACCTGGTTAGATAATAAAAAATGTGGAGTCCAGGACCGGCCCCTAAACGTCAATACAATCCAGACAGGTTATTATTATTTTTTTTAAATCATAGATTTAAATCAAATTCACAATAGATAATAAATGTTTCCCAACTGTTACAAGTGAAAATAGTAAAATATCAATTTCAATTGAATAATTGTAATTTGTGCTTTAAGTTGGTGGCAAAACTTGTGTTTTTGCTCAAATGCTTTAATAAAAAATAAGTGTATGATAATTAGGCATTGAATAATAATTACACCAGAATCGTAGGTAGAATGTATTTTGGATTTATTTATTTTTTATACGTTTTTTTGTTTTAGAATTTGATTATTTATTTTACTGTTGCATTATTAAATTGGAAAAATAAGTTTTTCCCAGATTATGGACATTTCCGGTCACCCTGTACAGAAAATATTAGCACTCTTAGCAGAAATGCTATTTTCAAAGTAAGCAGGAGTTTTTATTTTGTCGAAAACTCGAAAATAAAAAAGTTTTTCCGATTGTGAACTCAATCAGGGGAAACACTGCATATTATACGGGGTGTCCCTAAACTACGTTCGGAAAATTCGGGAGGTGATTGGCAATGGCACTCCAAATGAGTTTATTTTTAAATGTCTCAGGGTTATGATTCTGCATTATCAACGATAGAAAATATTAACCAAGGGCGGACTAAACTGGAGGGGGCTCCTATATTTTTCCCACCAATTTTTTTGTGGTATTAGGTACTATCTAAATCAAACCATTTTACTATGAAAAATGTCTTGAAGGACCTATCGTCTAAAATTTGATTTAAAAAAGTTGTGACAATATTTGTCATTAAAAAAAAATTAAATTGAAATTAAAATACATATCTCGAAAACTATTGACTCCTTCAAAAATGTTCATATTACAAAAAATTCTTAGAATTAAGTACCCTTTCACATGCACCTATTTACAAGGTTCCTGGGATCGATTAATTTCTTTGCATCTCAACGCCATCTATATTTCAATAAGGAGAAAGGCCGTTTTCACTCAAAACTAAAGTCATTTATACATTCTAGTGAATTCCTTTTACAGAAATAGAATATGTCTTTCAGTCGTCGAGAAAATGGCGCCGGGAGTTTTAAGTGGCACACTGTTATAATCGTAATTACATGTGGTGTATTTATTTATTTATTTATTTATTATTTTTCTCGAAACCAGTGCGTCTTACGGCTCCCCAACAAGAGGATCTTTCTTACGTAAAATTGTTCGAGAAATTCATTTCCGCCATCAAAAGTGCAAGAAAATAACAAACAAAGAAATTGGTGGGCAAAATATAGAAGCCCCTTCCAGTTTAGTACGCCCCTGGTTAATATTTTCCGAACGTAGTTTACATTACAGGGTGTATACATATTTATTTTATTGTTTTATCTTAAAATATAAAAAAATAAGTTATAGATCGTGATTATAACGCCATTAGTTATTTAAATCCAATTAAAATAATAAAAAATTGATATTTTTCGAAAAAATCAGCAACCCTGATTTTGGCGATGAATTTAAATTTTTTTTTCTATGATATCGAACTCTCTTGTTTATTGTTGAGAGATCTGCCTGAAAACCCATGAGGAACCAAGAGATTGGTTCTAAGAAGGTCGTTTAAAAACAAGAGACGATATCATAGGAAAAAAAATTTAAATTCATCGCCAAGAAATTGACTCGTGAGAAAAATTTTTTTTGTTAAATACAAAATACATAAGGATACTGTGGAATTTTAAATGATAAGGAAAAGTGTAACTTCAACCCCAAATAGAGGTTAAAGGGGATGCTGGCGGAAAATTGACTAGTAAAAAAAATGTTTATTATTAAATTCGGGTTCAGCTTATCAAAATACTTGGGGTAGCGGGGCATTTTAAATTATAAGGATGGATATATTTCATTTTAAAAAAATCCAGGTTCTGTGTAGGGACCGAAAACCCGGGACTCGCATGGCAATACTGCAATTCCTCAAATAGACCATCGTATCAACTCATGATACTTTTAAGAGCAAATATAACTTGGACCATAGTTGCCGTTTGACGCTTCTACGCATGCGCAAACCTTGGAGCAAAACATGTTGGCGCTCTAGATTATTGTATCTTAAACCCTTAAATTAAAGAACACCACTGATTGAAGCAAATTATTTCCGTTCGGTTCCTCGTTCCTCGAAAACCTTTTTCATCATATTGTCCTTTTACATTAACTCAACTTGAATTTCGTCAGCCTCCACTTATTACCGCGTGTTAAAATATATATTTTAGTGCACCCATACTAATAACATAGGTAAATATAACGTATTGACTTTGCAATACGGAGCTATTAGCTCTGATAGGAGACGAAATTAAAATAATTGAAACGATATACAAACACGCGGTGATGAATTAGTTAGTGTGGGTGTCGGGATAGCAACAAAGTCATAATTGGTCTAAATAAATTACACCGGGCGATGATTAAATGTGGGATAAGTCATTAGCAAATTAATGGGGACGTGGCACCGTGAAAACGAGATTAGAGCGTCGTGACGTCACAAGGTTCGTGAGGCAAGTGCCGAAACCAAGGCATTGTTGACAATAACTCTAAAGAAGCTTTAATATTGAATTTAATAATAACAATAATAATAATAATAAAAAAGCGTCTTTATTAATTTCCGTAAAGCTACTCTTGTACTTAATACACATAATATAGCTCCCATTACCGATTATCTAGTCTTAGTCCTGTGTCAGTTAAGACCCTGACATCTATGTTAGAATAGTTGAACTAATAAGATAGCTCATTTCAACTGAAATCAGCGTTAATTTATACAAATAGCGTCTCAATTAAGTATCAAAAGGGGGCGCCACCATGACACCCAGTTAAATAAGGGTAGATATTTTCAAAAATTTAATTTCTTTATTAAAATAAAACAATACAAGCTATAAAATAAGTAAAAGTCTCAAAAGTAAGTTCTTTAATTAAGGTGAATCCATGAACGCCCTGAATCATTAGAATAAAGGGGTTTAAAGCTAACCTTAGTTAATATTTTAGGAGCAACGAAAGTATGTGATTGTCAACTATACATATGATTGTGTTCCCTAAAACTGAACGCAGTCTTGCTTCTTGAAAGCCGATCCATTAAATTCGTAAAAGGTGACTATTTCAACTCGATTAATTGGCGAGCAAGAACATTGCAACAGCGCTTCGATTAAAATCGTATATACGTTACATGTATATTGTATATAGCGGTGCGGTAATAAGAGTCGCGAAGAATTTGCATCGGAGGTGTATGGAGCATCCTATGCTGAAACACATATGGTCAAAATCGTGTGATATTCTCCTCTGTTAAGCGTAACCGACGTCCAACGCCAATTTGTGCCGGTTTCTTATTTTAATAGAGCTCCGTGCGCCTTCGTTAAAACCACTGCACTGCAGATACATATCGCAATTCGAAGAAAGCGTAGAAATGGTCAGGTAGCACCTAGAATTATGCAGAAAGAGCTTCCTGTGGATCAAGATAAGACGCCAGTTACATGAAATTTATGCGAGTGCGTTCACGCCGGGAGAAAAAAAAATTTAAATGCCAATTCTAATTGAGACTTACATTAGAACGCCATTTTATTTTTTGCAAAGGGGTATTCAAGGTTTAAAAATTAATTAAGTGTGCCCCCAAAAACTGTCGGACACCAAAACGTTTGCGTTTGCTACTTCCATCTAGGCGAGAGAGGGGGGGATTCTATTTCATACCAGTTCAATTTTTACCATAAATAATTTTCCTATTAAATATATTTTAAACAATATTCAGGTAGCGTGCTCTCCGATATGTGCAAAAAGGCATGATACAGAAAAATTCCAAAAATTTCAGGGAATATCGAGACGAGCGCACTCCGTGCCTCACCCGGTATACTGATTGCCATCGTTAATAGATTGGCTACTAATGTGCTTTTTTTTTTGTTGCAGAACCATGTAGTTAAGTGTAATTTTACTACCGACACAGTAATTATTACCGCACCGAACACCAGTAATTAGGAAGGAAACAAGTTGAAAATGGCGACCACTCAAGGAGAAATCAGGGTGGGTCCTGGAAACCAGGTAAAAGACATTTATGTACGTGCGCCATGCGAAATACACGGTAACATCAAAATTTTTACCATCTTGTCGAAATTTTAGTTCTAGTTACAGGAACAAAGCCTTCATTTAATTATATAAAAAAACCTGTTATTTATAAATCGATGGCAAATATATATACACGTTGTAACAAAAGCTTTTGAATACTGAATAGGTAACAGCAAGAGTGTGTGCATATTATTATTATCCCTGCTACTTTCCTTCTAACCGCATAGACGAAGTCGCTTCAGCCTTCACTAGTAGCGGCTCAGTCTCCTTAGTCACTTACATAGGGAAGTTATTATCAGCGTTGGCTGTTCCTCGTTAAACAAAATCAAAAAAATACTTTTCAACTGCAATAAGATGAAATCTACAGAAGCAACTATTCTCCGAACAAAATAAAAATGGGTTCTAGTAGGTACAAAGAATGAAGAATAAATTCAACGGATATAGCAACGGAGTGGATGCTTTATTAGTCTGTGTTCAAAAGTTGCTATTACAACGTGTATATAACGTATTCGTTCATTTGTCCATGCATTATTTAAAAGTTCGACACTTACTTTTCAACAAGCAACAAAATATCGAACATTTGGATTAACTGTATAGGAAAATCTCTAATTGTTCCAGTTATGACAAAGGAAAAACAGTCATATACTTATCTCCATATCACCTATTAATATCTATAATAATATATTAGTCGTTTCATTAAGCGCGATATTACCAAGAGCCTCGCAGAGAAAGAAATAGGTTCGATAAGAGAATATTTACCATTCTTGGTCATATCTTTTTTCATATATAACGGCAAATAATAATCTAAATTAAATTATAAAAAGACTATTATAATCGTTTGATATTTATTACCACACCTTCTTGAATATTTTGAAAATCTAGGTAACCAAAAAAAAATCACTGCACTTGTGCTATTTTACTCACTAAAGCCTTCGACACTATTAATTACAGTTTACTCAAAATTCAAGTCAAAATTAAAATATTGCTTCTCCAATACTCCTCTGTTTTTAGCAACATCGTGTCTTAGGCAACAGTGTGTTATCTTAAATAATTTAAAATCAAATTCTAACATTTTAAACGCCGGAGTACCCCAAGGTTCGATATTAGGACCACTCCTTTTTTCCCATTATTCACTGCTGATTTTAAAAACCATTTGATGTCTTGTAAATCACATTATTACGCGGACGATACGCAACTATATTTAACCTTTGATCCTAGAAGAATCGATCAGTCATTTGTAAAAATAAATAACGATATCAAAAGTCTTCACCAGCTTTCGAATAAACATTGACTTAAAATAAACGCAAACAAATTATCTGCATTTGTTTTTGGAAATGAAACCACAAGTAATGATATTGAACTATATACAAGATGTCCCACTTATCGTGCTCATCATGGGTATCTCAGAAACAGTAAGATACAATGTAGGTTAAATGCCTTCAAATGTAGAGGTTATCAAGGCTTAGTATTATGTGCTAAAATATTTTATTAAAATCAACTCGTTTCTGTGCCATAGGCAAAAAAATGATTTTTGTCATTTTCTTTTATAGGTACCTTCTTTATTTATGAAAATATTTTAATGCGTTTTTTTCATTCTTAGAGCACTTTTTGATGCAGATTTTGAAAAAATTCTAATATTTTTGCTAACTCTTTTAGATTTTGAAATATTACACCTACTTTCATTTTTCAAATACAAGTCATAGCTGGCTATGGCTTAGTTAATACCAAATTTTTATTCTCTTTAAAACGATATATTACAACAATGATGGTTTATTTTAAAAAATAATGGAGTTATCGCCATTATTTGATTTTATTTTCCTCCCTAATTTTTATGAAATAAAACAAAAACCACTTGTCATTCTAATAATATTGGGCTCGAGATTGGGCTTCTAAAAAAACAAATTAAAGATTCTTTTAATTTTCAAGTAGGCCATGTAAAAAATTGTTTTAAATAGATATCTGTCAAAGTTTTGTTTTTGTTGTAATAATTTATCTTTGTGGTTAGTTCTGTTCATTTGGGCAAAAAATTAATAGTTTTAATAACGAAGACAGATATGATATGGTTGCCTGCTACATACGGAATTTACGAAATTCAAGAAATGCAGCAAACAAATATCTAAATCGCTTTCCAAAGCGACCATAGCCACACGAGATAAATTATTACAACAAAAACAAAATTTTGAAACAATTTTTTACATGGCCTACTTGAAAATGAAAAGAATCTTAATTTCTTAGTTTTTTAAAAGCCTAATATTATTTGAGTGATAACGTAGGCACCTAAAAAGTTTTTTTAATAAATCAAAATATGTTTTGAGTGTTTTTCATAAAAATTAGGGAGGAAAATTTAAATAATCAAATAATGACAATAACTCCACTATTTTTTAAAATAAACCATTGTTGTACCTATATACCATTTTAAAGAGAATAAATATTTTGTTTTAACTAACCATATGCAGCTATTCCTTGTATTTGAAAAATGAAAGTTGTTAATATCTCAAAATTTAAGAGTTGGCAAAAATATTAAAATTTGCCCAAAATCTGCATCAAAAAGCGTTCCAAGAAAGAAAAAAAACCGCTTTAAAATATTTTCATAAAGAAGTTATAATGGAAAAATGCAAATGAAAAAAATTTGTTTTTTGTCTATAAAACAAAAACAAATTGATTTTATTAAAATATTTTTCCACATGTAAGTATTGATAAGCTCTGCATTTGGTGTCATTTAACTTACATTGTATATCTTACCGTTTCCAAGACACCCATGGTGAGCACGATAAGTGGGACATCCCGTATATTATGTCAAAAAATCCAAGCTTTAACTGTTCCTTTGACGTAGCGTAGAAGTTATTTTAAACAATTCAGATATTTTTTAGCCTAAGTACCTGGATTTTCAAAATATTCGAGAATATGCCATATGGTAATAAATCCCCCCCCCAAAAAAAAGAAAAGAAAGAAAATTAAACATCACAAATAACTTTTAAACAAAACTATAACAACTTAGTTGTGTAAACAAAGGGGAAAAGATCTGAAATTATAATCTACAGTTTAACTTAATTAATTGGCCTACAATTTCTTTGGCAGTACGTCGATTACAAAAAAAAAGTATTGTCAAAAACAGTAAATATTTCCCTATCCTTCTCTTCGAGTCCCTTGGATTCGGCTCCCTTGAAAATACCCATATACCTAAGCAAAACATTTTTAGTGAATTTATCCCAGTGTACCTACATAAATATAAAAGACTTGTTCCTCTAACTAGTTTGTACATATATTTGTATTGGCATGACTTCTATTGGCAGACTGCACGACTTCTCGGGGTATTTAGCTTTAATAGCATGGTAGACCTGGTTGAGATAAACTTACAACTGACGTAACTACCAACCAGCAATTCATGGGGTGTTAGTGAAAGTGAAAACGAGTTGCTCCCGAGTGATACCTGACAAAAATACACTAAATCAATTTCAAATCGCAACTAAGTTATTCACTAACGCCCCCTAAAACCATACCGTGTATTAGACTTACTTATGTTTCTAGATATTGTAGTTATTTTTCATTTTCTGTGTAATTGGAGAATATTTCTTTCTTTTCCGTTTTCTATTTTTTTTTTTTTATTTATATTTTCTCTTCTGTTGGTAACTGTTTCAAAGAAGAGATGATAAGAAGTTAATCTCTCTATAGTGAAACTTAGCTGAAAGTTGTGCAAAAATAAATTGTTATTACTATTCAGAGGTATTGTTGATTCCAAATGTATAGGATTAAGTTGTCAAAAATTGTTTATTATGCTGGTAGATCATTCCATAAATTCACATTCTCTAACAGTTTGATCCTTTAACGAAAATAAAGTGTCATTCAGTTATTTAGGATCATTGTAGAACAAATTCCAATCGTATTGTCTGAAATCACTTAGCGACCAGGTCAATTTTGACCCACTTAACCAACTTACTGTTACACTGTTTATACTTATCACAACTTGTCATCTACAAGAGGTAGAAGCAGAAACATTCTACTGCGTTTAGATTACATAAACTTGTTGTTTTAACCAGTGAACAGGAAGTTTTTAAAAGGTCGAATTTACAAGCTGCTACTTTTATTATTAAAATGATATATATATCTTTCTTATATAACAGCGGCGATTGGCAGGCCAGGCGATTTTTCAGCTCCAAATCGAGGCAGGTGAAAAAACTGGAATAATTAACTAAAAATCATTCATTATCAGATGTATGACTAGAAAATCGAGTAGTTGCAGCAAGCAGCATAGGGCTGGCAAGTTGATTAATTCAATTAAATTAGATTCCATTCAAGAACCAAACCGCTAAATCAGTTCAGTGTAATAATAATTAATTTCGGTATATTTTAATTTTATTTCCCCATTAAAATATAAACATAAAATGATACTCGTGTCTACTTCAGTTTCAGTTATCTAATGGAATTTAATAGTAAGGGTAATAAAGGAAACGATGCCTACAGTGGACCCTTGTGGTGAGTACCACAAGGGTCCACTGTAGGCATCGTTTCCTTTATTACCCCCTGTACCACGGAGTCGTGGTACAGGGACTTTATAGGGACAGTGACGATAATAGAGCCAAAGTCACGCCCACCCGACATTACGAGGCTAAATTTATTAGGACTAACATAACCCTAAATTTTTAGTTTTGCAAATTTACTTTCAATTTTCGTTTTAATTTTTGTAGTTTTAGCTTGGATCCATTGTAGTATTTAAAAACTCTCTCAGACAGCAGATTTATAAAGTTTCAATTTTGTAGATTATTTAAAATAGACTGGTAATTATAGGTTAGAATTCCAACCAACAAAAAGCATTTTGGCTTGGTTTTCGTTAGTTGAATATTGAAACACTCGTATTATGATTCTATAATTATTAGTGTAATGTGTGCACGTGTGAGGTTAGGTAAAGTTGTATATTTTATTAAAATGTTTTTAGCAAAAAAAGTTTAAATTTCACGCTAGATCATGAATTTGTTTTCTGTAATTTTTAAAACAGCTTTTTCCTAGACTTTTTTAGTTAAATAATTAATGAGTAAACAGTCGAATGGCGAGAATTAAACTAAACCAACACTTACCTTACGAATACAATATTATTATACAATATAAAAATTTTAACCAAATCTTAAAATAGTTCTTTTCACAATAAACGAATAAACTAATCACAAATAGTTTATAGTTTTTATACATTTAATGTCACAATAAATTGTTAAATATGCACAAGTATACACAGTATAATATGACAATTTAAGCAATTTTAGCATTTTTAATCTCTTAATGGCGGTACATACCACATGAACCCAACTACCAATCAAAATGCCGACAACCTTTTGTCGCCACTGTCCCTATAAAGTCTCACTGTGGCTGTTTCAGTAAAGTTTCCTTGTTATTTAAGGAAAAGTTCACAAGTTCATATAATAACATTTTTGACAAATCCTACCTGTGATATTAACTTACACATATATGTTCGACAATAATAATATTTTGCTTTACTTTCAGCATTGATTTTCTTGTAATTACTTTTATATGTGATCTGAAACCTGCCAAATTAAAAACAGAGTTACCACTTACTCAAATTAGACCAGTTTTATCCGGATTAAATTCGTGTAAGTTTATTGGGAAAATAAAACGAGCCAGTGCTTTATCGCTATGACTCGTTGAAGTTTTTGCAGGAATTTGGCCCGACCGAATACAACTTTTACCAATCGTAGCTTGGAATCAATCTAAACAGAATTCTAAAGAAACATAAAAAGCCAAAGATAAACAAATTTGTTTTTTATTCGATTTATACATATATTAATTATAGAATAGCTTTACATTAATTAAGTAGCAGGAAATATCACTTAATAAAAAAACTTGTTTCTAATAAATTGTCCTGCTACGACTTAGCTTGTTGCGAATCGCCAAACGAAACTTATTTTGCACAGCACATGAGCCGTAAATAAAAAACAACTGTTTAAAAAAAAATTTGTAAACTCAAGCAGAACTTAGTGGTAGCCCTGAAATAGCTGTGCACTCTTAATTCTATCGCAACAAAACCATAGGCCCGTCTACCCGAGTACCGTCCTGGGATACCCCCCGAACAGCTGTCGCCCGATCCAGAGCATTCAAGGACTAGAGAGGAGCTGAGATGGGTACCGGCCATGACTTTGGACTCCGATCTGCTGATGTACCTAAGAGCCGCTAGATCCATGGCGGCGTTTGCTGGCATGTGCGACGGAGGTTGTCCGGAAGATGGAGCTAACGCAGCGTCCAGGGATGACACCACGATTAACGCATTAGATGTGGTAAGTAGTTGTGGAATTTTACGGTCTTTGATTACATCATTATTAGGCAACAAGCTTCATCACTGCCAATTTACATAGTTAATTAATTTTCCGTTCTGGCGCAACAAAAAAATAAAATTCTTAAGGAGTTATTAACTTTTATACTTAATTAGTTAGTGATGGTATAATGATATATTGCTATAATAAGGTAATTAATAATTAGTTTTTATGGTTTCTTTTTGTTTTGTGCCGTACGGTGGTTTCAAATTCAAATTAAAATAAGCCAAAATTGCTGCGAGTGCCACAATGGCAAAGGGGCGTACATGCTTCTACTGACCAATGGGCTGGGTTTTTGCCTTCTATTGCACTGACATTGCCGTGTTGACAAATTAGTTCACACGCATGTAACGTCACATACGCCTAGTTATATCATTTCAACTTTACTAAAATATTTTTGCACACAATAGTAAGCATTGATAAGCTCTACATTTCGTGTCATTTAACCTACCTTGTATCTTACCTTTTCCTAGATACCCACGATAAGTGGGACACCCAGTATACAAAACAGAAAATGTATTAAAACTTTTTTTGGAACCTTTTTATTCTGCCATTCTTGTTAACCACCAATAGATCTTTAACACCTAAGGAAACAAATCGTAAAAAAAAATTGTATTACCATGTAAGTGTTACCCCATAACTGCGCCACTGGGTATTATTTACAAAATGTATTTAAAGTGATATCTGACATTTTCAACTATTTTCATTATCTAACGTTATATCTTGTTATATTAGCCTTTAATAAATCATATCAAGTATTTTAATTAAAATCTTTATCACATAATTGAAAATAATATTACATTGTAATAAAACTATCAAAAGTAAACAGTTTCTCTAATTAATTGCTGAACAGAATATTAAAGAGAATATGTATATTTTTTTGTGGCTTTTATAAATATTGTTACTTTTTTGTTTGATAACCTCAATAATGACTTGGCCTTTGATGCTATTTTTATAACTGGCGGATCTATCATCAATGTTTGATCATTTTTATGCAGGGAAGAAAATGTGTAACCTATAGAAATATGCAGTTCGTTTGATCACATCTCACATTATCCCCCAAACATATTAAATTAAATTTCTGCGTAAAATTTTTGTTGAAGTCCGAAATCAAAGTCCCCAAAATAATGGTTTCCATTCTTATTAATTAGATTTAGATGATTAATTTTTTTTTAAATAATATACTAAACCATTATAATAATTCTCAAAGTAATTCAGACGATAATTTTGTCGTTTTGCAGCTTCACGACTCAGGATATGACCCAGGCAAAGCACTGCAAGCCCTAGTGAAGTGCCCCGTGCCAAAAGGTATCGACAAGAAGTGGAGCGAGGAAGAGACCAAGAGATTCGTCAAGGGCTTGAGACAGTTTGGCAAAAACTTTTTCAGAATCAAGAAAGATCTGCTACCACACAGAGATACAGTAAGTGCGCTCTTCCGTCCAGATTAAATCTGACAATTTAAAGTGCTTCCTTTAAACAAGATTAATGGTTAGTCCCGAGTGTTATCACACTTGAGTGATGTGATGATTTATCGTATTTTAACAGTTGATACGGGGATAAAATCTTGAATGAAACCGATATGCGCGTGAAGTGGAAAACAAGTCTTAACAGATGGATACTGGATAGAGTGAATCATAATTTCGGACCTAATTGGCCGGATTTTTACACTTACCAACTTAGTAGTTTATAATAATAATGATAATCCCTTTTTTAACTTATCATTGAGCTAACGGTGTCCATTATCATGACCAAAGACATAGAATTAAAATATTTTGAATATAACGTTTCGTTAGATCGCGGCCACCCTCAACTTTGTTTTTTCAAATACGGACCTGATATTGTTTTTGCTATATGCCATTCACATTTTATTTACATAAAGCCGGCGCCACAAATGCGGCATTCGGCGAAAGGCGAACGGTTATTCGGCGAAAGCCGCATGTGTGTAGCTGACGCTCGCCTATCGGCGTTCGCCATTCGCCATTCCCGCTTCGCGTCGGTAAATTGACGCGAATCAAAGGATTCGCTCGTCATTAAATTCGATCGGTACACACATTCGCCAATGTTTGGGATTGTTTTTTGCCAGTCTTGACACTTGACAGCGTTTGTGTTGGTTTTCGATAGTTGTTTAATAAAATGGAGTGGTTAAATGACGCTCGCCTATCAAAGCTTTCGCCTTTCGCCAAATGCCTTTCGACGAAAGCCAAACTTCGCCTTTCGCCGAATGCCGCATGTGTGGCGCCGGCTTAAGGGGAGGCTATGATATGTTTTTCTTAGGTTGTCTCAGGGTTGTCTACTATTGACAAAATATTGAAGTGTCAGATTTAATTGATCGTCACTGTCATTTATTTTTGGCTGAATTGCCAAATATTTTATTGATAACATTAATTGCTTTCATTAGGGTCCCACTCTGGCAACTATGTAGAACCAATTTGAATTTGTGGTTCAGATTTTCCAAAGCCTACTCTAATGTAAATAAAATGGTTTTTTTTTTTTTTTTTTTATACACTTATTTAACGTCGGCCTATTTCCGCTACCAGGGCCTATCACTGACGCCAGGAGACGAGCAACCCCCAACCTGGAAATTTTGCCGAACCTCTTATCTTACTAAGAGTAGGGATTTTTTACTTGCCTAACATTTAATAGACAAGGGACCGACCGACTGCTTTACATCCTCTCCGAAGGATGGTATATCCTCAATACACCTCTCGCCTACAGTTGTATTGCTTCTGCGATATAGCTGATATACAAGCCGCTAGAAGTAGGGAAACAAGACCGCGTCTTTCCGTCGATAGTCCCCATCCAAGTACTAAACGCGGTAGCTGTTGCTTAACTTCATATCGCTATGAATTGAGTCAAGTCAGTCCTCCGCTCGCTGCCCCAAATAAAATGTGAATAGCATATAAATTCATTAGTATTTTTCATCAAAAAAATTTTCAGTTTTTAAGTGGTTGCATCCATTCATTAACAGCAGAAAAAAATGTTTTTAAAATAGAAATGTTATTTTACAAATTGTTATATAATATATTATATTATAACCATTATAAACACTTTTGTGTTAGTTGGGTGTGTCCCTTGTAGTTGCAGTTTTATTAATATTAATTAATCATTACAAAATCTGTGTATCAATGTTTCAGACCACTCATAACTAAGGTTAACCATTTCTTATCTAAATAAAACACAAACATCCCACTTGTAAGTCTCATGTCGTTAAACCTGTCTTAATCTTACCACACACAGCTATCGATTAAAATTTCCCAACATTATATTCGTCATCAAAATAATTATTTGTCTTAGCGGTTCGTGTTTATTTAAATATGCAACTCAAACTATGGGCGATGTCCTAGAAGCCGAGTGAATTCTATTGGGAATGATTTTTTTGACTTCGACCGAGCCCTGCATCCTTTTTAGTATTTAAACTTTCCAAATTCCGTGACACTAACATAGTTAAGTTTTTCCCAAACCAAGTTAACATAGATTATAGAAGGACAATTACAATTAAACTTTACCTACTGGAACAACTTATTCTACTGTGGATAGAATGCTTAATGCTACTATAGCATAAACTCTTCTTTCATTTCTAGCCTGAGCTGGTAGAATTTTATTATCTGTGGAAGAAAACTCCCGGGGCAAATAATAATAGACCTCACCGTAGACGTCGTCAGGGGTCGCTACGAAGAATTAGGAACACACGTAATAGTAGAGGAGGTAATACTTCATCTAATACAGGTAAGTTGTTTGTGCGGTTAGTGGTGGCCTAAAAGATTGACTTTTTATTTTTTTGGGAAAATGGAGGTAATAGTTGAGGTTGAGTAGCTGCCTTTAGTAATTGAATTGTAATAACAAGGCTCCTCAGATGGGTGTTGAATTCCTTTATATTTAACACGAGATCGGGGCCTACGGACATTAATTCGGATAAACTTATAATTTTGGGGCAATGTAGTTTATCGGGTGTAGACTTTTTCGGGTAGTGAAGGTGTGTTTTTGTCAAATATGAGTATAACGTTAAAATTAGCTGTAAGAATCCTAATTTTTGGCAGTTAGTCAACCCCTAGTGTAATTTTTCATAGTTAGTAGTTGTCTCTTTTATAAGGTTAATTGGCATTTTAAGAAAATTGTTATTAACAGTCTGCATGACATGAGATGTATTAGAACGTTGTTTTTTCTATAGATCTGATCATATTGGAATTTTATGGCTCCTTGAATTTTACAAGCTACTGCTTTTGGCATATATTCGCAGTAGAGTTTTTCTCTATTAAGGTAAGCGATAAAAATTCCAAGATGAGTGTTTTTAATCCAGATTTACACTGAGAAACATCAGTATATAATAGATATACCTCACAATATAAAAAGAAGACTCCTAGAAATACTACTGGGTTGTGTTTTTTTTTTTTACAACACTGCCGTTTCTCAGGGAATATCTCGATAGAGCGATGTTCAAGTAGTAGTAGTTTTAGAATTACTTTGACCTTTATTAACTTATAAAAGAGAATTTTTATCAAAACTGTTCTGATTTTAGGACAAGAGATTTGCACTTTTTTAGGCCACCTAAATGAAATATACGGGATGGTCTTTAACCTTCGTTGTTTAATTTGATAGTTCTGTTCTTTCAATATACAAGTACCCTACATTTCTTTTATTTTTTTAATCGATAGAAATAAAATTTGGGCACAATAAACTAGTGCTAAAAATTTTTTAGACATTTAAATATTATATTGGCTGGAAATGACCTAGCTTTTGATTTTTTAATAGAACACCCTGTATCTCGGTAAATATTAATATATATTTGACCCAAAAGAGAATTTTTAGCCATGGTTTATGCTTATATTTAATTTCCGATTAAAAAATAAAGGAAACATGTTTTCTAAAAACATATAAAATAATTACCCTTTGACCTGACGAAAATTCATCCCATATGTTTTAGTAGTCTAGTAATAGTAGTGTAGTATACAAATTTAGCTTACGGATTTTGTGTTATTTTAGAAATGTCATTTTTCTCAGCTATCTTTAAACACTCTCCCTGTAGTCAAAACTCTTTATATCATAAATATTCAATTTCAAGCAATATTAAAACATAGTGATAATTATAGTCGCAGAGTAAAACCTTTTCACTAATTTTCTATTGGCTTAGGACGAAATGCACCGCCTGAGACCGAAAACAACAGACCGTCTCCACAGCCAGGGAAGGAACCGGGTGAGACGAGCTCCGTTACAGAAGATGACAATGACAGCGAAGATGATAGTGACAGTCGAGAGGCGCAGTATCGCTGCTCACATTGCTTCACAACAAGTAAGTTTACCCTTGTCTTAGGAAATCCGTGCGCCAGACGACTTTCTTATAATGTACAAGAATTTATTGCAGATTCGAAAGATTGGCAACCTGGCGGTAAAGACAGACAGCTGCTTTGTTGGGATTGTAGAGCACACTTTAAGAAAACAAACGAATTGCCACCGCTCACGGCGCCGGCGGCGACGCCCGGAAACACGCCACCCACAGGTAATAAATTTTACTATTTATTTGAAAGTTTTATTATTACATTACATTATTATTAGGTTTAACAACAAGATTTTAATATCTTGGTTTTGCTGGTACCTAGTGGGCAGTTTGTCTACGAAAGACTTGCATTTTTGGCAAAGCAAACGCAATATTCTTTTTTGTAGTGGCATACATTTTATCTCTGATGGGGTTTCTAACCGTTAGACCGGGACATATTTTATGCATCATATTATTGCATACATCACATTGACAAAATTCCTCTTTTTTTCCCATGGGCTTTGAACATTGTGTACACTCTTTTTAATTTCCTTCCATTAAAAATCATTAAGATATGATTCTTATTTAATATTTTGTCAATTAGTTTTATTTCTTATACTGTTTTTTTTTTTTAACAATTACTTTTATCACGAGTTTTATTTAATGTGAGTTTAATTTAGGAATTAATTAATACCTAAATAAATAAATGCCTCATCGCGTGTACTTATAGGACAAAACGATGATCTTGTGATGCACTTCGTGTAGGTATAACTTTTATGAATTTTTGTAAAATTTAAACCACACTAATTCAACTTTATTCAGAGCACACACTTATACTTGTAAATGCATTCAAAATATATAAATAGTCAAAAGATTTAATTAACCCGACACCTTGTCATTTATTTGTTTTTGGATGATTTTTACAGAAAGCCCGGATGCTAGTCCTCAAAGAATGCGCACCCGAAATAAAGCGGCAAAGGAACAGACGCCAAACCGGGCAAGGCCAAAACGAGGGGGCACAGAAACGCCAGAGCCCAAAACGCCTGTTAAACAAAGTAACACTGCCGAGAAAACAACACCAAACCAACCCAATACGCCAGCCAAGAAGAAAGGAAAAACCGAGAAACCCGAAACTCCGAATAAAAATCGGAAAAGACAGCAGGAAAATAAAGAAGACAATGAACTGGAGGAGAAAGATCTGGGTGTGCTTAAGAAGAAACGAGAAAGACCAGAAAGTCCGTCCAGCGTCACAACTGATTCAGAAACGGTTCTTGAGGACGTGGACAACGGTGAAGCCGAAAACGATAGTGCTGACATAGTTCCATCTCCTTCTATCGCGGTTGCAGCCTCCCTGATGGCTACGGTATGTTAACGTTTTATATGTTAAACCGTCTGGTTTGTGAACTAGTCTAATATCATGTTTTTTACAGGTATCTACGTCAATATTAACATCTCCCACTATGCCGTCAAATAATAACATCATACCACAAGAGAAGCTTTCTAGAAACAATAATATACCGCAAGAAACGCCCACAAAACCACCTGTGAAACCGGACATTGTCGAGCCTCAGGAGATGAAACAAGTTACGCAACCGTCGGTCATGAACACTCCTATCTCTAATTTACCCGTTATAGTGGCAGCTAAATTACAGCCACCCCCAAATGTAGAATCCATGCCGCTTAACGTGTCGATACGACTTCCTGATGACATAAACGAGCGCAAGAATCTGATCAAGCGTAACTTGGATAGTGCGTTGGACATGAAAGAAATGAAATATAATCAGGAGAATATGAAATTCAATCCGGAAAGTATGAGGTTTAATTCCGACACTATGAAAATCAATCCGGAAGCAATCAAATTCGTGCAACAAGAGTATAAGAAGGAGCAGCAGCAGCAGCAGATAGTAAAACAGGAGGTTCAAGCTAAACCTGAGAGAAGGGAAGAGTTTAAGGAGGAGCCTAAGGAGTCGCTGCCACCACAGCAACTGCAGATGCAAGAAAAACCCTTCAAAACCGAACTCATCATTCCAAAAGTTCATCATACCATGGAAAAAATAAAAGAAGAGCTGGATTCCTCTAACGAAGCCATCAACATGAACTCTATTGGAATGAACCCCAATATTAACCAAAAAGAAGAAAGCTTGTACAAAGACAACCTCTTCATGCCGCAAAACATGAATTTGAACATGAAGGAGTCTATTTCCTTCGGCATGAAAGACCCGCCGCTGATGAACCACTTCCAACCCAAACACGGATTGAACCTGAAGGAGCCTCAAATCGACAAACACAAGGAACAAATTGTCAACATGAACCACTCTAGCTTCGTTACTGATATGAAACAAGAACCGTTTGGTTTTCAGAGCCCACAGAACTCTAATAAAGAAACCAACCTATCCAACACCACAACAGCCGCCACAATTAACAGTGTCAACAACACTGTAATAAAATTAGAGCCTCGAGACGAGCCAATGGAACTGACGAGCCAGAGTAGAAGTGAGCAGGTGCAAACGTACACCAGCATGTCACAACCACTCAACATACCTCAAATTATTCCGATGTCACAGCAAATTCCCCCCAGTCTTCGCCAACCCGAAAATCATTACGAGGAGGAGAAGAGGATAGAGAAGCTGGAACGGCCGGAGAGGATAGACCGTCCTGAACGCATGGAACGTTCCGATCGACAAGAGATGGGACCTATTACCTCGGCATCGATAGGACAACCGCCACTGCCGAGCTTGATGCAATCCAGCAATTTGGTTACAATAGGAGGCTCGCATCCATCTCAAATGAACCACTATGGTTTTATGTCGAACGTGTCACCGTTCGGTCACCCCCAGTCGCCTAGAAATCACGAGAAAAACCAGCCACCTATGCAAAGCACGCAAGCGCAGAATCAAAATGAACCGCAGAATTTGAAAATTAAACAAGAGATTCCGGAGATACCCAGTCAGAGCAGTCAGAATTTGGTGCCGAACCACTTGAGCGGTCTTACCAATTTCACACAAAATGCGCTGCCGCCAGGGCCCGGCCCTACCCCACACAGCATGTCGGGTATGCCTCCCAGCTCGCAGAGTTTGCCATCTAGTAACAGTATGCCACCCTCTAGTGGATTTGCGCCTCCGCCTAGTCATTTACCACCCATGGTGGATCCTTTGCAAAGTCTGAAGGATGTTAAGGTGAGTTAAGGTTTTGGGGATTCCTCTCTATGCTAACGTTTACTGTTAGTTAGTTTTAAATTAAACCATATATTTGGTAATGATTTTCAATTCTCGATTTCGTAGGCTAAGCTCGTTAAATTATTAATATTATAATATTACTATATTACTATTTGAAGAGGGTTGTGGAATCAGTAAAATCGTGAAAGAAACATTTAAGTTATTGTAAAAGTGAAACACCAAATGACCTGATTTAAACCTAAGTATTTTGTAGTAGAACAAATCGAAGATATTCAAGTAAGTCTAATTTTCAATTTTTTAATTATATATACGTATCTAAACCTAATCGACATAATTACATCCTTGTTAATTTGACACCAAATACATATATAATATTTGTATTTCTGAAGAAGTTATTAACCAATTTCTACGTTTTTTCTTATGTATTATTTTTTTATTATTTTTGATCTGCTAATCCTATTAATGTAGGTAATTCAAAATTTAATGTTTTTTTTGCAATTCAATGCTTATTGCCTATTTATTTTGTTAAATAAAATAATGTAGGTCCTCAAATTATAGTAATATAAAGGGAGCGTATACGTAACCGCCGATTTCTCGATACGCCATCGCTACGCTTGCGCCGCTCTTATTAAACGATTGACTTTGATATTGTTGAAAATTTTTTCCCCCAAATACGTTTTTGTTTTTATTATTTTAAAAAAGGAACATCTTTCACCATATTGTCACACTAAACCTAATTGATATACAGTAAAGCTCCGCTAATCCGGATCAATTAAAACCAGGACGATCCGAATTAGAGAAAAATCCGGATTATTGGAACCCATTTAAAATTCAAAAATAATAGACAGAATAAAGTTTTATTATTCAAAAACAAAACACAAACAAACCTAAATATAAAACTAAGAAGAAACAAAAATTCTATGTACATATTTAGACGAGGTTATAGCACGAATTGCGCGGCAAACTGCGTAATGCGTTACGATCCGCATTATAGAATCAATGATTATCCGGATTAAGAGATACATAATGTAATAAGTGATATTTCAATTTAGTCCGGATTACTGGGAAATCCGGATTAACGAAGCTTTACTGTATTTAATATTGAATTAAAAAAAAACATCATGTGGGTACTGAATTTGGGACCTCTAGCATGCCAATGCTGTACAGTTCCGATAGACCATCATATGAACTTGAAAAGCATGTAAGGATCACTTTAAGATAATCGGTAAATAAGAACGGCGCCAGCTTATCGAAAAATATTGACAATTACTGACAATTGACACTGAAATGTTAGGTTAAGTTTGCTCATCTGCTTAAATTAGAGGGGGGGGGAGTGATATATCAGCTATTAACGTTTATATCATAGCAGATATATATCAAAATTTGATATATATCATTTTGATATTTATCTTCACTCACATCACTATATTAAATGCCACAAAATGATAGAATTTTGAAAACGATTACTTACCTTAATATTTCTCATTTTATTAAACCGTTACTGGTATTGCCTCACTGATTCGTACAGAATTACCCTCACTTTATTTAAGAAGTTTAAAGTAACTGTTTATCTGCTTATAAGTCACACTTCACTTTGCCATGATTTACTGTGCGTGCCGTTAGTTTCAATCTAGTGATGAGGAAAAATAAATTCTCTTCAAAGTTTTCAGTTTTGGAAATATCTGTCAGTTATTTGTACTACTCAAGTAAAACTTTCGAATTTCCCGCATTTCCTGTCATTTTACAATCATAAGTTTGACAGTTTTCAAAGCCATAACCTAAAAATCAAAACAATGCAGTTGCAGTTATTTCAGTTTCAGTATGAAGTAAGTCTTTCCTATCATCAGTAAACTAGAAATTTGTTTTTGTTTATTTATCCTTCTAAGTACTTGTGAGACATTTATTGCGTATTATAGGTAACTAAAACTGACATTTACTTTATACATAATTTCGTTGTACCTAGTACAGTTTATTTTTTACTTAAATTACGAGGATTATGTTTAGTTTAACTAAAAAGACTGCGAATTAGATATACATTAAAGTAGCAGTGTCTATCAAAGCTGTTTTTATTTCAGTTACCTCTATTAATACAAAATATAATTCACAAAATTGTAACTTTTCAAGTTTGTATTATTAATTATCCTTTCCTTCGCAAGGTACCGGGGTGCACGCACCCGCCACCTCCAGCGCCATCTTCACAATCGTCGGGCAGTGACAGAAGCGAGAGGCCAGCTTCAGGTCCGGCAGTGGATAATATAAAAAAGGAGCCAGACTTTGGTCGGCCTTCCAGCAGCGGCCCCAGTCCGAAGCCGCTATCAGAAAAATGTTCAACCCCTAAGAACGTTGGTGGCAATTCCACACCTGGTATACAAATATCTCAAACTCCACCTCTACGACAGCAAGGTTAGTTTACTCTTAACCTCCTAGCCTCGGCAGTATTTAATTTGTTCCTCCTTGCAGGTACAAATTCTCCACATTCAGCAATAAACTTGATAAGCCCCAGCGCGGGGCCCCCTGCTTCCCTGCAACAGCCGCACCCACATCAACCACACGGGCCCTCGTATGGCTCCATGCACCCCCCTCATCACATAGTCCACCCCTCATTCTTGCACATGCAATTCCCTGGCCACCCATACTCTGGCTATCCGTTTTCTTATGCTTACCCATACGCAGTTCCTCCGCAACCGCAAGCAATACCTCCCCCCACCAGCCGCCCGGATATTACTCCCAAGTCTTATGACACAGTGAGCGCCACTTTGATGTCCTCTCAACACAGCACGAGTAGTACGTTGACGTCTAAACGTGAAACCAGAGAATCCGACGAGACTGGAGCAGAGAGACATCAAACGCACGAAATGACGCTAACAAACCATCAAAGTACCTCGCACAACAGTTCCGTTCATGCCACAATGGAAAAGCATAACTACGGCGGCAGTCACAGCATAACAATATCGCACAGCACCTCGACCAGTTCTAGTCAGAGCGTGCAGCATAAAGTTAACCAGAAAACGGTGAGAACCAGCTCGCCACATACCCCTGTCTCACAGGTAAATAAACTGCAATTATGTGAAGGTAATGTGTGTGTAAATCTGATAATGTTCTAGAGTACCGCATCTGCAAGCATAAATCATTCCTCGTCATCGTCTTTGAATAACCATCAACACACTCATCATCATACGCACACCCATCACGATAGAATGTCACCCGGAAATCAATTACTGCGTCATAGTATGCATAGCAAACCGCCTACTCCGCAAGCTAATCCTCACCATCTGATGATTCAGCCACCGAATATGGGTCACCATCCTTCGTCTTTAGGTAAGAGAATGGGTTTAATTTTTTTAAATTGTTGCTTATGATAATTTAATGCGACAGGACCTCCGTCGATGGGCAGTAGTTCTCTCGATGCGCTAAGAGCTCATGCAGCCCAAGCCGCTGCAAATATGCAACAGCAGCAAAGCAGTATGCACCCGCCGAGTACGTCCCCCATGAACCCACCCCCTAAAGTAGTCGCCGATGAAGTGATTAAAGTTGAACCCGACCCCGAACCTACGACTCCTGAAGAGGACAGCCAAAATAGTCCAGTGGCTCCTCCTAGAGGGCCATCGCCAGAACCTAGAATAGAAGACACCGAGTGTCACAGAAGTCAGAGTGCAATGTAAGTAAACCTAATACGATTCTAGCGTTCACAGCCGCTCAAACTTTATTTTCATGTAGATTTTTGCGGCATTGGAACCGCGGCGACTACAACTCCTGCACGAGGACCGATCTTACGTTCAAGCCAGTTCCTGACTCAAAGTTGGCCAGAAAAAGGGAGGAAAGGCTGAGGAAGCAAGCCGAAAGAGAACGGGAGGAGCGAGAGCGGGCCCAGCAGGCTCAACAGAGAAAAATCACAACTCCGGAGAAGCCAGATGTCAAGCCACCGTCCAGGGGGCCTTTAGAGACTGTTTCGTCGCCGTACGAACGGTTCTCTAGACCTGGCTTTAATGACACTCCTGCTCTAAGGCAGTTGTCGGAGTATGCGAGACCTCACGCTGGCTTTAGCCCAGGTACTGAACTTACGCTTTAAGTTGTTCGTATCGGATGTTTATTTGTTTTGTTTAGGTCATATGCCGCGATCGCTTCTACCTCCATCTCACGTCATGGATCCCATGCTGCAGTACCAATTGAACAGCATGTACGGCCCAGGCGCTAGGGAAAGGTAAGATTTCCTCGAATTTAATTCAGTCAAAGTGTTCGTATAATTATTTATGGTTTGGTGCAGCTCGTAGTAATATATCTGAAACTCCATATTGTGTCTATTTTAGGTTAGAGCTAGAGCATCTGGAGAGGGAAAAGAGGGAACGGGAAATTCGGGAACTCAGGGAAAGGGAACTGAACGATAGACTCAAGGAGGAGATCATGAAGAGTGGCATGAGGGGGCCGCCGAATCCTATGGACCCTCATTGGCTGGAAATACAGCGGAGATATGCAGCAGCGGGCTTGGCAGGACCTGGAGGTACGTTTTTAGTTGAAATTGTTTTGGCGTGTTTAAATTAATAGCGTGAATTTGTGTTTTTTAGGGCCAGGTCTTCCACTTCATCATTTTGCCTTATACCCAGGTGGGGGTAGTGCACAATTGTCGCAGATGGAAAGGGAGCGCTTGGAGAGGCTTGGTATTCCCCCCCCACCCGGTGCGCCAGGGGGACCGGGTGGGCCACCTCCTGGCCATCCCCACCATCCTGCCCATCAAGCACAGCTGGAAGCTGCAGAACGACTGGCCCTCGCCACAGACCCTATGGTAAGTTTTTGTATCTGCCGGAAATGTGGGGCGGCAAGTAATTTAACTATAAAATTGTTGATTTTCAAGAATATCCATCAGCACTCAAATATACTATTGATATAAATAAATAGCCAGTTGTAAAAGACTGAACTAAAAGTTATTATTATTATTATTATTATTAAAATGGGAGGATTAATTGTTTAATCCGTTTAGTAAGCTTTATAATTTATGTACCAATCAATTTCTCTTGTGGTTACTGCAAAACAAAAATACTTCAGTATTTCACATTAGCCGATAATGTTATTATCAAAATATTTTCCCCTATTGTTGAAGGTAAGGTTGCAAATGGCTGGCATTTCACCGGAGTACCATGCGCATACTCACGCCCACACGCATGCACATACGCATTTACACCTACATCCGCAACAACAACAAGCGCAGCAGGAGGCGGCGGCGGCGGCAGCAGGTTTCCCTTTGCCAGGTATTTCGTTCGCAATTTTTACTAACCCTTTCAAAACTTAAAATCTTTGATTATATTGAAAGAAATATTTCTTACATGTTTCTTTTGCCTGTTTCAGCTTCTGGGACCCCTGGTTACCCTCGGCCGGGTTTAATCCCCGGTAGAGATGGTCCATTGGGCCTCCACCACCCTGATCTTCTAGGCAGGCCTTATGCAGATCAACTAGCCCATCAGGTAAGGATGCGACCCAGTTAATAAAGGGTTTTCACAATATTTTTGGTATTTGAATTCAGAATAAATGTTCGGCAAAATTGTCAAAATATAAAACTTTACACTTGTCTAAAACAAGTTGGATATGATAGTAATTATTAATACCCTCGATCAATGGGCGAACGTTTTAAAATAAGGTAAGAGGCTACCATTTTTGAAGTATATTTTTTGTTTTTTATATTTTTTTTGTTTGGCTTAATTATTTTCAATATTGTTGCTTATATGAACGTTGGACATAAACGATATTATAGATGGAAGGTGAATTCAAGTCTTTCAATAATTGTTTGTTCTTTTAATTAAACTTTTAGAGAGTTTCACTTTCTATTTATTTATTTATTTATTTAATGTTAATACCCAACAGTAAAGACCATTTACAGGGAAAACAAACTAGACTTATTGGCCCATCTTTATTTTTTTGAGTCACCTGATTCTACCTGAAAATTTCTTACAATGTCTTGTTGATATTTAATCTTAAATTCACCTCAAAATTATAAATATTTATATTTTTAAGTAGTTCGAAAACTACCATTTTAAAGAAAAAATATTGAAAATTTTTTCATGTTATCAAAAGAGATAATATTATAAAATAAAAATATTGATTTTATTTTTTATAAACTACTTTGTAAAAGAAATCCATGTTGAGTTCTAATTGCAAGAATATTGAAACAGTTTTAACACTATTTAATTGAAAGTCATAATGAAACTTCCAAATGGCCCGTTTTCCAATTTTAAAGCGATCACATGGTTGAATGGGTTGCCTAAATAAATTGATTACCTTTGCCGATAAAACAATTCAAGAGCGAACGTTTATTGCCAAAAGACAATTCTTGCTCGCTAATTATAAGCAGTAAAATGTGATGATTTGTGAAACAATATGATCTTTGATGTTCAGGCAGCTGCACATGAACAATTACAGAGGCAGATGCTGCTAGAAAGAGATAGGTTTCCTCCCCACCCCTCGATTGTTGCTCAACATGAAGAGTACCTAAGGTCTGTTCATGTTTTTTAAAAACTTTCACAAATCATAACCCGTATTGGAGGCATAAGTAAAAAACTGTACAAGTTGCGGAAACCGCGTTGTTCTATTAAGGGAGTGTCGTACAAATATGGCTCGCCCTGAGACTGCTCGGAGCATTTTGTTGGTATTGTAAATAAACTAAAAGCTGAGCCGTGTTTGCACGACGGTCCCTAATCTGTCATGGTTTTATTTAAATTTTGGAAGCAATATTTATACGCTTCTTTGAAAAAAATTGCCGCTAAATTAGACTCAAATTGTGGTTGAAGCACATGATTCGGTTTTTCTGTTGTAAAACTTTCATCTACTTTGAATTGAAGTTTTTCAATATCGCAAAAAAAGAAGACTACTTTAGTCTTAAACTAAATTCATAATCTTGCACCTCCTTTGCATTCAATCAGAGGTTTTCTTAGTGTATTTTTAATTTTAGGAGAAGCACTAACTATCACGGAGTAAATTTTTCTGCGTAATGGATTATATTTTATATTCAGTTGTATTCTAAACTTTACGCTTTAATCTCACTTCGAGTCTAATTTAAGTGTACAATATAATTCGTCTAAGATAAATATACTAGCCAATTATATGGTAAAATACAAAACGATAAACATTGTCAACAAATACCTAAGTAAGAAGGATCTACAGTTTCCAAGATAAGGAGGGCCAGTATGGAGATCTCGATAATAAGAGATACAAATTTGATGAAAAACTTGCGAAATAAAAGGCCTAACAAAATGACGTCTAGAAATCCTTGATGTGGTTTTTCATTTTTGAGTTGCTGTGAAAAAACTGATATTTCGGATTCTTTTTTTAACATTAATGGTAAAGTTAGAGCGAAACTGCAACAAATTTATTAATAGCAACTTTGCGTTTTAACGTGTAATAAATCTAAATAGCATTTTACCACTCATTATTTTTCTATAATAAACAAGTACAAATTTGAAATTGTTTAAAATGAAAAAGAAGCAAGTTTTGTTTCACGCGATACTTAGGCATTTTACATTAGTCTCCTAGTAGGTAATATAATGGACAAAAATATAGTCGTTTCTAATGTTGTGTTGCCCAACTTGTACAGAACCCCCTTCCGATTGAAAGGACTCTAACACTAATAGCTTTAGCTTTTCCTTTTCCTTTTTTTTGCATTTTCCATTATTATAGCAAGCAGTCCCACAAACTAGCAATAGAAAATAATTTTCAATCAGATTGTAATTAGAAACTAGAATTAACAGTTGCGTTTTTTTTGCATATTAATATGTTGGTGTTTATTTTCATTTTTTTTTTTATTATTAAGGCATCGACTGCTAAGGTCATTGGTGTTTGTGCTTTTTAGTTTGGGTCGAGGTTTGGTTTTATTTGATAGATATATGCTTTTATTTTTATTTTTTATTAAATATATTTAATCAGTACACACAAGTTTTTATAGACCACGCCAATTTTTTTGGAAAACGTTAACCGCGAGTTTGCGTTTAATTTATGTTGATTGCTTTAAAGGAATTTCACATTTGACAAATTAGAAATATTCAATCTGTTTTTTTTTTTAATGGACTATTTGAAATAGTAGGATTTTAAAGTTTTTAGGTCATTGTAATTCAACATAAATTTATAAAAAAAAAAACCTACTTTACTAACTCAAAAAATTTTTAATTATTCCAAATTAAATAATCGTTTTAGTAACAAAAATATATATAAATGAGTTGCACGGATTAAAGTTCTCAATTTTTCTAACTGTGACTTTCAAAGATATATTCAGATCGGATCAATTTTACTTTCCCTTAATTTGAGGCGATGTTAAAAAAACTGACCTAACCGTCAGCGTCTACTAAATCCAGAAGCTGGGCAATTATAACGTGCAATTCACCTATGAGGAAATCAACATGACGTGCTTGCATTCAAAATTTTTGTCAAAATTCCTACATTGTGTTTACATTAAATTTGAATAACTGGCTGCATTTTTCTTTCGTTGCTATATAATTTTCTTCCGAGAGCCTGGCATTGAATCAGTTCCTTTTTTATTAAAATATAGGCAAAAATCAGATCATATACATTTATATAAGTCTCCTGGCTTAAATACTGGCAAATGTGCAGTGTATTGTGGTGGTAATTTTAAGGTTAGGAAACATTTGTTGTAACTTTCAACCGAAAGTACCCCTGGAGGTTTTCCTTGTGATGTAACAAGGAAAAAGTACGATAAAAAAGGGGTGTAGTCTATAAAATGCAATATATAAAAATTGTAGAGTTGAAGAACGGTAGTCTTTATAATAGTAGTTTTCACATTTTAGGCAAAGAGAACGCGAACTTAAAGTAAGAGCTTTAGAGGAGGCGGCAAGAGGTTCTAGACAGTAAGATGGTAAGATTTCTATGTTGCATTTTTTTATGTAATTACAATTTTTTTTTATTATTTCATTTAGGTAATTTAAATGTGTCAGAGATTTAGTAACGTTTTTGATCTCCTTGTAGTAACTTGTTGGGTGAATGGTTAAGAAATTATCACTTTATATGGAATATATTTTTAAATGCTCCATTTTTAGTGAAAATGTACATAAAGTAAATCCTGCACCCTGCGAGAAAATTTCAGAAGTTTAAAATGGGGTTTAATAGTCCAATCATCAAGTAAAAAACATGTAGAAATAAATCGGGGAAATTTTTTGCCCAAATCTTTTATTGTGGCTTCAAAATAAAGTCTAAGTTTGTTTTCGCCATTAAGTAAATAATAATAAAGAGGTACAACCGTCAAGGTTTCGAGATTTTAGTGTTGTATTTTTTTTTTTCCAATAACTACAGAATTATCTTCAATATTTCGAGCTATGCAGCCGAATTACAAATACCTTCCAGTAGCGCTAAAAATTGATGACAATCCTGAAGCTATTGATAAAAAAATACAATACTAAAAACTCAAAACCTTGACTCTTTATATTATTTCTTTACTCAATGGTTTTCGCCTTCGGATGTACCAAGCGACACTTTTGAGGCAAAATGATGCGTTAATGGAAAAAAACGTATACATTTTTTTCGCACATTTTGGAGGTTAGAAATCATAATCGATCAGAAAAGAATATGGGTGGGTTCAGAAATTATTATCTATGACAAATCAGTCAGAATTATTCTTTTTAATCGCCTGTTTACGACCAATAACAATGGAAATATAACTAAACAAAGTTGAGGTAAAATTATACCAAAATCTCATGGCAACAGACATTTTTACACTATCACTATCACTGAAAACATCATTTCCACGCTTTATGTTTCAAAAGTGAATATAAATAGTACAAATAGTATTGAAGACGTAGACTACCAAAAGTTGAATTTATAAGACACGAAAATACAGGTTTTTAACTAGTAGGGACGTCAATTTTTTCTCTGTGCCGTGCCTCTTTTAAGTGGGTGACTATATACCTCCGTTGTTATTTAAGATATAAAAATGTTTACTTACCAGGGCCGACACATTCGTTTTCTAAATGGATGTCGTGCACGTGACATCACAACTAACCTCAAAAATATGCATTTTCTAAAATTTTCCAAAGTCATTTTTACCAAAATTTCTGCTTGGTTGCTGTATTGTCAGCTAAAATCTTGTTCAGTGCATTATTAATGAAGTTTTAATTGCTTTAATCAAATCAGATTCTTTTTTTGGTTAGAATTCCAACCTATAATCTAGCAATCTATTTTTAATAATGCACAGTTCTACAATATTGAAACTATGGCTACTGTATCCAGAGTTTTTAAATATTATAATGAATCCAAGCTAAAACTACAAAAATTAAAATTAGAATTGAAAATAAATTTACAAAAACTAAAAATTTAAGGTTATGTTAGTCATATGATGCGGATGCACATGATCCATTCACTTTCAGCTGCTACCGAGTTAAAGTTGCACTGCAAATAAGCAATGAATATATCAACTTTTTCATTATTCAAATAGTTTAATTCCATTGTAAATTTTTTTTATGATTTTGGTGAACAGCACAAACAAGAACCTGCTGTTTGAAAACACTTATCAAAGTACTAGTGAATTGTTCACTTGTTTTAGTTGCATTTAGTTTCAAAGCATCCTGGTCAGCGGTTCTCAAACTTTTTCTATTCTCGACGCCCTTGCTAAATGTAGGTTTCATTAATGTGAAAGTTTGTAACTCACCAAAATTCTACTTTTGATAAATACTCGGTTTATGATTTCTTACCTCCAAAACTACCAAACTACAGAAAGAATCCTGTTCAGGTTTTATTCATTGACAATTACCCGAGGACTGGACTATTTAACATTTAAACCAATTTGACTGCATAACAGAGATATATTAGCCTCGGCCATTTACATATCAGAAGTATTTTTGAATTAACATAACCTAACATTTCTTCCTAGAGTTCTCTTTGAGCTCTCGAGAAATCTAATCGTATGAAAGAATGCAATACAAGAAGGTATTTATTTATCTAACATCTATTACCAAGTTGGCGGGTAAATTATATATTTTGTTCGTCGACTGCAATTTGGTTCCTAGGTATATCCCGTCGAATGAGCGACCGTCTGTCACAAATATCCTGTGGTCAAATATCATCTTGGAAATGAAATTTAAAATAGAAGCCTTCAGCTAAGACAATTTATTTTAATTCCTGGATTTTTAGAACCAGTTCCAGTAACCTTTCTGTTGATACGTAATAAATTTGGTACAGTGTTTATATCAGTAATACATTTGCAAATATAAGTAAATTGGTGCTGAGATAAATTTTACAGGTCCGCCTCTTTCCTTTAACTTTTTTTTATTATATTATTCCAATTACGTTTTTATTGTTCTTTATGGTTTACATAATAAATTATTAAATAACCCTTTTGTTGCGGGCTTTCTGCTCACCTAAGGGACCCTCTGTTACTAAATGTTGATATTTTATCCTGTTCGTTTGTCTTTGTAATTATATTTAGCCGTATATAAGACAACTGACCAACGTCGTCGTTTTATTTATTTGTCAAGCTAACGGAAAAGGGTAATTTCAGTGGACAAATTTGTAAATCTTGCTCAAATAAATAACGGATATTGTCCAACTTTGAATACATTTACATTCCAATTTACTAAAAACGTATGCACCTTAAAATTCAAAGTACGAAGGTTGGCGCACTTAGAGTATCTGGTTTTCCTAGTGGGCTTATTTAAATTTATTGCCATTAACGCCATTTTATTTACTGACCCATAGCCTTATCGAATAACCTATTATGTTAGACAAGAGTAATCTTTTTAATTAATTTTTTTAGTTGACGTAAATCACTGATACAGCTTCGGTGGTTCACCACATCAAAAATATTCAAAATTGACTTACAATCAGCCACAATTTACCAAAATTAGCCATCTTTTTAATTACCTTTTTGTTGGCCTATAACTAGTTTAGGATCAATAAGGGTGGTAAACAATGCTATTTTTAATATAGGTGCGACCATAAAGAACAAATAAAAATAGTAATTAGATCTGTGTAAGAATCGATATTTTGTTGAAAATACTCCACTGCAATTGTTTTGTTAAAAACGAAGAAAAGAAAGTCATCTAGTGATGGGTGTGAATAAATATGTTTGTAGAAAAACCTCTTGATGATTTTTCTTTTTTATTTACGTAAAAAATGAACTGATTCAAGACGGCTGTTTAAATATTATTAAGTTGAATCTTGGTTCTTGTCACTTACTTGTTATGTGTTTCTTTTACAGTTTTCTCTCGTTGGCCCACAGTACTGACATGAAAAAAATGTGTTTGTAAATTACAAAAAAAAAAATCAAATAAAAGTGTATATCATGTACAAGATGCTTTAGAAAAAAAGGTATTTTAAAATTTTCACATAGTTTGAGTTACTTAAAAATAGTACGTAAATAGTAAATATATTGCTGCTAATTTATAAGATAAAAAATATATACAATTTTAATTTTTTAAAGTATATTTTGCAATGATAGAAAGTAATTTTTGTATACATATTGATGTTAGTATTAAACATAAAATAAGTAAATAAGCAGAAAATTCAAAATGAGGAATTTTTGTCTATGTTATTTAATAAGTTTTGTCTCTTTCTGCGTATTTATAAAAAAATATCTGTAAATAATAATACACGTAGGGTTAAAATGGGTTACACCATTTGTATTTATATTTAATGTGACAGTAATATTTTATAATAATTTTCGAAAAATTGTACAGCGTCTTCCTATGAACTTGAGAGATCTCTTTGAAAATATTTTTCTGTATATAGTCATTAATTTTGCGTCAAATCTCTGCTACCTGCAACAGCGCCAAGTTGCTGCCGCAATTAGTACAGGTTTCACAAAAGGTGGATGATTTATAAATATGTATATTTATCTTATTTTTATGTAAATATTGTACACATAAAATATTTTCAAGGAATATATACCATATGGGAAAAAAGAGCAGATCGTGTAAAGACTTATGTACTTCTATACAGGTTGTGTTTTACAAATATATACAGGGTCTGACATAATTTTTGATTATACAGCACGTTCGACTTAAAGTGGCACACTTAACAATTTTAAACAACTTTATATTTGCATAAGGTGAAGATGGCTCCGAAATGCAGCATGTACTTTTTATGTTAAACAGTTAAAATTTTGGATATTGACTCCTTGAACTCTAGAACTTCTGTTTAAAAAATTTTAATGTGTTGTCAATGCCTTTTCGAGTCAGCCTGTGGGTATATATTTATTTATTATAACCTAAACTGTCAAACGTACATAGAGCCACCACACGGCTCTCTTTTTTGTCATCTAGTATATTTTTTAAAAAAGTCTCAACACCATACCTTACCTATTCCAATTTTTTCTTGTTTAAATCCCGTTATAAAAATTACGTAACAACGTACTTATTTATATTATGTATTTATATTTTTTGTACATTTTTGTTTATAATTTTAATCTAAAACTAAAAATATTGTCAATAAATGTTTTTACCAAAGAAACTTTCCTTAATCATTTGTATGTCGCCATCAACTCTTATCAGTAGATTTGAGATCTGCTCAATTGTCGAAAACTGAAGTGTGGTCGCCTATACCCTGATATATCAACCAAGACCTTTTAACGAAGCTCCTAAGGTTTTTCAGTTCAGTTGTGCTTGTGGTCAACAACTTTTTTTACCGCCTACTTTTTACGTCATGATTCGTGGTCAATGAAATTTGGTTAGAAAAATCCTCCAAGTCTGCAGTCATATAAAATGTGTCATATCACTAACTTTGTTTCTTCATATTATATTAACGACACTCGCATGTAGTTTTACTGACAGTTATGTAGTCTAGCAATCGAAGTGATGTTATAAAAAAAAAATTTCTAGTAATTTAGGATTTTAATAAACATTAATTATAAAATATATATAACAGCAATGGATTTAAAATTGTAACAATAATTACATAATGGTAAGATACTGAAAAATATTTGGCCTGAAACATATAAAAAATATTTAATCTTGACATTTTTTTCTCCTTAACTAAATAAAATAACCAAATTTTAACCATATTGGTTTACGTTTGCGACAAGGGAGGTTAGCAAAAGTCTAAATACTCCCATATATTATGTTCTAAAATAAAAATTATTTAAAATCGACAGGAATTTCTTTATAACCATTGAATTTTTAAGAAACAAACGTAATTCTGAAACACTTAAAACAACCAATATTGTTAAAATAAGGATAATTTGTACAAAGATTGATGCCTAAATAAGTAAGAATATACCTAAGGCAATTAAAAATAATTACTGTAATACTTTGATCGAGAACTGATTCTACTGGAACATTCGGGAGACAGTACCTCAATAAGAAAACATTTGGCAATATAACTTCGTTATTCGTAACGGTAAATACCCTTGATAAGATAATATCAGACTATTTTGGAGCTATGGTGTAAAAAATATTGAGTAAAAGTATAGATTCCTCATGGTGGTATATTAGCAACGCGGCTACATCAATAATACTGACTAGAGTACGGAGATCCCTGATTTTACTAGAATAAACCTAAAAATACAGGCGCAGTGCCAACTGTCTTTTAATGAACTGTCTCCTTTAATATGGTTTAATGTAACTGTATTCGATTTACATGTCTTTTCTGATTCCTATTGTAATTAATGACTGTTTGAGATAGAATAACTTTTGAAAAGAGATTTAGGTTTCGGTTTGTCGGCAAGGCACACTAATTAGTAATGTATATTAGAGATGGGAACCAGCATTTTCCTTTTCGGTGCTTGTTTAGGAAGACGTGAAATCAACTTAACCGAACGGGCTGGAAAATATGCAACCTACTTTTCCCAACGTTGGTACTTGCCCTAAAACTAAAAATGTACTACTTGGAAGGGGTTTCGATTTAAAAATTAAACATTGTTTATTTGCCCTTTCCAATAATAAAAAAATAAAATACGATATTTTATATGAAATCTAAGCGTCAATTGCCTTGCCTTTGATACTATACACGAAAACAAAATACAACTATTTGTCTATGAAATACATTTCTACACAGATATTCGACTAGCTATATAGACGTAAAAAATCAAAAGTTACTACTTATTTTTTCAGCTTGCATTTAATGCCCTCGTTTTGCAAACTCTTTAAGAGAAATAAAAATAATCAAACCTACTGAACTAAAGCCGAAAGTGCCCACAATTTTTGTTCTGTTTAAAATGAGTTTTAAAATTGTTTAAATAATTACGGACCTACAACTAGTTTGTTAATAAAATTAATGTTTTTTATAAGCTATCACAACACTTATGTCACTAAAAAAATAAATAACTATTACACTAATGGAATACAACTATAGAAATTGTTAATATACACTTTTTGGGTAACTTTCAATTTTCCTTCTAAAAATATGGTAATTTTTTAACCTTTCTTGGACAAACGTCTTTCTTTTTCCTCCCAAGGGAATACATGTCTATTCACATATTAGCACTTGACTACCTTAGAAAAATGCTACCTGTTGCCCGTGTATTTACTTATCGACAAAATTTTGATCAAATAAATTTCTTATTTATTGCATTATTTATTCTCCGAAATAAGATGAATTGATACAAGAAACTAAAAACAATTTTGGGTATTAAATGTCTCGGATGGCAGTCAAGGTGTTAAGAGTGAAAGGGGAGGAGGTAAAGATAAATATATTCTATATAAATTGGTCCTATTTACATCAATTTCTACATTTATAATCTCAATATATCACTCTAGTTTTTTTACCCTAAAAGTACAAGTTTTTAACATTAATATCGCATCAATAATTAGTTAATATTAAAATAAATTAAATAAAGTTGTAGAGTGTAAACAAAATGTAAATGTAAATAATAATACTGGTAAAATACCTTTTGTAAGTTAAAAGCTAGCCAGGAAAAAAATTGTTACTACTTAAAATTAGGCGGAGATTAATCTAGCATTAATTTGTGCTTCCTCAATTATATTATTGATATCATTTTTCTCTTCAAGCTCAGCCTCTTGGAGCCATTGGGATATCTCTACAATATACATGTGATGTTGCAAAACATCCCTTGTACGTCTCCTTCTTCCAATGTATGAGACTACACCCTAAAGAGCACATATAAAATAAATAAAAGTTTCCCAATCTGATCGCACCATTTAATAATAAGCATAACCGAACTTACCCCTACTACAAAGTCCAATTGCAGACTTTCTAACAATTTCACGTCTTGCACTTGCCGCTGAAGCGAGTTCCACTCGACAATAACCTCCTCGTGCAGCATTTGTTCCTCTGAAAACGACTTGGATTTACATACCCTGATTACAACGATCCTAATGACTACTTACCATCCCTTTTCGAAGTTTGTTTTTTATACTGTATTCTAAATCTGAAAGCTTCCAAAACGGAAGCCACGACGATAGTTAACACAACCATTGTGAACAGATAAAACATCATGAAGAATACCCTGGAATAATTGACCGAGACGGAGGCGTAGGCATTCATTATAATAAACCAGTTGTTGACGACCGTCAATTCGAAGAGCGTTACGCCCGATATGAAGAGGCTGGAAAAGTTGTTTAAATAATAATAGCCGATGCCGCTGGAGCTGCTGTTGGAGCTGAACTTGTAGAAATCCTCAACAGTTGTGTTACTAAAATAAATTTAGTTAATAATTCTCAGTAGGATGTAAATGCGTAATTGTTTACTTACACGCAACAGTTTCTCAAATCATACTCGGAAAAGAGCTCCATTCCAATGATCGCGAAAAAGTAGTACATGACCATCATGACGATACCCGTGGACCACATCAGCGGTGACAACAGCACCAAAGTCCCGAAGATATCCCGGTAACGCTTTTTCAACTTGAACAGCCTCAGTAGCCTGGAAAACAAATGTTAGGGTTGGTTATCGCTTTAGGAACGTCAGAACTTAATTACATACCTAAGTGGTCGTAAAATAACAACTACAGTCAGGCTGGGCTTGGCCAAGATCATAAGAGAACCACTTAAGCCGAGCAGGGTGACTGAGAGATCGAAAAAGTTCCACCCAGACGAGATGTACTCGGTCCAACCCAATCCTATTATCCTCAGTACGGCTTCTATTAAGAACACTAAAACAATGGGTATTTATTAATAGGATATTATTAAGGTTGTATAAATTATAAATGTTTGTCTGATATCCTGATTTGGGGTACAGGGATGTTTTTCTTCCTCATATCTCGAGTAGTAAATTGATACTAAATGAAGAAAAATTAAGAAGTGAGATATGACATTATTTAAAAATAAAGCTTGACCCTGATCTGATGTGTGAAATTTAATTTTACTTGACGATATAAATATTTTATTTTGTATTTCCAATTTATTGACGTCTATACCGATTGACTATTCCTTAGAGACCTGTAAATTAGACTTACATGATAGAAACAAAAATGTGTCCCAGGACGCGCAAAAGTTCCTTGCACCCTCTTCCAAAGTACCCGAAGACTCCATTACCCTTACGAACATTGCCAAACCATTAGCCACTATTAGCAGATCTAAAATGTAAATCAAAATAGAATTTTTGTTAAAAGCATATTGTAAAAAAAGAAGCAAAATATTGCTCGACTGCTTCCATACAATTTAAAATTCTGTCGTGGATACTTACAAATGATATGTTCAAAATATTGCCATGTTACCATGGTCCTTGCGGCTCTGCAGAAAGCTCTCAGGGGTGGCCATGCAGCCGAGAACCAGGGATCTGGAGGATCCTTAATTCTCCATTTTAAGGTGGTGGCATCGTAAATATTCAAAAATTCATCTTGGGTTAAAAGACCTGTATTCGAGACGTTTAACTGACGGAATATTAGAACCACATCTCTTTGACCTAGAAAAGAACGATATTCGTATTTCTTCATCGTTAAATCTTGAAAGAGATGTACCCATTATTAAAGTCACACTTACTCGTCTGAGGTGAATAGTACCGCATCAGCCCTTGAAATTGTTTAAACCTCACATTATCCGGAGATTGCTTGCTAACTAATAGCCTGAATGCCAATCGGCATGCCTGTCTTTTGTGCAATAATAATTTTCTGAATTTGTCCTTTTCGATCCCTGTAAAAGTTTCGTACACCACGGCAAGCATCTAAAACAACCAAAACTGATAAATTTGCAATAAAAAGAAGCACTATAACTTACCAAGTTCATTAGTACGTATAACACTGTGGAAATGTAACTTATAAAAAAAACAGCGCTCCATTTTGATATTGCATATGACGGCATCATTAAATCAGGAAAACTGGAACACAAAACGTAACGGATGTCATTAGTGACATTATATAATAGTGAGGTTGAGTTAGCTATTAATGGGGTAAGGAAATGTGATAATAATCTCATTTATAACTAGTTTAGCTAACCCAATCACATAAATTTCAATATCTTACTTTGCAGTTGTTAACAAGACGAACATGCTAACAAAGCTGTCGCTTAGCGTCTTAAAGTACAAATTCCTCCCATCGCCTCCGAATAGGAAAAAACCTAAGAGCGAATAGATGCACACGAAGAAGAGGAGAAGGACCAGCATGTCGAAAATGGGAGGGAGCGACTGCAAAATTTGCCGTATGTATCTCCGAACTGCACCGCAGGCTCTTGTATCCACGAGGAAAATCGGTCGCAAGGCCCTTGTAACGCGAAAATGCGACGACTGCCTGATCAACACGACGATCGCCTCCAGAACCATTATAGTTAGAGTTATGCACTGTAATAAATTACAATTATTATTTAAGCATCACAGTAACAATATTTACTCACCTTAACCATAGTCCGTTTATGTCTCAAAATTGTCGTCCACCCGATCCATCTCAGTTTCAATGCCAGTTCCACTCCTATCACCCCCAGCGCTACCAATTCCAAAGTCCCGTGGACTCCTACGGGGAGCTCAAATTTGTCCACCGACGGCTTTTCCACTATCGCAAGCAGTAGAAGTATGATGGAAAACAGCAAATCCAGTCCGTAATACCAGGAGTTGTGTACCAGAAGGTACGCGGGTAGTGCTGAGGGGTGTCTGGGGTGGGAGTCGAATTTTTCATTGTTTTCTCCTTCCTAGAAATTGGTTTAATGTAGCGGCTTGGGATGGTTCCGGCCAAATTGGACTTTTGTCCAAGTTATAGACGAGTTTGACTCGCCGAATTTGAACAAACATAATAGTATTGTCAACTAGTATTTGTTCATTATTTTAATATAGATAAAAAGTAATTTGGAAATTATGACAGCAAATCCAGAGTTTGGTAAATCAAATATGAGATAGACAGGAATAAAATTCGAGAAAATAATTTTGTTGTAGTGAATAACTGTCCAAAGTATTTTTATAAACTAGGGTCTTAAATCTAATATAATCCTCGGATCTTGAGATGATTGATTGAAGGAGAAATAAAAAATTGATCTTCTGACATTAATCCAAGATGACGGATTTACTACTGATTTATCTGCTTTGCCTCGAATATGACATATTTTATAGTACGTTATTTTCTAATTTTCACTTACAATTGAGAAACGCCTAAAACTAAGGAACTAAAGGATTGTCTAATTCAATAGTTTACTAGCAACTCCTGTCTTTACAATTTACCCAGATCATGTCGCTCCTTGGTAAATATTTCAGACAAATATTCTGACACATTTACAAATGAATTAAAATTTCACCGGATTTAGTTGTACATGTTAAAAATACGAGATACATTTAAATTAAATATTCTGGAGATAACACGTGAATTTCTAGATATTGCCAAAATCTTACAGAAATAAAACGAAACAATGTAATAAAAAAATCTCAAAATGTATACAGGGTGATTCATTAGGGAAGGGACATATACTGTTATAATAGCAGGATTCACTTGGGCGATTTAGAAAAGAGTACTAAAAAGTTTTTTATTGTACTACAGGGTGATTTATGGGTTTCATCTCCTGACCGATTTCACACAAAGTACTTTTACTTTCATATTAATATCAAAAAGAATGCACCTTCTAGCATTTTTCTTTTAAAGAATTAAAGTCTAATATACGTAAATAAGAAACAGTGCATACCTCTAAAAATATAGCGGCCTCGTGATAGTTCATCTCCCAGTGGTCAATATCAGCGTTGTCGTCTCTGCTGAGACTTGACCTGCTTCCCATTTCGTCAATGTCAATGGGATCTGTAAGGTGAAAAAAACGCATGGTTTCATCCAATATTTGCTTATATAACAAAAGTAACTGCGAACTAAGCAATAAATCGAATGTACATTAGGTAACAACGACAACAACAACGGTTACTTAATTTAGTGCAAAAATCAACGTACACAGATACATGATCAAGCTTATTGTACGTTTATCGTAAAAGAATCCAATTACCAAGTTTCTGAAGTGTAGTGAGTCACTTAAATATACAAAATAAAACAAACGTAAAATTATTTTATCAGTTAAACTTCTCATTGTAAAAAATAAACAACAAGCCAAAATAACACTTATGTCCATGGTGATAAGATTACTATCATGTTATGTCAAAATTTTTAACAACTGATAAGGATTGTTGGCATTTAATAAAATAAACTCACTTGTGATGTTAGATCCATATGAAACATTATGAATATCTTCTGTAAATCTTTTGTACCCATCATCATCGGGAGAGTCCCTGCTGGAAGCCATTAAAAAACTTGGAACTGTCAAAAAAAAACGCCTAAAGTCAGGCTAGAAAATTTCTGTCTTGTATATGTGGTTGCATAAGTACTTATTTCGTAAAAAAAATCATCCAAATAAACGTTTAAAAATTTAACAATTTTCAAAACGATTATAAAATGAAAAATGCCTTACCTTTGGGCTGCATTTTGGCCGATGTTATGCAGCTCGCATCTTTTAGACTTGATTGAATAATTGGTTGTAAATCAGTCATTTACTTTCTCTAAATTTCTTAATTATATTTCTTACAAAATAGTGGAAAATACATGATATACTTTTATAGATTCACTTGAATTGCGTAAACATACTTCATGGTTTAATAGAAATTAATAGACACAGAGTAGGGGAACAAGAAATATTAAATTACCTAGCAGTTAGTAATTGATTCTAGTATAATCCTGAAATATGCAATTCTAACGTGTATCGTGTAGATTTATTGGATAAATATATATGAAAGTAATACCTACTGTTAATATCTGGTTTGCAGTATATTACCCTATTGTAGTTGAAATAAAAAAAATAATGCAAAATTACAATAACTTTTAAGTCTAAATAATTAAATATAGGTAACATATATAAAAGTACAAAATAACTATACACAATACGTGTATATACAATAACTTTACTGCGTGGGATGGTAGCGATGTTGCTTAGCTTTATTTATAAGTAAAATGGAGGGTTATATTCTATTTATCTGAAAGTAATGCCGTTTTAAATATTTCCCGCTGCAAACAGGCATCGCGGGATACCTGAGCTTACGTTCCATTATCACGCAACTACACTAATGATTACAATCAATCGAAATACTTTTAATTCCTTTAACTGATCTGATGTTATCGGTGTATAATATGGTTTCGTTTATAAATATAAGTACAGGGTACAACGGCTAAACCAAATATCAACATATATATTTTTGAATTCAGATGAAAAAGATCTATTTGATTTTTTGAAAATATATAGAGTGTTCCATTAGAAATTTACCAACTTGGTGTTTTTTTTAACTTTCCAATATCTATTCGTGATATTGCGCAACACTTTCTGACGATTTAGGACAAACCCTACAACTTTTGTATTCAGAGTTTTTTTTCTGTCTTTTATAATAAGCGAGGTAGAGGCTCTCTAAATATATGAATAACCCTGTACATACTTTATGGCTAAAGCGGGCGTCAGTCTATCAAATATTTGCAATCAAATTAAGCGGGCGTCAGACTATCAAATATTTGATCAAATTAGACTCCTCAAACTGTGAATATGACGTCACCACCAAATTAGTTTCTAGAATAGATAGTAACACAAGCTGTCAAAATCCAAAAGTAATTTAAATTTGATCAATGAACGCCTGAGTTGCATGATGAGCATGGCCTATATATTTCCGTCAAAGAGACTTATCAAACTGTGACTGTGACGTAATATATTCACAGTTTGTTTGATGAGTCTAAATTTGATCAAATTAATTTCTAGAATATAGATGGTCACACGTCACACAAGCTGTCAAAATCCAAAAGTATAATTTAAATTGACCAATGAATGATGAATGCATAATAGAAACTGATGAAAATAGAGCATGGCCTATTTCCATCAAACTGGCACTATGTATTTAATATTTAATTTTTGAATATAGACTCTATTCAATTAAATCAAGAACGAATACTTCTTTGAATCGATTTATCTTACTCAGATCAGCTTAACAACTGAATGGAACGCTTTTTATTTCGTTTGACAATAGACAGGGCGACACTTCAATGATATAAGGGGCGACAAAATCCACTAACGTTGGCAGCGGGACTTTTAAATATATTTCCTGCAGAACTAGGAGTTAGGTCTATTCTCAGATCAACAATGTTTCTTTCTTGCTCTGAGGGTATATTAGTTTATTTTTAATAATTTTTTTAGACTTTAAATAGTTGTTACGAACGTAGTTATATTCGTCCACAGAAATCAACTTCTCTGTATCTTTCTAGTTTCAAATTTCAAGATGTATGTATGTAATAATAGAGGAATTTGCGTGTGAATTATAAAGTAAAATTTTAACTTCTCAGAGCTACCCAGGCATGTGATTATGAGATTTGGATATTGAGATTGTCAGGGATGTGTCATATGTATTAAGACAAACGCAAATTTGTATTACGAATAAAATAATTACATAACAAATTCAAAAATCGATCTTTGCGCATTTCTAATTTTTTACCAAGCGCATACGGGAAGTGCCTAGCGGCAAAGATTGACACTCGACCGATTCATCCTGTTCGAGTTCGACCATGTTGGGTGCTGTGGCAAGAGCTAGTTCAAGCCTTTTGGCTGGCAAAACTATTGAAAAAGTTGGTTCCGAATCCCTAAAAGTTGCTTCAATTTACAATGGCATCAGTAAGTAATTAAAATGTTACATTTGGCACTTAAACTGTTAGATAAAACGTGAAATGTTCGTCCTTGCCGGGTTTATGTCTATGGCGAGTGAGCTGAGTATCTTCCAATTAAGGGCTTGTTAATTATGAACGTAAAAAAGCTTGTATTTACCTCATACGTATGATCCAGTACCATATTTTTGAGGTAATTGTCCCGATTTTTACAATTTTTAATCAGTTACATAATCGATGGTTAGTCTCCGATCGCCATTTTGAAACTTGAAAAGAAAAATAAATAGTCTAATAATTAGAATAATTATGTAAAAAAGTAATTCGATTGTTCTAGACAGGGGCTATGCTGCCAAAGCACCAGCTCCAGCTGCGGCTGCTGCCAAAGGCAAAGGACAAATAGTTGCTGTAATTGGTGCCGTAGTAGACGTACAGTTCGAGGATGACCTACCCCCAATTCTCAATGCTTTGGAAGTCCAAAATCGTCAACCTAGGCTCGTGCTAGAGGTAAGACACTAAAACAATTTTTCAAAACATGGATAGGAAATTATGTAATAATAGTTGACACACTGAAATCTTGTGTCTCAAAAACCCTGCGTATTTGTGTATGTATAAACAAATGTATGGTCCCTGTTAGTTTAATGTCAATTTTACAGGTTGCTCAGCACTTGGGAGAGAATACCGTACGTACCATTGCCATGGACGGTACTGAAGGTCTGGTACGTGGTCAGCAAGTAAATGACACTGGCTTCCCAATCCGTATCCCTGTGGGTGTTGAAACCTTAGGACGCATCATGAATGTCATCGGTGAACCTATCGATGAAAGGGGTCCTATTCCATCTGATAAACTGGCCTCTATCCACGCTGAAGCCCCTGAATTCGTTGACATGAGTGTAGAACAAGAAATTCTCGTAACTGGTATTAAGGTAAGCTAAATTTATTTTACTTGTCACTATTCAGTTTAATAATATTTCTTTAAAGGTAGTAGATCTCTTGGCCCCATACGCTAAGGGAGGTAAGATTGGGCTTTTCGGTGGTGCTGGTGTAGGAAAAACTGTACTTATCATGGAACTTATCAACAACGTTGCCAAGGCCCATGGTGGTTACTCAGTGTTTGCTGGTGTAGGAGAACGTACCCGTGAGGGCAACGATTTGTACCACGAGATGATTGAATCCGGGGTAATTTCCTTAAAAGACAAAACCTCCAAGGTAGCCCTCGTCTACGGGCAAATGAACGAACCCCCAGGCGCACGTGCCCGTGTAGCATTGACTGGATTAACTGTAGCTGAATATTTCCGTGATCAAGAAGGACAAGATGTACTGCTTTTCATCGACAACATTTTCAGGTTTGTGATTTCTGATAAAATTATTATGAAACGAGTCGATACAATATTTTTCCCAATTTCGAATATCTAGATTCACCCAAGCCGGTTCAGAAGTATCTGCCTTGCTGGGTCGTATCCCATCCGCCGTAGGTTACCAACCCACCTTGGCAACTGACATGGGTAGCATGCAGGAAAGAATCACCACCACCAAAAAAGGTTCCATCACTTCTGTGCAAGCTATCTACGTCCCTGCTGATGACTTGACAGATCCTGCACCTGCCACCACATTCGCTCACTTGGACGCCACCACAGTATTGTCTCGTGCCATCGCTGAGTTGGGTATCTACCCTGCCGTGGATCCTTTGGATTCCACATCCCGTATCATGGACCCCAACATCATCGGTCCAGAGCACTACAAAATAGCCCGTGATGTGCAAAAGATCCTTCAAGATTACAAGTCGCTACAGGTAAAAAAAAAAAAAATTGAGATTATGGTGGGCAGCTTTTTAAATATGTTGTTTCTAGGATATTATCGCTATCTTGGGTATGGATGAATTGTCTGAGGACGACAAACTGACTGTAGCCCGTGCCCGAAAAATTCAGCGTTTCTTGTCACAGCCTTTCCAGGTAGCTGAAGTTTTCACTGGCCATCCCGGAAAGCTTGTTCCTCTTGAAGAAACCATCAAGGTAAGAAATTAATTCCTATCATTGTGCAGTCAAATAAGATTTATTTGTTTGTAACAGGGATTCCAGAAGATTCTCCTTGGCGAGCTGGATCACTTACCTGAAGTAGCATTCTACATGGTTGGACCCATTGAAGAAGTTGTACAAAAGGCGGAAAAACTAGCTGAATCCACCTCATAAATTTTGTAAATTAATTTATACATTTATTGTGTTATCGTACCATCTGAACTTCTTATATTACGGAAGTTGCAAAGCCAGCTTTAGATTGAAATTTTACCACCACCCATAAATTTTTATATATTACGTTCATTTATTTTTAATTTCTTGTTAATGCAGTAAGGTGTAACTGTTGTACGTACTTTTAATTATTATTATTAAAAAAAATAGACCGTACTCTGGTTACCGAAGTTTTATTTGTTTGTAACAAGACAAAAACATACTAAGGTACAGGACACAAATGTGGAGGAATTTATTTGCCTCGTGATCTACTTGTCTTTGGGGTGAAAATATTTCTTAATTTTTGCTGCGCAGAGTTCTGAACAAAGCTGTCCTTCCACTCTGATTCTAAACGCACCCAAACTCCACCTAAAAATTGCAAGTTTACCAGCTTTATTTACAAGAATACTTAAATAACAAACCTAAAGGAGTGTTGTTCCTAGTCAGTGCTCTACAGTTACGAACACTTTCATTAATCATATTCCTGTTTAAAAACGCAGTCATTTCTCTAACTGCATTTTCTTCATAAGCTCTCTGATTATCTTGGTTGCTTCTAGCGGACAGGTTCTGTTGCCACAACTTTGTACATTTCCTTTTTGATTTTCTTCTTAGCACCGCCTATTGATTATAATTATACTAATAAAGTATTTTTTGTTCGAATTATATTTACCTTATTCTTTGGAGTGGGGTTGCTTTCTGCACTTCCATCTTCACTATCTGATGAAGATGATGTAGTATCTTCCTCTGTACATTCATCGCTGCTCTCCCCAGAATTTTTTGCGTCCTCTGCCCGATTAACAAACGCGCTTAGTAACCCTAATTTTGGTCGTGGGGGAATAATTTCGAAGCCATCCCACCAAAACGATTCTTTGCAGACGAATTTCTTATCGTTGCTTGTATCTGTAATAAAACCATTTTAAAATAAATATTTTTAAATCGGTGTTAAAACCATATAATATAGGAGCATTTGTTTCCAAATTAATACTTTAATCTATAGCGTAGGGGAAATGTTAATGTTTTTGTAAGGGCCAGTTGTATAAAAGTGGTTCAGCGAAAGTTCAGCTGAACTTGGTTCAAAATCCAAGGATACCATTCTTTCAACAATCGGTATCCTTAAATTTTAAACCAAGTTTAGCTGAACTTTCGCTGAACCACTTTTATACAAACTGGCCTAATAGTCACTTTTAATTTCGCGTCACGAGCCGCCACTGGCAATATACATGGTTATTTGACCTACCCTGCCGTCATATAGAGAAGAAGAAGAAGAAGCAGTACTTTAACGTAAACGTCAAAAGTTGACACCGATCACAAAAACAAACCAAAAAAACTTAAATCCACAATTATAAATAAAGTAAATAAACAGAAATACATGAAAACACGGAGAGTTTACCTACTCAAACAATGACAAGCATTCTAACTTAATGAAGGTTTAGAAGAGATTTGGTGATAAAAATGGCACCGCCTCCCGTGGTCACTGGTTTGTCACCAAATGAGGGCCCCCCTGGGACACGAATAAAGATAAGGGGAGAGTATTTCGGTACTAATCCGCAGGATCTAATAGGACTGACAATTTGTGGTATAGATTGCTTACTGTCTGCGGAATGGAAGTCGCAGAACAAGATAATAGCCATTTCAGGACCGATTAAAGGAAAAGGTGATGTTATTGTGACAACGAAACATGGAGGTGTTGGGACTTGTAACGTTACGTTTAAAGGGTATCATCTAGCCACTATAGGACCTATGAAAGAAAGTGCAGTATGGGTTGAAGAAACACCATTATTCTCCTGGGGTAGGCACTCCCTGAGCCCGAGTAGTTATCAACAGGAAGACCCGCTTGGTTTATCAGTTGAGGAAAATGAAAATAAAATAAGCGAGGAAGACTTAGTAATGTATTTTCCAGGTAAACTACACGTCAACATATCGATATTGGAAAGAAATATTAAAATTTTTATTATTTTTAAGGTAAATCTGGTGACGTAGCAAGTACTAATTTTTCTTCTGGTTGGTTTCTATTGGAAAACCATCAAGCCACAAGCTTCAATGACTTACAGGCCGGTCTCGTTCACTTGAGGAGAAAAGTCCAAGGCCAAAAGGAGGGCCAACTTTCATTTCTTAAGGCTAATATAGGGGCAGTAATGGACCAGGTAGACACCCTCGTTAATTTAAAGGAAAGGTATGAGAAAGATTTGTCCAATTACGGTCCTGAATCGACACTGAAACTAGAGAAGGCCATAAAAGAATCGGAACGAGAAGCTTGGAAGTTATTCGATGATGTTCTAGCGCGGAAAGATCGAGCAGAAAAAACTAGAAATGCTCTAAATGTTCTGCAACGATTCAAGTTTTTGTTCTGCCTGCCCTGTGTAATTGACAGGAACATAAAGAAAGGCGAATACGACATCGTGATAAATGACTATATTAGGGTAAAGAATTTGTTCCACAAAACTGACATCCCCATTTTTAGAGAAGCCTTAAATGAAGTAGAGAAACGTATAGTAGACCTGCAGAAGAAGCTGCACGAGGACCTGCAGACTATGCCGATCACTGTTGAACAACAAAAAAGGTTAATCCGGTACTTGGTGAATTTAGATTCTCCCTACGATCCAGCTTGGGACGCTATAAAGAGCCATTCGGACTACATCAACAAAAAATTCAAGCTTATATATAATTACCACAAATCACTGGATAAACCCGAGAGCGCTAAGAAATCCAATTCTTCAACGAAATATTCTAAATACAACACCCCGCTGCCAGCCGAATTGAATGCTGTGCCAGCTTGCGTTAATTTCACTGATGAGATTTGTGTGACGATATCAGAGATATTTCCAGATTTGTGGAAAATTGGGCAGGCGTACTTCTCGGGGGAGCTGCAAGTTAAAGTTGAGGCTGGGCGGCAGGTATGTACAGTTTTATTTTTTAGTTTAGATGCTTTGTATCAACAAAATATTTATTTACATAGGTTGAATACAAACACATGGTTATGGCAGTCATAGAGGCATTTTGCAAATACGTGAGGGCTAGTCTTATTCCCAATACTCTGGACAAGTCGGATAGATCCCAATTCGGCTCTCTTAGCATGCCTGAAAGAGACGAGATTGCACTATATTTACCCGAACTACTGCGGTCGGTACGCTCCACTTACACAACTTTGATAAAGCTAGATCTACCAAACGAGGCACTCGATATTGTAAGCTTGCTTTTGCTGGATCTTAGAATCCATTGCATGAGCATTCTATTCCAACAAACAACCGAACAAGTCAAACAGTTGGTGGAAACATGGAAGATCAATTATAGTGGAAAATATACTGGCGTCACTGAACTCCCGCTTAAGTTTTTGCAATTTATTGAGGACGTCATACAAATCGTAAAGGAGTCTGCGTTATCGACGGAGCAAAGGGAGAGCTCTCTCCTAGACAACCCGTCTGCACAAAAGGAGCTGGACAAGCAGCTGGACAGCATCCTCACCGCTTTTCATAACGTGTTAAACAACTTGTCTTCCAGTGAGGAATACGACGATTGTGACGACACCTCACCCGTAGTTTCTCAGTTGATAGGCACTCCGGTAAGCTCGCAGAAAATCAATATGGCTAAAACGAATATACCCACGTGGGAGCACCGCTTGCTGATCACTCTATCCAACTGTCTGTTTACGAAAAATACAATATTGGATTCAGTTTCTAACCGGTTTAAAGAAAGCGGGTTTCCTTCGGTGGAGAGCTCGATAGCGAATGCCAAAATAAATCTGGATAACCTAGAAAAATCCATCCTAGACAAATATCTGGAACAAAAAAGCGACCCGCTAGTTGGCACGATAGAACCCTCCATGTACCTAGGTCGTTTCGACTGGGATTTAAACATTCCTCCTGCAGACATCCGCCCTTACGCGAAAGAGTGCATTAACAATCTCATCAACGTCCATTCTGAAATCAACAACATCTCCATAAAGTTGCTGGAATACGTTCTGCCTAAAATTGTCGAAACAATCTCCGAGGAGCTGTACCGGCTGATGTCCTGCGTTCAGAAATTCAGCAAGTCGGGAGCGCAACAAGCCCGCGCAGACATATGCGCCCTACAGGAGTTCTTCGACGGTTACTTGTCAGAAAACGCTAAGAGTTATTTCAAGGAGGCGCTGGATGTAATACCGGCGTTAGGAAAGTCGGAACTGACGCTCATCGAAGATATTCTAAAACAGTGCAAGGCCAGGATGAGAACTCAGTTGTTGTGCTTGAAACGGTCACCGAATAGTTAAATCGCATAAGCTAGGCCAGTTTATTGTAATCAGATGGAGGTGTGTTTGGGAACTTGTATATTAAGGATATTTGAAGTGTTTGGTAATTTAACAGCAGAGCTTCTATTTATTATTTATTGTTTTGTTTTAATATAGCTAGAATAAAATAAGCTGTTACATATCTCTGGAGTCGTCATGGTCATAACCATCCACGGGGGGCTGTCTATTAGATGTTGTGTAGGTTGGGTCTTATTTAAGAGGCGCTTAACTTCATTTTAGATTAAAGTCAAACACAATAAACATGTTGAACACAGAACTAATAGATAAATACTGGAGTAATTTTTTTCCAGCTGCTTAAATGCTGATAATTATAAATTTTGCAAAGAAAATCTCTAATAATAAAGCTGCATTTATCCTCAATTAATTATTAACAGATAGTTGTTAACTTTAGTATTTTATAACAGAAATAGTATCGCTATCAAAATAAGTTGTTTTTTCTTTAATAATAAATGAAAAGTCTCGTACGAGAGATTTTACTATTTATTTTATTTATAGTGATTTATTTTATTTTCTTCATTTTGTCTTCGATTCTATATAAATATTAGTTTACTCTGTGTCAACATTAAATACATAAATATCGATATATTTTGCGCCATTTAAGTAGTATTTATGTTCATTAAAAATAAACCCCAAATAATATTATTCAGTTAAAAATGGTTATTTAAAAAAATAATATATCTATACAGGGTGATTAATTAGCCTGGGGACAAACTTCGGTGAAAAGAAGATTTAATTTCATGAAGAAATATTCATATAAACGAAGGTTCTATCTTTCTTTCTTCAGAAGTTAAAGCGATTTTAAAATTTTTAAGTTACTAAAAAATTTTAAAATAGCTATACATTCTGAACAAAGAAAGATAGGACCTACGTTTATATGAACATTTCTTCATGAAATTAAATCTACTTTTCACTGTCTAAATTTGTCCCCAGGCTAATGCATCACGCATATATCTTGTTTTTTAATTAAAAGTTTATAAACATTATTCAAATTATATTCACAATTAGGCTAGGTATAAATATAATTGTAAATATTTTGTTATTAAACGCCTTATAATACACATTTTTATTGTTATTTTTTGTTTATTTTTAATTATCATAGAAGCACTTTAGTTTAAAATTTATTTTAAACATTTATAAAGTTGTGAATGTACAGGGTGTCCCACGTTAAAGTAACCACCCCCTTTTCTCCCGAGTTTTTAAGATATTTTTAAATTTCAAAATGCTAGCCTCTGTATTTTTTTCAGTAGTTTTTGAATATGCTAACCAGAGTTTTCTAAAGCCAACAGTATACAGGGTGAATAAAAAAAGGAACTTTTTTCTTATGGAACACCCTGTATATTTTTACATATGTCGATAGAGCGTTCTTTTCTGATTACAAAAATATATGATACTTATTAATTTGGATAAAAAATGGCGGAGCTATTCAACGTCGAAAAAGAAATACGGCTAGTGATGATTTTAAATTTAATTTAAATTAACAAAAATATTACACATTTAATATATTTAAAAACAAACAAAAAGTATAAAACAAAACTAGACAGACGAAGCAATTTTGGATTATAGATGTGGTGGTGATAGGGTGGTTACTTTAACGTGGGACACCCTGTACAAACCTAGACGTTTATTGCATGCAATGTAAAATTTAACAAACCTCATACCTTAAGTAATGCAAAATAAAACAAACATTTACAATGCTTCACCTACCTCTAGCTACTAGCCTAGTTAACCTCTCGGGAAACAGCAATTGTGGAGGCTCCTCTTCTACGATGTGCCGGAAGTTTTCTAGCATAGTAAATATCGTAGAATCTCTAACGTCTTGAGTACAGACCTTAACACAATTTGCAAAATTAACATAAGGACTTAAATTGTTAGTCAACATCAGTGTTACCATATGTTGTCGAAACTGGCACCCTGAGTAATTCTCAAGCAGCTGGAACCTGTACGCCCTCTCCCCGCAACAGGGAAACCTTCCAATGGGTAGCGGGGCTTTCTGCGCATCCAGAGTAAAAAATTGAGGCGCGTCAGGGTGGTAACGACACCATCCGATCTGATTGGCAGGAAAGTGACGTTTACAAGTGACACAGAAGAGAAAGTGAGCATCGCCCCACAATCGCCAGTAAACCTTCCGCCAAGTCTTCAACGTTTTATGTAGTTTAAGTATGTATTCGTTGATATTCCAGGCAGGATCTCTAAAAACAAGGATTAATTCTACATTTTTGACAACAACATCACTTACTTAACGTGTAGGCTGACCACAGTTCCATCAGGTTGTAGTCGCATGCAAGATGGCAGGCACGGGATCTTTGCTGCCACCGCAGGTGTTATAAACTGCAGACACTTCTCACACCTGAAAACTCTCGCCATGGAACACCAGTGGCCTCTGACGCTCTCAGGCTCGGGCTCGGCTAGTGACTGTATAAGCTTTGAGAAGAGGCGCGACTGAATTTTGTCTTTGCGATCCTTTATTGCCTCTACCTCGATGTTGGTGTACATCGCAGCCAACCTATCGGGTAAAATTGTTTTACAACTTGTACGCTATGCCATACGTCACTGTACAAGAAGTTTATTACTATTTTTTAAGATGGTAAAAATTATGCAACCACACTCTTAATAAATTTATTGATAATGCTATTACCTTGTCAAAGCTGAATCATTTAAACATGATAAATTGGTGTTGGTTCTTAAAATTTCGTTCATATGTTCATGGCAGAACAAGAGGCAATCATTTAGAAGAGGCTCCATCTGCAGGAAAGCTGCGGAAACTAATATTGGAATAACACACTGGGGGTCCAGTTCAGGCCAGTCTTCTTCTAAGAGAGAATCTTTCTTTACCCACTGCATCAACCACTCGAATATGCCAATATCGCAATGCACCGATATATCCATATCTTCCAGACGTTGACCTTTCATGAAACAGAATGAAAACTAATTTACGTTTGAACAAAGGCATTTGTGCCAGGAAAATGTACTAAAGTTTATCATACAGTTCCGTTTTTGAGGTATTGTCTTATGTCTTATATACCTTGGGTCACTTCTGCAAAATATCCCATTTTATCCACCAACAATATTTGGTTGCATATGAATGTTTTTTTCATATTTTTCACTTCGTCACAAACGTGTATCTCCACCTCGGAACTGAAAAACAAAATGATAAATTTATGTTCCCAATAATGTTTTGACTATTTATACATTTTCAGTTACCGCACCAAATTTATCAAAATTAATTTGTTACTCACTCTGTTTTGGTTGGTTTCGCTGAAGCATCACTTGATCTTCTTCTTCCAATGATCCTTTCGTTGGAAGTATGAATAGACTGATTACTATGAATTGGTTTATCTATAGCAGGAATATAAAGTAAACGTTTTCTATTTTATCAACTATAATAACTGCACTTTGTGCAAGTTTGAAGGGTAAAATGCAGAAAGCCAGTTAATTAATCATTAATGATTTTAAAATAGACAAAATGAGCGAATATATTCTCTCCGATTTCATTCTAGTTACCTGCCATCACATGCATTCTTTTTCGCCTGAGAGTGCTTATATAAACAATTAGGAATAATTTTAAACTTACCAAATATTTTGATAACGGAATTTTTTCGTGAGGAATTTGTGTTTTGGACGAGGAAAGGCAGAACTGAATCAAACAATCCCTCCGACAACACTTCACCTAATTTTCTTTTAAGAAGCTCAGTGTCAGAGGTATTAGTACTACTTTTTTTCTTGTTTACATCTAAAAATTCGATGATTAAATAATATAAACAAAACATTAAACGCTAACAATAATCGCCAAAAAAGTAAACTTATCATTTAAGTAAATGAATTTGATAAAGCGATATTACAACTTACTTTTATCATCTCCAGATTCGTAACATAACATAGTGTCAGATGTCTGACAGTAGCTGCTGTCTCTCTTACCAGCTAGCTGATTCTCTTTAGATTTCAACCAGTTCACTGCTTCTGTCATGCCCCCAGACAATAAAATACCTTCCACGCTGTCCTGAACCTGAAAAAAGCTTTGCACATCTTGTTCGTTATGTTATTAATTAATTATATTTACGTACTTGGTATGCTGTTTTAAGAAAATTCAAGAATTCTCGTATAGATATTTTAGCAGCATCAGCGTTCATTTTTGTCTTATTAGTGGCCTTCACCGAAATGGTAGTTTTGGAATTTTCTGGTTGAGGATCCATTTCACCAGACCAACCTCCAAAGTAGTTTTTGAACAAAGATTTGAAATGGGTTTAAATTTTTTATTGATCAAACAAACATTTTGGTACCACAGGAGAAATGTCAAACACTAAACAGTAAATCAAAGCACACAGGGAAACAATATTTTTCTTATTATTTAAGTGTTGTATTTTATAATATTAAATTGTATTTAGTTTATAATTACTATATTTATTTAGCTTACCTAGGGCTAAATTAAGTAAAAGGGAGACTTAATAAAATATACTCTTTAAGGAGCGTATTCGTTCGGAACATTACAAATGTGTTAACAAAGTAATGATGTAAATCAATAATAATCAATCAATATAATATAAGACTACTTTCAAAATTTTCAAATTATTTATTAACTTAAAGGTTAGAAATTTAGTTCAAGACTACATCAAAGAATGGGTCATTTGAACTACCGCTAAGTTCGATTTATACGAATTAAAAATATTTAAATAACTCGTTATTAAGGTCGATATGCAAGTAATATGGATCAATGTTTGTATTCCGATATTTACAAGCCTAAAAATGAAATTACTTGTTCCTTCTCGAATAATTTATAGGTACTGTAAGAGGTCATTTGAACTACTGCGAAGGTTGACCGAAACGTTAGGCTATTTTTAGCGAGTTATTGGTTAATAAACGGTAATGACGGAACTGATTCTGTGCAATATTTTCGATAAAAAATTATTTTGCAAAGACTAATTTCAGGGTTTCACTCTGGCAACTAAAGTCCGTTTTTTTTTTCTGTAATATTCTTCAAGGTCAAATTTTTAGGGAAAGTTGCATTCCTGGACGTATTACCCAACTCCAATTATGTTGGCACAGGGATTTTTTGGTTACTTTTTTCACACTAGATAAATTCTTGTCAAAATAATAAATCTAATGTCAAAATGTTGTCAATGTCAATTTTATATATATTTCTAAATAATTAAAAACAATATACAAAATAGGCCGGGAGATTAAATGTTAAATTTGTAACACTTTGACAGGTATTATAGAAAAAGAAACGGACTTGCCAATCTCTAAATTAATGCTGCAAAAGCGCCATCTACATCTTGCAGCCAACATTATTGGGGTCTTGCATAACTTTATAATTATTTTACCAACGATCAAGTCTAGAAAATATATGAAATGTGGATAGTCACTGCTAGATTGTCACAATGTTGTTTAGCTCCTTTTCACTGGTTATATTGGTTTTAAGTATTTAATAGATTTTATTGAAGTAATTGTGAAGGAATATTATGACATATTTCCGAAGGATATTAAGCAGGAAAATTTAATGTCATTTTTTAAGTGCCCGTCACCCATATTTAGACAGTTTCTGGCTGCAATTGTCCCAACTATCAAGTAGAATAAATTGACTGAAAATTTGTGCCAGAATTCCAATACAAGAGAACAAGCATGCTCAAGTTTTAACTATTTTAAACTTAAACTATCCAATATAGTCTGAAAAACAATCTCCCAAATGCAGAATAAAAGACTAAATGGATTTCTATAGTTTTATTTCTTTTTTTGTCTTTAAATCACATTGAATACTTTTTATACATAGAATATCTAATCAGTTTTTAAAATCACTCCATCAAAAATTAAGCCCCAGAAGTAATATAGTAAGAAAACCGTCTGTGAATGCTAATCATATCGACAGACGTCGTGTTGGGTAATATGTCAGGATTCATAGAAATTGACAAACCTTGCTAAATGTCATAAACGATTCGTTAAGCGAAACAATCCTAATTTACATTGCTCCGTTTCTGTTCACTCGTGTCAACATTTCAAGAAAACGCTTTAGTAGGACAATGCATATTAAAAGACTCGAATGCTGCAACATTTGTCAATTTCCATGAATCAAGACATATTACCCAATACGACTTCCGTCAATGATATCCGTACCAACAAGCAGTTCGTAACTATATTGCTCTATAAAGAAGAGTTTGTATGATTTTTATTTTTTGATGCATTTTTAAAAACTTTTAATACACTAGTTTAGCCTATTGTTTAATAATATGTGCACATATATAATAGACAAATAAATCACCTTGTTGAGACCCAAAACAAAAATTCTGTTTAAATTTAAATTTTAAAGTCAAGATTATCACTAGTAAATAAACATAACACGAGTTTTTTTTTTGTTTAAAAAAAAGTAGTTATTAAAAATCATTGTTTACGTGTATTGTAATTTGTTACATTAAAGTAAAAATAATCATGTTAAATTACTTTACAAGTCCTCTGCTCCGTAGACATTTTCATCGGAATAGGCAATATACAAAAAGAAATCCTCTTCATGGTGCTCCTAAAAAAATCAAAATCAAACTTCAATAATGCTACGTTCAGATACTCAACAAAAAAATTGCTGACATGCCCTTTTTAAAAAATCTTATAAAAAATATTCATGGCAGAACATGGACTGGTAACCTCGATATGTACTGTGATACATGAAGAAATATTTAAATAAATCGAATAAATTCCAATTAAGTAGGTACTCAATAAAATTTACATTAACATAATAAGGATGTAAATAGGAAACTGATATAAAAATTGTAATCTCTGATAGTGTAGGTACATTTTGTTTGAAAGATAACAAACCTTCAAAAATAAAATCTTTGTATAACCGTTGAGTAGTGAAAGAATCTAGGAACTGTATTCCTTTTACTTTCAAATATATTTGAGCCAGGATCAAAACAAGGACAATATTATTCATTTCAGGATGTCTGTTGCTGAACACATGACCTATATTTATATAATGTAATAACCGCAGTTACTTTTTAAACTTTCAATTGATGAAAAACGGTTAAAGAGAGAATAATAAATAATATCTCCTTTCATGTGGAACAATTTATTTCACCTTGAACAGAATTGCAACAATTCATACCACTACGAATTCCCATACTTAATTATTGCAAGATATTAAATATCCTAATAATAACAGCAATAATAAAACAAAATATTTCATCATCTTATATACTGATGCAACCATTTTGATTAAGGATGAAACAAGTAATCCTAAGAGTTGTCTATGAGCTGTTGAAGTTTATGTGGTGCTGTTGTTACCAACAAATCATGACTATTTAAAACTGTGCACTGATAATTTGATGTAGTAACGCGTATCTTGTGAAAAATTGTTGTATGCTGACGATTTGAAATTATTTTTTAAACTAAATTCCAATAATGACTATGTTTCTCCAGGCGCAAATCCGTATAAAATTGATTTCCCAGATATTCTTGCCTAAATAAAATTTATTTATCAAGATACGCTAGCCACTACCCATATACTATTCCGCTGCAAAGAGTAACGTTACATTGAAATCACCTGTTTACATCACGTGTAGAAATTTTAATAAAATTGGCTTGTATTGTGACATTAACGTTTATTCCATTAAAGACTTACTTAATTTAGCCACACGAACGTGTAATTATTGATTAACTATTATTCGTTTTAGTTTATTCCTTATTTATTATCGCACTATTTGTTATTTACTTTTTTCTTTCATATTTATCCTGTAATCGGATGTCATATCTGTTGGGCAACAAAAATATTATAATTATTATTATCGTGTCCGTATACGTAGTCCGTTATTAACCGAATCGTTAAAACTATTGTTGTGATGACCAAATATCCTTAAAGGTTGTTCATTTTTAAACAAATTTTAAAAAGTTCATTCAAATCCCCCAATTTTTTGTGGATATTATCTCATTTTGAAAAAAATGTTCGCGACAAAAAGAGAACTGCAAATTTTTACGTCAAAACAATTTTTTGAAAACACCCTGATCAAGTTTCTTAGAAATAAAAATTTTTCACCGAATTATTTCAAATGGAACGGCCCTTATAACAAGCATGTCAACAATGGAGAATATTTAATGAATATTAATAAATTTAAACAATTAAGTAATCAAATCTGGATTATGACTAATGGGAAATTAAAATAAATCGTTCTTATCAGTTTTATTTCCTTTTTGCTTGTTAATGTATTTCAATGTCGAGATATTATTTATTGCATTATCTTTTAAGTGATTGAATAAAGTATAAATAGCTTAGTTTACTCAAAAACCAAATAAATACATTGCTCAAATGGTAGTGGTACAGTTGCACAATATATAGAAATATTTTCTTTTTTCTTCTATTTATTATGTATGTCATTGTATATTATAAATTTTGTCAATGCATAATAAACTATTATCGTTCTTCACCTAAGTATAACAAGTGTAAAGTGTGAATCCCCGTGTTATACAAATAGATAGCATGATGAGATAAGTTTAATCAATTATTAACGCCATTTATGATTACTTGGATGGGATTAAAGTGTCCTTGTGAGTAACACATAAAATGTAGACAATCAGTTTTTATAAGGGATAAAAATAATTCTCCTATAACTCAAAAAACACAACAAAGGAAAATTGCAATTAAAAAAATATTGGTCAAAATTACGGCAACTTTGTTCTCTATCATTTTTCTATGTAAGGCGCATAGTATAGTTTCACGGAATATGTAATAAATATCATTCAACTTAATCTGCACTCAGTTCAATGGATTTTAATTTGAGTTAACGTTGCATAAAAATCGGTAGAACCATTAACCCAATCATTTATCAACTTGTAACTGCATTTCTTAATTTTACACCTATTCACAGAGGTCAAAGTCAACACCTTGAATTAATATTGTTGTACTCAACAACCGAGAACTTCAAAAGCGTCAACACATATTGGGCACCATTTATATTACACGTTCTCTTCTACAGTTTGTGATTCAAAATAAAACACTAAAAAAACGGCACTTAAAAATAGTCGCCATTTTGCTTCAGGCACAAGACCATTTTGGACAATTTTTGGCAATCAAAACAAGCAAGTGTAACCTTAGAAACAATTGCTAACTCAACATGATGAAAAACTTTACTCCGACTTCGGACAAATAGAACGGAAAAATCAAATTCAGATAGATCTCGATAAAATCTACTTAAGACAAGCTATTATACAAACACAATAAATTAATGACAAACTTTTAATAAAATAATAAACACTTAAGTACCCATGTAATCAAAGCAAGATAAGCAGTTTCATTAAAATTAATTTAGGAATTGCTTTTTGTGGAAAAAATATAGTTTTCTTTTAAGTAGAAGCTCCATATTCCTGAGCAAATCACAAAGGATTTTAAAATAATAATTAACGCATCTTAAATTTTAACTGGATAAGTAGATAGGTATGCGACTTGCATTCACGTTACCTGATATAATGATCCCATTGTCGCAGATGTGGGGGGGATAACATTATTTACGAAGAAAAATAAAGCGTCTTCTGGCCTTAAATGAATCCTTTTTCTGATGAGGAAATAAAATTGTCCCACTGTCAGATCAGATGGGACTAGATATTTTTTCTTGTCAACGTCTCCAATACGAGCCTTTGGTGCCTTCTCAACTATTACCTAACAGAAACGAAAAAATCTCATTAGTGAACAACAAAAATGTTATTTTTACATGTTATTTTCTCAAATATATTAGTCACAATCAGGTGACCTTCAATCGCCATTTTTACGACGTAAATGAAAACAAACGACTGCCAAAGTAGAAGTACGTCATTTATTGCAAAATTTCTGTCTTAATTCCATTTGACAAGACTCAAAATGTAGCAAAACTACTTATACAAACAATATCCGATTTGCTTGCGTATAATTAACTTTACAACATTAACTTACAAACCCGTATCTCTTTGTTCCAATTGCGATATAATAAAAATGACTACTTACAGGTACCCTGTCAGGGTATTTCCTCCTAATTTTTTCTCCCTCTGATTTCCTCTTTTCAAATGGATGTTCCTCCTTATATTGAAACTTCATTTTTATTAAATAATTCACCAAAATTTAACAATTACTACTTAATCGTAGAATGTATGTTGCGAGTATAGAAATGCTTTTTACTTGTTGTGAAACAAAAACAATCGATGATGCCACTACGTACGTATTTAAACAACACAGAGTCTAAATAACTACCAAAATATCTTTGAAAAAATTTAATTATAGCAAATAAGAGAGCAATGTTGCTAATTATTTATATTTAGTTTAAATTTAATAAACACATTTATGGATGTTCCCTAGTTGTATTTTAAATTTATTAATTATAAATACAGATAGTTACTCCATTGACTGTCCGTTCTGCGCATGGACAGAGCATTTGGACCAATGAGTTATCTATTCAATATCTAGTCAATTAAATTCTTTAATTTTAATTACTTATTATTATTTATTATTATTAGTAACAGTGGAATTCGTGTATACCTAGCAGCAGAAAAAAATAACATTTTAGTATTGCATTGCTGCTGCGTTGATGTAAAATCTACACCAAGAAATTGATTGTAAATTATTAATTTTCATAAGTTATTTTTCGCAAGTTCCGCTTGTAACCAATGAGCCAAAGTTTATTCACTTTAACGATGGGAGCGCGATTGGTAAACGGAAACTATGATCACGTGATTTTATTTGTTTACCTACATTACACTTTACCCATCTGTAGCGTGAACAAACTTTTGCTGCAATAATAATAGGAATTTATTAACTTACATCCATAGACTTAATAATACTATGGACTGAACCTAGAGAGAGAGGTGATGAGGACGAGACCTCGAGAGAGACGCCGATAGATGATCAGCTGATTGTTGGTAAAACCAGCGCGTGTGTGGTCTGTTGACGTGTGAGCTAATAATATGTCATTTTATTTAATAGGATTCCTAAGAATGATGAACTGAGGAAAAAATTGGTAATAGCTCTCAAAAAAGAGAAAAGTTTTCTCCAACTGCGAGTTCAAGGTTATGTATTTTGTTCCTTAACCTTCTTTAGGTACCTACCTTTATGCATAAATATCTGAGATGCACCTATTTTTATGCTTCGCCGACAAATTGTACGTTAATAATCAAAACCTCTAATCGCAAATCACTACAACGTGCTAAAATACCTATATTTATAAAAAATCTCGGCTGAATGTTCCCATCCGCCGTGTAAAAAAGTAACTTGGCCACGTGACTATTTCTGTTGAACCAACAGTCACGTGGTCTCAAATCTTACTATCCTTGTTCGATGCACTCAATTTATATCACTCTATCTCTCTTCAATGTCGTCCTCACACTGGCGAACGGAAAGTGAGGTCCATATAAATCTATGACTTACACCTCCTAGGGATCATACCGCACCTCGTAACCGGTTGTCTCGTTAAAAATGGTTTAAGAAAGTGTGTTTGACATTTGTCAAATGTCTACTGTCATTCAAGCGAATCAAGCGTGAAGTTAGGGCTAAGTAGATATTCTGTGGTTAGGGCATTTAACCTCTAAATTTCACAGTTCGTTGACATTCTGCCAGTGTGAGCGTTTGTGAATTCTAATTTTATTATTATTAAATACTTAGAACAAGCATTATGGTACAAAAAGCTTTATTTGTGTGTTTAGGTAAGAAAGTAATTACAGCCTAAACTAAATATAACAATATTTATTTTTCAGGCAATATATGCCGATCACCCATTGCAGATGCTGTCTTTCTGCATTTATTAAAAGAAAGAGGAATTGCACAACAATGGGAAGTTGACAGTGCTGGTATAGGTGGTTGGCATGCTGGAAATCCACCCGATTCTAGAGCCAGAAAAATTCTAAACAACCATAATATAGATTATAATGGTCGAGCTAGACAGGTATTGTTTTTATATATGGTATAGATATGCTTGTTTCGCCAATAATGGCACAGTTACGTTACGTAGAGTATTCGGGTTAACAGTAAGAATGTTATTAATTAAGACCAGACAACTTTTTTAAATATTTTTATCTTTAACATTTAACAAATACGTAAGAAGCGTATAATAAATAAATTACTCCATCTGTTGCAAAAGAGAATTCTGATCCTTACAAAGAATCCAGTTGTTTGTAACACGGGCGGTTCTTCCAGCCAGGTCCACCAAGTATTATTAAATCGTTTAGGATTAGAGTTTGGGTCTATGGGCCTGTTGGTCTGTGGCACGAGCTGCGAATAGAAGGCACTTAACCTATCTTGCAAAGTTTGTACTATATTTCCATTCTCCGAGTTTCCTATAATGTTGGAAGTCTCGCAAGGGTCACGATATATGTCAAATAAACAAAATCCTCTACAAACAAAGTTTGGAGTGAAATTCGAAGCCCTGCACCAACTTAGATCCAATTGGCTTCTAGTGGCAATGATGTCTTGAGGAAAAAGTGGTCCCTGGTTGGTTAAGGTTTGTATTGCTCTGTTGGTCAAGCTGTTCAAAACTAGTTCGATGCTATACGGAGGGTTTTCTGGGCCTCTACCGTCGTCACCGTAATATTGGTCATAGACACCATCTTGATAAGTACCTGAAAATAAATGACATTATTGATGTAAGCTTACTTACTGATTTACTATTTTTTTTCTATAATCTTCGAGATGAAGGATTGTTTAAAAGCCTTGCTTGGTGTTACGATATCAATTATATATTTACAAATACCCACCATTGACGAGTTTATAGCGTCCTTCGTATCCCAAAATGGCTGAGGCGTTCAGGGCCTCGTCTATGTTCAGTAAAATTTCAGTCCTTGTGGTGGTCAGATTTTGAGATATGGCAGGCCACTGGTTTATTCCATCGATATTGCCAAGGTCGCGAACATCCCCGCCTAGAAATAAGTTTAGCCTTCAGTTCCGCTGTCTCAGTTGATAAAACTAGACGTTTATTTCTCTAATATATTGTTTACTATTTTAAACTAGTTTGAAGACATTTTTGCACTTTTTGAGAATATTACCTGCAGCATGGTATAAAGTTGGCAGCAAATCACTGATATGCATCAACTGTCTGTTAATGTATCCTTTTTTTTCTAATAGTGGACTGTACAGCACTGCAGAGCCTCGTACTCCCCCTTCAAATAGTGTAAATTTTAACTAAAAACATTTACGATACTATAAGAATAAAATAGAGATTTGATGGGTTAAAAAATTTTTGTCCAATTGAAACTAAATCAACGACAAATTTGTATTTTATTTATGTAACATGTTTGCAGACAAGATGGCCATCATATCTGTTTAACAATTATTATTATTAAAACGACTGCAATTCTATTATGATTAAAAAATTTATTCATTGAGGATTCGCAATTACGATGTATATTTCTGATAACATAAAAAGTCCGCGAACGTGTTAATAAAAAAAATGTGTTGCCCGTGAAATTTATGCGGCGAGTTTAAATGAAAAATGAATTGTTTACTGATAATGTATTAAAGCGGTGTATATTTACTTACGCCTCTGAATGGCCAAGAAGATCCAAAATTTTGGTAGAGTCCAACTGACTGTGCCCCATTATCGGAGAAAAATAGAATAATAGAATTCTGCAACATGTCTCTTTGTGCCAGTTTATCTACAATTTGACCCACGGACCTGTCCATAATGTTGACTATGTCTAAAATAAAAAATTGAAACCGTAATTTTTTTTGTCATTCAGCCATTGCCTGATTATAAAAAAAAAGATTATTTAATATAGATCGTCAACGTATGGACTAGGTATGGAAAATGGAACGTAGAAGTATCTCCTTTACCAAATCGTGCCAAAGTGTACGATGATTTGTTATTTTCAACTGAACCGTATATAGAGTTTAGAGTTGAATTCCCAGTCCATGCGCCGACCTAGTGTATATAAATGTACCTGCGTATCTTCTTCTTTGCGTGTTGTTAATATAATTGTAAATTTCGTTGGTTCGTGTTATATTCGGCACTCCCAGTTCTACCCCGTCTCTTCCTGTGTGCGCGGCCAGATGAGTCACTAATAAAAAGAGGGGATCTGCTGTGTCGTGGTTCTCAATGACTTCTAGAGATTTTCTGGCAAATAAATCTGTGGCGTATTGTCCCATGTATTGCCATTGTGGAGTGAAGTTTTCGTGCAAGTCAAGCCCGTTGTATCTCTGAAATTGAGAGTTAAATACTAAAGGCAACTAATATGTTTAATCTGGCTTAAATATTATAATGAATATAAATGGGCACACTTTTGGTAAGAAAAATGTTCTGTTGAATGAACTAAGAAAACTTCTTTTACTGTCTATAATATTATAAACTGAGTTATAAACAGATGAAAAATTCTGGAAAGTTCAATAAATAAGCTACTGAAAGCGGTACATGCCAACAATTGTAAATTGTCACTAAAGCTTGATATTTGGTTTAAATGTTTGTGATTTTTTGAGAGATCCTATGTTATGCAATTCAAGTCCTACAAAAAAATCTGTTGCTATTTTCAATATTTCATACAAGTTCTGGAATAACCATAAGTTAAAAAAAATCATTCAAAACAATATTTATGCTTTAAAGTGTTTTAAAAGGCCTTTCATGCAGTTTTGACCATATTCACGATTAATTTTCATTTCCAATTTCACACGTACCGTTTAAAGCAGAAATTTTCTTACCGTGACATTGTCTGGCAGAGTAACCGATATCATATAATCAAAGTAACCGACCCAGCCATTCCAGTAGCCAAAGTGAGAGTCGAAACCTCTCCTTGTGGGCGTGAAGTTCTTGTATCCTGATCCCAAATGCCACTTACCCACCAGGTGTGTTCGATAACCAAGTTCTTTCAATCGTTCGGAAATGATGGGCATGTCCATAGGTAATGACCTATTCTCTCCTGCCTGCAATGGCGTACCTTGCAAACCTAGCAAATAATCAATTAATGTCAAATACGTTACTGGATTTTTTTTGGTGATTTTGTGAAGTCATTAGCCATAAGAAATGTTTTCGCTTTTTGATCCACCTTCCCTTCGGTGGTGGTAGAAACATCAAGAATTTAAATTAATCAACCAGGAAGAGAACCTGGGGAAGTTTCTACAAATCACGTCGCCTTCATAAATGGTCGTAAACCATGTGACCAAAAATAGGCAACCCGGTACACATTTTATTTGTCTTTGAGTGTATGGTTGCCTAATTATTTGTTCATGTGATTTACAGTCACTTATGAAGTCCCTTTACTTAAACAGAGAAGTATTTGGTATTCTAGAAAACTTGATAAATCTCGCTTGTTTAAATTTCTATGCTGTGAACATCTTATTAAATGTAGTAACTATTCAGTACTGGAGACAAAACTAAAAATCATTGTTACAATACTATTACATACTAGGAAGTCTATGATTTTCTTCAGGCCATGGTTTTGTGGTGGCTGCTGGCAAACCCCACTTTTTACATATTTTCGCAGTTAATGTAAAAACAATCGGTCAAGAATTAATTTCAACCTGTTTCGGTGTCTAATAAAGTATTAGCAAAATGTAACAACAGGAACAATGACCCCAAATATTTCGATTACACAATTGTCTGTTTGAAAACCGTTAAAAATACATTAACTTTTAATCCTCTGGTGATGTAAACATATAGCTTTTATTTCTTTTCGGTACGTATACAGTCACAGACAAAATCAAGTGCAAAATATGACAAACAAATAGGTGAAAATTTCAAGGGTTGCGATATTGAGTTTAATCTAAGGGATGAACTTTTTTAAATGCTTTAATAGAGTTATATTGTGTACTATACTTTTGTTAATATTTTTTTATTTTAAAAATTGGTAATATCACTATTCGTGTTATTTTGCTTCACAATTAACAATTTTAATTAGTGTTTAATTCTCACAATAGATTTACACTTCACTAGTAACACAAGAAGTCAAACTGGTTGGCACAATTAACGAAAAAATGCCAGATTCTTGGTAGAGTATTTGTATTGTGTAATCCACTTTGTTATATATATATTTTTTGTAAACCTGTATTAGATTGTTTGTAAAATTCACCGACACGGCTGATCGCTCAGCTAATTTAGGCTTGTCAGGAACATTAACCGTGGCATAAAAAGAACAGAGAAGCAATTACCGAAATTAATTTTTTATTTCGCACAGTACTTATTGGAAATATTTTTTATCACGGCCTGAACCTTGCCTTGATTGAGGCTAATACAAAAGCTTCGCATATATGTTTTTCAAAGAGTTTGAAATGATTTAGAAAAAGGCGTGTCTTCTTGTTCTAATAGTTTAACCTTTCAACCATCTTTTCGCAGTCTTCCTTGATTCACAAGAAGGTCACGCCAAAATATTCGAACCGTTAGTAATCAATGTTGAAGAGAATCTGAAGTTGCGATTATGACTTATTATCAATGTCACATAATGATATTTATCGCTTATAATAGGAATTTTTTCATCTATCCTTTAAATCACTCCATAACCACGCCACTGGCCGGTAGTGGATTATAGATTACTGTAACAAGTCAACAAAAAATCGCAAAATATTAAAATGCATTGTAGCACAGTTGAGTTGTACATGTGGTGTGTGACGGTATTTATTATTGAGTAATAGTTCAATTTAACTGTTAATAATAATAAATTATATTTGAATTGAGAAATCCAGTGTTTCCTAATTTTTATAAAATTTAATAGCGAAAAGAGAAACTTATAAGTAAGATTGCAGAAATATTCAACTGTAAGGGCTGAGGGCTGACTTTGACAGATCTGTTCATTTATACAAATACTATATAAAAGAACGAATTAACCTTAAATAAATATTTTGCACCAATTAGTTTATCCTGAATTAATATGTATCTATTTATTTTGCATAGGAAGCAGCGTATCTATCTACGTTTAATTTATTTGGTTGTCACACTAACACTGCGTGTTTAATTTAAAAATAAAATAAATTATGAATAATTATCACAATCTCTGTATATATCTATATCCTTAAAAAGCACTTATTGATAGTGTAAATACTGTCATTCTGCTAATCAACGTTACTACTGATAGTATTTTAATTACAACAATTTTCAACATGAGTCGGTAGAATTAAAACATTCTATTTTATAATATTACTATGGTAAAATAGTATATTTAACATACATTCACAAATTAAAATCGCCAGAAAGAACAAAATTGCATATACAAGGTGTTGGTTCGCTCCCATATTCTTTATCGGCCTGAGATATTCTCTTTTTTTCAACCTCTAAATTTCAGGTATTAAAAACTGTAGCACAATTTGTGATAATATTGTCCTACTAATACACCTAAATAGAAAATATTTTTATGCTTACCTGATCTTATGGGGTAGTTTCCGGTGAGTAGTGCCGCTCTTGAGGGCGAACAGGTTTGTTGGGTATAGAACTTGTCCAGGATGACTCCATTGTATCCCAAGGCGTCGATGTTGGGCGTGGGGAATTGGTTTGATCCATGAAACCCAAAGTCGTTCCAACCCTTGAATATTTGAGAAAAGCTCGGTTTCAATTATTAATACACTTTTCTGTCTATTATGGTTGACGTTATTCTTAAATTTTTATGTCTGTCTCTACGCTTCTTAACAGTACCGCTGCAGTTCCATTTGACTGAAGTATTTCTTTGTTTCTTGATTTATTTATCGAGGTTGCTATAACTGATAATTGAAATTATGATTCATACGTCTGGTTTCTTTGAACTCCGTGTCGATGTGCTTATGATATCTGAGAGTTATACATTGCCATTGGCTGAGTCAAGCCTCAATTAGTTAAGACATGGTTGTTTTTTAATATCTCGCAATATATGTCAATTAAATCTCGTCTCGCCTTCCAATTCGGTTAGTGTGGTGCTAGTTGCAATCAGTTTTGGGCCGTGTAATGACTCTAGTTTTTATTTAATGTTTTCATTAGGTGAGTTGGTTTTAGTTTTAAAATAGGAAGAGGTGCGTTATGAATTTTAGGAATTTCTACAAATTTAAAGGAATTAAACGATTGTCTGTTAAAACAACCATTATATAGAAACCTTTTGTTGTTTTACAAAAATTATTTCTTAGTTGACATTAAATTTAAAACAAAAGCTCAAGTTATATTAAAAAACGTTTGCGACCAGGAGATATTTTAAATAACTGTCTCCCATTGTGTCCCCCATACAGCTCTCACTATTTTGTTATTAAATATTTTTTTTATAATATCTAATAATTATTTATTATTACTGAATGATGTAGTAGTAATAAAAACATCCAGTTAATAATGGAAAAGTTTGGCATGGCAAAAAAGTTAATAAGATTTCATTAATGCATTACATTGTTCACGATTTTTTTGTCTCTTTCTTTGTCCCATTGTGATTTCCTCAAAGAATAGCTTTACAGGAAAAGGTGAATTACACCTCTCATAATTAATTATTTAATTTAACGTTAACGCTCTTTTAATGGCACCTTGCAATTGATTTTTTATAAAATTGTTTGCCATTGTATCGATGATGAAATATCTGTAGTAATTTCATTAGTTGAGATTTATTTGAATTTTCTCACAAACTTGCTTAATAATAATAATACTTTATTAAGTGTTAGCCCAAGAAAATTGTCACAGTAGGCTGAAGGACCTCGGTCAATGGCCATTTGGGTTTTTTGCTCAATAAAGTACTTTTATTATTATTATTGTCACAGCCACACTAATTATAGGTTGGGTTTCCAACCTACAAAAAGAATCTTATTTTATTAGATCAAGGCAACTAAAATTTCATTAATAATGCACCGGAACAAGATTTTAGTTGATAGTACAGGAACCAAGCAGAAATTTTGATAAAAGCGACATAATATTAAAAAATCGTAAAAATGCATATTTGTGAGGTTAATATGACGTCACATGTCACGTGCACAAACGAATTTGTTTGGAGTTTAACCAATAGCAAGTCCGTCCGTTTTATACGTCACTTACGGAAAACTGGCGGAACTTTTGAAATTGATACAACTTATTAATATTTAAAGCAACTGTAAAAATGATATATTATTGAAATTCATTGCATTATTATATTTAATATGTATTTAACTTTGAGGCAAATCTATTTAATTTAATTATTACCATGCAGAACCACATGAAAAGTTAATTTCGCATTCTAAGAACTTAATTCTGTTTACATCTGAAACCACTTTATTTATTCATAAACATACTGCACCCAAAACAAGTTTTTTCTTATGTACATTTATGTAATCATGTATACAATAAAAAGTAAACCGTGATGAGTGCAGACAAGATAGGAATATTTATGTGTTCAGTTTTTTTATATGTTCAACTTGTACAAATGAAAGTCTGTCGGGGAAACTATTTCTCAATCCAAAAATTTAACGTATAATTATGAAGCTTTCTTTAACAAATTACGTTGTACATTTTAGCATATAGGTGGTCTCAAAAGTGGGACTTTCCTTTTAATACTATATAATGTGTCATATTAATTGAAATTTTGAGATATTACTATTGCTTATGCGAATCAAATTCTTACAAAAATACTAACTTTTTAAAATATAATTTGTTTTCATATAAATTAATATGTACTCATTTCCACTAGTAACATTGATGTATTAGAAATACTGTGTCGCAAGTACAAAAAAAATGAAATAAATATCTAAACCTCACCGAGAGCATTTTTGACATTTCTATTCAACAAATCTCTGCGTGGTCGGTGGTTAAATGAATTAGTTCCTTGAAGCATATAATTGAGACAGTTGATCGTAAGTGGAGCGTTTCATGCCTTGTCAATTTTTATTGGATAACAATAAATTCAAATATCCCAAGAAAAAATATGGAAATATTTACAAGGAACTGCTGTTATGAAATGGCCGGAAGTTGCCTTTATATTTTATTCAAAATTATGTACGGTCGCCTTTTACAGTCATAACAAAACAAGACTATTATTTTTTCTGCCAAGGTAATTTAAAAGTGACGTCACAACTAATCTCAAACTTTTCTAAAATTTTCATTTTTAGTTTTAGAAAATTTCTGCTTGGTTCCTGTACTATCAACTAAAATCTTGTTCAGTGCATTATTAATTTAATAAAGTTATAATTGTTTTAATCTAGCAAAATAAGATGCTTTTTGTTGGTTAGAATTCTAACCTATAATTTTCAGTCTATTTTTAATAATTTACAATATTGAAACTTTATAAATCTACCATTTGTGAGAATTTTTAAATGTTATAATGGATCCAAGCTAAAACTACAAAAATTAAAATTCAAATTGAAAATAAATTTGCAAAAACTAGAAATTTAATGTTATGTTAGTCATATGATGCACATGAGTGGGAGTGGAAATCAAAATTAATTTTCGTTGATGTATTTTAATAAGAATGGGCAATTATATTATTACCTTTTACAGTGATAATAATAATGACTTTATATAAAAATACGTATGGAAAATATCTCTATACAAATGCAACTTCTAAAATTAGGATTCAGGGTAACGGAGAAAAATATACTTTAATGTGATAATTATTTCACGAAGTTCCTTCGATAAGATTACACTTTTATTAAAGTAGGATATTCAGAGGTGTCTCGTTTGAAAACTTCTTGAGAAATGTGTAGGTTTAATTTTTTCTTCGGAGCTAATTTCGTTTATCAATATAAAAAAAATATGTAAAATACTGTGCATTGTCAATAAAATAAATTAGATTTAAATGTCTCGGTTCATAAATACATGAAAAAATTAAAGGATAAAAAAAACATTCTATGAAAGGTGCACAAAGTATTTATTTTGGTCAATATAGTTCACATTAAGGATCTTTGAGCTAACACCAACAATACCAGTCATCATATCCTATTTATTTATCGGAATACGTCAAAAAATGTATTGACTCAACATTTTTTATTTAATTGGAGGTTTCAGAGTTTGCTACAAATATTATTCAACCTTCCGAAGTACTGGTAGTAAAAACTGATACACCATGTATCTTAATAATAACTAAAGTAACTTTCAGGTCAAACGGATTTGGCAGTGAAATTGTAACCTTCTAATTCTCCTATATTCTGTCTATTAAAAGGAACTATGTGGGAATTTACAGATCAGTGACTAATTATTTAGTTAAAAGTCGTGCCACGTACCCAACGTTTAGTTTATTCTGTTGCAAATTTTGTCAACCGGTGCTCGCTGCAATATTTAAAAATATAGAGGTTGGTTGACTTATTAATTGAAATAGGAAAATGTGTATCGAAGTAAAACTGTACCCGGTGCCATAAATATTTTAAATCATTAATTTTCAAAATTAATATTGATTGTTAACGTATTTAAATATATATAAGAGTTAAATTAAACCACCTATATTTTTAAAATAGCTTGCCTATGCTGCTGTAGACAATTTCAAAGTTAAGTTAATTATCTGGCAAATTTTAAATCAGCGCAGCAATTATTCCCTACTACAAATAAACAAATTACTTACAATATCGTCCCCAAGAATAATAACTATGTGTGGCCTGGCAGACACATCAACCGCTCTAACCAAATTCAAAAATAAAACTAAAAGACACAGCACGTGCTTTAACTGCTTCATAACAACAATATCTTGCTAACTCACTTTCACTACTCTTGTTCCATTCGTACTCAACCAGTGTTAGATTAGATGGTAACTTATATGTAAGTGATATTGTGTAAAGTTGTGGTCTTTTTAAAAAACTGCTGTGCTATAGTAGATGTTGAGATTTTGGCTGGCCTGGCTGGCAGTGAAGGAGATAATGATGGTTCTTGTAACAGATGGGATTGGCCAATGGCTCTGACCCTTTGTACATTAGATTGTTGCAGGATGGTATTGCCTGTCGGTATCTGATTAATGTAATGATAAAATTATAGGTCATTATTTATTCTCACCACACTGTAATCTTCCCTTTTATGGCTTGTATGTAATTTGTAAGTACTAAACTTAGACATGGTTATATATTATTGACAATAAAATAGGTGCAGCAGATGCTGAATTTAAGAAAAAAACCTATTAACAACGATAAAAAATGAAGTGATAAAACATGAATAATTTTTTTAAATGTACAGTTTAAAAAAATTCTTTTAAAGTAAAATGGATTAAAAATTTACTCTCAACTTGTATAAGAGCAATATATAAGAACATTTTTTAGTATTCTTACATATTAGTTACAAAGGCTTTATAATTAGGAAACGTGCATTTAAGGAGACTGTTTGTAATTCCTCGGCTATCCAAACTGCTCGTTACTAATCCTCCAGAAAATAAATTACAATAATTTTTAGGCAATCCAGAAAATAAATCTGAAGTAATTGAAAGATGGGGATTTATGAGATTCGTTGTAAAGATTGTAAAAAATATGTTGGGCAAACTAGACGGTCTAATCTGACAAAATTTAAGGACTCATTTCTAATATGAAAGAATCAGTAAATCTAGTGTTGCGAATAGATTTAAAAAAATAATCATTACATTAATTTAAATAAATGACTTAAAGTAGTGTTTCTATAAATATTGCCGGTGATGCCAACTTGGTTGGCGAAGCGTGTCAAGTGTTCGGTGTTTTAATGTGCAGCGAAGACTCCCTGCTCAGAATCAAAGGCCTTATCTTTACACGTATTTTTTGTTAAATTTTGTATTTCTACACTGTTTTGTACCGTTTGCCAAAAAATATTTAGATAGATTAAATTAGATTTCAGTCTTATTCGAAATCGAGGCACGAGCACATTTGATAACCCCTGTTCTACAAGGTCAGGTATCAGACACTTGAATTCCGTCTAACTAAATGAAACGTTGATTTTAAAATTGATAGTAACGTAGACTAAATACGTAAGTACCTATTTCGAAAACCCCCGTCGCCCCCTGGAAAATCCTAAAACCTATTACATTTAAAATCTTTTTAAAATATTTTAATAGTCTTTGTTACAATCTAAGACATGTTTTTTTGCTTTTGAAAAAATATTAGTATTTGGAAAAGGTACCAGCATTTGAAATTTCTGAAATTGTAATCTTATAAGTTTCAAAAAATATCAAATGCTGGTAACTTTTTCAAAAATTAATATTTTTGAAAAGCAAAAAAAACCTTGTCTTAAATCGTATCGAAGATTATTCTGATATTTAAAAAAAAGTCTAATATATTAAATTTCAGGACTTTCCAGGGGATTTTCGAAATTTCTTTTTTGCAAATGTGTTACAATTTTTTTTTCCACCAATATTCTCATTTTGATCCCAAATGAAACCTCTTATAATTTGGTATAGGTCCCATGTTCTCTAAAATGAAATATCGAACATCGAAAATTCACCGGCCGCCCCTGCACACACACGAGACAAGAAATTGTGAAAATTACCATGTAGAAACAGAAACGTTTAATATAACGTTCTTATAAAATATCTTTAACGGCCTAAGCTTAATGAGTTACCAATCCAAAAGAAGTACAAACCCTTAAACGTAAGACAAGAGTTTTTAATTTAAATGCAGGTACTACCTTAAAATAAATCTCTCTTATCTTTTTCTTTTAAAGCAAAGTATGTTTTAAAATAAGTAAAGTACACCAATATCCAAATAAATTTTTATTAACAAAATTTGTATTTCCTTATTTACATACCTGAACAAACAATTTTCGAACCAAACTCATACAAAATAATTATGACACACATAATACATTAATAAACTGAATAAAACCATTAGGTGTGTTTTATGTTCATGTCTCATGGTGATGTTGGTACAATTAGCCCACATCCCCCCCCACTCTAACCATTGATACTCGGCCAGGATATGAGTAAATATTAATATGCACGCAAAAAAGCGGAATAAATTTGTTTGTTTATATAAAAGTTGAAAATACCATTGATTATGAAGCAACCTGTTGTTTCCCAAATAACCCAAAGTGTTTCCTTATTTAAACAAAGTTCATGTTTACACACATTTGTTGATATTTAGTATTTACACTTTCATTACCCAATTTGTTTTACAATTAGTATACTTGTGAAATTATTTACAAAGAATGTCTGGTCGAAAGTAAGTTGAAAGCTCATTGTTGTTACTGCGCATGTTCAACAAATATATTTTTTCTGTCATCTTTTTGAAAATACTGATGGTTTCTGGATCCTCTTTTATTCCCAACGCCTTTTACTCTTTCACACATTTCACGAAGCGAAACCTTTGCACAAAAAGTGAGAGTTTACGAAAGACGTGACTATATTTTTGTAGAAGATAATTTTCGGTTCATTAGAAGTGTTGCTCAAATTCAGTTTCGTGGCAATGATTTGCACAGTTGGTAATGTTAATAATCAAGGGAAAGGTCAGTTTTGCAAGCTGCAACGATCTGTAGACAAATTAATTCTTTCGCTTATTACCTTATTAATTTCATAAATAGGCCATCTGTGTATTTCTTCAAGTATAGCAAGGAGAAAAAACTTGGCACCATATGAAGCATGAAAGCTGCTTACGTCATATTTTACAAATTCTTATAGCAAAATAATACCTGGTAAATGTAACCTTCAGTGGTCACTTTCGCATGAAATTATATTGATATAAGGTCAATGACTACTGATTTAGATTACAATGGAGAAATAGTTATTGCACGTTAATAAAATTAATAAATAGGGTCCCTGTCATATTTTAGTAACTGTAACAGATATTAAAATTATGCAAATAGGTTTTTTCGAATGTTTGTTTTAGGTCATTACATTATTCTTGCAGCATAGAATACATAAATAGAGTTTTCTTATAGGAAATATTTCACCTACTGCTTAACAATTCGTTACGGATTATTTCTATTTACATTACCTCATAGGGTGGTCAAATGGTTAGTTAGACTGACGTTCTTGGAGTCGGTACCGAGGATTAATTTTATATACGTTCATAAATAATTTTAAGTATCACTAGTAAGGTTGTAAGCCTATCAGTGCCTGTTTTATTAATAATATTATGTAAGAACATGAAAAATTTACTACGTAGATGGTGATTCTCAAGAAAGTGACCGTATTGCTATACGCAAGATGTACCATTTAAAAATTTTCAAAAATAATGAATTTATATGACCCCTTTCAAATTATACAGATGTATATTTTAGAACAGATCAGATACGAGTTAATATGACTCTCATTACGATTAAATATTTAAAATAATCTTCCTTCCTTGAACCACCAACTTCCTATTCTTGATACCCATGTTGTTTTATAATTAATTAACAATAATGTGAAATAGATATTATCATATTTTTCAACACGCAAATAAAATTAATTTATAGTCAATTTCTAATGGAATATTACTTAATGTCGTATAATCATTAATCAAATCTCTCGATAAATTACATTAATAATATGGGTCCCAGCGTTAACTCGTGTATGTGCTTCAGAACCTTGATCCTATTTTTTGCAGCATGTATTGTTTGTCAGTTCCAAGACCAAAACCTATTAATGAAATTCAATTATATGGTTTAATAATCAAATTGTATTGTATAAATACAGTCGTGGTCTATCTAAGGAACTGTTTATTTCTTGCGGTTTATTTAACCAGAAATTTATAAGGTCATTTTAATTTACCATTGTTTAATTGCTATTTAATTGGTGTGATTATCTAAACACTTTTTAGCGGATAATTGTTATCTAAAGCATTAATGCTTATAGAGTGTCTATTTTATTTTTCTTCCTTATTATTAGTATTGTCATAACATTTTTTATGAATAATTAATTTACTATCTATAGGTATTAGCCTATACCAAATATAGTGAGTCAACTTAAGTGACTAAGGGACAGTTTGGAATTAATTTATAGTCACGACACTCTTAAAATGTACCACACATTTTATAAGGGAAATATCCAAATTTAGGTGGCATCCGTTGGACATCAAATCCATTAATTTCATCGTTTGACTAACTATATTTGGATATACAAAATCTTACATTAAAATAATCACGAGAATTTATGTTGATTGATAATTATATGAACATGTTAAAAAGTTCTTAATATTTCGGTTTCAGATCGAGGATGGAGATTTTCGTGAATTCGATTACATCTTCGGTATGGATGATGATAACATTTCTGATCTGAAAGAACAAGCGCCTTCTGGTAGTAAAGCGGAGATCTTGCTTTTAGGGGACTTTGATCCAGAGGGAGAGAGAATTATAAGGGATCCGTATTACGTAAGTCAAGCAAAAATTTCATATTTAATCTAAATCGAATTTATTATTTCATAAACCTTTGTATGAGGTTTGGCACCTAAATAACGGTTAATTTTTTTTAGGATCGAGGCTCTGAAGGATTCGAGAAATGTTACCAACAGTGTGTACGGTGTTGTAATGCTTTTTTAGATCAACTTAAATAGATTAAGTGAAACAATAGGTTAAATTCTTTTGTGATTTTATTATGGATTGTAATGTTTTATCTAATATATATTTTATAATAATAATAATATAATGTTTCATTTGTCTAAGGTTAATATGAAATGATTAATCCTAGTATAACTCGGATATTGGGTGTGGTGTCCCTTGTCTCTAAATGTTTAGCCCCCACCCGCACAAGGTTTTCTCAGAGTCTTCAGGGATCAAGGGGGTTGCATTACCTGTGATGTTATTTATTTCATACAAAAATAAGTTGTGCAAAAAATACTAAATGTTTTTATTGAAAAAAAACAGTTTAACTGAAAACCAAGTTTGTTTTTTTATATCTGTTTTGCGGGCAGTATTAGATTTTTTCTTCATCGAGCTTTGGCCAGAGCTTATTTAACTATTTGCTCACAATATTAGAATATTTGGTATCTGTACATCATTTGCATTATAGAAAAAATATCTTTCCTAATCCTAATCTAATATTATTTATCTGTAATAATTTTATAAACTATATCAAAAGGTCAAGCGAATATAATTTGTTTTTCTAGTAATATTATCGATTATATTAACCCATATTTAAATTTAAACGCAGCAGAAAGTATTTTGTGATATATCCCACAGAAGCATGGTCAATTTTAGTTTTATTAAACGTCCAACTAATATAAGTTAATTTATTTTGTATCACAAGGATCATTAGCAAATATAAATTCAATTAGGTTAGGTACTTATTATATTTATGTGGATAATGGTGCCATTAAAAAGAATTTAATAACTCATACACTTAGGCATAAGCATATATTTATAATTATTATTTTAATTTGCTCCATTAGTAGTTTTCTTTCAAATTAATTTAAAGGTAACAATTTTGTAGCACATGAAAAAATATATAAAAGATTCGGATAATACTATAACGTTTCAATCGCTTACATTGTTTTGAAATTAATCCTAAATATTCAGCAAGAGATTTCACAGACAATTTAACGAAAAATCACCATCATCTATATTTTAATCATTACCATTCTAATTTCCATCCTCTCAATTTGTAAATAGATGTTATAAAAAAGAAACTGCATCGGCTTTAAAACGATTTATTAAACTAACATACATAATCTAGATCTACCAAGGCCTAACTTTGGATTGTGTTGCATGAGTTAGTATCCAAGTATTTTTAGGGTCTTTTACCATCGACATTTGCTTGTGTCTTGGATGAGTTTTACAAATATTGAAGAGACGTTCACCTCGACGCACAAGATAGCAATCCTTACATCTCCTTCTTACTCTTCCCATTACTTTAAATCCACAGTTTGGTACAACATTTTGTGTTACTGGTGTTAACATTGATTGCGGTATGTTTATTGGACTTGGTTTGGAGAGCAAATGAAATGTTGAGAATATTACTAGGTTAGAATTACTATTTATACGTTTTACAGCATTTAAAAGAACGTTTCTAAATATAGGCAGCATTGTGGGAAAACTGAAATCGCAAACTTTAGTTATACATTAATTACATTTTCCACCAGAAACTTACCAATAAAATGAATAATTATAAAATTTGAAATGAATACTTTGAGGTTATATTAAATCACAGATAAATTAAAAAATTAGAACTGATAACTCTTTGACCACAGAACATCGAAAGCGTCTTCGACCAAGGTCCTTGGGCTGTTGGTATGTAAGTACATTTAATCTATTACTGTTATAAATTCAGTTATGTTCTATTTATATAAGAAACACATTAGTACTGATGTATTGTTATGTTAAAATTGTATTATCGAATATTTTTTTGTATTTATTGAAGAATTATAAATTTATTGGAAAATTCATCATTTGAACTACAGCAGTTATTTTTAGCTCTAATTTATGAACTGTACCTGTGGCTAATTTCAGTTTCTCTATCTGTCAGTTTCGTATATTTCATTCACATTTTAAGTTTTAAGTTTGTTTATTAATATGTAAAGTTCATTTATACTTTTATTTAACAATGTTTGAAGATTCTAATCGTTTTGATTTGGACGATGACGTAAGTGAATCGTTTTTGCTATACCATTTCTTAACTGGAATATTAAAGGATGTTTTAGGTACATCTTTTACTCCGGCATCTAGTAGTACACAGAGACCTCAAGTACCGAAAAGAAATAATGAAGAGCCCATTAGCGACAATTCAAAGAAACTGAAATTGACTTTCGATCAACAAATATCTTCCAAAGATCCAAGCCTTCCCAACAAAAACAAGCCGACAAATTTTACGTTTAGCTCGCCTAATAGATTTGTAAAAAGGAAATTCCCCGGACCTGCAGGGCTTTTACCGGAGAGGGTAGAGGGTAATAAATCAATTTCAGAACTAATTGCGAGTGAGGACTCTACAAACAATGCTGACAGTACTGGCGTAGGTCTATATGGTGCATATAATGACACACTTATCAAATAAAAAACCTTTTTAGGGTATGGTATTCTGTTCCCAACAAACAGTTTCCACTTTCGAAGACGGACCCTGGAAAGAAATGACAAAAGATTTTTGCGTGTGTAAGGGAGAATATCTATATGAAAAGTTTACCATAAGCTGGATAAAGAAACAGGCATCTTTAAAAAAACTATTGGTTAATCATAAGGCGCCCTTTTTGGCAGCGGTAATACAAAGTTTGGAGGTTTTTGATGGAAAGGTTCCAGTAGTTAACGTTACGTTGAAAGATGCCACAGGTAAAATATATTAGATATAGTTTAATTAATTAATTTATAATGTGTTTTTTAGGTGAAATCCAAGGAACGATATTATACAGTCTCTACGTAGAATACTCTAATTTTTTTACAATAGGTTCGGTGTTGGTTTTGAAGCAATTCGGAGTTTTATCAGCTGGTTACAACAACCACTGTTTGACTATAACGTCCAACAATTTGCTAACAATCTACTGTCTAGAAGTATCCAAAAAATTACCCGAGCAGGGCAGTAATGAGAATTGTGTTAATATGAAAAAAAATTCAGTCAAGAAAGTTGTCGTTCAAGAGTGCATATTAGAAGATATTTTGAAGAAATACGATGCTGATGTTTTAGCAAACTCTGAACAAAGACAAAATAGTATTAACTTTGGAAAGTTAAATCAAAATTATCATAGATTATCAAAGAACAATAGTAGTCCTGAAAATATTAGTAATTCATCGAGTTACAATAAATTTATGTTACCGTTACCGTCTAGACCTAATGAAAATATTTTCAAAGACAGTTTTAAGAGATCTGCAAGTGAAAATAAAATGATTGTGCCAAATATTTCATTGGATTCTTTTCATAAAGGTCCAAGTCACAGGAAATTTAATTTCAAGGAGTCTGTAAAACTTTACCACGATAGTAGTGGAGCTAGTACTTTTCGTGATTTCCAAACTAAATGTACAGAGGATCAGACGGATAGAACCGAGAATAAAAATTGTGATAATATAATAATAAGTCATAGTCAGATATCCGTCAAACCTGATAGCAAAGAACACATAGATATTTGGAAGAACTTATTGAAGGACGTAGATACTGAGGCCCTTTTTGATGATTTTTGACTTCTGTATATTTACCATGAATATTTATATAATAAAGTATTTTTTTTACATCTTATATCATTTTTACTTTTAATTTAGGATTAGTTTTTAACAAATTGAAACAAACGAGGCGTTTAAGTATTATTAATGATGTTTGATGTAAGACTTGTATTTAAATAAGTTTATCCATTTTTTCGAACCTCGTCTTATTATTTTTGAAATGTGGCTATTTAAAAGTATTTTACAAGTATGGCAATTCTGGGATGCCTTTGTTCATATTTTAAGAGGAATATCTATGTAAGTTATTTTGTACTATTATGTAAATTAGCGTTTCGAGTCGAGACCGAGTAGACGGGCAAGATGGACGATACAGTAAGTGCCTTATGGGCTGTCGGCTGTCAGCAAATTTTTATATTGAAAAATATATATTAAGTAAATGAACGTTCCATTTTATCTCATTTCATCTCGGTAGTCGCTCGAATTCTTTTTTAATGCCCGAGAGTTCAGTTGACGCACTGTATATTTTACCTTATTTTAAAGGAAAACGATAAGCACCGGTGTTTTTGATAATTTATATATTTTTAAAGTTACCTTTTCAGTAATCCAAAAAATTTGTACTCAATTTTTGTTTAATGTTCACGTAAAACCAAATATATTTGTAAAACATATATGAAGTTTATAGGCAACCCACCATATAGCCAAGGAAATCTTTGGTTACATAATTTCAAATGTTATACCAGAGTTTATACAGAGCAAGTTGGGACAGCTGGCGTCTTTATGAATAAATTTGAGTAGTCAAATTCGTTGACCCTAGAAAATAAAATTTTACTATTTCTAACAGAAGCAGACTCAAGACGCAGACTGTGATCTCATGAAAACACATAATATGACTTTCAGTCTAATCGTATCGTATCTTTTGTCAATGACGTAAAATTGGCCGAAGTTTTTTGTCGCTTCACCATAATCTAGAAATGTCCTTGTTTCTTCCTTTCTTCGATCATTATGATCGAAGGTTTCTTTTATATAGCATTTCAATGATCTGTGATGTCCTTACGTGTGACGTGTGGCAATTTTAACCGCTCTTTCTGAGTCGATGCTGCGGAAGCGCCATCTATATCTCGCAATCAGCAGCTTTTTTATAACATAATTTTTGATACCAGTGTTATCACTTGGGCAGGAGGTGTTTACATCATGTATAAAGTCGGGTTCATGCACTCGCGAATTGCGAAAAGCGAAATGCGAAACGTTAACTTAAAATTAAAATAAATGCGCCAAAAATTATGTCTAGTTTTGAAAAATTCGCAAATCGTAAATTTGCTTGGCGGGAAACTAGAGACTGAGTCTACTGAATAGCGAATTTCGTAAAAATTATACTTTTTTGTGGAAATCGCATTTCGCTTTTCGCAATTCGCGAGTGCATGAACCCGGCTTAATATACCAAAGAGTAAATATCTAAAGCCGGGTTCATGCACTCGCGAATTTCGAAAAGCGAAATGCGATTTCCACAAAAAAGTATAATTTCTGCGAAATTTGCTATTCAGTAGACCCAGTCTCTAGTTTCCCGCCAAGCAAATTTACGATTTGCGAATTTTTCAAAGCTAGACATAATTTTTGGCGCATTTATTTTAATTTTAAGTTAACGTTTCGCATTTCGCTTTTCTGAACCCGGCTTAAAGGAGGTGGGGGCAATAATTCGCGCGACGGAAGTTCGCAGCGGCCATATTTGATAAACCACTTTTTACATGTCGACGTTTGAATTGACAGTTTTGTATTTATGTGGCAGAAACCCAACGTGTTCTGTTCTGTGGTGTCAGCATCTTATACAAAACTTTTTGTTGAGTGCCGATTTTGTGTTAAACGATTGTATAGTACCTATATAAGGTTTGCATTATTTATTCGTGTGTACGTGTTATGTGCGAAATTTGGACATATAAAACTTTATTATGGTTAGTTGCATATCGTGTGGTTTATCACACATTGCAAGGAAAAGTGGCGTTACTTTTCATCGGTAAGTAATTAAATATTATTATAACTAAATAAACCAACTGTTAGTAATATTTTCATTATGTTGGAGTGTTTAAAAACATAACAATAATAAAATCGTCAAAGAGCTAAATTGTAGGTTATACGCCGCCATGATTGTTTACATTTTATCCAGTGGCAGTTCATCCTAAATTTGTCTTGCTTGTCGAAAATAAAATAAAATAAAAAAATTATACTTAATTAACTACATACTAGTTAAATTATAATTGTGTGCAGTATGGGTGTCTTTAGAATCCCTATGTTATAAAGATGTGTTGGAAAACATCCGTGGTTCAGTTTAAGACGAGTAATTGTTGAGGAGTATAATTTGGAGACTGAGAATTCCGAATAGCTAATCTGTGATTCCGATATATGCGGAATAGATTTGGGGAGTGAAGGATGAATTAGGGAGTAGGGGTTCTTTGTAGACTTAACATATTCTATCCATATTTTTTCCCATTTTTTTCTAATGTTTTGTTTTTGAGTTTGAATAATTATTTGGTGGTACCGTGCAAATTTCAAGTTTGGTGGCCTCTTTAGCTTTACTGCTCATGTGACAATTCCTCTCTGGGCGACTTGAATTATATTTTCTTTGCTTGCTCCAATCACTCACATATAACAAAGGAATTTGGAAACCATTTGAAACCTCTAGATGTTCAATTTCCTACGAATATTGTTTCACTTTTGAGTTCGGAAAATAAAAATATTTATGAAGCTATTGTAGCTTTCTTGGAAGGCTGCAGTATCAATATGAAGTATATCTGAATTTCCTGAATACATGGATCTTCTGTGGCTAATGGATACTTCCGAAGCCAAACCTCTTTCTCACACACACACATACACACCCATAATTGTGTGCAAATGCAAATAAAATAATGTAAGGTTGTCGTTGTATAAACTGTGATCCTGTGATAACTACTAATTGTATATTTTTCCAAAAGGTTGCCAATGAAGCCTTTTCAGCAAAGGGAATGGATAAACCACTTTCGTACCAAACTTAGCACAACTTCCGTCGCGGCAGATTTTATAATACCTTCTCTCCTTAGATATTTACTCATTGATATATACATACAGAACCTGAAGAACCTCAATTTACAGCTCTTACGATATTTCTGTCCTTTATATCATTTTCTGGAAATAAAGTCGAAAATCTGTAGTTCAGAGCGAAAATCTGTAGTTCAGAGATACGCCACGACGGCGTTGGTGTACAGCATTTGGACCAGACCAGCAGGGACTTTATATTGGTAGTTCCATGTTGTAGCTGGTTAAAATCTAGGTTGAAGACACGCAAATTTTCGATTTAAATAAAACAAACCATTATAACCCTTCCACAATAATTTTATTTTAAACAACTTACGAATTAATAACATTAAATAAATATATCCCTCTAATAAAAGTAACATTTTAGTTATTGTCTTAAAATATCGACTTTATAAATGCCCTCTCGATGAATGCCATTATTAAATAATAAGATATTTACTTTCACATTAATAAACTTAACCAACAAAATTAGAGATCCAAAAAAATAAAAAAAAAAGAAAAATACAATATAAACTACTACTTAATATACGTTATATACTGGCCCCTAGTACTGGCAAAAATTATTACGTACCTAGATTATTTTAAATATAAATTAAAACTAAAAATAAAATTAAAAAATGTAGTAAATATCAACTGAAAATACTTATCCATACGTTTCTCAGGAGAGTTTTCACTCAACTGTTTCCTAATTTTAGCAGGAAAACACTTTAAGATCTCATTTCGTATACTTTCATTTAGGTATACTTACTTATATTAACTATACATAATAATATTAATAATTAAAAATATATCTATTTAAACTTAACAAAAACCATACATGTCGATCTTTCCTATCCTAGAATAATTGCACTTAGGTAGGGAATAGCAATACTTATTATAGGGGTTTACTAGCATAAAAAATTGCACAAAAATATGGGAAATATCCTCAAGATCCCATGTATTGGTCTGTTTTTCGAGGGACCATTCGTGGTTTAAATGTTAAAATTCTAATAATCATTGGAGAGAAATATGTAAGCATTTTGTAAGCCAGATGTCTGTCTGTCTGCCTGTACATTCAAATTTGACCTTTTCCGAAAGACAATATTATTACCTCTTGAGTTTATTTCCCATATTTGCCGCACAAATTTTTCTCAAAAATATTTGGACTTTCACAATACATATCTGACCTTTTACTGGCACCTGTTCCATTAGATTTAACCTTAAAACTACAAAAATAGGAATGCGAATATTATTACAAAAATAATTTAAATATTATGTACACGTAAATTTCTTAAATCGTTCAACAAACATTTTTAGGTAAAACAAAAAACAAAATGCGATAAAATTAATGATCTTTCTTCAATATATTAAACGCTATATTTACATTAATCAGCGAGACGATTTTCTGTCAAAAATTACATATTTATTTACAACAATAAAATAAATAATGGGTAACACACTTTACGAATTTACGTTTTTTTTTTTAACAATAATTGGCTATTCTCACTTTTAATTGAAATATAAAACCAGCAAATAATAATGTTGATATAAAGCTAAACAGTTATATATCTATGTTTATGTGCACATGGACCGATTATGGCCCTTGGTGGTATACAATAATACTCGCTGATAAATAAATTTAAAACACGTATTGGTTCATAAATAATTATATATTGTTATATTTCTACGGCAAGACTTACCAAATAATAATGGTTATTGGTTCAAAATTAATCGTCAATATTTAGTAACAACTGAAGCCAGCCCTGATATAAAAATATAATTCCTGGTCATTGGCGTAGAAGTTTGGAACGTCACAAAATTGGTCTTTTATTATGACTAAAGTGTACAAAATTTGAATAAAAAATCTTTATTTGTTTAGGAGATAATGAATAAATAGTAATAATTTTTTTAAAAGTTTAACACCCTGTATCTTGAAAACGAAACGATTTAGAGAAAAATGTTATAGGAAAGACTCCTATTATTTTGATATGTTCTATCGTCTACAGAAGTTATGAACGAAAAAACTGAAACACCCTGTATATATTATGAAACTGTGGCAACTCGAATATTTTTGTTTCATGCAAAGTGTCCCGACACATTTTACGCTAATGACCAAATCTATTACAATGCGTTCGCACACAGTCACAGATCTGAGGCCTTTTTCTTATTTCGACATGTTAGCAATTGTGTGGCTGCTGCTCGTTCGCTAGCTTGGAACTGTCAATCTTACCGGCTGATATACATGTCAGCGCGATACATATCAAAATCATGACTTCTTTTGTGCCTTTTGCATGTCTCAGTGATATATATGTGGAGCAATTGTTGCGTACAACGCTTTGTACACAATCCCGAGCCATTATTTTTGCGGGGTGATGAGCTACTGTCACCGCGCATTTGAATACGAGGTCGAAGAGTCGCGTGGAAATAAACATCGTTCAATGCAAAGTTGCGTAATGTCGAACGGAGCTGTTTGTTGCACCGCAGGGGTCTGTTCTGGGGCCATTAAAAAATTGAAAATCACAGAATCTCATTATTATTAATGCAGTTATAAATATATATTTTTTTAAATTGGGTGGAATAATCGCCTAGATCCCGTTACCAAAGTATTCATATTTATAGAAAATATTACTTACCGTCCGTCCAACCATTCTAGAACCGGCAAAGTTATCTACTAAGCATACTAAGCAAAGAATATTAATTTATTATTAGGATGGGAGACTACTTATAATGTCTGGATTGTCACCCATGCCAATGCCCTTGAATAAGTCAATGAAGTAGATAGTAGAATTAGTGAAATGAAAATATAAGAGAAATCACCAATAAGTTATGAGGACTACCGGCGGCTCTCGCCCTCCACCCTCAGATTTTTTTTCATAAGACTTCTGTTATAATTTCTTAAGGATGTGTTGAACAAGCGCCAGATTCCACTACCAAAATAGGGATCATATTTATGGAAAGAATTACTTATCCAAATCATTCCAGAACTCGCATAGTTTATCTACTAACGTTCTCATTAACGAATCTAGTTTTTTCGCTTTCAACTTTATTTTCTTTGTGTGTAGGTGTTATGGAAAATGCTTCCTAACCGAGCTACAGGATTTTGAAAACAAAATTTTTTTGTAGTTTTTTCAAAAACTGCATAAGATATTATATTGAGATTTGGTACACTCGAATGTCTTACTGAATACAATTAATGAGGTGAGTATGAGTCGATTGGCTCAATCCAGTGGCATAACATCGTTTAAGTTACTCCCTCAAATCACAAAAAAACGTACGCCACTGCATTTTTTTTTGAAATGCATATTTTTAGATTCTCTGTTCTATTCTGCAAATGAAATCATACTTTGTGTTTTTTCGACTAGGCACTCCGTTTTTGAGATAATTTGTATTAAAGTACGACCACACATTTTAATAAATAATAAAATTTGTTTTTTATTTAAATAAAATTTATCAAAATAACGCAGTTTACATAATAAAAATATTTTAAATACATTGAAAAAGGAATTATTCATTTAGATACTGTTCAAAATGCCCTGGGTCTTGTTGGATTTTTCAAAACCCTGTAGCTCGGTTAGGAAGCATTTTCGGAAATACATTTATAACAACTTTCGTCTTATTTTGGATCACAGAATCTCCAGTTTCCGTTTGTCGGTGATTTTAGAATACACCCTGTAGAAAAAATTACTCACCGTCGAATCCAATTCCAGAACCCGCATAGTTATCTACTAAACATTATCTTTAGGGAATCTAGTTTTTCTCCCTCAACTTTGTTATTTCTTTTTGTATAGATGTTATGGATGACACCGGCAACAATTTTCATGTTGTACTAAGACTAATTATTATTTTTTCACATTCAGGGTGGGAGATAAAAGCCTGGATTGTTCCCCCGTCAATGCCCTTGGATAAGTCGATAAATAATAGAATTAGTGAATGAAAATACAGGAGAAATCACAAATAAATTATAAGGACTACCGGCGGCTCCTCCCCTCTACCCTTTAATCACCTCCAGATAATGCCAACTTGGTTGGCGAAACGCACGTCGAGTGCAAAAATATTGTTTTGGCGTTTGAGGAAATTACGACGGGGTACTAATTTTATAACACAAAATGAAAAAGATTTTAAAATAGAATTCGATTATAGGACCTACTCCCTATATCACTTGTCAGCTGTTTGCTTTTCAGAGTCACCGAACTTTACTACTAACCTAATTTTCAAATGTGCGTTAACAAAAAATTGCGCGAAAGAACAAACAAACGATGGTCAGATTCGGGAGTCGGGCATTGCCGTACACGAGCCAGTTCGGGATCGATGTTGGGGGTACCGACTAGAATTCTCTACTTTTTATTATTTCGGTTCTTCTGAAAGACAAACGCCGCGCGTGGATTTGCGATAGGTACCTATTGTGATTGTGTATGATATTAATAGTTTCAGTTTTTAGTGAAATTTAAAGGTAAGTAAGCAATAATAAAAATTGTGCAGATCTAAGGTAAGAACGGATTTATTATTGGTAAAAATAATTTTCTGTTCATATTAATATTGTTATTAAGTTTTTTGGTTATTACTTTTTTTATTGTTACACTTAAGGAGAATAGTATTTTCTTTGTTATTGTTTAGATAGTACATTTTGTTTAGTTTCTTGTTGTGGATACTTGTTGTTTTGTATTTTTCTTGTTTCTGTGGGAAAATATGGCGTCCGGCGAACACCCACTCAAAAAAAGTAAATTTGCTGTACTATTAAATTCCCCGTATTTTATTTAAATTAAAGTTTGGCAGCAACACACAGTTCAGGAATCGCACAAGACGCGCGCGCATTCCAATGGCGGGGTAAAAATTTTACGTCTCATTCAATGCTTACTGTAACAATTTTATCATTATTATTTACTGGTTTAGAGGTTCTTTTTCACTATTTTTCGAGCACGCAAAAAGTGAGAATAAACAGCCTTTCTTCTTATCGTTTTAAAATAGATTTAGCACCTTTTGAAATCATTCTAGCACCAAATGTAAATTTGGACTAAACTTAGACTTACCTACCTCTTTTCGTGAGAAAAAAATTGCTTTTCGAGAAACCGAACTATACCGGGTAGAACAGGATTCAGGCACACCCCGATAGGCACAATTTGAAAACAATTAACGCCGATTGCGGCGACACTGAATATAATTAAAAATGAGAATTATATCAGCATGAGTCTACTTGAGTCCTGTATCACCCTGTATGTTTCTAACGACAATATCCTAAAGTCCCGAGACATTTCAATATGAGTGATGTAATTCAACAACTAATTGACTAAAAATTTCGCTATACAATTTGCTAAAGATTTGACAGTTTTTAAATTAGTGCCGCTTCATATGCAACGATAGATGGTCAGATCTGCTGAAGGACCTTTGACATAAGTTACAGCTGAACGGTTTCTGGCCGGTGTGTTTCCTGTAGTGCCTGGTGAGCTCGTCAGATCTCGCGAACTTCCAAGTGCAGCCCTCCCAGGAGCACTGATACGGCTTTTCCCCTAAAAAAAAAAACCAAGAGTGATCAAAAATGATTGACTGGGAAACCACCACTTTGCAGGTGTCGCAGGTTTGTGGAGAATTATATCCGATGTTATATCCTTAGAAAAAAATATCATTCCGCCTGACTGAACAATGGGTACCTAATTAATTATTTGGCTGCCTTAAAGTATTGAATGCGGATATGCCAACAAAAAATAATATGCGTGAAAACATGCTGGGCACCGTTTTTTTCACGCGGCGAAAAAACTCCAATCAAATCAAAACAATCCGTAAATGAACCTTTTGTGCTTGGAGTTCTTGCCTTATTAATGCCATGCCTTTATTTGGATCTACATAATATAGGTTTAATTGGATACCTACCTAATGAAAACATTAACATATTAATTATGTTTTTCTCCTCATGAAATTGGATAATGGCATTATCTGATTCATTGAAATCAGCACTCGGAGTGATTGATTAATTTTTTTATTTTTCGTCGCTTGTCTTAATCACCTTTATTCGATCACAAGACCAGACAAAGGCGGCCATCAGACGGAATGTAGGGAGATATGGCACATAACTCGTCCCAAAATTCCATTGTATTTTTGGGAAAATAAAATTTTTCACACCCTTACATTTGTTTAGAATTTTCTCGCAAAAGAAAGTTTTAGGCAAATTTGAACAATCAAAAAAGTCTCATGACATTTTTCTCTAATATGAAGTTTTTTTCCTCGTTTTTTTCCTACATATAATTCAATTGGCATAGTACAAAATCGATCGACTGGCCAACGGTGAGGAAATCGCTGTGTTTACATCACAATCAAAGTTCAATGATCTTGTACCATAGGCGGGTAGCATGCAAATTTTTTGAGGTTTTTATTCATAATAAACACATTTTTTTTTGAGATTCGTACAGAAAACATTAGTTAACACAAATTATTGTTTTCTGACAAAACTATCGCTATAAGAAAAAAAGTCATAAGACTTTTTTGATTGTTGGATCATTCTACACCACCCATTTAAATTTGTCCAGAACTTTCCCTAACACCCTGTATATCGAGGTGTTAGCAACGAGCTCCACAGGGCTCCGTTCTGGAGCCGCTTTCATTCGTTCTGTTCATTAACGACACCTGCTGGGCGCCATCGAACTAACGTAATTTCGCATGCCGTCAGACAAACCGTACCTGTATGTGTCCTTTTGTGAGCCTTGAGATGCGAACTCTTCGTGTATACTTTGTGGCATCCTGCCACGTCGCATCTGTGTATTTTTCTTCTGCGTATCGTGACGTCCGGCACTCGGCTGTCTTCGTAGATGTTGTTGTTGTTTATTGCGTTCGATTTACTGGGCGATGATTCTAGCATCGGCGTTCTCGAGATTGATCTGAAAATGTCAGATTAAATAAACTAGTCTGTCTGTACATTGCTGTCAAAAGGCAATTTTCCAAAAACAAGCTCCGCAGCAGTGTATTTAATGTGGATTGATTTGATTACTTACAAAGATGCGTCCTTTATCCTCTGTAAGGCTAATAGAGCTGCTGTCGAAGTGAGAGATCTAGTGGGGTCTGCTAAGGATAAACTGATATCTTGTGGACTTATCACATTACATTTAGGAATATCTGAAACAAAGAAACGTCCGTTTAAATTTGCGTTAGCTTTTTCGTGGAGTGGGTGGCTTTAACGTGCGTGCATCGTATCCATTTTGATTTCGGCAGATGGTAACTCAAGCAAGTGCGCTTTTCTATGATTTTCTGTGATCAAATTTCTTTTTAGTCCATTTACTAAAGAAGAAAAGTTCTAACTTGGTTGACTCAAAACCGATTTCGATAATTTTTTTTTTATTTCGGAAAAACTTGATAAAGAAGTCCCCATAGATGAGAAGGTGTGCTTTTTATTTTTCCAATAATTGTTATTAACAATTAAGTGTTTTTTTAATACACTCTTCATTAAAAAATGTATCTTCTTTATTTATTTAAACAATTGTCTGAAATTTGATTACATAATGTTTTCCGCCATTTTGGATCCGCAATTTTTTATTTTATTTTAGTTTCAATGCCAAATTCGTAATCAGCAACCCCAAAAACTCCCAGGGTCTGATAAATATAATAAGAAAAAGAAAATAAAAAAATCTGACATTCGACGCCATTTTGTAGACGCCATTTTGTTTTTAGACCGATTTTGAGGCCAGATTCGTAATCTGTGACCCAAAAAACATTATTAAACAAATTTCAGGCAATTGTTTGAATAAATAAAAAAGTTATAAATTTTGTAATTAAGAGTGTATTAAATAGCACTTGCTAATAACAATTGAAAAAATAAAAAGCACACCTTCTCACCTATGGCGAACATTTCTATAAACTTTTTCAGAAATTTCAAAAAAAAAAATCAAAATCGGTTTTGAGTCAACGAAGAACTTTGGCGAATTTTTAGCGTTCAGAAAATGGACTATTTACTTTTTTTATATTTCGTAATAGAGAAAAATGTACAAATAACGAAATAGGAATGCCGATTTTTTCTCCGTCACTATACTGGCTACTATACAGGGTGTTAAGAAAAAGTATCAAGCCGTTAACCACAGATTCTTTGGACGAACATAATGCGACATTTAATGACGTGACTTTTTATTTTGGTACGCGGTTTTCCTTATACAGGGCATTAAAGTTTAAATTTTCAAAATTATTTTTATTAACAATTCTGTTATTTTTTAAGATCTTTGCACACATTTTTATCTTTTTTCTATCGGGGAAGAGGAGAGTTGTGGTACCCAAAATCCTCCCAAGTTTTTCATGCGTACGCCTATGGTATCTACCTCGGTATCTACATATTTACTTTTAAATTAAATACTTATTTCCCCAAGTTTTCTTACTCTTATAAAATTTTAGTTTGGGACTTGGTTAACGAGATATTTCAATATAAATTCAGATTCATTTTCAATATCTTATTTTCGGAATTTATTATTTTTATTATTATTTGTTTTCGTTAAATCGATAGGTAAAAAATGCTAGGGACCTTTTTTGTTGTGCATAGTTAGAATAGTTCGATAAAACAAAAATTATAAAAAAACCAGTGGTGTACAGGGTTTTTCCCTACACAACAAACAAATGACAATCGCAAAATGGCGAAATTCTATAAACTTAAGAGTTTTTTTAATGGAATATCGCACATTTGAATTTATTCATCTCGTTAACCAAGCCCTCCCTAAATTAAAATTTTATAAGAGTACGAAAAGTTAGGGAAACAAGTATTTAATCTAAAAATAAATATCTAAGACCATAGGCGTACGCATGAAAAAGTTGGGAAGGTTAATGTGTACCACAATGCTCCTTTTCCCCGTTGGCTCGTTGACTTTTTTGACCAAAATTGAAGATAAAAGTGTGTGCAAAATTTCAGATAAAAATCTTAAAAAACGACAGAATTATTAATAAAAATAATTTTCGAAATTCAAACTTTAACAACCTGTATATGGAAAACTATGTTCCAAAATAAAAAATCACACCATAAAAGGCGCATTATTTTCGTCCAAAGAATCTGTGGTGACTGTGGTTTGACCTACTTTTACTTAACACCCTGTATATGTATAATTTCATTGTAGTAAAAATACATTATTTATGCACGGTGTCATGTACACATATAACGTACTAATTAACTTGTTACGAGATTAAAACGTGAGGTTGTAATAAACCAATTTATTAAAATCACGAGGAGAACAATAACTTTGTGTATTTTAATTTTGTTAACGTATTCGTAGATACTAACGATATTAAATGTTGATTTGAATAGCGACTTAACAATGTAATTTAAAAACAGCCAGGGCCGGACCGGAGAGGAATTGCCCTTGTAAATATATAAAAAAATATAGATTTAGTGCACCCAAATTTTTTTAAGTATTTGAAGTAAATGAAAATATAAAAATATATAAAATATGATTTGTTGTTAAAAGACAGTAAGTATTCGAAAACTCATATTAATTCACATATTCCGTTAATTGCAAAAATGGAGTATTACAAGGCCCTGCACTGGAGCCCACACCTTATTGAATTTATGTTAATGATTTTATTAAATAAAGTGCGAGTTTCAAAACTAACTTAAAACAGTACAGGATTGTGTTTCTCAGTTGAACTTGACACAGCCATTTTCTAATCCTTCAGTTGTCTCGTTCTTGTCAGATTGGATCTGAAGATGACACGTGCAACTTTGTCGAAATATTCTTATAGTTAAAACACGAGAATATAACTCACGTATAACGGACATTATACCTCTTACAAGACGTGGGGTACAACCCTGAGGATCGCTTCTCTTTTTATATACTCAAATATATGTTAAAAATAGGGTGTTGCTTCTTGTAATTTAATACAGTGGTAGGCAGGTTGAGATGGACCGCGGTTCGACCTGGGAAGTAGGCAGACTAAGACCCCAGACTCGAACCACTATTTGCACGTCTTTGACATTTTTCCTTTTCTCTTGAAAATGGCTCCTAAACGGGAGCCAAAACGTGCAATCTGTATATATGTACAGGGTACGAAAGTATTGCCTACAGAATAACTCGCTCGTTATGAAAGATAGACTTCTTCAATTTAAAGCGTTGATAATACGTCACTAAAGACAAAATCTGACACAATTGTGCACAAAATAGGTACCACTTCCGGTCTAACCGGAAGTGGCACTGACTTTCTGACGTTAAATAAAACATCCTACGTTTTTCATATTTTCTTCTTCGTCATGCAATTCTGGTTTCAGCAATATGTCACAAGATGGTATTTGTTTAAAAAATGGAGTCGAGAATTTGAAAAAGTTGAAAAGCACCAGTAGGCCACTGCGCCTACGACATTTTATTTCAATTTTATGAATGAATTTATATATGTACTGTATATACACCGTATGTACACCGTATATACACTGTATATACACCGTATATACACTGTATATATACTGTATATGCTATATACACTATATATACACAGTATATACATTGTATTTACACTATACACACGAACACTGCAGATTCTATGCACCAAAATGACACAAATATTGTCATTAACGCTCGCATTAACGCTTTTCTGAAAATTCTTCCTAACCGAGATATATTATATTTGTTGTAGTTTTTTTAAAGATTTTCAAAAACTAGATAATAATATATTATTATTACTATTATTATTATTATTATTATTAATTAATCGGACTAGTTTAAATGAACTGACTCAATCCAGTGGTGTAGAACCATTGAAGATAATCACTAAAAACGTACTTACACATTTCTGCATTTTTTTTACTGTCTACAAAATGTTACTTCCGGTCTAACCGGAAGTGACACTAACTTCCTTATTTTAAATGGAACACCCTGTATATTTTTACATTTACTTGTTCGTCATAAAATTCTGATTTTAGTGATATGATTTCAGTGATGTGGCATTTGTTTAAAAAAAATGGCGTCGAAAATGTGAAAAAATTGAGAAGCGCGGAATTTTATTTTTGAATCTTCCAGAAAGTGGGATGTTGGGTGTGTTTTTTGTCACGTATGCAAAATTGTTCTTAATTTTAATTTTAATTTTAAAATTAATGGATAACATCACTAAAAACGCATATTTCTGCAATTTTTTTTTCGAAAATATATTTTTTTAGATTCACTTTCTTCCGGCGAAATAAATCATGCTAGGGCATTTCTTCGATTTTTTTTCGACGTATTGAAATTTTTCCTCACATTCCCTTGCCCAGTCCGGCCCTGGCAGCGGCGTTCCAATTCGATCCAGTAAGTTATTTAAAGTGTTAATGTGAACATATTAGATCAGAATGCAGAATGACCCTAGTGTGTAAGCGTATCCACTCGGCAGCATAACTATAACCGTATACAAAACAAGTTTTTTTAATAGGAAATATCAACTATATTTATCGACTTTATTTAATTTGCATACCCATTGTTGGTCTAATTTTATTCGTGTGGTTTTTTCGAGCGGGATGTCAAAACATGTCATTCCAAAGCTTTTGAGAGCCTGGCCCCAATTAATATGCGTTATTCGGCGTGTAGGGCCCACACCGGAACATTCGGGCTGTAAAAGCTGATATTTCTAGGCGCATCTATTAAATAAAACTACCAAGCAGAAGCAATTTAACGTTTTTTGTTGTAACAATTTTGGTAGAAAAAACTTCGTTGATCACTATGCTCGTTGATCCTGATTGAAATTAACCACCCCGTTTGTCCAATATATTTCTATTACAAATTTAAGAAAAAATTCGTGTGCCAGTATTGGCCACTATACCGGGTGACTCAGAAAGTACTTACCTATCCACTTTTGTTGCACAATTCTAATAAAGATGTAACGATTCTGGGTAAGTGTACTTTCTGTGTTTCCTTCGTAGATCCTGAACTGTACTGTTTTATTACTGTAAGTTGGCTTAACATTCACAATTTTTTCCATTATGCAAATACCTACTATATAGCTGTGTGTGTAAAAATTGTATTGTTGACTGACCTTATCCACGTATTAACACAATAAGACTGTTAGGTATCCACTAATTGAGATTAATATCTGGGGATTTGGTGATGTGATTTATTTACTCATGCATATAAATACGCGGCATACTCTTGATTTTATCAGTATTATTATGATTGTTTTTTTTTTCAACGCCTGAGGAATTCGTATCTGTTGGTACGTTGCAAGGAAGTTCTTATATTCACTAAAAACAAGCACAGAAGTCATGCGAATTATGCATCTCTTTATTACCTTGCTGGGCTGTTTGTCACTGGATAAAACTGCAGTGGAGACACGGAATGATATAGGGGCCTTTGAGGTGAATTGACAAAATTAGTTTTTCCCACACTTGAAATAATAACGTGTCCTTGTCAAAGTATACACAATATTGATTGAATCAAATGTACAAGTAATGAAAAGAAATTTAAATTAACGGTAATGGAAGTGCTACAATAGTATATTGTCAAATATTTCGCTAGTTGGCAAACAAGGAAGGTTTTATTCGTGTAGAACGCGGATCTTTTGCTTTTACAGCGGTCGCTGATGGCGAAACGCGATGTTACAGACTGAGGGGTTTCTAGTATGTTAATTTCCCCTTTCGGATAGCAAAAGATATCAGCGGATATTTACCAATTTTATAAACAATTTTTCGGGGGCCTATTGCCTCAAAACAGAGCTGGGTTACAGAATGATTTACTTATTTTCTTTACTAGACGGTTCAGCGAGACCCCAACTCCTGGTCAGAAGTCTTGATACTGCATTGGCGTATAATGGTTTATGTCAATTCACGAAAAATCCGAAATTTGTTAGCTCTAGTTTGATTTCAAAGGTCGTGGTAGCTTAATAAATGTTTAATTTACTTGATTAACAGCTGAAGAACTATGTAACTGAAGAAGTGAGCAACTGAGACTCAGGACGAATTGTTTGCTCCCGGTGAATTTATAACCAATTCTTTTCCCACTTATTTACGGCGCGTGGGATTTTGACAATTGAGCTTAGACCTCGGGCCAGATATGTCTCCTGTCCAGTCCAAGCGTATGACATAACTTCTGATAATTATTTAACATAGTGAACAGCGTAAATGAATTGTGCGCAATTTTACTACACATATTTCCGTCTTTCGTCGCGTGAGCTCATCTCGAACTGTCTGTGATTACGAGCATCGACTGCGCACGCAATCTATCCGAACTAAATCGGCAATATTTAGGTATATGTAAAGATCCGCACTTTCATTATGTGTATATCTCATCTTCGTTCTTTTATATCCTTTGTCCTTTCTTTTTCCATCTTCTTTTCTCCTAATTATCCTCCTTTCCCATTTTCTAAGGGCTTCCTTTGCGATTTTGTTTAGCACCCAGGCTTCACACCCATAAATCGCTGTAGGTCTTAGTATTGTTTTATAAAGACGAAGTTTGGTACCTCTAGATCCTTATTAGGTTATTTAAGGCTCCTGCACTTCTGTTGATTTTCAGTATTCTCATGTTTATGTCTTTTTCTTCTTCCATATTGTCGAGAGTAGTGAACCCAGGTAAGTATATAAATTCTTCTACTTTTTCTATTCAAACCTTGTATTATTTGTATTTATCGGCTTACAAGTTATTATTATTATTATTTTTTTTCGATAATTTCGTCATGCTGTAATAGAAAAAAATTGCCGATGAAGTCATGAATTTTTAAAAATTGCGTTGAAGAAAAATTTTGTTTACATACAAAAATTGAGAATTCATTTAAAAATCGACGTGTCTAAGCAAATTTTTGCCATTTGCTTTGTAACGATTTCAAATGGCGTGAAGGCGGCCGAAGGTTCCGCCTCATGATTTTTATCAGGTTTAAAAATATAGAATATTAATGGGTGGTGGCATACAATTGCCTACAATGTCTTTTCGGTCATTATCTTTAAATATAGAAAATGGAGTTTCTAATAATGAAAATATCATACTAGATATCGTGAACAGGATTATCCATTTGGCGTTTTGTTAAAATCCCCTAAATGCCGATGTTAAATTTGTTAAAACAAAATAAAATATCTTTCAAAAAGTTAAAATACTGTCAAAATAAAATCAAAGTACTTATCCGTTATCCGTAATCTTTTTAGTCCTCGACCCACGTATGCACTATTTACATTCACATGTAAAAAACTACTGACTGACCACTGACCAGACCAGACTGACTGAAACAATTCCATTCTGTTCAGCATCGATACTTCACGGAGGCGGCCGAAGGTTCCGCCTAACGAGGATGCTGTGTGTTTCGATTATTTCGCCATCACAACAACGCCACACGGTGTACACACTGGCAATATTGCGTTTGCCGATGTCTCGCTGACGTGCGAGTATCGAATTAAGGCGATGAGACAGAGTGCCTATCCAACGGTTGCGGTACACATAACTCACGGTGATTTTTAGTAGTAGACTACACACCCCAACCACCAACGGTAATTAAAAAATTATTTGATTTTAATGGTGACCTTAAATAATTTTCAAATTAGTACTCACCCCTAATATGAATATATCTGGTGGCGCCCTTGAACTTTTCTAATATAATCAAGATATTGCGAAATAAAAAGAACCAGGTAATAACTACCAAAATTCACTATCTTTAAATGGATTATTAAAAACTATAACAAATCTGTAATGTCATTTACTTAATTTTGATCTGATTCATTCATGCATTAATCTTGATTCGATATGAAAATTGTTGACTATGACATCCATAACACCTACACACAAAAAAAATAAAGTTGAAAGCGAAAAAACTTGATTCGTTAATGAGGACGTTAGTAGATAAACTATGCGAGTTCTGGAATGATTTGGACGATAAGTAATTCTTTCCATAAATATGATCCCTATTTTGGTAGTGGGATCTGGCGCTTGTTCAACACATTCTTAAGAAATTATAACAGAAGTCTTGTGAAAAAAAAATCTGAGGGTGGAGGGCGAGAGCCGCCGGTAGTCCTCATAACTTATTGGTGATTTCTCTTACTTACTTACTTCTCTGACTTATTCAAGAGCATTGGCAGGGGTGACAATCCAGACATTAGTCTCCCATCCTAATAATAAATTAATATTCTTTGCTTAGTTGCTTAGTAGATAACTTTGCCGGTTCTGGAATGGTAGGACGGACGGTAAGTAATATTTTCTATAAATATGAATCCTATTTTGGTAACGGGATCTAGGCGATTATTCCACCCAATTTAAAAAAAAATTATTTATAACTGCATTTGTTCTGTGATTTTCAATTTTTTAATGGCCCCAGAACAGACCCCTGCGGTGCAACAAACAGCTCCGTTCGACATTACGCAACTTTGCATTGAACGATGTTTATTTCCACGCGACTCTTCGACCAGACTGACTGAAACTATTCCGTTCCGTTCGGCATCGACACTTCACGGAGGCGGCCGAAGGTTTCGCCTCACGAGGATGCTGTGTGTATATATTATTTTGCCATCATAATAACGCCACAAGGCGCACACGCTGTCAATATTGCGTTTGCCGATGTCGTCTCGCTGACGTGCGGGTATCGAATTAAGGCGATGGGATAGAGTGCCTATCCAGCGTTAATGTGCAGCGCGCTGTACTGCAAGCCTGCAAGCTATTGCACCATGCACCAGCGGTTGCGGCACACATAACTCACGGTGATTTTTAGAATACACACCTCAACCACCAACGCTAATTATTAATTTTGAAGGATAGGCGGCGTCTACCTTGCGTACCCCGACGAGCCGCCACTGACCAGTGTATAGACTGAATTTTTGCAAATTCACAAATTTACCACATTTCTCCCACTTGTACCGTTTTGGAATCTAGCAACTTGGAGCGCAGAATAGATTTGGATATTCAGTTTGCTTCCAGTTATCGATCCAACCAGTTCAGTACCAGTAAGTCAAACCGCGCCGTCTACCAGTGAGTAAGTAAAATAGAATAATAAAACAGAAACTGGTGCCAAATATATACCAATCTGATAGTATCGCCGCCCCTCAGGTATCAAAGTAACTACCTTAGAACCCCAAATGGAACGAAGGAAGGCTACATCATGCCATATATTCTTTTCAGGTCAAGCCTGTCGTTTTTTTTTCTCGGTTCGGTTTACTCTTAATCTATTCTTACTAGAAAGTGGCCCAAGTCCCGTATCTGCTCCACTACATGATTTTACGTTTGTTATTACTTTTGTTTGTGTAATAACTATTCTCTTTCGCGAATTTAATCAGTTTCCTTTCATTTTCGTTACTTTCGTCGTGTTTGCTTTCTTTTCCGACTATTTGCCTATAAGTACATGGGTTCTCTGCCTACTTTCGCATTCGCATCTCCAACAGTCATTCTCATTTTATTCCTATTTAGTATATCTATTGTAAGTTTTTCATAATATTCTTCCTTTTCCTCCTTCTCACTTTCTTCTGTTGGAGCATGTATGTTTATTATTGCAACATCTCCCATGTTCTTTATTTCAATATGGCACATGTCGGATAACAGCATACATTTTTTTACATTTTTTTTTTTAGTTTTCTTTCATGTCTTTTTTTAGTAGAAAACCGCAGCATATCTCCCTGTTTCTCCACCATCTTTGCGTAAAATATAGTATTTTAACTCTCTTATTCCGGTTTCCCTTATATGCGTTCACTTACATGGGCGTTCTGTGAATCCCCAAACTGTTTACAAATAATTTTTTCATATTGTTTGTAGTTTATTTGTGGCGGATAGTTAATATTCATTGAACTTAATTCTGGGAATCACGCCAAATTCTAAAAAATAAATAGAAATAAGAAAATTGACAAAATATGTCAAGATAAAAGTGTAGTATCAAAGGCAAACCTCAACAGTTTGCCCCAGAAAACCACTGTGTGTATATAGTTCTAAATGAATATAAATACAATATTGTTATCTAAATTTCGTATCAGTGGTTTTCTAGTATTTTACACTAGAAAATATAACAAAATGTATATTATATAATATATAGATATATATATATATTTATATGATATGTAAAAAACAATTATAAAACAATAACTTATCTTAACAGAACGTTTGGAACCAAAGTCTAGGTCCTTTTTCAACTGTGATTACAAAAAAAATGGTCAAAAAAGTCAAAATAGATCACTTTGACACCTGACACTGATTATTAATTAATGCATAGATCACTAGATAAAGAATTCTAATTTATTTTGATATTTCCGTCACGTACTTCTTTTTGGAGAATCGGTAGCCAGACTTCGTCTAGCAACACTGAACTAGTAGAGACACAGCCGGTACTATTTAGTTGAATACAGGCACTCTCTTTAAGTTTTCGTTTATTACAATGTGTAAATCTACACTGGCACAACATGCTTGGAGTAATGGCCACAGATTTAGTTGGACACAGGCAAAAATAATTCAAACGGAGACACATTGTAATAAACGAAAACTTAAAGAGAGTGCCTGTATTCAACTAAATAGTACCGACTGTGTCTCTACTAGTTCAGTGTTGCTAGACGAAGTCTGGCTACCGATTCTCCAAAAAGAAGTACGTGACGGAAATATCAAAATAAATTAGAATTCTTTATCTAGTGATCTATGCATTAATTAATAATCAGTGTCAGGTGTCAAAGTGATCTTTTTTGACAAGTCCATTTTTTTGTAATCACAGTTGAAAAAGGACCTAGACTTTGGTTCGAAACGTTCTGTTAAGATAAGTTATTGTTTTATAATTGTTTTTTACATATATAAATATATATATATATCTATATATTATATAATATACATTTTGTTATATTTTCTAGTGTAAAATACTAGAAAACCACTGATACGAATTTTAGATAACAATATTGTATTTATATTCATTTAGAACTATATACAGTGGTTTTCTGGGGCAAACTGTTGAGGTTTGCCTTTGATACTACACTTTTATCTTGATATATTTTGGCAATTTTCTTATTTCTATTTATTTTTTAGAATTTGGCGTGATTCCTAGAATTAAGTTCAATGAATATAATTTTTTCGTTTTTTCAAGTTATGGCGAAGGCGAGGGTCACAGGCTTGCATTTAAATATCTGCAGTTTAATTAGCCCATCAACGTTACCTTATGTTCTGCATAAAAATAAACGCTTTGATACAGTTGATGTAACCGTGTGGAAAAGTACAGTGAGAGTATCTGTAACCGGTAAACGTAAAAGCCGATTTAAATAGCCAGTGTACGTACGCCAGTTGATGAAAAAAGTATAACCTTGAGACCGTTCGTTCGTAAGTAGTTCCGTACTAATGTAACAGAAATTAGTAATAAATCGAGTTAGTTTGCATACGGGGTGTGTTCTTACATACGCCGTCTGTAGTGGCATACTTTATCGTAAAAACCTTAATTACTTAACTAAAATTAATACAATTATTACGAGCCTGGCAAATTTAACATTAACCGAGTAATTTAAGTACTACCTACTTTTTATATAAATGATTTTTCAATGGCAATTTCTCTCCCTTCAAAGTTAGACGGCGTTTATTCTTTTTCCTTATTTATCTTCATCTTATCGCCTCGTCTCGTTTATGGCTCCTTTTTGTTTGCTTCGAATACTTTTGTTACTAGCTTTAGCAAACAAAAAACTATTTAAAAATACCTGTGTATATCACGCCGGGTTTAATGATAGTTTTCCTGCCAAAATTATGACTCATTAATAACGTAAAAAAAACAATATGAATAATATTTGATTATTACTATTTGTTTGCTAGCCTGCATATAAAGCTTTTTTATGTCAATGAATTAAACAGTATTTGCTCCTAATATATTACACAAAAAACTAATAACAGAGCAAGAATAGCCTTGAGTTAGTATAAATTATATACGTCTATTTCGACTACTAGTTTAGAGGGGAAACAATTGGAAATAAGTCCATATTATAATGATATATCGTATCCTAGTTTTAAATTAATTGAAGTGGCTGCCGCCTCCGAAAATTCCGCAGAAGTTAATTGCAGAGATTAATATGTTCAGATGTAAATTAATGGGGAATTTTAGCACGTTTCTTTAAAAAAAATATATGTTTTGGCTTGGTTGAAATTAACTTCCTGCGGTGGAGATCCTGAAAATAGATTCAAGCTCATTTAATCGAAATTTTAATAAATATATCGAGGAAAATGTTTCAGGTGCTGGCTCTCTGATCGCTTCTCATAAGCAAAGCACTTTTTAGTTAAGTGACAAGAAAATGAGAATTTTTGAAGAAATATTTTTTTCTTTACCAGAAGCCAGGTTCCTCTTCGTAGAAGTATACCATTGTGCGAGTACGAAGGCGTCGTGACGTAGGCTGCAAATGATGTTGAAAATTTAATTTTACGTAGTAGAGCAGACGTTGGGTAGTCTCATGCAGAACGCTTGCGAAGAGTATAACACTCTACACGCATCACTAATTTTTTGATAAAATGCCTAAAAATTATTTGCTATGGCTCTGATGAACTGTAAGTGTAAAAACCGATGCCAGTTATAGATAGACACTAGACACTTTCAAAAGTAGCTTCTTGAAATGTTGTACAACCGTAAACTGTATAGAAAGTACAAAAGTCGAACGTTTGCGAAGAGTGTAACACTCATCACTAGTTTTTTTATATATTGCCTAAAAATCACTTGCTACAGCTCTTGTTAAGTGCCAGTTTTATAAGAAAGGCACTTTGGAAAGTAGCTTTTTGAAATTTTATATAACCAAAAACTGTAAGTATAAAAAATACAATAAATCGAGCGTTTGCGAAAAGTGTAACACTCATCACTAATTTTTTGATAAAATGCCTAAAAATCACTTGCCACAGCTCTGGTTAACTGTTAGGGTGAAACCGATGCCAGTTATCTATAAAACTGTAGCTTTTCGAAATTTTGTATATCCAACGACTGTATAAAAAATACAATAAATCAAACGCTTGGTAAAATGCCTAAAAATCACTTGGGACAGCTCTGGTTAACTGTTGGGACGCTTTCGAAAGTAACTTCTTGAAATTTTGTATATCCAACAACTGTATAAAAAGTAAAATATCGAACACTTGCGAAGAGAGTAACACTCATCACTAATTTTTTGATAAAATGCCTAAAAATCACTTGCCACATCTCTGCATAAAAAGTGCAGTAAATCGAACGCTTGCGAAGAGTGTAATACACACACACACACACACACACAAAAATTTTTTGAAAAAAATGCTTAAAAATCACACTTTCGGAAGTAGCTTCTTTAAATTTTGTATAACCAACAACTGCATAAAAAATACAATAAATTCGAACGCTTGCGAAGAGTGCAACACTCATCACTAATTTTTTGATAAAATGTTTAAAAACCACACTTTCGAAAATAGCGTCTTGAAATTTTGTATAACCAGCAACTGTATAAGAAGTACAATAAATCAAACTCTTGCGAAAAGTGTAACACTCATTAGAAATTTTTTGAAATAATTCCTAAAAATCACACTTTTGAAAGGAGCTTCTTGTATAACCAACAACAACTGTATAAAGAATACGATAAATTGGAACGCTTGCGAAAAGTGTAACACTCATCGCAAATTTTTTGATAAAATGCCACTCATCGCAAATTTTTATATTTTCTAAAAATCACTTAGCATAGCTCTGCTTAACTGTTAGGGTGAACGCCGATGCCTTTTTTATAGATAAGCAACTTGAAAGTTGCTTTTTGAAATTTTGTATAACCAACAACTGTATAAAAAGTACAATAAATCGAACGCTTGCGAAGAGTGTAACGTGTAACACTCATCACAAATTTTTTGCAAAAATGCCTAAAAATCACAATTTCGACAGTAACTTCCTGAAATTTTGTATAACCAACAACTGTTTAAAGAATACGATAAATTCGAACGCTTGCGAAGAGTGTAACGCTCATCACTAATTTTTGAATAAAATGCCTAAAAATCAGACTTGCGAAAGTAGCTTCTTAAAAGTTTGTACAACCAACAACTGTATAAAAAAATACAAAAATATCGACCGCTTGCGAAGAGTGTGACGGTCATCACTAATTTTTTGATAAAATGCCTAAAAATCACTTGCTACAGCTCTTGTTAACTCTTAGGGTAAAAACCGATGCGATGAAAAGTAGCTTCTTGATATTTTGTGTAACTAACAACTGTGTAAAAAATAGAATAAATCTAACGCTTGCGAAGAGTGTACCACTCATCACAAATTTTTAGATACAATTTCTGCTCTGCTCTGCTTAACTGTTAGGGTTAACACCGATGCCATTTTTATAGATAAACAACTTGAAAGTAGCTTTTTGAAATTTTGTATAACCAACAACTGTATAAAGAATACACTAAATTGAAACGCTTGCGAAGAGTGTAACACTCATAACAAATTTTTTGACAAAATGTTTAAAAACCACACTTTCAGAAATAGCTTCTTGAAATTTTGTACAACCAGCAACTGTATACGAAGTACAATAAATCGAACACTTGCGAAGAGTGTAACATTCATCACAAATTTTTTGAAAAGATGCCTAAAAATCACTTTCGAAGGCAGCTTCTTGAAATTTGGTATAACCAACAACTACATAAAGAGTACAATAAATCGAACGCTTGCGAAAAGTGTAACACTCATCACTAATTGATAAAATGCCGAAAAATCACACTTTTGAACGTAGCTTCTTGAAATAACCAACAACTTTATAAAGAATACACTAAATTGGAACGCTTGCGAAGAGTGTAACACTCATCATTAGTTTTTTGATAAAATACCTAAAAATCACTTGCTACCGCTCTGATTAACTGTTACGGTAAATACTGATGCCAGCACTTATTGAAGTTTTGTATAACCAACAACTATATAAAAAATACAATAAATCGAACGCTTGCGAAGTGTGTAACACTCATCATTAGTTTTTTAACACAATGCCTAAAAATCATTTGTCACAGCTCTGGTTAACTTTTGAAAGTAGCTTCTTGAAATTTTTTATAACCAACAACTACGTACTTATATAAAGAACACAATAAATTCGAACGCTTGCGAAGAGTGTAACACTTATCACTAATTTTTTGATAAAATGCCTAAAAATCACTTGCCACATCTCTGCATAAAAAGTGCAGTAAATCGAACGCTTGCGAAGAGTGTAATACACACACACACACACACAAAAATTTTTTGAAAAAAATGCTTAAAAATCACACTTTCGGAAGTAGCTTCTTTAAATTTTGTATAACCAACAACTGCATAAAAAATACAATAAATTCGAACGCTTGCGAAGAGTGCAACACTCATCACTAATTTTTTGATAAAATGTTTAAAAACCACACTTTCGAAAATAGCGTCTTGAAATTTTGTATAACCAGCAACTGTATAAGAAGTACAATAAATCAAACTCTTGCGAAAAGTGTAACACTCATTAGAAATTTTTTGAAATAATGCCTAAAAATCACACTTTTGAAAGGAGCTTCTTGTATAACCAACAACAACTGTATAAAGAATACGATAAATTGGAACGCTTGCGAAAAGTGTAACACTCATCGCAAATTTTTTGATAAAATGCCACTCATCGCAAATTTTTATATTTTCTAAAAATCACTTAGCATAGCTCTGCTTAACTGTTAGGGTGAACGCCGATGCCTTTTTTATAGATAAGCAACTTGAAAGTTGCTTTTTGAAATTTTGTATAACCAACAACTGTATAAAAAGTACAATAAATCGAACGCTTGCGAAGAGTGTAACGTGTAACACTCATCACAAATTTTTTGCAAAAATGCCTAAAAATCACAATTTCGACAGTAACTTCCTGAAATTTTGTATAACCAACAACTGTTTAAAGAATACGATAAATTCGAACGCTTGCGAAGAGTGTAACGCTCATCACTAATTTTTTGATAAAATGCCTAAAAATCAGACTTGCGAAAGTAGCTTCTTAAAAGTTTGTACAACCAACAACTGTATAAAAAAATACAAAAATATCGACCGCTTGCGAAGAGTGTGACGGTCATCACTAATTTTTTGATAAAATGCCTAAAAATCACTTGCTACAGCTCTTGTTAACTCTTAGGGTAAAAACCGATGCGATGAAAAGTAGCTTCTTGATATTTTGTGTAACTAACAACTGTGTAAAAAATAGAATAAATCTAACGCTTGCGAAGAGTGTACCACTCATCACAAATTTTTAGATACAATTTCTGCTCTGCTCTGCTTAACTGTTAGGGTTAACACCGATGCCATTTTTATAGATAAACAACTTGAAAGTAGCTTTTTGAAATTTTGTATAACCAACAACTGTATAAAGAATACACTAAATTGAAACGCTTGCGAAGAGTGTAACACTCATAACAAATTTTTTGACAAAATGTTTAAAAACCACACTTTCAGAAATAGCTTCTTGAAATTTTGTACAACCAGCAACTGTATACGAAGTACAATAAATCGAACACTTGCGAAGAGTGTAACATTCATCACAAATTTTTTGAAAAGATGCCTAAAAATCACTTTCGAAGGCAGCTTCTTGAAATTTGGTATAACCAACAACTACATAAAGAGTACAATAAATCGAACGCTTGCGAAAAGTGTAACACTCATCACTAATTGATAAAATGCCGAAAAATCACACTTTTGAACGTAGCTTCTTGAAATAACCAACAACTTTATAAAGAATACACTAAATTGGAACGCTTGCGAAGAGTGTAACACTCATCATTAGTTTTTTGATAAAATACCTAAAAATCACTTGCTACCGCTCTGATTAACTGTTACGGTAAATACTGATGCCAGCACTTATTGAAGTTTTGTATAACCAACAACTATATAAAAAATACAATAAATCGAACGCTTGCGAAGTGTGTAACACTCATCATTAGTTTTTTAACACAATGCCTAAAAATCATTTGTCACAGCTCTGGTTAACTTTTGAAAGTAGCTTCTTGAAATTTTTTATAACCAACAACTACGTACTTATATAAAGAACACAATAAATTCGAACGCTTGCGAAGAGTGTAACACTTATCACTAATTTTTTGATAAAATGCCTAAAAATCACTTGCCACATCTCTGCATAAAAAGTGCAGTAAATCGAACGCTTGCGAAGAGTGTAATACACACACACACACACACAAAAATTTTTTGAAAAAAATGCTTAAAAATCACACTTTCGGAAGTAGCTTCTTTAAATTTTGTATAACCAACAACTGCATAAAAAATACAATAAATTCGAACGCTTGCGAAGAGTGCAACACTCATCACTAATTTTTTGATAAAATGTTTAAAAACCACACTTTCGAAAATAGCGTCTTGAAATTTTGTATAACCAGCAACTGTATAAGAAGTACAATAAATCAAACTCTTGCGAAAAGTGTAACACTCATTAGAAATTTTTTGAAATAATGCCTAAAAATCACACTTTTGAAAGGAGCTTCTTGTATAACCAACAACAACTGTATAAAGAATACGATAAATTGGAACGCTTGCGAAAAGTGTAACACTCATCGCAAATTTTTTGATAAAATGCCACTCATCGCAAATTTTTATATTTTCTAAAAATCACTTAGCATAGCTCTGCTTAACTGTTAGGGTGAACGCCGATGCCTTTTTTATAGATAAGCAACTTGAAAGTTGCTTTTTGAAATTTTGTATAACCAACAACTGTATAAAAAGTACAATAAATCGAACGCTTGCGAAGAGTGTAACGTGTAACACTCATCACAAATTTTTTGCAAAAATGCCTAAAAATCACAATTTCGACAGTAACTTCCTGAAATTTTGTATAACCAACAACTGTTTAAAGAATACGATAAATTCGAACGCTTGCGAAGAGTGTAACGCTCATCACTAATTTTTTGATAAAATGCCTAAAAATCAGACTTGCGAAAGTAGCTTCTTAAAAGTTTGTACAACCAACAACTGTATAAAAAAATACAAAAATATCGACCGCTTGCGAAGAGTGTGACGGTCATCACTAATTTTTTGATAAAATGCCTAAAAATCACTTGCTACAGCTCTTGTTAACTCTTAGGGTAAAAACCGATGCGATGAAAAGTAGCTTCTTGATATTTTGTGTAACTAACAACTGTGTAAAAAATAGAATAAATCTAACGCTTGCGAAGAGTGTACCACTCATCACAAATTTTTAGATACAATTTCTGCTCTGCTCTGCTTAACTGTTAGGGTTAACACCGATGCCATTTTTATAGATAAACAACTTGAAAGTAGCTTTTTGAAATTTTGTATAACCAACAACTGTATAAAGAATACACTAAATTGAAACGCTTGCGAAGAGTGTAACACTCATAACAAATTTTTTGACAAAATGTTTAAAAACCACACTTTCAGAAATAGCTTCTTGAAATTTTGTACAACCAGCAACTGTATACGAAGTACAATAAATCGAACACTTGCGAAGAGTGTAACATTCATCACAAATTTTTTGAAAAGATGCCTAAAAATCACTTTCGAAGGCAGCTTCTTGAAATTTGGTATAACCAACAACTACATAAAGAGTACAATAAATCGAACGCTTGCGAAAAGTGTAACACTCATCACTAATTGATAAAATGCCGAAAAATCACACTTTTGAACGTAGCTTCTTGAAATAACCAACAACTTTATAAAGAATACACTAAATTGGAACGCTTGCGAAGAGTGTAACACTCATCATTAGTTTTTTGATAAAATACCTAAAAATCACTTGCTACCGCTCTGATTAACTGTTACGGTAAATACTGATGCCAGCACTTATTGAAGTTTTGTATAACCAACAACTATATAAAAAATACAATAAATCGAACGCTTGCGAAGTGTGTAACACTCATCATTAGTTTTTTAACACAATGCCTAAAAATCATTTGTCACAGCTCTGGTTAACTTTTGAAAGTAGCTTCTTGAAATTTTTTATAACCAACAACTACGTACTTATATAAAGAACACAATAAATTCGAACGCTTGCGAAGAGTGTAACACGTATCACTAATTTTTTGATAAAATGCCTAAAAATCACTTGCCACATCTCTGCATAAAAAGTGCAGTAAATCGAACGCTTGCGAAGAGTGTAATACACACACACACACACACAAAAATTTTTTGAAAAAAATGCTTAAAAATCACACTTTCGGAAGTAGCTTCTTTAAATTTTGTATAACCAACAACTGCATAAAAAATACAATAAATTCGAACGCTTGCGAAGAGTGCAACACTCATCACTAATTTTTTGATAAAATGTTTAAAAACCACACTTTCGAAAATAGCGTCTTGAAATTTTGTATAACCAGCAACTGTATAAGAAGTACAATAAATCAAACTCTTGCGAAAAGTGTAACACTCATTAGAAATTTTTTGAAATAATGCCTAAAAATCACACTTTTGAAAGGAGCTTCTTGTATAACCAACAACAACTGTATAAAGAATACGATAAATTGGAACGCTTGCGAAAAGTGTAACACTCATCGCAAATTTTTTGATAAAATGCCACTCATCGCAAATTTTTATATTTTCTAAAAATCACTTAGCATAGCTCTGCTTAACTGTTAGGGTGAACGCCGATGCCTTTTTTATAGATAAGCAACTTGAAAGTTGCTTTTTGAAATTTTGTATAACCAACAACTGTATAAAAAGTACAATAAATCGAACGCTTGCGAAGAGTGTAACGTGTAACACTCATCACAAATTTTTTGCAAAAATGCCTAAAAATCACAATTTCGACAGTAACTTCCTGAAATTTTGTATAACCAACAACTGTTTAAAGAATACGATAAATTCGAACGCTTGCGAAGAGTGTAACGCTCATCACTAATTTTTTGATAAAATGCCTAAAAATCAGACTTGCGAAAGTAGCTTCTTAAAAGTTTGTACAACCAACAACTGTATAAAAAAATACAAAAATATCGACCGCTTGCGAAGAGTGTGACGGTCATCACTAATTTTTTGATAAAATGCCTAAAAATCACTTGCTACAGCTCTTGTTAACTCTTAGGGTAAAAACCGATGCGATGAAAAGTAGCTTCTTGATATTTTGTGTAACTAACAACTGTGTAAAAAATAGAATAAATCCAACGCTTGCGAAGAGTGTACCACTCATCACAAATTTTTAGATACAATTTCTGCTCTGCTCTGCTTAACTGTTAGGGTTAACACCGATGCCATTTTTATAGATAAACAACTTGAAAGTAGCTTTTTGAAATTTTGTATAACCAACAACTGTATAAAGAATACACTAAATTGAAACGCTTGCGAAGAGTGTAACACTCATAACAAATTTTTTGACAAAATGTTTAAAAACCACACTTTCAGAAATAGCTTCTTGAAATTTGGTATAACCAACAACTACATAAAGAGTACAATAAATCGAACGCTTGCGAAAAGTGTAACACTCATCACTAATTGATAAAATGCCGAAAAATCACACTTTTGAACGTAGCTTCTTGAAATAACCAACAACTTTATAAAGAATACACTAAATTGGAACGCTTACGAAGAGTGTAACACTCATCATTAGTTTTTTGATAAAATACCTAAAAATCACTTGCTACCGCTCTGATTAACTGTTACGGTAAATACTGATGCCAGCACTTATTGAAGTTTTGTATAACCAACAACTATATAAAAAATACAATAAATCGAACGCTTGCGAAGTGTGTAACACTCATCATTAGTTTTTTAACACAATGCCTAAAAATCATTTGTCACAGCTCTGGTTAACTTTTGAAAGTAGCTTCTTGAAATTTTTTATAACCAACAACTACGTACTTATATAAAGAACACAATAAATTCGAACGCTTGCGAAGAGTGTAACACTTATCACTATAATTTTTAAAATGTCTAAAAATCACACTTTCGAGTAGCTTCTTCAAATTTTGTATAACCAGCATCTGTATAAAGAATGCCATAAATTCGAACGCTTGCGAAGAGTGTAACACTCATTTTTAGTTTTTTGATAGAATGCCTAAAAATCACACTTTCGAAAGTAGCTTCTTGAAATTCTGTATAAGCAACAACTGTATAAAGAATACACTAAATTGGAACGCTTGCGGATAGTGTAACACTCATCATTAGTTTTTTGTAAAATGTCTAAAAAGCACTTGCCACAGCTCTGGTTAACTGATGCCAATTTTATAATATACAAAATACAGAAAATCGAACGCTTGCGAAGAGTGTATGCCATCACTAATATTTTGATAAAATGCCTATGAATCACTTGCTCCAGATCTTATTCATTAAATAAATCGATAATCTCTATTTGGCGATAAAGGCATAACATGTGTAATTAGAAAAATGTAAATCAAAATTTTTAAAGTTTTCCCGCAAGTGTATTGGCACACGTTTCCAGGTCGCTAAATAAAGGCGTTAAATTTCTTGCTCCATGCATCGGAACGTCTTTCTATTTGACGTTTGTAGATTGGAACATAATTGGTGATATCTTTAAATCAATAAATTTAAATAATTATTGGGCAACAGGCGGCCGTAGCGGTGGAGATAAAAATCACGTTTCGGAGCATAAACTAGTAGCGCGAGATCTATCACTTTAATTGACGACCACGTCTAAAACTGTTCTTGGTGAGGCTATGACTAGCAATTTGATAATAATATAATGTGTATACAGTGCGTCCCTTGCCAACATGAGCGATAAAAATTTGCTTTAAATTAAATTTGACAACTCCAACCCCTTTTTATATGTGTAGCTCCAAAATTCTAATGTATTACATAATAATTTTAAATGTTATCGAACTGAAATTGAAATTCTATTATGTTCATTAACTCTGCCTCTCGTTTTTTTCACGAGATTGTAACATTCCGGATACTAGAAAGGATCTATAAAGATGTGGCATATTAAACGAATGTGGTGTGAAAAAAGCAATAAATAATCTTCGACCTTATTTTTGAGATAAATATAATTAAAATCGGTAATAAATTAGATAATTATTAAAAAAGGTGTGGTATATTTTATATCATTCCAAAGGTGGTTATATAACAAATGACAATTTAATAATATAAATATTCAGGATTTTACCAGCCGCATTATATTATGAACGAGCGTACGCTTATAGAATGTAATGCCCTTCGATTAACGGATGTCATTATTCAAAAATTATTAATGGCACTCGAACTTTTAATCAATATAATTACATAGCGGACCAATCCAACTATAGGGATCAATGAGATCGAGAATGGACACCAATTTCGATCAGACTAAGTGAATAATTTCTATGACCACACGATCTTAAGGGTGATTCTAAAAAAATTGCCACCCTTCTCTTGTTTTATTTTTAATAGCCGCACAGGCTACCCAGATCTAACACCTATTGGCTTTATTGGATAGCGTTGCGTTGTAGACCAAATCTAAACTATATATAATAGTATTTTTTTGATTTGATTCATATTTAAAAAACTGTAAATGTAAATGTCAAAGATATGTTGAACGCTCCCTGTACGCCTGAGCACGAATTACGAAACTCCGGCAATTCTGTATAGATATGAGCAGAGCCTGCGCGCGCTGTCCGAGTCGCGAAGTCCTAGCGGGGAACGTCCAAGGTCGCGTTTGAAGATGAGTCCACTAACTAGCAAGTGTACCACATCGGATGGCTTTCACAGGAGTCGATGATAGAACTGTTAGTCCGGTAAATTGGTTGCCACAATATGTATGAATTAACATCTACACGTAATAGAACTACTTTTTGACGCACTTTTTTTTTTCTCCATAAGCAATTGATTCAATTCAGAACTTATTATTATTATTATTATTATTATTATTATTTTCTTAAGTTTTACGAGAGGAAGTTTGGACCACATCTCCAAATGATCCGAAAGAAATTAGTGATAATAGTTGTGCAGTTTCAAGCAGTCAGTTCTACAACTTCAATTGTTTTGACTGAAAGTCAATTCAGACAGACCACAACGAAAACTTTTCTAAACGAAATCTCGGGCGCCAGTTCCTTATTTAAGAGTTCAAGGAATAGCACTTTCTTTCTCAGCGGCTTTGAGAATGGCTGAGGTAGTTACAGTGAAGAAACGGTACTGTCCAGAGGTCTGGTGTGGATGCTAATGAATTGGACAATTTACCATACGGGTCTAATTAATTGTACACAGAATTAATGAAAACTCGACGGTTCAAACGAAATAAAAAAAAATAGGAACAGTTACTATAACGTTTGGACAGCTTAAGACGCGTCACAAAAGGCTTACCAAGGTCTAGTTCAGTTCCAGTCAACGAGTGGGGTAGGTTCAAATTATACTACCATCTATACATAAGAAAAGGGCGCCATCTTTTAGCAACCTCGCTGACAGGCTCCCCAGATAGTATGAGAGGGTGTCCAAACGTTGAACTACTTTATAAACAAATTAACTACTTGATAAACCGAAATACATAGCCGATTAGTTGTATCGCACACTGTGGGTTGTCTGGCAGCTCAAAGTTAAAAGAAAACACAGCGTAAAATGATAATAAAAGGGTACAAGGGTTTATTGCGTCCCTCAAACAGTAAAAAAAAATATTTAAGAACAAGCGCACTTACGATATCGAGCCGCTCCTGCCACTACACAGCTTTTAACCACACGGGGCGACAGGAGAAAATACTATCCGACAACACAGTACCATCCACAGTTAAACCTACAGGAAGCATCTCGCTGCCCCGAGGATTGTGTTCTTTTCACCACAAAAATGCCATCAAAACGAACGAACATCAGCAAACCTTTTAAGAAAATTCCACAACAAAAGCGGATATGCAAATACAGCAATATTAATTAAAAAGTCACCATCAAACACTGTCTCGTTAGAACTCAAGAGACCATCTTATTTTGCTTCTTCCACGAGGCCACCTCGTCGACGAATCAAATCAAAGCTGCCAAAACCTTCCTAAATTTACCCAGCCTAAGAGTAGGTAACCAAATATACACCCTGCGTTCACATGAGGTGCCTAATATGCCGCGAGAAGAAAAGCTGATTATTAATCTTACCTTAGGTAGGCAACTCATTTAACATATAAAAGAGCCGATGGAAGTATAACATGGATCTATACTGTTACATCTTGCTCTGGGCGAATTATTGAGGTACCTCGAACTAGATACGTTTCCAACTAAGCTCTAACGCGTTGCATAACTTAACCATGTTACTCGGTAATTCTGAGCTCAGAAATAGTTTTCTCGCAATTTTTAAACTATTTTGCGAAAGAACCGGATTAAAACAGGCACGGGCTAATGTTTTAACAAATTTTAGTAACGAATACTTCTCAGTCGTTTGGACGTTGGTCATCCAACGAAACATTACAAGAACGGTTTCTTTCCACGTCTGGCAAGGTTTGGCCATTTACACATCTGCCCAGACTTTATATTCATCATTTGTGACAAGTCGGTGTACAAACTATACATTGATTTGACATTTTAGCAACACTAATTCACCGTGCTAAGAACAGATAAAACCAGTTCTGCAAAACACACGGGCGTTTGAAGAACCATCTATCACATCTTCACGCCCAAGAAATGTCGCCTAATTCGTACTTTTATGTTAATCATCCCGTTCAAGTATACTAAACGTATTAAGTAGTCGACGTTGCTAAATTAATATTCATACGTATATGCTATGCTGTTAGTTTTTTTTTAACGTGAAAGTGATTTGTGATGTAACACATCCAATACGGTCCGAGGACTCTTCAATAATCCTCACCGTTGGGGCTCTTACTGATATTAATGAAGATTAGAAATGAAATTATTGGGTACGATACGTGTTCAAAACTTAACAACTTGAACGTACGGTTTCTATCTAGTTTAACATTTTGCTGCGTCATGTTGAATTATATAAACACAACTTAACTTTGTAACAGCTGCCTGTGTTACGCTAATCAGCATCTCGAAGAATCCATTGTTTAAGGACTCGCCGATGCAAAGATTCAAGTAATAGGAAAACGTTACTAACACAATTTTTTGCTAAAACATTTTTTTTTCGCATCGCCACCAGCCATAAACTAAATTAAGAAACAAGGCGCGCCTAGACGGCCTCCTTAGATGCGAAGCAGACTCGCCTAAAAAGAGATAGGCATACGGGGAAGGACGCCGACTTGAAGATGACACTAGGCGCGGTCGTGGTGTGCTATGGAAACGGAATGAACAGTTGAACAGCCAACCTAACCTACACAATCTTCGGGTTACATCATCTCGGCCGGAAAACGATCCCAAACGCAGTGCGCCCTTACATACGTACCATTTTGACCAGACTTTAACAGAAGCCAGCCCAGCCCTATCATTCCTGTCGGGATCCACCAAATTTCAACCTTAAATATCCGAACGCGTCCAGACAATTAATTTTTGCAGCTTATAGTCGATCCGGCGAACTTTGGTAGAAATGATATCAGTTTTGGAATCCAGACGACTTCAGGACCCCGGAACCATTTTCGGTTGCTCGATAGGGCCTCTACTTTCCTTTGACGTTTAAACGTCATTTTTGGCAATTTTTTAGAAAATCAACGAAATTTTTTTTCTGTTTCTTCTCGATGCACTTAACTAATCGGAGCAGACAGCCCCGCAGGGGTTTTCAGCTTTATTTCTTTTTATTTTTCAATTTTAGAGAAGAAACCCTAAATTTCTTCTGTCAAAAAAGACAGTCCTACAGAGAGGGTTTCTCGATAGCACCCTTCCTTCACTTTGACATTTAAACGTCACTTTTGACAGTTTTTCGGAAAATCGACGAGAAATCGTAAAATACAACCGCGAGCGTGTCGGAAGGGGGCTCGACTGTTCCCAAACGTCACTTTGACATTTGTTTGACAGCTGTCACCAAGAAAGTTTTAATTCTTTTTTCAAAAAGAGAATGTCAAAAATTGCCCAGTCTAGCTCTCCGAAGCTGACCCTCTACATGGTGTTTCAAAAGTAAGAGTAAACCTTCTGGGGGCGTAATCCTTGGATAAAAATAAGACAGAAAGTGCCTATTAACATGGGTCCGGAAATGCTTTTTGAGGAAGTTACGGCCCTTTAAATAGCGAATAAAAAAGGTTCTTATTTTATTGAATCTTTTAATTTTAATATTTACTAGACCAGACTAGACTGGACCAAAATTAAATCACATGTCACAATGACAATCAGTATCAGTAAAACTTCAAATTACTTGAAAACAATGACAAACGTTTGTATGATCGACTGTTGTATCTTTATCATAATCAATTTTCTTGAAAACGGTTCATTCTATCGGGATGAACTAAGAGTACCTCTATTTTACGTAGAAAACTTTAAAATTTTATAATTTTCAACGAAAACCTTAATAAACTAAAACGAAAAAAGAATACGGTTATTTTAGCCCTTAACCTCCCCGGTATGTGACGCCCCTGACTAAAACTTTTAAATTCTGAATTCAGCATCGAGTTCAGCGTCAAAAGTTTATACAGTGTATGTATTTTCGAAATTTGATTGTTAACGGTTTCGGAAATATTGCGGAAGAACCGTCTTCAGGGTGCCCCATTCGAAGGGCCGTAACTTCCTCAGAAAGCATTGTATTATACATTAATATTGTATTCTTGTTTATTTACACAGGTAAATCTCGCGACAAGCTTTTGTCATATAAATTTTATAATGTAATAAATTGATGGGTTTGATTTAATTTAAAGTTTATTTTCTTCTTTTTAGAGCATTTAAATAAAAGCTTGTTTTTAAAAATTTTTTTTTACTATTAATTTATTTTTTATTTTTCGTATTCTTCTCAGCAAACCCTTTTAATTGGTACCCATATTATGGGGGTGCATAAAAAATAACTAGTCCGCCATCTTGCGGCGTCCGCCATATTTAATTTAGTGTGACGTCATTTTATTTTTCGCATTCTTCTCAGCAAACCCTTTTAATTGATACCCATATTATGGGGGTGCATAAGAAATAACTAGTCCGCCATCTTGCGGCGTCCGCCATATTGAATTTAGTGTGACGTCATTTAATATTTCGTATTCCTCTCAGCAAACCCTTTTAATTGATACCATGGGGTACATAAAAAATAACTAGTCCGCCATCTTTGGGAGTCCGCCATATTGTATTTAGAATGACGTCACTTAGCTAAACATGCATTGTCTTCCAAACTAAACGTGTATGCAAAATTTTGTTTGTGAATAGGTACGGCGTTTTTTCGTTGACTTTTCAAGAAACTGTCAAAAATGTCAAAGGGAAGCAGGGGTCCTATCGAGGAACCGAAAATGGTTCAAGAAACTGTCACGTTTAAACGCCAAAGGGAAGCAGGAAGCAGAAAATGGTTCCGGGGTCCTGAAGTCGTCCGGCTTCCGAAACTGATATTGTTTCTACCTGGGAATTGTCCGGACGCGTTCGGATATTAAGGGTTGCAATTTGATGGAACCCGACAGAAATGATGGGACTAGCTTCCGTTAAACTCTGGTCAAAGAAATGCTCCGGTGAAAGGAGTTATGGCGTCAGGAAAAATACCGTCTTTCAGCAAAATCGAGTTTTAAAAAAAATTTTAGTCTGGCGTGAAGTTAGTCACAGAAACGGGCTGTCAAAATTCCTTTAATCTAATAAAAAAAATTCCTTTATCAGGAGAATAACACACATATCTAACCTGCCTCCGGCTTCTAACTCGCAATAAACCTCATGTCATGCCTGATGCATTTAATAAAAAAAAATTCCTTTAATCTAATAAAAAAAATTCCTTTATCAGGGGAATAACACACATATCTAACCTGCCTCCGGCTATCGCCTCCGGCTTCTAACTCGCAATAATAGACCTCGTGCCTGACGCATTTAATAAAAAAAATTTATAAAAAAAACAAAAGAAGGTGTATGATTTCAACCTAAAACCATCTGCATGCCAGCCCGGCTCGTTTCCGCTAGGCCATTGCACCAATGACAAAACGCGAGTAAAGCAAGAATAAGTTCAGCCCGTTATAACTGTCTGTGACAGATCTTATAATGTCAAATGTCACAAATTGAGCCAGATTTACATTGATAAAATCAAAGTGTACCACATTTATATGTGAGTGAGGGGGGCTCGCAACGGTTTTAAAATAAAAACAATATCGCATCGAATTGTATTGTGACAGGCGCGACAAAAATAAAAACCTGCATCCAAGCGTTCGAGATCGTTGTCGTTCGGTCTTCTATAAAAGGCATAGGCGTGCCTGTTGTTAACGGCGGGGTCAAAGGGCAAACGTCCAACGCCCATCTTTTGTTGCTTACGACACACATGTCGAGCAACCCGAAAACAAACAAATGCTTAACCGCCGCTATCGTCGAGCCTAGCAATTACATTGCGGCTATTAAAATGCGGTCTGGAACTATTTTTATTTAATGGCATATTAATGGGGCAATTAAATTTTTAGTGCTTGAATTAAACTGTGGACGTTGACTAGTTTTATTTTTGTATTAAATAAATAATAACTCGTTTACTTTGTGGCTTGTTCAATGCCGTTGTTGTGTGTATCCTCAGCTGTTTTATGGTAAATGCTGATTAGTTTCGCCTCTAATTTATATAATTAGGAATTTGCGTTTGTTTAATTTAATTTAATTTAACAATATAGTGTGATGGTGCCTACTTGTACGTAATCTTTTTATACGGAAATCTCGGGCGCCCGTCCTTTAATTTTTAAGTGCAAAGAACTACACTTTTTGGCTCTCCTAATTGGGAGAACAACCCTGAATAGCGAAACAGCGTTAGCTATAGATATTTGAGGCTATACAAAATATTGAAACACACGGCAAACTACTGCCACAAACGTAGAGCTAATTGTTAATGATTATATTGAGTAACGTAAGTTTTTCGAGTCAACTCTATGCAGATCACATGTACGGATGGCCCAAGTGAACAGATCCACGCAGTTGATGCATATAATGACTATTTGGTTTCACGTAGGTTTTCCGGTAACCTATTATGCAGGGAAGCTTTTAAGATGGCCCAAGCGAACAAATCTCAGCAGCCGTTGCATATTTTAGCAAACAAAAGACCAACGGAGGTATTACTAATGAGCTCTAGTTTACTTTGGTAGCAAAATACGGCGATACTCACGGACAATAAGATCTCTCAATATCTATACTTAACTGAAGGCAGTACCTGCAGAATGTAGCAGGTTACGTTGAATTATTACCAATATTATAGTCAAAGAAATTTACTATTAAAAACTCGGAGCGGCGGTACGGAAAGATTTACGGCTTCAGTTTGATCTTCAATTGCTGGCGGTCGAACGGATCTGATGCGGCGGAACGTCTCGGACTGAACCTGGACTGTTACTGACTTTCTCGGAATGAGAGCGAAGTGTAACCTTTATGACGTATCTAGGTCGCGTGATAGAGGGGCGGTCACCGACTTGAAACGAAGGATTCGGATGCACAACCCAGCGTAACTTGCAGAGGTGCAGCGGATTATGCAATTTGGCGCATCAACTCAGAACGTATATAACCGGAAATGAGTTATTTGTAATTTCTATACTATGTTGCAAAAAGAAACGGACTAAAACGGACAAGGATTAACAATTTTAGTAACGAATGATTTTTATTCCCGACTCGGCCATTATTTATAATATTTCTCGGATTTTACTTATATGAGGGATTGTCGAAAATTAATCAATTAATTTACTTGACTGCTTGTCTACCAGTGGACTTTTTAACAACTCATTAATAACTTAATTAAAACAGGACTTACTTACTAAAAACAGCGGCAGGGTGTACCCAAGTGACGGTAATATTTAAAGCAAAAATTAACATTCCTTGATTGGAAAAATCACTTCGTTACAATAGTCGTAGGGGTTGCCTAATCATGAGCTCCTATTACTAATTGTTCTAAATGTCGCTGCGTTAAACGAAAGTAAAAGTTAAAGAATCCATTTTCCCATTAGCTTTATCCACACAAGGTCAATTTTGCCTGTACGTTTCTCTGGGGTGCCTGGCGCACAGGGGGGGTCTACTCTCCAATCGGTCCGTAATTAAATAAAATCATTAGAACATAATTTCAATTAAAAAATAATTGCGCCTCAATTAATGCTAAATTAATTTTGAAAACGGTCCCACGGTTTTTAAAAGTAAATCATGGCTGAACTGTCAGACGCATAATTTATATACCGATTGTTTACACTTCGGCCATCAGGTGCTGGTAGGTAGTCCTTTCATATTTTTATTTTACAACAAAGGATTCTATAAAGCAAATTATCGACAACAAATCCATTAATTATCATTAGAGTTTTTGTAATGTTAGTAAGTGATTCTGTTCAATAGGATGCTGAGCCAACCCACATTTTGCAAACGGCGGACAGGTGTAGCTCATCCAAGGAAAATTACTTTAAATAAAACTTGAATGTCACAGCGAGTCAAAAAGTACTCCCTTCAAAACTGTGAATCGATTGCTGCTCTCAATGGATGCAAATATCCCGGAGACAATTCTGATGCTTTTCCCATAATAAATCACGGCGTACCCACTCCCATCGCACAAAATTATCATAAAATTGCAGTTGCATCTGATTAATATTCGAAATATCGTCGTTGATACGGGTAATTTTCTCCTTCGTGCTAAATAGTACGAAGATAGTTGCGATAAATAATGATGAACCATTCGAAATGGCGGGCGTAACCCATTAGGAGCGGTTGTAGTTTTTCAAAACCGAGGTGTGTCAGGTATTGTACAGTAATGATGAAGATGAACCCAGTGTTATCATTAGTGGATTACATTCAAATTGGTATTGGTGTTATTGTTCTGTTATCTCGGCATCTCGTCTAAACTGTTCTTTAATTTGTACTGTGCATCCTTAACCTTTGACGCCGTGTCGAATTTGTTACCAGCGAAGAATATAATCTATTAAGTGTTTCTATGCATTAAAAGTGATCTAAAAAATCAAAATCCGCCATTGCCCCACTTGGAGCGCCAATAAATTTACACCATTTGAAGTATAAAATATTTGCTTGTCGTCCTGATCGGTAACTCAAAATTTTGTCCAATTTTTGTCAACTGCAAGTCAATTACCTAACGATTAGCCTCTTAAATAATAATAATAATAATAATAAATAACACCACAGATAATACGATTCGAGAAACCATAAAAAATCAGAAACAGCCATTGGAACAATAAAAGAAAACATGAATTGTATTTTGTTATACATACTATTTTAATAAAGAAACAATTGTGTGACATTTGTTTGTCGTCCTGATCGGTAACTTGAAATGATTCGGTTTTTGTTGGCTGCAAATCAATATTAGCCTTTGATTCAATAAACCATAAAAAATCAAATGCCGCCATTGCCCCACTTGGAGCGCCAATAAATTATACTGTTTGAACTCTAAAAAGTAACATGATATGGCATTTTGCTATTCATAATATTTTAATAAAGAAACAATTTTGTGATATTTGCTTGTCGTCCTGATCGGTAACTTGAAATGATTCGGTTCTTGTTAGCTGCAAGTCAATTAATCAACGATTTGATAAACCACAAAAAACTAGTTACAAACAGTACTAGTACCTTCCAGCTTTGTAATACCTTTTCTTTAGAACAAAATCTCGGACGCCAGTATTTTATAGTGCAAGAAACAGCACTTTCTCTCTTGGCGGTTTCCAAGACAGGCGAGGGTAAACTGCAGTGGAGATACGGAGTTATACAGAGGTCTTATAGGTTGATTGCCAATTTTAGCGGTCTGGACAATTTCTCCTACGGGTCTAATTAGTTTTACACACTCTAAATAACAACTCGTAATTTTCAGAATAAAATACAAAAATCTTTATTTACTAAGTAATGAAATTTGTCACCGCGGCTGTAGAATGTTCTTAGGCCTGCAGAAATAGAAAAAACGGTGTAACTAATTCGTTTCAGATAGCCGTAGGTAAAAACAGGTGTATTTAGTTATAAGGAATATACCTCTGCGATTCCTCCCAAATCGAATATGCAGAACATTGTTTATAAGTCACTTGTATGTGAAAAAATCATGAAATTTGGAGTTTTTTAAAAATTGCAGTAAGACTGCAGTAGATTAATTTTTTTGAATGTTTCTGTTTACTAGGTAATTCCAAACCGGTTAATTTAAGCCCCGGTTGATTTCATTTCATTGATTATTTATTTAAATAATTGCCGAAAACCATCGAAATTTTCGAAAATTTCAAGCATTTTTTACTCTGAAAGGAAAAATGCTAGACTTTTGAAACTTTGGTGGAATATGTGTCTCATTACCCTCAACTTACAAAAAAAATTTCGTTTCAAAATGTTTATTAGTTTTCGAGAAATTCTATTTGTTTATTAAAAACGTCCCAAATGTTTAATGAAAAATTGACCTATTAACGTTATCAAAAATAATTCAACCACAGCTCATTTTTTTCGTCAAGACGTCAATTTTACGAATCTGTTATGGGCGTATCGATTTTCAATAATTTTGACCGTCAAAATGGCGTTAACAACATTGCTACTTTTCGGAGCAGCGTTTTTTGCAAATAACTTTACAACAAATGAACGTATCTGCACAAATCTTTCATATTTGAGTTGCTGGTATTTTTCTACAAATTTATAAAAAAAAATTGTTGCTCTGGGACATGTAGGAGCCGAGATAATTTTTTAAATTGTTTAATGCGCCAAACGTTTATTTATTAATATTTATGGGCAAAATTGAAACTGGTTGTTAATAAGATCTTGAATTTTGTGAATTCATCAAGTCCTATTGAAAGCGGGCCCTTTTTGAGGTCAAAATATAATTTTTAATAATTAGTGATTTTAAAGCGTCTTCAATTTGTTTGGCTCAAGGGACAGGGGAATTTTTTATCAAACGATTTTCAAATTGGGGTAGCGAGAAAAATTCGTCATATCTCCGTTATTTTCCGGCCAATTTCGACGTTTATAAGTTGCATAAGCCCCAAAAAAAAAAATTAAAAAAAAAAAAAATTGTTTATAACAATTATTTGTTTATTATTTGGATATTGCATGTGCCCATTGTTATTATTTTCGTGAGCTACCCCAAATTAAAAAAAAACGTCGAAATTGGCCGGAAAATAACGGAGATATGACGAATTTTTCTCGCTACCCCAATTTGAAAATCGTTTGATAAAAAATTCCCCTGTCCCTTGAGTCAAACAAATTGAAGACGCTCTAAAATCACTAATTATTAAAAATTATTTTTTGACCTCAAAAAGGGCCCGTTTTCAATAGGACTTGATGAATTCACAAAATTCAAGATCTTATTAACAACCAGTTTCAATTTTGGCCATAAATATTAATAAATAAACGTTTGGCGCATTAAACAATTTAAAAAATTATCTCGGCTCCTACATGTCCCAGAGCAACAATTCTTTTTTATAAATTTGTAGAAAAATACCAGCAACTCAAATATGAAAGATTTGTGCAGATACGTTCATTTCTTGTAAAGTTATTTGCAAAAACGCTGCTCCGAAAAGTAGCAATGTTGTTAACGCCATTTTGACGGTCAAAATTATTGAAAATCGATACGCCCATAACAGATTCGTAAAATTGACGTCTTGACGAAAAAAATGAGCTGTGGTTGAATTATTTTTGATAACGTTAATAGGTCAATTTTTCATTAAACATTTGGGACGTTTTTAATAAACAAATAGAATTTCTCGAAAACTAATAAACATTTTGAAACGAAATTTTTTTTGTAAGTTGAGGGTAATGAGACACATATTCCACCAAAGTTTCAAGAGTCTAGCATTTTTCCTTTCAGAGTAAAAAATGCTTGATATTTTCGAAAATTTAGATGGTTTTCGGCAATTATTTAAATAAATAATCAATCAACCGGGGCTTAAATTAACCGGTTTGAAATTACCTAGTAAACAGAAACATTCAAAAAAATTAATCTACTGCAGTCTTACTGCAATTTTTTAAAAACTCCAAATTTCATGATTTTTTCACATACAAGTGACTTATAAACAATGTCCTGTATATTTGATTTGGGAGGAATCGCAGAGGTATATTCCTTATAACTAAATACACCTGTTTTTACCTACGGCTATCTGAAACGAATTAGTTACAGATTCCCGTTCACATTGTCTAATTCTACAGGCCTATCTCAAAATTGCGGCGGTCAGGCAGAACGCGGAGTTCGAGGTTTTACTTGTTACCCACGTAGAGTCAAAGATACCCGTCCCAGACTTTACAGGGCGGCTATGCCCAGCATATTCTCACCTCAAGTTAGAGCTATTTTGCGAGGTGGTTACGCCCCTTCTAAAACAAACGTCCTCGACCGAAGCTATTTACTTCGAGAAGATTCTATCCCCCTATCGAGAGCACTAGAATCTCGATGGCGTAAAATAACTTATTCTATTAATATTAGTCAGGATCGGACCAAGCCTTAGCGTGTTACATAATTTACAACGATTACTCGATATATCTGAAAACGGAAATAGGTTATTGGCAATTTTTCAACAATATTGCCAAAAAGAACTGGATCAAACGGACGCGGATTAATGTTTTAACAATCTCTAGTAACGAGTGATTTTTCCTACCGACTCGATTACTTCTGTAAGCATTATTTAATTTAATTCTTTTTTACCAGCGGCTACAGGGTGTACCTATCAACGTTTAATAACTAAACTAATTTGCTAAGGCTGTGTCAACGTTAGTTAACCATTCGTTATAACCAGTGATAGTGGGAGGGAACGACCGATATTCGTATTAAGTCAACCAACCGCTGTCACCACATCTGATTTAACTCTTGGCCGTTGAATTCAACGCAGGTCGTGGCAAACCCTTAATATATCGAAGTCTCGAAATCGATAGATTAACGGCAACTGTCGACAATGAATGCTTCCTCGTATACAGGCTTCGCAACGTCCTGAACTAAAGGTACAACACTAGCTAAACACTTTGCACAATACACAATTCACTTCTGACACCTGCCCAGACAGGTCTTGCTCGTTCACTCTTCTTTGGCTCAGCCGAATGGTCAAACCGACGCAATTGCGAGGGTCGTTAGCTATGGGGTCAACACAGATACTAGACTAATACTAGAACGCAATAAGAAGACATGGATAATAAATAAGGATATATATTAAACAATCATCATAGTACATATAGAGCCTCACCTAGCAAGGTCTGCCACCATAACCACGATACCCCCACAAGGGGTCAGCGACCGCGACGGCCGCGCTTAAAGACGAGTGATCGATTGCCGAAAGAGAATTATTACATGGACGTGACTGGCAATTTAGTGAGTGGGTTTTATAGATTTACTGTTAGAATTATAGACTAAAAATTTAAGGTAATATTCTCCAAAAGGGGTATATGCCGTTAGACGTCTGTGGATATTTCAGAAAGGGGAAATCTCTTCGAATGCTATCTCACAAGGCGGTCACCTGGTAATAGTGGGGAAGTGCCCCGGTACCCGTGCGTACCGCACTGGGGCCTATCCTGGCTTGATTTAATCAAAAATGGCGGATTTCCATTTTGCGAGATCATTGGGAGGTCTCCCACTATATATATGGAAATGACCCGAGACCACTTCATGTCGCCACGTGGCGTCGCAAATTCCGCTATTTCCAAATTTTATTCAGTTCCTAAAATTTCAAAATGGTGCTATCAGACACGATCCCGGTAGAGACGATGACCAATGGGTAGGCGAGGCCAGCTCAACCATCCTTGGAAGCCGTAGGTCACGGACTCACTAGGAATTCCAGAACGCGAGGGTAGAGTGAACCTATGGGTCCGTAGATCAGTGCGACCACGAAGGTGGATCAGTCTATGGTAGATCAGATCAAGAGCTACCGATCTACGGTAGATTCACTCTCGCGCCTTTGTGGAGTATTCCTGTGATCTGTTAGACCGGCTTATGAAGATGATTACCTGCGCTGTAATCATCATAATTAAAACCCCAGTCCGTCCATAGAGGATTCGGCACTGGCAGAGGATAATGCATATCCTTGGTCGTCTCTACATGCTGCATCGTGCCTGGATGCGTTCGTTCAAACATGAGATATGGGCCGAAAAAGATAAAGGGAATTTTGGAAACTGTACTGAAAATCGTCTTAAAACTTTTATAAAAAATCCTGATATGCATGGATTCACGCATATCAGGCAAAAAGAAGGAATTTTGGGTTTAGGAACTGACTTGAATATCGACATATTTTTGATAAAAAAATGGTGTACATGGAACAGATGTTCCACATACACCATTCAAGCCTTAGCTTGTGTGCTTATGTCTAATTGGGATCTTTTGCTTAAAACTACTTTCACAGCATCTCCTGGGTTCGATAACATACCCAAGTGACAGAAATATTTTTTAAACAACGGAAAGTACTTGACTGAAAAATCACCTCATTACACGAGTAAGTCGCCATTGCCCCACTTGGAGCGCCAACAAATTATATCGATTGAGCTGTGAAAGATAACAAGATCTGTATTTTGTATATCCCAATATTTAATAAAGAGGCGACTGTGTGATGCTTGCTTGACAACTAAATCGACTCTATGTGGTCCTTATCTTATCTGTTAGTTATCAATCTTGTTCCTTTTTAGCCTTAGTAGAACGAAAGTGTTAAAAAATGAATTCATTTCGAGCAGCAACTAAAGCGCAATCCATCCTCTTCATTAAAGTAAACCAACATCTAAATAAGGCGAACGTCACTTAATTATTTGTCAGTGGCAGCACGGCATTCTAACAGATGAACATTTGACTCATTATGCTTTTAAAAAAAGTGAGCAACAATCCGCGGTATGCGCTACAAACATTTACAAAGATACCGATATTCAATCAGCCCGACTCTTATTACGTTACGTATTACTATCTAATTGTATCAACATTTATACAATTACAGCAGAGTTGCCTTCAATGCCAATCCACTTCTTTGATCGTAAACTAATGTCCAAGGTAGGTCGCGATCTTAAGCTGTTACGGCAATTTTAGAACCCCCGCTCTATTTCACAATTTTAAAAGTACTTTTTTTGCCGAGAAACACCGTTAATTGCTAATCGTCCTATTCCCTATCTGCATTTGTGTTTGTGCTTATTTATAGCTTCATAAAAAGTTTCTACATGCATTGCCCAACGCAGAAGTGCATTCTAATAATAGTAACCCCCTTTTATACAATTTATCCACACAAATTGCCGTAGGAACGCGATTTTATGATAACAATCAACAAATTGTTAAATTCTTTTTTTTGTCGTCAATTGTAGGTGTTGTCATTTTTTTAATTCAAATTCCTTTTTATTTAAAAAATGCCAACGTTTGAATATGAAATGTTGGATAACTAATTCCTAGCCACTTATTTAAGTAGAGAGGGAAACGCTTGATTCTCAAAATGCACTGTCCGCTGCTATTAACGACGATGTGTAATGTTATGTAACAATTTTTATTAAAATATTGCCCATTTTGAAAATGTATGCTACCCCGACTATGGCGACAATTATCTAGTTGCGAAAACTATAGTGACCGTAGTATTACCATAATTTCCGTAGGCTCCGGCACAGGGTTATACCAACAATTAAAGTACCAGTAAAAGTATAGCAATTGTCTTCGCTAATTACTTTGCACGTTTATCAAGCATTAAATTCGCGAGTGTAGGATCTGAGGTTTACTAATTGGCGATTGAAGTAGGGGCGATTTGAACGCAGTCAGTCGTCCTGGGGTGCCTCATTACACGCATTTTCATGAATTTATCCTAATTTATTTTATTACCAGTAAATGCTATGCAATTTCAGTAATTTCTAATACGTTATATTTTAAATAACTTGGTTCGAAATAGGTTAGAAGTTGACCATAATTGGGTCTTGCGATAGCTTAGGAATGTCGAGCTGACGGCACTTAAGATCGGTCGTCGTTGTGGCGAGCTGCTGTTGTAAACCGACGCCTGTCACACTCCCCTCGATACCCACCATCACTGCGATCGCCGACGCACATACACCATTATTGTATGTTACTAAGAAGTGCAAGAAAGGGCATCCTCGCGTCCAGCTACAGCATGGGTCTCGACGAGCCGAGTAGGGAAACCAGGGGAGAGAGTATTTCGAATCTCACCGTTGTCCCAAGACTAGGTGCGAACGCTTTAAGGTTGCGATTTACTCCTCTGATATTAACCGTTATTTCTTTAGGAGTAAATTTTGCAGAAACTAATACACGGATTTTGAAAATTAATGTATCTAATTTTGCAGAAAAAAGTGTAAATGGCCGTGAGGTATTGAAATTACCATTCTTATCTATAATTGAGAAGGAAAAAATAAGACTGTACATATTGGCAATACGTAGGAAACTCATTCAATCGCTTGTATTACAATTTTGTATTTTTTTTGTAAAAAGAAATTAGCTTACGGCCGAGTACAAAGTGTTACTTAAAAGCTCACCAAATATTGTCGCTCAAATTAACGTATCTTTCGTGAAATTGACCCTCAAAGGAGAATTTTCACATTTTTAGGTCAAGTAGTCATTTGCATTGCTGAAATAGCGCCCGAAACTAGGCAAATTACAGAACAATATTGCATTACAACTTGGTCTATCACTCTGGAGATGTCAGCATGTAGTAGTAGTAGCACTAGTAGTACTTTATTAGTCTAAAAGAGCACAAATACAGGCTATAAGCATTGAATAAAGGAATATATTCCTTTATTCAATGCTATAAGACAAGTCATACAACAAACATGTGGTGTAATACACAATATTATAAACACGTTACGTAGCGTGAACCCTTAAAACAAAACAAAAATTTGTTATCTGCATTGTCTTCCAGGCCGGACCAGCCAGTGATCGTCTACCCGCGTTAGGCAACCATACAAAGCATATTAGACTATTAAATCCTAGCCTTAAGCAATATTTAACTTTCCGAACTAGAAATAACAAATTACGACTTTATAAATCAGAGCAGAACGCGCGTCCCTATCAATGTGGTGTTATATTATATTAATTACTTTTCATAACAAGTTGTAAATGGCGTTTGTGTTATGACTGTAACCGAGTAACCCAATTTTAAAAAAGGTTTTATTACCGCCTGGGCCGATATGTAACAATTATTAACGTCATTTGAAATAGTATATTTATCTCCTTTGTTTGTGTCGGTGTCGCTGGGCGATGATGGGTTCTACAAGCTCTTGTAACCTTTGGAGTAACCACGAGCGTCCTTTGGTGATAATTCGTTGGCATGCCGTCATATATTTATGGCCGCAGTAACTGTACACTTTCATTATGTGGCGTGTTTGCACACAAATCTCTAAATCTACGATTAGAGGCAGTTGCCTCTGCGTATCTCAGAGTTCTGTCTGTATACGCCAGCAAAGAACAAAAAACTAATAGACGGAACAAATCAGAGATTTGTCTTCGTCACTAATGCAACTATTCCAGCGATTCAGCCAGAGGTAATAATGGATCAACTCTGCATTATTTTTTGAGGTACTAAATAAGTCTCCACACTTTTTTTACTTCCTCATAGAAAAATCAAAGCAACAGAGTAAACTGCATAAATATTATCTACTAGTTCAAATTATGAAATTATAATTTATACGTTATGCTGGTGTAAGACAGTTACACGTTTTACACGTAATAGCAACACTCCTTTGAGATTTATGCTGACCAAATATATCATATGTTCACTTTAAATCAATTATATTTAATTTGAAATTTATACCGTGTTGTGAATGACAATAATTCTTTATTTAGGCACCGGATTGATTTATCGCGATTTTATTCGTGGAACAGTTTTGCCGCGTACATGCCTCATATTTGCTTATATTGTGTTTCCACACTCCTGTCAACGTAACAGCCGATCCGGATGTTACTGACATTTTACTTAAAAGAACAACTCGTGAGGGCATTCACGAAAATGCATGTAATTGAAATCTTCATCCTAACGTTCGACATTTACGAATTTCATCACATCCCGACGTATTCGAAAAACCCATTTTTTCCACACCCTATAATCCGCCTTTCAGATGGCGTACGTCGGCGTGATGTAACGATTTTATGATCTAAATATGTTTCGACACCACCGCTGCGGGACACCGGCCGTTTAGTTATCCAAGAGATTCTCCACTACTCCATTTTCCCACGTTACACACGGCAAGGATTGTTTGCTATTCCTCGCATCAAGGCTGGCTCTGCTTTATGCCATCCCACCTACTATCAACTATTTCGTTATTGCCTTTCTTGTGATCCGCGACACGTTCTAAATGACTCAAATGAGCCATTCGCCGACGTTGTGTGCCTCGACTGTATCAGCTCACGTTTCATTGTTTTTGTGGACTGGTACGAAATGTGTTAAAATTCTTCGCATCCTATAATATATGATAGAATACTAGCAAAAACAGCATATACATATATGTCGTACATTCAACGTAGCAAAAATAAACAATCAGATTTCAAACGGTTAGGGCGTAGACATGGGAGCCCCTCAGGGCTCAATACTGGGCCCGTTCAATTTTCCCAATTTCATCAATGATTTTCTCAAAAGGCTTTCGCGAAGCCGGTGATCGAGTTCCGCGTTGATTATTTTGAATTCTTCGACTATCTTATCGTGGTCTTCTTCATTCACTTGAGAAATTGGGAAAATTCAACAGACCTTCGAATTACGCAGTTAAAGCGAATAATTCTGTTCTGTATTAAATCTCCACGACTCGACCACTGCTTACAATATACCTCTAAACTATGTTCTACTCACCACATCTTGTACGATTATCGCTTACCTGCAACAAATGGTAAATTATTAGCCTTAGTCTTGACATTATTTAACGGTTACAGAGAAAAAATGCAGGCGTTATGTAAACCTCAGCACCGAGTGTCGTTTTTTACGCTCGGCTGTGATTTGCATTAAAGACAAGTAAAACTGGTTATTATACAAATATAGATATTAGAAATATTTAAGTGTTTACATTGTAACAAATTGTATCTCGTTCTATTCCCCTTTGTCAGGAGCGTCTCACCGAAAGGAACAAGGCGTGAACTTTTTTATGGGTCTGTTAATTGCCGCGATTATACTGCAGAAAAAACGAATTCATTTGCGTGGCCAAGGCTGTTTAAAAAAGGCATGGTGAACGATAAGTGCTTTGCTTTACAACGTGTTTACTAAAATTGTGCTGTTTATGTAGAAAAAAAGTAGCCTCTAAGGCCTGCTGCTGTCTTTGCAACTCCATCTTTAAAGTAAGTCATTTAAAGTGGTGACAGGAACTTCCTTTGTTGTATCTACAAAATTTGTTCTTGGCCTCTAACTAGAACATTGCATAATGATTTAGAAAATACACCTCTTCTCCTTCATTGTTAGTGAAGGCGTAGAGATTTTGTTACGGTTACCCATTTGGAGTTCCACAGGGTTTCATATTGGGCCTCTTCCTATTTTTTGTATAACGTAGCCAATCGATATTAATAATTCAAGAGCTGCAGCAAACTACTCTACTGTAACATTGTGCATCTACAAGGAAGAAATTGCAAGAAGACTTCTGCCATGAGCTGCAGAGAGAAAATCATTAACACGACAATAGGAACAAAGTGGGCCTTGACCGAATCCTAAGTGATGATTTAATCGATTAAAACACTTGGCCTATAAACAAAATAACATAGTTAACCTTCTAATAGTGATATTAATGAAGTAGTCTTTATGAGGAGCGGTCAGACATGACCTACGAGCCAATCGATATTATTACTATTGAGAGTTCCAGCAAATTGTTCAGCTCTTATTATATCCATGAAAGAACTGGCAAGAGAAGAAGACTTATATACACTGCAGAAAGGTATTAAAAGGACAATATCAGCAAAGTGGGCCTCGAATTAACCCATGTCTAATAGCAAGTAAGAACTTAATCGATTAAGAAACTCTATATACGTCTATATACTAAATAATATGTGGTAATTCTCAACTCAAAGACACCTACTGCGCATCCACAAAGCTCAAGGATACCTACTGCGCATCCACACAACTGAAAACTATCTACTGCGCATCCGCATCACGCAAGGATACCTATTGCGCATTCGTACCACTCAAGAATACCTACTGCGCATCCACACTACTCAAGGATACCTACTGCGCATCCATACCACTCAAAACTACCTACTGCGCATTCATAATACTCACCTGCTGCGCATTCACAAAACTCAAGGAGACCTATTACGCATCCACACAGCTCAATACTGCGCATACGCACCCAAGAATGCATACTGCGCATCTATACTACTCAAGGATAAGTAAAAAAAAATTGAAGTAAGTTTGGGTTACACTTTTCGCATATATGTATATATTATGTACGCCGAAGGTTCTAGGGAGTAAGAATTTTTACTTTACGTCCGAGACGAAGCAGAACCGAGATCTACTAAATGGCAAATGGCGTTACATACTAGCGCGCGGACTAGAGCGCCAGCGCCTCTGTGCGAAACTGACAAGAGTGACATATAAAAGGTCTGCTGGTAAGTTAACCAAATCATACAAATTCAATAAAGAAAAGGACGGACAGAGCTAGTTTCGATGCGTCAGACACAGACAGACATAGGTCCGTGAGAAAACTGGCGTAAATATTGACGGGTGTTTGCTCTCGTTATACATAAATATATAAATAGTGGATTCCAGGAGTCGGGATTTTGGCTAAAAAAGCCAATAAAATTATGCAGCAACGAAACCTACTCCCCCAACCGCAAACGAAAAAAATAGTGAAAAAAGTTTTTAGAGACCGCAACCCCAAAACCAAAAACTACCCCTATTTCGCGTTTTCCTGTTGTAAGACTAGTGAAACCCGTAATTGGAGGATATTAGTTGAGAAAATCATTAGGATTTGATAAAAAGGGAAGGATAACGGCAGGAGAAGGCCTTGAGCTACCCCTTGGGATCGTTACAACCCTTCCGGAGGGTTGAAAAATCAATTTTCTTTCATTTTTTCTGTAATCTCCATACCCCCGTTTTTGACGATGCTGAACAAGAAAAAAATAGTTTCATCAGCGTCTGACTCTTCCTACCCCCTCAAACGGGCAAATACCACCCTCTTATAAGCTTTCGCTAGTAAGCTCGGCAGCACGGGGTTGGAGGGGATTAGCTGGGAACATAATTGGGATTGATTACAAGTGAAGGGTAATGACAGAGGAAGGCCAGTCATTACTCCTGGGGGTTGTTACAACTCTTCAGGAGGGTTGAAAATTGTCTATTTTCTTTTTGATCTATTTCGTTGGGTACTCTTCCGACTCCTTGACTCCACTAAAAATATAAGAAGAAAATATGGGTGCAAACTACCGTCTGCTCTGATGAAAAATCTTCTTGAAGAGCGATCGGACGTAGGAGCCAAACGATATTAGCTCAAGAGCTTTAGCAAAATGTTCAGCTGCATTATTGTACTTATGCAAGGAAGAACTTGCAAGAGAACAATATCTCTATTTGCTGCAGATAGTCATTAATAGGACAAAAGGAACAAAGGGGGCTTCGAATGGACCCATGTGGAAACCAAGTGAGAAGAAACATGTTTCGCCTTTACACCAAATAATATCGTTAACCTTCAAATTAATGCTGATAATTGTGAAGAGCTGGTTAGAGTCTTCAGTGTGGGTCACCAAATTTACCCAGTTTCAATCCACTGGTCCGAAATCAATAAAGCAATTGGTCAACGTTAAATAATTTAAAAAATCGACGATTAACTGCCGTACAATGAACGTCAATTTGAGGCATTGCTTTTTTACTTTCACAAATTGATTTAAATGATTCTGTAATTAAGCGTAATAGTGTATTAATTCATCAAAGGTGTAGCAGCTGGTTGTGTCGTTATTCGCCTTCCTATTTCTTTGTTATTGTTCCACGGGGAATAAATCGAGGCTACCACTCGATTTAGTATAATAGAAGAAAAATTGCTCAGTGGATACGAAGGTAACAGCGCCCGCTGGCAAGGTCGTGTGCGTATACTAAGCAAAGTGTGTAGTAATAATAATTATTGGCTTATATAGGGCAGTAAATATTTTAGCTCGCCAGTACTTTCGAAACATGTGTAAGCTTCTATCGCGTTTCCCATCTACGAAACTAATGGCTAATCAAGACAATTACTCAGCTTGGCAATTCCTTCCTTAAAATACTAAGTGACGTGTGTATTCTAGCTCTTCTTGATTTACACACGTTTCAATTACATATCGTAAATCTGAATTTATAAATATTTACCGGTCTTGCTTAATGGGAACAATATAATTCTTTTCGTGAGGAAATTGTTGAATGTTGACAACTCCTGTGGACGATATTAACATAATTAATGCTAATGGTGATAAATTGGGCAAGATGTTGGACATTCGTAAGAGCGCCGAAATGCTTAAACATCATCTAGTGAATAAATACGATAATTTCATTCGACACGCACCGCAACGGTATTAGAATAAAAAACTTTAGAATCATCGGATTATTTATCTAAAAAGTTAACGGTTTTTATATTTCCTTCAAATAAAGACTCAAATCTTCAGAAAATTGCCCGATCCTCAATTATCCCATAATTGCGACCGGCAAACCTCTTCCTCTTCCTCTTTCTCGTTTCGGTGTCCTGGGCGCTCAGCACCTGTAGTTTGCGTTATGATGAAGAGATAACAATAGTTAAACGGCGTGTAGGCGTAGACGTTCCAACGTACACACACACATAGATGGTTATGTTAAAAGTGTGCCGTGAAGTCTTACAATGCGACCCGTGACCCCGGGTTCACCTTACAACCGTCCGTATAATTCGATGTCAACTGCAATAATCTGTGGATGTAAGCAGAAATCTATGCGTATTTCGACAGGCTTCCGCATACTTATTGATTGGATTGGGGTCGTCTTAAAAATTCTTGATGCATGTATTCATGAGGCACCGACGTCGTTCTGTTTATGAAGTTGTCTATGATTTAATGTGTTTCGACGTTGCTTGGGCAATAGCAAAATAGAGATTTATTTGCATTATTTTAATGACAGTTGTCTTTGGTCAACTTATAAACACATAAAACCACAGAAATTAGACAACCCCCCTGGTGTGCAAATGGCAAAACTTTGCCATACATGAAGAGAATCCTCTCTTGTAATATTTCGTTGGATGATCAGTGTCCTGGGCGACTCATAAGCAGAACAAGCCTCGCTTTTTAATTACAGGGCTATTGTCGTCGACAGTCTCGCTGTGAAATCTTTAGGTTAAATAATACGTTGAGAGAAACAACTGTTTCTTAATTCATTGACGTTGCGAGTGCCCCCATCAGTAGGACACAAATGTAAACACTTATTGCCAATTGTAGGCATAAACGCAACGGAATGCCAACGAAATTATCACTAAAGGACGCTAGTGGTTAACCCAAAGAATCGGTTAGTAATAACCAGATCGCATATTTCAGAAGCGTGCTCTACATTATATCGCCATCAACGTCGGTACATTTCAGGAAACACCCAAGAGGTGTAAACGTGGGTAAACGTCATTAGGTATTGCATATCGGCCCAGTTGTTTACAAGAAATAGTAAATTCCCTTTTGAATATGAGTTATACGAACAGAAATGGGTATAGTACCACAGACCACAGCGACGAGAAATCGATCATTTTTATTTAAAAAAGTTAAATGCTGAATAAAACGTAATACTAGTCTCGAAACTACGGTGAAGTCAGAGTTTCTCTCTCTTCCGGGTTCCACAATCGGTTCGTCTTTGGAACTATTTTGGGACTCATTTAATAGTGGTGTCGGGCAACGTCCAGCAGGTCCCGCTTCGTAGGTGCATACAATTATGCAACTACGGAGACGCAAGCCACAAACGGTGTGAAGAATTTGATTTTGCGCAGTAGTATAATTTTTGTTACTTATCGTACCTACAGCATTTGTAAGAAATGTCATGCAAACGAATTTTATTGCTTTTTAGAGTTAGGGGCGAAATGCCTGGTTGTGCAGCAGTAAATTGTAGTGTTATTTACACCAATAAATATTATACGAGGGGAAGCGTGACAGGCGTCGATTCGCGACAGCAGCTCGTCAAAATAAAATAAATAAAAATAAAATAAAATAAAAAATGAAGTCTTAAGACAGTCTCCCAAGGTGTCGTATTTATATGATTCTTTCCTGTGTCAGATAGATGTCAAAGTCCGCACTTTCGTTATCTGTACTGTTCGTCATGCGTTTACGTAATTACCCAAGGGTGGAAATTCAAACATATAGCAAGGTCCAAAAGTCAGTTACCCCCCTACTACTTTTGAATGGTTTGAAATATTTTTTGGAGAATATAAAAATCGATATTCCAAAATGGCGTCTGGTCGCCATATTGGATATTTCTCTATTGTCGGACCAAGGTGTGTGATTTTCAATTAAAGGTCTATTCGTCCATAGTAACTTACCCAAATTTCGAGGTAACCCGATGACGTATATATGATTCGCTGTTGTTGTGAACAAAATGGAAGTCACTTCGAGCATTTGTTAAAGTTCAAGTATCTGGTTTTCACTAGATCAAAATGAACACGGAACGTATTCAAAAGACCGCTTTTACTGTTGAAAATGGACATTATGAATTTGTACGCATGCCATTGCGTGAACATCGAATTTGTTTTAATGCTGCCATTTTGTTATACGTCATCGGATTACCTCGAAATTTGGGCAAGTTACTATGGACGAATAGACCTTTAATTTAAGGTCCAACAATAGAGAAATATCCAATATGGCGACTAGACGCCATCTTGGCATATTGATTTTTATTTAGAGTCAAACGACAAATAAACTGACATACAAGGATATTTCTTGTATTTTTACACTGGTTCTGAAATCTGCTTACTAGTTCAATAAATATCACTTTTCACACCTGTTACGTAAATGACTATTAAGTACTTAAAAGTATGTCACTTTACGCACTAGTGCGTAAAAGAATATAATTTCGGAACCAAAGCAACAATAGAAAATTAAATGTTAAGAAGCAAGAAGAAATTTGCTTAGAATCTGAAAAATGCCTGTAAAGGTTATTGTTGTAAACAACACCAGCTTTTTACGTGTTCGAACAATATAAGCCTTGGAATTTCGTGAGGGAAAAAGGGTAAAAAAATATAATCAATTTATCACGGCAAAGCATACCGTCTCTGATTCGCCACATCTTTATAATACGACCCGCGAACTGTGATATTGCACTTAAATATGGGATAGGATTTATCAGCGGCGTACCTTCGTAGATGCTCATTCATATTTGCAATAAATTAATATAAAACAGAGAAAATGTTGCAAATCCAGATTCCCCAAAAATATCTTTTAACAATTTTTTTTATTGAAGGAAACAATTAATTGTTATATTTATGAATATTTTTTCGAATTATTGTAATTTAACTTGACATTCTAATGGGATGGGCACAGTAAAAAATAACAACTCGATAAAAATTTAAATAACCATTACATTATACTTTTATGAGTGTTTATGTCCTTAATTACATAAAACTTCGTGTACGGTAATCGCTGAATGTATAAATAAATTGAGCAAATTATTTAATCCAGCTGGAATTTTAGTTATATTGACAAACATTTTACTACTGTTTAAGAAGCTGCTTATTAACAATGTTAATTACAACACGCGTACACTAATAAATAATAAACAAAAGACTATTGACATTGGCACAAATTGGTCACGCTGCTATAATGCATAATATTTACATGTAATAATGTGGCTAGACATTGTTGAACCCGTACAATATATAATCGGTCATTGTGAAGCCCAAAATTTCACTGTTGAGCCCTGACAACAACGTATCGAGGTGTATATATATTTCGATTTGGTCTTAGGACACAGTACGCAAATTTTAGGAAGGGCTCAACAACGTACTAATTCCATCTTCCAAATATACAGATGTATATAATTTTATTTGAACGGTACGTTAGTGCACCCTACATTTGGCAACACTGACATAGAGGGCTACGCGACGTTGCCGGAACGAAACCACGCCTCCTGCCAAACGCTTAAATAGAGGAGCTCGGGCCTCGGAAGAAGACCACAAAAAGATGGTAAAAATGTGAAGTGGCCATTTCTTTCTACCTCTTTAAGGAGGAAGTACAGTACACGCGGGACCTTTTTCAGATTTTTATCTGTTCACTCAATACAATAATTATTCCACTTCGAAATGGTTTGTCTATAATCCATATGCTCGTTCGATAAAGTCGGCACGCCTCCACTGTCTTACGATGCCATAACGGATCCATAGGTTACGGTGGTATAGTCTGGTGGTTTTTCTGGGGTACTCTTCGGCCCCCGTCTCCAGGTCACGATTTGAACTATCGCACGCCCTAGAGAGCGCATCTTCACCGGTGTGTACTCCACCCAGCTCTCTGCAGGAGGTAGCTATGTCACATCCGAGATATTTATATGTAGTTGCGATAAGTATTGCGGGGATTGTTAGAGGCACTGGATTTTTTCCTCTGTAATTAATGCTCGCATGCGTGAACGTTGATATTACGTTTCTAGGTAGCATAACTAATTAAAACAGGAGAAAAAGCTTATTTGCCAGTATTTACTACCGAAGCGATATTATTTACAATATAAATTACGTTTTATCTTGATGTTAAATAATTACGTAAAAAATGTTTGCTTCTAATTCATGGTAATCATTAACTGCACACACGGTTTATTTATGATCCCAAAAAGATGCAAGGGTGTCATGTTTCAGACTTAGAAAACGCATGAGCTCAGCAAATAGGAAACAACGAGCATGCTTTGGGAAAGGTCGGTTTCCTGCATGTTCCTACCTGTTGATGACGGGTCTAGATTGATCCTGGGACTATTTTATGGCAAGAAAACGCGCCATAAATTATGTGAACAACAGGAAGCCATTTTCTCGGTCACTAAAAATCTTAATGAGGTGATTAAAGAAAAAGTAAAGGATGATGTCAGTAAAGTTCAATAAGAAGTCGTTGAAGTTAGAGGGAAGTCATTGAAGTCAGAGGAGAATTCAGTAAAGTCAGAGAAGAAGTCAGTAAAGTCAGGGAAGCCAGAGAAGTTAGAATAGAACTTTCTCTTGACGGTTAAAGTTCATGGCCCACTTATGAGACAGTTTGGAGCAGCTGCACGTTTCAATAATTTGAAAAATTGTCCACGAGAGCTCTAAATTGGTCTCATTTCATGCCATGAAGACGTAATAAAAATAATGAAAGGCCCAAGAGAATAACAGGAAGCCATTTTTTTAGTCACTAAAATATGAAAGAGAAGTTTAATGAAGAAGTAAAGGCTGCGATTGGTAAAGTTAAAGGAGAATTCATCGAAGTTTGAGAAGTCACTGGAGTCAGAGTAGAAGTCTCTAAAGTCAAAGGAGAAATCAGTAAAGTCAAAGAAGAAGTCAGTGGAGCTTGAATTCAACTTTTCTTTGTCGGTTAAAGTTAATGGTCTGCCTAGAAGACAGATTGGAGTAACTGGTAAAAGAGTTCAATTAGAAGTCGGTGAAGTTAGAGGAAAGCCGCTGAAGTTAGAGAGGAAGTCGCTGAAGTCAGAAAAGAAATCAGTAAAGTCAGAGAAGAAGTCAGTAACGCAGAGAAGAAGTCAGTAAAGTCAGAGAAGTCAGAGGAGTTAGAATAGAACTTTCCTTTGACCTGATTAAAGTTCATGGTCAATTTATGAGACAGTTGCACGTTTCAATAACTTGAAAAATTGTCCATAAGAGCTCTAAATAAATAAATCTAAATAATGAAAGGTCCAAGAGAATAACTGGAAGCCATTTTCTTAGTCACTAAGAAATTTAATGAACAAGTAAAGGCCGCGATGAGAAAGTTAAAAGAGAAGTCATCGAAGTTTTAGAAGCCATTAGAGTCAGACTAGAAGTCACTGAAGTCAAAGAAGAAGTCCGTATAAATCAGAGAAGAAGTCAGTGGAGCTTGAATTCAACTTTCTTTTGACTTTAAAGTTAATGGTCCGCCTAGAAGACAGATTGGAGTAGCTGGTGAAGTTAGAGGGAAGTCGCTGAAGTCGGAGAAGAAGTCAGTAAAGTCAGATAATTCAGAGAAGTTAGAGCAGAACTTCCCTTTGACGGCTAAAGTTCATGGTCAACCTATGACAGTTTGGAGCAGCTGCACGTTTCAATAAATTGAAAAATTGTCCATAACAGCTCTAAATTGGTCTTATTTCATGCCAAGAAGACGAAATAAAAATAATGAAAAGCCCAAGAGAACAACAGGAAGCCATTCTCTTAGTCACTAAAAAAATTAAAGAGAAGTTTAATGAAGAAGTAAAGGCTGCGATTGGTAAAGTTAAAAGAGAAGTCATCGAAGTTTGAGAAGTCACTGGAGTCAAATAAGAAGTCACCGAAGTCAAAGGAGAAGTCAGTAAAGCCAGAGGAGAAGTTAGTGGAGCCTGAAATCAAATTTCCCCTGACGGTTAAAGTTAATAAGACATTGGAGTAGCTGGTAAAAAAGTACACTAAGAAGTCGGTGAAGTTAGAGGGAAGTCGCTGAAGTTAGAGCGGAAGTCTCTGAAGTTAGAGGAGAAGTCAATAAAGTCAGAGAAGAAGTCAGTAAAGTCTTTGACAGTTAAATTCATGGTCAACCTATGAGACAGTTTGGAGCAGCTACACGTTTTAATAATTTGAAAAATTGTCCATTAGAGGTCTATTTTGATCTTAATGCAAATAATGAAAGGCAGAAAAGAACAACAGGAAGCCATTTTCTTAGACATTAAAAAAATTAAAGAGAAATTTAATGAAGAAGTAACGGCTGCGATCGCTAAAGTTAAAAGAGAAGTCAGTGAAGTGTAAGAAGTCACTGGAGTTAGAGTAGAAGTCACTGACGTCAGAGGAGAATTCAGTGGAGCTCAAATTCAAAACTTCCTTTGACGGTTAAGGCTAATGGTCGATCTATAAGACAGATTGGAGTGGCTGCTCATTTCAATAATTTAAATAATTGTCCATGAGAGCTCTGAATTGATCATGGGGTCTTTTTATGTTAAGGCCCAAGAGGACAATAGCCATTTTCTCAGTCACTAAAAAACTTAAAGAGAAGTTTAATGATGAAGTAAAGGATGAGATTGGCAAAGTTGAAAGAACAGTCAGCGAAGTTAAAAGTGTCATTGGAATCAGAACAGAAATCGCTAGTCAGAGGAGTAGTTGCTGAAGTCAGTAGTTCGAATACAATTTTCTTTTTGCAATTAAATTTCATGGTCAACTTATAAGATAGTTTGGAGCAGATGCGTGTTTCAACAATTGAAATAATGAAGAGAAAGCAACGGCATTGGTTCCACAACTGAGAGGTGAAGCCTAGAAGTTACTTTACAACAAGACTTTAGGTCACTGGACTGCGTTGGAGTTGAGATATGACAATTGACAATAATTTCGTAAACAAAAGTTTAGAGAAGATCTATAGGAATTTAAAGCCGAAGAGGAATGATTGTTGGTGCTTTCATGGGAAGAATAAAAGATTAGGAGGTAAGAGTAAGGCTGAAGTTAACTCTATTCAGCTCCTGTACATGGATTGTAATACATGAACTCAAGATGGAGGCTGTCCTTGAAGGACCAAATGAGTAAAATCTGCAATGTAGAGGATGCTCAGCCTGATAAGTCAATTCATAGCGTACTGTCTAAGAAAAACTAACGCAACTAGTATACTACATCTACAGTTCGTGAGCAGCAGTACTCGTTGAATTTCCGAAAGCATTTGCCATTTGTAGTAAAAGAATATCCTAACCACTGAGCCTATTCCAGTTCCCAGATTGCTCTAAACCCTTCTTAGTTATCAGGAACGCGACTGTCTTCGTTATAGGAGTCGTGTTATCACTTTTGTCGTAGTCCTCCTCAGAAACAAAGTTCCTTCTGTATCCAGTTGATATTACCAACCATCAACCATATATCATATTATTTTCAATCAAGTAGATTGCAGATTATGAAGTGGATACTCTATTGAGACAAAATCAATAGCAAACCAAATGGAGAATACAACTTACAACCTACCAGACAGTTTGGACCAGCGGCTCGCTGCAATATTTATAATAAATAATGAAGAAAACCAACAGCGCTGCTTCTAGCACTGAGGGGTGAAGCCTTGGAGTTACTTTAAACAATTCCGTTAGTACAACGGCATGATTTTAGGTTATTGGAAGCCGAGTTAGAGTTGGGATATGACGGCTAATAACGTAAACAAAGCTTCGATAAAGTCTATAGGAATTTGAAGCTGAAGTAGTAGAACTGTTGGAGCTCTCATCAATAGACTAAGAGTTCAGGAGTTAAGAAACAATGGCAAAGCAAGGTTTTATTATGTGGAAAGTAAAATATTACACAACTTGTAACTAACTGAAACAATTACTTCGCCAAAGCATGACCAAGAGTCCAGAGCTAGAAGTCCAAGTGAACAAATTCAATGCTTTAGATGTGGCAAAGAGACCATATCAAGGCAGCGCAGCGCTGAAATAGTGATTGCCACAGTGAATAAGGAAGTGGAGGAGATTAAAACAGATGATAAAGCGAAGAAAAGTTATAGAAAGAGGAAGTATATGATTCAGGCCTATATCTGTGACAAAGGAGTAGGGCTGAAAGCTTTGTGGGCACCATACGACGCAGCTGTTGATGTGATCCTGGAAAAACCTAGATGGGAGGTAAGTTTCCATGAGATTGGTGACTCTCAGGAGCTCCGTAACCAAAATGCAGGAGGCTTATAACGGAACGACTGGCCAACGTGTTAACGTCAACAAGATAGAATTCACTGGGTGACTTGATTGTCATGAACTATTTTAATGACCTTACACCATACCAAATTGAGACAGTTCGTTTGGAATACTCCTGGAGTTACTTTTGGACCAAGGGAGAAACTTTGAATTAGAGTTGTTTAAGAAAATGTAGTCCTAATAGCCGCAAAGCAAGGACAACGGTTCTTCATCCTCTGGTTTATGAGAGACTATGGAAGAATATATTTTCAAGGTAGTTGAGGAAGATTGAAGAGATTGGGATCGACACTTAGCCAATTTTCTGATGGATTCCATTCATGAGACAGTCATATTTGGACGTGAGATTTGACTGCGAATGTAATTGGTGGATGACTGGGAGATGTTCATGAACTGGTACAAGACCAAATTACCGTAATAAGTGATCGCATGAAAGTACGTTCAGGAGAGTACCACAACGGAAGAAAGGAAGATCTCCAAGATTCCATCTTGGGACTCCAGCCATACCCTGTCGTTATTCAGTTTAACGACGAAGTCTGACGAACTCAGCAGATTCCAAAGTCGAAGATGAAGGTTGTGTATCTAGACTAGCGAGATATGCAGGGAATAACGAATTGCTTCACAAGGCCTTTAGATGGACTAATCCTGGTAAGTTTTGCAGATGCTGGAGTGTTTTGTTCTCGGCCCAGGCTGAGATTGCTGGTTTGGCAGTACATGACGATATGTCGAGTACAGGTTCTGGTCCAATGAATTGTGATCCTGCACCTTTTCTGGCTAGGGAGCGATTTAATTGTCCTTCATTCCAGAAGGCCCAGGTATCCAGACAGAGTTATTTTGTTGTTTTTCTCCAGTTAGGTTAGGGCTTTCTGACGGTTCTATACCGTTTTAGTATTACACCGATATGATTTAAGAGCTTGAGAGCTGCTTGACTGTCTGAAATTATTTTTATTGATCTGCGCTTGGGATGCGATTGTTCTAGCCTCCGAAAGCAGCGTACGTGAACTTCAGCCTGAAATATAGTTGCATTGATCCCCGGGTTTGTCGCTTTGGTTTTCAGCTATACACTTCGGCTCCAGTTCCTTCAGGGGTTTTGGAACCATCAGTAAACCAACAGCTGTACGCCTTTAATAGGTCGATTTTATTTTCTTCCTATTCGTCTCTTCCAGGAAATAGGACGTTAAAGGGCAGTTCGGTGTTGGTCCTGGTAGGCATAACATCTGAGACCATTCTTAGGATACTGTGACCAGCAGCCCATTGTGTTCCATGATGCTAGCCTACGGCATATTGATAGCAGCTTGTTGAAGTCTGTATGTTGCCCATCTGGCGTCTCTCTCCAAATAAATGTGAAGAGGTAGTAAATCCAGGAGGATATCCATAGTAGCTGATCGCAAGGCATGTTTGTCTCTGTAGCCCAGAGAGTTTGGTTTTGGTCGTCCGTTCTAGCCCCTTCGATCACCAAACTATGGAGCTATAAGCAGAACGTAAATCCGATATATTTGTTGAGGGCCAATGCCCCAGGATTTTCTGCAAATTCTTCGGCATGTCCACAAAGATAACCTTGCCTTGTTGATCACCTTCTCCAAGTGGGAGTTCCAGTTCAGTGATTTGTCTAGTGTGATTCCTAGTTATTTCACTTCCTCCGCAAATGAAATGATTTCACCTAATAAGGTGGTTCTAAATTGCCAATCTTCCGTTTTCTGGTGAATGGTACTATCGTTGTTTTGTGAGGATTCAGACATCTGTTCTCTCTTATACCGGTTATGTACTGTATCTAATATGTCATGAAGGGTATTGGACATCATCCCTTCAGAGTTTCCTCCTACCAGAATCACTAGATCGTCCTCATATGCTTGAACCTCAACATCCCACAGAGTTAGAATAGCCAGTAGGTCATCCATAAGTAGTGACCACAGTAGGGGGGAGAGAACCGCCTTGTGGACACCCTCTTGCGGCCCTAAGTCTGACCGTTTCCCTCTGTAGAGATGTTGATATGGTTCTGTTTTCTAGTGGACCGATAGATGGCGCGACCATCTAACGTTTTCCTGTTTATTGATGGTCATTAACCCGTTTAGTATTATTGGGTGTTACTATTATCAATGGTTCGGTGAGTTTTTTCTCTCTGAATTGTGTTGCTCTGACGTAAAGGAATAATTCAGATTGGTGGTCAGCGCTAAAGAAAGATTTCTCAACGTAAACCTCATGAGTGAATATCAGTCGTCGTTACAAAGTAAATAATAAATCGGTCGGTCACACTTGAGCTTTAATACTTAGTCCGTACCGTGCAAATTGCTTATATATGGCCATTAAGCGAAAAATAAAGTAAACGAACGACAATTTTATGCATAATTTTTTTCGTGCAAATGCAATTAGTATAAAACATAATTAGTGTTCGGATAGGTAAAAACATAAAAGCAATTTAAAATTTTTAGTAATTAATAGTTAGATAACGCCGCGTGGAAACTGATTTGTCATCCTTTTTTTTCGCACGACGCAACAACTTTCTTTCTGTAACGCTGTTAGTTTTTGTTATTATTTGCATATCGAAAATGTAATGTGCTTTCAGTTGAGGTTTCCAACAGATCTGGTAAAAACCGCCGCCATACAAGGTGCACTCCATAATAGAAACAAGATTTCTTCTTTGAAATCATCAATGTCAGTGTCAATAATATCGTTTTCGGTTTCTATATTTTTTCTTACTCGCCTTGTTACACCGCTACCACTTCTATAATGCCGCTTTTTTCATTTAAGTACTTTAATGCCTCAGTCACGTAACCCGCATAGAAATTAATGTTTTAGAACCCTGGCTGGCTAGTTGCACAAGCAAAATTAGGACCCATTACAATAATACCTAGTGCAATTAGGAGTTTGATTGCCGGGCTTTCTTTTTGTCCATTTCCTTTACGCATTAACCGTAATTTCATACGCTTTTTTGTTGTATTTGCGCTCGTGAAAATGATGCCGCAACTACGAACGAAATTGCTTCTTGTAATAGTCACACACGTAACAATAAAAACGGTAAATGGCTACGAAGACACAAAGAGGACTTGTTTTTATGCGTGCGCCGGGACCGGAGAAAAATCCCTTCGATATACACACGTGGTCATGGAAGTCCACAGGCGTTTTCACAACGGGGATCAAATTTTGTTATATTACTGCGAAATGTCACCATTTGCCGTCATCAGTGCAAAACAGTTGGCCAGGACGCCGCTTTTCCCAATTTTATTTCAATACCAAGAGCTCTGCTAATAGGCCTGTAGAATTAGACGATGTGAACGGGAATCTGTAACTAATTCGTTTCAGATAGCCGTAGGTAAAAACAGGTGTATTTAGTTATAAGGAATATACCTCTGCGATACCTCCCAAATCAAATAAACAGAACATTGTTTAAAAGTCACTTTTATGTGAAAAAATCATGAAATTTGGATTTTTTTAAAAATTACAGTAAGACTGCAGTAGATTAATTTTTTTGAATGTTTCTGTTTACTAGGTAATTCCAAACCGGTTAATTTAAGCTCCGGTTGATTTCATTTCATTGATTATTTATTTAAATAATTGCCGAAAACCATCGAAATTTTCGAAAATTTCAAGCAATTTTTACTCTGAAAGGAAAAATGCTAGACTCTTGAAACTTTGGTGGAATATGTGTCTCATTACCCTCAACTTACGAAAAAAATTTCGTTTCAAAATGTTTATTAGTTTTCGAGAAATTCTATTTATTAAAAAGGTCCCAAATGTTTAATGAAAAATTGACCTATTAACGTTATCAAAAATAATTCAACCACAGCTCATTTTTTTCGTCAAGACGTTAATTTTACGAATCTGTTATGGGCGTATCGATTTTCAATAATTTTGACCGTCAAAATGGCGTTAACAACATTGCTACTTTTCGGAGCAGCGTTTTTTGCAAATAACTTTACAACAAATGAACGTATCTGCACAAATCTTTCATATTTGAGTTGCTGGTATTTTTCTACAAATTTAAAAAAAAAAATTGTTGCTCTGGGACATGTAGGAGCCGAGATAATTTTTTAAATTGTTTAATGCGCCAAACGTTTATTTATTAATATTTATGGCCAAAATTGAAACTGGTTGTTAATAAGATCTTGAATTTTGTGAATTCATCAAGTCCTATTGAAAACGGGCCCTTTTTGAGGTCAAAATATAATTTTTAATAATTAGTGATTTTAGAGCGTCTTCAATTTGTTTGGCTCAAGGGACAGGTGAATTTTTGATCAAACGAGTTTCAAATTGGGGTAGCGAGAAAAATTCGTCATATCTCCGTTATTTTCCGGCCAATTTCGACGTTTTTTTTTTTTTTTAATTTGGGGTAGCTCACGAAAATAATAACAATGGGCAAATTTGAAATATCCAAATAAACAAATAATTGTTATAAACAATTTTTTTTTTTTAATTTTTTCTTTTTTTGGCTTATGCAACTTATAATGTGCTAATGTATTAAATATAAATTTATAAAGATTATATAATGGTAACAATGCTGTAACATCGTATATTGTTTGATGGAGAAATAGTTTGTGCATACATTGTTACCATTATATAATCTTTATAAATTTATATTTAATACATTAACACATTATAAATTGCATAAGCCCAAAAAAGAAAAAATTTAAAAAAAAAAAAATTGTTTATAATTATTTGTTTATTATTTGGATATTTCAAATGTGCCCATTGTTATTATTTTCGAGAGCTACCCCAAATTAAAAAAAAAAAAACGTCGAGATTGGCCGGAAAATAACGGAGATATGACGAATTTTTCTCGCTACCCCAATTTGAAACTCGTTTGATCAAAAATTCACCTGTCCCTTGAGCCAAACAAATTGAAGACGCTCTAAAATCACTAATTATTAAACATTATATTTCGACCTCAAAAAGGGCCCGTTTTCAATAGGACTTGATGAATTCACAAAATTCAAGATCTTATTAACAATCAGTTTCAATTTTGGCCATAAATATTAATAAATAAACGTATGACGCATTAAACAATTTAAAAAATTATCTCGGCTCCTACATGTCCCAGAGCAACAATTTTTTTTTATAAATTTGTAGAAAAATACCAGCAAATCAAATATGAAAGATTTGTGCAGATACGTTCATTTGTTGTAAAGTTATTTGCAAAAAACGCTGCTCCGAAAAGTAGCAATGTTGTTAACGCCATTTTGACGGTCAAAATTATTAAAAATCGATACGCCCATAACAGATTCGTAAAATTGACGTCTTGACGAAAAAAATGAGCTATGGTTGAATTATTTTTGATAACGTTAATAGGTCAATTTTTCATTAAACATTTGGGACGTTTTTAATAAACAAATAGAATTTCTCAAAAACTAATAAACATTTTGAAACGAAATTTTTTTTGTAAGTTGATAGTAATGAGACACATATTCCACCAAAGTTTCAAGAGTCTAGCATTTTTCCTTTCAGAGTAAAAAATGCTTGAAATTTTCCAAAATTTCGATGGTTTTCGGCAATTATTTAAATAAATAATCAATGAAATGAAATCAACCGGGGCTTAAATTAACCGGTTTGGAATTACCTAGTAAACAGAATTATTCAAAAAAATTAATATACTGCAGTCTTACTGTAATTTTTAAAAAAATCCAAATTTCATGATTTTTTCACATACAAGTGACTTTTAAACAATGTTCTGTTTATTTGATTTGGGAGGTATCGCAGAGGTATATTCCTTATAACTAAATACACCTGTTTTTAGCTACGGCTATCTGAAACGAATTAGTTACACCGTTTTTTCTATTTCTGCAGGCCTATAATACCATTTTAATGTGGGTGCATGCGCTGCACGAAAACCACGCTGTCTTCATGAAATATGGCTTCGTCGGTAAATAAAATACAGGCCGGCTACCTACTGCTACAAATTTATTTGGGAGGATATACGCGGATGGAATGAAAGGATTGAGACATGCCGTGCGTAATGGACTCCTTAAATTTCACTGTAATTATGTTTTAAATGGTTTTTTTATACTTGAAGGGTAATTACTATTTAAATATCCAAAAACTTGTGCCCTCTGGCCAGTTGAACGGTTAGCGCAAATTAAGAAAATGTTATGTTGAAACGTTACACTTTAATTTAGTTGAACAAGGTAACGTTTGAATTCTACGCTATTAAACATTTATTGAAGTCGATGAAGTAATCTGGCGAGTTAAGTATGCTATAAAATTAGAATAATATAAACTGTGTGTAATATGTTTTATCCTAAATCGTGAGCTTTATTACTGACTATACTGACCATAAAATTTATGCTACATTCAATGCTCCACAAGGATCCGCCTTGAGGCTCATGTTTTTTTATCTTATTCACAATTGACTTTGCAAAAAAAATCCAAAATCTATATAGATAATTTCAATCTCAATTTAACTATTAATAATGAGTTGGATGACCGCCAGGGTCGGGTGACACCTAAGCTATTTACGAATATAGATATGACGTCACCAATCCTCAACGTTAATCCAACGTTGATGATGAATATTTTAACTTTTAGTTTTGATCAAAACGTTAATTTTGTGTATGTAAGTTACTATTACCGTCAAATTAATATAGTATTTACTCTTAAGGTTAATGAACGTAATAATACTATTAAAATACAAATTATGCTGTAGAAAACGAATAAATATGTTCACCAATAAGAGAAACGTTAAGGCAACGTCTCAGAAATGTAGATTATACAGCTTTGACGTTATGGAATCAGTTTATATCATTATGAAAATAATCATAATCGTTTCTCAAAAATGTACTTCACAATCCAAATTATATATGAGGAACTTCTACCATTGACGTTAAACGTTAATTCAATGTTGGAGTAACTTAATATATAAAGTGTTAGTTTTTGTAGTAACGCTAATTCCACATTCTCATAAAATATTTAACTCGCCTATAAATAGTACGCTGATACTCCACTCACTTTAAAATCATACAATATTACACATTAATTTTTTAATTTTAGATAAACTTCATATTAAGATGTTAGAAAAACACTAAAATTTGAGGTTGATGAAAAATGTATCATAAAGAATTTTAACCGTTGATTTTCGACGTTAATGAGAGAATATTTTAACTTTCAGTTCATTAAAATAAAAGTTATGTTAAAGTAACGTCTCCCAAAAATGTATATTAGACGTTATAAAATTAGTTTATTTCCTTATGAAAATAACTATAACTAAATGTTGACAAGCGTTAAAGTAACGTTTTTCCATAATATATATTGTATAATAGGAAACTAGACCGTTGACTTTAAACGTTACTTTAACGTTGCCTAATTCTTTTGGTATTGAATATTGTCTTATTTTATGTTTATGTTTTGCCCTAAATCGTAAGGTTGGCTGCGCAAAATTTGTCGACTATAAAATTATTGCTACATTCAGTGCTCCACGAGGATCTGCCGTGAGGCCCTTGTTTTTCATTATATTCATAAATTGCATTGTAATAAAATTGCCAAAATCTATGTGGATGATGTCAATCTCTATTTGACTGTTATTGATGTGTCGGATGGCTGTTAATAATAATCCATATCGTTGTTACATCATTGCCTAATTTTCTTGACACTGGAAACTAGTCTTAACATCTTCAGGAGGCAGATAATTTTCTATGAATATACACCGAAATGTCTCTTCGTCGACACAAGTAGGCGACAATAAGCTCAGGCGTTTTCTTAAAATAATCTCGGTGAACGTTCGCCGCTCCATTATATGCAAAGTCAGCGATGTACAGTTTTTTCTTCTACCAGCGTCAATGCCCTTTTGGTGCTTAGTACCTTTCAGGAAGGGCGATGCGAGATCCTCGCGAGAAAAGCGGCTTGCTTGATGGATGCTGAGGCTACGTGTTTGTTCGCCGGCCGTGATTAATTCCATCTGAACGGGTACCCACTCGTTTTGCTGTAATTGTTAATGATGTTTAATAGTTAACAGCAACTCTGGACGCGGTTGGTGTTTAAACAATAAATTTCCGCCATCACTCAGTGCTAGTTTTCTCACACAAGCCCACGGTCTAGTAATACTACTGCAGAGCAATGAGAAATTGCTACAGTTGTTTTTTACGTAGTTTGTGGGAAGAATTGTATCAAAAAGGGGCCTTAAATAATAATATTTTTGCCTCTTTTATATGGAAATTGTAAGAGTCGAATTATTTATCACTACTAACTAAACAATCACAGCTCAAACGACAACTCGAATTACTACGCCAGAAATTATTAATCTTGCGTAACGTGCAACTTGCAATTAATTTAAGGTGGGCGAGTATAGTGGACAGAACCAGATTTACAATTTGAAAAGTATTTCGTGTTAAATATCACTTTCAAGAACACCCTGTACATGCAACGTTTCATAATAAAGAAGATAGATATTCACATTTGAAATGGATTGAAATAGATATATTTGAAAATCTCGAGACCGGCTCTGTTCATCGAACACAGGACCGTACTCCATGTTTTTTATTGATTGAGTCGGTGGGTTTAAGCTATTTTTTATTTAACATAACAACACATAAGAAGAGACTATATTTGTTTCCACTTACTCTAATTACTACAATAATTATAAGCAACGTTTAATTATAGTTATGTTCGTATTGACATAACGTCATATTATAACATTTATCCAACGTTACTAAATTTATATGGAATAATGTGTGATTGTAAAAGGAGCGGAGTAACAACATAATATTTATAGGCCACTTAAACGTTTTATAAGTATATTGAATTAACATTACGACCAAAACTAACAATTTACATATTAAAATACTTCAACGTTATATTAACGTTTAAAATCAGCTGTAGAAATTCTCTATTATATGATTTACATTTTTGACAAACGTTATTTTAATGTTTCTCTCCATGGTTAATTACAGTAATTTTTATAATGAAATTTAGTAACTTCATAACGGCAAAGTAGAGTATATTCTACATTTTAACAATATTTTAAGTCACAATTTATATTTAAACATTACTACAACGTTTATTGTCTCTAAAACTCTAAAACACAAAATTCTAATGTTTTAGTAATATCACAATATGTCGTTTATCCCAACGTTGTTAGATTCATATGTATTATTGTGTGATTGTAAAAGAAATAATAGATCAACATAATATTTAAAGGCGAGTTAAATATTTTATGTTACAATAACGTTACAATCAAAACTAACAGTATATTATTGCAACGTTGAATTAACGTTTACATCAACGGTAGAACTTTTCTATTACATATAATCTATTTTTGAGAAACGTTACTTTAACGTTAATTGATTATATAATTTTTTTTCAACATCTAATTGTAGTGTTTTTCTAATATCATAATACGTCGTTTATCAAACGTTATTAAATTTATATGTATCAATGTATGGTTGCAAAGGGAGTGGAAGATCAATGCAATATTTATAAGCGAGTTAAACACTTTATGTTGATATAACATTTTACATATTATATTACTGTAACGTTGATTTAACATTTATATTCAACGGTAGAAGTTTCCTATTATATAATCTACATTTCTGAGAAAAGTTATTTTAACGTCAGTTGTTACTTTTATGTAAATTAAATTAACGTTGTATTCAGAACTAAACGTTAAGATATTCTTTGTTCTCAACATTGAACTAACGTCGAAAATCAACGGTTAAAGTGCTCTATTATACATTTTCCTGCAACTTTATATTTTAGTGTAGGTATACTTACATCATAATATGATGATTATCTAAAGTTATAAATAATTAATGTGTGTGTGTAATATTTATAGAGAAGTTAAACGTTTCACATTATATTATATTTCGACAACGTTAAAGTAACGTTTAAAGTCAACGGTCTAGTTTCCTATTATATAATATATATTTTGGAAAACGTTGCTTTAACGCTTGTCAACATTTAGTTATAGTTATTTCCATAAGGAAATAAACTAATTTCATAACGTCTAATATACAATTTTTGGGAGACGTTATTTTAACATAACTTTTATTTTAATAAACTGAAAGTTAAAATATTCTCTTATTAACGTCGAAAATCAACGGTTAAAATTCTTTATGATACATTTTTCGTCAACCTCAAATTTTAGTGTTTTTCTAACATCTTAATATGAAGTTTATCTAAAATTACTAAACTGATGTGTATTATTGTATGATTTTAAAGGGAGTGTAGTATCAGCGTACTATTTATAGGCGAGATAAATATTTTATGAGAATGCGGAATTAACGTTACTACAAAAACTAATACTTTATATATTAAGTTACTCCAACATTGAATTAACGTTTAACGACAATGGTAGAAGTTCCTCATATATAATTTGGATTGTGACGTACATTTTTGAGAAACGTTGTTTTAACGTTTATTATGATTATTTTCAAATGATATAAACTGATACCATAACGTCAAAGATGTATAAGCAACATTTCTGAGACGTTACCTTAACGTTTCTCTTATTGGTGAATATATTTATTCGTTTTCTACAGCATAATTTGTATTTCATTAGTATTATTACGTTCATTAACCTTAAAAGTAAATACTATATTAATTTGACGGTAATAGTAACTTGCATACACAAAATTAACGTTGTGATCAAAACTAAAGGTTAAAACATTCCTCATCAACGTTGGATTAACGTTGAGAATTGGTGACGTCATATCTATATTCGTATCAAACGTTGCATGCCTCCATTGCTTTAGCGTTAAATCAAAAAATATTAATTATGCCAAATTCTGGCTTTAGTGACACCTTCCAAGTTTCAGAAGTCTATCTTTTATAATAACGGAGTTTCTTCGTAGGCAATACTCGATACAAAATGTGAGAGTGAAAGAAATAAAATGTAAACCAAACACATGAAGGCAGTCCGAAGATCATTAAATGGTTACGTATCCGCCGTAACATGTCAATGGGACTCATAACAGCAATGCCCTCTCTTTAGGCGAAAATAAAATGTATCTTAAAAAAACTTGTTGAGAACTGTTAATGGAACCAAGAACTAGTTGCATACGCTTTGGTGAAAATAGAACAAAAATAAAGTCATTATAGATTATACCGCGAGCAAATTACCACCTAAATTAATCAACTCGTCACTTTTTTTTACACACGGTTAAATCTAGACAGCTATAGATTTAAGTATATGACCGACTTAAAGTACCTGTGCTTTTAATTTAAATAATTCTTCCTCGGTGCAAGCAAGCCTAAAAATTTCAGCTAGCCCAGCGCAAACTGGGCCATTTGTTTAAAAATACTAAACAGTTAAAAAATCATGAATCGATTAAAAACCCGCGTCCTGAAAGATTCTAATGATATGTGAACACGTGACGGAGAATCATGCTATTTGAAGGCGATATCCGAAGGTATTGACAATAGCAATGTCTCGAGTCGATATAAGTAGGCTGCTCATCTTGTAACGACGAGATAAAGCAGGCACGACTCGGGGACTTGGGATTCTCAACACATCAATATTGTGGAGATCATCCTTTATAGACACACAAGAAACGTGTGGTTTGCGTGGGAGACGTAAAAACTTTATTCTTGCTCAACAATTTTTTTTATCGGAGACGGGTCTTGTCCCAGTGAAATATTGGCCTCGTCGGCGTGTGACTTGACTGACAGAGGACGGTTCGATTTTTATCTATTCTGAATGTTTACGGATAATCTACAACTTTAACAGTTTTTAAAATTTAAAGAATCCCGCAGCTGTACAGTAATATATAACTCAGCTCGAGTTGCTCAACTGCGCTACAACTACTAAAAAGTAAATTTTTCATCATATACATATACACTATAAAAGATAAAAACTTCAGTATACTATCTATAATAAATGTTAACTTTCAAAGAAATGTATTGTAAGCAATCCCAAGGCTCAAAAATAAAGTTTGTGATGAATTTTGATAAAAAATAGTTGCATTTGTGGTCAGTTATTATGTTGAGACTACCACATAAGTCTGTGAAAGTTGACTACAACAAAGGCCAGTGAAAGTTGGCTATTATATTAGGACTGTATCAGAAGCCAAAGAAAGTTACAGTCGATTACATTTAGATTATGATAAAGGCCAATGAAACCTGTATATCACTAATCAGCAACCAGCAAAAGTTGACTATTATATTTGACTGCAACATTAGCCTACGAAAGTTGACTGCTTAATTGAATACTAATTATTACATTGAGACTGTAACAAAGGCTATCTCAAAAGACGTCTTATTACATTAGTCATTAAGACTACAATACAGGCAAACTAAAGTTGATTATTACCAACTTAAGGTCAGCAAAACTTGACTACTACATTAGGACTGTATCAAAGCTCAAAGAAAGTTGACTAACGACAGTTGACTGTTTCACTAAGTGCTGATTACATCGAGACCGCACGCAAAAAAGGCCATCAAAAGGCGACTTATTACATTAAGACTACAATACTGTTCAACTAAAGTTGATTATTATCAATTTGACGCTATCATAATTGAAATTACTACCTTAGGACTGTACAGGGTCTACGAGAGTTAATTATTACATTGCGACCATCACAGAGGCCATCAAAAGAGGACTTATTACACTAAGACTACTAATTTGAGGTCAGTAAAACTTGATTGCTATATTAGGACTGTATCAGAGCTCAAAGAAAGTTGATGACTACATTACGATTACAATAAAGGCTGAATAACAATAATCACTGATCAGTAAAAGTTGACTATTATCCTAGGACTACAACACGGGCCTACGAAAGTTGAGTGTTTCATAGAATTTTGATTTTGACATTGAGACCATAATAAAGGCCATCAAAAGAGGACTTATTACATTAAGACTACAATACAGGCCATTTAAAGTTGATTATTACTGATTTGACGCCAGCAAAACTTGACTATTATATTAGGATAGTATCAGAGGTCAAAAATAGTTGATTGCATTAAGATTACAATAAAGACCAACGAAAGCTGAATATCATTAATCCAGAGGCCTACGAGAGTAGACAATTACATTGAGACCGTGACGAAGGCCAGCAAAAGTTGACTTATTACATTAGGACTGCAACAGACGCCAACTAAAGTAGATTATTATTAATCTGACGATATTAAAACTGTATCAGTGGTAAAACGATTACATAAAGATTGCAATAAAGGTATGCTGAATATCATGAATCAATAATAGCAAAAGTTGACTATTACATTCGGACTACAACAGGGGCCTATGAGAGTTGACTGTTTCGTTGAAAGTTGACTATTAAATTTAGACTGTAGCCAACAAAAGTTGGCTTATTACATTAACACTAAAAGAGAGCAAGTTGATTACTGCTAAGCTGACTCCAGCAAAACTTGTCTATTTTATCAAGACTGTATCAGAGCTCCAAGAAAGTTGACGATTACATTAAGATTACAATAAATGCCAACGAAAGCTGAAAAACACTAATCACTGACCAGCAAAAGTTACATTGAGACTGTAACAAAGGCTATCAAAAGACGACTTATTACATTAAGACTACAATACTGACCAACTAAAGTTGATTATAACCAATTTGACTTTATCAAAATTTAACTAGCTATATTAGGACTGTACAGGGCCTACGAGAGTTGATTATTACATTAGGACCATAACAAAGGTCTTCAAAGGAGGACTTATTACATTAAGACTGCCAATTTGAGGTTAGCAAAACTTGACTGATATATTAGGACTGTATCAGAGCTCAAAGAAAGTTGACGACTATATTAAGATTACAATAAAGGCCGAATAACAAATCACTAGCCTACGAGAATTGACTGTTTCATAGAATTTTGATTTTGACATTAAGACCATAGTAAAGGCCATCAAAGGAGGACTTATTACAGTAAGACTACAATATAGGTCAACTAAAGTTGATTATTAATGATTTGACGCCAAAAAACTTGACTATTATATTAGGATAGTATCAGAGATCAAAGATAGTTGACGATTACATCAAGATTACAATAAAGGCCAAAGAAAGCTGAATACAATTAATCTAGGGGCCTACGAGAGTTGACAATATATTGAGACTGTGATAAAGGTCAACAAAAATTGACTTATTACATTAAGACTGGAAAAGACGCCAGCTAAAGTTGATTATTATTAATTTGACGATATTAGAACTGTGTGAGAGGTAAAAAAAGGGACGATTACATTAAGATTGCAATAAAGACCAACAAATGCTGATTATCACTAATCAATGACAGCAAAAGTTGACTATTATATTTGGTCTACAACAGGGGCCAACTAAAGTTGATTACTACTAATCTGACGCAGCAAACCTATATTAGAACTGAATCAGAGGCAAAAAAAAGTGACGATTACATTAAGATTACAATAAAGGCCAACGATGCTGAATATCACTAATCAATGCTAGCAAAAGTTGACTATTACATTCGGACCACAACAGGGTCTATGAGAGTTGACTGTTTCATTGAATACTGATTATTACATTGAGACTGTAACAAAGGCCATCAAAAGACGACTTATTACATTAAGACTACAATATAGACCAACTAAAGTTGATTACCAATTTGACTTCAGCAAAACCTGACTGCTATATTAAGACTGTATCAGAGCTCAAAGAAAGTTGACGAGTATATTAAGATTACAATAAAGGCTGAGTAACAATAATCATTGACCAGCAAAAGTTGACTATTACATTAGGACTACAACAGGAGCCTACGAGAGTTGACTATTTCATAAAATCTTGTTTATAGCATTGAGACCATAAAAAGGCCATCAAAGAGGGACAACTAAAGTTGATTGATTATTATTGATTTGACGTCAGCAAAACTTGACTATTATATTAGGATAGTATCAAAAGTCAGATAGTTGGCGATTACATTAAGATTGCAATAAAGGCCGACGAAAGCTGAGTATCATTAATCTAGGGCCCTACGAGAGTTGATAATTACATAGAGACTATGACAAAAGTCAACAAAAGTTGACTTATTACATTAAGACTACAATAGAGCCCAGAGTTTATTATTATTAATCTGACGATATTAGAACTGCATCAGAGGTAAAAGAAGTGGCGATTACATTAACATTGCAATAACGGCCAACAACTGAATATCACTAATCAATTATATAAAAATTGAATATTACATTCGGACTACAAAAGGTGCCTATGAGAGTTGACTGTTTCATTGAATCTCGATTATTAAATTTAAACTACAGCCAACAAAAGTTGGCTTATTACTTTAAGACTAAAAAAGTGACGCCAGCGAAACGTGGTTATTATATTATAACTGTATCAGAGACTACAACAGGGCAAATAAAGGTGACTTTGCTTCAACAAAAGCCAAAGAAAATTGATTTATTACATTGACTACAACTAAGGCTAACGAAAGGTCTAAACAGTGTCAACAAACGTTAAGTTAGGAGTACATTAGAGGCCTACAAGAGATGATTATTACATTGAAACTGTAACAGAAGCCATCGAGCCTTGACAATTACATTGAGACTGTCAGAGACCGAGGAAAGTTGACTTATTACATTAAGACTTCTGGGGCCAACAATAGTAGCTTAGAGTTGACTGTAATGTTGAAATTATAATAAAAACAATAAATTCTGAATATTCTATTGAAAGAGCATCAGGACTTTGTTGCTAATATAACGTGAAGTTGTCTATTGTATTAGGACTTCATTAGAGTTACAAGAAAGTTGACAGTACATTAAAATTGAGATAAAGGCCGACGAAAGCTGAATATCATAAATCAGTGGCCAGCAAAAGCTGATTATTACATTAGGGTTACAACAGAGACCTACGAAAGTTGTCTTACTATATTAGGACTGCAACTAAAGTCAATGAAAGTTGAATGTTACTAATCTGAGGTCAGCTAAAGTTGATTATTATTTCCTAATACAACAGATGCCTATGAACGTTTATATTAAAACTCTAGCAGAAGCCAACAAATCTCGACTATTGCACTGAGATTCCAACAGAGGTCAACGAAGGTTGACTTATTACATTCAGACTACAACGGTGGTCAAAGAAAGTGGACTTATTACATTAAAGTCTACTAAGACTAAGACTAAGGTCAACGATAATTGAAGATTATTAATTTGAGGCCAGTAAAAGTTCATTATTATTAATTAGGACTACAATAGAAGCCTACGAATATTGACTATTATACTGTGACGCTCATTTTTACCTTGCTGGGACTGTTTGCAACTTACTACCTACAAACAGTAATTTCCAGCTTTGTTTGAAACGGAATCTCGGGCGCCAGTTTCTTATTTTAGAGTGCAAGAAACAGCACTTTCTCTCTTGGCGGTTTCCAAGACAGGCGAGGGTAGTCTGCAGTGAAGAAACGGAAGTATACAGAGGTCTGGGGGATGATTGTCAGTTTTAGCGGGCTGCACAATTTCCCATAAGGGTCTAATTAGTTTAACACACCAGAAATAACTCGGAGATTTTAGAGCAACATACTAAATCTTTATTTATTGATAAAGTGACAAGACAAGCCCATATCTACCAATTAATCGGTGCAATATGCATACAGTAGGTGGTCATTAAATATAGCGTTAGCTGACAAACAAGCGGAGTGCGAAGCTCGGTGTAAAACGGATGGTTCGGAGCGGATTTGTTGATATTACGGCGGTCGCTAGTTGTAAAACGCGGCGGTAAGGTAGGATAAGAAGTTTCTTGAGTTTTGGTCTCTTTTCTCGGAAAGCCAAAGATATCAGTGCATTACTTACAGGATTATTCTGATCAATATTACGGAGACCTATTGCCTCAAGGTACAGCTCTGGTGTAGAGGTATTTACGTCCTTTACTGACAGTATAAGATATACGGATGCGTCCCAGTGAGACCCTATCTCCCGGACGAGAGGCTTAAGGTTTCACTGTCTACCGAAATTAGAATACTCCAAATGAAGTGCTATCTCCCGGGCGAGAGGCTTAGTACTTCATCGGTGTATACTAATTACTAATGTATGTATGTTCATGCAAAATCCGAATTCTATTAGCCAACAAATCTTGACTATTACATTAAGACTGCAACAGAGGCCGACGAATGTTGATTATTACATTAGGACTACAATAGTAGCCAAATAAAGTTGATTTAAGACTGCAACCAAGCTTACCAAAAATTGAGTATTACTAATATAACAAAAGATTATTATTAGGACAGAATGAACCATTCTGTCAAAACTATAAGGGAAGCCAACGAATCTAGATTATACATTGTGACAACAAAAGCCGTAAAAGCTGACTTATTACATTAAGACTGCAAGTAAGGTCAACATGAATATGTATAACTAATCAGAGGCCAGCAAAAATTGATTATTATTATTTTTTTTTTTTTTTTTTTTTTTTTTTAATGGCATTGGATAAGGAATCCATTAGCCAGCCACTATTGATTATTATTATTATTATTAGGAATTAGGACTACAACAGAGGTCTACCAACGTTTACTATTATGTGAAAACTCTAATATCTATCTTAACTATCGTATTGACGCTGCAATAGAGGCCGACGAAAATAGACTTATTATGTTAAGACTACAACAATAGCCAAAGAAAGTTGACTGATTACATTAAGACTGCAACTAAGGTCAGCAAAAGTTGATTATTATTAGAACTACAACAGAGGTCTAGCAATGTTTACTATTATGTTAAATCTCTAGCTGAAGCCAACGAATCTAAACTATTACAATGAGGCTGCAACAAATGCCTACGAAAATTAACGTATTATGTTAAGACTACAACAGTGACTAAAGAAAGTTGTCTGATTACATTAAGACTGCAACTTAGGTCAATAAATATTGAATATAACTAACCTAACGCCAGCACAATTGTATTATTATTAGGACGAAAACAAAGGCGTACGAACGATTACATTATGTTAAATCTTCAGCTGAAGCGAACGAATCATAACTATTACATTGAGACTGCAACTAAAGTTAACGAAAGTTGGTATTACTAGTCTGAGGTCAGCAAAATTTGATTATTATTAGGATTACAACAAAGGCCCACAAACGCTTAGAACTTTAGCTGAAGAGAATGAATTTTAACTATTACATTAAGACTGCAACAGAGGCCGACGAAAGCTGACTTATTACATTAAGACTACAACAGTAACCAAATAAAGTTGACTAGGACCGCAATTAAGGTCAGCAAAATTTGATTATTATTAGGATTACAACAAAGGCCCACAAACGCTTAGAACTTTAGCTGAAGAGAATGAATTTTAACTATTACATTAAGACTGCAACAGAGGCCGACGAAAGCTGACTTATTACATTAAGACTACAACAGTAACCAAATAAAGTTGACTAGGACCGCAATTAAGGTCAGCAAAATTTGATTATTATTAGGATTACAACAAAGGCCCACAAACGCTTAGAACTTTAGCTGAAGAGAATGAATCTTAACTATTACATTAAGACTGCACCAGAGGTCGACGAAAGCTGACTTATTACATTAAGACTACAACAGTAGCCAAATAAAGTTGACTGGGACCGCAATCAAGGTTACCAAAAATTGAGTATTGCTCATTTAAGGTCAACAAAAGTTTATTATTATTATTATTATTAGGATTACAACAATGACAATGACAATTATGTTAAAAATATAACCAGTAGCCAACTATTCTAGACTATTAAATTGTGACTTTAGCAAAGAAAGTTGACTGATTACATTAAGACTGCAACTTAAGTCAATGAAAATTGAATATTACTAATCTGAAATCAACAAAATTTTATTATTATTAGGACTACATCAAAGGCCTACACACGTTTAGTATTAGTTTAGAAGTCTAGCTGAATGAATCTTAACTATTACATTAAGACTGCAACAGAGACCGACAAATGTTGACTTAATACATTTGGACTACAATAGTAGCCAAATAAAGTTGACATTATTATTATTATATTAGGACTGCTGCAACCGAGCTTACCAATAATTGAATATTACTAATCTAAGGTCAACAAAAGTTGATTATTATGACAGAATTAACTATTATGTTAAAACTATAACAGAAGCCAACGAATCTAGACTATTACATTAAGACTGCAAGTAATATTACTAATCAGAGCAATCAGCAAAAGTTGATTATTAGTATTAGGAATTAGGACTACAACAGAGGTCTACGAACATTAACTATTACGATAAAGCTCTAGCTGAGGCGAATGAATCTTAACTATTATATTGACGCTGCAACAGAGGCCGAAGAAAATTTACTTATTATGTTAAGACTACAACAATGAACAAAGAAAGTTGACTGATTACATTAAGACTGCAACTAAGGACAGTAAAACTTGATTATTATTAGGACTACAACAGAGACTTACGAAAGTTAACTATTATGTTGAAACCATAACGAAATAATATGTTACCTCCGAGGCCATGAACTCCACAACACCTAATGCGATCGTGTGTAAAATGGAGACAAACTTAGCAATTTATAAAACGTTTCGAAAACTACATTCGTGCCAGATAAATTAAAAAAAATCTGTAAGTACAAATAAAATAAGTGAACAAACGCATGATAACGTGTTTTGAAATCGATAATAAATTTAAAGATAGACAAGAACCCAAGTACGGTTATAAACATACTTAAGCTTGCAGTAACAGATTACTAAATCAATAAATAGTCATTGTTTGAGACAATAGAAATCATTTGTCGACTGCCATTTGAACACTAACGATGTGTATTATATACAAGGTGTATCGAGGAAAATATTAAAGAAATTAGTAACATTGCTCATTCCACTTTTAAAGGCATTACATGGCACTGGATGTTCCACAAGGCTGGCCTTTAAATCCACCATGGTAGAATAACCCGAAAAAGTGTTCTGGAAACCTGTGACGATTCTGCAATGATATTTATGTATTTTTTTTTGTTTTTGTGAAAATTTGCACATGTGGCCCAATTTTGCTATTCCATTTTACATATGGATCAGTTTTGAATTTTTGGTCTAAGTCTAGACAAAAGTTACTCCAAATTTTCCTCGTTCCCCCGATAAAACCAAACAATAAAGACGGAAATCATGAATCACGTATTAAACAAAGGATTTCGCGTCTCATATTCGTATTTTTTTAAATACGTATGTTATTTATATGGAATAAATGTTCTTGACACGCATTTCAATAACACATTCAATAATAAATCATGCGATTTGTATACCTGATTTATTGAGTTGTCAAATTCATAAGTTCTCGCAACACACCCTACGATTTTACTTTTAAAATATGTAATTGTTGAATATTGATGTACGATTGTGGGTGGAACCATGAAATTAAGGCGTCACACACATATTAAAATGTTTCGGCGAAACGTTGGCTGCTAAGCGGTTCTTAATTGAATGGTGTGAGTACTTTTTATGAAAAATTAATATTATTATTATTACCAATTATTTCAACTTTTAACAGACGTTTTCTGTAATCTAATGATAATTATAACTATTTTAATGTAAATTGCTGTTTCCTATACATTTTTTCTACATTTTAAATGTTTTGTGTGTGATTATAACCTAATTGCCAAGAATTTTTCCCTAGAACTAACGGTTCAAACAATTGACAGCACGCTAAGATCTGTGTAATACGTTTTTTGTTCCAGACCATTGTAAGATAAAAAAATAGACATAACTGTTGAGTAAAATACGTGAATGCTATTTAAATATATAATAACACATGTTCTTTGTCATATTTGCTAGTTTAAAAACAAATATTATTGATTGGTGTCATGAAATCCTTTAAAAATAATTGTTGAAATATCTGTCAGTTGTTCATAACAAACCAACCATGTGGTGGTTCCAAAATGGTTGTACTTGAAATGTATTTGTTGTGACATGGATAAGAAAGCAGGAGGAGCTACCAAATGGAGCTCTGTGGTACACCTTCGAGGTCTAACTACAGTAAAAGTGCTGGAACTCTGATTATATTTCACTTTACAATTTAACTTTTAAGAATCAATTATTATTGTTAATTAAAATTTCTCCTAGTTCTGCTTGATCTTAGATATTTTTCTATATTACTTTGCCCTGTATATTTCGAAAATAATACACGATTAGTAGGCAAATACCTATATTAACCAAGATTGCAGCTGAAGATAATAGAAAACGCAATAAATATTAGTACACGCATAAGGATTATAATAGAACATTTGAATGTAGCCACTAACGTGTATCTCCTGCATCTGAGCTAGAAGCCAAAGATATATCTGATACAATATTATCCGATTTTAATCTGGAAATTAATTAAAGTTTCTGTAAATAGTAATATCCAGATTGGGCAGTAATGGCTTTTTACATAAAATCACGTGCACTGATAGCGCAGCCGTGTTGACAGTTCTAAAGCGAAATAAAACTAATTAGGCCTGAAAATTCTAAGCCAAGACATGTAAAGGCATTTTTTAGATGAGACTATAAATAAGTAACATTTATAGATAGGACGGTAATGATGGGTGGATGTTAAGGAGTCAGCCCACTTTATTATATCGTGTGGATTACACTGTTGTGAAATCATTATCACGAGGTATGAAATGAAAATATATAAAAGAAGTACATATGTTTATACAGAGTGTGCCATGCTACAAGATCTAGGGCCTAATCTACGTGGAAAATTGGCCTAACTTTTCCACCTTAACTGTTATTGGCTTTTGTTGCTATTTTAATAATAGTCAACTTTTGTACCTTTCTGTTATAGTCTTAATGTAACAGTCGCTTACGGTTGACCTACGCTGCAGGCCTAATATAATAGTCAACGTCAAGTAATAGTCAACATGTGTTGTAGTCTCAATGTAATAGTCACTTCTTGTGCTAGTCAACTATGCTGCGGACCGAAATATACTTTTGTTGGCGCCAGATTAATATTAGTCAACTTTCGTTGTAATTTCAATATAATAGTCAAAATTTCGTCGGGGTTTATTGTAGTTTCAGGGCCAACAGTCAACTTTACGTTGGATCCCTCTAATACAGCCCTAATATAATAGTCAACGTTTTTCGACCTCAGATTAGTAATAGTCAACTTTCCTTGGCTGTTGTTGTAGTCTCATTAGTCACTTTCGTTAGCTTCTATTATGGAATCAATATAATAGTCAACTCTCGTAGGCTTACCTCTGTTGTAGTATAAATATGGTAGTCAATTTTACTTACCTGTGTAATAGTCTTAATGTAAAAGCCAATATTGGTTTTTGTTGTTATTTTAATAATAGTCAACTTTCGTACGTCTCGGTTATAGTCTTTCGTTTCATTGGACTCTACTACATTGGACTATTGTAGTCTTAATGCAATAGTCAAGATTCGTTGGCTTGTACTGTAGTTTCAATCTAATAATCAACTCTGTTTTGTCTGTATAATAGTCAACGTTTGCTGACCTCAGATTAGTAATAGTCAACTTTTCTTCGCTCTTGTTGTAGTCTCAATATAATAGTCACTTTCGTAACTTCTATAATGGTATCAACTCTCGTAGGCTTCTGCTGTAGTACTGATAATAGTCAACTGGTGTTAGCTTTAAATTACTAACATTCAACTTTTGTCGACCATAGTTGTAGTCTCAATGTAATGAGTCAACTTTCTTAGGCCTCTGTTGTAGTCTAAAAATATGATTTATTTTATTTACCTCTGTGATAGTCTTAATGTAAGAGCCAAGATTGATTTTAGTTGACTATTTAATAATAGTCAACTTTCGTACGTCTCTGTTATAGTCTTAATGTAATAGTCACATATGGTCAACAGCATCCTCAAAACAGTACTAGCCAACTTTTGTTGTAGTCCCAATGTAATAGTCAATTTTTGTGCTCAAGTGTCTTGTTGAATTCTGCTGCGGTTTGTTTGCGTCAGATTATCTAATGCTAGTCAACTATTGTTGCAGTTCCAATATACATAATATTAAAAAATTCGTTGGCTTTTGTTGTAGTTTCGGGGCCAATGGTCAACTTTCCTCGAACTCTGTTGTAGTCTTAATGCAATAGTCAAGATTCTTTGGCTTGTACTGTAGTTTCTAATAGTAAACTCTGTTATACTTCCAATACAGCCCGAATATAATAGTCAACGTTTGCTTCTCAGATTAGTAATAGTCAACTTTCCTCTCATTATCATAGTCACATTCGTTATTTTCTATTATGGTATCAATGTAATAGGCAACTCTCATAAGCTTCTGCTGTAGTACTGATAATAATCAACCTTTGTTGGCTTTGAATTAGTAATATTTAACTTTTGTTGACCTCAGTTGTAGTCTCAATGTAATAACTCAACTATATTTGGCCTCTGCTGTAGTATAAATATGGTAGTCTATTTCACTTACCTCTGTGATAGTCATTAATGTAAGAGTCAAGATTCCTAGTATAATAGTCAACGTTTGCTGACCTCAGATTAGTAATAGTCAACTTTTCTTCGCTATTGTTATAGTCTCAATATAATAGTCACTTTCGTTAGCTTCTGTTATGGTATCAACTCTCGTAGGCTTCTGCTGTAGTACTGGTAATAGTCAACCTGTGTTGGCTTTAAATTACTTACACTCAACTATTGCTGACCTCAGTTGTAGTCTCAATGTAATGAGTCAACTTTCTTTGGCCTCTGTTGTAGTCTAAAAATATGATAGTCAATTTTATTTACCTCTGTGATAGTCTTCATGTAAGAGCCAAGGTTAATTTTAGTTGACTATTTAATAATAGTCAACTTTCGTACGTCTCTGTTATAGTCTTAATGTAATAGTCACATATGGTTGACCTCTGCTGTAGGTCAACAGCAACCTCAGAACAGTACTAGCCAACTTTTGTTGTAGTCCCAATGTAATAGTCAATTTTTGTGCTCAAGTGTCTTGTTGAATTCTGCTGCGGTTTGTTGGCGTCAGAATAATGCTAGTCAACTATTGTTGCAGTTCCAATATACATAATATTAAAAAATTCGTTGGCTTTTGTTGTAGTTTCGGGGCCAATGGTCAACTTTCCTTGAACTCTGTTGTAGTCTTAATGCAATAGTCAAGATTCTTTGGCTTGTACTGTAGTTTCTAATAGTAAACTCTGTTATACCTCCAATACAGCCCGAATATAATAGTCAACGTTTGCTTCTCAGATTAGTAATAGTCAACTTTCCTCTTATTATCATAGTCACATTCGTTATTTTCTATTATGGTATCAATGTAATAGTCAACTCTCATAAGCTTCTGCTGTAGTACTGATAATAATCAACCTTTGTTGGCTTTGAATTAGTAATATTTAACTTTTGTTGACCTCAGTTGTAGTCTCAATGTAATAAGTCAACTATATTTCGCCTCTGTTGTAGTATAAATATGGTAGTCTATTTCACTTACCTCTGTGATAGTCTTAATGTAAGAGTCAAGATTCCTAGTATAATAGTCAACGTTTGCTGACCTCAGATTAGTAATAGTCAACTTTTCTTCGCTATTGTTGTAGTCTCAATATAATAGTCACTTTCGTTAGCTTCTATTATGGTATCAACTCTCGTAGGCTTCTGCTGTGGTACTGGTAATAGTCAACCTGTGTTGGCTTTAAATTACTTACACTCAACTATTGCTGACCTCAGTTGTAGTCTCAATGTAATGAGTCAACTTTCTTTGGCCTCTGTTGTAGTATAAAAATATGGTAGTCAATTTTATTTACCTCTGTGATAGTCTTAATGTAAGAGCCAGCTTGATTTTAGTTGACTATTTAATAATAGTCAACTTTCGTACGTCTCTGTTATAGTCTTAATGTAATAGTCACATATGGTAGGCCTAATATGAAAGTCAACAGCAACCTCAGGACTAGTAATAGGCAACTTTTGTTGTAGTCTCAATGTAATAGTCAATTTTTGTGCAAGTCAACTCTTGTTGAATTCTGCTGCGGTTTGTTGGCGTCAGATTGATGATAGTCAACTATTGTTGCAGTTTCAATATAATATTTAAAAAATTCGTTGTTGTAGTTTCGGGGCCAATGATCAACTTTCGTTGAACTCTGTTGTAGTCTTAATACAATAGTCAATACAGCCTGAATATAATAGTCAACGTTTGCTTCTCAGATTAGTAATAGTCAACTTTTCTTGACTCTTCTAGTCTCATTATCATAGTCACATTCGTTATTTTCTATTATGGTATCGATATAATAGTCAACTGTCATAAGCTTCTGCTGTAGTACTGATAATAATTAACCTTTGTTGGCTTTGAATTAGTAATATTTATCTTTTGTTGACCTCAGTTGTAGTCTCAATGTAATAAGTCAATTATTTTTAGCCTCTGTTGTAGTATAAATATGGTAGTCTATTTCATTTACCCCTGTGATAGTTTTAATGTAAGAGTCAAGATTGGTTTTTGTTGCTATTTTAATAATAGTCAACTTTCGTACGTCTCGGTTATAGTCTTAATGTAATAGTCATCTACGGTTGACATCCACTGCAGGCCTATTGTGATAGTCAACGTCAACTTCAGAATAGTAATAGTCAACGTTTGTCTCAATATAATAGTAAACTTTTACACTAGTCAGCTCTCGTTGGACGCTGCCGCGGTCCTAATATACTTTTGTTGGCATCAAATTAATATTAGCCAATTTTTGTTGCAACTTCAATATAATAGTAAAAAATTCGTTGGCTTTTGTTGTAGTTTCATTTGTCGTCTTAATGTAATAGTCATGATTCGTTGGCTTGTACTGTAGTTTCAATCAAATTATCAACTCTGTTTTGCCTTTAAAACAGCCCTAGTATAATAGTCAACGTTTGCTGACCTCAGATTAGTAATAGTCAACTTTTCTTGGCTATTGTTGTAGTCTCAATATAATAGTCACTTTCGTTAACTTCTATTATGGTATCAACTCTCGTAGGATTTTGCTGTAGTACTGTTAATAGTCAACCGGTGTTGGCTTTAAATTACTTACATTCAACTTTTGTCGACCATAGTTGTAGTCTCAATGTAATGAGTCAACTTTCTTTGGCCTCTGTTGTAGTCTAAAAATATGAGAGTCAATTTTATTTACCTCTGTGATAGTCTTAATGTAAGAGCCAAGATAGATTCTTGTTGACTATTTAATAATAGTCAACTTTCGTACGTCTCTGTTATAGTCTTAATGTAATAGTCACCTATGGTTGACCTTCGCTGAAGGTCTGATATGAGAGTCAACGGCAACCATTCTGATATATCGCAAAAATTGACCATTACATTAAGACTACAACAAAAGCTGCCTATTAGTATTCACTAAGAAGTAACTTTAGTTGTAGTCTTAATGTAATAGTCAATTTTTGCCCTAGTCAAGTGTGTTGTGGTCCTAGTATGCATTTTTTGGCGTTAATATTAGTAATTTTTGTCGCAATTTGAATATAATATAAAATTCGTTGGCCTTTGTTGTAGTCTCGAGGTCAATGGTTAAATTTTATTGAATTCTGTTGTAGTCTTAATGCAGTAGCCAAGATTCTTTGGCTTGTACTGTAGTTTCAATCTAACAATCAACTGTGTTACGCCTCTAATACAGTCCTAGTATAATCAACGTTTGCTGACCTCAGATTAGTAATAGTCAACTTTCCTTGGCTCTTCTAGTCTCAATATAATACTCATATTCGTTAGTTTCTATTATGTAATAGTCAACTCTTTTAAGCTTCTGCTGTAGTACTGATAATAATCAACCTGTGTTGGCTTTAAATTAGTAATATTCAACTTTTGTTGACCTCAGTTGTAGTCTCAATGTACTGCGTCAACTTTCTTTGGCCTCTGTTGTATACCGTACCCGTATAAATACGGTAGTCAGTTTTATTTACCTCTTCGCTAGTCTTAATGCCAAGATTGGTTTTTGTTGCTAAATATTTTAACAATAGTCAACTTTTCTACGTCTCTGTTACAGTCCTAATGTAATAGTCATCAAGGGTTGACTTCCGATCTTAGAATAGTAGCAACTTTTGTTGTTATAGTCTTAATGTAATAGTCAATTTTTACGCCTAGTTACTCTTGCTGAACTCTGTTGTAGTCCTACCTATTACTTTTCTTGGTGTCAGATTAATATTAGTAAACTTTGGTTGCAAATTGGATATAATAGTAAAAAATCCGTTGGTCTTTGTTGTAGTCTCGGGACCAGCGGTCAAATTTCGTTTGAGTCTGTTGTAGTCTCAATGTAATAGTCAAGATTATTTGGCCTGTGTTGTAGTGTCAATCTGATAGTCATCTTTTGCTTACCTCATATTAGTCAACTTTTGTTGAGTTCTATTGTAGTCTCATTATAATAGTCACAATTTGTTAGCTTCTGTTATAGTTTCAATGTAATAGTCAACTCTCGTAGGCCTCCGTAGTACTGATAATAATCAACTTTTATTGGTCTCGGATTAGTAATATTTAACTTTTGTTGACCTTAGTTGTAGTCTCAATGTAATAAGTCAACTTTGTTTGCTCTCTGTTGTAGTGTCAATGTAAGAGTTAAGATTCGTTGACTTCTGCTATAGTTTTTATGTAAGTAAGAGTTTATTCTGATAGAGTTAATATAATAAATAGTCAACTCTTGTTGACCTTAGATTAATAATAGTCAAATTTCGTTGGCTTCTATTGTAATCTCAGTCATATTTCGTTAACTTCTGTTTAATATAAATTTCAACTATCGTAGGCTTCTGCTGTAATACTGATAATCAACCTTTGTTGACTTCAAACTGTAATATTTAACTTTTGTTGACCTTAGTTATAGTCTCAAGTTCTGTTGTTACTTCAATGTGGCAGTCAAGTTTCGTCGATTTCTGTTGTAACTTTAATGCAAGAGTAACTCTCGTAGACCTCTATTGTAGTCCTAATAGAGTGCTCAACTTCTTCTGGCCTCAATATAGTAATAGTCAACTTTTGTTGGCCTTTGTTGTAGTCCTAATACAATTGTCAACTTTTTAAGGCTTTAACATAATCAGTCAACTTTCTTTAACTTAATGTGTGGTTACTAATCAGTGGTACTAATAATAATCAACTTTTATTGGTCTCAGATTAGTAATATTTAACTTTTGTTGACTTTCTTTGGTCTCTGTTGTAGTCTCAATTTAAGAGTCAAGATTCGTTGACTTCTGCTATAGTTTCTATGTAAGTAATAGTTAATTCTGGTAGACCTCTGTTGTAGAGTTTATATAATAGTCAACTCTTGTTGGCCTTAGATTAATAATAGTCAAATTTTGTTGACTTCTATTGAAATCTCAGTCACGCTACGTTAACTTCTGATATAGTTTTAATATAAAAGTCTACTCTCATAGGCTTCTGCTGTAGTACTGATAATAATCAACCTTTGTTGACTTCAGACTGTAATATTTAACTTTTGTTGACCTTAGTTATAGTCTTTAGTTAACTTTCTTTGACTGTTGTTAGGTACTTCAAAGTGGTAGTCAAGTTTCGTCGATTTCTGTTGTAACTTTAATGTAAGAGTAACTTTTGTAGACCTCTAGTGTAGTCCTAATAGAGTACTCAACTTTCTTTGGCCTCAAAATAGCAATAGTCAGCTTTTGTTGGACTTTGTTGTAGTCCTAATAAAATTATCAACTTTTTAAGGCTCTAATATAATCAGTCAACTTTCTTTGACTTATTTTGTACGTGGTTACTAATCATTGATACTGATAATAATCAACTTTTATTGGTCTCAGATTAGTAATATTTAACTTTTGTTGACCTTAGTTGTAGTCTCAATGTAATAAGTCAACTTTCTTTGGTTTCTGTTGTAGTCTCAATATAAAAGTCAAGATTCGTTGACTTCTGCTATAGTTTTTACGTAAATAAGAGTTTATTCTGGTAGAGCTCTGTTGTAGAGTTTATATAATAGTCAACTCTTGTTGGCCTTAGATTAATAATAGTCAAATTTTGTTGACTTCTATTGAAATCTCAGTCACCCTACGTTAACTTCTGATATAGTTTTAATATAAAAGTCTACTCTCATAGGCTTCTGCTGTAGTACTGATAATAATCAACCTTTGTTGACTTCAGACTGTAATATTTAACTTTTGTTGACCTTAGTTATAGTCTTTAGTTAACTTTTTTTGACTGTTGTTAGGTACTTCAAAGTGGTAGTCAAGTTTCGTCGATTTCTGTTGTAACTTTAATGTAAGAGTAACTTTTGTAGACCTCTAGTGTAGTCCTAATATAGTACTCAACTTTCTTTGGCCTCAAAATAGCAATAGTCAGCTTTTATTGGACTTTGTTGTAGTCCTAATAAAATTATCAACTTTTTAAGGCTCTAATATAATCAGTCAACTTTCTTTGACTTATTTTGTATGTGGTTACTAATCATTGATACTGATAATAATCAACTTTTATTGGTCTCAGATTAGTAATATTTAACTTTTGTTGACCTTAGTTGTAGTCTCAATGTAATAAGTCAACTTTCTTTGGTTTCTGTTGTAGTCTCAATGTAAGAGTCAAGATTCATTGACTTCTGCTATAGTTTTTACGTAAATAAGAGTTTATTCTGATAGAGCTCTGTTGTAGAGTTTATATAATAGTCAACTCTTGTTGGCCTTAGATTAATAATAGTCAAATTTTGTTGACTTCTATTGAAATCTCAGTCACCCTACGTTAACTTCTGATATAGTTTTAATATAAAAGTCTACTCTCATAGGCTTCTGCTGTAGTACTGATAATAATCAACCTTTGTTGACTTCAGACTGTAATATTTAACTTTTGTTGACCTTAGTTATAGTCTTTAGTTAACTTTTTTTGACTGTTGTTAGGTACTTCAAAGTGGTAGTCAAGTTTCGTCGATTTCTGTTGTAACTTTAATGTAAGAGTAACTTTTGTAGACCTCTAGTGTAGTCCTAATAGAGTACTCAACTTTCTTTGGCCTCAAAATAGCAATAGTCAGCTTTTATTGGACTTTGTTGTAGTCCTAATAAAATTATCAACTTTTTAAGGCTCTAATATAATCAGTCAACTTTCTTTGACTTATTTTGTATGTGGTTACTAATCATTGATACTGATAATAATCAACTTTTATTGGTCTCAGATTAGTAATATTTAACTTTTGTTGACCTTAGTTGTAGTCTCAATGTAATAAGTCAACTTTCTTTGGTTTCTGTTGTAGTCTCAATGTAAGAGTCAAGATTCATTGACTTCTGCTATAGTTTTTACGTAAATAAGAGTTTATTCTGGTAGAGCTCTGTTGTAGAGTTTATATAATAGTCAACTCTTGTTGGCCTTAGATTAATAATAGTCAAATTTTGTTGACTTCTAGTGAAATCTCAGTCACGCTACGTTAACTTCTGATATAGTTTTAATATAAAAGTCTACTCTCATAGGCTTCTGCTGTAGTACTGATAATAATCAACCTTTGTTGACTTCAGACTGTAATATTTAACTTTTGTTGACCTTAGTTATAGTCTTTAGTTAACTTTCTTTGACTGTTGTTAGGTACTTCAAAGTGGTAGTCAAGTTTCGTCGATTTCTGTTGTAACTTATAGTTTTAATATAAAAGTCTACTCTCATAGGCTTCTGCTGTAGTACTGATAATAATCAACCTTTGTTGACTTCAGACTGTAATATTTAACTTTTGTTGACCTTAGTTATAGTCTTTAGTTAACTTTTTTTGACTGTTGTTAGGTACTTCAAAGTGGTAGTCAAGTTTCGTCGATTTCTGTTGTAACTTTAATGTAAGAGTAACTTTTGTAGACCTCTAGTGTAGTCCTAATAGAGTACTCAACTTTCTTTGGCCTCAAAATAGCAATAGTCAGCTTTTGTTGGACTTTGTTGTAGTCCTAATAAAATTATCAACTTTTTAAGACTCTAATATAATCAGTCAACTTTCTTTGACTTATTTTGTACGTGGTTACTAATCATTGATACTGATAATAATCAACTTTTAGTGGTCTCAGATTAGTAATATTTAACTTTTGTTGACCTTAGTTGTAGTCTCAATGTAATAAGTCAACTTTCTTTGGTTTCTGTTGTAGTCTCAATGTAAGAGTCAAGATTCGTTGACTTCTGCTATAGTTTTTATGTAAGTAAGAGTTTATTCTGGTAGAGCTCTGTTGTAGAGTTTATATAATAGTCAACTCTTGTTGGCCTTAGATTAATAATAGTCAAATTTTGTTGACTTCTATTGAAATCTCAGTCACGCTACGTTAACTTCTGATATAGTTTTAATATAAAAGTCTACTCTCATAGGCTTCTGCTGTAGTACTGATAATAATCAACCTTTGTTGACTTCAGACTGTAATATTTAACTTTTGTTGACCTTAGTTATAGTCTTTAGTTAACTTTCTTTGACTGTTGTTAGGTACTTCAAAGTGGTAGTCAAGTTTCGTCGATTTCTGTTGTAACTTTAATGTAAGAGTAACTTTTGTAGACCTCTAGTGTAGTCCTAATAGAGTACTCAACTTTCTTTGGCCTCAAAATAGCAATAGTCAGCTTTTGTTGGACTTTGTTGTAGTCCTAATAAAATTATCAACTTTTTAAGGCTCTAATATAATCAGTCAACTTTCTTTGACTTATTTTGTACGTGGTTACTAATCATTGATACTGATAATAATCAAACTTTTATTGGTCTCAGATTAGTAATATTTAACTTTTGTTGACCTTAGTTGTAGTCTCAATATAATAAGTCAACTTTCTTTGGTTTCTGTTGTAGTCTCAATGTAAGAGTCAAGATTCGTTGACTTCTGCTATAGTTTTTATGTAAGTAAGAGTTTATTCTGATAGAGGTCTGATGTAGAGTTAATATAATAGTTAACTCTTGTTGACCTTAGATTAATAATAGTCAAATTTCGTTAGCTTCTATTGTAATCTCAGTCACATTTCGTTAACTTCTGTTTAATATAAAAGTCAACTATCGTAGGTTTCTGCTGTAATACTGATAATAATCAACCTTTGTTGAATTCAAACTGTAATATTTAACTTTTGTTGACCTTAGCGTTATAGTCTCAAGTCAACTTGACTGCCACATTGAAGTAACAACAGAAGTCAAATCTGTTGTTACTTCAATGTTGCAGTCAAGTTTCGTCGATTTCTGTTGTAACTTTAATGCAAGAGTAACTCTCGTAGACCTTTATTGTAGTCCTAATTGAGTACTCAACTTTTTCTGGCCTCAAAATAGTAATAGTCAACATTTGTTGTAGTCCTAATACAATTCTCAACTTTTTAAGGCTCTAATATAATCAGCCAACTTTCTCTGACTTATTATATGGTTACTAATCAATGGCCAGCAAAAGTTAACTATTACATTAGGACTACAAACAAGGCCTAGGAGAGTTGATACATACCTTTACTATTATGTTGAAAGGTTATAATACAAGCCTTACATTGAGACTACAATATAGGCTGAGAAAGTTGATTTATTACATTGGGACAACAACTAAGGCCAACGAAAGTTGATTATTACTAATCTGAGGCCAGCAAAAGTTAGGATTATTAGGACTGCAACCGAGGCCTACGAGAGTTGACTTATTTCATTAAGACTATAACAGGGACCAACAAAACTATATAAGTATTGTATTAGGACTATATCGGAGGTCTATTACAGTTTATTCTTACATTAAAATTGCAACAGAGATGTCGTATCTCAACTGAATTTAGATCTGTCAATCTAGGTGACCAAGTAAATAACTTTCCAGTTCAACAATCAAGTGGTCATTATCAGGAGATAATTGAACTTGGTTAACGAGTACATTTGGTTTAATCTGATGATTACCACTAACTGGGTTAGTGGTAAAATAGAGGAAGATATGGTTATGGAGTGTTATGAAAGTAATTTTGTTTTTGCACGAAATTAGTCACGTGGTTGATTTTTAACACTTAATTCTCACGATGTCCGTTAATTAACTAGATATATCTTTGTGAAACGGCAAGCGGTACTGTAGACATTCACTGAAATTTTGTGCCCCAGTCGACGATAAAAAATAACTAATTAAAACGTCTGTTACAGGCCCGACTGAATATATACACAATTAATAAATTTCAGTACTATAAAAAGAGAAGTAACGGAAAATAATTGAACTGAATGTAAAAATAGTCGGGCAGCGCCAAGTTGAACAAAGTATTCTCGATAGGTTTGCACGTAACAATATCGTTTACGACCCAAGTAGGAATACGGAGTAATTTTTGAATTACGAGAGAACGTCGATAGGTACTTATATGCGCAACATAATAATGTCAAAGAAATTTTTTTTGGAGGCTTTATTTTTGCCTCATGAAGGATAATTGTAGTAATTTAAGAAATAAACGGCAGTTGCTTAATTTGCGGATCAAGCTGTATAAAATTATTAGATGATTTTAAAGTTGTTCTATGGAAAAATTATTACACATCATATTGTCTGACCCTCGTAAACACTCTCGAGTGCGGCCCTAGTTGGAACGCGGTGCAATTTTTTTCAATTATTTTACGAGATGAAAGAAAGAAAAATGCAGCCATAAAAATAATTTGAATGTATGTATGGTCATACGAACACTCTATAGAGACCTTGATATACATTATTTGCTGTTCGACAGTTTGCGTTCTATAGATAGTAAGAGGTAGTGTTTTATTGCTTCACATTATATTTTTCAGTGTCATTTTTACCGTTCTCGAACGCCGTCCCTTCGTTTGGTACTGGGTGAGAGAAGGATTCAGTCGCGATTTTTTAAAGGTCTCGTTGTTACATAGGTACCTTTCTGGCATTTTATAATTATGAACAAAAAACCGTACGGGTATTTGATACTATTTTTAATTAAATATACATTTAACTGAAATTGTTTGAATTTTTTTAAATACCTACTATCTGTCAGCACAAGTTTAAAAATGGAACACCCACCCTGTATGATACATTTGTGTTGTATGGTGACAGTAAACAATCCAATAAAAATTGCGACTCGAGGCGCTATCAGATTTATCTGATATATCGCTCGATCGATTCCTTCCGCGTATAAACAATATTTTATTAGTGCAAAACCAGGAATTTTATTTAATGTTATTGTTTTTGAATATAAAATTAATATTTTATGTCCGTACAAAGAATGCGTGGGCGTAATTGATTGATTATTGATATCGGCTATTACAAGCTACAAATTTATTGCGTTCGACCGGTTTATGAAATAGTAGTGGATATTTACTACAGCACTGATAATGAACTAGATGCCGGAGAACACAATAAATTACTGGTTTGTAAATTCGTGGTGAACGGCGGAGTTTTTAGAACTAATAAAATTAAAAAGCACAAATGAGAATAGGCGACGTTTAGACTGCCCGACAATAAAATAAAAAGCAGGACTTTCATTTTAACAAAGGATCACCCTAAAATAAGGTTTCAGTTTCATATTTGAAAATGAATCAAATTTTGAGTCCGATCCTGTGAGAGTGTTGTTTCAGTTTTGTTGATTCGAGTTTTAGTTCAAAATGTAAAGTAAGCAATAATAATGACACGCATTTGTAACAATAATAAACTTGTTTGTGTACAAGGGAGTAGCCACCATCAAATTACGACATGCTTCTACCTACTCCCACCTGCTTCCTCCACAAACTATACTACCTATGTATATCTATTTATATCAAATCTCTACTGGAATACGTGTGTGTGTGTGTGTAGGTACATCTACTTCGATTTTTGAAAAACTTTCCATATATTTCCACATACTTCATATATTTCCACATACTGCTGCTTCCACATACTTCCAGCTTCTTCCACTAAAATTCCTATGTGGGTACATCTATTTCCACGGTAAACCCCGATATGCCAACCTCTGGCAAGAATCGTTTACATCTATTTCTACTGTTGTACAAACTTTCAAGTACTCCAATACTGGAAGTATTAAATTTCCACATATTTCCATCCATTTCTACCAAAATTCCTTAGTAATTTCTGTGCATGTGCATCTACATTCACTTTTGAAAAAGCTCACACGTACCTCCATCAAACTACCATATACTTCCACCAAACTTTCACTTTTGAAAAACTTCCACGTACCTATACTAATCTACCCATATTTCCATCAAACTTCCACATACTTCCACCTACTTCTACGTACTAAAAGGCCCTAAACTATAACATACTTTCACTGAACTTACACGTAGTTATACATTCTTAATGTATTGCCAACAAACTTCTACATCCAGCTCCACATACTTTCCCATAGTTCCATCAAACTTCCACCAAAGCTCCACATACTTTACTTTCACTAAACTTCTGCATATATTGCCAACAAACTTCTAAATCCAGCTTCACATACTTTCTCATAGTTCCATCAAACTTCCACCAAAGCTCCACATACTTTACTTTCACTAAACTTCTGCATATATTGCCAACAAACTTCTAAATCCAGCTTCACATACTTTCCCATAGTTCCATCAAACTTCCACCAAAGCTCCACATACTTTACTTTCACTAAACTTCTGCATACTGCCACGTATTACCGTATACTTTCACCTACCTTCTACATACTTTACGTACTTCCACTAAACTTCTATATATTTCCACCTGCTTCCACATACCTCCACGTATTACCATATACTTTCACCTACCTTCCACATACTTTACGTACTTCCACTAAACTTCTATATATTTCCACCTGCTTCCACATACTTTAACTTCCAACAAATTTCTACATCCACCTGCTTACACATACCTTAATATACTTCCACATACTTCCAACTATTACTTCCACAAAATTTCCACCCAAATTCCTGAGGAGTGTACACCAGCTGGCACTTTTGAAAGAACTTCCGCTTACTTCCACCGATGTTCCACACACTTTACGTACTTCCACTAAACTTCTACATACTTCCACCTGCTTCCATATACTTTAACAAACTTTCGTATACATCCACATACTTCTACGTATTTATATCAAACTTTCATCGCAATTTTTATGGATGTACTTACACATCTATTTACACCTTTGGAAAAACTCCCGTGTACCTCCACCAGACTACCATATACTTTCACCAAACTTCCATATATTTTATGTACCTCCACCAAACTTCTACATATGTACTTTCACTTGCTTCCACATACTTATTTCTTCCAAACTTTCACCGGAATTTTCGTGGAGGTATATCTACTTCCACTTTCGAAAAAATTTCACATACTTCAATTTACTTTGTCTGCTTTCCACACACTTCCACGTATTTAAATCAAACTTTCATGGTGTACCTCCACCAAACTACAATATACTTTCACCAAATTTCCACATATGTACTTTATGTACTTCCACCAAATTTCTACATACTTTCGCTTGCTTCCACATACTTCATACTTTCCTCTGCTTCCACATACTTATTTCCCCCAAACTTTCACCGGAATTTTCGTGGAGGTATGTATATCTACTTCCACTTTCGAAAAAATTTCACATACTTCAATTTACTTTGTCTGCTTTCCACATACTTCCACGTATTTAAATCAAACTTTCATGGTGTACCTCCACCAAACTACAATATACTTTCACCAAATTTCCACATATGTACTTTATGTACTTCCACTAAATTTCTACATACTTTCGCTTGCTTCCACATACTTCATACTTTCCTCTGCTTCCACTTATTTCCCCCAAACTTTCACCGGAATTTTCGTGGAGGTATATCTACTTCCACTTTCGAAAAAATTTCACATACTTCAATTTACTTTGTCTGCTTTCCACACACTTCCACGTATTTAAATCAAACTTTCATGGTGTACCTCCACCAAACTACAATATACTTTCACCAAATTTCCACATATGTACTTTATGTACTTCCACTAAATTTCTACATACTTTCGCTTGCTTCCACATACTTTATACTTTCTTCTGCTTCTACATACTTATTTCCCCCAAAATTTCACCGAAATTCCCGTGGATCTACTTCTACTTTCGCAAAATTTCCATGTATTTACACCAATCTACCTTATATTTCCACAAATGTACTTTTTACATATTTTCACTTGCTTCTACATACTTCAATTTACTTTTGCCTGCTTCCGCATACTTCCACGTATTTAAATCAAACTTTCATCGAAATTTTTGTGGATGTACATTTATTTACACTTTTGGAAAAACTCCCGTGTACCTCTACCAAACTACCATATACTTTCACCAAACTTCCACAGACTTTATGTACATACTTCCACTAAACTTCTACATATTTTTATATGCTTCCACATGCTTCAAATTTTCGTCTACTTATTTCACGTAATTTTTACATATTTTCATCTGCTTCCACATACTTCAATTTACTTTCGTTTGCTTCCACATACTTCCACTTATTTAAATCAAACTTTCATCGGAATTCCTATGGATGTTCATCTTTTTACACTTTTGGAAAAATTTTCATGTACCTCTACCAAACTACCATATACTTTCACCAAACTTGCATATACTTTATGTATTTCCACTAAACTTCTACATACTTTCACCTGCCTCCACATGCTTCATACTTTCGTCTGCGTTCACATACTAATTTCCACCAAACTTTCCCCAAATTTCCACAAACTTCTCAAACTTTCACTTTCACATACTTCTTCATGCTTCCACATACTCAAAGATCCCCAAACTTTCCCATACTTCCGCTGAACTTACACGTACTTCAACATACTTCCAAGAAAATTCTATATATACTTCCGCCTGCTTCCACATACTTTCACCAAACGTCCTAATTTCACCTGATCCGTAGATCTCTCGCTCACAATGGCCTACTGGCTAATTTTTGTTCTACTTTGAGACAGGATTGAACGATTTGAAATTACAAATAAAATAGATGAGAACTAATGTTTCATCGTTCTTTACAGTTTTCCACAAGTATCATGAGACGTTTATAAACAAGATGAGTAGAGGTGGTCCCATGCAGGACCCTTGAGGCATCCCTGTTATTGCCTTAAAACCGTTCTAGTAAACTTAGTCTCAGTCGTCGAGCAGTTTACTTTCCAGCGCATATAAAAACGAAATGTAATGTGTAACGCCGAGTGTGTCGCTATAAATATTAAATGTGTCATTTGCCTTTCTTAAAGGCCATGCCAGGCGCACAATTATTGCGGTCGCCATAAATTCATCATACTCGGATAAATTGAAACTTCCTTTTCAATATTAATAAAATATAATTGACATTACACAAAGTGTGAAGTGAACAATTTCTGCAATTAATATTGAGAGAACGTTCACACTATTATGTGTAATATTTCATTTATGTATTAATACAAGCCATTCGAATAACCGCACTTCAATAGCTGTATCGTTTTCATTATAAAATATAGGCCGAGTATAAATAACCAAGCGGAGCAAATTATAGTTAGAGCGATGCACATTAATTACAACGATTGTACGGGGTGCTTAAGTACGTGTGATTTAGCGATGGCGGATGAATAATAATAAATTTCCTTTATAAAATAAATATTAAAATTATTGTTTGTTACGCGGTTACTTTTTTTTATCGCAAGGTGATTGAAACTGAGGAGCGAAAGCTACAATGAAATGAAGAGCCTTTCCCAAATAACTAAAATTATGCACCAACTCGTTTAAAATTAAATGTCACGCGCTGCTAAATAATAAATCAAACCAATTAAATTTTATTACAACCAACTTAATTAATTTATAGACCCACAGAAGTCAAGTTTACCAATAGATGTTATACTTGTTTACTATCACTACTGTTGTAGCTTAGGTGTTATCCGTTATATCGTTATTACGTATTACAAGGTTGAAGCACGGTTTATCAATGTCGATTTAGGTAATTTAGTTGCTTATTAGTCTATAATTAGAGTTGTCCGTGCGCTTTGTTTTTTATTCTATCACTTTCGCAGAAATAATAAAAATTATATAAATAACATTAAAAACAACAGTCTTTCGTTTTTAGTTATTTCTGCAAACTGGGAAGCTGAGAGTGAATGTTTAAAATCATTTAATGCGTAATCAAACATCGCCTTTTTCCTTATACACTGTTATTTGTTTGTGCGCAACGATCAGTTGTTCTATTGCGCATGCGCGAGACTGTCGGTCCGTGCACACTGACTTTTTTCTAGAGAATATAATTTTCTACAAAAAACGTGCCGAGCAGTTTTCTATAGATCGTTTCGTTCCCGCAGCGTTTGAATTTAAAGATAAAAAATTGGATTTTCGACACTATTTAACTTTTTTCCTATCTTCAAACCGAAACGCTGCGAAAACGAAGTTATGTAGGGAAAAATAGCTCGGGACTTTTTTATGGAGAATTGAGTTTTCTACAAAAAAGTTCGGGAGAGCATTTCACTATAGTTAATGGTTTAAGCGTGGGAGTCGCTCAAAGTTTTTAATGATTTTCTCGCGTGCAACGATCAGTTGTTCCATTGCGCATGCGTGAGACTGTCGGCCCGTGCGTCGCTGACTTTTTTCTAGAAAATATAATTTCCTACAAAAACGGTGTCGAACATTTTTCTCTAGATTGTTTTGTTTTCGCAGCGTTTTATTTAAAGATTAAAAATTAGGATTTTCGGCACTATTTAACTTTTATTATCCTCAAACTAAAATGCTGCCAAAACGAAGCCATGTGAGGAAAAATTGCTCAGGACTTTTTTATAGAGAATTAAATTTTCTACAAAAAAGTTCGGGAGAGCATTTCACTAGCGTTAATGGTTTAAGCGTGGGAGTCGCTCAAAGTTCATAGTGAATTTTTCTTGTTTGACGATCAGATGGTTTATTATGCATGCGTGAGTTTGTCGGCCTGTGTGTCGCTGACTTTTCTGTAGAAAATATATCTCTAGATTGTTTCTTTCTCTCAACGTTTTCATTTAAAGATCAGAAATTAGGATTTTTCGCACTATTTAACTTTTTTCCTATCTTCAAATTGAGACGCTGCGACAACGAAGCCATGTGGGGAAAAACTGCGCAGGATTTTTTTCTGGATAATAGAATTTTCTACAAAAACGTTCGTGAGAGCATTTCACTATCGTTGATGGTTTAAGCGTAGGAGTCGCTCAAAGTTCTTAATGATATCTTCGTGTGCAACGACCAGGTGAGTAGATAGGCTATGGGCCTACGAGCTCAAAATCCCAGGTTATTTCTTATGGAGGTTCAATTGAGACTTTTCTGTTCCCTTTTACCCCCTCCACTTCCACTTTTAGCTCCTCCCCCTTTTCCAGTCCATGAACGGCTATGACCTGGTCGTAACCAGATCATGGATGGTACAGGTAACAGCTTTTTGTATCTTCATGACTATTCATGACCAGGTCATAGCTGTTCATGGACTGGAAAAGGGGGATGAGCTAAAAGTGGAACTGGAGGGGGTAAAGGGGAACAAAAAAGTCCCAATTGAACCTCCATAAGAAATAACATGGGATTTTGAGCTCGTACGCCCATAGACTATCTACTCAGGTGTTCCATTTGCGTATGCGTGAGACTGTCAACCACTGACTTTTTTGTAGAGAATATAATTCCCTACAACCTGGCGAACATTTTTCTTTGGACTGTTTCGTTCACACAGCGTTTTGATTTAAAGATCACAAATAAGGATTTTCGGCACTTTAAATTTTTTTTCTATCTTCAAACTGAAACGCTTCGAAAACGAAGCCATGTAGGGAAAAATAACTTGGGACTTTTTTATGGAGAATAAAATTTTGTACAAAAAAGTTTGGGAGAGCATTTTATTATCGTTGATGGTTTAAGCGTTGGAGCCGTTCAAAGTTCTTAATGATTTTTTCGTGAACAATAATCAGTTGTTCCGTTGCGCATGCGCCACTTGTGACGGTTTTTACTTACGTAATCTGTACTGTTTGTAACTGGCTGCTTACAAACAGGACTCTCTGGTTTTGTAACAGTTTTTAGACGGAAACTCGGGCGCCAGTTCCTTATTTTTAAGTGCAAGGAACAGCACTTGTTTGATTCTCCAAGGGGAGAACGTTTAGGGGTAGCTAAACATATGGAGATACGGTTATTTCCAGGGGTCTTAAGATGATTGTCTTGCCAACTGGACTTGGACAATTTCTCAAACGGGTTAATTAGAAATAAATAACAGAAATAATACCTTTTGAATTTTACCTATGTAGACCAACGTATTTATTTGTTAAAACAGTAATGAACAAATAAATAAATAGGGTATTTCAGCGACTTTGCAGTCGAGTATGTTCAAATTTGAAAACGATAAGAAACTGCAATCCACAAATTTAAATTAATAATATATACCTATGTTATGATTTATGGTAAAAGTTTCTTCCTGACTAGAATCGAGACACTTTAATTGTTGGATAAAATTCATGTCATGATTGACGAGTGAATGATGGAGCGCGCTATCAAGAAACCTACATATGGTTGACTTCAGATTTGTAAGACACGTAAAAAACCGGCGGCTTGTTTGATGCCGATAAAAACTTCAAACAATGCGGCTCTTTTTATATGCTGTACAGATATGAACTGAACTATACCTATAATGAACGTATTATTTAATGTAAGCAGAAGAATATTTTTCAATACGAGAAATGTTTCAAGTCTTTCAGTAATATTAGTCCAGTGCCAATAATTTTTCTACAAAAAAAAATTTTTAGCAGTATATGGGATGGTCGGAAAATTTAGGATTAATAGTATACAAATGGGGAAATCGATTGGACCCCAACAATTAACCAGAAGTAGGGTGGGGGTGGGAAAAGGGGTGTTTTTAGGGGTGAAACGTGGTTTCTTACGATTTCCAAAAATAGACCTCCTATCGAAAAAGTTAAATACAAAATTTGTAGATAATTAAGAGATCTACAACTTTTATTTCAACCATTTTTCAACATAACCTCAAAACTATTGAGAAAAACGCCAAAAACCACAACGCGTGAAACAACACGGATCTGCCTAGCGTCGCGGTCGATTATTGAATATGTCCAGGAAATCAATTTTTATGACTAGTTGGAGATGTTTTATCTGTGTTTCACCGGAAATTATATAAAGGTTTTTTCTACCCAGTTTCTTTATTTCGTCTAATTTGGTCCGATGGCTGTCGAGAATGAAAGCGACCGTAAACAATTAAAATTTGGACCAGAGTTAATGATTACTTACAGAATAATAAAAACAGAACTAATAAATCTGCGTTCGATTTGTTAGATAAATATATCCGTTTTCTTTAACTCGTAGTTTATAAATCGATGCGAGTTTTTAAATTTACATAAATGGAATTTAATGACCATTTTCCGCTTTCACAAATTTTTTCATATTTTTGTTCTACGCGTATTTCAGAAACCATTACACTGGCAGTGAATAAAAGAGTTACGAACGTCAAAGTGATTAATGATTGGTCCATTTTTTCTTTCAAGTATTTCGCAACCAAAACGATAATTAAATTCTGCCTCATTGTCTGTACATGGTATCCGGAACTCGAGCACTTGAGATTTTCACGGACTATCCGTACTTGTACGGCCTCTATTTTAGTGATGAAATGCGGAAAAGTTCTAACAGCAATTATTTTCTATTGTTTCTGCTTTTGCGTCCAGAGAGTAACCGGATGCGAATTGAAATTATTTTATTTTATTTTTTTACGGTTAATGCGATTCCAGGAAAATATTGATAATTTCACTAGGAAAGGAAAAAAATTGGCGCAGCTGTTAAGTATTTTACATTACCTTTTTTTAAAAAAATTAAAGCTCAGACGCAGATGTCTCAGTATGAAGTCCAAAACGCCACTCGTCCTTAACTTGGCCTTGAATTATTTCCAGCAAAGGACAGAAGTGGTGAGTTATACTAAAACAAACATACCCTGTAGGTAATTAATCGGTCACCGTGCGTTTCAACAATCACGCGCCAGATAAATCATAATTAGATCATGTCACACAAGGCAATAAACAAAATACGCCGGCTTACTCGGCTTAACGCATAATTCATATTTTAATTAAGTTTTCCCAGCGGTTGTCATAACTCGCATGATAGATCAAGTTAAGAACAACTTAGTTTACGGCGCATTACACTCCAGTGCATATGCGAGTGCGAATAACTTGGTGCCATATTATGCAAATAAATCGCGCCGATATGGATTATGAACCGATCGTGGTAATTCGTGGAAAATGGCTTGAGTTAGTGTTAAATTCTTTAACGGATTGTATGGAGTGGCTGATGTGTATTATTAATTATTTTTTCTTCGCAGAATGATTTTGTTTCAAAAAGTTAATCGCGATATCGTAGTTGTAAATCAGCGCTGGAGATTTCAATTTTTTTCAATGGAGAGGATGATTTCTTCGTTATCATATAGACCGAGCAAATAAAGCTGTTACTGTCGCAATAACCTCATTAGATGCTTGTTAAATTTTCATAATTCACAAATTTAATTTACCTCCATAATCATCCCAGAGTAGATCCCCATAACACTATCCATAGCATAAACTATTTTTAATTTTTCCTTCAGATCATACTTATTGGACTGACTTCGGTAAACATTGCTTTAAAGCTATCTCCATAACAAATCGCAAAGGACTAGCAAGCCCATTTCACAGTTTTTCCCTTCTAGATGCCTTAACTCAACTCCATAGAGGCGAAGGAGCATTCCGCTGTTGGAACCAAAAATGTCCTCGATACGATTATCCATTGACAGCAATGACACACAGGAGTTCCCATCGGTGAAATATTGTACAATGCCCATCCTCCTTATTATTTTTGTGCCAAAGTTCATTGTGAAGCTCTTCCATCCAATGGTGATATTCCTCAGGTAGTATGGAGAACTGTGAGTAATCCTTGCAACATCTGGTCTTGATCTACTCTTCAGATCATTATTATTGGGTTTATTTTAGTAAATATTGCTTAACCAAACCCAAAGGGCTAGCTGGTGCATTTAACAGCTTTCCTCCTCTTATTGTGAAGACCTTCCATCCAATGGTGGTTATATGAAAAACTGCGAGTAATTTTGCAACATCTGGTCTTAATCTCCTCTTCAGATTATTATTATTAGCTGATTGAAGTAAACATTGCTTCTAAGGTGAACCCGTAAAGAAACTCTAAAGTTACTCTCCTTCTATGTATTCTATGGTCTAGCCAAATGTTCCACAATTTCTATTTTCATTGGAATATGTTTTTAAGTTCCCCTTTGTAACAATATTATTGGTCTGATTTTGGTTAAGATCCCTCTTGCAACGTTCATTGTGAAGCTCTTCTATCCAGTGGTGGTTATTTTTCGAGCAGTGAGCAACGTATGGTCTTAATCTATCCTTCAGATCATTATTATTGGCTGATTTTGGTAAATATTCCTCTTAACACCTTCTGTATTTCGTACTCATCTTCCTAGAGACACCTCTTCTAGATATGCCCTCTTCAACTCCAGGATGTGAAGTAGCATTGTCTTGTTGGAACCTAAAACTGCCCTCTGACGTCCATTGTTGAGGTCCTCAATCCATTGGAGGTTATTCTCCAAACAATATGCACAACTGTGAGTAATCCTTTCAATATTTGGTCTTCATCTCCACTTTGGATCATTATTATTGGGCTAGTTTCGATAAACATTATTTTAAGATGTCCTCATAAAATATCCCAAACACTGGCATTTAACATGGAAATAATTCTTCTAGATATTTCTTAACTAAGACAAGTGAAGGAGCGTTTTGTGGCGGTGTTAATTGTGAAGCTCTGCCATCTAATGATGGTTATTCTTCGAGTAATATACACAACTATTAGTAATCCTTTTAGCTTCAATATAAATAAATGTTTTCAATAAGCATTTCAAAATGTCCCCATAAAAATCAAGGACAAACGAGTGCATTTCCACTTCATAACAATCCAAGGACAAGTGGGCTGCATAGAAATAGTCGTTCTGTTATAACAGAATACTAAATTAAACACTGTGGGGGTTATTCCTTGCAATGTGGACAACCGTGCCTATTTATAGACCTATTGAGATGAAAAATGCATTGCTAGGGAAAAACCACCTTGCTACTAAAATTGGTTCATCATTTGTTTTAAAAACCTCAGTTGAAATCCTCTTCGCATGGCATGTCCCCTTAAAGAATTCCAGAACAAGTGGGTCCTTCTTAACTCCATAGATATGCGAAGGAGAGTTTCAAGATGTCCCCATAAACATTTAAGGACAAACTCCATATTATGGTAAAGGAGCGTCGTCGTGTTGGAACCGAAATCTGAACTGAATATAAAGGTAATATGGACAATGGCGCCTATTTTAGACCTATTGAAACAAAGATGACTGTGTCAGAGTAAAGCCACCTTCATAGAGAAGTGATCGAGAGTTTCTTTTCCAACTCACCAGAAATAAATGATTTTAATAAATATTTTGGGATGTCCCCATAACAATCCAAGAAAAAGTGGGCTCCATAGAGTCAAGGAGCTTGGTTCTGTTGGAACTGAAAATTGAATTGAATACTGTGGAGGTTATTTTTTTCAATATTGTTATTTTGTGGGCGTAAACCTTCGTCAGTAAATTCCTTCTAAATTTATAGAGCCTTTAAGATGTCCCCTTAAGAGTCTAAAAACCAGCGATCCCAATCTTACTTCACAGAGAGGTGAAGGAGAGTATTCTTTCCGTATTACCGTAAATAAATGATTTAAAAAAATATTTTAAGACGTCCCCATAAAAATCCAAGGACAAGTGGACCCATCTCAACTTCATAAAGAAGCGATTGATAGTTTCTTTTCCACTTCAATATAATAAATAATTTTAATAAATCTTTTAGATTGTCTCCATAACAAGGACAAGTGGGCTCCATAAAGTTAAGGAGCGTCGTTCTGCTGGAACTGAAAATGATTATAATAAATATTTTAGGACGTCCTCATAACAATCCAAGGACAAGTGGGTTCCATATAGTAAAAAAACGTCGTTCTGTTGAAATTGAAAACTGAATAAACAATGTGGAGGTTACTCCTTGCAATATGGACAACTGTGACTATTTTTAAGTATTATTAAGGCAAGGTATGCCTTGTTACAGAAAGCCACCTTGCTACCAAAGTCCATTGTTGGTTCATCTTTTTATCTTTTGTTTTAAAAAATTGAGAACCTCAGTTGAAGTCCTCTTCGCTTAATTCTTTTAATGCGGTTATGTTGTGCAGGTAATACTTTGTATTTCGGTATTTCCTCTGAATTTACAATGGTTCTAAGATGTCCCCTTAAAAAATTCAAGAACAAGTGAATTCATCTCAACTCCATAGAGAGGCGTAGCATACATTCCTTTCCACATCAACATTAATAAATGATTTTAATAAATGTTTTTTAAGATGTCCCCATAAACATTTAAGGACAAGCGGGCACATCTCAGCACCATTGGGTGAAAGTGCGTCGTCGTGTTGAAACCCAAATCTGAACTGAATATACGGGTTATTCCTCGTATTATGGACATGATGACATGGATAGACCTATTGAAACAACGATGGCTTTTTCAGAGAAGCCACCTTGCTACCAAAGTATTGAGGATCCCATAAAAATCCAAGAACAAGTAAACCCATCTCAACTTCATAGAGAAGCGATTGACAGTTTCTTTTCCACGTCACCATAAATAAATGATTTTAATAAATATTTTAAGATGTCCTTATAACAACCCAAGGACAAGTTGGCTCTATAGAGTAAAGGAGCGTCGTTCCGTAGGAACTGAAAACTGAATTGAACTAAATATTTTAGGATGTCCCCATAAAAATCCAAGGACAAGTGGGCTCCATAGAGTAAAGGAGCGGCTTTCTGTTGGAACTGACAACTAAAATGAACACTGGGGGTTATTCCTTGCAATATGGGCAACAATTTAAAATGGTTTTAAGATGTCCCCTTAAGATATACAAGACAAGTGAGCGTCCATCTCAACTGCATAGAGAGGCAAAGGAGTGTTTCCTTTCCGCATCAACATAAATATATAATTTTAATAAATATTTCAGGATGTCCCCATAACAATCCAAGGAGAAGTGGGTTTAATAGAGTAAAGAGGCGTCGTTTTGTTGGAACTGAAAGCTAAATTGGAATAATGTGGGGGTTATTCCTTGCAATGTGGACAACTCTGCCTATTCATAGATCTACTAAGATGAAAAGAAAAACCACCTTGCTACCAAAGTCCATTGTTGGTTCATCTTTTCATCTTTTGTTTTAAAAAATTGAGAATCTCAGCTGAAATCCTCTTCGCTTAACTCCTCCAAAGGTGATATTTTGTGAGGTAGTTTTCCAGTGTTCCTTTTGAATTTGCAAAGGCTTTAAGATGTCCCCTTAAAAAATCCAAGAACAAGTGGATCCATCTCATCTTCATAGAGAAGCTATTGAGAATTTCTTTTCCACGCCAATATAAATGAATATTTTAAGATGTCCCCATAACAATTTAGGGCCAAGCGAGCTCATCTTAACTCCACGAGCGTCGTCTCGTTGGAACTGAAAGTTGAATTGAACATTGCAGAGATAATTCCTCTCAACATGGACAATTGTACCGATTTATAGACCTATTGAGACAAAAGATGTCCTTGTCAGAAAAAAACCACCTTGCTACAAAGTCTACATTGTTAATGCATCTTTTCTTCATTGGTTTTAAAAAATTGAGAACAGTAGTTGAAATCCTCCTTGTTCTACTGTTTCAATATTGTTATTTTGTGGGAGTAAACCTTTGTTTTAAGTAACTTCTTTCTGAATTTATAGCGCTTTTAAGATATCCATCTCAACATCATAGAGAAGTGATTGAGAGTTTCTTTTCCACGTCAACACAAATACGTAATTTTAACAAATATTTTAGGATGTCCCCATAACAATTCAAGGACAAGTGAGTTTCATAGACTAAAGGAGCGTCGTTTCATTGGAACTGAAAACTGAATTGAACTAAATATTTTAGGATGTCCCCATAAAAATCCAAGGACAAGTGGGCTCCATAGAGTAAAAGAGCGGCTTTCTGTTGGAATTGACAACTAAAATGAACACTGTGGGGGTCATTCCTTGCAATATGGACAACAATTTAAAATGGTTTTAAGATGTCCTCTTAAAAAAATACAAGACAAGTGAGCCCATCTCAACACCATAGAGAGGCGAAGGAGTGTTTCCTTTCCGCATCAACATAAATATATGATTTTAATAAATATTTCAGGATGTCCTCATAACAATCCAAGGAGAAGTTCAATAGAGTAAAGAGGCGTCGTTTTGTTGGAACTGAAAGCTAAATTGAACAATGTGGGGGTTATTCCTTGCAATATGGTTGCCTATTCATAGACCTTACTAAGATGAAAAGAAAAACCACCTTGCTACCAAAGTCCATTGTTGGTTCATCTTTTCATCTTTTGGTTTAAAAAATTGAGAATCTCAGCTGAAATCCTCTTCGCTTAACTCTTCCAAAGATGATATTTTGTGAGGGTAGTTTTCCGGTATTTCATCTGAGTTTGTAATGGCTTTAAGATGTCCCCTTAAAAAATCCAAGAAGAAGTGGATCCATCTCATCTTCATAGAGAAGCTATTGAGAGTTTCTTTTCTACGCCAATGTAAATGAATATTTTAAGATGTCCCCATAACAATTTAAGGCCAAGCAAGTTCATCTCAACTCCATAGAGTGAAGGAGCGTCGTCTCGTTGGAACTGAAAGTTGAATTGAACATTGCAGAGATAATTCCTCTCAACATGGACAATTGTACCGATTTATAGACCTATTGAGACAAAAGATGTCCTTGTCAGAGAAAAACCACCTTGCTACAAAGTCTACATTGTTAATGCATATTTTCTTCATTGGTTTTAAAAAATTGAGAACAGTAGTTGAAATCCTCCTTGTTCTACTGTTTCAATATTGTTATTTTGTGGGCGTAAACCTTTGTTTTAAGTAACTTCTTCCTGAATTTATAGCTCTTTTAAGATATCTATCTCAACTTCATAGAGAAGTGATTGATTGCGATCTTTTCCACGTCAACACAAATACGTAATTTTAACAAATATTTTAGGATGTCCTCATAACAATTCAAGGACAAGTGAGTTTCATAGACTAAAGGAGCGTCGTTCCGTTGGAACTGAAAACTGAATTGAACTAAATATTTTAGGATGTCCCCATAACAATTCAAGGACAAGTGAGTTTCATAGACTAAAGGAGCGTCGTTCCGTTGGAACTGAAAACTGAATTGAACTAAATATTTTAGGATGTCCCCATAAAAATCCAAGGACAAGTGGGCTCCATAGAGTAAAGGAGCGGCTTTCTGTTGGAACTGACAGCTGAATTAAACACGGGGGCTTTATTCCTTGCAATATGGATAACAATTTAAAATGGTTTTATGATGTCCTCTTAAAAAAATACAAGATAAGTGAGCCCATCTCAACTCCATAGAGAGGCGAAGGAGTGTTTCCTTTCCGCGCCAACATAAATATATGATTTTAATAAATATTTTAGGATGTCCCCATAACAATCCAAGGACATGTTGGTTTCATAGAGTAAAGGGGCGTCGTTCCGTTGGAGCTGACCACTGAATTGAACTAACTGTCCCCATAAAAATCCAAGGGCAAGTGGGCTCTATAGAGTAAAGGAGCGGCTTTCTGTTAGAACTGAATTGAACCCTGCGGGGGTTATTCCTTACAATAGGGACAACTGTGCTTACAATGATCTACTAAGACGAAAAGTGCCTTTTAAAGAAAAATCCACCTTGTTACCAAAGTCCATCGTTGGTTCATCTTTTGTTAAAAAATAGAGAACCTCAGTTGATATCCTCTTCGCTTAACTTAGAAAATGAGGATATTTTGTGGGGGTACAACTTTGTTTTTCAGTAAGTTTCCTCTGAATTTACAATGGTTTTAAGATGTCCCCTTAAAAATCCAAGGACAAGTAGGCCCATTTCAACCCCATAGAGAGACGAAGGAGAGCTTTCTTTCCACATCAACATAAATTGCTGAAGCATATTTTCATAATTTGTTTCCGCTTAAAACTTTGTAAGTTTGGTCTGTATTTAGGACAAGCGTCAGAATATAGTAAAAAAAATGTACGCCTATAAAATTTCGCTTCGCTCATCTTCATCGGTGCGACTCATGGTCATTAAAATTTCAAGATCATTACCAATTGGTGTATGACAATACAAATCTATTAATGCGTTCCTACACCATCTAAAATCTCTGTCAGCAAAATGAACAATAATAAAACATTGTTAAATCTGACAAACATTTCAACATCGCGTTACAATTACCTTTAGTAGGCGAAAATAAACGGCCGGCTACTCCCACCTACAGGCATAAAATAAATTTAAAAATTACACAGTTCTTTTCTCGTAGCCATGTAGATAGCGATCAGCATTAGATTTTTAGTGCCGGCCACAACATACTCTAGTTTATCCGCAAAGTTCGCAGAGACCTATTTTTCGCTAACGCGTTATTTTTTCATACCATTTCCATTTTAAACAGCTCCGGCGTGGGCACAGCATTATTCTAACAGTGGATATTGTTGTACCAATAAATAAACAATAAACCTGCATACAGCCACTAACAAGTCGGCCCTACCTTACTTGGCAAATGTTTTATAAATAATCGCTCGCGTTGTTCGGTTTAGAATTGACAGATATTAATCGGCGGTTATTGAAGTAAACGAAAACAACCATTTCGCGTCTTTGTGGTAATATACAGCGCTAGGAATACTGGAAGGTTTGTTCTGTAAGTCAGATAGTAGTGGATGAGATTGATATATTGGGAAGACTCGACGAGTTTAAAATCAGGTATTGAAGAACATTGCGGTATTATTTTTTAAATCTTGTTTTTTATTTGCTGGCAACGTCTTAAACGTTACCTTTTTTTTTCCTGACATGCTTTCATCATCTGCCCTGTACAATAGTAAATATCTTTTACAACATGGAGATAAACGGTTCTTAGCAAACCCGATCGTACCTCACGTGTGCCTGTTCTAGTACAGTTTTCGCAGCGTGAGGCTGCTCTCTGAGATTTGTGACTGGGTAATCTATTTGACTCGGCTATTATTTATAGATTAACGACTAGGTTAGGAACAATGTTTGTTTGGGCCATTACTCACGAGCGTGGCTGGGTCGGTGCAGTCGCGTAACACCGGTAGCGAACACAGCGAGAAGTCGGCGGTGTTTCCCACGGTATTGAACTATCAGCGCTGATCCTGCTCGCCGTTCGATGGAAAGTACCGGGGCGGCCAGATGAGGAAGTGCGCGCAAGGAGATCCAGGACTCCTCTCCAAGGATAATGCGTGGAGAACGGATTATTTTTTCAATTTTAAAAACCAATTTAGATGGCCGAATTTTTTATGGTTTTGATTTATAGGCCGATTCGTATTAGACTGCTGACTCGATTAATAATGAATGTCATGGACGTGAACGCGCCTACGAGAAAGGTTCCCCGGACATTTTAGGTGGAAGTATGTTGGTATTTGTGTTCGTTTATTTGTTTTGTTACGAAACGTAAATGCATGTTTTTGATTTCCACAACTCTCTACAGCGTGTCAGTTTCAAATTAGAATGAATGAGAATTGTAAGTGTTATTTTCTTTCGATTGCTGTCTATACTGTTGAAAATGTTACACCAAAAATAAAACTCGAGAGGTCGTAAATCTGGAATATTAGACGTACGTTGTTCGTTTCCCTTCAGTAGCCGTGTACGTTCTCTCGACAAGTTTTGTCAATTTTGTTCTAATAATTTCTGGAAGGCACATTAAAAGTAAAACTCAAGGAATGCTAATTATGAAAATTTGGGCGTAAATTGTTCATTTTCTTTCAATTGCTATGTAAGTTATCTCTCGACAAGCTTCCTTAATTTTGCTATAGTTAATTCTGGGGAGCATATCAACAGTGAAGGTCGAGGGACGTTAAATCTAGAAATTTGGGCGTGCATTGTTAAGTTTCTTTGGATTGCTATGTAATTAATCTCTCGACAAGCCTTCTTATTTTTTTTATAGTTAACTCTAGAGACAATGTAAAAAGTAAACCTCGAGGGATGCTAAACATGAAAATTTGGGCGTAAGTTATTCATTTGCTTTCAGTTGCTATGTAAGTAATCCCTCGACAGGCTTTCTTAATCTTGCTATAGTTAATTCTGAGCATGCTACAAATGCAGGTCGAAGGACGTTAAATCTGGAAATTTGGGCGTACATTGTTAAGTTTCTTTGGATTGCTATGTAATTAATCTCTCGGCAAGCCTTCTTATTTTTTTTATAGTTAACTCTAGAGACAATGTAAAAAGTAAACCTCGAGGGATGCTAAACATAAAAATTTGGGCGTAAGTTATTCATTTGCTTTCAGTTGCTATGTAAGTAATCCCTCGACAAGCTTTCTTAATCTTGCTATAGTTAATTCTCGGGAGCATGCTACAAATGCAGGTCGAAGGACATTAAATCTGGAAATTTGGGCGTACATTGTTAAGTTTCCTTCAATTGCTATGTAATTAATCTCTCGACAAGCCTTCTTATTTTTTTTATAGTTAACTCTAGAGACAATGTAAAAAGTAAACCTCGAGGAATGCTAAACATAAAAATTTGGGCGTAAGTTATTCATTTGCTTTCAGTTGCTATGTAAGTAATCCCTCGACAAGCTTTCTTAATCTTGCTATAGTTAATTCTGGGGAGCATGCTACAAATGCAGGTCGAAGGACATTAAATCTGGAAATTTGGGCGTACATTGTTAAGTTTCCTTCAATTGCTATGTAATTAATCTCTCGACAAGCCTTCTTATTTTTTTTATAGTTAACTCTAGAGACAATGTAAAAAGTAAACCTCGAGGGATGCTAAACATAAAAATTTGGGCGTAAGTTATTCATTTGCTTTCAGTTGCTATGTAAGTAATCCCTCGACAAGCTTTCTTAATCTTGCTATAGTTAATTCTGGGGAGCATGCTACAAATGCAGGTCGAAGGACGTTAAATCTAGAAATTTGGGCGTGCGTTGTTAAGTTTCTTTGAATTGCTATGTAATTAATCTCTCGACAAGCCTTCTTATTTTTTTTTAGTTAACTCTAGAGACAATGTAAAAAGTAAACCTCGAGGGATGCTAAACATGAAAATTTGGGCGTAAGTTATTCATTTGCTTTCAGTTGCTATGTAAGTAATCCCTCGACAAGCTTTCTTAATCTTGCTATAGTTAATTCTGGGAAGCATGCTACAAATGCAGGTCGAAGGACGTTAAATCTAGAAATTTGGGCGTGCATTGTTAAGTTTCTTTGGATTGCTATGTAATTAATCTCTCGACAAGCCTTCTTATTTTTTTTTATAGTTAACTCTAGAGACAATGTAAAAAGTTAACCTCGAGGGATGCTAAACGTGAAAATTTGGGCGTAAGTTGTTCATTTAATATCAATTGCTATGCAAGTAATCCCTCGACAAGCTTCCTTAATCTTGCTATAATTAATTCTGGGGAGCATGCTAAAAATGCAGGTCGAAGGACGTTAAATCTGGAAACTTGGGCGTTGCTATCGATTGCTATGTAATTAATCTCTCGACAAACATTCTTATTCCTTTATAGTTAACTGAGACAATGTAAAAAGTAAAACTCGAAGGATGCTAAACATGAAATTTTGGGCGTAAGTTATTTATTTGCTTTCAGTTGCTATGTAAGTAATCCCTCGACAAGCTTTCTTAATCTCGCTATAGTTAATTCTGGGGAGCATGCTACAAATGCAGGTCGAAGGACGTTAAATCTAGAAATTTGGGCGTGCATTGTTAAGTTTCTTTGGATTGCTATGTAATTAATCTCTCGACAAGCCTTCTTATTTTTTTTATAGCTAACTCTAGAGACAATGTAAAAAGTAAACCTCGAGGGATGTTAAACATGAAAATTTGGGCGTAAGTTATTCATTTGCTTTCAGTTGCTATGTAAGTAATCCCTCGACCAGCTTTCTTAATCTTGCTATAGTTAATTCTGGGGAGCATGCTACAAATGCAGGTCGAAGGACGTTAAATCTGGAAACTTGGGCGTATATTCATAAGTTGCTATCGATTGCTATGTAATTAATCTCTTGACAAACATTCTTATTCCTTTATAGTTAACTAAGGCAATGTAAAAAGTAAAACTCGAAGGATGCTAAACATGAAAATTTGCTCATTTGCCTTCACTTGCTATGTGGTAATCCTTCGACAAGCTTCCATAATCTTGATGTAGTTAATTCTGGGGAGCATACCAAGAGCGCAGGTCGAGGGATGTTAAATCTGGAGAATTGGGCGTGCATTGTTAAGTTTCTTTCGGTTGCTATGTAATTAATCTCTCGATAGGTCTTCTTAATTTCTTCATAGATAACTCTAGAAACAATGTAAAAAGTAAAACTGGAAGGATGCCAAATATGGAGATTTGGGCGTTAGTTGTTCATTTGCGTTCATTTGCTTTCAATTGCTATCCCTCGACAAGCTTCCTCAATCTTGCTGTAGTTAACTCTGGGGAGCATGCCAAGAATGCAGGTCGAGGGACGTTAAATCTGGAAATTTGGGCGCACATTGTTACGTTTCTCTCAATTGCCGTATAAAGAATGTCTCGGCAAGTCAACCTAATTTTGTTATAGTTAATTCTGGACAGCAAATCAAAAGTAAAACTCAAGAGGTGTCAAATCTGGATATATGGGTAGTCACTATTAAGTTTCTTTCAATTGCTGTGTAAGATGTCTTCGTAAACCTTAATTTTGTAAGTAAATTTGGAGAGCAAAAAAAAAGAAAAAACTCGAGGGGTTATAAATATGGAAATTTATGCGTACGTTGTTTATTTTTAATCACTCGACAAGTCATAAATTTCAAGTCAACTATATTGAAATTTTGTTATTGTTAATTATAAACATCATATCAGAAGGAAAATTCGAGAGGTGTTAAATATGGAAATTTCAGTGTCCGTTGTTCATCATGTACAATTGTTGATATTCTAACTAAGCATATAAAAGTTCTTGTTCTTGTCCTGACATATAAAGTCTTACCTGGTTGTTGTTGTATTTTTGCGGAGGGTGGGGGGTTCCGTAACCTCTGCGGCGGATATTTAGGTACTTGTAGCACTACTGGCGTCTTGACACTTAGGTCTACGGGTTCCATTTGCACAGGAGGTCCTTCTGCCTGGAAAGTAAATAATTTGAATTACACGAGGTAAGGCTCTATTTTCTTTAGTCTTTAAAAAAATATATTTTTAGTTTTCTTTTTTGGGTTTAAAATGGCGCATATTTCGTCAATTGTTTTGTTCGCCAAGTTGGCTGTAAAAATCACATAACCGTTCCCACCTTCTGGATTAACTCGTCCCCATTATGAAACAGCCATACGACGTTGTAACACCTTGTATATTTTTTCATTCACATCATGAATCGGCATGTTTCCTGTCTTTGTTGTTGTTTTGCTCTAAACTAAATATATGACTAACAGATAATGTGATTACGTCAAGTAAAAGCATTTCTGCCACTTATTATTAATAGTCGTACCTTTTTGCTTTGCTTCTGTCAATCATTCTCTCTCCCCCCGCCCCTTCCGGGGACGCCCACAGCCCGTGTAGCAATTGACAATATAAGTGCATGTTCGTTAATGATTCCAGCATGTTCAGATTTTAGATATGTCATATCGAGTTACATTTGACCATTTGCCAGCTCACCGAGACCGGGTCGCCTGTCTGAAAACTTGCGTAAACCGCGTTCGTGTCCTTTAATAAATTATTATATAAATGCATGTAGACAGGCTGGATATTTGCAAAGAACGTTCCCTTTTTCAAAGGCTACAACAGTTAAAATCATTCAAAAAATTGAAAAAATATCTTATATTAGCTACCCCGACGAGGGGGAAATGGGATGATATCAATGACGGTTGTGACAAGAGGAAGAAAAAGACCAGAAAAAGAGAAGAGGAAGAAAAAAACAGAAGAGGAAGAGAAAAAGAGACAAAGAAAAGAGGAAGAAGAGGAGAAAAAAGGAAGAAGAAGAGAAAAAGAAGAAGAAGAGAAAAAGAAGAAGAAGAGAAAAAGAAGAAAAGAAGAGGAAGAAGAAAATGAGACGATAATTGTGAGCCTGTTGGAATGGTTATCTTGACTGATTGTGCTTGCGATATTTCTAATATGCTAATGAGGGATGTTTTGCTGTTGTATGCGATAAAGAAATGGTGCATAAAGCCTGTCGAAAAAGTTATTCAAGTCCATGTAAGTATAATTGCGGGAATCAGCACAAAAGCTCGTTTGCCGTAACGCAACGAACAATATTAATTATCCATCGCGCTCGCGATAGAAACACCATTATTTCTGTACCGCAGGTAATACGTAATTACTTATCTTGCGGATATTACGGCACATACCAAGCGACACGTGAATTAAATGCGCCTAATGAACGGTGGATGCAATTATTTGCGGTAATTAACGGAGATGATCCATAGTTAACATTGGCGTACCTAGGTGATTTCCTATGTTGTGGCTTTGTTGATGCTGCCTGTATCGAAAACCTGACTGAAACCAGCTCATTACGTAGGATATTGCTTTTCCTTTGGTGATTCGAGCTGGGATTCTTGAGTATTCTGTATTTTTTGTTATTTTTAGCTATTTTTTGCTTCTGAAGATATTTGAGAATTAATAATCGTGTTAAAAATAAAATTCCAATTTCGAGGTCATCCTATGTACAGGGTAAATTTTTAAGTGGAGGTCATATATATTATGGGTAATAGTACTAGTCGTTAGGAATATGAATCCGAATTTTTTTTAAAGTTGTAAAATGGCCGAGTTATTAGTTTTTTTTTAAATTCGCGGTTCTAATGTAGTGCCGGCGCCGCTGGGCAAGCTTTCAGTGCATTTACGTCCGAGCGGTCGACAGTGTTCCCAATTTAATTAAAGCTTAGATGATGCGATGTATGTAATCAAATAAGAGGCATTTCAGCTTCACCTAGGGTGGATTTATGCAGTCTACTTTTTATTTTCACTTACATTTACGATTTATTTCTTCACGTTTCATTAACAAACCAGAGATACCCAATCAAGAGAGAAGTATTAACTTTCATAATGAAAATGGTAATGCACATGAAAATGAAGCACTGATCTCACTCACAAAACGTGTCATGTATTAATAAGAACTTAGGCCGGTTTATTCCATATTTTCTGATCAATGAAATTGCCAACTATACTGTCAATAAAACGAAATAATCTCAAAACACTTAATGCTATTTATTTACAATTGAAAACGAAAAAGAGGTAAACAGAATAATAAATGGAAAATACGGGGACTAAGTCCCAGTACAAGAGAACTATTAAAAATGAACAATATACAAATTCGTTCTAACTTAAAATGCTAGTTGGCAGTGGCAAAAGTGGATATTTAGCTTAACGCATGGACAACATGTACATGGGTTCAAAAATATCCCGCAAACGACAGTTAAGCTATTATCACTAGGATTTCCAGAAAATAGACAAACGTTCTGGAATCCCCGACTAGTGGAAAGTGGACTGACGTCCACTAATTCAATCTACAAGACAAAACACAAATGAATGACTGATTCTACATATACTTATTAACAAACAAAATCAGAAAATACAGAACAATCACTACACTATCTTTACTTCTTTATTTCTTACTCGCGAAACTAGAGACGATGTTGTCAGTCGAAAAATTAAACGAAAAGTGATTTTGAAAAGCTTCAAGATTTAGCACATCAGGTTAAGGGGTAGGTAAGTCGTTAGGCGATTTACCCAATTGCACTTCGACCCGTCTCCGACTGTACTTAAGTTCGACCCGACCTGTAGCGCTATCTGCCAAGTTACGGTGGAAAATTATTCTTATGGCACGTACCTTGGCCACGCTAATAATTTACCATACTCATAATATTACTTAATTATCCTAATTATGATACAAATTCCTATAAAACTATTTCTATATAGCACCTGCATTCGCAACTTGAGCTGAGGGAAACCCATTCTGAATTTTCATTCCTTTAATTCCATTTCGGGACAAAACCAAGCTCAGATGTATATATGTAGATTCCTACCTATCTATTACGTACATTACATATAATGGAATATCTTCTGAATTAACTACCTTACTTATATTATTCAAATTACCCTGTAGATAAGAGATAGACACCGAGATATGATTCTTGTTGACGCTTTACAACTTTTACTCGCGTATTCAATTGATCAACTACTCGCGGTTGATTGATTACGCGTCTTCCATGAAATACCCTAATAAACCCATTAACTAAATTACCCTTATTTAACCGAATTGCCTGTACTATAGATCCTTCGTGGCTCTCAACGTATTTCTAACATGTGGTACCGATTTAGCTGTATCCTTAGGTTTTTCCAAAGAAATAGCTGTTGCCTTAAAGAGCCGAATAATCGTTGGGGCTTCCCGAATTGTTCCATAAACATTATTGATATATTTTTTTAACAAAGGTTCTGGACCAGCTATATTATATCTGTGGTGTTTTTTGGGTTGTAGGTCCTATTTAAAGAAAACGCTTATTTTTAATTTGATATATCCTAACTACGGGTGGTAAACATATTTTATAATTTGGGTATGACACTTTTACTAAATTTTACAAGGAGGTTTTAAATTTTTTTGCAATTCCACCATCTGTCACGTATTCTATTAACGATACTTTAACTTTAACTAAAAGAAACCATACCGAGTGTTATTTCCATCCTGGTTTACATACGATGTACATTTGTTACATTACTAATAATTATAACACAAAATGGATTATAGGACCTTTTCCACCGAACCAAGTCACCGAACTTTACTACTGACCTAGTTTTCAAATGCAGCAGGTGTGCCAACAAAAAATTTGAAAAAATAATTTCCTATTAATTATTAATGATTTTAAGTTTTGTTATTACTTTCTACTTTCATAGTTACAATAGTACATTATTATGTACCTAGTAGGAAAAGCCTAACATTCCCGGACGATCGTGAAGATTGTTTCTCGAGGCGCAGCCGATACAAGCAACAAGAAGTCCGGGGATGTGCTTTTACTACGAGGTACACATACTATTTTTTCTGAAATCGGGAAGTTATACTTTCCCGGCCTAGGCCGGGAAAATAACTTTCCCAAACGGTTTTCCAATGGTTGCTTAGCAACGAATATGGTTGTTTAGCAACGGCCTAAAATATTAGAATGAGGTATTTTAGGGTCGGAAATTGCGCCGAGAAAGTAAACATTCTTGAGCGATATCAGCAAAAATAGTTTTTTCTTTGTTATTGGTTGTACATTTTGTTTAGTGTCTTGTTGGGGATACTTTATATTTTATATATTTTTTGTTTCTGTAGGAAACTATGGGTTACTATTAAATTCCCTCATATTATTTGAATCGTGAAATTTGGCAACAGCACACAGTTCAGGAATCGTACAAGACACGCGCGGTCGCCTATCAGTCATTACTCTTGTTGGCGCATTTCACTGGCATGGCAGGGGAGTACTCAAATTAAAATAAAAAGGGTTTGAAAAATATTAATTTTTCATAGTACGTTTAAAAAAAACATAGAGGCAAGCCATTATATAAAATTTTTCTTTTGCCTTGAATGTAATTGCGTTGCGACTAAATATTATTTTTGAGAAATTGTTTCTTTACGAATAGAAACAAACAAGCAAGATGTGGGGGCGTGATTTTTCTCAACAACTCTCATAATTATATTCTTAATCTTAAATAAGTAATTTATGACTTTGTACCTATACTCGGGCCAAAAAGAGTAGTCAGTAGAGCAAAAAACTTACCGGCAATTCTTCAAAGGATTTAGCTGTTATGGAATACAGAAGCGGCAGCTCGTTTTACCATATAATCCCATATAATTCAGAGAAATATATCCACTTTTCTCCTCCTACCAGAGATGAAAACCACAACTAGGTCATTATGTTTCATTGGTATAGTCAACCAAATAAAGTACATGCTTGAACGTGCCGACCTTATACCCAATAATTTGTTCGACTATTATAAAGGTTGTCGAGAGGGCTTAGATAGCGCATTCAGTGGCGTCACATATGCTGCAACGCAAAGGATGTGCATTGTTCAACTGCGTTGCTATACCTAATTCGTGGAGATAATGTTGCCAGATGTAAGCATATTATTTAAAATTTAAGACATGGTAACTCATACTCATGGATAATTAACACAATCCGCTTTCATTTGTTCGAATTATGGAATTTATGAAATTCGTAAATCCGTACGCCCCTGGCTCTACTGACTACTCTTTTTGGCCCGAGTATAGGTTTCTCATAATGTAAAGCAAAAAAAACTGTTAAAACTGATGCACAGCAAAAATAGGACTACGCCAGTGGTTTCCTAATCAAATTAACTACCAGTGGCGATCGTATGTGCTTATTTTGATTGGCCTTAATTGATTCGAACAAAACAAAACATGCATTACTGATTGTACTATTAGACGAGGCATATAAAGATTAAAAAATTAAAGTCACTCTCTATTCAGCGTTGTCGGACGACCCGGATAAGTTAATTTTCATTGACTTGCAAGGAATACTAAATGATCAAATTCAAAAAATATTATTATACGTGATATCATCTCATGACAATGAGCTAATATGGTTTTCGAAATCAAAGGACAGTCCATTATTTTATAATTGTGCCTGTGAACCCCATTTACTGATAATTTGCTAGCAAAATTTTCGTCATGGTCATTCCATTTTTACATCACAAAATTGCATCCTATGGTCAAAATCGTCTTCACTTAACTCTTGCAATAGATTTAATCGTTTCCGAAAACTTCGAATAACGTTCTCCAATGCAGTGCTCTCTATTTCAATTTTTATTCTCGACTGTGAATTTTCATAATTGCAAAAAAACGGAATAATTAATTATTAGCCTGTGTTTGGGCTATGAGCTAAATTGTTCTATAGTATATAAATGACTTTGTTTAGGCTTTATACAAGCATAATAACAACAAACATATCCAAATTGATATATGTACTTATATTGATGTTTTATCTCTAAATATGCTATTATTAAATTCATTGGACTTTCTTTAATACATGATGATTATTGGATTAAAAATTATAAAATTCAAAACATCTAAAAACAAATTATTAAAAAAAATTTTTTAACTCACCACAAAATTCATTCATTATGGTCACCAATTAAAAAACGAAGTCCACAAGAAGATGTACTTCGCGCCACAAACTTTTTTTTACCAATTAACGGTTATTTAAATGTTTTTTTAGTATCTATATTGTCAGTTTAAGTAATAGCTAAACTGCAGATGGCCAAATTCTCAGCGATTACATATTCAATTTCGTGTCCGATCCTCTCCGGACTTTCCCCTAGTTTTACGTTTTCGGTCGTTTGCTCTTATCTAAGAATTATCTCGACCACCGACCGAAACCGCGCCATTAAAAATCTTGCACGTAGCTAACTTTTTCTTTTTTCCCGGTACAGCTTCTCAGCGTGCGGTACGCAAGCTTGTCGTGGTCGTAAATATAACTCGTGTCGAAACTGATGCTCCACATATGTAAAGGCAGAAACCAGTACTATTATAAAATACTATAAATGATTTGATTCACTGATTCCCCTGATAAGGACATATCCATTTTGTTTGAGGACATATTCGTAAATATGTAGTTTTATTTCGAAACGGTTGCTGGAGATTTGTATAATAAAGTGATAGAAATAAAGATTTCTATGTTGCGTTGCGGTACTCTCGGGCGGTACCAAATACAGGGCGTCAAATACCGCTTAAAAAAGCACGGGTCTGGTAACCGGACTTCGCGCCAATGTGGAATGTGGACTAAGTCCAAATTCGAATTTTTCAGATCGGAGCACTTATGGTAACCGTATCGTTATCGTTATTGAAAGTTTTGAAGAGTAATCAAATAAATAAAGCGAACGTTTTTTTTACTTACTTATAGAATAGAACATTGGAATGAAGGTAACTGTACCTCCTCCCATTCGAAATTCACACGGGAGTATGTATCTGGTTTTTACAAATTATTGATTGATTTCTCGATATTTGAATTATTCGGTTTGCTGTAACGTCAGAACACTAATAAATCCCCTCCCCGTTTCTGCCAGAGACGATAATGATGTTCTGCATCATTTTAGAGTTATGAAATGACATTTACCTCGATGTAAGGCCTTAGAAGTGTATCATTTAACTATGCAAATGTGATGGATCTCTCGCATGCAGCAATAAATTCCTGGGATATTCACAAGATCGAGCAATGCAAGTGAAGTTATTAATATGATTTATTGTGTATATTAAATGTTCGCTATCATTTGTTTACTGAGGCCTGGTAAGAATCCGTTGTGTTTAAAAATAAGTATATCAGTTAAAAAAGTTAACATGAGCGTTAAAATTGATTTGAGAGCACGCCTCCTGGCGCTGTCAAGGAATTTTTTGATAAAAGCGTGACAGTTTCGCATAGACGCAAGTTCTGCCATTAACCTTGCCTTTATCAAGGACCTTTTGGAATTGGAGCGTTAGATAATGTGAGCAAATTGTAATCATCATGAACTTATAAGGCTAGAACAAGTTCTTTTTAAATAATTGCTGGAGATAACCTAAAAAATTGTTTGATGGACAATTCTACCGTTATTTTCATCGCCGTAATATGTTTTCTACCTTTATTTTCATACAGATCAAGTTACAGTGCTGAAAATACTAGGAATGATTGATGTCGCTACTGTGATGGGTTCATTCATGTCTTTAGAACATTGTCGTAATATAATTTCTACCGTTATTTTCATGGCGACCAAGTTGCGGTGTTGAAAACTACAGGAGTGGACTGCTGTAATGAGTCCATCTGCGTCTTTGGAACATCGTCATAATGTATTTTCTACCGTTATTTTCACAGAGAATCAAGCTGCGTTGATGATAATACCGCGAATGTATTTTCTACCTTTATTTTTATGGAGATCTAGTTGAATTGCTGTAAATACCAGAATTGGTGTATGTTATTACCTTAACAAATTCACGTATGACTTTGGAACATTGTTGTAATGTACTTTCTGCCATTATTTTCATGTAGACGTTACGTTGCTAAAAATACTACGAAAGGTTGATGTCTCTACTGCATTGGGTTCACCCAAGTCTTTGGAATATTGTCATAATGTAATTTCTACCGTTATCTCCTTGGATATCAAGTTGACACTGATCTAATAAGTTCATTTACGTTTTTGAAATAACGTCGTAATGTATTTTCTACCTTTATTTTCATAGAGATCAAGTTACGTTGCTGAAAATACTAGGAATAGTTGATGTCGCTACTGCGACGGGTTTAGCCATGTTCCTTGGAACATTATCATAGTATAATTTCTACCGTTATTTCCATGGAGACCAAGTTGCGTTAAAGATACGAGTGGTTGTGTCACGGCTCTAATGAGTCTATCTGCGTCTTTAGAACATCGTCATCATGTATTTTCTACCGCAGAGTTCAAGCTGTTTTGTTGAAAATACTACGAATATATTTTCTACCATTATTTTAATGGAAATTAAGTTGAGGATTGGTGTATGTCATTGTTCTACCGGGATTCTTGTATGACTTTGGAACATCGTCGTAATGTACTTTCTTCCATTATTTTCACGTAAACGTTGCGTTGTTGAAAATAATGCATGGTGGATGTCGCTACTGCATTGGGTTCACCCACGCCTTTGGAACATTATCGTAATGTAATTCCTAACGTTATTTTCATGAAGATTAAGTGGACACTGATCCAATACGTTCATTTACGGTTTTGGAATAACGTCATAATGTATTTTCTACCTTTATTTTCATAGAGATCAAGTTACATTGCTAAAAATATTAGGAATGGTTGATATCGCAACTGCAATGGGTTCGCCCATGTTCTTGGAACATTGTCGTAATGTAATTTCTACCTTTATTTTCATGGAGACCAAGTCGCCCAAAAAATCCATGATTTGTTGATGTCACTGCTCTAATGAGTCCACCTGCTTCTTTAGAACACTGTTATCATATATTTTCTACCGTTATTCTCACAATACCACGATTATATTTTCTACCTTTATTTTTATGGAGATCATCAGTTGCTCTAGATACCAGGATTGGTGTGTCGTTGTTCTAACGAAATCACGTTTGACTTTGGAACATTGTTGCATTGTACTTTCTGCCATTATTTTCACGTAGCGTTTCTGAAAATACTACGAATGGTGGATGTCACTACTGCATTGGGTTCACCCACATCTTTGGAACATTATCGTAATGTATTTTCTACCGTTATCGGTTCTACTACTGGCGGGTGTTCTCAAATATTTGGCGTATAATACGAGAAAAAGTTAAAACGTTATGGAACGTATCAGCCAAAATACTTACGAGAAAGTACGTTACGGAATACAGAAGGTCAGTGAATCGATTTAAAGATATTACAAGCCCAGCATGAGGCCGCGGCTTAAAACGATTCGTAATGCATCTCGATGTAGCATATTTCTAAATTACTTTTTTTCTATTACGTCTCATCTAATGCGAGAAAGATTTGCGCGTTAACTCTGTGCTTTGGTGGGTGAGAATAAGTAAACTCCATTACATGATAATGATAGCGGAGAATGTAAGTGCGAGTACTGGCCATTCGCCAGCTGTTAGATGAGGGAATTATCTAACTGTAAATTCTTGAGCCACCTCTCCATCCGAATCATTAGGCGCATCAGAGATTGCATAAAGATGATTCCTCTGGTGTTTTGTACACAACGGAATGGATAAAGAAATATGAAAGTGAGTCATCATCGTTATTCGATAAAATTAAAATATAACACTATAACACCTTAATTAGAGAAAAAAAAACAGTCGCAGATTTATACGGACGATAAGCATACACCTGAACACTGCCGAAGGCCTCAAATTATGTATCTGTCAGATCGAATAAAAAAGCGCTTTTATGTCCACTGGTTTTTTCTTTATTAATTGCTCGCAGTAATTTATTAACTGTAATAATTAATAATCTCCAGATTGCTATTAAGTCCATTAAAATTGTTATCCTGCAAAAAACTGGCGAATTAGAAATTTCCATAGATCGAGAAGGAACGGAGGTTTTTTTTGCAGTAAAATCACGATTAGTAAACATCAGTAGTTTATAGCTCAAACGGGTCCGGATATTTTCGTAATAATAAATTTAAAAAAAATTTGTACAGTTGTTAAGTTGAACATCTGGTACTGTTCTGATTAACTGCAGCTTCCATTCGCCAATAAACTGACGTTTTGCACTAACATTGCCTTTGGGGTAGAAATTCCTCTCGCAAATTTTCTTAATTTTGAAAGAAGTTTGTGATGCAGCCTATTTTCGAGAAAGCAACCTCAAACCAAATACCGTTCTATAGTGTTGTTCTCCATACTTTCCAAACTTATGAACAATGTCTCAACATACAACAGTATATGATTTTAAGGGTATAGTGAAGCTGATGGTTTGTGGAATGCGTTCCAGGTTCTCTTCCACGTTGCTTTTTTCAGATTCCTCACGACTCTATGATCTGATGAAGGCCCTCTGAAGCTTCAGAAGAATATCATGAAGAGATAGTCGAAACTTCAAGCATTGGAAACAATCAACGTAGAAGAAGGACACCCGGAAACCATCCTGCAAAGGACAGTGTCTAAATATACCGCTTCCTGCAAACACTACATTTAAATTTTTGCAGACTAGTTTCCGGGTTCTCTTCCACGTTGATTATTTCACATTCCTACCATCTAGTTGTGGTCTTCTGAAGCTTCAGAAGACGATTACGATGAGGTAGTCAAAATCTCAAGCATTTAAAACAATCTACGAAGAAAAAGGGAACCCAGAAACCATCCTACAAAGCTCAGTACCTATCTAAATATACTGCTTTTATATTTTTTGTAGACTAGTTTCCGGGTTCTCTTCCACGTTGATTATTTCATATTTTTTACATTTCTACCATCTAATTGTGGTCTTCCAAAGCTTCAGAAGAAGACTTTAAAGAGATAGTCGAAACCTCAAGCATTTAAACATCAATGCAGAAGAAGGGAACCCGAAAACCATCCTACAAAGTTCAGTACCTAAATATACTGCTGCAACCCAAACACTACATTTATATTTTTTGCAGACTAGTTTCCGGGTTCTCTTCCACGTTGATTATTTTGAATTTTTGACATTTCGACTGTCATGTTGAGGTCTCAAAACATCAAGAAATTAAAATAATCAACAGGAAAGATAACCCGGAAACTCTTCTACCAATCATAAGATAAAACTCTTATTTAAGATTATAAATTTCTCTTCCACGTTGATTGTTTCCGAATCCTCACATTTTTACCATCTAGTTGTGGTCTTCTGAAGCTTCAGAAGAAGACTACGATGATATAGTCAAAATCTCAAGCATTTAAAACAATTAACGCAGAAGAAGTGAACCCGGAAACCAGCAAAGGGTAATGACTAAACATACCGCTTCACCCAAACATTACATTTATATTTTTTGCAGACCAGTTTCCGGGTTCACTTCCACATTGATTACTTTCAATTTTTCACATTTCGACAGTGGTCTCGGAATATCACGAAATTAAAATAATTTGACGGAAAAGAGAACCCGGAAATGTTTCTACCAACCATCAAATGAAACTATTATTAAAGAATATCAATGCGGTTATGATTTTAATGCTTTTGCGAAACTGATTATTTGTAGAATGGTTTCTGGATTCTCCTCCACGTTGATTATTTCAGATTATTCAAAATTCTATCATCTAGTCGTGGTCTTGTGAAGCTTCAAAAGAAACAATGCAAACACTACAGTTTCATTTTTTGCAGACTAGTTTCCGGGTTTTCTTCCACATTGATTATTTCAGATTTTTCACATTTTTATCATCTAATTGTGGTCTTCTGATGCTTCGGAAGAAGACTACGATGAGACAGTCGAAACTTCAAGCATTTAAACAATCAACGCAGAGGAAGGAAACCCGGAAACTACTCTGCAAAGGACAGTGTCTAAATATTCGCTTCATGCAAACACTATGGTTTCATTTTTTACAGACTAGTTTCCGGGTTCTCTTCCACGATTCTACCATCTAGTTGTGTTCTTCTGAAGTTTCAGAAGAAGACTACGATGAGAAGTCGAAATCTCAAGCATTTAAAAGAATCAACGCAGAAGAAGGGAACCCGGAAACCATCCTACAAAGTTCAATATCTAAATATACCGCTTCAACCCAAACAGAACATTTATATTTTTTGCAGCCCAGTTTCCGAGATCACTTTCACATTGTTTACTTTTAATTTTTGACGTTTCGACAGTCTTGACAACCCGAAAACTCTTCTAAAAACTATTAAATGAAACTCTTATTTAAGAATATTAATGCGGTTGTGATTTTAAGGCTTTCGTGAAGCTGATGGTTTGTAGAATGTCTCTTCCACGTTGCTAATTTGAGATTCTTCACGATTCTATCTAGTCGATGCCTTCTGATGCTTTAGAAAGAAGACCATGAAGAGATAGTCGAAACTTCAAGCATTTAAACAATCAATGCAGGAGAAGAAAACCCTGAAACTATCCTACAAAAGGACAGTATCTAAATATATCGCTTCATGCAAACACTACATTTTCATTTTTTGCGGACTAGTTTCCGGGTTCTCTTCCACGTTGATTATTTCAGATTATTCATATTTCTACCATCTAGTTGCGGTCCTCTAGTTTCCGGATTCACTTCCAAATTGATTACTTTCAATTTTTGGCGTTTCGACAGTCTTGTCGTGGTCTCTAAACATCAAGAATTTAAAATATTCTACGGTAAAGACAACCCGGAAACTCTTTTAAAAACTATCAAATGATTTTAAGGCTTTCGTGAAGCTGATGGTTTGTAGAATGGGTCCTGGGTTTTCTTCCACGTTGCTCCTTTCTGATTTTTCTCGATTCTATAATCTAGCGCCTTCTGATGCTTCAAAAGAAGACCAGGAACATATAGTCGAAACTTCATGCATTTAAAACAATCAACACAAAAGAAGGAAACCCGGAAACCATCCTGCAAAGGGCAGTGTCTAAATACACCCCTTCACATTTATATTTTTTGCAGATCAGTTTCCGGGTGCTCTTCCACTTTGATTATTTTGAACATTAACGTTTCGATAGTCTTGTCGAGGTCTCGAAATATCAAGAATTTAAGATATTCAATATTGTGGTCTGAAGTTTTAGAAGATTACGATGAGATAGTGGAACAGTGGAATCCAGAAACCATCCAACAAAGGGTAGCGCCTAAATATACCGCTTCACCCAAACATTACATTTATATTTTTTGCAGACCAGTTTCCGGGTTCACTTCCACATTGATTACTTTCAATTTTTCACATTTCGACAGTGGTCTCGGAATATCACGAAATTAAAATAATTTGACGGGAAAGAGAACCCGGAAATGTTTCTACCAACCATCAAATGAAACTATTATTAAAGAATATCAATGCGGTTATGATTTTAAGGCTTTTGCGAAACTGATTATTTGTAGAATGGTTTCTGGATTCTCCTCCACGTTGATTATTTCAGATTATTCACAATTCTATCATCTAGTCGTAGTCTTGGTTCAAAAGAAACAATGCAAACACTACAGTTTCATTTTTTGCAGACTAGTTTCCGGGTTTTCTTCCACATTGATTATTTCAGATTTTTCACATTTTTATCATCTAATTGTGGTCTTCTGATGCTTCGGAAGAAGACTACGATGAGACAGTCGAAACTTCAAGCATTTAAACAATCAACGCAGAGGAAGGAAACCCGGAAATTACTCTGCAAAGGGCAGTGTCTAAATATTCGCTTCATGCAAACACTATAGTTTCATTTTTTACAGACTAGTTTCCGGGTTCTCTTCCACGATTCTACCATCTAGTTGTGTTCTTCTGAAGTTTCAGAAGAAGACTACGATGAGAAGTCGAAATCTCAAGCATTTAAAAGAATCAACGCAGAAGAAGGGAATCCGGAAACCATCCTACAAAGTTCAATATCTAAATATACCGCTTCAACCCAAACAGAACATTTATATTTTTTGCAGCCCAGTTTCCGAGATCACTTTCACATTGTTTACTTTTAATTTTTGACGTTTCGACAGTCTTGACAACCCGAAAACTCTTCTAAAAACTATTAAATGAAACTCTTATTTAAGAATATCAATGCGGTTGTGATTTTAAGGCTTTCGTGAAGCTGATGGTTTGTAGAATGGCTCTTCCACGTTGCTAATTTGAGATTCTTCACGATTCTATCCAGTCGATGCCTTCTGATGCTTTAGAAAGAAGACCATGAAGAGATAGTCGAAACTTGAAGCATTTAAACAATCAATGCAGGAGAAGAAAACCCTGAAACCATCCTACAAAAGGACAGTATCTAAATATATCGCTTCATGCAAACACTACATTTTCATTTTTTGCGGACTAGTTTCCGGGTTCTCTTCCACGTTGATTATTTCAGATTATTCATATTTCTACCATCTAGTTGTGGTCCTCTAGTTTCCGGATTCACTTCCAAATTGATTACTTTCAATTTTTGGCGTTTCGACAGTCTTGTCGTGGTCTCTAAACATCAAGAATTTAAAATATTCTACGGTAAAGACAACCCGGAAACTCTTTTAAAAACCATCAAATGATTTTAAGGCTTTCGTGAAGCTGATGGTTTGTAGAATGGGTCCTGGATTTTCTTCCACGTTGCTCCTTTCTGATTTTTCTCGATTCTATAATCTAGTGCCTTCTGATGCTTCAAAAGAAGACCAGGAACATATAGTCGAAACTTCATGTATTTAAAACAATCAACACAAAAGAAGGAAACCCGGAAACCATCCTGCAAAGAGCAGTGTCTAAATACACCCCTTCACATTTATATTTTTTGCAGATCAGTTTCCGGGTGCTCTTCCACTTTGATTATTTTGAACATTAACGTTTCGATAGTCTTGTCGAGGTCTCGAAACATCAAGAATTTAAGACAATCAATATTGTGGCCTTCTTAAGTTTTAGAAGAAGATTACGATGAGATAGTACAACAGTGGAACCCAGAAACCATCCAACAAAGGGTAGCGCCTAAATATACCGCTTTACCCAAACATTACATTTATATTTTTTACACACCAGTTTCCGGATTCCCTTCCACATGGATGCTATAAATTTTTGACGTTTTGAGACCGTAGTCTGGCATTTATGTTTTTTCCGGGTTCACTTGATTCACATTGACCATACCATAAAGACATATTCGAAATTTTAAGCATTTCAAACAGTCAACGAGGAAGAAGGAAACCCAGCAATGGGCGGAGGTTTAGTATCAATTGTACTATTTTATAATTATCGTTCTGGAAGGCTGACGTACTGTTTTTATAAATTAAGAAAATAATAGGCCCTGGCAATGTGCCTTGAGGTACACATTTTCAGCCATGCCCTGCACACTTAAAATATTGCGAATTTTAATAAATTGCTTCCAATTTATTGTAGGTAATAAGGCTAATATCAGGCCAAGCCTTTCATTTAATATATTGTACGACGCCATAGCAAAGACTTGATCCGCTTGGGATAAAAAAATACAAAAATAGAAAGCTAATTTTTTGAGGAAATGCATTTTTAACTATTGTCGATAGCCGTTTACTTTGACTACAACCAACCACTTAAATTTGATGCATACAAACCTTTCGCAACAATCAAATCCAGCAAAACATCTCCGTTTAACGATCCGTTAATTATTTCACGGTGTTTGTTTAATTTTTCGTGTCGATTTACAAAACAATACCCGCGCGAACGAGTTGTTGAAAATAAACACAAGCACATTTAACATTATCGTTGTAGGCATTAACAATAAGCTTGTTTCACAATATATCACCGTTGTGCAACCTCATAATTTAACTTTTGATTTCTGCTACTGGCTACTTATTAGAATATTATAAATTATAATACCCCACATAAATTATTACCTACATCATTATTCTGTTCTGCTGTAAACAAATTATATCCATTTTTAAACGCACCTTTGTACCACCGGCTAATGAACGGTTCACAATGTGTAACATTAATTTTTTTAATGGTTACAAATTGCAATAATTTATTTTTATATGGGTTTTTTGTACGTGTAATTAGTCAAAGTAAAATTGCATTGGCGTCAAACTTTGTAAATTGCTTTCATCTCGTAATGCAAAGGATGTTGGATCGAATGGTTAAGAGACAAAAGCAACAGAACTAAAGGATGAACAATAGTTATAAGGTCTGTAGTGAGGTTCGGTGCGAACATTCATTGTTACATTATCTTTCAAAACCCCATATTTATAACTCGAGTCAATGCAATTTTAGCTTTGCCATGGCCTGTTTGGACGCCTGATTTTATTGCTATGGAGCATGCATAGGATACTCATCAAAACGTCAAAATCTTAACGTTAAGAACATTTTAAATACAATTCCACAATTTTCTTTTCCTTTTTTTCTTCTATTCGTTATATCAAATTTTTTTAGACAAATAATAAAAATACATTTTTTTATTGTAGTTGTAAGAATATTCCTAAACCATTGCGATGTATGTGTTAGTGTTAGTATTATTGATTATTTTTAAATTATCGAGTTGAATTCATAATGTTCACAGTAATTCTTAAGGGTTATTATACTTTGATTGAGTGAAGTATATCGTCGTAGACAGGGCAAAATATGCTATTTTTACATGAATTGAGAAAGTAAGAAGTAAAAATTCAAGTGAGATCCATTTCTGGATTTTCTTCTACGTTGATTGATTTTGAAACTTCGGACGAAGACTACGAAGAGATAGTCGAAACCTCGAGCACTGGAAACAATTAACGTAGAAGAAGAAACCTAGAAACCTACAAAAGGTAGTACCTATCTAAATATACCGCCTTCACCTTCACCCGAACACTACATTTATATTTTTTGCAGACCAATTTCCTGGTTCTCTTCCATGTTGATAATTTAGATTATTCTTCTACCAAGCATCAAATGAAACTATGATGATTAATAGAATAGTTTTCGGGTTTTTTTCTACGTTGATTATCTTAAATTCTTGAAGTTTCTACCATCTGGTCATGGTCTTCTTAAGCTTCAGAAAACTACCACGATGGAATAATCGAAACTACAAACATTAAAAACAATCAACTCAGAATTGGGAAAGTAAGAAGTAAAAATTCAAGTGAAATCAATTTCTTGATTTTCGTCTACGTTGATTGATTTTAAAACTTCGGACGAAGCCACGAAGAGATAGTCGAAACCTCGAGCACTGGAAACAATTAACGTAGAAGAAGAAACCTAGAAACCTACAAAAGGTAGTACCTATCTAAATATACCGCCTTCACCTTCACCCGAACACTACATTTATATTTTTTGCAGACCAGTTTCCTGGTTCTCTTCCATGTTGATAATTTAGAATATTCTTCTACCAAACATCAAATGAAACTCTGATGATTAATAGAATAGTTTTCGGGTTCTTTTCTACGTTGATTATCTTAAATTCTTGAAGTTTCTACCATCTGGTCATGGTCTTCTTAAGCTTCAGAAAACTACCACGATGGAATAGTCGAAACTACAAACATTAAAAACAATCAACCCAGAATTGGGAAAGTAAGAAGTAAAAATTCAAGTGAAATCAATTTCTTGATTTTCGTCTACGTTGATTGATTTTAAAACTTCGGACGAAGACCACGAAGAGATAGTCGAAACCTCGAGCACTGGAAACAATTAACGTAGAAGAAGAAACCTAGAAACCTACAAAAGGTAGTACCTATCTAAATATACCGCCTTCACCTTCACCCGAACACTACATTTATATTTTTTGCAGACCAGTTTCCTGGTTCTCTTCCATGTTGATAATTTAGATTATTCTTCTACCAAACATCAAATGAAACTCTGATGATTAATAGAATAGTTTTCGGGTTCTCTTCTACGTTGATTATCTGAAATTCTTTCAGTTTCTACCATCTGGTCATGGTCTTCTTTAGCTTCAGAAAACTACCACGATGGAATAGTCGAAACTACAAACATTAAAAACAATCAACCCAGAATTGGGAAAGTAAGAAGTAAAAATTCAAGTGAAATCAATTTCTTGATTTTCGTCTACGTTGATTGATTTTAAAACTTCGGACGAAGCCACGAAGAGATAGTCGAAACCTCGAGCACTGGAAACAATTAACGTAGAAGAAGAAACCTACAAAAGGTAGTACCTATCTAAATATACCGCCTTCACTTTCACCCGAACACTACATTTATATTTTTTGCAGACCAGTTTCCTGGTTCTCTTCCATGTTGATAATTTAGATTATTCTTCTACCAAGCATCAAATGAAACTATGATGATTAATAGAATAGTTTTCGGGTTTTTTTCTACGTTGATTATCTTAAATTCTTGAAGTTTCTACCATCTGGTCATGGTCTTCTTAAGCTTCAGAAAACTACCACGATGGAATAGTCGAAACTACAAACATTAAAAACAATCAACCCAGAATTGGGAAAGTAAGAAGTAAAAATTCAAGCGAAATCAATTTCTTGATTTTCGTCTACGTTGATTGATTTTAAAACTTCGGACGAAGACCACGAAGAGATAGTCGAAACCTCGAGCACTGGAAACAATTAACGTAGAAGAAGAAACCTAGAAACCTACAAAAGGTAGTACCTATCTAAATATACCGCCTTCACCTTCACCCGAACACTACATTTATATTTTTTGCAGACCAGTTTCCTGGTTCTCTTCCATGTTGATAATTTAGATTATTCTTCTACCAAACATCAAATGAAACTATGATGATTAATAGAATAGTTTTCGGGTTCTTTTCTACGTTGATTATCTTAAATTCTTGAAGTTTCTACCATCTGGTCATGGTCTTCTTAAGCTTCAGAAAACTACCACGATGGAGTAGTCGAAACTACAAACATTAAAAACAATCAACCCAGAATTGGGAAAGTAAGAAGTAAAAATTCAAGTGAAATCAATTTCTGGATTTTCTTCTACGTTGATTGATTTTAAAACTTCGGACGAAGACCACAAAGAGATAGTCGAAACCTCGAGCACTGGAAACAATTAACGTAGAAGAAGAAACCTAGAAACCTACAAAAGGTAGTACCTATCTAAATATACCGCCTTCACCTTCACCCGAACACTACATTTATATTTTTTGCAGACCAGTTTCCTGGTTCTCTTCCATGTTGATAATTTAGATTATTCTTCTACCAAGCATCAAATGAAACTGAGATGATTAATAGAATAGTTTTCGGGTTTTTTTCTACGTTGATTATCTTAAATTCTTGAAGTTTCTACCATCTGGTCATGGTCTTCTTAAGCTTCAGAAAACTACCACGATGGAATAGTCGAAACTACAAACATTAAAAACAATCAACTCAGAATTGGGAAAGTAAGAAGTAAAAATTCAAGTGAAATCAATTTCTTGATTTTCGTCTACGTTGATTGATTTTAAAACTTCGGACGAAGACCACGAAGAGATAGTCAAAACCTCGAGCACTGGAAACAATTAACGTAGAAGAAGAAACCTAGAAACCTACAAAAGGTAGTACCTATCTAAATATACCGCCTTCACCTTCACCCGAACACTACATTTATATTTTTTGCAGACCAGTTTCCTGGTTCTCTTCCATGTTGATAATTTAGAATATTCTTCTACCAAACATCAAATGAAACTCTGATGATTAATAGAATAGTTTTCGGGTTCTTTTCTACGTTGATTATCTTAAATTCTTGAAGTTTCTACCATCTGGTCATGGTCTCTTAAGCTTCAGAAAACTACCACGATGGAATAGTCGAAACTACAAACATTAAAAACAATCAACTCAGAATTGGGAAAGTAAGAAGAAAAAATTCAAGTGAAATCAATTTCTTGATTTTCGTCTACGTTGATTGATTTTAAAACTTCTGACGAAGACCACGAAGAGATAGTCGAAACCTCGAGCACTGGAAACAATTAACGTAGAAGAAGAAACCTAGAAACCTACAAAAGGTAGTACCTATCTAAATATACCGCCTTCACCTTCACCCGAACACTACATTTATATTTTTTGCAGACCAGTTTCCTGGTTCTCTTCCATGTTGATAATTTAGAATATTCTTCTACCAAACATCAAATGAAACTCTGATGATTAATAGAATAGTTTTCGGGTTCTCTTCTACGTTGATTATCTGAAATTCTTTCAGTTTCTACCATCTGGTCATGGTCTTCTTTAGCTTCAGAAAACTACCACGATGGAATAGTCGAAACTACAAACATTAAAAACAATCAACCCAGAATTGGGAAAGTAAGAAGTAAAAATTCAAGTGAAATCAATTTCTTGATTTTCGTCTACGTTGATTGATTTTAAAACTTCGGACGAAGCCACGAAGAGATAGTCGAAACCTCGAGCACTGGAAACAATTAACGTAGAAGAAGAAACCTAGAAACCTACAAAAGGTAGTACCTATCTAAATATACCGCCTTCACTTTCACCCGAACACTACATTTATATTTTTTGCAGACCAGTTTCCTGGTTCTCTTCCATGTTGATAATTTAGATTATTCTTCTACCAAGCATCAAATGAAACTATGATGATTAATAGAATAGTTTTCGGGTTTTTTTCTACGTTGATTATCTTAAATTCTTGAAGTTTCTACCATCTGGTCATGGTCTTCTTAAGCTTCAGAAAACTACCACGATGGAATAGTCGAAACTACAAACATTAAAAACAATCAACCCAGAATTGGGAAAGTAAGAAGTAAAAATTCAAGCGAAATCAATTTCTTGATTTTCTTCTACGTTGATTGATTTTGAAACTTCGGACGAAGACTACGAAGAGATAGTCGAAACCTCTAGCATTGGAAACAATTAACGTAGAAGGGGGAAACCTATAAACCAACAAAAGTTAGTGTCGAAATATACTGCCTTCGCCCAAACACTACGTTTATATTTTTTGCAGACCAGTTTCCTGATTCTCTTTCACTTTGATTATTTAGGATACTCTTCTACCAAACATCAGATGAAACTCCGATGATTTATAGAATAGTTTCCGGGTTCCTTCCTACGTTGATTATCTTAATTTTTTTAAGTTTCTACCATCTGGTCATGGTCTTCTTAAGTTTTAGAAAAAGACCACGATGGAATAATCGAAACTACAAGCGTTTAAAACAATCATCGCAGAAGAAGGGTACCCGGAAACCGTCTTACCAAAGGTCGCGTTTAAATAATGAAATGAATTAAACACTACATTTATATTTTTAGCTGACAAGTTTCCGGGTTCTCTTCCACATTGATTATTGAAAGAGGAACTCGGAAACTCTTATATCTACCATCAGATGAAACTCTGATATAAGAATGTAAATGCGGGGTATCATTTTGAGCCTTTCGTGGAGCTGATCAATTGTCAAATGATCATCAGGTTTTCTGCCACGTTGATTATTTTAAATTCAAAGACCACGTTGAGATAATAAAAATTTGTAAAAGCAGATGAAGGGATACCACAAACCATCCTTTAACAGGTGGTGTCTTACCTCTACTTTTTGCATATCAGTTTTCGGGTTCTCTTCCACATTGATTATTTTAGATTTTTGACGTTTCGAGTCTTGTCGTTTCATTTCTAGACGTCAGGAATTTAAAATAATCAACAGGAAAGAAAACCCGGAAACTCTTCTACCAACGTGAAATTTTTATATAAGAATATAAATGCGATTATGAGTCTAAGGCTTTCGCGTAACTGATGATTTTCAGAATAGTTTCTGGGTTCTCTTCCACGTTGATTATTTCTAATTCTTGCCTTTTCAACCATGTTATGGTCTTCTGAAGTAAAGGTGAATAGCACTGCTTCACTTCAGAAGAAGGTCGCGATGGCAAGCTTTCAAAATATAATCAGCGAGGAAGAGAACCCAAAAGTTCTTAAAACAAAAAATGAGCAGATGTATTTAAATTATGTAAATGTATATAAATGATTATCACGGAAGAGGACCCGTAAAATCTTCTACCAACTATCAGATAAAACTCTTCCTCTTCCAAATAGAATGTTTGTTCTCGCAATCCGAGTCTTAAAAACATTTATATTTTTACATCTCTTCCGAGAAAGTTTCATTTGTTGATTAGTAGAAGAGTTTTCTCATCGTGATCTTCTAAGGCGAAACCGTGGTTTTTGACTCGAAATGTCAAAAATTCAAAATAATCAATGCCGAAAAGAACCCGGAAATGGACCTATCAATCGTCAGATGAGACATTTTCTGAAGATATGGCATAAGTTTATAACATGGTTTTGATTCTACTCGGATTTGTGGAATGGTTCCGGATTCTCTTCCACGTTGATTGTATTGAATTATTGACATTTTACTTTGTTATGGTCTCTTTCTAAAGCAAAGTTGTACTCCTGGACTCTACTATTAAGAAACCACGACACGATGGTCGAAGCATCAAGAATTCAAACTAATCAATGCGGAAGAGAACCCTTAAACTCTTCTACCAACCATCAGATAAAACCCTCCCTCTTCCAAAAATTCTTTTTGGAGTTGTTTTCGAATTGATTATTTTGAATTTCTGACATTTCGATAGTATTATTCCAGTCTCAAAATATTATATAATCAAAAAAATTAATGGGGAAGAAACCCGGAAACTCTTCTACCAACCCGGAAGCTCTTCTACAAATCATCGGATAATTGAAGATACATTATAATAGTATAAATATATATAAATAATCAACAACTCTGCTACCAATCATCGCATGAGAGACTTTCTGAGGATACAGTAAAAGGACGCAAATGTGGTTTTGATTCTAAGGCTTCTGCGGGGTTCTCCTCCAAGTAGATTATATTGAAGTTGACGTTTTAGCCATATTATGATGGTCTTCTTCTAAAGCAAAGTTGTAGTCCACGACTTTGCTTTAAAAAAGACTACGAGATGATGGAAACCTCAATAATTCCAAGTAATCAATGCGGAAGGGAACCCGGAAACTTCTACCTTTCATCAGATAGAAATCTCCGTAAGAATATAACAACGTAGTTTTGATTTTAACACTTTCGCGGAACTGATGATTTGTAGAAGAGCTTCCGGGTTTATTGGAATTGTTCACGTTTCGAGTTGTAAACTACAGCTTTGCATCAGAAGAACACCAAGAATGAGAAGTTCATTATGAGCTGATGATAAAAGAGTTCCGAGTTCTTTTCGTGTTGATTATTTTTCTTGATATTTCGAGTTAAAAACCACAGCTTCTTCCAGAAGAACCGCAACAAGGTGGTCGAAATATTAAGAATTCAAAATAATCAACTCGGAAGATAATCTGGAAACACTTCTTCAAAAATATAAATGTAGTTCGTTCTTCTCAATATTAAAGCTCATATTAGAACATTGGAACTAAATCAATTTTTCAATTTTAGTTAAACTTCGTCAAAATTTGCTTACGCTTTAACGCCATTTGGTCTGACCATGAGAGATGTAACATCGACAAGGCATGAGGTATTCTTTATAAAAAGTAGAGGCCTTAACACTGAGCCTGAGGATACTTACGACGTGGGAATAAAATTCGATTATGCCAAAAAGAGGTTTTAATGCGAAAAAAATCATGATTCTGACTCTTAACGTTTACTGTTCAAATTTTTTATTGTTTCCAAACACACCATATTTTGTACTCCTTCCAGAAATATCCTTCCTAAAATATTCCTACTGCAATTTTCAATAAAACTAATATATACTTTTAACAAAACAATTCCACTTTTTCATCCTAATTATTACTGGTCGGGCAGCATGAGCGAGCTCGTATCTCTTCATCAGAACCGCTAAAGAAAGTGTTCTCCCATAATCAGTATTAAAGCAAAAACGCACAATTATGTTTATGAGATTGAGGTGGAGTCGTTATATCGATTATCGAATTAATTTCAGCGTAGAAACCAGTCCGATGATATCGCACAAGCGAACATTCCTGCAGCTCCTGCAAGCGGACGCGGTGGACCCCGTCACCGGATAATCCGAAGTCCGAGTGATGCTGTTAACACGTGACCAGTTGTTCAGCAACGAGCTGCATCTCGGATTGACAGGGTAGGCGCTTTTTTCGCCATCGCTGACGTTAAGGGAAAGGGTTAGAAGAAAATCTAAGCTGATGAGGAGCAAAACCAAAAATTATGATAAATTGTGTTCGATAAACCGTGGCTAACTGGCCGGTTCTTAGTAAAGCTCTGTACTAGTATGTGATTTATGTCAACTGCACTGCTTTGTCAAATTAATCTTGAACTGCAGGATCTATCTCTCTTCAAACGCAAAATCAGTGACACTAGGCTTATTTTCTATTGACCTGTGCTGTGTATATTTTGTTCGTCTTGTTTGCCCAAAATAAATTCCTGATCTTTTTATTATGGAGTTGAATACGAAAGTAGGTTCAAAAAACTATTATATGTATTTGCTAGTAACTGCCAAAATTGCTGTCAAATTTAAAAATATGCAAGTTTGTCTTCCTTAATTTTGGACACCATGTGAATTGTCTTTGAAGAAAGGATTTAAGTGTTTTTTAAATTTGCTAGTGGCATAATTGATATTAAAATATATTTTTTCCTTTTGACAGCTGTCAACATTTGTGTCAATTAAATAAAAATGCCATTTAATAATTATTTTAATAAATTACCGAGCAGATAATTTTACATAGATTTTGCAGGTACCAAATACGAAATTGATGTCAAAAAAAATTATGTTTTTTGGTAGCTGTCAAAATTGTTGCTAAATTTAAAAATATGCGAATATGTATATCTTTTTCGTATCATTTTTCGTATTCAGAAACCTATAGAAAAATGTTTGTTAAATACTTTAATTTGTTGAAATAATAATAAAATGGTATTTTTATTAATTGAGAGAAATTTTGACAGCTGTCAAAGGTTTAGTTTAGTTTAATAACAATAAAAATTTTAGGTATTTTTTATGTGACATCATTTTCAAAATTACAAAAGATATACTTGTAAATTTTTAAATTTGACAGCAATTTTGGCATCTGCCAACCAAAATAATATTTTTTTGACATCAATTTCGTATTCAGTACCTCCAATACTTATAAAAAAATGTTTATTATGTACGTTTATTTGTTTAAATAATTATAAAATGTCACTTAAAAATTTTTACAGCTGCCAAAAGTGAAAACTTTATTTTATTATCTATTATCTTGAAAATTTCAAAACACTTAATAGCACTTCTTCTATGGGAATTCGCGTTATTTTCAAAATTATGAGAACCACACTTGCATTTTTTTAAATTTGACAGCAGGTTTGGCGGCTACCAACGAATATATTATTTTTTTTACAACAATTTCATATTCAGTACCTCCAAAGCTTAGTCGCGAAAATCACGGAATGGGCGACATCTATATTTTTTGGCGTAATCTCAATATGATGAGTCATTCATAGTGAACAACAAACCGCTGTCATTACTGTCACTGTCAGTTCGCGGGTTTCTTAAATTTATCTTGTGATTTTTAAAATTAAAAGTGAGTTTAAAATGTTGTTATTATATTTAACTAGTTTATAAACAATATAGCAATGCATTCAATTAATAAAACGGTTGACACGATACTTTAATAAAAAAAGATTGTTACTAGAATTAACCTCTAAATTTATCGTAAACGTCAAAACACTGTCAAAGGTTTAATTTGTTGAAATAATTATTAGATGACATTTTCATTAAATTGCTGAAAATTTTGACAGCTGTCAAAAGTCAAAACTGTATTTTAATTAATCAATTATGGAACTAGCAAATTTAAAAAAACTTGATTTCCCTTCTATGGAATTTCACGTTGTTTATAAAATTATGGAAACAAACTTGCACAGTTTGAAGTTTGACAGCTACCAATAAATATAATAATTTCGAAATTAATTTCTTATTCAGTTCCTCCAAATCCTATAGAAAAATGCCTTTTTAAGTACTAAAGTCATTTGTGGAAATAATTATTAAATCGCATTTTTATTCAGTTGACAGAAAATTTGACAGCTGTCAAAAGTGAAAACGTTATTTTAATTTCAATTATAAAACTAGAGAAATCTGTTCTTTTATGAAAAATCACATACATACTTTCCAATTTTTAAATTTGACAGTGAATTTGACAGCTGTCAAGGATAAAAAATAGAAATGAAAATTCTATTTTGACAGATCTATTATTATTATTATCTATTTTTGGCCTGTACTCATTTTAATTGAAAATAACGATATTTTTCAGTAAAAAATCAATTTTAGATCTAAGTTATAAAAAAATATAAAATCTGGCTCGAGAAATTGATAAATTTCAAAAAGAACATTTAAAAAAAATAAGATGATCCAATAAATGCTGAAGTCTACAGCGATTTCTTAACGGTAATTTTTTTCCCACCCCACTGCGTCTATGCTTAGAGCTTTTAAGTCGTTGGGTAACAGTTCATTTCAAGTGCTATTTTTAACCGGTGGCGGATCGGTTCACTAACTTATTCCTTATCTGTGTGTGTCTTCACCTTTCACTCGAACCCATGGCCGGTAGCTCATTCGCCTTTATATCTACACATCGCGAGATGTTTATAAGCGTGATAAGAAATCCAAGATGCTTTATTAATTTCATATTATTTCTTTGGAGCTAATCGACTGGAAACGATTGATCTAACAGGTTTTGATTTATATTAATATCCAATTAGATCTTAGATCCGCTTACGTAATACGTGGTAAAAAAAAGCTTTCTGCAATTTGTGCGTGCCCTATCCTTTTCGCATTTGGCAGAGGGAGGATTGTCACCGAAGTCCAAAACGTTTTTGTAGGTTTTTGTGGCATAACATAAATAAAGCCGTCGTCATAAGATCGTCAAAAGCAAACCAGTTTACAATAATTATTATCTTTACCAGCAAAACCTCTAATTCCAACTATTTAAACACGCCTATTAAGATTTTTAATAAGTAACAGACATTTATCACAGAATTTCAAATCGTATTTAATTCTCGCTTATGCCCAGACCCATAATTAGTCTGTCTTTTTGGTATTTAAACGGAAGGTTTGTTTAATTTATAACGTATTAATTATTAATAGTCGAAAGAATTATTCACATAAATATATGTATTATCGTGACCGTTACGCATCAGGTCATGTGCTGTTTTGCAAGGAACAACCAGAGAGAGTTATTTTCATAGGTAATAATAATAATTACAAACGCTGATTAGTTTTCACAAATACATAAAATTAAAATAATCCACGTAATTTTTTATTTAACATATTCAGTAAACAATTTCAGTCCTTCAAATTCAAAATAATCAACGGAAAAGAGAACCCGGAAACTCTTCTACCAACTATCAAATGAAACTCGTTCTGATGATATGGTATAAGAATATAAACGACTTTCAGGATTTCGCTTCGCTGATGATTTTTGGAATGCCTTCGGAGTTCTTCCATGTTGATTATTTCTAATTCTTCACGTTTCAACCATCTTGTTGTGTTTTTTTTCCGAAACGAAGCTGAATACCAAGGCTTCACTTTAGAAGAAGGCCGCAAAGCATTAAAACCTCAAGTATGCAAAATCAAAAAGGACAAGAATCCGAAATTTCTGCAAATTTTGAGATAAACTGTTTTCAAAAATATATTACAATAGTAAAAATACATTATAATTAACCCAGAAATTATTCTATCATCAGATTTTCACCATTTTCCATGAAAAAACGGCCATATTTCGAATACCATTGAAGCTGGAAGATCGCAACAGTGATTCGAAATTTTAGATCAAATCACGTATTATGTGATAGGTGTCACAAAGTTGTAAGTTCTAAATAGAAAGTCGATATAGTAGCCAGCAAGATCTCTAGTTTTAGTACATCTAGATTTTATCTTGCTAACTTATTTTAAAAGTAGCCAAACCTACAAAAGCAAAATATTTAAATACTAGAAAAACCATTTTCGAATTAACTGGGTTTTGGTTTAATTATTGCTAGGATGGACAATTTCGTTTATTTTTCATTATTTCAGTCCCACCCTGCTAAAATTTTAATAGTCCGAATCTAAGTAGGCGTCCTGGCCGCTGGGCACCCACACATTCAGTATACACGACTTAGATGTATTGTTTCTATACATGTAACGATCGAAGTCAATTAAATATATTCCAAAAATATACTGTTGTGTAAAATACCTCAGGTTAATTTGTCATTAAAAGTAGCCACTCAAAAAGCAAATCACTTTAGGCGAAGGTAATTTGTATTCATGGTTTTCTAAGACCGTATGCAAAGCAGGATAATTGTTTTGGGTGTATTGCGTAACTAGGACGAAACAGTCCGAATTTATCAATTATCGATTAGGAAAATCGGTGCCAGAGGAGACGAGCCATCATCGAGATGATAAACTACTTTGGCCTGCAGAGTCCCCTTACTTTTCCTCAATTGAATGTACGTATGCAGACCGATACTCCAGTCTAATTTTATACGCATACACAAAAAATTATTTAAATAACCAGCCTCGGGGGACAAATATCAATTCTAAAAGGTCGTTCGATTGTTGAAGAACGATCTCTATGAGCTACTCCCATGGGGCAAAGTCGTGAAAAAAATAATTAGTTAGTTACCTAAAAATTTTACGGTGCTGGATATTGCCCGAACGTTTCTACAATTGTAGCAGGCACTTTAATAAAAATGAGCCAATCGCAAACAAAGCGGAGATCAAGAAAACCCGGAAACTAGTTTACCAATATTAGATGAAGATATGTTCTAAGAAGCATGCTCGACATTTCGATAACTTTGTGATATTCTTCTAAAGTGAAGTCTCGCGTCAGAAAAACACCACAACAATATAGTAGAAACGTCAAAAATTATAAATAATCAACCTGAAAGAGAACCCCAAAACCATTCTAAAAATCATCGGCGAAACGAACACCTTATAACCATTTATATTCTTATACCATATCATCATAACGAATTTCATCTGATAGTTGGTAGAAGAGTTTCAGGGTTCTCTTCCTCGTTGACGTTTGGAATTGAAAACTACGACTTTGTCTCAGAAGACCACAACGAGACTATCGAAACGTCAGCAGTCCAAAATAGTCAACGGGGAAGAACACCCGGAAACTATTCTACCAATTATTTGATGTAACTCTTTCTGAAGATATATAAAAAGAATATAAATGTAGGTTTAATTGTAACGCTTCGCGGAGCTAATGGTTTATAGAAGAGTTACCGGTTAGGCGGTTAATCATTGTATATTTATACTATTGTAACATATTTTTGCAAAGAGTTTATCTCAAAATTTGTAGAAGTTTTCGGGTTCTCTTCCTCTTTGATTTTGAATGCTTGATGTTTTAATGCTTTGTGGTCTTCTAAATTGAAGCCGTAGTATTCAGCTTTGTTTCGGAAAAAGACCACAACAAGATGGTTGAAACGTGAAGAATTAGAAGAATCAAGGGTGGAAGAGAACCCCGAAAGCATTCCAAAAATCGTCAGAGAAGCGAAATCCTTAAAAGAAAGTGCCATTTAACTAACTCTTCTATAAATGATCAGCTCTGCGAAAGCCTTAATATTATTTATATTCGTATATAAAATATTATTCTTATATAAGAGTATTAAATATAATCTGCAGCGCATGTGGCGGCGAGAAATTGAACTAACGTGATTTATTGGTAACAAATAGGCAACTGCCGGCTGTCGGTTAGGTGATCGGTCAAAAATATGCACGGAATCGTATTTCTCGTCCCCAAAAACCCCCTTTGGCAGAATTTCATTTCAAACCAAAGTTCTTTGGTTCAAATATCTTGAAAAATGTGGTTCTTGATACTAATCGAATTCTTATATATCGACTTTCTATTTAGAACTTACAACTTTGTGACACCTATCACATAATACGTGATTTGGTCTAAAATTTCGAATCGTCCTAGTTGCGATCTTCCAGCTTCAATGGTATTCGAAATATGGCCGTTTTTTCATGGAAAATGGTGAAAATCTGATGATAGAATAATTTCTGGGTTAATTATAATATATTTTTACTATTGTAATATATTTTTGAAAACAGTTTATCTCAAAATTTGTAGAAGTTTCGGGTTCTTTTCCTTTTTGATTTTGCATACTTGAGGTTTTAATGCTTTGCGGCCTTCTTCTAATGTGAAGCCTTGGTTATTCAGCTTCGTTTCGGAAAAAAACCACAACAAGATGGTTGAAACGTGAAGAATTAGAAATAATCAACATGGAAGAGAACTCCGAAAGCATTCCAAAAATCATCAGCGAAGCGATATCCTGAAAGTCGTTTATATTTTTATACCATATCATCAGAACGAGTTTCATCTGATAGTTGGTAGAAGAGTTTCCGGGTTCTCTTTCTCGTTGATTAATTTGAATTCTTGACGTTTCGATACTATGACAAGACTGTCGAAATGTGAAAGAGAACCCGGAAACCATTCTACAAATCACTGGCTTTGCAAAAGTCTCGGAATCAAACCGCAATTATATTGTTATACCATGTCACCATCTAATGGTTGGTAGAAGACTTTCCGGGTTCTCCTCCACGTTGATTGTTATTTATATGTTCTTATATTATTATAATACATTTTCGGAAAGAGTTTTATCTGACGATTTGTAGAAGTTTCCGGGTTCTCTTTCGTTTTCATTATAGTTTGTTTACTTGAAGTTTCGACAGTTTTGTCAGCTTCTTTTGTAGCGAAGTAGTGCTATTCAACTTTGCATCAAGTTTGGTTGGAGCATCAAGAATTAAAAATAATTAACGGGGAAAAACCCGGAAATCATTCTAAAAACATCGTCTTGTGGAAGCTTCAGAATCACAACCGCCTTTGTATTGCTATACAATGTCACCAGAAATAGATTCATCTAATGGTTGGTAGGTGAAATTCCGAATTCCGGCATATATATTATTGCAATAAATCTACGGACATTTTTCTATCTGACGATTAGTAGAAGTTTCTGGGTTCTTTTTCTCTTTGATTATTTGGAACGCTTGACGTTTGGATTATAGAGCAAGATTACAACAAGATGATTGAAAGAGTTTTATCTGACGATTAGTAGAAGTTTCCGGGTTATCTTCCCCTTTGATTATTTTGATTTCCTGATGTTTCAACAATCTGGTCAGCTTCTTTTGAAGCAAAGTATTGCTATTTAACTTTACATCAGAAGAAGGAAGATTGCAACGTCAGAAATTAAAAATAATTAACGGGAAAGAAAACCCGGAAACCATTCAACAAGTCCTCGGCTTCGCTAAAGCTTCAGAATCAAAACCGCACTTGTATTATTATACCATATTACCAGAAAGAGTTTCATCTAATGGTTGGTAGAAGGGTTTCCGGATCCTCTTCACCTTTGATTATTTTGACTGCTTGACGTTTTGACAGTCTTGTCAGTTTCTTTTGAAGCGAAGTATTGCTGTTCAATTTTACACCAGCGGATGGTTGAAACATCAAGATTAAAAAATAATTAACGGGGAAGAGAACCCGGAAATCCTTTTACAAATCATCGGCTCCGTGAAAGCTTCAGAATCATAATCGCATCTATATTGTTATATAATGCGACCAGGAAGAATTTCATCTAATAGTTGGTAGAAGAGTTTCCGGGTTTTTCTCCGCGTTTATATTATTGTAATAAATCTTCGGAAAGAGTTATATCTGATAATTAGTAGAAGTCTCTGGGTTCTTACCTGATTATTTCAAATGCTTGGCGTTTCGACTTTAGAGGAAGATCACAACAAGAAAATTGAAACGTCATCAATAATTAACGGGAAAGAAAACCCGGAAACCCTTCTACAAATCATCAGCTCCGCGAAAGTTCCAGAGTCATAACTGCATTTGTATTGTTATGTAATGACAACAGAAAGAGGTTCATCTAATTGTTGATGGAACAGTTTCCGGGTTTTCCTCCGCGTTGATTATTTATATGCTTTCTAATCCGAAAGAGTTTATAGGACGATGAGTAGAAGTTCCGGATTATCTTCCTCTTTGATTATTTTGGATTGGAGTAGTACCATTCAATTTTACATCAGCAGAAGACCATAAGATGGCTGAAATGTCAAGAATTCAACATAATTAACGGGGAAAAAAACCCGGAAACCATTTTAAGCTCCGTAGAAGCCTTAGAATCACAACGAGAGGTATATTGTTATACCATATCACCAGAAATAGTTGGTAGAAGAGTTTCCGAATTCTCTTTCGTGTTGATTATATACATTTATACTTCTGGAATCTGTCTTGCTAATTTTTAAAAAAAATTTAAAGAGCCAAATGCGATATAATTGAATACTACGAGTAGAAGAAACCATCTAAAATTATTTTAATTAACTGTGTTTTGATTTGATTACCGCTAGCAAGTTAATGGAGGACAATTTCGGCATTTACTTCAGTTTTCCATAATTGCAATCATTTAGCCAAAGAAAAAAAAATTTAAATCAGAAAACACGATTTGTGCGTCACTTCCACGCTCTCTGCATATACTCGAGTATAATAACCGTAGGGCAGCATTTACTGAACTTTATTTTAATTACGGGTTCATATGTACAATAATCCTAAATACGTTTCCAGCCTCCTTGATTACTTTACTTGTCTAAATCCTTTATGAATATATTAACGTTGTAAGAATGTAGCCGCATAGCCGCTAGTAGTTGCCTTTAGAAGTGCTCTTCCCATAATAACACCTAAATTACGTGGTCATTAGGGTTTTTTGGGATATTTAAAAACGCATTAGTTGACAACATCCGTCTGGCGTTTTTCAGATTATCCTTAGTACTTAGTCAATTGGAAGTAAAAAAATTAAGTAGGTAGTTACTGTGTGGTACATTATGCGTATGACTTCTTAAGGCATTTGGAGAAGGATGAAACTTTTTTTGAATTATTTTATTCTGAGATACTATTTATATCCCTAGACCGATGCGGTGTGTATATAAAGTATACTAAAAATATAAATAGTTATCTTAGGCTTACCTCTGGGGCAATAGGTAACATGGGCACTCCTGGCCGGGGAGCCCCGGTCCACCTGTTGATGTCGGACCGGCATTCGTCCTAAAACAAAAATGAACGTCGTCAAAATCTTATCGTCAAAATAATCCTAACATTGTTTTTCTATTGAGCAGCAACCAAAAAAATACGAGCAAAGTTTTGACAAGCACTCCATAAACCACCAATAACGAATTAAACATCCATCGTCAGGGCGCAGGCGTGTCCCAGTGCTTAAATTAGGCGAGGGCGAAGGTTCGATATTTAAATTTTTAAATTCTTATTTGTTTATGTGGTATCAATTACACTTATAGTGATTTTTTTTAATTAGAAGAAAATATTTCTGTATTCAGTATTTGTGACGTAATAATAATAAATTGCCGGCGAGAATATTCACTTACCTGAATTTCTCTGCGGGAATACAAAGGAGGTATTGATCCTGCGTTTTACGCCTTATATTATCCCAAATTATTGCCTATATATAATAAGCTTTTTACGTATATCTTTCCCATTTGCATACTAATTGATTAAGAAATACCGAAAATCCAAAGTTAAGTGGTGATAAAACGCGCATTTTATATCAAGGCTTATCTTGGACCCCCCGATGTCACGCGAATAAATATTGAATTAATATTCTTTTTAAAAATGTTGCGCATCAATTAAAACAAATTATTTTGTCATTTGATATGCTAAAGGTGTGGTTTAAGTTATATTAATATCGCCAGAGTAGTAGGTGGGGAATTTACGAGAGATGTTAAAAATCGAGAGCGATAATTGGTTAACAAAGCGCTAAGTAGGTGGGGTAATTTAGTCCCAAGTTAACTGCGAAAAAGTTCTATCGGTTATAGTAGAGATAAAGTGTCGATTAACAATATAAATTTTATATAAATTATAAACATTTTGTACCTGATTAGTGATTGTTTTGGCGTAAAATAAACTGGTTTTGAATAGGCCCATCCCTACCATTTCTTTTTATGAAGTTCTCATGTGTGTCATTATTACAAGAAGAATATAAAAATGTTGAAGATTCTAAGTACTTAGTAAATTCAAGAGGAAATAAAAATTGGCGATGTAGATGACGATGAAGAATTGAACGATTAATACACAGATCTGCAAGGTTTAAAAATAGGAGGTGTTTCTAAAGTAATTTTTTCTAGAATTTACACATCACTTCAGAATTTTGAGATACTTGAGGTTAAATGGTCAAAAAATAGTTTTTTGGCTATATTTGAGATTATGTATAGAAAACAAAAAAAAATACAATTCATTTATGTTGGTTGCATCGTCTAAGGCACTACCTTTCCCCTTCAAAATGAGTTTGCCCATCTACGATTTTCGTACCGGAGTTATGTCTTTTTAAAGGTGAATAAATTTTCATTATTTATAACTCTTCCTAACTCATCTTTTAGATGGCGCAAGTTATAAGTGTCCGACTCTCATCGCATCCAAACTGAGACACATTCGATATTTACTACGCTGGAATTGTCTTCACTTGGGATATCTCTGATATACCCGTACCAAACCTGTACAACACTGATGAGACCTAACAGGTCGAAACAATTGTCTGTTGTTGGTAAAAGTGTAGAAAATTCACAGTGATGGCTAAATATCGAATATATCTTTTTAGATATATTATTTATAAGAGTTGCTAAATGCATATTAGAAATGTTAAAGCGATGACTCTTTGAGTTTGAACCTTAAATCCAAAGTCATAAGCCGTTAAATAGTAAACCAAGAACTGTTAACTTTATGGCCGAAATCCAATAACACATCACCTATAAGTCCTTTAAGCACTCAACCTATAAACCTATAAATCCTATACCGATACAACCTAAACCCCTAAGCACATCCGTACCCTCAAGTTTATGGACACAGAGATAGTAGTTCAGGACTTTCTGCTTATGGATTTTGGATTTAAGAGTTTATGGGCATATGGTTTATGGGTTTAGGGTTTAACCCTTTAAGTTTTATGGATACAGTGTTGTAGGTTTAGGGATTATGGGTTTAGGAAATCCAATAACACATCACCCAAACTATACATATAAAACCTAAATCCATGAATCCAAACCCTATAAATTCAAAATAAGAAATTCTTCATCCAAATTAGTCCCACATTCTCTAAGCACACAAACTAATCAAAGCTAAACCTTTAAGCCCTTAACCTATACAACCTAAACCCATAAGCACATCCGTACCTTCAAGTTTATGGGCACAGAGATAGTAGTTCTGAACTTACTGCTTATTGATTTTGGATTTATATGGGCTTATGGTTTATGGGTATAGGGTTTCACCCTGTAGGTTTTATGTATATAGTGTTGTAGGTTTAGGGATTATGGGTTTAGGAAGTCCAATAATACATCACCCAAATTATGTAAAACCTGAATGAACCCAAAGCCAATAAATTCTAAATGAAAAATCGTCCTTCATCAAATTAGTTCCACGTACTCTAAGCACACAAACTAATTAAAGCTAAACCTTTAAGCCCTAAACCTGTAAATCCTATACCTATACAACCTAAATCCATAAGCACATCCATACCTTCAAGTTTATTGGCAGAGAAATAGTAGTCAGGACTTGCTGCTTATGGATTTTGGATTTAAGGGTCTCTATGGTCTTATGGTTTATGAGTTAAGAGTTTAACCCTGTAGGTTTTATGGATATAGTGTTGTAGGTTTAGGGATTATGGGTATCAGGAAATCCAATATACACATCACGCAAATTATGTAAAACCTAAATCCATGAACCCAAAACCTATAAATTCTAAATGAAAAATCGTACTTCATCCAAATTAATTCCATGTACTTTAAGCACACAAACCAGTCAAAGCTAAACCTTTAAGCCCTAACATATGAATCACCCATACAACCTAAACCCATAAGCACATCCGTACCTTCAAGTTTATTGGCACAGAAATAGTAGGTCAGGACTTGCTGCTCATGGATTTTGGATTTAAGGGTCTATGGTCTTATAAGTTTATGAGTTAAGAGTTTAACCCTTTAGGTTTTATAGATATAGTGTTGTAGGTTTAGGGATTATGGGTTTAGGAAATCCAATAACACATCACCCAAATTATGTAAAACCTAAATCCATAAACCCAAAGCCTTTAAATTCTAAATAAAAAATCGTCCTTCATCCAAATTAGTTCCACCTACTCTAAGTACACAAACTAATCAAAACTAAACAGATACAACCTAAACCCATAAGTACATCCGTACCTTTAAGTTTATGGACACAGAGATAGTAGTTCAGGACTTGCTGTTTATGGATTTTGAATTTAAGGGTCTATGGGCTTATGGTTTTTGAGATAAGAGTTTAACCCTGTATACTTCATGGATATAGTGATGTAGGTTTAGGGATTATGGGTTTAGGAAATCCAATAACACATCACTCAAATTATGTAAAACCTAAATCCATGAACCCAAAGCTTATAAATTCTAAATAAAAAATCGTCCTTCATCCAAATTAGTTCCACATACTTTAAGCACACAAACCAATCAAAGCTAAACCTTTAAGCCCTAACATATAAATCCTATACCCGTACAACCTAAACCCATAAGCACATCCGTATCTTCAAGTTTATTGGCACAGAAATAGTAGTTCAGGACTGCTGCTTATGGATTTTGGATTTAAGGGTCTATGGGCTTATGGATTTTGAGTTAAGAGTTTAACCCTGTAGACTTTATGGATATAGTGGTGTAAGTTTAGGAATTATGGGTTTAGGAAATCCAATAACACATCACCCAAATTATGTAGAACCTAAATCCATGAATCCAGAGCCTATAAATTCTAAATGAAAAATTGTCCTTCATCCAAATTAGTTTCACGTACTCTAAGCACACAAACTAATCAAAGCTAAACATTTAAGCCCTAAACTTATAAATCCTACACCGATACAACCTAAACCCATAAGCACATTCGTACCTTCTGGTTTTTGGGCACGGGGGTAGCATAATTCAGAACTTGCTACTTATGGATTTTGGATTTAAGGGTTTATGGACTTATGGGTTTAGGGTTTACAGAGCTTTATGGATATAGTGTTGTAGGTTTAGGAATTATGGGTTTGATTTTATAGATTTGCGGTTGATTGGGGGGGTTTATGGAATTAAGGTTCATGAGTTTATAGGTTAAAGTATTATGGGTTTAGGATTTATAACATTATGGTTTATGGGTTTAACGTTTATCGGTATAGAGCTTACATGTAAGGACTTATGAGTTATTAGGTTATTAGATTTAGAGCTATTGGCCTAAGGGCTTATGGGCTTGGCATTTATGTGTTCAGGTTATATGGGTGTACGATTCATTGGAATTTAAATTTAAATATACTGGTTTATGGTTTATGGATTAAGGATTTATGGGTATAACGACTTGTTGTACACTAACTAATTAAAGCTAAACCTTTAAGCCCTAAACCTATAAATTCTATACCGATACAACCTGAACCCATAAGCACATCCGTATCTTCAAGTTTATGGGCACAGGGATAGTAGTTCAGGACTTGCTGCTTATGGATTTTGGATTTAAAGGTTTATGAGCTTATGGTTTAGGGGTTTAGGGTTTAACCCTGTAGGCTTTATGGATATAATATTATGGGTTTAAGTTTTAAGAGTTTACATTTTATAGATTTGCGGTTGATTGGCAGGTTTATGGATTAAGGTAAGTTTATGGGTTAAAGTATTATGGGTTTAGGATTTATAAATTTATGGTTTATGGGTTTAGGGTTTATCGGATTAGGGCTTACAGGTCTAGGATTTATGAGTTATTCGGTTATCAGAGTTAGAGTTATTGGCTTAAGGGCTTATGAGCTTAGCATTTATGTGGGTGTACGATTCATCGGGATTTGAATATACTGGTTTATGGTTTGTGGATTACGGACTTATGAGTTTAATGATTTGTTTGAGACTGAGACATTTAGAGATTATACGGTTTAATATTAAAAAAAAAAACCAGGTAGTTATAACTGGGAATAAAGACTCAAGATATGTAAAATAAAAACTAGCATAAATATTGTTAAAGAAATCTCACTTGATTGGTCAGTATTGTTAAACAGCGAACCTATTATCGCTAATTTTTGCGGAAATTCCTGATGACTGACTGCTAAAAAACGTATCCTTATATATTCTATTATGTGCAAATGGTTCATGCTACCACGCTGTACAGCTAATTACAAAGTCCACAAAGCGCATTCCTCTGATTTATTTGCAAAATTATTGTTTGCCTTCGTAATTATACTAATACTGGTTTTAATATTCAATATTAAGACGTCTATTATAAATCACCGGGTAATTTGCTGTTGGACTGGGATTGAAATTACCAGCGAGCCATCCTTCACCTACATTTCCTTGTAATTAACGCACAAGCACGAAAAAAAAACAGCAAAAAAAGAAAATAAATCTAATTCGATACGACCGCTTTTGGCCAACAGCAAACTTCTATTAGGAATTGTGGGATGGGCTTCTACTAAAAGCAATTAAACTAGAGAGAAGCACAACTGAATTTCTGACTTGTAGTTATTTATGAGGCAATATTTGATTGCGCTCGAGAAGATAAGTTGAATAGTGCTTGGTCTTAAAGACCACGGCTTACTTTTTACAGAGGTATTTTTAAACACTATAAAACTACTGGAGGTGGATTTTTTAGATATTTCCGATGGGGGCCAAATCTGGAAAATTGTCTGGCCGTCGCAAAGTGGAACGAATTTGGCCCCTCCGCCATTTCAGATGCTATTATTTAATCAGTTTTCGATGGATTTGAAGTCTTCTGATTTCGTATCTACCTGGACGAGATAAAGCGACAACGTCCGGAGGCAAAGTAAGCGCGTTTTAAATTACCTTTATAAAAACGTTCAAAGGGTAATAAAAATGTATGTCAACAGTTACGAACAAAACACAATAAAATGGCATTCGAGACATTCCTTCATGAGAAATATTTTCATAGAATTATCATTAAAACCGCGTATTTTATCTAATTGATATTTATTTATGTTGAATTAATACCAATTACTAATGATTTACGACTTTTTATGGGCGTTTACGCCAACAGATCTAATTTTTTTCTGAATGTGTTTTGATTTGTATATTTTGTAGATGCTTAATTAAATGTGCGAAACGTCTGGACCCGATCTAGCCCCCGCAAGCGTCGAATAACAAAGCAAATGCTTAATTGTCGTTTTAAAACAGAAATGCCGATGCCAAAAAAGGTTTATTACACATGTTTTTAATAAATTAAAGGAATGCGCTTTGTGGGCTTTTTAATTAGCTGAAGAGCGTGGTGGCATGAAGCTTACACATAATAGAATATAAAGATCAATTTTTTAACAGTCGTCAGGAATTTCAATAAAAATCAGCGCAAAACATTGCCATACGCAAAGAGAAACCTCTCTTTAACTCGTTGATAGAAACAACTGTGTCTTAATTTATTATTGTGATAGGGGCATAATCGTAGATATAGAATAGTTGTATATAGACATAATATAACATAATCGCTGGAGAATTCATCGCGATGGTGGGCGCCGTGGTGTCGTACAGCGTGTCGCAGGTCCCGCTTCAAAGACGCATATAATTAGACAAACTCGCGGGAGTAGGCGTCGGCCTGAAAAGTTTTCGGACAGTTAAGGGTGTTGGTCCTGGTGCTAGTAAGGCGTAGAGGGGTCATTAATAATTTTCGCAAGTTTCAACCAAAACACACTCTGACTGTTGCAATTTTAACTAAACGATTGTAACTTCGACTTACAATTGTAAGTTTGAACTTACAATTGTAACTTCCACCTACAATTGTAACCTCGAACTTACAATTGTAACTTCGACCTACATTTGTAAGTTCGAACTTACAATTGTAAGTTTGACCTACAATTGTAAGTTCGAACCTACAATTGTAACTTCAATTTAATTTAATTTTCGCAAGTTTCAACCAAAATTCACTCTGACTGTTGCAATTTTAACTAAACGGTTGAAACTTCGACTTACAATTATTGTAAGTTCGAACTTACAGTTGTATAACCTCCACCTACAATTGTAACTTCGAACTTACAATTGTAACTTCGACTTAAATTTGTAAGTTCGAACTTGCAATTGTAACGTCAACCTACAATTGTAACTTCAAACCTACAATTGCAACATCAACCTACAATTGTAACTTCGAATCTACAATTGCAACTTCAACCTACAATTGTAAGTTCGAACCTACAATTGTAACTTCAACCTACAATTGTAACTTCAACCTACAATTGTAACTTCGAACCTACAATTGTAACTTCGACCTACAATTGTAACTTCGACCTACAATTGTAACCTCGAACTTACAATTGTAACTTCGACCTAAATTTGTAAGTTCGAACTTAAATTGTAACTTCGACCTACAATTGTAAGTTCGAACCTACAATTGTAACATCAACCTACAATTGTAACTTCGAACCTACAATTGCAACTTCAACCTACAATTGTAAGTTCGAACCTACAATTGTAACTTCGAACCTACAATTGTAACTTTAACCTGCAATTGTAACTTCGAACCTACAATTGTAACTTCCACCTACAATTGTAACCTCGAACTTACAATTGTAACTTCGACCTAAATTTGTAAGTTCGAACTTACAATTGTAACTTCGACCTACAATTGTAAGTTCGAACCTACAATTGTAACATCAACCTACAATTGTAAGTTCGAACCTACAATAATTGTAAGTCGAAGTTTCAACCGTTTAGTTAAAATTGCAACAGTCAGAGTGAATTTTGGTTGAAACTTGCGAAAATTAAATTAAATTGAAGTTACAATTGTAGGTTCGAACTTACAATTGTAGGTCAAACTTACAATTGTCAACTTCAACCTACAATTGTAACTTCAACCTACAATTGTAACTTCGACCTACAATTAACTCGAATAATAATTATTCATTAATTAATTGTTACCTGAGCAATATATTAGAAATGAAAATATTAATTATTTTGTAAGCCGACTCGAAGGACCAAATTATGTTAAATCCGAAAAGTTATGCAAATAGTACAATTGTTAAGCCTTTTTAGAGCGAGTGTGGACTGTATTCACTAAATATTTCAGGTTGAAATTCATTGAAAATGGACTACAACTGATGAACAACCTGTTTAAAAACTTGTGACGGGCCATAATTGAGTACTGTCCACATCAAATCATGTGAAGGCACTTCTAATGGATTGTCTGATTTCAGATTGTGTCAACACCAGGGATAATCCATTAACACCAACTAGACGAAAGGATATGTACGGCTCGTTCGGAATAATTAATACTATTACTGTCATTTGTGTCGGTTTCAACACAGGCGATAAAGAAGAGAGCAGGAGAGCAAATGACAGGAAGGTGGTACGTATACAAATTTTTCACCATTTTATTTTTTAATCTAGTCACGTATTTATAGCATGAAAATTAGTATTTTCTTCAATTTTCGTAAAGATCTGAAAATTTTTACCCCACTTATTGCATTATTAGTAAAAAAAATAAATTGATAAATTTGGATTTTTTGAGGTTAGGATGTACTTTTAGTGTGACTATACCCCAACAGTTCGATAGTCTATTCATTTACGAGTATTCCAGTTTTTTTTAAATTTTTCTACGACCAATAAAGCCGGAGATATTTCAAAAATAGTGTAGCGATGCACTCGAAATGCATAAAAATGCACTTTTATGCGCTTCTCTCGCGAAGCTGCAGTTCAATTTTCCTAATTTTTTTGTTCTTCGACTCATTTGCATGTACAAAACAAAAAACGAAAAAAAAATTCAACTTCCCAATTCACATCACATTTCATCAATTATTTTCACCAATTTCCCTCCACAATTTATATCAATAAATTAGGCATAATTGACCTTTCCATTAATTCTCCAACGCCTATATTGTTACCGTGTTAATGTCCAAAGAGCGATGAATTTGTACCGATTGAACGTAATTTAATTTTCCGAGGTCAGATATAGTAGAAATAACCACAACTAAGGTTAGAATAGAAATAAATCTGAATAAATTGTAACGGTGCGGTGGTGATATTTTATGAATTATGGATGATGATTTGTAGGATTTATGAAACTGGCAATATGCGTTTACAGACCAGGTGGAGGTGCAGAACTACAAGAGATTATTTATGCTTATTTGTCACCTGACACATAATTCATCCATCATGATGGTCGAATTTCCCAGGTACCAGGCGTATTTCTATTATTTCCAAAAAACCAAAACTTACTCCTTACCGATTATCGAGCAGTTTGACTTTGAATGTTATTTCCAAGGTATAGCCCAGACTACGACGCCAATCGAATTAATAGTTTATAAATTCCTGAACATTGTTCATAATTGACAACCTCAAGTCACGACAGCTCCACACATTTTTTTTCAACAACTATTTATCACTGATAATTGATTTGCGATGGTTTATTGGTTAGACAAGACCCGTGAAATTGTTTGTTTACTTATGCAATTACACAATGGAGCTTAAATTAATTCGGCCAGTTCTAACGGAATCGTACAGAAAAGAGATCTTGCTGAGAGACCAAATACCAAAGCTGATAACTTCGTTTATGGGGAAGCGAATTATCGACAAACAAAAGAATTTAAGGCTCATGATATGCGAACCAGGAATGGTGGACAAACAAGATGTTCAATTTTGACTAGGTTTACAGAACACATGGTCCAATGATAAGCATAGGATGGTTCAGTAAGACTATATTAGAATCAGAGAAGTATGCATATGTACTGTGTTATTTAACAGTTAAAATATGACATCAACAGAATCTGCTGTTTACTTACTAGATGCTAAATGATCCGCAGAATTCTACTTAATGACCGTACAGTTTATAAATCATTCGCGTGTCACTTTCAGATAAATCTGTTTTACAGAGTGTCGAATAATTTATTTCATCCTCTGGCCCGAGAACTTACTTATTAACTACCTCGATAGTTAATAGATAAATACAACAAATACAGTGTTTTGTCAGGATTAGATTCGTTCCTACCCCAATGACATAAAAAAAGACTTTATTCAAAGAGAAGAAAGCAAAATAACTTTCCAAATTTCAATATTTTAAAAAGAAGAGAAAAACGCCCAATTTCAACGTTTTCTTGTATTTTTGGCGACCATAATCCTATTAAAATGTAAATTTGGCAAATATGAGCGCTCACACATACGTATAATAAATATTTTTCAAATAAATGGCTTGCTTTACCCAAATATGAGCCATGACCCAATAATTATACATGCTGTTCCAAATATAATCTCTAGTTGTAAACGCTAAATGAAATACATTTTTATGTAATTGTGTTCAAATTTGCTAAATACGAGCACTCATAAATTTACTAAATATGAGCGCAAAAATCTCAACACGTGGGTAAAAGTTTCTTCTCCGGAAAATGCCTGATTTAAAAAAATGGATACGTTAACCAAATATGAGCAATGTCACAAATATAGTCGGCAGGAATATATTTTACAAAATTGTGTTAAAAATATGACGTATACTAAGTATGAACACGTAAATCTCAACGTGAGAGTATAAATTAAGTTTCTCTTATGGAACATGCTTTTGAATTTTCCAAATAAATGGCTTGCTTTAACCAAATATGAGCCATGGCACAATTATTGATGCTGCCCCGAATATAATCTCTGGTTATAAACGCTAGATGAAATGCATTTCTACGTATTAGTGTTAAAATTTGCTAAATACGAGCACTTATAAATTTGCTAAATACGAGCGTAAAAATCTTTACACGTGAGTATAAGTCAAGTCCCTTCTAAAAATTATGAAATTCTTAACAAAATATAAGAACTGTCACAAATATGAGAACTAATTACTAGGATGCATTTTTACATAAGTTTACATAAATTTCGCAAATATTAATTCTCACACATATACTAAATATGAATACAAATCTTATGGTCTGAACATTAATACGTTTCTTCTCCGGAAAATGCCTGATTTAAAAAAAATGGGGTACGTGAACCAAATATGAGCACTATCCAAATACGAGCAATAGGTATTAACATTAGCAGGAATATATTTTTACATAAGTTCATATAAATTTTCCAAATGTTAGTACTCACAAAATATATGATTACAAATCTTAAAGTTTGAGTGTTAATGAGGTTCTTCTACGGATAATTCATGATTTAAGCAAAATGGAGCGCGTTAACCAAATATGAGCCATGTCACAAATGTAGTCGGGGGTTCTTAATCAAATATGAGCACTTCCAAATACGAGGTATAGTTATTAACATTAGCAGGAATATATTTTTACACAACTGTGACGTACACTAAGTATGAACACAAACCTCGACGTGTGAGTATAAATTAAGTTTCTCTTATGGAAACTGTTTATGAGTTTTTTCAAATAACCATATTTGCTTTAACCAAATATGAGCCATGACACAATTATAGATGCTGCCCCTAATATAATCTCTAGTTATAAACGCTGGATGGAATACATTTTTACGTAATTGTATTTGCTGAATACGAGCACTCATAAATTTACCAAATATGAATGCAAAAATCTCAGCACGTGAGTATAAGTGAAGTTTTTTTTAAGGGAAATGCTTGAGTTTCAAAATAAATGAGACACTTAACGAAATATAAGCACTCGTCCAAATATGAGCACTGACACAAATATGAAAACTAATTATTAGCAGGGATTGATTTTTATATAAGTTTACATAAATTTTCCAAGTATTAGTACTTACATCTGAATACAAAACTTAACGTTTCAGCACGTGAGTATAAGTGAAGTTTTTTTTAAGGGAAATGCTTGAGTTTCAAAATAAATGAGACACTTAACGAAATATAAGCACTGGTCCAAATATGAGCACTGTCACAAATATGAAAACTAATTATTAGCAGGGATTGATTTTTATATAAGTTTACATAAATTTTCCAAGTATTAGTACTTACATATGAATACAAATCTTAACGTCTCGTCTGAGCATTAATAAGTTTTTTTCTACGGAAAATGCTTGATTTAAAAAGGAATGAGGCACGTTAACCAAATACGAGCAATATCACAAATATAGTCGGGGGTTGTTAATATGAGCACTACTCAAATACGAGCTACAGTTATTAACATTAGCAGGAATATATTTCTACATAATTGTGTTAAAAATATGACATAATTGTGTTAAAAATATGACGTATGAACCCAGAAATTTCAACGTGTGAGTACCAATTAAGTTTCTCTTATGGAAAATACTCCGGAAAATGCTTGATTTAAAAAAAATGGGGTACGTTAACCAAATATGAGCAATGTCACAAATATAGTCGGGGGTTCTTAATCAAATATGAGCACTATCCAAATACGAGCTATAAGTTATTAACATTTAGCTGGAATTTATTTTTACACAATTGTGATAAAAGTATGGCGTATAAAAAGTTTCTCTTATGAAAAATGCTGATGAATTTTTTAAATAAATGGCTTGCTTTAACTAAATATGAGCAATGGCACAATTATAGATGCTGTCCCGAATATAATCTCTAGTTATAAACGCATGCAATACATTTTTGCGTAATTGTGTTCAAATTTGCTAAATACGAGCACTCATAAATTTACTAAATATGAGCGGAAAAATCTCAACACGTGAGTGTAAGTCAAGTTTCTTCTAAAAATTGCTTATGAGTTTCAAAATAAATGATATCCTTAACCAAATATGAGAACTGTCACAAATATGAGAACTAATTATTAGGAGGAATGTATTTTTATATAAGTTTACGTAAATTTCCCGAGGATTAGTACTTACAGATATACTGAATGTGAATACAAATCTTAACGTCTCGTCTGGGCATTAATAAGTTTCTTCTACGGAAAATGCTTGGTTTAAAAAAATGGGGTACGTGAACCAAATATGAGCAATGTCACAATTGTACTAGGGGGTTGTTAATCAAATATGAGCACTATCCAAATAGGAGCTATAGTTATTAACATTATCAGAAATATATTTTTATATAATTGTGTTAAAAATATGACATATTCTAAGTATGAACATATAAATCTCAACGTGTGAGTATAAATTAAGTTACTTCTAGCGAAACGACTTATAGGTTTTGACTTTTTAAAGTATAAGCACTCACACATACATTAAATCTCAACATGTGAGCTTTAGTTAAATTTCTTCTATTAGAAATGCCTGAGTTTTCAAATAAATGGGATACTTATACCAAATATGAGCACTGCTCTAAATACGAGCGCTGTCACAAATACGAGCACTAGCTAAAAACGTTTTTATCCGTACTGGATACAGTATAGATACGTAAAGGTTGGTCCAGTATATTACTGTGTTATTATAGGTCTTTTATTGTATGGTATGGCCGGTTGTAAAACACCAAAAATAATATTTTCTCTTCTTTTTGATAGACTATTTAGTTTCGGTCCGTATACGAAAATGGGCTACGATCAAAGTCATATTTCTTGCCGACTCGAACCATTGCAACACTTGAAATGCAGTGATGATCTGGATTACTTTTTAAGGATTGCAAAGCAAGGGAAGGCCGCGCGAATTATTTAATATTTAAATAAGCAAATGCCTTAACCTAAAAAAATGCCCTGTTGGCTTGTGTTGTCTCCAAACCTGTATTAAGTTTGTAATTTAATTATAATAATCTTAGGTGGACCAGTCACAATAAATTAAGAAAATAAGGCTGTAGAACTAAGCATATTTATTTTGAATTTAAATATGGTCCGTACCTATTAGATAAAAATTTTAATTTGGAACGAGAATTTGAATTTATTTCGCATAAAAATCTACCGAGGTAGTAAATTTGAAAAACACGCCAGGTTGTAAATACCAATGTCACATTTTGGAAAAATTTTGGTGAATATTTAATTGAGTGGACTTAAACCTTTCCATTGTAAACGTGCAGAAGCTGGCGATCTGAATAAAAAAAAATGCTGGTATTTTAAATTCTAAGCTCTGAACCAACAATAAATAAATCTGTCAAGCATGTATCAGCGTTCAGTTATATTGGTCCATAACAATTAATATTTAATAGATATTAGCAATAAAACGGGTATTACTGCTGCTAATTTAAATTTTACGACTATCATTTCGTAACAATATTTTTTTAAATATACAAACTTTGTAACACACGTGTTCTCGATAATATTATGTTTCTAACTTACTTACATGTCCTAAGTAAGTAAGGGGAGGCTGTAGGGATTAATTTACTACGATTTTACAGGTCAACGAATAATATAATAGAGAGAAGAATTCTTTAGCTTTTCTGTTCGTTGTAAAAGGTGTATTAATGAATATTATATATAATTGCTTAAATGGAGGACAGGATGACCAGTGAGCAAGTAGTTAATATAGAGAAAGAATAGAGTGGGATTAAAACAGGTCCTTGTAGAACTCCTTTTTAACATCCATGAATTTAATAAGGATCATAAATGGTTTGGAACTAGCAAAAAGCCTTGGACTTGAAGAAACGCCTCCAGATTGCAGGTGAGTTTAAGGAAATGTACATATATGCAGATGACGTAATTAAAAACTTCGTAAAATGTAAAAATTATGAAATGTTTTAATACTTTATATCGCCAATTAAAAATTGCTCTAGATATCTGGGTATGTGGCTAAAAAATTGCAATTAATATTAAATTTCACAATTGATGATACCAATATTTCGGTGTAATTGGCTTATAAAGCCAAGGTTAGTTTGAAAAATAGCAACCGGGTAATTAATAATAATAATTCTTTCGTAAGATGCAACTTGAAATATATATATTTTTAAGAGCGTAATAGATTTTTAAAATTCTAAAAATTACTAGCACTATTAATCATTATTATTAAGGTAATATTTCTCAAGTTATCCTTTTTATATAATATGACAGGCGATTAGTTAAGATTAATTTTTGTAAGTCATTTGTCTTCAAGGAAATAGTGAGTACTTGTTGGATTCAGGCTCATCCGAGCATATTATTTTATCGCTGTAGAACATTAAATATTTTAATTATTATTATTGAAATATTGTATGCACCACTACTTACAAGTAACTTGCATAATGTTAATAACTTTGTTCTAATAAGTTACGTAACGTATTTAAATCGTTACTTGTATTTAATTATTGTAACAATGTTTCAAATAAATATTTGCCCTATTTGTTACTCTGTACAAACTTAAAAAATTACTGCTGCAACCCTTTAAGAAGTTTATCGTAAAGCGAAACACAAGAAAGAAAACGTGTTTATGTGATTTTTTCAAATAAACGGGCTCCCTAACCAAATACGAGCGCTGTTCCAAATACGCGCCCTTGTAAATGTCAATTTGCTAAATACGAGCACCAAAAATGAGCAGAAATTTACGGAAAAAGCTTCAAATGGATTACCTTAACCAAATATGAGCGATGTCTCAAATATAGAGGCTGTCCTAGAAATAAACCTTAAATGGAATACATTTTTGTGTGAGTATAAATTTCATTTCTTGTACGAAATAGAAGTGCGTTAACCGAATATGAGTAATTTTTGCATCGTTCCAAATATGAGCCCTAGTTATGAATACACTTTTACATAAATATGTTAAAATGCAAATTTGCCAAATATGAGCACTCGCACATACACTAAATATGAACACAAATGCTCACTTTCTTTTAGTAAAAATGCTTATGAATTATTCAAATAAATGGAATGCTTCAGCCAAATATGAGCGATATCACAAATATAGGCGGTGTCTCAAATATAAGTACTAGTTATAAAAATGAGAAACACATTTATATTTGTGCGTGCATAAATAATCATATTTTACAGAGAATGCTTAGGAACTGTTTCTTCAAATAAACAGAGGTTCTTAACCAAATACGAGCAATGTCACAAATATAGATTTGTACGCTGCCCCGAATATGAGCATTTAAATTTCTTTATGGAAAATGCCTATGAATTTGCAAATGAATTAAAAGCGTTAACCAAATACGAGCAATGTCTTAAATTTATATTTCTGCATTGTTCCAAATGTGAGTCCTGGTCATGAATGTTAAGAATACATTTTTACATGATTATGTTAAATATGAGCACTTACACATATACTAAATATGCGCACATAAATAAGTTTCCCTTAGTAAAAAAGTAAATAAATGGAATGCTTCAACTAAATATGAGCGATGTCGCAAATATAGGCGGTGTCCCAAATATAAGCACTTTTTAAACATTAGGAACACATTTTTACATAATTATGTAAAATGTAAATTGCCAAATATGAGCACTCACATCTATTTTTAATATGAACACTAATGCGTACATATATAAATATATTTTACAGAGAATACTTATGAATTTTTTTTTCAAATAAATAGAGGTTTAACCAAATACGAGCAATATCACTAATATACATTTGTGTACTGTCCCAAATATGGGCATTTAAGTTTCTTTTATGGAAAATGCCTATGAATTTGCAAATAAATCAAATGCGTTAACCAAATACGAGAAATGTCTTAAATCTATATTTTTGCGTTGTTCCAAATATGAGTCATGGTTATGAATGTTAAGCATACATGTTTACATAATTATGTTGGAACGTAAATTCGCTAAATATGAGCCCTTAGATATATACTAAATATGCGCACATAAATAAGACTCTATTAGTAAAAATGCTTATGAATTGTTTAAATAAATGGAATGCCTCAACCAAATATGAGCGATGTCACAAATATAGGCGGTTTCTCAAATATAATCACTTTTTAAACATTAGGAACACATTTTTACATAATTATGTTAAAACGTAAATTCGCCAAATATGAGCACTCACATACCTATATACTAAATATGAACACAAATGAGCACATAAATAAGTTCCTTTTACTAAAAAAGGTTATTTATTCAACTACATATATGGAATGCCTTTAACCAAATATGAGCGATGTCACAAATATATGCGCTGTCCCAAATGTGAGTAGTAGTTATATACATTAGTTGGATACATTTTTGTGCGAGTATAAATTCAGTTTCTTTTGCGGAAAATGCTTATGGATTTTTCAAACTGAATATGAGCGCCTTTGCAAAATACGAGATTTGCTCGTATTTACGAGCATGAATATGGAATCAGATTATTGTTTGGTAATTTGTGTTAATATAAAAATATGTCAAATATGAGGTATGCTGGTAAATATAGACACATAAATCGCAAAATATGGGCAGTTTCGTTTCTGTTTCAATAACATAGAGACATGTATGAGCCCCAAACTAACTTGTATAATATTTTTAAATACACCTAAAGGTTTTTCCTCATAAGCTCTCGTTAAATATGCTATTGGGTATGTGTGCTCATATTTGGTGAAGTTTATTATAAGGAAGATGTTACTATATATATTTTTGTTTTAATTAAACCGGTACGGCTTATGAATGTTACAATTAGCAGAATTATCGAGGTTATTAATATTTATAAATATTGGGCTCTCCCCAAATTTAAATTGATTTCATCAAGATTCTATTATAAATAACCACGTACTTATAAATACGTTCTCTACCGAAAGTAGAAAGTATTAACATAATTCGGCAAAAATTATTGCATTTTGCACACACTTTACCCAGAACTGTCAGATGATGGTGATATGTTTGCCGGCGTTAGCAATTAACTGGAACATTAAAAATAAAGACGCTTATGAGGCGATAAAGTCTACGTATATTTAAGCAAAAGCTTAATTAATATTAAATAAGTACTAATTGCGGTTTTTTAACAGTTACTAATTTGTGTATCATTTATCTTAAGTTTAATCAGCGATATGAGCATTTATACACATTTTAATCTTATTACCTAATTATACAAATTATATGCAACGAGGTCACGTAATTAAAAAGCAAATAATACTTAATGTAAATCGTTTTTAAGAAAAAGTTTGGACGTTTTATCTCTAGTGTACACTTGAGAAAAAGGCATGTTGGTGTTTTTATGGCGTTGCGAAATGTATTACTAGGTTACCTATTCCTTACATAGCATCTCTTAAAATAAACTACTCGACAGTTGCAACGCGTTTTTGAAATTTGGTGATGCACCCAATATCCGAGTAAACTGGAATTAATTCTGTCTCCATAGGAAAACACACAATTGGAAATCGAACTCGATATAAGATAGTGTTGATATTAAGCCCATAATCTATGCTACAGGGTGAGAGAGAAATTAACGAAATTCATATGTTTCTAGTCGCAGATGGGTGTAACTTACGTTATGCTGTTGTTACATGTACGAAAGGTACAGTCTTGTAACTTTCGCAGTATTAAATATAGATATTAAAATGGCTATAATGGCAAAATTGATAGTCGATAAGTAAAACTTTCGCTTATTAAACAAATTTTATTACTTTTCGCTATTTATAGTTTTGCATAAACTTTTATTTGCTTTCGATAGAAAGGGAAATTCATGATTTATAATGGAACAGATTTTTTATTTTTCACCCTACAGTGTGATTAAGACTCGGCGCCTCAGAACAAAGAATAAGGTGTATTGAATTTAAATCCACTATTTGGAGCGTTTCACCCATAATGGTGTTATATCGAGTGTTATATAAAGGTGAAGCACATTTTAATTATGTAACCAATATTTCCCTTTAATGGGCCAACATACAATTTGTGGATTCATATGATTATTTTTTTGCAATATCGGTTTCACACTGGTGTTATAGGCCGAAATGTCAAAATTCAAGATGGCGGACACGATTGAAAATAGATATTTTTTTGCGCTCGTTCTTTTTAATTAAAAGGTATCAAAATCGCAGAACTATTAACATATTCTGAAATAATGAACTTCCCTCTGCATTTTAAGACCACGTCGAGTTAAATCGGGTCACCGGTTGTGACGATATGGCGAATTCAAAAAAGGTCTACTTGCCATTTTTAAATCTGGAGCAAAAAAAACAAATTTTGATATTTTGCCTGCTAATTCATTTCTCAACCGATTTCAATAAACTTGGTGTTGTTATGTAGGTAATAGAATATAGATTTCTAGAAATTGTGAATATATTACCTAAATGTCAAAATTCAAGATGGCGGACACGATTGAAAATAGATCTTTTTTTGCGCTCATTCTCTTTAATTAAAAGTTGTCAAAATCGCGGAACTATTAACAGATTCTGAAATAACGACCTTTCCTCTGCATTTTAAGACCACGTCGAGTTAAATCGGTTCACCGGTTGGGACGATATAGCGAATTCAAAAAGGTCTACTTGCCACATTTAAATCTGGAGCAAAAAAAGCACAAATTTTGATATTTTGCCTGCTAACTCTTCATTTGTCAACCGATTTCAATGAACTTGGTGTTGTTATGTAGGTAATAGAATATAGATTTCTAGAAATTGTGAATATATTACCAAAATGTCAAAATTCAAGATGGCGGACACGATTGAAAATAGACCTTTCTTTGCGCTCGTATTTTTTAATTAAAAGTTGTCAAAACCGCGGAACTATTAACAGATTCTGAAATAATGAACTTTCCTCTGCATTTTAAGACCACGTCGAGTTAAATCGGTTCACCGGATGGGACGATATAGCGAATTCAAAAAAGGTCTACTTGCCATTTTTAAATCTGGAGCAAAAAAAGCAAATTTTGATATTTTGCCTGCTAATTCTTCATTTCTCAACCTATTTCAATGAACTTGGTGTTGTTATGTAGGTAATAGAATATAGATTTCTAGAAATTGTGAATATATTACCTAAATGTCAAAATTCAAGATGGAGGACACGATTGAAAATAGACCTTTCTTTGCGCTCGTATTTTTTAATTAAAAGTTGTCAAAACCGCGGAACTATTAACAGATTCTGAAATAATGAACTTTCCTCTGCATTTTAAGACCACGTCGAGTTAAATTGGTTCACCGGATGGGACGATATAGCGAATTCAAAAAAGGTCTACTTGCCATTTTTAAATCTGGAGCAAAAAAAGCAAATTTTGATATTTTGCCTGCTAACTCTTCATTTCTCAACCGATTTTAATGAACTTGGCGTTGTTATGTAGGTAATAGGATATAGATTCCTAGAAATTGTGAATATATTACCGATGTGTCAAAATTCAAGATGGCGGACACGATTGAAAATAGATCTTTTTTGCGCTCGTTCTTTTTTCATTAAAAGTTGTCAAAATCGCGGAACTATTAACAGATTCTGAAATAACGACCTTTCCTCTGCATTTTAAGACCACGTCGAGTTAAATCGGGTCACCGGTTGGGACGATATAGCGAATTCAAAAAAGGTCTACTTGCCACATTTAAATCTGGAGCAAAAAAAGCAAATTTTGATATTTTGTCTGCTAACTCTTCATTTCTCAACCGATTTCAATGAACTTGGTGTTGTTATGTAGGTAATAGAATATAGATTTCTAGAAATTGTGAATATATTACCTAAATGTCAAAATTCAAGATGGAGGACACGATTTAAAATAGACCTTTCTTTGCGCTCGTCTTTTTTAATTAAAAGTTGTCAAAATCGCGGAACTATTAACAGATTCTGAAATAATGAACTTTCCTCTGCATTTTAAGACCACGTCGAGTTAAATCGGGTCACCGGTTGGGACGATATAGCGAATTCAAAAAAGGTCTACTTGCCACATTTAAATCTGGAGCAAAAAAAGCACAAATTTTGATATTTTGCCTGCTAATTCTTCATTTCTCAACCGATTTCAATGAACTTGGTGTTGTTATGTAGGTAATAGAATATAGATTTCTAGAAATTGTGAATATATTACCTAAATGTCAAAATTCAAGATGGAGGACACGATTGAAAATAGGCCTTTCTTTGCGCTCGTCTTTTTTAATTAAAAGTTGTCAAAATCGCGGAACTATTAACAGATTCTGAAATAATGACCTTTCTTCTGCATTTTAAGACCACGTCGAGTTAAATCGGTTCACCGGTTGGGACGATATAGTGAATTCAAAAAAGGTCTACTTGCCACATTTAAATCTGGAGCAAAAAAAGCACAAATTTTGATATTTTGCCTGCTAACTCTTAATTTCTCAACCGATTTCAATGAACTTGGTGTTGTTATGTAGGTAATAGAATATAGATTTCTAGAAATTGTGAATATATTACCTAAATGTCAAAATTCAAGATGGAGGACACGATTTAAAATAGACTTTTCTTTGCGCTCGTCTTTTTTAATTAAAAGTTGTCAAAACCGCGGAACTATTAACAGATTCTGAAATAATGAACTTTCCTCTGCATTTTAAGACCACGTCGAGTTAAATCGGTTCACCGGATGGGACGATATAGCGAATTCAAAAAAGGTCTACTTGCCACATTTAAATCTGGAGCAAAAAAAGCAAATATTGATATTTTGCCTGCTAACTCTTCATTTCTCAACCGATTTCAATGAACTTGGTGTTGTTATGTAGGAAATAGAATATAGATTTCTAGAAATTGTGAATTTATCACCTAAATGTCAAAATTCAAGATGGAAGACACGATTGAAAATAGACCTTTCTTTGCGTTCGTCTTTTTTAATTAAAAGTTGTCAAAATCTCGGAACTATTAACAGATTCTGAAATAAAGACCTTTCCTCTGCATTTTAAGACCACGTCGAGTTAAATCGGTTCACCGGTTGTGATGATATAGCGAATTCAAAAAAGGTCTACTTGCCATTTTTAAATCTGGAGCAAAAAAAGCAAATTTTGATATTTTGCCTGCTAACTCTTCATTTCTCAACCGATTTTAATGAACTTGGCTTTGTTATGTAGGTAATAGAATATAGATTCCTAGAAATTGTGAATATATTACCGATATGTCAAAATTCAAGATGGCGGACACGATTGAAAATAGATCTTTTTTTGCGCTCGTTCTTTTTCATTAAAAGTTGTCAAAATCGCTGAACTATTAACAGATTCTGAAATAATGAACTTTCCTCTGCATTTTAAGACCACGTCGAGTTAAATCGGTTCACCGGTTCGGACGATATAGCGAATTCAAAAAAGGTCTACTTGCCACTTTTAAATCTGGAACAAAGCAAATTTTGATATTTAGCCTGCTAATTCTTCATTTCTCAACCGATTTCAATTAATTTGGTGTTGTTATGTAGGCGATAGAATAGATTCCTAAATTTTGTGAATAAATTACCGAAATGTCAAAAATCAAGATGGCGGACACGATTGAAAACATACCTTCTTTTGCACTCGTCCTTTTTAATTAAAAGTTGTCCAAAGTGGCAGCAGATCATAATGAACTTCCCTCTGCCCCTGCAGGGCTGTTTTCTTTTCGAAAATTTTTTTCTAAAATATTTTTCGGTATAGCCCCTTTGGGGCTTGTCTGTGGTTGAAAGGTACGTTTTTTTCGTTAACATTTTTTGAAACAAGAATTTTTTTGCTGTCTAATTGAAAGGTAGGTACCTACGTTTATATCGTTAACAGATTGTTTTTCAAAAAGTTGTTTCTTTCGTGTACAGGGCTGTCTGCGGTTGAAAAGTACGTTCTTCCCGTTAAATATCAAAAAAACGTCAAAGTGACATTTGGGAATAAGTTTTTTGGTTACATTTCCAAAAAACTGTCAAAATGAAGGAGGGGTCTTATCGAGGAACCGAAAATGATTTCGAGGTTCTGAAGTCGTCCGGATTCCGAAACTGTTATCGTTTCTACTCTAGCACCAAAACAAAAAAATAAAGTTTGCCGGATCGACTATAAACTGTAATCTGTCGGATCGACTATAAAATTCAAGAAAAAAATTTGGGGAAATTTCAACTAATCTTGATTCGCTAAAAAATTTATTGTCCGGACTCGTTTGGATATTAAGGGTAAAAAATCCTCCGGTTAAAGAAGCTAAAGCCTCCGAAAAAGTACAGTTTTTTTAGCATAATCGATCTTTTAAAAACAATCGTATCTCAGGTAATATCCGAGATGGACCAAAAAGAAAAAAAAGAGTTCTTCATTTATCCTTCTTCTTGGCCGCCGCCAAAGTACGGATCCTCCGGGTCAAAATAGAAGGGCTCCGGAACATTTCTAAAGGGTAGGTCTCGGGAGATTGACCGTTTTTTTTTTAAATTTCGTGGACCTATTTCTGCGCGCCCTGCGCATGCCTATAAATCCCGCACTGGTTCAATATACAATAAGTCGAGATTGTTTTTATACTGGGTACATACTTTAATCCAGTGTATTTAAAATAAACTTTAATGTGGTCTGCAATTTTATTACTTGGATATTATTACTTGCTATCCCAGATATGAATAGTTTGCATTAAATATTTGAAACACTACAACTTGCATGGGTGTAATATAGGTTATAAACCGTCTTCCTATATATACTTTCTACTTTTTGACATCCGGTATCAGGGATTTGTTCAAAACATTTCTAATTCAACAGAGGCTGCAGAGAATAACGACAAATCTGGTGGGATTTAAAATCGAATTTTTAATTACGTTTTATTGCACAAATATCGATATAAATCAAAGGAGAAAAAACATTCTACATGATTAACATCCAAAACTCGATATATAATTACTATTCACTAAAAGTAGATATAACCAGATTTAGCAACTTAATTATCGTGTAATTTTTTTTTTCGTAAAAATTTTGATTGTATATTCAGCGAGTTTTAATAACCTTTAATGTAATTTTATACAGTATGGTACGAAAGCAATAAGTAAACTCATTTGCAACGTTCTTGGTACAAGGATATGAACGGAAACCGCTGCATGAGATTAAATAAATAACGTTTATGGTCACAAAACTATCGAAATTGTCAAAAATATAATCTATCGATCTAATCGGTAGATTTATAAATAACTTTATTTAGGTTTTCTACAGGCATAATAATAACAAAAATATACAATTTGATATATTTATACTGATGCTCATCTTCTGAACATACAAATATAAAATCCGTTGGACGTAAAAATCATTGAAATCACTTCTGAACGCTATTATTGTCGAGTAATGCAAAAACAACTTCTCTTAATAACTACATGTTATAAAGCTTCGAATTATATTACAGAATTCATAGTATCCAAAGCAAAAAACATAGAAATGGAATAAAAATATCAACTCTATAAAATTCATTAATAAAACCTAGTTTTCATTTGACATTCACATCTACGTAAAAAAAACATAACCTAGTTTTCAATTTGATTTTGACATCTACGTCAAACAATTAACATAACCTAGTTTCATTTGACATTGACATTGACGCCAAAAAATTAACATAACCTAGTTTTTAATTTGCCTTTGACATCTACGACAAAAAATCAACATAACCTAGCTTCATTTGACATTTGTCATTGACGCTAAAAAATTAACATAACCTAGTTTTCAAATTGACTGACATCTACGTCAAAGAATTAACATAACCTAGTTTCACTTGATATTGATGCTAAAAAATTGACATAACCTAGCTTTTAATTTGACTTTGACATCTACGTCAAAAAATCAACATAACGTAATTTCGTTTGACATTGACATTGACGCAAAAAAAATTAACATAACCTAGTTTTTAATTTAAATTTGACATCTACGGAAAAAAATCAACATAACCTAGTTTCATTTTACATTTGTCATTGACGCTAAAAAATTAACAACCTAGTTTCATTTGACATTGATATTGACGTTAAGAAATTAACATAACCTAGTTTTCAATTTAACTTTGACATCTACGTCAAAAAATTAACATAACCTAGTTTCATTTGACATTTGTCATTGACGCAAAAAAATTAACAACCTAGTTTCATTTGACATTGATATTGACGTTAAAAAATTAACATAACCTAGTTTTCAATTTGACTTTGACATCTACGTCAAAAAATGAACATAACCTAGTTTTCAATTTAACTTTGACTTTACGTCAAAAATTAACATAACCTAGTTTCGTTTGATATTGAGATTGACGTCAAAAATTATTTAGTAACAACAATTATCATTCGTTTTTAGATAAGGCCTGTTCCTTTGAGTTTTTTTACAATTTTCTTTCTTTGCTTGATACGACATACGTATTATATTGTTTATAAGTGACTTTATTTAGGTTTTATACAAGTATAATAATATATCCAATTTGATATATTTATATAGATGCTCCACTTCTGAACATACAAATATAAATTTTAATATACCTAAGAATTATAACCACTTTAGAACGCAATTATTGTCAAATACTACAACCATGACTACTTTTTTATAACTGTGATAAAATATGGGATCAAATTCATAAGTCTAAAGAAAAATATTGAATTTATACATATATTTATCTACTCTTAATTACTGAACTGCTTTTGATCAATTATTAATAGTATTCATAAACAAATAACGTGGAATTATAATAATATAATAAGTCTCTTGAGAGTTTTTGTTTACACCAATAGAAATTATTTTCCGATACGGTGAAATAGATTGGTCCGTTATTATTGAGGGGAGAAAGGTGGTTTGACATTTGAATGATTTTGACATTTAATTAAATTGTGACAAAAATTATGAATTCGAATTTGCAAAATAATCTTAGATAAGATAATAGTATATTATTCGACGCGTGGTAATCAGGTAAATAACTCACGCCGATGAATTTTGCTGCGCGAGCCGAAGGCGAGTGCTGTAATTCATCAAGTGAGTTATTTAGCATTACACCACGAGTTAAATACTATACTATATGTGATATACTATGTATAGTTGGTCATGGAAATAGAGTTGTTAGTTAAGCAACTATAGATTTATTATTATTTATTTTTGTTATATAAACAGAACTGTAATTTTCAGTTATAAATAAATATCTATTTAAAGTAGTATTGCATATATTACACTATACAAGTCCGAATTCATCATTTGTGGCACAATTTAAGTAAACGTCAAAACTATTCAAATGTCAAATCACCTTTCTCCCCTCAATAATAATGGACCAATCTATTTCACGGTGTCGGAAAAGAATTTCTATTGGACAGGCTAGGCATGAAGTTAAAGGAGATTGGTGTAAACAAAAATTCACGCCGTGACTTTTTCCGAATATAACTCAACGGCTATTTGTTTATGGATACTATTAATTGTTCAAAACCAGTTGATTAATTAATATATAAACTAATAAGAGTAGATAAAGTATATTATTCAACTCGTGGTAATGAATTACAGCACTCGCCTCGCGGCTCGTGCTGCAAAACTTATCGGCGTGGGTTATTTACTACATTACCACTTGTCGAATAATATACTAAAAAAATAAATTGAAAACAAGGTTATGTTAACTTTTTAGCGTCAATGTCAATGTCAAATGAAACTAGGTTATGTTAATTTTATGACGTACCTAGATGTCAAAGTCAAATTGGAAATTAAGTTACGTTAATTTTTTGACGTCGATATCAATGTCAAATTAAAACTAGGTTATATTGATGAATTTTATGGATTTGAATATTTTTATTTTATTTCAATGTTTTTTGCTTTGGACAACGAATTCTGTAATATAATTCAATGCTTTTATGACATGTAGCTATTAAGAGTAGTTGTTTCTGCAATAATAGCGTTCTGAAGTGATTTCAATAACTTTTACGTCCAACAGATTTTATATTTGAATGGAAAATTGGAAATTTTTGTTATTATTATGCTTATATAAAACCCAAATAAAGTCATTTATAAGTAATACGTACAAGGAAAAAAAATTGTAAAAATAACCGGTTGATCACTTAAGATGACATAAAGACAAACACAGCACTCAAAAGAAAATCATTTTTGAATACAGTAAGTTAGCAGTGAAGAACTTATTTTTAATTATGGGAAACTAGCCATGGCTTTCATCAGCATGGCGTACACCTATATGAACAGTTTTGATCGTTTTAAAACCAGGAACGATTTTTTAAAATTACTTTAAAGTTTCCTTTTAATTTCCATGAAGTCTTGGGTCGAATTTTGGAGCCCGGCAGAAACAAATTTCGAAAGTAATCAGTTAAACATCCACTAAAACAAACTGCAAATATGTGCTTTATGTGTAAATACCAAAATAGCTCTCTATTTTACTTATTCCTCAAACACATGCCACGAAGAACGTTTTAATTAGAATAACTGTATCTTCAATCACGGATGTACCTTCTCATAAATGATTTAATGCTGCCTGGTCGAAGAGAATGGTGCGCAAGTATCATTCCGCTATAAAAGTCAGTAATTATAGTAATGTCTATAATAACTTTATTAGCACCAGTGAACATCTTTAGAAGCATTACGTAATTGTGGCTGGCAGGTGGAGGTTACAATGTAGCTGGCAAGGAAGGAAATATTTCCAAAAGAAAATGAATAAATGCCTGGGAGTTCACGAAAGTGGAATAGCACTTGGTTTATTAAAAAAAAAATTAAAAAATTTCCGTATAGCTTGTAGTTTATTGTCCTTGCTTCAAGATTAATATTGGTCAAGTCTGCTACTTTCTTTCAGACTCATCTCGTGAATATTCGAGGTGTCCAATTTTGCGCTGAAGTTCCGTTATTATTCCCGCAGATAAGTAACTAATAAAAAGTAAAATTGTATACAAGAAACCCAACCGGTAATAAACGTAATTTCCATCATAACACAAAACCTGGCTTGGCGAAATTACTATTTTTTTTTAAGTGAAAGTCCATGCAGGCGTGCGACTAAAGTAAAAGGAAACGTCTTAGTTATTGTTTTCCCTAGTCTTTATGTATAGTATAATAACCGTAATTTTTATAAATAATAAACAATTCCGAGTTAATTACAGCCTAGCGTTATGTAAATTGAACTAGACTAACCTGTTCCATGATTTATTCCGATACAAATGATAATAACAAATTAGACATTAGCCGCCTCATTGAATTTTTCAATATTGCACACTGGAGGATATTTTTCATTTTAATTGTGTTCACCGTATTACCCAATTTGTTAAGTAACGTTTAGGTAGGTCTTTAAAAACATTTAAATGCTGTGTTTTTACGCTCAGATTAACGCCTCATTAATTATTATAGAGTGTAAAACAAAGCTCAGTCGTGGCAAAATAGAAAGGAAACATTGTAAAAATAATATAATTAGTGTACTGGGTTGATTGAATAACAGTTGTGGAATATATGTATAACAGTAATTTTTACAAATTTTGATTCCTTGTGCAAGGTGCATAAAAGAACGTGCATAATCTTGGCTACGAATTCTAGGAATAAAAAGAGATGACCCGATGTAACTATTTAAAAAATATATATCTTTAAGGAATTATTACGTCTGTTAAATATCAGCACTCGTTGGAGAATCTTTCGGTTTTGAGGTTTCATTCGATGATTTCTCCAATTATTGAATATTTTAAACAATTTTCAAATCACTTGTTCATTCGTAACCGTCTGAATTAAAAAGATGTAACCTTCTTATGCCCTCATACTATTTATTGCTACGCTTATATTTCAGATTTTTTTTAATATTTCATTACCTAGGTACTCTTTTTTGATTTTTTGATCTAAAAAAATTGTTTTTTAATGGTTATAACTAGAGTCTAAAAATTTGTGGCAGCTAACAGATTCATATTAAAGTAATGCGGATATACAGGGCGGTCCGCATTTAAGTCAGGAAACTTCGCCAGCAGATGCTACGCCTAAAAATAATAACTTTTTGTCATATATACATATGTACAGGGTGATTCACAAGGAAAGGGACAAAATGTTATGGTAGATAGAGTTCACTTGGATGAATTAGAAATGACTATTGAAAAAAGCCTGAGCCTTTTTTTATTGATCTACAGGGTGATTTACGAGTTTTGCCCAATACTTCTTAAGGTAATATCATTTAAACTAATCACTAGAATCAGCTCGTATTGTGGGTATATAGTATACTATTAATTATCAATTTACATGCATAATCAAATACAGAAAATTCCAGGGCCGGCTCAACTAATTTTTATTTTTAGGGCTCCTATGAAAAAATTCACCCTGTGTACGTGATTTTTAAATTCTAATACTGAATTATGAAACTACATGCAAAAGTGATCGAAAATATGTACTTTGTTGTTTTGCCACACTTTGGGCGAATTTTAAATAAACGATAAATTTTCGCCAAAATCGAAGGTCTGCACAAAATAAATTTATAAAATTACATTTTCCTCTCTTATTTAAACTAAAATATTTGTTATACAAAATTTTGTGATTTCATGTTTGATTAATATGAAATAAATAATCAAAAATAAATAATTTCAACATCAGATGAAGTAATTTTTATTTCTGAGGTTTCTGTGAAAAAAATCAGGTTGTATACATTTTTCTCAAATTCTGATAATAAATTATGGAACTACATTAAAAAAAACCGCTGCCAATTATGGGATCAAAACTTCCTCACCGTGTGGTGGAGTTTATAACAAAAGTAATTTTTGACGTAGGCAGCTATTTTGTTTTTTGAAGCATTTTGTTTTTTTTTGTACGTATTTTGTTTTTTTGGCGTATTTTGTGTATTTCAACATTTGGACACAATATTATAATGAGTTGTATATCAGATCCTATTTATAATCTTTCATCACGAATACATTTTTTTGTAAAGTTAGAAATAGAAATGTTGGGGTCCGGTAGACCCCATTCCAGTGGACCGAACACAATCTTTTCCGTGACCTCTAGAACGTGTGTACCAAATTTGAAAGCTTTATTTCAAAAACAGAAAATTTTTGTGTATCGTCATAATTCGCCGAGAATCGTCCAGAAATGCAATAAAAATTTTCAAAATTTTTTTCACGAATACATATCTTCCTCACTTTTGGTGAGGAAGTAATTAACGAAATTGTTTATTTTTTTATCATAGTACATCAATAAACAGAATATTAATAATCCTGTCGTTATTAGGAAAGCCGTAGGAAATTTAATTTTACGACAAAGAAAATGTAGGGAGGCAGAAGGCTTTCATTTTGAAAATAAGTTATAAGGTTTTATGTTCTGTGAATTTGTTGTTTATAATGTTATGTTTATTGATGTATTGTGATAAAAAATAAATAATTTCGTTAATTTTTAAATGTAGTTCCACAATTTATTATCAGAATAAGAAAAATGTATACAGACTGATTTTTCACAGAAGCCTCAGAAATAAAAATTTCTTAATCTGATGTTGAAATTATTTATTTTTAATTATTTATTTCATATTAACCATGCATGAAATCACAAAATTTTGTATAACAAATATTTTAGTTTGAATAAGAGAGGAAAATGTAATTTTATAAATTTATTTTGTGCAAATAACCTTCGATTTTGGCGAAAATTGATCGTTTATTTAAAATTAGCCCAAAGTGTGGCAAAACAACAAAGTACATGTTTTCGATCACTTTTGCATGTAGTTTCATAATTCAGTATTAGAATTTAAAAATCACGTACACAGGGTGAATTTTTTCATAAGAGCCCTAAAAATAAAAATTAGTTGAGCCGACCCTGGAATTTTCTGTATTTGATTATGCATGTAAATTGACAATTAATAGTATATTATATACCCACAATACGAGCTGATTCTAGTGATTAGTTTAAAAGATATTACCTTAGGAAGTATTGGGCAAAACTCAGAAATCACCCTGTAGATCAATAAAGAAAACTCTCAGGCTTTTTTCAATAGTCATTTCTAATTCACCTAAGTGAACTTTATCTATCATAACATTTTGTCCCAGTTTCCTCGTGAATCACCCTGTATATCGAAAAACGAATGGGTTTTAAAATACAAGGTGTTGAATTTCCATTTGAAATAAAAAAGTTGTGGGTTTCGTAAAAATGTACTCTGTGTGTCTGCCTTCCTGATAACCGGACTTCTTTTTTGATAGTTGTACTTTCAGTAAGTCTCAAGGTGCAAGTAAAGATGGAGAACATAATTATCAATTAAAAAAATTTCTGTCTGCACCATAAATCAGCGCGTGCGATCAAATAAATCCCAGTCAAATATTTTGCAAAGCCAATAGCAGTAAAACGTGTTAAATGCAAATTTTAGCGCTAGAAATAATTTAAGCTGAAATATGTACATGTACTTTTAAGCGCATCGATTAATATTTGGTAAACAGAAAAAAAAATACATATAAATGTTTTGTAACATTCATATAGTTTTTTTATTGAATGCGGACACGTGCTTGCCATTTAATTTCGTCTGCGTTTTTTTATGCCGGAGAGATCATAGAGTTACTTAGGTAACCTGTATGAAACCAAGGTGGATTAGTAAGTATCTAGATCTAGATCTAGATCATCAAAAAATTGATGGTCTGAAATAATATTTAATACTAAGACGTTCAATCGTCAAGTACAAAGATGAGAAAATAACTCAGGAGTTGATTTAAAACCTTTATTATGGTATTATGGTATTGAAACAACGGAAATAGGTGCAAAATGTCAATAATTAATGGAAATCGTTGTAGTTTGTTATAAAGCAAAGTAATAGGTATCAAGGAAAACTTTGGGACAAAATTCAGGCGTACTATCACTTAAACTACGTCCTTGACGTTACCAAAAATAAAATAAAAATTTTCAAGATGAGATTTTACAATATAAAAATAAAGAAAAAGAATGCCTTAATTTGGTAGACCCGGATAATCATTTAAGCGAAATAGTTAAAGTATACATCAACTCTGAAATAAATAAGAAAACTTTCTTACTTCAGAAGGAATTAAATAGTGTTAAAATTAAAGTAAATAAACTTGATAAATTTGATATACAAACAAAATATTCAGACACAAAAAGCAGAAGTGAGAAACAAGAAACTATTAAAAAAGTTAAAACTCTGACTCCAAATAAAATGTTTCAAACGAAATTAAATCAGGAAGCCTTAAACAATTTGGCTCTGAAATATTGGAAAAACAGAAAACTATGATGAATGAAATTATTTATTTAGATCAAGGTACCTCTTCATTGGACGTTACTGAAAAGGGTTATCCTTAGAATGGAAACAAAAATGAGGATTTCGTATTGGTTAAAGGCAGGAGTAGACATACAGTTTCTACTAGTAACAACAATGATATTAACACTGATAAAAAATCGATAAAAAACAGTAAAAATAGACAAGGTATTGTCGGTAATGCTGAACCAGATGAGGAGAAATACTCAGCAGTTCAAATTATTAAAAGGACGTGGGTTCATGCAGCAAACTTTCATCGTGATCTATCCGCCGCAATGACTTTATTTGTTTTAAAATTAATCCCAAACATAAATGGCCAAAATTCAGCTCTTTTAAGATTGGAGCTGTTATCTCCCTCGAAGATGTTTACTTAGTCCCAATGCATCGATTTCTGAAATATCAGCGTGTAAATTTGACTTTTTTCGTGCAGCAAGGAACAGATTGTTATTCGAAAAAAGAGGTGAATCAAGCGGTGAAAGGGAATAATACAAACTTCAATCAACATATCACTACCCCACTTACGGAAACAAATTCAAACACAACTCATGAAAAGCTCTTAATAAAGTTACTACATCAGAATATCAGTGCATAAGCACCAGCATTGATCAGCTGGAAATTTTTTTGGAGAGTTTGGATACATGCAAAATAGCCTGCTTGACTGAACATTGGCAGTCTAAAGAAGAATTGGAACTTTTTTCTATAAAGAACATGAATCTTGCATCAAGTTTCTGTCGTATGCATGGTGAACATGGAGGATCTGCTATTTATATTGCAAAAGATATTACCTGGAAGTTGCGTGAAGACATAACGAGCATCTCAGAAAAATGTCACTTTGAGTGCAGTGCCATTGAATGTAATTTTAGTAATATTAATTGTGTGATTTTGTGTATTTATCGCCCTCCAAATGGATCTCTAGATTTATTTTTAGCTAAACTAAATTTTGTATTGGAAAGGTTGTTTGATGAAAACAAAGCAATTATACTAACAGGTGATTTCAATATAGACTATGCTAATGAAAGTATAGGGAAGTATCAGTTGTCAAGCATTATCGACTCTTAGGTTTATCAGTAACTGTCAAGGATTATACTAGAATAACGCCAACAGGCAAAAAAAATATTGATTATGTTATTACAAATAACTGTTATGATCATGAAACAGGTTTTACAATCATTAATTGTCAGACCATAGGGCACAGGTATTTACTTTCCCAGTAGTAACTAAAAAAATGCAATTTATTTATACAAGATCCTATAAGGAAGATAATGTAAACAATTTCATAGCTGAGTTACATGAGACTGACTGGTCTAGTGTGTATAACTGTGGATAATAAAACGGAAGAATTTTTAAAAATAATGAAATTGGCTTTCCTCAAACATTTCCCCCTAATCAAGAGGAAAATTCGCCAGCCACGTAAGTCAGACTGGTTCAACTCTGAATTACATGATTTAAGGAATCAACTGAAACTCTTAGAGAATGTTAGTAATATTCATCCTGAATATAAACAAGTATATACTCACATTAAAAATATTTACTGTGAAAAAATGAGAAAGGCTAAAAGTGAATATCAGGGGAGTATCATTAATAAAGCTAGTAATAGGTAAGTCTAAATGTATGTGGAATTTAGTTAACTCAACTATTGGTAATAATAAATCTTGACAAATTGCCAATAGGTGACCCAGTTGTTTTAGCAAATAAATTTAATTCATTTTTCATTGAAACGATTCCTGGTCTTTTGGCAAATTCAAATTCAAATCTACATTATGGAAGTACGGATTACAACAAAGAAATTAAAATTACCAGGTAATCTATGTTTATTTACCCTACATCATCAAAAGAGATAAGTGATATAGTAAAAAAATTCAAACCGAAGACTTCTAGTGGCTTTGATGGATATTTCACCTAATTTATTAAAAAAATGTGTAACTGTCCATAAGTGCACCTCTTGTAAATATATTTAATGCATCATTATGTCAAGGAATATTTCCAGATTCACTGATATTAGCAATTATACTTCCATTATACAAAAAAGAAAATAAGAATGATCTGAGCAATTATCGTCCTGTAAGTTTACTCTCTATTTTTTCTAAAATTCTGGAAACGCTTATGTACAACAGGTTGATTAGCTTCTTAAATAGTGTTAACTTTTTCAATAATTTTCAACATGGCTTCTTGAAAGGAAAGTCAACATCAACAGCTCTTTTTAACTTTGTAAATACAATATTAAATGCTTTGGATGATCAGGATATTGTCTGTGGACTGTTTCTTGATCGATCCAGGGCATTTGATACATTAAACCACAATCATCTTCTTAATAAGCTAGAGAGAATAGGAGTGCGGGGAACCAGTCTCCATTGGTTCAGTTCGTACTTGCAAAATAGGAAGCAAAAAACATCAATATCAATAATTAATGGAAATAAATATGAGTCTAAAATTCTAAGCCAGAATTATGGAGTACCGCAAGGGAGTGTCCTTGGACCACTACTTTTTGTAATATTTATAGACGATCTTGTAAATATTACAGACCAAAACAGTAAAACAACTATCATTAATTATGCTGACGATACTAATCTGTTAATAAAAGGTAAAACACTTGATGAAATAACACATAACCTTTCTCGATTGTGGCAAAATGTAAAATACTGGTTTTATGTTAATAATAATAATAATAATAATAATAATAATAATAATAATAATAATCTTTATTTCTCACTCACTTTATGTTACAAGATACAGCCTTTAATAACATAAGTAACTGATAGAAAGCGTCAGTAAAAGCAAACACATGAGACATATAAATAAATAAAAGATATGTATAATACAGTTATATCAACATTAACATAGTTACCGACACACACACAAAAGTATAAAAACTAATACAAAAAATTATATATAAAAAAAAAAAAAAAATTGATAAAAAATGTTATGAAACCAATAACGGCATTAGATAAAATCTTATTTTAAATGAGACTAAATCAAACTGTGTAATTTTTAAAACAGAAAGGTTACAATTGACAGTACAGATCGTCTTGATGAAGTTCCTATTTCAAACGTAGAGTTCACAAAACTACTAGGTGTAACTTTAGATAGCAATATCAAATGGTTTTTGCATATCAGCGGAACTGTTAATAAACTTAACAAAACATGTTTTGCGCTTAGAATTTTGTCACGCTCATTTGAAACATCAACTCTAAAAATAGTTGATTTTGCTAATTTTTATTCTATCGTTAAGTATGCGATTGAGATCTGGGGTGGTTCCTCGGACCTTTATAAAATATTTAAGATACAAAAAAGAGCATTCAGAATAATTTATAAAATGAAGTTCAATGAGTCATGTAGGGGCCATTTTAGACGAAACAAATTACTTACAGTCCCAGGATTGTATGTATACTCATGTTTATTATATTTAAAAAATCACAAAGCTGATTTCAAAAATTCAAATTTAAGTCATATGTATGATACCAGACATAAAAACAGTTACGCATTTTCAATACACCGTTTCACTCTTACTGAGAAAGGACCATTATACTCGGCAATTAAATTTTTCAATATACTTCCTAATTTTCTCAAGGATAATATTTCTTTGAAAGTTTTCGAACAACAAGCTCTTCAGTACATTTGTGATATTGAACCATACTCTGTTCAAGAATTCTTTGACTTTAACCTCAATTATTTTTGATTTTTAATGTTAACCTGTTTATAGTAATTTGTAAAGTAAAATTTTAATCAATGTTTCTGCAATAATTATCTAATTGTGCAGTTTTTAGTATCTAAAAATGACCTGTTTTACACATATTATTGTAATATGTCAAATGAAACTTAATAAATCTATCTATCTATCTATCTATCATTTTAATACAAATTGGACATTATTTTTACTGAATTACTAACTTAGATAATAATTTTATTGAATTATTCATCTTTTTTCCTTATTTGCTGCCATTTTGAAAATAAAAATTTAGGCAACTAAATTCACCCTTTAGTGTATCAAATTTGGTTAATTTTCATCAAAAATTGTGGTGGTAGATTTTTGACGCCTATTTTTACAAAAGGCACCACTATGCACCCCGGCGCCGTTTCGTTTTCATTGGGCCACCCTGTATATTAATCGATTATTGCAAAATCTGTTTATATCCTCCAACGAATGAAAAAGCAAGGGCCCCCGGAAAAGTACAGTTTTTCGACAAAATCGCCCTTTTTAAAAAATTCATTTCGGCTAATAGCGGAGATTTTTGAAGCAGTAGGAGCGACCGAAAAAGTGAAATTTTGGCGTTTTGACGAAAATTTTGAAGTTGGGTTAAAATTTGCAAATTTCCTGAAGCGGTGATTGTTCTCGCATCTCTTTCTAATCTCATAAATTTTACACAATCCTCCGACACGGGAGTATTGAAACGTAAATAACTTTCTTAATACTCGAAGGATCGTTACGAAATATAGCCTAAAAGATTTTCCCGACATGAAGACGCCTATAAAATATGACGCCACGCGCCGACACTCGCCCGGAAAAAAGTCTGCTTGATCCCCGTAATTTTTTTTACCGACTGAAAACTTACTTTCACCCTTTTCGCAACATCCTGGAAGTTTCCATTATAAATAAAACTTGTTTCTTTTGACTCGAACTAAACATTTTTTATGAAATTACCCGTGTCGTGATAACTCGAAATTTTGGTCGAAGGTTCTCCTACTATAACTAGTTTGAATATCAGGTTCTCAAATATCGTTAAAATTATAACTAAAATAAAATTAAAATTTCTATAACTATGATGTAAAATCGAAGAGCGATACTTTAAAACGTTAAATACGAGAAAAATACACATCGTCGCCTCGTCGCGAAGGCTTTCTGCAATACCTTGCATATTATTCGCAACGAACACTGGATTCCAGTTTATTTTATCTATGTCAGTCCATAAAAGTATACTGCGTACGTATACATAATCGCATTTCCAAGGTGATCGGGTGTCATCCTCATTATTTTACTTTTCCACAACTAGGCGTGGCCGTCGAACACTTATAAATGACGTCAGCCAGGCACTAAACAATACTTATTTAGCCTTTTATGGGCGCCACCTTTTTTTTATAGCGGCGGCGTTTACCACCGCATAATAATTTCAAGATGTTAAAGTTGCTTGAGATCGGATAGCGTTAAACTCGAGACAAAACAGTCTTTTCGGATGATAAAAATGCACACCAGTCCCCAGAGAATCATCATGGACAATTGTGCATATAAAGCATAAAACTGTATTGGGAAATATTTAACAAATGTAGCGAAAGGCGTTCTTACTTATTTTGTTTAACGTTCGAAATGTAGCGGGTTAACGTTTTTCTGATAAGCAAAAATACCGGAGATCTGCAACTTTTGCTGGGAGTTGCCGTGGGGTGCGGTTGACTATGGTGCCGTTTGCGTATAACTACGGAAACCCATAATTCTAGCCGGACAGCTTTGACGAGTGATATAATCTTCTTTCGGTGCAATCATAAGCTAACCAAAATTTATTTCGTAAATATTTTATATACTTTCAAACTGAAATTATGAACGTTAATCTATTAAAGAAGTAAATATTTTTGTATAGATCGATTAATGCAGCAATTAACTTAATTGGTGCTGCTACTGATGGCAATGTGTAGTATCACATACAAAGCTGCTTGAGTTCAACGTGTGTGTCTTAATTAGTTATGACCATTTTTTAATATGCTGCTTTCAGGTTCAATTAAACAACAATCAGTGTCCCAAATATTTCCAGTTATGAGTTCCGATTGTCGAGCAGTTTACAGTCCTGTTAGAAGTGAGCTGTAGGAACCCACACAGAAGGCTGCTCTCGAATGCAAGCGAGTGTTAGGCTTTCTTATCTGAATCTAATAGGCCATAAAGATAAGCCCACTAAAGTTGACTGAATAAGAAGTGTGCACACACATACGAATCTATAATGCGGCTTGTTCCACACTTATCTCTACAAGTAAACCCTGTTTGCTTAAGTCGAAGTCATGGTACTCTCAATGCTGATTATAATGCAGGGTCTGTTTTGATACACATAGTTCGGATCAGATGTCAATGGTTATTGGTAGATTACCGAGCGGTTTCCGCGTTGCAGTTAATTATTCTTTTTATTGCCACAGCGATAAGGTGTTTTCGAGTTTATCGACAGCAACAAAGTAGCACCGTCGCGTCGTCGAGTTTATCTGGTAAAGTTGTGGCGCAACGATGATGATAACGGTGCAAATCATTGGCTTATTAGCAGCGGCGTCACGTTAAAATTTGGCTCGTCTACGGGTAGTCATTAATAGCAATATCACAAGCAATAATCAAGAAGCAGAATATAAGGCCACATTGTTTCCTGATGTCGTGGCGACTTGGTTGTAGCAGTGCGCTCTAGGATGCTGAGCATGGTAGCGTAGGAGAAAATATTTGACTTGGAGAAACATGATCAGCATTTGAACTAAAAAAATTACAATGTTGACTAATACGATCGAAGCAAAAAGAAGCTTTACAAACACCCCGGTTCCATTTCGAGGAAGAGACTGAAGGAAAAACGTAATTTTTTTGAGATTTTGCAAACTCAACTTTGACGCTCTTTATTACCAAAACTGTTTATTGTAAGATCAATGATTCAAGCTTGTTCTTCTCTTTATATAGTCTACTTTAACTCATCTTAAATGTATTATTGTCACCCGACGCGACAAAAAGATATTCGAGAGAGAGACATGGAGGAAAACGCAATATTTTGAGACTTTGCAAACCTAACTTGGACGCTCTTTATTACTGAAACTGTTTATTGTACAATTATTAATTCAAGCTTATTCTTTTCGTTCTGTAGTCTAGTTTAATTAATTCTGTTGTCGCCCGACGCAACAAAAAGATATTCGAGAGAGAGACTTGGAGGAAAACGTAATATTTTGAGACTTTGCAAACCTAACTTGGACGCTCTTTTTTACTGAAACTGTTTATTGTAGGATAATTTATTCCAGCTTATTCTTCTCGTTATACACTCTACTTTAATTCATCCTACATGTATTATTGTGGCCCGATGCGACAAAAAGATATTCGAGAGAGAGAGACATGGAGGAAAACGTAATATTTTGAGACTTTGCAAACCTAACTTGGACGCTCTTTATTACTGAAACTGTTTATTGTACAATTATTAATCCAAGCTTATTCTTCTCGTTCTGTAGTCTAGTTTAATTAATTCTGTTGTCGCCCGACGCAACAAAAAGATATTCGAGAGAGAGACTTGGAGGAAAACTTAATATTTTGAGACTTTGCAAACCTAACTTGGACGCTCTTTATTACTGAAACTGTTTATTGTAGGATAATTTATTCCAGCTTATTCTTCTCGTTATACACTCTACTTTAATTCATCCTACATGTATTATTGATGCCCGATGTGACAAAAAGATATTCGAGAGAGAGACATGAAGGAAAACGTAATATTTTGAGACTTTGCAAACCTAACTTGGACGCTCTTTATTACTGAAACTGTTTATTGTACAATTATTAATTCAAGCTTATTCTTCTCGTTATGTAGTCTAGTTTAATTAATCCTGTTGTCGCCCGACGCGACAAACAGATATTCAAAGGAGAGACATGAAGGAAAACGCAATATTTTGAGATTTTGCAAACCTAACTTGGACGCTCTTTATCACCGAAACTGTTTATTGTAGGATAATTTATTCCAGCTTATTCTTCTCGTTATACACTCTACTTTAATTCATCCTACATGTATTATTGTCGCCCGATGCGACAAAAAGATATTCAAGAGAGAGAGACATGGAGGAAAACGTAATATTTTGAGACTGCAAACCTAATCTGGACGTTCTTTATTACTGAAACTCTTTTTTGTTCAATTATTAATTCAAGCTTATTCTTCTCCTTATGTAGTCTAGTTTAATTAGTCCTGTTGTCGTCCGACGCGACAAACAGATATTCAAAGGGGAGACATGAAGGAAAACGCAATATTTTGAGACTTTGCAAACTTAACTTGGACGCTCTTTATTACCGAAACTGTTTATTGTACAATTATTAATTCAAGCTTATTCTTCTCGTTATGTAGTCTAGTTTAATTAGTCCTGTTGTCGCCCGACGCGACAAACAGATATTCAAAGGAGAGACATGAAGGAAAACGCAATATTTTGAAATTTTGCAAACCTAACTTGGACGCTCTTTATCACCGAAACTGTTTATTGTAGGATAATTTATTCCAGCTTATTCTTCTCGTTATACACTCTACTTTAATTCATCCTACATGTATTATTGTCGTCCGATGCGGCAAAAAGATATTCGAGAGAGAGAGAGACATGGAGGAAAACGTAATATTTTGAGACTTTGCAAACCTAACCTGGACGCTCTTTATTGCTAAAACTGTTTATTGTACAATTATTAATTCAAGCTTATTCTTCTCGTTCTGTAGTCTAGTTTAATTATCCTGTTGTCGCCCGACGCGACAAACAGATACTCAAAGGAGAGACATGAAGGAAAACGCAATATTTTGAAATTTTGCAAACCTAATTTGGACGCTCTTTCTCACCGAAACTGTTTATTGTAGGATAATTTATTCCAGCTTATTCTTCTCGTTATACACTCTTACTTTAATTCATCCTACATGTATTATTGTCGCCCGATGCGACAAAAAGATATTCGAGAGAGAGAGACATGGAGGAAAACGTAATATTTTGAGACTTTGCAAACCTAACTTGGACGCTCTTTATTACTGAAACTGTTTATTGTACAATTATTAATTCAAGCTTATTCTTCTTGTTATGTAGTCTAGTTTAATTAGTCCTGTTGTCGTCCGACGCGACAAACAGATATTCAAAGGAGAGACATCAAGGAAAACGCAATATTTTGAAATTTTGCAAACCTAATTTGGACGCTCTTTCTCACCGAAACTGTTTATTGTAGGATAATTTATTCCAGCTTATTCTTCTCGTTATACACTCTACTTTAATTCATCCTACATGTATTATTGTCGCCCGATGCGACAAAAAGATATTCGAGAGAGAGACATGGAGGAAAACGTAATATTTTGAGACTTTGCAAACCTAATTTAGACGCTCTTTATTACTGAAACTGTTTATTGTACAATTATTAATCCAAGCTTATTCTTCTCCTTATGTAGTCTAGTTTAATTAATCCTGTTATCGCCCGACGCGACAAACAGATATTCAAAGGAGAGACATGAAGGAAACGCAATATTTTGAGTTTTTGCAAACCTAACTTGGACGCCCTTTATCACCGAAACTGTTTATTGTAGGATCATTGATTCAAACTTATTCTTCTCGTTACATAGTCTACTTTAATTCGTCTTCCATATACTATTGTCACCCGACGCGACAAAAAGATATTGAAGGTAGAAGACATGAAGGAAAACGCATTATTTTGTGATTTTGCAAACCTAACTTGGACGCTCTTTATCACCGAAACTGTTTATTGTAAGATCATTGACTCAAGCTTATTCTTCACTTTATATAATCTATTTTAATTCACCCTACATGCATTATTGTCGCCAACGTGATAAAAAATTATTCGAGGGAGAGACATGAAGGAAAACGTAATATTTTAAGATTTTGCAAACCTAATTTTGACGCTCTTTATTGCCGAAACTGTTTACTGTAAGATCATTGACTCAAGCTTATTCTTCTCGTTATATAGTCTACTTTGCTTCATCCTACATGTAATATTGTTGCTCGACGCTACAAACAGATATTCGGGGGAGAGCTGTGAAAGGAAACGTAGGTAATATTTTGAGATTTTGCAATCCCAGTTTTGACGCTCTTTATCACTGATTCAAGCTTATTCTTCTCGTTATATATTCTACTTTAATTCATCCTACATGTATTATTGTCGCCCGACGCGACAATCAGATATTCGGGGAAGAGACATGGAGGAAAACGTAATATATTGAGATTTTGCAAACTCAATTTTGACGCTCTCTATCGCCGAAACTGTTTATTGTAGGATCGTTGATTTAAACTTATTTTTCTCGTTGTACAGTCTACTTTAATTCGTTATACATGTTATAACTGTCGTCCGACGCGACAAAAAGATATTCGGGGGAGAGACATGGAGGAAAACGTAACGTAACTGCCGAATTTAAATCTTCTAAAAAATGTCTCTATCTCCTTGAATTGCAATATGGGCGGGACCTCGACCAAGAATCTGCAACGTGTGAAAAGCATACATTGCATCAGAAAATTCTCATTTAATTACTGACTGTTAATGCAACAGATATTAGAATGGAGAAATTAAATTAATAAATGCACATAATGAATTCTGAACACAGCATTTTATTAAATCCAACTGTCTACTTATATGCAAAATAACTCGAACTGCGTAAATACATATGGAGGTAATTATGTTAAATATTTAGTACTTAACTGGCCAATATTATGTACTGATAACAGCCAATAAAGCAAGAAACCGATTCATGGGTGGTATTTGTACCCTGCCCGAATCGTCAGGAGTTCCTTGTAAATAAAAATTCCCAGTCCTTCGCAAAGATGCAACCGGAGGAGACATTGGAAATGACGAAGTAGAACGCAAATTTTGTGATATTTCGGATGTGATGAAAATGAAAATTTGTTGCAAAGTAGTAAATAGTTATTTCATTAACACAAAACATTTTCAAAAATTAAAATCTTATTATCAGTAGTTTTCTTTAGAAATTAAAATAAAAAGTTATTTTATTAACAAAAACATTCTCATAATGAAAACTAAAATGGTATTATATAAATTTTTTTCACTAACAAACATTTTTAATGTTAAAATTAAAATAATTTAAAATAATTTCGTGAAGATGAAAAGTGATTCCTAACAATTACAAATACCGATATCGATTAATCGCAAACTATTAAACGCAGCTAATAGTACAAGAAAAATGTCCAAACTGAACAAGAACATAGTGAATTCGTTGAAACTTGACATATACGTTTAAAAATACATACCTATGTTTCAAGAAACTTAAAGAGTCCCGAACCGTAATGGGTGTGTCGGAGCTGCCTACTTGAAAAATCGTGGGATGAACTAGGTTTTTCACATGCATAATAAAAATTGGCAATTGAACCATGAGAAATTTTAAAAAAATAAGAATATTTTCATTTATAGAGAAATATTAATTTTTGACTTTTTTATTAAATTTTTTTACCAATTTTTCGTTTGTTTCCTTCATTTTTTGCTTGTTTTGTGAGTACCTATATTCTGCAAAATGAAAAAGTACATAATCATTGTACAAGTGAGGATTATCGAGTTGTTTAAAATTTTATATATATTGAATGAAACACACTTTGTATCTAAAGAAGATCGGAATCGATAGCATCTAAATCTTCTGCGTCGTTTAGATCCTCGATAATTTTATTAATGTATGAATTTAGACATCGCACTCCCTGACAATTTCCGTAAATTTGTGAGCATCTTCAACCTGCTTTTCTGTTGCGGTTGCAGGAGATAAGCTGCAATATTGATTCTGCTGTTGACACAAAAAGTGTTGTCACAGTTTGTAAGGAGCCGTTAATTTTCTTCTATCCCCACTGTTGTGAATTTTTTTCATTGCCAAGCCATTTCTGAATTTTGTAGAATACTCGTAATGAATATTAAGCGACTGCCTCTGAAGTTGGTGGCAATATTTCCAACTTTGATTTTTGTTCGTGCAGCGATTTTTTGAATTGATTAAATCTGTATGAGTTGAGTGAGATATTTGTGATTTTCCTTGCACCGTATACAAGAAGGAAAAGAATTTCACCAGCCTGTTTTACTTGTGAGGGGGTAAATTCAAGCATTGAAAGTTCTTACTACATTAACCAACTGCATTTCTTTCTGAAGAAGTTTGATGACTTTTAATTTTGTCTTTCTGAAATATTCTAGACGTGGTATCATAACCACTGAAGGCATGAGTCAGTAAAATTGTATTTTTCTACTACCGTCTATATTAATGAACTTTGTAACCCTAGCAACATGCGCGATAACGAAAGTAAACATTCGAGTTACCTGGTTGCTAAGGCGTTGCTATCTACGAAAGTAAAACTTATGCGGCCAGGACAGAAAAGTAGAAAAACAAATTTTAAACGAAATTAATTCGTTCTATTTGAACAAATTAGTACAACTAAACAATTTTGTATTAATAAAGAAAGGTCTTTCTAGGAAGTACGCCAACATTTTTGTCGGCACGTAGTACCCAACGTAGTATCTACCTACCTACCTCCATTTTAAAAACGCTTCATAAGTTTGCATATACCTTGCTTTGGATTTCTTGTGGTAAAACAAGGCACAAGCAATATTCCCATTTATATCGCCACAAAACATATGTATTTGTTTATTTTAGTTTGAAAACCACCAGAAATTAAAATGTGTAATATTTCGTTGCCATGGAAACAATTTTCACAGACAGCCTCCTAAACTATAAAATTTATTAAAAACGTCAATTAATTTCATGAAATAATTAGTTTTAAATTCGTAAATCCCATAATTTTTTTCGGTATAGTAGAAAAAATATAATACATTTTACGATGCAAAAGCCCTTTTAAGTATTCGGTGTTTTTTGAAAGGTCTCGGCTTCGCATCGACCATTCAAAAATCACCTCACACCTTAAAGTAACCTTTCGCATCTAGTAGGTAATGTAAATAACTATTTTTATACGTTCTTGTCATTTCTGGATTTCTGACGAAGAAAAAATTTTCCATATAATTTTTCCTGTTCCTGGCCTTATGAAAAATCTTTTTCTTCTGGAGTTAAAGCGATTAATAGAACAAGGAGATCAACGTCATCATCAACTAAGTACAAATGTTCGTCTATTATTTAATATTTCAATTGCTATTTTAACAACAGGCGTATCTACATCATGTACAGCTTGTTTTACAAACAATCCTTTGTTTTAAAGTATTTGTGGCAACATTGAAATTAATCGGATTTCGTTTATATCATTTTACAAAAACTTTTCTTGAGGGAGGGCTACGATTACTGAATTTTGCCTAAATTTGGTTTTCACGTAGTTAACATACGTCGTACAAATGTGGATGCAATCAAAATCTACCTTCAAATTACATAAATAATAAGTATAGAGTTACAAAGATTTCGCAATTTTCTTGCTTATTTGTTTAATTTCGGTACATTTTGCATGTACTGTAACCGTGTGACATACCATTGGATCAGGCATTGAGAGAGGAGTTGTACATATATTTTATTTTGCTTCAAATCACGCCATCTTTGTAAATTGCGAAAAACGACAACATTTTAAGTTACATATGGTTTTCGGCTATACATATTTCGACGGGACAAAAGGAAATAAACTGTTTGACGTGCTTCTCGATGTTAAGTTGTCTTAGAGATTGTTGGGCGTGACTTTTCTAATGAAGCGATAAATTTTTTTGTTTACTTTTGCTTAACCTACCTCATGTTAAAGTAATGGCACTCAAACCTAGTCTAACACTCGGTAACAAGTACAAATCAGATATCGGTAACCTGCCAGAGCAACCCCGATCCTAAATCCACCCCTATGATTTGTCAAATTACAAGTCATTGACAAAATTGAAAAAATTACAAAAACAGGAAAACTTCAAATACTATATCCAAACGAATTTCCGAGAGACTGTTTTGGTAATAAATCCACGGTAGAGGGTCGAACTTAGAACTACATCGTGAATTACATGGTCACGCTCTGATTTTAGGCTTAATAGGAGTGAACGAAAAAATGTAATTTTGACGTCTATTGTTCTGAAACCGCTGAAATCTCACGCGTTACGTCATTTTGCAATGAAACTGATTTTCGACCCCCTACTAGGAAACTAAAAACATTTGTTTAATCCTGCTCTTGAGACATGCAGTTTCTTACTTGGATACAATACTCGATACAATTAAATGTCAAAGTGAAAGAAAGGCACTATCGAGAAACAGAAAATTGTTTCGGGGTCCTGAAGTCGTCCCGGGTCCGAAACTGTAATCGGTTCCGTCCTAGGACCGATATTAAGAAATCATTAAATTTCGCTGGATCGACTATAAGGTGTAATCTATCGGACGCACTATGGATTTTTTGGCGAATTTTGCGAAAACACGAAAATTTTAAACCTTATTTCCAAACGAAAACAGGCCGCCGGGCCGCCGTTCTGGCAATAAATCCAAGCTCGAAAGTCCAACTTGAAAGTACATCGTGAATTGTGCGGTCCAGCTGCGATTTTGAGGTCAGCAAATCCTAACTAAAAAGTGACATTTGTGACGTTAACGAAAAATTTTAAAGTTTTGACAAGTCCTGCACGGGTATGAAATTTGGAGGGATCTGCGCGCGCATTCGGCCTTTTTAATTTCGCAAAATTTACAAAACTCTTCGACATGGGGTATTGAAACGCTAATAACTTTTTAAATATTCAAAGAATCGCAACGAGATATAGCCGTTGGGATTTTCTCGACAAGAAGACTCCTATAAAAAAATAATAACGACTGCCGGTACCACGCGATTTAGACAACCAATCAATAATTGGTCACTCTGTTGTCGCCACTGTTTCTATAAGTCATGCTTCATTTTATGCAACATGAAACTGATTTTCAACCCCCTATACGAAAACAAAAACATTTCCAATGTTAAAATAGAGCCTGCGCTGCCAGCTTACTGCATTCAATGATTTTATTTTGCATACTACATTTTGATAATCCGGCGCGAGCATGCGCATCAAAAGCAACGTGCTGTGCTCTCTAAGGGGTTGACCGGAATTTATTGGGAACAATAGAGGGCGCTGTTGAATTTTATTTGAATTTACGATAAAGCTCTTGCGTTCTATTCTAGATTTAAAATCTGACTCTGATGCGGTGGCAGGACTGGACAAAAAATACGTCTAGAGTGTTAAATAAAGTACTCTAATTTAATTTATTCAAAAGTTACACCCAAGTGGGCACAACAATGGTACACATGCAAAAAACGGTTTAATACTATTTACATTACAAATTGGCTTTTTTCGCCGCTCAAAAAAAAATCCGGATTAATACCGTATTAAGTATCTTGTCAGCACGTGAATTTCGAGTTTTCCTACACATTATCAACCGGATCGAGCGTGCATAATCCGAATCAGTAAACAATATTCTGCCACGGCTAGACCTACAGCGGCCACCTAAGATTATATCTGCCTATCTCATGTCAGACTAATTAAAGTGACTTCTGAAAATTAATAGCGAGAGCATAATATACTCGGCATTATAATAAACCAATTTTTTTTATTAAGAACGATTTAGTCACAGTTTAACAGCCGGTTTAGTATCGAACACCTCAACCTTGATGCTATGAGTATATAAATATGTTATTGATTTGATCGGTCGTTTCAAGTGAGAAGGAAGTGAAGGATTAGTATTGTAACCATAAACAACGGGAGTTGAAAAAACCACAGTATCCTTTTAGGGGAAAATCTGTAATCTGTAAAATCATTGGTTAAACGTAATATTTTGAGATTTTGCGAACCCAACTTTGACGCTCTGTATCACCCAAACTGTTTATTGTACTGAATTCAAGCTTATTCTTCTTCAAATTATTTGATCAACTGTACTTAGATCCGTGGCCTCATGTGGCAGTTATAAGTGCCATTGTATGTCATCCACATCACAATACACCTGTGCACTTGGCTTGCACTGGTTAACCATCACCCCCGTATATAAAACATAATTGCAAGGAAATTAATTTGGTATTTCCTATTTTCCTCGCAAGCGGATAGGAGTGTCGATTTATTGTAGTGTTTGCTATAAATAGCGTTCATAACAAGCTGCAGCGTTAGCTATTATTACTACATGCATTAAAATAACTAGCTCCTGATAAGCCAGAGCAAATCGATTCTTGATAGATAATTGATCATTACGTTATTTTATTAGTGATTACCAGCTGCCTACTGGATAATTGCGTGGAGTGTTGGAAGGATCGTTTTAAATTTAATCAAGGAAGTGTAATCGATTAATTCGAGTACCACCAGAGTAATCCAGTCAATGGACTCAATGGAAACTGAGGTTGAATGGATGGTTAGTTGAAGAATTTAGAGGAGGCGCCAGAGGTACCACCAAATCAAAATTTTTAAGATGCAAAGGCGCCATTGTTGTACTCATTTGAGAAGCACTTTAGTTTAAGCAAATTGGGGATTAAAAGTTGCAGTATAGAGGTTAAATGTTCAGATCCTTGAGGAACACAGTAGTTGGTATAATTCCTTTTTGGCAATCAATTTAAATTTTAGAGATTAAATGTTGCAATTTAGAGGTTAACCGTTGCTTTTTAGAGATTATATGTAGCAATTTGGCTATTATTTGTTGTAATTTAAAGTATCACCGCTGACAACAAGTAAGGAGGAGTATTTAATATGGGACAGGAAAGTAACAGGACAGGGACTGATCTCTGAAAGACGCCGTAGTTGATAAAGTTCATTTTTGACAACCAGTTGCAATTTGTAGATTAAGTGTTGCAGTTTAGAGGTTAAACATCACAATATAGAAGTTGAACGTTGCAATTTAGAGGTTAAACGATGCCATTTAGGGGTTAAACGTTGCAATTGTTTAGCAACGATGGCAAGGGACTAAGGAGGTGTCTATAGCATGGCATAAGAAGATAGTACAGGGACTGATCCCTGAGGAACATCGTGGTTGATAAAGTTTCTTTATGACATTCATTTGTAATTTGGAGATTAAATATTGCTGTTTATAGGTTAAACATAGCAATCTAGAAATTACAATTTCAATTTTGGAGATTAAACGTTGCAATTTAGAGGTTAAATGTAGCAATTTGGCTGTTATATGCAGCAATTCAAAGTATCAACGGCGGAGAAGGAGTAAGGAGATGTCTCTAACATGGGATAAGAAGATAGCAGGACAGGAACTAATCCCTGAGAAATGCAGTAATTGATAAAGTTCCTTTTTGACAACCAATTACAAATTGGAGATTAAATGTTGCATTATAGAGGTTAAACGTTGCAAATTAGAAGTTTTAGAGATGAAATGTAGCAATTCAGCTATTAGTTATTGAAATTTAAAGTATCAACGATGGAAAAGAAGTAAGGAGGTGTCTCTAACATGGGACAGGAAGATATCACGACAAGGACTGATCCTTGGGGAACACAGAAGTTGATAAAAATTGGAGATTAAATGTTGCAGAATAGAGGTTGAACGTTCCAGATTAGAGGTTAACCGTTGCAATTTAGAGATTATGTGTAGCAATTTAGCCATTATCTGTTGCAATTTAAAGTAGGTATTAATGGTGAAAACGGGGTAAAGGGTCTCTAATATGGGACAGGAAAACGATACGACAGGGCTGATCCTTGAGGAACACAGTAGTTGATGAAGATCCCGTTTGTCAATCAATTTCAATTTTGGAGATTAAATCTTGCAATGTATAGGTTAACCTTTGCAATTTGGAGATGATCTGTTGCCATTTAAAGTGTCAACAGTGAAAAAGGGGTAAGGAGGTGTAATATAAGACAAAACGGTAACATGACAGGGACTGATCGCTGAGGAACGCCATATTTGATGAAGTTCCTTTTTGACAACCAGTTGCTTTTTGTAGATTAAGTGTTGCAGTTTAGAGGTTAAACATCACAATTTAGAAGTTGAATGCTACAATATACGAGTTGAACGCTGCAATTTAGAAGTTAATCATAGCAATTAAACATATCAACGGTGGAAAAGGAGTAAGGAGGTGTCTTTAACGTGGGATAGGAACTGAACCCGATGGAACGCTGTGGTTGACATAGTTTCTTTATGACATTCATTTGCAATTTGGAGATTGAATATTGCAGGTTTAGAGGTTAAACGTATAAATTGGGAAACTAAACGTTGCAATATCAACTTTGGAGGTTAAACGTTACAATTTAGAGGTCAAATGTAGCAAATCAGCTATTAATTGTTACAATTTAAGGTATCAACGGCGGAAAAGGAGTAAAGAGGTATCTCTAACATGGGACAGGAAGATGTCACGACAGGGACGGATCCTTGAAGAACACAGTAGTTGGTAGAGTTCCTCTTTGGCAACCAATTACAAATTGGAGATTAAGTGTTGTAGTATAGAGGTTAAACGTTGCAAGTTAGGGGTTAACCGTTGCAAATTAAAGATTATATGTAGCAATTTAGCTATTATCTGTTGCAATTTAAATTATCAACGGTGGAGGAGGGTTAAGCAGGTATCTCTAATATGAGACAGGAGGGTAACAGGACAGGGACTACGTAGTTAATAAAGTTCCTTTTTGACAATTAATGGCAATTTGTGGATAAAGTGTTGCAGTTAAGGTGTTAAACATCACAAAATAGAAGCTGAACTTTGCAATTTAGAGGTTAAACGCTGCACTTTAAGGGTTAACTGTTGCAATTGAACGGTGAAAAGGGAGTAAGGAGATGTCTTTAACATTGGATAGGAAGATGACAGGATAGGGATTGACCCCTGAGGAACGCCGTGGTTGATAAAGTTCCTTATAAATGTCATTTATTTGCAATTTAGAGATTAAATATTCAATTTTCAATTCAATTTTGGAGATTAAAAGTTGCAATTTAGAGGTTAAATGTAGCAATTCAGCAATGGTGGAAAAGGGATAAGAAGATGTCTCTAATACGAAGCAGGAAGACACCACGACAGGGACTGATCCTTGAAGAACACCGTAAAATTTTTTTTGACAACCAATTACAAATTAGAGATTAAATGTTGTAGTATAGAGGTTAAACGTTGAGAATTAGAGGTTAATCATTGCAATTTAGGGGATTATATGTAGCAATTTAGCTATTATGTTTGTAATTTAAAGTATCAACAGTGGAAAAGGGGTAAGGAGGTGTCTTTAATATGGGACAGTAAGATAACATGACAGGGATAGGTCTTTCAGGAACAGAGTGGTAAAACATCACAATTTAGAAGTTAAACGTTGCAACTTCAATTTTGGAGATTTAACGTTGCAAGTTACAGGTTAAATGTAGCAATTTGGCTAATTGATATTGCAATTTAAAGTATCAACAGTGAAAAAGGTGTAAGGAAGTTGAGGAATGCCATAGTTGATAAAATTCCTTTTAAAGTTTAAACGTTGTAATTTAGAGGTTAAATGTAGCAATTTGACCATTAAACGTTGCAATTTAAAGTATCAACAGCGAAAAAGGCGTCTCTATCATGGGACAGGAAAATAACAGAACAGGAACTGATTCTGGAAAAACACCGTAGTTGCTCGTAGTTCTTTTTTGTTCGAGATTAAAAGTTTCAGTTTAGAAATTAAACATCGTAATCTAGAAGTTAAACGGTACGGTTTAGATGTTAAACGCTGTAATTTAGGGGTTAAACGTTGAAAGTATCAACGGTGGAAAGTAAGGAGGTGTGTGGGATAAGAATATTACAGGATACGGACTGATCCTTGAGGAACGCCGTAGTTGATAAAGTTCCTTTATGACATTCGCTTTCAATTTGGAAACTAAATGTTGCAGTTTAGAGATTAAACATAGCAAGCTAGAAATTAAACGTTGCATTTTCAATTTTGGAGATTAAACGTGGCAACTTAGATGTTAAATGTAGCAATTTGACTATTAAACGTTGCAATTTAAAGAATCAACGGCGAAATAGGAGTAAGGAGGTGTCTCCATCATGGGACAGGAAAATGACAGAACACGAACTGATTTGCAGAAACACCGTAGTTGTAGTTCTTTTTTGACAACCAATTGCAATTTAAAGATTAAATGTTTCAGTTTAGATGTTAAACGCTGTAATTTAGGGGTTAAACGTTGCCAATTGAAAGTATCATCGGTGGAAAACAAGTGAGGAGGTGTCTTTAACGTGAGATAAGAAGATTACAGGGCAGGGAGGAACGCCGTAGTTGATAAAGTTCCTTTATGACATTCGTTTCCAACTTGGAGACTAAATGTTGCAGTTTGGAGATTAAACATAGCAAGCTAGAAATTAAACGTTGCAATTTCAATTTTGGAGATTAAATGTTGCAATTTAGATGTTAATTGTAGCAATTTGACCATTAAACGTTGCAATTTAAAATACCAATGGCGAAAAAGGAGTAAGGAGGTGTCTTCATTATGGGACAGGAAAATAACAGAACAGAAACTGATCCTGGAAAAACACCGTAGTTGTAGTTCTTTTTCCACAACCAATTCAAATTTAGAGATTGAATGTTTCAGTTTAGAAATTAAACATCGTAATCTAGAAGTTAAACGTAAACGGTTTAGATGTTAAAAGTTGTAATTTAGAGATTAAACGTTGCAATAATTGAAAGTATCAACGGCAGAAAAAAAGTATAGAGGTGTCTTTAACATGGGACAGGAAGATAAAAGGATAGTGACTGATCCTTGATGAACACAGTAGTTGGTAAAGTTCTTTTATAGCATTCATTTTCATTTTGGGGATTAAATATTGCAGTTTACAGGTTAAACACCATTGAAATTAAACGTTGCAATTTCAATTTTGGAGATTAAATGTTGCAATTTAGAGGTTAAATGTAGCAATTTGGCTATTAAACGTTGCAACTTAAAATATTAACGGCAGAAAAGGAGTAACGAGGTGTCTCTAACATGGTACAGGAAGATAACAGAACAAGGATTGATCCTGGAGATATGCCGTATTGATAAAGTTTTTTTTTTGACAACCAATTGTAATTTGGAGGTTAAATATCGCAGTTTAGAGGTTAAACGTCGCAATCCTGAAGTTAAACGTTGTAATTTAGAGGTTAAACGTTGCAATTTAGAGGTTAAACGTTTTAATTAAGAGGTTAAACTTGTAATGTAGAGGTTAAACGTTAAACGTTACAATTCCCAGAGACATCATATACTGGAGATAAGCTTAAAACTTTGTGAAGGGGCCGAGTAGATCAAGACCGGCCTGATTACTGGATTAGAGCACGATAACTTCAAATCTGTTCTGACAGGCAACTACAAACTTAGGAGACACCTATCACCGATTGGTGTAGAGAAAAATTCTACCTGTCCAAAAAGCAAACGAGAAGAAATGTCCTTCCACTTCTTGGGTCAGTGTTAGGCTAAGATTTGAAATGTTTGGCACTGGAATGTTTCTGAAAGAAAGATCTTGCTTAGAGATCTTTGGAATTATAATTCTTTAATCAACAGATGAGTTAGGGCTCCACTGCCCTGCGGTTCCTTTATCTAATGGTACTAATATCTGGTATTTGAAGAAACTAAACATACCGCAAGTTGCATCAACTTTTCACCGGACTGCCAAGGCCGCAATAACAAGTCCAGCTTATATAAATCGAGTTCGATTAATTACAAAAATAAGATATATATTTTTGTAAGCATTTGAGTGGAATTGAGCAACGCGCCCGATTCGTTATTCACAGTAGATCTGGCTGCGCGAATTGCAAAACAGCTCGAGGCCGTTTTGAAAAAGTGCGAGTGGCAGTTACTAAATTGATACGAAAGCGAATTCTAAAACAGTCAACTCGACTGCACTCCGCGGATTTTCTCACGGTACCGTTTTATTTCGAACCAAATTTAATGATGCGTTAGAAAGTCATAAGTTTAAGCGGAATTTTATGTTTGGTGAAGGTACTTACGACGCGGTTTGCTATTATACAAGCCACATACAGGACGGGACAGTTAAGATAGGTTCTTCCTATAAACGCTTTAATTTTTAAGGTAGTAGTAGTTTTTTAAAACGATGGCTACTGTTCTATAGTCTATAGGATATATATCTAATGCCCTAGCAGAACACTCCAGAATGCATGCAATTAAAATGACGACTTCCTCACAGTTAAGGGTCATCTCTGACAACAAAACGCACAAAACACACTTAATTTTAATATACGCGACAGGTGCACAGATAGTTAACTGACCTAAATGTAAATATGTTGATAAAATAGGTATCTTAAAACAAAAACGGTTCATTGGCTTCCACTACAAAAAGTCGCTGATTTAAATATAATTGCGCGTATTAAATAATTAATTGTTGTAATGCAACACCGCAAGGAAAACACACTTAATTACAAATAACACGACAGGTGCACAGCTAGTTAACTGACCTGAACGTAAAGATGTGATAAAATTGGTTAGTGTGCATTTTCTCGTTTATCTCTTGACTACAGGTTGTTGCATATCGGTTTTGAAAATCTAAAACACAGTTATAAGTGGGATTTAAAACAAAAATGAATCAGTAACTTCCACCAACTACAAAAGTCACTGATTTGAATATAATTGCGCATTTTAAATAATCAATTGTTGCAATGCGACACCGCAAAGAGAACACACTTAATTGTAAATAACACGACAGCTGCACAGCTAATTAGCTGACCTGAAACGGTTTTATCCTTATTCTCCTCGGTACCAGCATCACCTGCCAAATTCGCCCTGTATGTTATCTCATAGCGTACCCACCGTGTAGATCCCAGCAATACGGCTTGCCGTTCTACATATATTCTAATGCATGCCCGATTTGGGTACAGGCTATAGTTCTGCGCCAAATATAGCACAATTTACTACATCGGCCCTCGGCTGAGCATTGCCATTCATTATGCGATATTCACGAAGGACTCGGAATAAACATGGACTATTGGCTCGAAAAATTAAGTTGTAAATTTAAAATAATTATAATGAAACCTAGTTTCGTTTGGATGCTTTATTAGAGCCTATTCCATATCGAGAGTCCATCGCGAGTAGTTTAACTGACTTGTGTGGTTTTTTATGTTCAGAATGTCAAACGGTAATCTTCTGCGCTCATGGAGACGCTTTATTGTTCGAGGATAATCGTAAATTGTGTAGCAACTATGAAGGATAATGCAATGCCTATTATAATATTTTATATCTTTTTCGAAATGGGAAATTTAAAGGTTTCGACTAAATAGTTAAAATATTGGGTTATCACAGCGTAGAGTGCTTGGGTTACGCCACTGTCTGTTTAATAAATTTATAATCCTATTAGCTTGATAAAGGTGCAACATTGAAGGACATCTTGTAAAAGTTTTCACAAAAACAGACTTTACTGTCGCATAACTATATGACATCATGTATCACCGGCTCATTGCGAATGCATTAAGCCTACTACTACCTAGATAATTTACTTTTAATTTTAATATACACGAAGGACGGGAAATATTTCACTCGGACATTTCAAATATGCGAAAAGAAACTAGAAACCTATTTGCATAATTACCTAACAAATTTTACTTTTCATGACGGTGCGGTGCTCGGAATGTTTTGATTCGCTTATCGAATATCAAATCGATTTAGTAGCGAGAAAACGATATCAGTTTCTTTCATAAAGCGGTGACTACAACAGGACGAGGGGCAGTAACTCAATTTTTGCCTCTAGTTAAACGCGAGGGAGTTTAGAGCAAATAAGTCTACTGTTCGGCGAAGAACCAAATCTAAACATTTTTAGACTTGTGGGTATTGGGTGAATGGGAAAATAATTTAGAATAAACGGCTGGTTAAGAAACAATCATTAGTCATTTTGGTTTGGTTTGCAGACGGGCTATTAAACTCAAATTTCCTTTAAACCACGACCTTTATTCAAAAACCCCTAAAACAGTTTTTTACAATTGAGCCACTGCTTCTTCTAAAACCCAGACAAAAACAAAAATTTTGTTTGGAAAGAAATGGTGCCGCAGTGAAATTTGTTGAAATTGTTTTATTTGCCACCCTGTATTTTAGAATTAAAACCAAAACACACCTATTTACCCTAAGACCGGACAATACACCTTACTTCAAATTCCATTCAAATATCTTTCATATTTTCCGAGATATTTAACCTCTAATATATACTGTAACGAAGTGATTTTCTTCGTTACTAGTTCCTGTTAAATATAATATTATTCGATACACCCTGCATAGAATTAAGTTATTGTTTTCCGCATTTTGATATTATTATCACCTGTAACCAGTTAATTATTTTGTTTTATAATAGAAACTGTACTGTTATTATTAAATAATAAATAAATCCGTAATTAATATCAGCAAACAAATAATATACTCCCCGGCAACACCTATGAGTGAAAAGCGTATCCGCGCCGAGGCCAGTCCGGCCGCAACAGCCAGCGAATGTAGACGTGACGATGCAGCGCTCCAGCAGTTAAAACTGCCCTACGTCAGAGCCTCGCCGGGACGCATTTATTCATTGCGCTGCGACATTACGCTTATCCCTACCACTCCGCTATCTTATAGAAGATTAATATTTCAAATCCAAGAGAGCTGAAGTCAGTCAAGAGCTGTCATCTGAAGCAAGCAGACGTATCTACCGTAAAGTAAGTTAACCAGGGCCCAAATTTCGGCAAAGTCCAGCCGTGACGCATTTATTCACTGCGCTGCCTATTTTGCGTTCATCCCTACTACTCCGATATTTTACAGAGCATTAATATTCCGAATCCGACAGAACTATTCAGTACCCGTCCGCTGCTGTTCCTGATCAGACGTGCCTAAGTAAGCAGAAGTAAGTAAGGTATACAGGTGGAGATTGTAAGTGAGGACATGACTATGGTAAAGTATTAATTCCAGCCTGTAACCGTTAGTTAACCTGCTCGCCTTGCTTGATATTCGCACCGCTGTAGTTTGTGCTTTGCTGTAGTTGTATATACCTAATAGTAATAGCTTTTAAGCCCTAAGATGTAGTTATGTAACTAGCTTAGAACTTGTAGAATAGTACCCGCATTTGCTAATCTTGTTCCTATTTACATAAATCCTGAATAAATCTAATTGTGATATTAACTGTGCCTTTTATTCCGCAACGAAGTCTAACTTTCCCAATGACCCACTGGAATATCCGTTTCTTCACTGTAGCTGTCTGAGTAGTGGTGTTTCGGCACTATAAACGGAAACTGGCGCCCGAGTCTTAAAGCACCGCCGCCGCCTCGAGTGCCATAGTGACACTTCGGCATTTTTTTGCCTAAAACCGAAGTACGTCACAATACTAAAAATTTACTTTATGCATTTCAAAGTTCCATCAGTTTTGTTAAATTACCATCGCCAGAAGAACATTATTAATAGAAGCCGGATTTGAATGCGTTATGATGTAAAAACCAGGATCGGATCTAGGTGGTATACACAAAGGGGCCATAATCAATCACCATAATGCAGTGTCTCACCTTGTAATTGTGCTTAGTTAACACTCTTTAAAATGAAGGAATGTGGTAATAAATCCCAAAAAAGAAAAGGAAGAGAAATAATTTATGAAATGCCACAATTAACATTTAAACAATGAAGGAACGAGTTTCGACAAAAATATTGGAGGTGCGGATGTATTTATTGGCAGGTGCAATAACAACTCAAATAATTGGCAAATACGAACAGTTAGAGTAGAGGTTATTAATATTTGTACTAAATGATCCGGAGTTCTTTCGGCACATTTCGCTAAATATCCACATAAACTCGTAACATATATCGATGTAACAGGTGCATACGTGTAGAAGCTGTTTTTTTAATCTTGAAATTCTTTTTCCGTTTCTTAAGTCCAACATTTGCAGGTGTGATAAGTAAAAACCTCACAATAGGTTCTACGTCACTGCATATGTCACATATCCGAGTTGACCTACTGCAATTTCTCCCCCTTCGTTTTAATTGTTACAATTGATTCATCTGTATCGAAAAAAAAAAATAATATCTTTACAACAAATTAACGTAGAAGTACCAAATTTGGTGTCCCACGTAAGAAGCTGACTCGATTTCCTGGCTTTATTACTGGGCTAAAATGAAAAACCAAAATCTATTCTCATGAGGAATCCGATTGTAAGGTCAAATAAGCGTTAGAACCTCAAATATAAGAGGTATTGCCAAAAAACTGATTAACCAAATTTTTTCACCCTGTATATTATTTCGGAAATCGATATGGTATAGTATAAGAAGTCGGTGTAGTGACGGAAGGCGAGGGGCAGGGAAAGCAAGAAGGCGGGAAACGTATATCTCCTGCCCTTTCCATCGCTTACATTAAAGCGAGAAAGATGATCGTTGGCACGCGCCCAGGCGGAGTTTCGTGACAGTTCAGACCCGGACTTAGTTTCGAATTTCGTTACCGATTCCAGGCAGTGCACTAGGATGTAGGTGTTTCAATTAATCAAATCCACACCAAGTCACACCACACTCACACGCGGCAAGACTCGACACTATGAGGCGCCGTTTAAGACATTATTGTGTTACAAATATATATAATAATTATTGAAATATACAATTTATTTTTTCATTAAATATATTTATTTTGTTAAAATATTTATAAGTTTTATAAATATATACATATATATCTTTGTAAAAATATATATATATTTTTACGAATATATAAATATATTTTCACAAATATATATTATTTCTGCTAACATATATTTATATAGAAATGTGCTTTTATCGTCGTACGCTAGGTGGCGCCATGCTGATTAAATTTAGGTAAAATGCCCGTATTAAGAAGCTCACCAAAGAATTCTTGTATTGAAACGGACATAACTGCAAGCAACTGCTTTCATGAACCTTTTTATATGTGAAAATTTAAAAAATACGCACGCACATTCCAAACTTCAAATGAACGATAAATAATAAATAAGGTTAATGTTTACAGCATACGTACATTGACATTTGACGCCACGTTGCCAAATTTAATACGGGCATTTTACCTAAATGTAATCAACATGGCGCCACCTAGTGTACGACGACAAAAGCTCATTTCTATACAGTACCCCACAAAATTTTATGTTCAACTTGGAAACAAAGACGGGTTTAAGCGTGAATTAAAAAGAGAAAACAAACGGTGAATGTGTAACGCCCACACGGAGAGTGACAGCTATTTTCTATTTCAAATTGAAACACCTAAAAACTTGGGCAAAAAACGCCGCCAAACGAATTTAATAGACAATGCTGGGTCATATGCTATGTCAATGGAAGCATCAGTAAATATCGTTTTAGGTATGCCGGTTACTCATGTGGTCGACTTGCAACATACGGGTAAGTGATACCCTATTAAATTCGTTTGGCGGCGTTTTTTGCCCAAGTTTTTAGGTGTTTCAAAGAGTATAACACCGCGCCGAGCGGCCCGATGGAGAGAGGCGTGTCTCTTGGCTGATTTTTTTCTTCGAAGTGGTACCTACGTACCAATCAGAATTCTGTCTTTATTTTATACTCATTACAGATATTCTCTGTTCTTGTTTTCAAGTTGAACATAAAATTTTGTGGGAATCTGTATAAATATATGTTAGCAGAAATAAATATAATAATATATATATTTTTACGAAGATATATTATATATATTTATAAAACTTATAAATATTTTAACAAAATAAATATATTTAATGAAGAAATATATATATTTCAATAATTATTATATATATTTGTAATACTACTAATGTCTTAAACGGCGCCTCATACGACACCACCAACAAACAAAATGCTGTGCTTATGCTTATTCGAAATATCCGCCTCAGCACCAGGCTCAGGAATTAATGAACATTCTCAGGATTGTCTTGTCTAACAATAGAGGAAATTACTGGACACTATGTCTTTATGATGAGTCAGCTATAAACATCTGCGTCACTGCGGTTCACATTTTTTTTCTATCTGATGCGACCTCCAACAGCTCGCGAGACGTTATCGAGATCATCAACGCGTGATGGATTATTCGGAAAATGTCAAACGTGTTATAGCCATAAACCATCATCTGTTCTGTAATGGCGTGTAGATGAAAACATACCTAAATGGTGTCAAATTTCATTGCGAAGCGATTTGTTTCGGTTAATTATTTATACGTGGGAGTTTCAATAATTAAAAGGATGCACATGTGATATCGCATTCTCTAAAATAAATCGATGGTTCCTTGGATAAATACAAAGTTGCAACGTGGTTTGAATAAAATAATAAAAAATAAGTGCGTAAATTGCAGGGGCCCTGGCACGCCACTGCGTTGTTTATTGCAGAAAAGATGCACAGCCTGCTAATCTTATTTACATAAGACCATGCCCCACTTAAAAATATCTATTTCAGCTATCTCGTTTGGGTCGTCAGTGTTGCAACTCTACATGGTTTTTATACCATATAGATCATCTTTAACGTTGCGGTAATAAAACATCGTAAAAGGACGTAACTCGAGAGAAGATGAGTATGTTTCAGTTTTTACATATTTTAACAGCGGTGTACTTTCTACAGCACTTAAGATATCAATCTGGAGGATTGCGTTACACGCACAGCCTCATTTTAATAAAATTTTCATAGACATAATGAATGCTAATGTTATGCATATCCTGCTAATATTTCTGGACACCCTGTATGATATTCCCTGCAAACTTTCGCAATTACCACCAGAGCTCGCTATTATTAATATTTATAGATTTTTTTGCCTGCACTAGGGTAATGAAGTTGTTTGGTCCACTGACCGAAAACAAAAAGATTCAAAATGATAAAAACAAACAATTTGCTTTTATACGTACTCGGTTTGCTCATTTATGTATTTAAATTAGTCAGATAACGATCCGTTTTACTGGGTGAAATAAAAAGAAGATATAAACGTATCTTTCAAACGCGTGGTTCTGTTTAAATATTTTTGATTTGGTAACCACCAGTCCCCTATTTTCTTTGATTCCCACGTATAATTGTGCTTTAGTTTTTCAAAATAACTATGCAACAACCTGTACTCAAAAAGCGAAAGAGGAAACGCATCCTAACCTATTTTACCAACACCTTTACGTTCAGGTCAGTACTATTTGTGCACCTGTCGTGTTATTTATAATTAAGTGTGTAACGTAAACACCGAAAGCTAGTAGAATCTGGATTTTGAATGTTAATATAATGAATGAGTTATTATACACAGTTGAAATCGTAGCTAGCACTCTCGCTTGGGAGGTAGAATTTGATCCAAGTATCTAGCTTCGGTTAGCAGTGGAACCCCAACCCTCTCGTTCGGGAGATAGGACTCAACTGAAACGTACTTGTACTAGTTACTTGTTGAATAAGGGTCGTAAGTACCCCTGTAACAGGCGATAGTACTCCGTAGTAATTGTCAAAGAAACCCTGATTACCCTCAACCGTGAGAAAGTCGTCATTATAATTACTTGTGTTAGTTTAATTGAAGGCTCTAGATTTTCAAAACAATTTGTGACGCTGTTTACTTACGTAACCTTTAATGTTTGTAACTGGCTAGTTACAGCCAGCACTCTCTGGTTTTATAACACTTTTTAAACGGAAACTCGGGCGCCAGTTCCTTAATTTTTAGGTGCAAGGAACAGCACTTTTGTTTCTTGGCGGTTTCCAAGAAAACCCTAGGTAACTAACACATGGAGATACGGTTATGTGTCCAGAGATCTTGAGATGATTGTTTTGTCAGTGGGACTTGAACAATTTCTCAAACGGGTTAATTAGGAATTAACAGCAACAATTATAACTCGTAAATTTTTCCTATGTATACCAACGTATTTATTTAATAAACAGTAAATGCTAAATAAACAATTTAACTAAACAGTATAATGCATCGATTTACTTTACAATCGGTTATGTACAAATTTGACAACGATATTATATCAGCTGGTAAAAGCGGCGTACCTATGCAATAATTTAATTCCGGACGGCGGTGGACTCAAAGTACGAACGAATCGAGATATACCCACGCGGTGAAATCCAACGGCCGGGGCTGAGCTAGCAAGTATGACATCCAAAATATCGGAGCGCTTTTGAATAATTCAGAGATTCTTTTTTTTTTCAGTTTCGGATACTACTTAACAAACGCGGTTTTCTACTGCCTCAAATACAGAGTTATGTTAACAAGGAAGTTATATTTCCTTCCTTACCGAAAAATAACGATTTAAATCATACACTGGTGCCACAAACTAACAGAGCAGGTTACCGACTTGCTTTGCCTGTGTATGATAAATCCACTTTTTGAAATATATCCGCTGATGGCTAGGCCCAACTATCTTAGCAGAACACCGAAGGGCTCAACCGGTGAATGTGTGATATAACATTAAATACAAATAAACGGAAACTTTAAACCGAACTCTGATTTAATTAAGTAGTTACACAAGACGTCGGTACTTTCACGATGAAATCAACGGCGAATCTCGGTGTTTATTCGAAGGCGGCTGGATAACGGTGGACTACTATTGTTCTTACCAAGATGGTTCACGAAAAATGTTTCTGGTCGAGTTTTATTAGTTTCGGTGCCAGGGTATCGATAATTCGATTGATCTGGATTTTGCCGTTCCCGGTGAATTTATTACCTTTGTCTTGCTGACGCAGGCGGCGGCGCGCTCATACGGTGGGTGGAATTCGGACAGGTGGCTCGAACGAAGAACGCGGTTTACTAAGTCGGCGCGTGTTATGTAACTTGCCATATTCACCCGGGCTAACGGAAAACGGAAATGCATTGCTTACAATTTTTAAACTATATCGCAAAAAGAACCGGCTTAAAACAGACACGGATTAATATTTTCACAAGTTTTCGTAACTAATGATTTTTACTTCCGGCTTAAATATTATTTTTGAACAATTAACGGATTTTAGCTATACAGGGGACTATCGAAAATTAATCAATGAATTTACGGTTTGTTTACCAACTGATTTTACAATTCATTGATACCTTAAACATAACTTAAATACTAACAGAGATACAGGGTGTACCCAAGTGATGGAAATATTAAAATAAACAGGCAATCCTTGACGGATAAAAATCACTTCGTTACAAATTATGCAGCTTCATGACGTCAAAAAGTGGAAAGGAAATGCACACTAACCTATTTTATCAACAACTTTACGTTCAACTATCTGTGCACCTGTCGTGTTTTGTAAGGCGTTAGTAGATAGGCAAAGCCGCTCCGGGACCACTTTCGAGGTCGATGGCGTCTGTCCATCCGGAGTGACCATGGAGAGGATGAAGAAGTCTTCGGAGAGGGTCGAGGGTATGTACAAGAAGTAAATCGTCAAAGACCGGAAGGTGGAGGGCGAAGAAGTCTTCGAGGGGGTGGTCTTCGGCGAGGGGGTATACAAGAAGTAATCGTCAATGACCAGAAGGTATTGCATCATCGTTAAAGCGTATTGCGCAATATTACGTAATCTTACGCAATATTGCGCAATATCATCAAGTTCTGAGAATGCCTGCGTTCAAGGTTAGCGACTTGTCGAGACTTGTCTGTAGGCGGCTAGATCAAAGGAGTGATTAATGTAGCGTAATCGATATGCACACGTGCGCGTTCAAGGTTATTGCGCAACATCATCAAGTTCTGAGAATGCCTGCGTTCAAGGTTAGCGACTTGTCGAGACTTGTCTGTAGGCGGCTAGATCAAAGGAGTGATTAATGGCGAGTACGTGACTAAAAGAGCAACATCCAGTTCTGAGAATCGTGCGCGTTCAAGGTTATTGCGCAACATCATCCAGTTCTGAGAATGCCTGCGTTCAAGACTAGCGACTTGTCGAGACTTGTCTGTAGGCGGCTAGATCAAAGGAGTGATGCCGGTGGTGAGTACGTGACTAAAAGAGCAACATCCAATTCTAAGAATGATGGAACACCTGCGTTCAAGGTTAAAGCACTCTAGAACAAAGAAGTCTTTGATGGTGTGTGATTAATGGCTTCCGACCCCGACCGCTAGCGTTCAAGGTTAAAGCGTTCTCACGGTTCCGTTTTTGCTGACTCGCAATGAAGTATGGGGGGAGGGGGAAAGGATATAATCGATGAGTCATCCTGCGTTCAAGATTAAAGCGCTCGTCTTTTTTTAATTCTTAGTCTTTAACATTTAGTGTTAGAACTGTCTCGTTACATTACAGTGTGCTCTCTCCTAATAAAATAATAATAATAATAAACAGAAAAATGTGGATGTTTTACAGTGAACAGAATTGGAGCAAAGCTGAAGACTTGCAGAGCGCAGTAGAATGTTTATGTGATGAAATTTCAGCGCTAATATTTAGCGAGCGCCACGATAATGTGTACGATTTCCAGTCCATCCAAGACGATGAAATTCGTAATAAAGAATGTGAAAAACAGATTCAGAAGTACAATGGAGCTCTGGAATTGTGTCACAAATTTCTCGAGGGGAACGTTAGCATTCAACGATTTTGTAGAGAAATGATTGCAGCCGACATGAAAACATTTCTATTTAAAATTAAACTGTATTTACCTGTAAAATATATTATTCAATTTGATATTTATGACGAAGATGATAGTGATGTAAATGAATAAATATAAAGTTTTCATTTTTTCAAATTTTTTTTTTTTTCAAATTTTTTTTTCAAAATTTTTTTTTTTTCAAAATTTTTTTTTTATTTTTTTATTTTTTAATTTTTTAATTTTTTTAATTTTTTAATTTTTTTATTTTTTTATTTTTATTTTTTTTCAAAAATCTTTTTTAATCTTTTTTTAAATTTTCGATTTTTGGGAATGCATAAAGGCGTAAAGAGATTTTTAAATAAAAGAGAACAACATATTTAAAATAATATATTAATAGAAATAAAAATATAATACTAATTAAAATACTAGTTAAAATATATGACAGATTCCTCCAGGGGTGTGATGACATCATATTCATTCTGTAACAAAAAGAAAATACATGATGTATGTATAAAAATTATATTTACTTTACTTACTGCTGAGAATCTCAACACCTCCATCACAATTTGAGGTGATAGTCGTGGTGGAGGTGATGGTGAAGGGGGTGGCGGGATCATGGGCGATGTCATAGGGGGTGGCGATGTCATAGCGGGTGGAGGCATCAGGGGCGATGTCATAGCGGGTGGAGGCACCATGAACAACGTCATAGCGGGTGGAGGCATTATGAACGACGTCATAGGGGGTGGCGTCATCATGGGCGATGTCATAGGGGGTGGAGGCACCATGAACGACGTCATGGGCTGCGGGTGATATGAGAGCGGTGAAGACATCACGTGACCCTCCTCCTCCTCACTCTCTAATTCTGACTTTATATTCGTAAAACTGTAACAAAGAGAAATATCAGTATTTATTTATGTTAAAATTTTTCTATAATAATTACCATATTTGCATCTGCTGGGGGGACGACGACACCCATCGGTGTGGCCATTTCATGAACGGGTTCTTGTCACAACTAGATGTTGAGACCCGTTCGTCGTCGTAACCGTTTGGAGGAGGAGAAGAACTGTCGCCTAAACCAATGCTTACGAAACTATGAAAAAAAAAATAAATCCAATTTAAAAAAACTAAGCACAGAAATAAAAAGATTAAAATGTACTCACTTTTCTCTAAGATAAGCCTCCAGATACTGGGGCGGGGTGTACTGGTACTCGCACATGATCAAGTTATGTTCACGACTCACAGTAGCTGAATGACAATTAAATAAAAGCGTATACCCATAAACCCCTCCGCCGAAAAAACGAAAATCTTTTAATGCACATTAACGAAACACTAAAAAAATAAACAATATCCCTTTTTGCCAACGTGTATCAGACTAGCAAGTTCTGTTACTTTTAAATCAGACTGTCAGCAAAATAATAAAAGGCAATTGAGCACGTTCATAACATAAACGATCCTTTTTTACGTCTGAATTCATACTCCACATAAATAAAACAAATGTTAATTTGGTAAAAAATATTTAATAATCAATAATAATTAATTCATCGATATGATACATTTTTTTCTTATAATAATTCTAACTATACACTTTAACAATAAAATCGAAATACACAGAGTAATGTAGCATAGTAATTGTAAAATTGGATCGCTGTTGCCGCTTATGTCTTCGTGTTCTTGAGTCCCATTAAAAGTGGGGTAGGATGTAACAGCATGTAAAAGAATAAAGTATGTAACCACCGCCGCCGCCGCCGCCGCCATGATGATTGCTGATACACTAATGAGATTTATCCTCAAATAATGTCTATTTATTGTCTGATATTCTAAGTAGTAGTACTGGCACAATTACGGGGATTAAATTGGAAATTCTTCGTTGAAATCTTTGACGATCGACCGATGCCTCAATCCAACATTGACCATTTCTGGACATTCTGTACGCATAAGACCAATGTATGATGTACCTAACTTGAATCTTATCGTCAAATATCACCCTCTTTTTAGCAACAGCAGCAATAGTTTCCATTTCTTTTTTTTCACGGATTATTTATACGAACTGCAGCATGTAAACGTATTCGACATATTACGCATGATTTCTGAGAAAAACTACAGTCTGCGCATATCGCAATATGTCCACACGGTACGAATATCATATCACAATCATTTTTGTAGCAAACTTTACACTTTTTACGAATCTCGCAAACTTTACAAAGACTGTTTATAGAATTAGCGATATAACCACAAGATAAAAATACTGGAGACTGCATTTTGTTTTCAGAGAGCAATTCTTCTTGCTGCTGAGGCATGTGAAAATGTTCCACACCGTCTTTTATCGCTGAATACACCACTGCCAGCGATGACACTTAATTTTTGAAACTGTGAAAACATACGCTGTTTCTCTGCATACAAGTTTATTAGTTTTTTCAACTCGTGCAATTTAAATAAATGATCTTCTAACATGAAGTTAAATGATGATGACATCTTACTCTTATAACGTCTAACTGGATAATGAGTAACTGGTGCTTGTGCATAGAGGATAATAGCAAAAGAGGTGGGGGGAGGGGATGAATAAAAAAAACATTAATAAAATACATATTTATTTAGGTAAACTAGAATATAACCAATTATAAAGGGTAAATACATTTCTTAAGCTACATATTTTATTATTATTATTACAATGATTTAAACAATAAGGTAAATCTTTAGTGAACTTTGGAACCTCTTCATTGAGCAGCTGTTCCACATTGATGATAGATGGCACAGTTTGTCCCAATGCATGTAAACGTTTTTCCAGAAATTCTTTTTTCTGATAACCTTTTACGTACACAGTAGTAGTAGCTCCATTAAGTAGATGATTACGTAATATTTCATTTAGGTCATTATCGCTTACGTAGCCACCACTATACCTCAATCCATGATGATGTAATTCCAAGTAATTTATTTGCTTCTTCAGGTCATAACTTAAAGAATCGTACGGTATGAGAGGCTTAAGTAAATAATGGGCATGCTGATCTCCACTAACAAACGAGATTTCCTTAGGATAGAATTCGGGCAGGTTAAAGCCTTGAATATCTACGACAATCAATTTCATGTTTACTCTTCGATAGTTCTTCACATACTAAATTATCCCTTCTGTCTCTCTCTCTTTTACATAATGTTTCTTATGACTCCACTGAGAGGTAAATACTCCAAAACGCGGTCGTGTATGAGAATGCAGTAGGCCTTGGTATTTGGGGGGAAGGGGGTCAAACTTTCAATTTCCATTTTTATGTCTACAATCGAAGGTTTAACAGGAGCCCTCCTCTTCGAGCAGTCTATAACGAATAGCGTGTGATTCTTGAAAGCGGCAAAATCTAGCATAGGTTTATTATTTGAAGCGAACGATTTGGTAAAGTCAGTATACATATGATAGGCCTCAGAGTATTTTTTAGCCTTAAAGTCCAACCTCATATCTTCGTGAGGGTAACGATCGTTGTTCAACAATAATTTCACATTAAATATATCAATATTATCGAATTGCGTAGAGTCCTTCGTCTTGGCATCTTTCTTATCGGTTTGTAGAGCAAGGATGGCAGCTTGGGGGCTTTGAGTGCCATTTTTAACAACTATAATTTCTTTTGTAGCACCTGCCACTAGGGAGGGTATCTCATGAATTTCATATTGTCTATACGTTAATATGATTGGCGTATCGGCATTAACTTTAGCTAGAAAATTCAGTTTTGGAATATCGTTCAAATACACATGTTTCACTTTTAATTCAATATTGGTGATGGTTAGTTCGCCAACTGTATCATCTTCAGATACTTTAAAACAATTATTATCGCTACGAGCCCGTATCAAACGTAGAACCTGTTTACCGAAAACGTATCTCCTGTAATCGTAAAAGAATCCCAGTAAATGTCTCAAGGGTATTCTTAAGAAAAAGGTGAAATTTGTAGCGTCATATGTAATCAGGCTACCGCTAGGATAATTCCAACCTGCGATGCTATGAGAAAAATCATCTTTTTCATAACATATATAACTTTTTATCGTGCTCACAATTCCAGGATCGCGTACTTTATCTATTTCCATGCCATTTAATTCATAACTTATGGAATCAAATAAAAAGGCGCCCGCGTTATTGGTGAATTCAACGGTGCCCGTACCAGTAGCATTTTTCTTTAAAGTTCCCTCGATTGATAGCGCCCCCTCACCTATTTCAATCAAAGCGTCATGCTGATAAATGGCAATTTCAATTTCATCATTATTCCCATAGGCTTTAACGTACGGATGGTACGTTCGAACTTCGACTCGTTCAATTGAATCGTCGTAGTGGGGGTCTTGGAACAGCTGCAGTTCTTCTAACATGATAACCCAAAGATAATAAATATAAATAATTTGAATAAGTTAACTTGGTAGGTTCTGATGACGGTGGTGGTGACCTTGCACTTGTACGATTAGATACAGAATGAGGATGATGTAAACTTCCTCCGTATATATTAGGTTTACTACGGTTAAATATTAATCTCATGTTCTTTTAAGTTCTAACCTCACAATCAGCTTCTCTCCTCGCAGATTAACAAGCTCAGAATTTTGATCGAGTATTTTCAAAGTGATATTCTGTATCTCTCGAATGCTGGGGTTTACAGGTAGATAAGTTAAATTCCTAGGTTCAATGTTTATAGCGTATCCGGGATCAACATTCAAGCCGCATTCAAAAATCGTATGTGTAGGGCTATTATTGGAATATGCTCCCACAGTAATGTTACAGTCCACGTGGATCGTTATAACTCTGACTATATTAACAGGTAAATCAGACTCATATAATGTATCCGGTTTTAATGTTCTGCTGGCACTGTAACCCAACAGGGTGGCCAAGCTATCCTTGTGATTAAAGTTAATTTCGTGTTTACTTTTAATTTCACACTTGAGCGTATTATTATTAGGTTTCAGCGAGAAGTATTCGTCAGCCTGCTGCTGTGATGTTACGCCGCTACCTACTAGTAATCTCTTTTGCAGATAGGATTCAATGTCACTTATTTCATAAGATCCTGTAGGTATAGTTATGACGCTTTCTTTGAGACTTCTATCGCCGTCTAGCTCCCAATAATAAAACTTGTTATTCACACCTTCTTCGATGTTAGGTATCGTATTATAGGTGTCGAGACCGGTCAACGCTATCGAATAATCGTATCGGGGATCTAGTTCTATGGGATTATAAAAGTCTACGGAGAGAACAGACTTGCGACCACTTAACTGGAAAGTGTTCGATGACATACTGATTACACGTCACGCGTGTTTATTATTTTTATAGAGAAATTGCAAACATAAATGTCCACAATTTACCGTGTTATATGTTTGATATGCATCGGGATTATATTTAATTTTAAATTTCCCGCCAAAGTATCGAACTAATTCCATTGGAGGTTTCAGAGATCCAAAGCTGTCGAAATATACTACGGAATCGCCTGTTTTCTTATATGCTACCCAATGAGTTCCAGCCCCCTTTACGCTGTCCAAGTTAATGATGGCGCTCTCGTTTCCTTTAAGTGGATGTGAGGGTAAAGAGTCTCTCATATAGACGCCTCTGAAATGGGGAATTTTTAACTTTTTAGCATACTTTAAGATGTCTAGGTCAGAGAGCGGTCTATCGGGTAGCTTCAATGGTAGTTTTTTGTCAAATATAAACCGTATCCTTTCTTATAGGGTTTCATGTACAGTCCGGAACCTTTTTTCCCCAAAGCCACATCCTCCACGGCTCTATTGTGGCGGTGAGCTTCTTCCAATGTTTTCCTAGCATTCTTGGCGTCTATAACAGTTTTAGCAATGGCCGCAGCGCCACCTGACAGAGCTCCAAGAGCTGAGAGACCTGCAAAGATCGGTATTAGAGGTAAGAAGCCTCCGGTCTTCGGTAGCGGTAGAATACGGGGGACAGTGATTTTCTTCCTTCCACCTGCTTTCCTGATGGCAATTCGCGCCGTTTTAACACCCATAGCCATATCCTTTTTCACATCATGACTTGCGTGCTTTTTCAACGCTTTCACAATGTTCGATAGGATGGCCTTACGGAAGGGAATTTTCTTCTTTCCTTTCCTTTTATTACAGCCTCCTGCTACACCCATACCTAATTTACGTTTAACCTTCATGACGTTAGTGACAGCCCAAGCTGCTGCTTTCTCCCCCAATTTAGCGTCTTTAGATTTAACGCGTTCCCAAGCTCTTTGTTCCAGTAAGTAATCGGCTTTATGTCTGTCTTCCAAGTTCGCGTTTTCGCTATACGCAATATCGTGTTCACGGCACGCTTGATCCAAAGCGTTAACGCCCGGATCCCCTCGAGCTAGACGTTTACGTAACTTTGTCCCGGGTCCGCAGTACTGATAACCAGGTAAATGCAGTTCGAAAGGTAGCTTGTTGATAAGACTGTTAACTACACCTCTGCCGTGTTTCCTCGACGTCATCTAAACTAGAACTGATGATGTACGAGGTGGAAACTTCTATATATAGGAATGTACAGAGTGAAAAGTTTAGAGTTCATGATGCGCGTTCAAAGACAAAAGACGTCTCTCCCCGTAGAGAATTTAGATTTATTAACTTCTGATCGTTCTGTAGAAGGATGTGTTAATAAACATGGAGAGTTATTTCCTAGCGCTTTAAGAACTATCGTATGTGGACCTAGTGGGGCGGGGAAGACAAATATTCTACTAAGTCTATTATTCGACTCTAACGGACTATGGTTTGAGAATGTGTACGTGTACTCCAAGTCCCTGTATCAACCTAAATATAAATTATTGGAAGATGTGCTGAAGAAGGTAAAAGGCGTAGGCTACTTTCCATACACCTCCAACGAAAACATCATCGATCCTTCGGAAGCTAAAACGAATTCCATATTTATATTTGATGACGTAGCATGTGACAAGCAAGACAAGATACGCGCCTTTTTCTCCATGGGGAGACATAAGCTTGTAGATTGTTTCTATCTCTGTCAGACTTACACCCATATACCGAAACATCTCATTCGAGATAACTGTAACTGCCTAATATTATTTAAACAGGATAAAATGAATTTACGCCATGTTTTTGACGATCACGTGACTCCCGATATGAGCTTTGAACAATTTGAACATTTATGCAGAGAATGCTGGAACGATAAATTCGGAGTGCTGGTTATCGTAAAGGATTTTGAATTACATAAAGGACGCTATAGAAAAGGCTTTGATCAGTATATAAGTATATGAGATTTCAATAACACCAAGCATTATCAGTTAGACGCTCAAACTGAACAGACCTGTTTTGAGAAACCCTGGATCTGTTTACAGACCTGTTTAAAATAGCTGTTTACCTGTTTAAAATACCTGCTTACCTGTTTAACATACCTGTTTACCTGTTTAACAATGAAGGTTACTAAAAAATTTACTCTCGCGGCATATAAACCACCTAGGGAGAAGGTCTATGACTTGGCGAAAGACTTGGCGCTCAAGAAGAAGATAAAAAAAGCTTCAGATTCTATTCGAAGGAAGTACTTGGCTTTAAAATTAGGTAGAGCTGAGGAGGACGATACAATTAGGCGTTTATTGAAACCGGTCATTGAACCATTGCGAGAACTCGGTGCTGTTAAGAATTCACCCAAGCAGCAGCAGCAGACTCCAAAAGTAGAGAATACCATTAAATCTGAAATAAAGAAAAAAATAAAAGTGAAAGAAGAAGTGGAAGAAGAAGACGAAGATGATGAAATATTTGAAGATTCTAGTAGTACGATTGACCCTGATGCCTCCGCCGCGGAACAGTATCCTACGTTAGCTAAGCAATATTTAACAGGTCTCTATGATAAAAGTAAGGATTACGATGAAACCTATGGCGTGAGATTTAATGGCGAAATGAATAAATTATACATCGGATCTATGGAACTAAATATCGGCTCTAATGCTGGCTTAAGTATCGGTGATAAAATGTTTGCCGGAAGACGGGGCTTATATGAACTGCTATTTATGAAGAAGCCTCAAGGTTACAGCAAACAAGATCTGGATGATTACAGGGAAATTCTAGAAACCTCTAACGCACATAAACGAAATTATGATCCCGCAAGTCAATTAAATGGCACTCGATCACATAAATACACTAAAGTGATAAAACCATTATTTAAAAAAAACAATAGTGGTGATGGCACTCCCAAAATAAAACATACTCAACCTCATAGTAGTAGTGGACAGGGTATGAATATGGTTTACAACGAAAAACCGGTAGAATACATCTTCTGGGACGACATAAACGAATTAGTTGACAGGCTAAGACTTTTAAATGCATCCAAGGCGGCAGGAAATACTGATTCCCACGACAACGAAATCTTGGCTATTTTAAATGAATTGAAAGAAGCGGGAATTATATATTAGTATGTAACAGCTCTCTACACACACTTCATATTCGCAATGAGTCTCGATAAGTTCGGTCGTTCAGCACGAGGTGGCGGCGGCGTTAGCAAGAACATCAGTCTATTACCACAAGGCCGAGGTTTTAATTTCACCAAAGATGGAAACATTGATGTGGAAAAATTGAAATTGTGTAATGTTCAACCGCCCACTGAAGATGGCGATGCTGTCAATAAAAAGTACATGGATGATAATGTGACTGCTATTGCTACGACTCTAGCGACGAACTCGAACAATTACCAAAGGGATACTTCTACTCGTTTAGATAAACAGAGAGGCTCCATACAAGACCTTAGAAAATCTATAAAAAAATTAAATGATGAAGTAATTGTTCTAATGCAGGCGAATCTCACCTCTCTGTCTAACACAGTGAAAACTGTCGAGATGGCGGTTAATAAATTAAAAGCGAGCAAAAGAGTATAAATTATAAAAGTCTGACATATATATTCATTTAATTTGATGCTATCGATCTGTTATGTCTAATTCTAAAGAAAAAATTCAATTGGTTAATGAGCTACATAAACCCGCCCGTAGAAATATTAAGCGGCGCAGGCGCATAGTCATAAAGGGAATAGATGACTTGTGGCAGGCAGATTTGGCTGAGATGGGGAACTACTCCAAGGATAACAATAATTTTAGATACATTCTGATGGTAATTGATTGTTTTTCCAAGTTTCTATGGGTTAAGCCGATAAAAAATAAGAGCGGACCCGAAGTCACCCAGGCTATGGAGAACGTCTTCAGGGAGAGCAAGAGATCTTGTAATCATTTAAATACAGATCAGGGTACGGAATTTTATAATGTTCACTTTCAACGCTTGATGAAACAATTTAAGGTTAACCACTACAGCACATATACTGTTAAGAAAGCCGCCATAGTTGAACGTGTTATTAGAACGATAAAGGAGCGCTTATACAAGTATTTCAGTTTAAACGGCTCATACCGATGGCTAGAGGTGCTTCCTCACATTGTTAAAGAGTATAATAACCGAAAACATAGGACTATCGGGGTAAAGCCGGTGGATGTGAACGCGAAGAATGAAAAGCAAATTTTACGTTCAGTTTACAATCACATAAAGATAGCAGCATCGCGACGCTACAAGGCGGGCGATATTGTGCGAGTCAGTAAGAGTAAGCATGTGTTTAGCAAAGGATACACCCCAAACTGGAGTACAGAGTTATTTAAAATATCCGAGGTTCGAATCACCAATCCTACAACCTATTTACTTGAAGATATGCAAGGTAGACCTATTAGAGGAGGGTTCTACGAAGAGGAGCTGCAAAAAACGAAAACACCCGATGTGTACCTCGTGGAAAAGGTGTTACGTAAGCGAGGCGAGAAGTCTTACGTGAAATGGCTGGGCTTTGATTCCACGCACAACAGCTGGATTGATTCAGATAACATTCTTTAACCTGCATGTGTGTGTTCTTATGAGAAAATGTGTCATACCCCCATGAGAAGTGCGAATTTACATTATATCTTATGAGAGAATAGCACACATTTATGAAACTTGGAGGCCTTTTTAAATTAGTACCCTCCCTCCCTCCCACTACCTAATGCATAAACAGACAGATTATGATTTGAAAGCTTAGTTGTCTGTTAGTCTTCGAGTGCAATGGAATCACCTGCTGCTAGTCCTTCATTTTCCTCTGAAGATTCCTCCGGTTATTGGAGTGAAATTGATCGAGTTAGTGATATTTATCAAGACGCTATACTTACTGAAGAACGATATATTTGTGAAAATGTGTTTTACGTTAAAGACTCTAATTATAAAATAATTACTGGACTTTCTCCTGCAAGAGGTTATGTTCCTGCTGTCAGAATATTGCTGAACGTATCACATCCTATATTCACGAAACCAGATAATATTTCCTTCATAAGAGAAGACTGGAACGATTTTATTACTTACCTTCAACAATTTACCTCTGATTATTTTAATGATGAGATCAAAGATGGAGAAGAAGAAGAAGAAGAGGAAGTGGAGGAAGAAATTCATTTCTCTGGTTATGCCCTAATAAAGGCTCCTTTTATCGGGAACAAGATGTTAAAATTGTCTGCTGCTGGAGTTTCAAGTTTATTTTATTTTTCAAGAAACACTGTATACGATATTATAAATATTAACAAACTCGTATCGTCTCATATGGATTTGCTGCATAGTTTAAGTTTTCCAGAGTTCTATGATAACTTTTTAAATGTCACAAATAACATATTAAGTGAATCTCAATATGAATTATCCTCTTATAATGTACTATTAAAATTAAGTGAAATATATCCTTGTAACATTCACACATACTGTATTCGTGAATGCTTAGCTTATAATTTGAATAAAGTTCTAAATGATTTAGATAGAAAAATGTTTCTTATAAAAAAATGATTGAATAAAGAAATATTAATAATACGTTTTTTTTTATTTCTAGGTTAGGTATATGGAATAAAAATCAAGTCAACATTTAAATACATAATATATTGAAATACAGTGTAATAAAAGAGAAAAATACAGTAATAATAAAAAATTATTAATTACATATATATAATAATATTGATTACATTTATACATTGATTACATATATTATAAAAAAAGAATACATAAAATGATCGATATTGAAATCTTAGGTATTATCATCAGGTATAATAATTGAATAATGACCCCACGGGAGAGTGTCATGAGTCTCAGAAAGTAATTTACGTTTATCATCGAAGGGGTTTAACGAGATTTTCGTTTGCTCAATGCTGTACACATCATGCAATCTAGATTGTATACAACGCTGAGTATTGTGCAATAGCCCTACGTCTCGAGTAGGATTTTTCAAAAATTTCTCCAAACACTGTAAATAATCCTCAAAAGTAATTTTTCTCTTAACGACGTTAGTCTTTACGCCTTTGGATTTTTTCACCACTTTACCTTGCGCCACCTTATACGTATATTGTTTGGAGCGTAACCCGATAAAATGAGTCATCAATTTGCCGTTATTCTCATCCTTCATAAGACCGGGGATTTTTTTGTTCACTAACGGGATATCCCAACGATTATCAGAGGGATAGTCGCTGGTATCGAATCTTTGAATGTCTTTTTTGATGACCTCTTCGTACACGTCATCACACTGAAGTTCGTAGACCAAACTATCTGTATCGGTGTATAACAGTTTACAATTTTCCACCGGGAATTTAGTTAACATGTAGTCGTAATGGAATTCATACACGCAAGTTTTTGAAATATCTAAAATTGCCATTCCTATGTATAGGGGTTTATCGAATACAATGCGATTTTTTCTAAGTTCGATAGCCATTAGCGTATCACTAAAAACGGATCTACTATCAAAATTTGGACTGGAAATTAAATTTTTCGCCCCGTAACGCCCCTCCCACTTCCTAACCAGTTTTACTATACGGTGTTTCCTCACATTCTGCATTGTTTTCCCGAATACTGCGTTGTTCATCAGTTTGTAATTTGTTTTCTCAAATTCGGACTTTGCTTGCGCTCTTAACGATGTGTTTAGCTCTATGTACGATTTTAGCCAAGTAGACTGTTTGAATTTCAGCACTTTATGGATGCGAACTAAACGCAATCCGTGCTGCAAGACCTGCTTTAAATTTCTGTAATGTAAAACATAATTTTGCTTAGTGTACAGGGTGGTCATTAATTTGGAAAATTTGGAATTTGGAGCCGTTCGATGTTCCGCGCAAAAGGGTAAATCTTTGTGTAAATCATGCAGATCATCCGGATACTCGAGATCCACATCAAGCACGTAACCGATTTCGGCATCATCGGGTACCGTGGTGACGTCAATGTTTGTATCGGTCCATTCGAAGCTGCCATATGGAAGGGGTTGATTCATAGCCCAGCCATATAAGTTATTTACATCATAATATATCAGATACGTTGATGGTTTGGTGTTGTCATAATTTTCCGAGTACTTATTGTTAGCCTCCCCATACCGATTACAGCATTGACTCACGCCGCCACGAATACCACGTTCGAAGAACATCAGCATATCCACGTCTTGAAGTGTTTCGAGTTTACACCCCGTATATTTGAGCATACAGTCCCACGTGTAGCCCGGAATAGTGTAATAGTGGGCGGGATCCAGACCGTATGTCTTGTGACAAGTGATGCGAAAAGTCTCGAACACGCACGTTAACAGCATGATGTCAGTTTTCATATAGAGATCGCTGTACTCGCCTAAATTTTGACAGTTAAATTTCGTCCAAACGATTTGAGCATGTCTGTATTCGTCCTCGTCAATGTCTGCATCGTTAAGTTTATTGTGAAATTTAGTCAGGTCTGGTAATTCGGTGTCGTCAAGTCGTTCTATTGTGTCTATGTAGTCGTATGGAAAAACCCCCTTCTTTTTCAATAAATTCAATTTCTCTTCGTCTAAATTCGGAAATTCCCGTTTAAGATTTACGAAATTCTCCGCTTTTAATGTGGAAGCTAACTCTTGTAATGAGCAGCCCATAAATCTAAAGGAATCTATGAATCTGAATTTTAAGTTAGTTTCATCATCGTATACCGTAAAACTAATATATTTTTCCTTATTTACCGGTAGCAGAGTGACGTGATATCTTTCGGCGAGCTGTTTAATTACGAAATGTGCGTCATAGCCCCCCAGGTTGTGGAACACCACTGGAATTACGAAGGATTTTTTATAATTTAAATTGCACTTATTATGCGCAAACCCCCTGAAATCGCCGGTGAGGTGGCAATGATCACGAACGATTTTATCTTTATCATTGAACGCCACCTCGCAAATGTGACATTTTTTACCGACCGCATCCTGTAAACTAACTTCCGTATTCATGGGTTCGATATTTTTCAATTTGGAAGAAACGAATTTTGCGATGGCGCTCAACTCGTCCACAAACCAAGACATACAATCTGTTCCACGATTACTTTTGAAAAAAGACCAATCGTCATTATAGTCACATTTAAAATAGTACCCGGCACTGTATGCTCTGTGTTTTTGATAGCGAGAACTTTTCGTTGCTGGTTCTGCGCCATAGCGATCTCTGTACTCTGATTGTTTATTTGCAGCTTCCGCATCGTTAAAGGGCTCAAGCAAAGATTCGAAATCCGCGTAAATCACAAAATGAACCTTTTCCTTATAGACGAAATTTTTAAACTTAACGTACAGTTCTTTTGGAAACTCAATTTTACATTCGTTAACTTTCTCGCAATCCCCCGTATGACCATCTAATTTAACCTGCGAAGAGAAATAATTGAGACACCTATCACAGAAAAATACTTTATGTTTATGTTTAGAAATTTGACTATTCAAAAGCCTTGATAAATCTTTGATGTACACGTAATGATATTTAATATTTTCATCTTGTTCCTCATCCTCGTTATCTGACTTGGGTGCCGGATCAAATTCAGATATTTTTGGATAATATTTATCTTGGATTAATAATAAATTTACGTGTTTTTCACGCTTTTGCTTAGTCAAGCGAACGGGGACTACTGAAAAATTTAATTTCGAGTCCATCTCCAGGACAAACACATTAACAGAAATATCAGCATTATTCTTTTCAAATTTAGAAATATATGGTATTTTCATAGGAAATTCAATTCCTTTTAAATTTAACACTTCAGTGTAATGAGGATATGTAGAGGTTCTGTCTGAATGTACATCCGTAGGATAAAGACCGCTGACGATGCTCCAGGCAAAGCATGCTTCGTCGTTCATATTTTTTACGTTAATACATGCCTGTTTTTTTAAAATTTTTTCCGGCAGTCTAATGTAGGATGAGCCGGTACCATTCCCCACTTCGAACTTATTAATGTTAACTTCCAAGCTAAGAATTTTATCTAGGGCCCAGCCAGATCCGGATTCGGAGAATTCAGATAAGGAATTGAGAATTTCATCTTTAATATTAATTTGGAAAAAATGTAACAAGTCCGTTCCGGCGTCGACTATTTGATTTTTTGTGTTGAAGTACTTTCGTTCAACGATTTCAACATCTCCGGATTTTCTCAGAAATTCACCACAGAAACAGGTATTCACTTTAAGAGTACGCATTTTTTTCAATATATTCATAACCCTATTTTTAAATAAGTAAAAAGCATCATCTAAAAATTGGGTAACATCTTTGTGTGTTAAATTTATTATTATTCCCGTACGTACTCGACCCTGAAAAACTGAAATTATCTCTTCCCATTTCACCCTATCACTGCGATTTTCTTTCACTGGCGCGGCTCCTACTCTTCCCCCAATACGATTTAAATGTTCAATTACTTTCTTAAACCGTTTAAGATGACCGAGATTAGTTTGTAGTTTTCTCAGAGTACCTACGGCTAAATCTGAATCGCGAATCGCCTTATTAAAAAGCCTAATATGCTGCTTTAGTTGCTTAAGCCAGGTGTCTCTCTCCCGCGGTGTAAAATTTCTTTTTTGAGCTAAAATTACCTCGACTGATTTAAATTTCGCCACAATTTCATCACTGAGACTAGCAATTTCTAATGAACTCATTTTTATTTATTTAAATGCACTTCACAATGTTTAAGAAAAATTTATACATACAGATTTTTTTCAATATCGATCCTGTTCCCTACGTATTTTTATCTTAATTAGTAGTGCTGCCGTCTTGCAATGATTCAGCTAAAAAAAACATACAAACATTAGAAAAAAAATAAATAAAAAATAAAAAAATAAAAAATAAAAAAAATTAAAAAATTTAAAAATAAAAAAAATAAAAAAATTAAAAATAAAAAAAATCAAAATTTTATAAAAAAAGTTAAAAAATTAAAATTGATAAAAAATTAAAAAAATTAAAAAATTAAAAATTTATAAAAAAATAAAAAAAATAAAAAAATTAAAATTAATAAAAAAAATAAAAAATTTAAAAATAATAAAAAAATTAAAAAATTAAAAAAATTAAAAAAATTAAAATAATAAAAAAATTAAGAAAATAAAAGAATTTAATTGTCCTTACTTTTCACAAATTGAAAGCTTATCCCCATAGACGGCTTCTTAACGTCCTTCAAGCCTCCAAATATAATGCTGTGTTTGCCTTCGGTGAAATCAGCTAAATTGTTTCTCATTAAAGGTGTCACCCTCTTCGACAGAAAAGCCTTATTATCCTCCAGTTCAATCAATATGCTATCACCAAATTTTGTGGTCACTACTTGAGCTGATAATATTGGCTGGGGACTGTTTATTGGTAAGTCGGACACCTTAACGAGTGGTTTCGTTTCTAAAAGCGCAATTTTATTCAGTTCTTGTAAATTGGCCATCTAAAAATATTATATATTCATGATTTGAAATTTAAACAAAAAAGATTAAAATGTACTCACTTTGTAATTAATAGCGCACACTAAAACACCAAAAAGTATTGTACTGCTGAACTATGAAGTGTACAGACTTATTAACTTCTGAACTATTAAGATTATAATAGCGATAATCACACTTAAACACCAATGGTACTATTGTACTGCTGAACTATGAAGTGTAGAGACTGCTGAACTATTAAGCCTAGAATAACGATACGCCGACTTTTATATCCTTTCCCCCTCCCCTCCATACTTCATTGCGAGTCAGCAAAAACCGTGAGAACGCTTTAACCTTGAACGCAAGTGTTCCATCTTAGAACTGAATGTTACTCTTTTAGTCACGTACTTATGACTCACCACCAGCATTAATCACTTATATCTGACAGCTCTTCTTCATCAAAGACTTCTTTGTTCTAAAACTAGAGCGCTTTAACCTTGAACGCAGGTGTTCCATCATTCTCAGAAATGGATGTTGCTCTTTTAGTCACGTACTCACCACCGGCATCACTCCTTTGATCTAGCCGCCTACAGACAAGTCTCGACAAGTCGCTAGCCTTGAACGCAGGCATTCTCAGAACTGAATGATGTTGCGCAATAACCTTGAACGCGCACGATTCTCAGAACTGGATGTTGCTCTTTTAGTCACGTACTCGCCATTAATCACTCCTTTGATCTAGCCGCCTACAGACAAGTCTCGACAAGTCGCTAACCTTGAACGCAGGCATTCTCAGAACTTGATGATGTTGCGCAATAACCTTGAACGCGCACGTGTGCATATCGATTACGCTACATTAATCACTCCTTTGATCTAGCCGCCTACAGACAAGTCTCGACAAGTCGCTAACCTTGAACGCAGGCATTCTCAGAACTTGATGATATTGCGCAATATTGCGTAAGATTACGTAATATTGCGCAATACGCTTTAACGATGATGCAATACCTTCTGGTCATTGACGATTACTTCTTGTATACCCCCTCGCCGAAGACCACCCCCTCGAAGACTTCTTCGCCCTCCACCTTCCGGTCTTTGACGATTTACTTCTTGTACATACCCTCGACCCTCTCCGAAGACTTCTTCATCCTCTCCATGGTCACTCCGGATGGACAGACGCCATCGACCTCGAAAGTGGTCCCGGAGCGGCTTTGCCTATCTACTGGCGTTGTATAGCAATGATAATTTATTTAAACACCAAAATGGTAGACATGTTAGAGATTAGCCTAAACCGTGATAAAGTCGACATTATGGTCACCTGAATTACTTCCGTTCGTTATAGGTACTTCAATCTCGATTCTCGAGAAAAATATATACAAAAAAACGAGTCTTAAATACGTAGTTATATTTAAATCACTGATTTTTGATATTTGGTAACCACCAGCCAACTTTTTTTAATTCCCACATAATAATAATAATAATAGTAAACTTTATGCCATAAAAATATACATTAACTAATAAAAAGTTTTAAAGTAATAAAATTGTGCTTTAATTCTTCAAAACAGCTATGCAACAACTTCTAGTCAAGAAATGAAAGAGGAAATGCACACTAACCGCTTTTATCAACAAATTTTCGTTCAGGTCTGTTAACTATCTGTGCACCTGTCGTGTTATTTATAATCAACGGTGTTCTTCACGGTGTTGCGTAGCAAAGATTAATTATTTATATACACTAAATGAATTGGACATGCCAGAGACATATTTTCGACTTCGAACTTAACACGGATTTAGGATTCAAACTGCATATTTTTATATGTACAAAGTCCTATATATTGCAAAATAAATGATCTTTGTTGGCAAACCTGGAAATTAACTCAAGCCTACGCTAGCCGGGCTCACCCTGTACGCATTGTGTCTGTGTTTGCGTGCTAGATAATCATCGTATGAGTAGATCTCGGAACGAGACCACTTCGAGGGCGTAAACCGGAAGTGTTAAATAACAATGAACCTGCGCTGCTTCAATTGCCACCCACATTTCCGCTGGGTGACTCTGTAAATAGGGTTCTCCGTCTCCGTCTGGCGCATCGCAATTCGCGGCGGAGTTGGTCATTTGCTCGTGTTTCGATTAAAGTAATAGGCCAGGCGAGGCTGGATGAAAACCAGTATTATTAATTATAATTATGTGATAAAAAGATTACTCTTCAGTCGCGTACAGGGTGACCAACCACAAGGTTGGTTTCAAATTATAATTGTCACCTTTCTTGTATTTGAAGTTGCCTACTATAAATGTGTATAAATCAAGGCGTTGGCGATTGCGAATCGGCCTGAAGATGGTCCATTGTACATATACGTATAATATATTAAAATAATAGTAGTAGTAAAATCAGGTGAGTGAGCCGGTTGTTGGCTTTATTTACGTTCATTTAATGAAAATACTTCGCATTGAAAGAAACGATAAAAGACTTCGCTTCTGGGCGTGCGCCCTAAAGAAAGACGTTTGAATTACACTATTTTCAAGCTATTAGTTTCGACTGTTAAATCTCGATTGTACGTACAGATAAATCATTTGAGGGAAATTTCGCCCCTAGAAGCGCGCCCTAAAGAAAGACGTTTGAATTCACTTTTATCGAACTCTCATCTAAAAATGGAAATCCAGTTATGTACTAGCCAGAAGCTGTTTTTGTTTTGATATTGTTTTTATCCACGGCCCCCTTTGCTAACGCAAAAAGTTTAAAATTTAGTAGGAATACTTACCTACAATGTTCTTGTTTTTGATTAATAATTCAAAACTTCCTGAATAAAATTATCAATCAAGTACGCTATATCAGTGTAATCAGAAAAGAAAACCACATCTAACTGGATAAAAACATATAGGGTGTTCCATTTAAAAAAACATAGGTTATGTCCATATCTGAAAAAATCGGCATTCAATTGTTTTTTACTACTGCTAAATAAAAATTTAGTAAATGAATGAATGAATTTTATAATTTTAATCCAATATTCATAATATATTAAAGAAAGTCCAATGAATTTAATAATAGCATGTTTAGAGATGAAACATAAATATGAGTATATCAATTTGGATATGTTTGTTATTATTATGCTTGTCCTAAACAAAGTCATTTATAAACCATGAAACTTTTGTATAAAACATTTTTTTCTAATTTCTACAATAAACTCTGATTAAAATGTGTACGAACCAAAATGATAATAATGTACATACATAGAAGATGCTTACCAAAAATAATAACTACAATTAGACAAACTATTTACCTATTTAAACACAGGTGAAATTTGGAAATCAATGAACCAAATACCAATGTATTGTGGGTTGCCTATAAGTGAACAAGAAATTTAAAATATAACATACTAGTGGAGGGAAATTGGAATTTTAAAATGATGTAATCGGGAAGTTGATTTTTTTGTTTCTTGTCATTTTGTACACCAAACAATAATTAGGTAGTAGCGTCACAGTGCGCCCTAGAGAAAGACGTTTGAATTATCCTCCTATCGAACTGTCACCTAGTGAAAATCCAGTTATACAGGGTGAATACCAATAACTCATTTTAATTTTAAGGGATGGTAGGTCCCTTAATGGTAAGGCAATATACCAAAAATAAAAAATATATACCCTGTAGTTTTCGAGAAAGAAAATAAATTAAAATACGTCAACATTTTCAGAACTTCGTAACTTACCTATCTCAACAGAAAATAAATCAGGATAGGTCTTTGCCTCTGGCATTCACCTTCATAAATTCACTAGTTTTTGCTGTCACTGTCAATTAACTTGTCTCCGACCGCAAATTTATGAAAAAACCGTCGAACGGCGGCTTAACTTTATTAGACGTTTTTCGCCTCGTCTTTTACGTTAGAAATTGGAGTCTGTGATTTGGATACAAGGCATGTTGTTCACCCCATAAGTGGGTCAGTAGAGCGACGAAGCGGTACTCAAAAGTTTACCAGAATTTGACGTAGGTCAGTTTTTCAACTTTCTTTTTTATATTTTTTTATTGGTAATTTGTGTTATAAATATCAACAGAAACCCCCTCTTAAAATTAAAATGAGTTATTGGTATTCACCCTGTATACATAGAAGATGCTTATCAAAAATAATAACTACAATTAGACAAACTATTTACCTATTTAAACATAGTGGTGGAATTTCGGACCAATGAACCGAATACCAATGTACTACGGGTTGCCTATATACAGAGATTTTGAAATTTACCACATGGTCGGCACTTGCAGGCACATGTGGGACAAGCGCCGATAATGACCCCTGTGGCCGTTTGCAAGTAGCAGTGAGACTCACTTTATGGTTGATTAATTTCAGAAACGTTTATTTGACAGTGTGTGTAATGCCCATGTAAAAGCTAATGAATATCTGTTTAGCATGAATCGGTAATTACGATCATAATTATGAAATTTGCCCCGGAGTTTGTTTTAATTTAAAAAAACGTATTAGCATATTTGATAAATCGAATGATCGTTTATCCTCCGCTGGTATCGATTCTGGGATTAGACATATTACCAAAAGTGACACGCGTGAATAATTATGAATAATGTTCAGACAGTCTCCAGTGGTAATAATATAATTTAAACAATCTTAGAAAAGTCGATCAAACACCAAACTAGGAAGTCATTTCTAATCTTGTAGCTCCAAAACTACCTAACCGATTTTAACGCGGTTTTGGAATATTGAAAGCTGACACATTTGGAAATAATACCCTTCTGACGGAATGTTGATATTAAGCACACAGTCCGTGCTACAGGGCAGAGATGTTCAGTAAAAAAAAAATATTTTTAAAATCCTGACTTTTTCCCTTGGGGACTGGCGTACCTATTTTTTATAACAGAAAGTGTTTCGCAAATAGTCAAATAGATACCAGTTACAAATTTGGAAAGCTGTTGGAGGTAAATCCATGCCATAAAGAAAATAACAGCACATAATATCAATATTTATATCTCCACCGTGGACAAAATACAGCCGATGGCGAGTCGTAAAAAAGGTAAAAAGCTAGGATTGTACACCGAAGATGACACATTCACTTTCTCATCAGTGAGTGATGGATATTGTGCCATCCTTCTCGCGAATATTAGCTCTTAGAAACTCGAGACCTCTCAAGGATCCTAAGGAGGTGAGCTGCGGAACGAGTTGGATACGCAACTTAAAAAAATGCTTTGTTCGTTGTAGCCAGTCACTAGAAGAACCAGGTAGTAGTTTTATGGTGGTATAAACGAAATACTTTAAGCACCAGTTTTAGACTGCGGGGGATGAAGTGTGGTGTATGAGCGGACCTGCTCCAGGCACCGTCTGTCGAAAGGGATGTTGGATGTTGAACAGCAGCAATGGTTAACGACGTCAGATTGCATTGCGGAAAATATAGTAATTACTTGACGTTAAACAATAACAAATTGACATTAAATATCAAGGTAATTATAAGTCGGCAAATAATTACACTGAAGTAATTGATAAAGCTGCATGAGCATGAGGTCGTATATCAAAATGGCAAAAAATGACAATAATTATGAAACGATTTAATAACCTGCTTTGGTAGTTGTGAAGGGGGAGCGGATTAGGATTAAAATACACACGCCGCAGTGGTCTAGAGATGTTTATTGCAGGGTGGTTTGATACGCCAAATCTCTTGGCACAACAATCAGGGTCCATTGTACGGTGCACAGTGGAGTGGAAAAACAAAATACCGTCCAAAAATCGCTGTAGACCTCACTTTACAAATAGATAATAGATCTGTCAAAATTTAACTTGACAGCTGTCAAAATCACTGTCAAATTTAAAAATTTTTTTCGTAATTTGGAAAACATAAAGTGACGTTTTTGCATTTGACAGCTGTCAAATTTTCTGTCAACTGAATAATAGGTTTTGGAGATACTGAATAGAAAATTAATTTCATAAAATTATTATGTTTGTTGGTAGCTGCCAAAACTGCTGTCAAATTTAAAATTGTTAGAAAAAATATTATTTTTGTTGGTAGCTGCCAAAATTGCTGTCAAATTTAAAGAATGCAAGTGTGCCTTTCGTAATTTTGAAAATAACGTGAATTCCCATAGAAGTAGTGCTATAAGTGTTTTGAAATTTGTTAGTTCCATAACAGACCATGAAAACTAAAGTTTTCACTTTTTGCAGCTGTCAAAATTTTTCAACTTAATGAAAGTGACATTTTATAATTATTTAAACAAATAAACTTACTTCACCAGGTACTGGAGGTACTGAATCGAAAATGATATCAAAAAAATATTATGTTGGTTGACAGTTGCCAAAATAATTGCTGTCAAATTAAAAAATTTACAAGCTATAGGTATCTTTCGTAATTTTGAAAATAATGTTGATTTCCATAGAAGAAAATACATAAAATGTTTTAAAACCTTCCGGTTCAGTAATTAATATTAAAATAAAATTGTAATCTTTGACAGCTGTCAAAATTTCTGTCAACTTAATGAAAATGCCATTTTATTATTATTTCAACAAATTAAAGTACTTAACAAACTGTTTTCTATATGTGTTGGAGGTACTGAAACTGAATACGAAAGTAATACGAAAATGATACAGGCACTTGCATAATTTTAAATTTAGCAGCAGTTTTGGCAGCTGCCATAAAACATAATATTTTTTTTGACATCAATTTCGTATTTTAGTAACTACAAAACCTATAGAAAACTGTCTGCTTGGTACTTCAAATTGTTGAAATAATTATTAAAAGGCATTCTTATTAGACTGGCAAAAGTGTTGACAGCTGTCAAAAGTAAAAAATGTATTATAATATCAATTATCGAACTAGCAAATTTAGAAAACACTTACAGTCTTTCTTCGATGAAAATTCGCATTGTTTCCAAAATTAAAGAAGACGAACTTGCATATTTTTAAATTTGACAGCAATTTTGGCAGTTGCCAACAAATATAATATTTGTCTGAAATTAATTTAGTATTCATCCGGAACCTATAGAAAAATGTCTGTTTATTAGATGGTATTTTCATTAAGTTGACAGAAAATTTGACAGCTGCCAAAAGGGAAAACATTAGGTATTTTAATTTTAATTATAAAAATAGAAAGATTTAGATTTAAAGAATTTTATATATCTATTCTATAAAAACTCACATTGTTTTCAAAATTACAAAGAACATACTTGTAAAATTTTAAATTTGACATTGCCTTTGACAGCTGTCAAGAATAAAAAATTTTTAAACTAAATTGGACGAATTTTTATATATTTGTGATTTTAATTTAGTCGCACGAGCCGTAGGCGAGTGCTACAATCCCATAAGTGAAGAAAGCTTACTTTACGCACGAATTGCATACAATATTTTTTCTACTACCGAACTGGACTTTAAATAATCTTATCTAATATGTAATAATTTGAAAATTTTAAAATGTCAAAACTAACCTATTACGTCAAAACTTAATATGTCATTTAAGAATCATAATATTGCTATAGCCTACTTCATTTTGAATCAGAGAAACTAATCAAAGTCTTAAGAATATAAATGAAACTTCAGAATTATAAAAAATTCAAACATTATTGTTAAAAAAATACTGAGAATTGGGTAGGTATATTTTTTAATAATATACCGTGATAATAAATACCTACATGGACTACTTGAAATTAAATAACCATATTTAACGTTTTTAAAATAAGATGATTATTATAGGTGCCCTAATACGCAATTGTTTACTTTTTACTTTACGCACTAGTGAGCACTTTACACACGACAGTAGAAAAAATCAATTTTGCATCTAAATTATAAAAAATTATATCTTTCCGTTCGTTTGCATTACATGACAGATAAAAACATTCACCGGCTGGGCCTTACAATGTCCTGCTCATGGTGGTAAACTTCAGTCCCAGTGAATGTATTTCATAACATGGATTTATCGTATGCTGGCAAACCATTTCAATATCCTGTTCATGGTGGTTATGTGGCCCCAGCGTGTGATCTAAACCATTGTTGTTTTTCGGTAAGGAAGGAGAAAACTTCCCTGTTAGCATAGCTCTGTATTTGAGACAGTGGTTTCCCGCGTTTAATAATCAGTAAACGAAATAAAAAGAGATATCTGTGGTATATGAACGCGCTCCGATAGTTTGGTGTCCTCTTGGATAGTCTCGTCTGCTCGCCTCAACCGAATTGCTTTTCTCCGCAGTAACAGCTATTGGTACGTTCGCACCTCTATTGAAACCGCCGTGTAAGAAATTAAATAATATTTGTTTGCCAGCACGCGCTATATTTCACCCGAAAATTGTACATAATTGCCGCATTTGGTTTCTAACTGTAAATTAAATCGTTAATTTATTAGATTTTTATTTATTTTTATAAGATTTTTGTATGCTATATTAAAATTCACGTGTTATCATTTCCGTTGTTTATCACTAATTAAACCCGTTTGAGAAATTGTCCAGTCGGATTGAAAAGACAGTCATCTCCGACCCCTGGACAGAAAGAATCGTCTTCTCCACTGTTTAATTATTAATTTGAATGAAATCCTTGCTTTCTGTTGCTCTTTTCTATCTACATAGAATAGAGGTACCAAGAAGAATAGAGGTACGAAGTACCAAGCAGCTACTAGCTAGGCTATCAACGGTACATAAAGGTACTCTTTTGTTGACTTTTAGTCTAATCTAAAACCACACTTGCTTCTTTACTTCGACGTACACTACACACAGCGCTTCGACGTACTCAGTTCATTAATCTCGATGCCCAATAATACACCTCGCCCCTAGGCGTGCACCTTAATAAAAGACGTTTGAACTTACACCTTTATCGGATTATTAGTTTCAATTAAACCTTTACGAAGGCAATTGCCTCCTTTGTTTCTTTTATTAGTTTTTTTTGTGCTATACTGATGTATCCAGAACCCTGACATACGCAGAGGCAACTGCCCCTAATCCTAGATTTTTGTATGTAAACACAACGACAAATAATGAAAGTGTACAGTTACTGTGGCCATAAATACATTACGGAATACCAACGAATTATCACCAAAGGATGCTTCTTCAATTTGATTTTTAATTTCCACATAACGCTTCAATGTACTCAGTACTTTAATCTCGGGTGTGCAAGATAATAATAGACCTAGCCCCTAGACGCGCACCCTAAAGAAAGACGTTTGAATTGCACTTATCGCACTATTGGCTTTAATTAAATTCTTACTTTCTACTGTTACTTGCATCTTGACTTAGACTTTGATTTTCCATAGGTTTTAACGCTTAATGTCCCGACTGCCTTTTAAATTTAAATCTTAGTGTGCTCCCTTTTAAAATAAATAATATAATAATTTCCAATTATTGTACCTGGACCATTGCGGCGTGTGTATTTCCTTCGTACCTCCGGTCGCCCCTATCTCTCATTTTAAGTCTATTAGCCGGCTGCAATTATTATTTTGCCATTAAGACCGCCTCGGGCCGTGTAACATTAAGTTTAGATCGTGTAGCTAGGCGTGTCGCTGTGATAAACGTGTGAACGTTTCTTCCAGGCATTTTTAAACTTATTTAAGTACGTATAATGAGAATCCGGATCATATTTTATTCGGTTTTACAGCCCAGGATTAACACATAAAAATGGCTAAAATTTAATTTGTTTCTTATCGCACAGCAATTTATTAATTTTGTAGGAGCTTGTTTGGTTTATTTTTTACAACGGCCGCGTACAAGGATAACGTACAAGCAAATTTTTTTTGACATTAAAAAAATAATAAGTTTTTTGGTGCCAACTGTCAAAAAAATACTAAAGTGACATTTGGGAACGGGTACGGCCCCTGCGGGGCCGCCCGCGGTCGAATTTTACGGTTTTTCGTCGATTTTCCGAAAAACTGTCAAAAGTGGCGTTTAAATGTCAAAGTGAAGGAAGGGTGCTATCGAGAAACCGAAAACGGTTTCGGGGTCCTGCAGTCGCCCCGAGTCCGAAAATGTTATCGGTGCCTCCCTAGGATCGAAATTTTAGGGCGCGTAACGCAAGCGTAAACCGCGGTTGGACGGGTAGTGTAAACCGCGGGAGGACGGCGTTTAGACTTTTGAAAATTTCGTCGCGTCCCGGTAGTTTGAAAATTTCACAGCCGCGGATGGATATTAAGCGACGAAATTTTCAGGAACCCGAGAGGAAGGTCGGTTCTAGCTCTCCTGAAAGTCCTGTCCAAAAAATCCTCCAGGGAAGGGAGCGAGGGCGCCCGGAAAAGTACCGTTTTTCGGCAAAATCGCCCTTTTTCAAAAAATCATAACTTTCTTAGGAAGCAAAATCGCTAAAAACGTTTCGCGACTGGGATTTTCTAAATTTCATCTTGTTTTCAGAAAAAAATACCCCGCCGGTCCCGCTCGAAGGAGGCGCGAGTTATGAAGCTCGGGTCGGGCACTCGAAAAATTGAAAAAATTGCGAAAACACGAAAACTTCAAACGCTATTTCCGAACCTAAAATTAACCGCCGAGCCGCCGTTCTGGCACGAAAACCAAGCTCGAAGGTCCAACTTGGAAGTACATCGTTAGTGGCGCGGTCCAGCTGCGATTTTAAAGGCAGCACGGGCGAACTAAAAAGGGGAATTTTGACGTTAACGAAAAATATAGCAGCGTTTTATACAGACCTTCTAAAGACACCCTGTATAACCCGCGTTAAATCACGCAACACGTAGCCGCGTGAGATTTGGCGACAGTAAATCGTTCCCACGTCGATCCTTTTCGCAGAGCCCTCCTACGCCACGCCACTGTGTGTTACCTTTATGAATATTTTTAAAGGTAAGCTGCACCGTTGACATTTAAGGCCTGGGAATGTCTTTTTGAATGTAGATTACAATAATGTAAGGATGAGCTGAGGTGACCTTAAAAAGTGGCCGAACCTACATATTCCACACTCCAGGATGGTACGAGCCGAGACTTTCACAACTTAGATGCGCATACAGGGTGGGTAGCGCGGATTAATTACGCTCGGAGCGTTTATGTCTTTGCGTGAGCCGCTTAATATGAGGTTTATGATAATCGAAAGATATTTTATTGTGTTTTGCATTGATTTATAGAATGCCGGGTCCGTATAAGGCGGCGATTGGGGTATATCGAAAGTTTCCGCTTTTTCCTAGTTCTGAAAATGTCGCTGATCAGAAAAATGATTGTGCAATGTTGCATTTATTTTCTAATCGAGATTTAAACTGGAAAAAATATTGTTTTGGTACTGGCATACTAGACGTACCAGTAGTAAAAAAAATTGATAACCTACACAATCCTCGCCTAAGTTTGTAAAAGCAAATCTAACTTTGCCGTGTACCAAACACATTATAAGGTAGAGGAAGTTCAGTTGTGTTCTCTAGTCACATTTTTACAAAATTTATAGACTGAAATGCCCCTATTACTATATTTGGTTGCTCCATTATTGTACAAACTAATATCCATTTAATGGTGTATTCAAAACAAATATGACTTATCCGAATTGGTTCACCTACCTGTCATTGTAATATTGACAATTTTGGCCGCTTTTTAACGGTATTTGCATGGATATTGCTCAACAGAAGAAGAGGTAAATTTGTTTTATTATGAGTTTGTTATGATTTAGGCCCACCGTTCTTCGGTAGGTACGAACATTGTGTTTTAAATTTCACTACACTGTCACTACTTATAGTCTAAATTTACAACAGATCTAGCCATTTGACATAGATTTACATCAATTATTATACTAATTCTTTAATTTAAATACATGTATATCGTAAGTGAACCCCATCTGGATTGTGTTTTAACACGTAGTTTTCTTTAAAATTTTATTATTAGCATAATAATAACAAAACTACTCAATTTGATATATTTTTATATTGACGTTCTACTTCTGAACATACAAATATAAAACCTGTTGGACGTAAAAATCGATGAAACCAATTTAGAACAACTACTGTTCAAAACTACGTGTCATAAAACATTGAATATAACAAAATTCATAGCATCTAAAGCAAAAAAAAAATAAAACCACTTTAGAACGCAATTATTGGCGAGTTCGTTAAAATAATTGTAAAATCCGTTAAAATAACTACTTTTCATAAATTCTGTTATTTAATTCAATGTTTTATAACATGAATTTATGACCAATTAACTGTTTGAACGAATTCGACTATAATCGAATTCTAAAGTAGTTTCTGTATTTTTTTTTGCTTTGGATGCTATGAATTCTGTTATTTAATTCAACGTCTTATAACATGAATTTGTGAAAGTAGGCGTTTTAACAGAATCGACAATTGTTTTAACGAATTCGGCAATAATTGCATTCTATAGCGGCTTCAATATTTTTTGTTTTAGATGCTATGAATTCTGTTTATGTCAACGTTTTATAACATAAATTTAGGAAAGTAGGTGTTTTAACAGAATCGACAATTGTTTTAACGAATTCGACAATAATTGCATTCGAAAGCGGTTTCAATATTTTTTTGTTTTGGATGCTATGAATTCTGTTATTTAATTCAATGTTTTATAACATGAATTTATTAAACTAGGTGTTTTAACGGATTCGACAATTGTTTTAACGAATTCGACAATAATTGCGTTCTAAAGCGGTTTCAATATTTTTTTGCTTTGGATGCTATGAATTCTGTTATTTAATTCAAAGGTTTATAACATGAATTTGTGAAAGTAGGCGTTTAACAGAATCGACAATTGTCTTAACGAATTCGACAATAATTGCATTCGAAAGCGGTTCAATATTTTCTTGCTTCGGATGCTATGAATTCTGGTTAAGTTTAATGTTTTATAACATGAACTCATGAGAAATAGTTGTTTTAACGGACTCGATAATTGTTTTAACGAATTCCGACAATAATTGCTATCTAAAGTGGTTTTAATATATTTTTGCTTTGGACGCTATGAATTCTGATATTTAATTCAATGTTTTGTAATATGGGAGTTATGAAAAGTAGTTCTTTTAACAAATTTGACAATTGTTTGGATGAATTCGACAACAATTGCTATCTAAAGTGGTTTTAATATTTGTTTGCTTTGAATGTTATGAATTCTGTTATTTAATTCAATGTTTTGTAACATGTAGTTATGAAAAGTAGTTATTTTCAGACACCTGTTTTAACGAATTTGACAATAATTGCGTTTTAAAGTAATTTCAATATTTTCTTGCTTTGGATGTCATTAATGCTGTTATTTAATTCAATGTTTTACAACATATAAAAATTAGTTGTTTTAACGGAATCGAAAATTGTTTTCAAAAAATTCAACGATAATTGCGTTCTAAAGTGGTTTCAAATTTCTTTGCTTTGGATGCCATAAATTCCGTTATTTAATACAATGTTATAACATGGAGTTATGAAAAGTAGTTAAGTAGTTGTTTTAACGGAATCAAAAATGTTTTAACAAATTCGACAATAATTGAGTTCTAAATTGGTTTCAATATTGTCTTGCTTTGCTTTGGATACTATGAATTCTGGTAGTCAATTCAATGTTTTATAACATGAATTTACGAAAAATAGTTGTTTTAACGGATTCGATAATTGTCTTAATGGATTCGACAATAATTGCGTTTTACAGTGCTGTCAATATTTTTTTGCTGTGGATGCTATGAATTCTGTTATTTAATTCGATGTTTGGGAAAGTAGGTGTTTTAACAAAATCGACAATTATTGTCGAGTAAGCGGTTTCAATATTTTTTTACTTTGGATGCTATGAATTCTGTTATTTAATTTAACGTTTTATAACATGAATTTTTGAAAGTAGGTATTATAACAGAATTGACAATTGTTTTAACGGATTCGACAATAATTGCGTTCTAAAGCGGTTTAATTTTTTTTTTTGCTTTGGATGTTGGAAAAGTAGTTGATAAAAAAATTCGGGTATTTAATTCAATTCAATTATTAACATGAATTTATGAAAAATTGTTGTTTTAACGGTTTCGACAATTATTTTAACTAATTGCTGCGAATAATTGCTGTCTAAAGTGGTTTCAATGTTTTTTTTGCTTTCAATGCTATGAATTCTGTTATTTATTACAATTTTTATAACATGGAGTTATGAAAAGTAGTTCTTTTAACAAATTCGATAATTGTTTCAACGAATTCGACAATAATTGCTGTCTAAAGTGGTTTCAATGTTTTTTTTGCTTTGAATGCTATGAATTCTGTTATGTATTACAATTTTTATAACATGGAGTTATGAAAAGTAGTTCTTTTACCAAACTCGATAATTGTTTCAACGAATTCGACAATAATTGCTGTCTAAAGTGGTTTCAATGTTTTTTTTTGCTTTGAATACTATGAATTCTGTTATGTATTACAATTTTTATAACATGGAGTTATGAAAAGTAGTTCTTTTAACAAATTCGATAATTGTTTCAACGAATTCGACAATAATTGCTGTCTAAAGTGGTTTCAATGTTTTTTTTGCTTTGAATGCTATGAATTCTGTTATGTATTACAATTTTTATAACATGGAATTATGAAAAGTAGTTCTTTTAACAAATTCGACAATTGTTTTAACGAATTCGACAATAACTGCTGTCTAAAGTGGTTTTAATATTTTTTTGGTTTCAATGCTATGAATTCTGTTATTTAATTCAATGTTTTATAACATGAATATATGAAAAGTAATTGTTTTAACAGATTTTTTTTGCTTTGGATGCCAAAATTCTGTTACTTATTTAATACAATGTTTTATAACATGTGGTTATGAGAAGTAGTTGTTTTAACAGATTTGATAATTAATTGTTTTAACGAATTCGACAAAAATTGCTGTCTAAAGTGGTTTTAATAATTTTTGCTTTGAAAGCTATGAATTCTGTTATTTAATTCAATATTTTATAACATATAGTCATGAAAAGTAGTTGTTTTAACGGATTCAACAATAATTGCATTCTAAAGTGCTCTCAACGATTTTTACGTCCGACAGATTTTATATTGGTATGTTTAGAAGTAAAACATCAATATAAGTATATCAAATTTGATATTTTTGTTATTATTATTCTTGCATAAAATAGTAAAGAATACGTATTAAGCAAAGAAAGTAGAATAATCCGTACTTTCTGTTTCACTGTCTATTAAGTGTCGCACGTTTTTTCCTAGACTACTTCAAAGCGACTGTAAAACTCGCGCAATTTGTTCCACCCTGTACACCCGCAAGTTATTACTCGCCGAGACAATAACAAGGCGCAATGTTACAACAAACAGCCGAGCCCTTCATTCTTGCTATTTAAAAACTGTAATGGAAAAAAAATAATAACCTCCATTGTGCATGAGAAGATGTCTCTTCACGACGCAAAAAACTGTTTTATTATTGCAGCAATAAAAATTAGATCGTGTCGCATGGGGCTTATCAAGATTGTTAAAATTCGAAAATGTCACTGGTGCGTTGGATGGAAGGAAGCTGTGCGCTGTACCATCTTTTTTTTATCTAAAGGTTAACGGTTATTTTGCATTTTGTAACTACGCGTACAGGGTGTTTACAAAATACGTATTAATAGTTCTGAGAGATAAAATTCGGTATGCGTTTGGGCGTTAGATATTTGCAACAGCTTTGACAGTGACGTAGGTGCGGGGATATTTTTATTAATCCAGCTCGTCACTGTGTTAAAAAATACACACACACGCTCTGTATAATGGACGCACACCTATTAAACTACAAATTATTACTTTTTGTTTAACGGGACATTACCCCATACTTATTTGGGAAAAAAACCGTTGGCATATATTTATGTTATTAAGTAATTTAATACATCTAAAAATTTAAGTTTAATAGCAATTATCGTCTCCGTAAGTGCATTATTTAATTTAGTTAAACAAACGCAGTTCTACTTGAACAAAGAAATCCTTGTACCGTAATTACTAACAAAAACAACATATATAATTAGATTTAACTACATCTGCATGCCTGTGATGATACAATGATTTTTTGTACCATCGCATTGTTTTATTTTTTTATTTTGTGCTGCCCTAAAACAACTGTCAGTATAAATCGATCAGTAAATATGATAATAGCAAAGAAGGACAACAAGGGATTTATTCAATCGTCGTATCCTGTCCATTTTAAGTGAGTCGTTTAATATTGACTTAAAAAATAATCCACGAATATCAAATGCTGATGAAGATCAAATGCCAAAAACTGGTCCGTGGTTGGTCCGTGATATTCACTGGTACGATTTATATCTTTAATAATGTCATTATACCGGGTGTCAACGATATCACTAGCACCCCTTTTTTGTCCCTTGTTTTTGAAGATATTGAAATGGAAATGGTATAATAGTGTAACGAAGTGATTTTTCCAATCAAGGAATGTTCATTTTTGCTTAAGTTATAAATGAGTTGTTAAAAAGTCCGCTGGTAAACAAGCAGTCAAATAATTAATTGATTAATTTTTGACAATCCCTCCTATAAGTAAAATCCGAGAAATATTATAAATAATGGCCGAGTCGGAAATAAAAATCATTCGTTACTAAAAATGTTAATCCTTGCCCGTTTTAATCCGTTTCTTTTTGCAATATAGTATAGAAATTGCAAGTAACTCATTTCCGGTTATATACGTTCTGAATTGATGCGTCTAATTGCATAATCCGCTGCACCTCTGCAAGTTACGCTGGGTTGTGCATCCGAATCCTTCGTTTCAAGTCAGTGACCGCCCCTCTATCACGCGACCTAGATACGTCATAAAGTTTACAAAAGGAAGAGGAACGCTCACTTCGTCCGTTCGTCCTCATTCCGAGAAAGTGGGCCGCAGTCCAGGTTCATTCCGAAATAGTCCGCATAATCAGATCCGATTTACCGTCAGCAATTGAAGATCAGTCCGAAGCCGTCAACATTTCAGTACCGCCGCTGCGAGTTTTAATAGTAAATTTCTTTGAATATAATCTGGGTAAGAATTCACCGTGACCTGCTACATTCTGCAGGTACTGCATTCAGTTAAGTATAGATATTTGGAGATCTTAGTTTCCGTGAGTATCGCCGTATTTTGCTACCAAAGCAAACTAGAGCTAATTAATAATACCACCATTGGTTGATTCTTTTTATTATTTCATAAATTGTGCACCAACTGATCAGATTTTCTCGCTCGGGTGATCTGAGAGGTTTCCATGTACAAGGGTTTCCGGAAAACCCACTGTAAGTCATCCCTACAAAGTGCATCCACTGATTAGATTTTCTCGCTCGGGTGATCTGTGAGGTGTCAATATACCAGGGTTACCAGAAAACTTGCTGTAACTAAAATAGCCGTTCAAAAATAGCTCTACGTTTGTGGCAGTAGTTCGCCGTATTTTCAAATACCAGTAAAAGACGTAAATATCTATAGCTAATCGATTGCCCGCCGTTTATAATATCTCCCAGTGGAAAGGTCCGTTTGCTTGTCGCACACAATAATTTATAAATTCAACGTCTCCGCAAATTCCGCCGTAAAATCGCGTAGATTCTTGATTGCCAGCTTGACTTGTTTTTAATTATTTAGAAATAGTTTTATACACAGTCGACTGTACAGTCGTGGAGGTTTTTTTTAGTAAATTAATTTGTTCATTATTACTACTGAATAAATACGTTATTTTAAAGAGGTAAAATTCGCGAGTTATTATTTCTGTCATTTATTTCTGATCAACCCGTTTGAGCAGCATGATCGAAATCCATTAGATAGATCTCCAGCTCCGACCCCTGGCAATTCCGTATCTCCGCTGTTTTGCTATTCAGGGTTGTTCTCCCAATTAGGAGAGCCAAAAAGTGTAGTTCTTTGCACTAAAAAAATTAAAGGACTGGCGCCCGAGATTTCCGTATAAGAAGATTACGTAAGTATACTGACAAAAAGCACCGTTATAAGTAGGCACCATCACAATAGTTAATATAGATCTGATATTGTCATTATGATAGAAAAATAGTAAAAATTATTTTTAAAGTTAGCCATGAAAAACAAAAATTGTTTGTTAGTTTTTTTTTATCTAATACGAATTTAATGGTATCGTTGGATTGATCTTCAAAAGTTGTATTTAATTCAGGAGGTGCTGCAGGGTGGTGCCATTTGAAAAAAAACTATTTTCGAAAGATTCAAAATCAAATTTGTATTTTGCCAATATTTCTTATGTCATGTATGATGATTTAAAGTTAATAACACCACTCTCTAGATTCTGAACAAACTTGGCTCTAAAAAAATCAAGTCGGCGTGAAAACTCACCAAAATAGTTCAAACCGATTCAGAATTTTCCCAGAATTCTTAAAATGCAATAATATACAGGGTGTTCCATTTAAAAATCAAGAATTGGTGTCGCTTCCGGAAAACCGTCAAAATGTGGCATTTTAGGTCTATATTAACTAGGTCGAGTTTCATTTTGATATCTTGAAAACCAAGGGACAAAACAGGGGTGCTAGTGATATCGTTGACACCCGGTATATGAATCGGAGAAGACGAACGTTGGAAGCGTTAAATTTAATAAAAGTTTTGATGACTCGATGATATGATTCGTAAAAATTGTTGTGAATGATAGAATTATTTAATTTCCATGCAATCACAAAGATTTTGAAAAACGTGGGAAAACGAAAACATTTTTTTTTCTTTGAGTAAATCTCAAATAAGAAAAGAAAGAGAACTAATATTTCATTATTACAAGATTCCGAGCATCACCAGTGGCATTAAACTGGGGGGTAGTGACCCTTTTTTCTACCAGAACTTCTACGCTACTGGTCTATGTGCTTTCTGGAGTTTCCTAAGTTTTTTGTTGTTTAAGACCTTAGAACTTATTTAAGACAGATCTTGTTAGGGAGAAAATTTGCAGCAAAAAATAATTAAATTTTTTCGTACGATGAACACTATAAGTGATGAATTTACACCTACTTTATAAAAGTCTGTAATATGCCCGCTCAAAGCAGAGTCCTAAATAGGTGGTGGTTCAGCACCCAACTAGCAAAATAGAACCCTAATGGAACTGAATTATTTTATAATTATTATTTAGCGCCTTTTAAAGAACAGTTTTATTTCTTAGAGTAACTAATGATGACAATTTACAATGGTTTTATAATATAGTTGTATAAATGTTCTTACAACTCATATTATAAAACAAAGTCTGGAACTAAATTATTTTATAATTATTATTTAGCGAATTTTAAAGAACAGTTTTATTTCTTAGAGTAGCTAATGATGACAATTTACAATGGTTTTATAATATAGTTGTATAAATGTTCTTACAACTCATATTATAAAACAAAGTCTGTACTGTAAACTCACAAGTTTTATGGCAATTGTATAACCTTTTATGCAACCCTTTTTAAAATTATTTAAAAGATTCTATCGAAGTTATATTACAGCGGTATAAAATACCTACCCTATTTTTTCATTTTTCATTTCAGCGTTAAGAAATAGTTGTATAGAAGTTATATAAAAAGTTGTATTAAAGTTCTTTAAACTAAGTAAGAAAACTTCTATTAAGCAGTAATAAAAATATTACACGATAATCATAAAAATATTTTATAATCTTATAACTTATAACTATATTAGTTTACTGCTACTACTACTATCGAGTTTGTTATTTGAAGTAACAATCAAACCACATGTTTGCATTATACAGCATCCTTACGATAATTTTGTTCCGAATTTCATCACTACAAAACAAAATGATTGTAAAAATTTTCTTACCACAATACCGTCTGTGCGTTATAACACGTTTATAAAACACTTCCTTGGAAGTTTTATAACATAACTGTCCTTAAAATACACTTAGACCGCAGTATAAATTTACTATACAATATATTTATAACAGTTCCCAAGTGCATATGTGAATTTATTGTATAAGCAATTCTGAATACATACTTATAGAACAGTTTTATAACCATCACTTGTAATTGTTTTATAGGAGTTGTATAAATTCCTGATAGAGCTCCTATAGTACCGAATTATTCTATAAAATTGGGTCCTTTTTGGTTGAATAGACATTGTATAATGGTATGTAACCGCCTTAGGAAATATTCGCACTTCTATAAGATTTGCTGTATAGCTGAATACATACTTATAGAACGGTTTTATAACCATCACTTGTAATTGTTTTATAGGAGTTGTATAAATTCCTGATAGAGCTCCTATAGTACCGAATTATTCTATAAAATTGGACCCTTTTTGGTTGAATAGACATTGTATAATGGTATTTAACCGCCTTAGAAAATATTCGCACTTCTATAAGATTTTCTGTATAGTAGTTCTAACAACCTTTATAAAACTTATTTTGCTAGTTGGGCAGTCGTCCTATTGATGGCGCCAACAGTACGGAACCAAATTAGAGAACAATAAAATTCTGGAATCAGAGGAGCACCTGAAATATTCTAGAAGGTATCTGTGCAGGTATATAAAGGTAGTAACGAATAATAAAAGTAGTAGTTACTGTTATGGTTAAGTCACTAATTATTGTAAGTAATTAGTGAGTTAGTAAATCAGTGGTTTAATTAGTCTTGTTGCAATTATTGCATTCACGCTTGGGGTGTTTACTAAGGGGTGTAAATAAGAATTATATAGAAGCGGAAATTTTATGAGAACAACGACCACAAAAACCACTTAAAATCGATCTTAATGTGTTTTTTCTATCGGATCTGTACGGCTTCTTAAAAGTGTTTTCGTCCACTGGAACCTTGGCGGCCACTAATTATATCAATTTAGCCGGTGTTTTTACGAGAACAGCAAAAACCAAATTAATACGTCTAATTTTTTCACTAATATAATTAACATAATCGAAATTGATTTATTCGAAAGTAATTACCAGGCAGACTTATGTATAATTATTTAGGTAAAAAATTACTTTCCCCTGTAATTATTCGCCGAGAATACCTTGAAAAAAGTTATTAGATTTAGAATGTTTACCATTAATTTAGCCATTTTAAGTGAAAGGTGCCTGTATTATGAGCAAACATACGCGAGAACAACATGAATGTGTTGGAATATCGAAAATACACCCACTTTGAGGTAATTGCGTTGAATGGGGCAAAGTGGCGGCTATTAACTTATAATGTATACACTTTTAGAGACTGCAAATCGATCAAAAAGTTCATGGAAGAAAGTCCAACACATCCTCAATTATTGATACAATCGTTCTTCTATTATTGCTACGAACTTATTCAAAAATTATTTGTTGCCCTGCCTAGGAATTTTTTTTCGACAAATCCTCATTCGAGCTGGATATTTGAAAGCATCGAAACATCAACGTCGTTTTTCTTAAGATACCGATTTACAATAGTTGCTGTTCCTGTTGCAATAGTTTACCATAGGGGATTGCAAAATCTAGTTTCTCAATGCTCCAATATTATGTCAGTGTAGTGTAGTAACGATTTGTTTGCCTTCTTCTGTCTATTCTATTTTCTAGACAGGCTATTTGGCAGAAATTCAGAATGTCTTAGAAACCAACCAGTCTCCCCAACCTCTTCGATGGATTCCAAAGGGCCAAGCTTATAAATCTGATACTGGTTCTAAATTTGGAGAAGGCGCGGGTTTAGTCGTCCAGGAGTATCGAGTGAAGTAAAACGAGCATATCCTTAATCATTACAAATTGAAGCTAAGTGAAATAAAACGAATCATTACCTATACGATAGAAGCAGCTTTTAAGAAGAATTAGATACCCCGCTTGCACCTAAAAGGTGGTCATTATGTGAAGATGTTCCCATCGGTCGATATTACGTTGTTACCCACTTCATGACTTCATTATTATAATTTACTTATAATTACCTAAGCTGCCTGCTAATTGGATTTTTTAGATCGACGTCGCTGTTAGATTAAAGGATCGCGCAGTAATTTCTCCACTATCTCTCCAAAAAAGAAAACTTATTAATTATTTCGAAGGTAAAAGAGGACGATCAGTTTTATTTGAAATTAAAATTCAAGTAGGTATCCAATCTCAATGATTATAGTTAATTGTACTTTATTAAAGTTAATTTTGGTCGGTGATAGCGCATAAACATTAATATAGGGTTTGATATCTTTACAGTTTTTTTATTTTGTTCATTCAGCGATAACAGTTCTAACGTGACCAACATAAATAAATCAAGCCTGGGGTACTATATAATTGGGGTCGATTTTGCAGCGAAAAGTCAGACGTACAAAAGTGTGAAGAAAAAACGCGGTACAGTTTCTGGTATTTGGTCTTCATCAGCTTTAAAGAGATTCATCTACTGAAGTAGAACTGCACTTCATCAAAATCTTTGTAATGCCTTTCATAATAAGTTTCGTAATAAAAAAGTCAGTAGCTTCAGGAACTTTTTCTACTCTGAATTTTCAAATTAGACTGACGGATGAAAAGAGGCTTCTGCTAGGCTTTCTAAAAATTTCATCGCTTAATATTCATACGCGTCCGGTTTGTGATTTTTTTAAATCAAGGGAAACGGAACCATTATAATATCGCCAATTATTTCAACAATTGCGTATAGTCTAATTCTGTATATTTGGATATGTGGTCGGATTCATGATATGTGAAAATTATACGATACGGCGTTTTTAAACGGCAGGTCGAAACGACACGCAGATCACCATCAGGCCCGCCATTTTAGATATAAAAACTTGATTCATTCAAATGTGCATTATATGTCATCGAAGTGTTTGACTTTATTTTAATTGAGCCAAAGTATGAAAATATTTTTTGAGAGCACAACATTATTATAAAGAAAGATTGATAAAACATCAAAAAAAATTCTACAAACATAAAATGAATTCTCAAATAAATGTTTTCTTAATAAAAGCAATTTTTGAATCAATCTGTGCACTCTGTAGACAGAGAAGGTACGTGTCTAATTATTATCGAATTGTATTTATTTATTATTTATTAATAGCTCCCTTATTTGCCTTACTGCATTATTCTGATGTCATTTAATTATTTGCTTTTTTTCTTGCAAATTTGAAACTTCCATTTTTATTGTAAACAAATTTTAAGTTTGTAAAACTCACCTCCATCGTTTATCTCAGTAAAGTGAGTAATAGCACTGCACGCTTCCGAGGAGTTTAACCATCGCGTGTCAGAAATTGTCGCATTTTGACTCAACTGCTACCAACGAACGAAAGCATTGAGTAGTAAATAATAATAAAGAGGCGCAACTGTCAAGGTTTCGAGATTTTAGTGTTGTATTTTTTTGCCAATAACTACAGAATTATCTACAATATTTAGGGCTATGAATTGATGACAATCCTGAAGCTATTGGCGACGAAATACAATACTAAAATCTCGAAACCTTGACAGTTGCTCCTCTTTATATTATTTCTTTACTCAATGACGAAAGTCAACTGGACTTACAGCATTTCTGTACCTATTTAGACGGGACCAGTTTATATTACATCGAAGTGTCAATTTTTTTTTTAATATGTAAAGCCAAAGATGGATATCTCTAAATTATATTTTTGTATTAAAGCCTATATAAACTAGATATCTTGATTAACCTGTAGACGTGGAGCATAAAAGGATCCTTCCTTCACTTTGACATTTAAACGTCAATTTTGACAGTTTTTTGGAAACTTAACGAAAAAACGTACTTCTCAACCGTACCGTACCGTACGGGGCTGGCTACCGAATTAGTTAGGCGAATCGGAGCGAAATATGAGAAAAAAAATTTTGACAATTTTTTGAAGAAAAATTTCTTTTAGACTTTTCGGTGACAGCTGTCTGTGACATTTTCTAGAAAAAAAAATTTTTGACGTCAGTGACGTTTTCTAAAAAAAAATTTGACAGCTGTCAAAGTGACGTTTTCTCAAAAAAACAAATTTTTTGACAGCTCTCAAAGAACTGTCAAAGTGCCGTTTAAATGTCATAGTGAAAGAGGGGCGTCATCTACGAACTGAGAACGGATTAGTTAAGCAAATCGGGGCGAAATTGGGGAAAAAAATTTTGACATTTTTTTTTTTTTATTTGTAGACTTCGGTGACAGCTGTCAAAGTGACATTTTCTAGGAAAAATAATTTATTGTGACAGCTGTCTGTGACGTTATGTAAAAAAAAAATTGACAGCTGTCAAGGTGACGTTTTCTCGAAAAAAACAAATTTTTGACAGCTGTCAAAGAACTGTCAAAGTGACGTTTAAATGTCATAGTGAAAGAGGGGCGCCATCTACGAACCGAGAACGGATTAGTTAAGCGAATAGGGGCGAAATCGGGGAAAAAAAATTTGCCAATTTTTTAAGAAAAATTTTTTTAACTTTTCGGTGACAGCTGTCAAAGTGACATTATCTAGAAAAAAAAATTTGACATCGGTCAAAGCGACGTTTTCTAAAAAAAATGTTTGTTGACAGCTGTCAAAGTGACGTTTCTCGAACAAACAAATTTTTTGACAGCTGTCAAAAACTGCCAAAGTGACGTTTAAATGTCATAGTGATAGCGGGGGGGGGCATCTACGAACCGAGAACGGTTTCGGGGCGCCGAGGACGTCCGGATCCCGAAACTGCGATCGCTTCCGTCCTGAGACCGATATTAAGGAAAAGTCAATTTCGGACCATAACCTCAAACTTTTATCGCGACGCACTGTAGATTTCGTGATAATCTAAAAGCGGCATTTCGACGTTGACGCTGTAATTTTTAGTATTGTCAAGACCTGCGCGCGCATGGATTTAGGAGGGTTCTGCGCGCGCATCCGGCGGCCATTGGTCTCCTATCTCTTTTTAATTTCACAAATTTTGCAAACCTCCGACACGGCGCTACTAAACGGCCAATAACTTTTAAAATACTCAAAGGATCGCATCGAAATATAGCCTAAGCGATTTTCCCGTACGGGGCCGTACTCGAAAAATTTGTTTTCTCAAGAGTTAAAGGAGGCTAAATATTTTAGGAGTATGCCAAGAGTATGTCAAAACTTAAGGATATCATCCACGAGTTGTTGTACTGCCACCACAAAAATTTAAAAAAACAATTTTGGTAACGATCACAAGAAACCGCATCAAAATTAATCATCTAATTCCAAAAATATTGAGGTTCAAATAATGTCCCTATTTTTCGAATATCCACATCAATTGTGCACTAGTTTAGTTCCAAAGGTTAAACAGTTTTAAAAAGGGTCAAAATATAATGGGGCATCCGGTATTTCAACGTTTTCGTTATAACTCACTAATTTTTATGCTGTTGTATACAGGGTGGGGCAATAGTGCGTCGAATTTCGATAGTTCGAACTCTATGATAGCTAGAAATTAAAAATAAAATAAAAGTAAACTAGATAAAAATAGTCTATACAACAATAAATTGTTTTCGTATGGATACCATTGACAAATTTTATAACTTCGTTTTTCTTTCCAGCATTTACTCAATTGTCTAGTTCCAGTTCAAGCCATTAGATATAAAATCTGCTTTTTTGGGCTATGTTTGCACTTGTCTGTCTGATGAATTAAGTGATAAATAAATCACCTACAACTTAGCAATTCAATATTTTCGTTATTGAATTTCAGCTTATATTTTTTTCCTAATTTGAAAATTGGCATTAATCAGTACTTGGCGTGTAGATTCGACAAATGATTAAAACCGATACGTTTTAACACATCACTTGAAATTAGCATGTCTCGATTAGGATAATCAGATAATGAACAGAAATCTATATAATTCCCAAACATTATCAACGAGAACAGGCAGTGAGGATGCCTCGTGCAGCCTTGAGCCAATCTAAAAAATTAGGATATTTCCATATGCTTACTTTTATTTATAAAACGCGTGAATGTTTTTTTTTATAATACTTAGTACTTGCAGAATTTTATAATATGGCTGAGAGAAAAATTTAATAGCAGTAAATTAATTTGAAAATCTTTTATAGATTCATTCATATAATTTTTGATCAATATATTCCAGTTTTGCTAATTGTAAAAATGTTCTTAATGTAGTCTAAAGTAAATGTAAAAAAATGCAAAGTGAAGGTTGAAGTATATACTTTTGTATGTAGAAGAATTTTATTTTATGTACTGTATATTTTATCAGCAAATAAATCGAGAAAAATACGGAAAATGACAATAATTATTAACAAAAAATGCCATGTTATCCATATTATCCAATTATTAAGAACTGCTTTGAAGTGAAAATAAATAGTACTATTTATTTTCGGGTTGAAGCCGGTTGATTAATTCCATTCTATGGGAATCGTACTATTTAAAATTGTTCCTTTAAAGTTCCAATAATAATTGTTGAGCGGTTGATGTGGGCGTATAAATCTGATTTCGTCTATATTATAATTGCGTAAAAAAAAAGGTAAAAAGCGAACAAATAAATCTGTCGTTGTCTTAGACAATTAATAATGCTTAATTATGATAAATAAACAACCTAAACGGCTACAAATACAACAAAAATGCAGGACCTTGGCTTGCCCAGAAAACTCAAGGATTTTTTTAAATTGTAGATTAATTATCGAGTCAGAACTATAAATCGAGATTTTTTTTGTTTTTATTTTCAAATCAACACGTTTGTTTAAGATGTTTATATTTATACAGGGTAATGCTTGGAATGCCAGGCGTAGAAGTGATCCAGAAGCATAAAACGGTCGTTCAAACACATGATCATTTCAAGGCACAGTAAATTTTTTGTGTACTACCAGCTTTTTGAGTTTTGATGCGGCGTTGCCGAGTTATTCGAAAAGACGTGAAAATTTTGATCAGGACAAGATTTAGAAGTATTACTATCAATTAATAAAACACATTTTGCAGCTATATATTAAACGACACAATCAAAATATTGATTGATTGATTGATTATTTAAATTATTCTATTTTTTTTTTCTAGCTGATTTTGCCATGAGTTTGACATAACGTAGAAACACATGAAAGTTATCTTAATGGTGTTTAATTACAAAGTATTTGAGTATTCGCAGTTATTTTAAATTTTAAGTTATAGTTTGGCATAAAATTTTCACTTCAATAATTTTTCAAAAGAAGAAATGGTTTATGTTTTGGGTGCCTGTGGTAAGAATTGTTTGCTGGCAATGAGAATTTATATGCAGCGATATCCGGAAAGAGGACAGCCATCTAAAAAAATCATTTGAGACGTTAATTTGGTAGACTCCGGATAATCATTTAAGTGAAATTGTTAAAGTATACATCAACCCTGAAATAAATAAGAAAACTTTCTTACTTCAGGAGTAATTAAATAGTGTTAAAACTAAAGTAAATAAACTTGATAAATTTGATATACAAACAAAACATTCAGACACAAAAAGCGGAAGTGAGAAACAAATAACTATTAAAAAAGTTAAAACTCCTGACTCCAATAAAAAATGTTTCAAATGAAAGTAAATCAGGAAGCCTTAAACAATTTGGTTCTGAAATATTGGAAAAGCAGAAAACTATGATGAATGAAATTATTTATTTAGATCAAGGTAACTCTTCATGGGACGTTACTAAAAAGGGTTATCCTTTGAATGGAAACAAAAATGAGGATTTCGTACTGGTTAAAAGCAGAAGTAGACAAAAATTTTCTACTAGTAACAACAATGGTATTAACACTGATAAAAAAATCGATAAAAAACAGTAAAAATAGACAAGGTATTGTCGGTAATGCTGAACCAGATATGAGGAGAAATATTCAGCAGTTCAAATTATCAAAAGGACGTGGGTTTATGCAGCAAACTTTCATCGTGATCTATCCGCCGAGGACTTGACTCTTTATTTAAATAAGAAGTTCAACCGCAATGACTTTATTTGTTTTAAAATTAATCCCAAACATAAATGGCCAAAATTCAGCTCTTTTAGGATTGGAGCTGATATTTCCCTCGAAGATGTTTTACTTAGTCACAATGCATGGAACTCTGGAATATCAGTGTGTAAATTTGACTTTTTTCGTGCAGCAAGGAACAGAGTGTTATTCGAAAAAAGAGGTGAATCAAGCGGTGAAAGGGAATAATACAAACTTCAATCAACATATTACCCCACTTACGGAAACAAATTCAAACACAACTCATGAAAAGCTCTTAATAAAGTTACTACATCAGAGTATTCAGTGCATAAGCACCAGCATTGATTAGTTAGAAATTTTTTTGGAGAGCTTGGATACATGCAAAATAGCCTGCTTGACTGAACATTGGCAGTCTAAAGAAGAATTGGAACTTTTTTCTATAAAGAACATGAATCTTGTATCAAGTTTCTGTCGTATGCATGGTGAACATGGAGGATCTGCTATTTATATTGCAAAAGATATTCCCTGGAAGTCACGTGAAGACATAACGAGCATCTCAGAAAAATGTCACTTTGAGAGCAGTGCCATTGAATGTAATTTTAGTAATATTAATTGTGTGATTTTGTGTATTTATCGCCCTCCAAATGGATCTCTAGATTTATTTTTAGCTAAACTAAATTTTGTATTGGAAAGGTTGTTTGATGAAAACAAAGCAATTATACTAACAGGTGATTTCAATATAGACTATGCTAATGAAAGTATAGGGAAGTATCAGTTGTCAAGCATTATCGACTCTTATGGTTTATCAGTAACCGTCAAGGATTATACTAGAATAACGCCAACAAGCAAAAAAATTATTGATTATGTTATTACAAATATCTGTTATGATCATGAAACAGGTTTTACAATCATTATTGTCAGACCATAGGGCACAGGTATTTACTTTCCCAGTAGTAACTAAAAAAATACAATTTATTTATACAAGATCCTATAAGGAAGATAATGTAAACAATTTCATAGCCGAGTTACATGAGACGGGCTGGTCTAATGTGTATAACTTGGATTCTGTGGATAATAAAACGGAAGAATTTTTAAAAATAATGAGATTGGCTTTCTCCAAACGTTTCCCCCTAATCAAGAGGAAAATTCGCCAGCCACGTATATAAGACTGGTTCAACTCTGAATTACATGATTTAAGGAATCAACTAAAACTCTTAGAGAATGTTAGTAATATTGATCCTGAATATAAACAAGTATATACTCACATTAAAAATATTTACTGTGAAAAAATGAGAAAAGCTAAAAGTGGATATTAGGAGAGTATCATTAATAAAGCTAGTAATAAGTTTAAATGTATGTGGAATTTAGTTAACTCAACTATTGGTAATAATAAATGTGACAAATTACCACTAGGTGACCCAGTTGTTTTAGCAAATAAATTGAATTCATCCTTCATTGAAACGATTCCTGGTCTTTTGGCAAATTCAAATTCAAATCAACATTATGTAAGTACGGATTACAACAAAGAAATTAAAATTACCAAGGAATCTATGTTTATTTACTCTACATCATCAAAAGAGATAAGTGATATAGTAAAAAAAATCAAACCGAAGACTTCTAGTGGCTTTGATGATATTTCACTTAATTTATTAAAAAAATTGTAACTGTCATAAGTGCGCCTCTTGTGAATATATTTAATGCATCATTATGTCAAGGAATATTTCCGGATTCACTGAAATTAGCAATTATACTTCCATTATACAAAAAAGGAAATAAGAATGATCTAAGCAATTACCGTCCTATTACTCTCTATTTTTTCTAAAATTCTGGAAACGCCTATGTACAACAGGTTGATTAGCTTCTTAAATAGTGTTAACTTTTTCAATAATTTTCAACATGGCTTCATGAAAGGAAAGTCAACATCAACAGCTCTTTTTAACTTTGTAAATACAATATTAAATGCTTTGGATGATCAGGATTATTGTCTGTGGACTGTTTCTTGATCTACCCAGGGCATTTGATACATTAAACCACAATCGTCTTCTTAATAAGCTAGAGAGAATAGGAGTGCGGGGAACCAGTCTCCATTGGTTCAGTTCGTACTTACAAAATAGGAAGCAAAAAACATCAATATCAATTAATGGAAATAAATATGAGTCTAAAATCCTAAGCCAGAATTATGGAGTGCCGCAAAGGAGTGTCCTTGGACCACTTCTTTTTGTAATATTTATAGACGATCTTGTAAATATTACAGACCAAAACAGTAAAACAACTATCATTAATTATGCTGACGATACCAATCTGCTAATATAAGGTAAAACACTTGATTGAAATAACGCATAACCTTTCTCGATTTTGGCAAAATGTAAAAGACTGGTTTTATGTTAATAATCTTATTTTAAATGAGACTAAATCAAACTGTGTAATTTTTAAAACAGAAAGGTTACAATTGACAGTACCAGATCGTCTAACTGATGAAGTTCCTATTTCAAACGTAGAGTATACAAAACTACTAGGTGTAACTTTAGATAGCAATATCAAATGGTTTTTGCATATCAGCGGAACTGTTAATAAACTTAGCAAAACATGTTTTGCGCTTAGATTTTTGTCACGCTGATTTGAAACATCAACTCTTAAAATAGTTTATTTTGCTAATTTTTATTCTATCGTTAAGTATGCAATTGAGATCTGGGGTGGTTCCTCGGACCTCTATAAAATATTTAAGATACAAAAAAGAGCATTCAGAATAATTTATAAAATGAAGTTCAATGAGTCATGTAGGGGCCATTTTAGATGAAACAAATTACTTACAGTCCCAGGATTGTATGTACAATACTCATGTTTATTATATTTAAAAAATCACAAAGCTGATTTCAAAAATTCTAATTTAAGTCATATGTATGATACCAGACATAAAAACAGTTACGCATTTCCAATACACCGTTTAACTCTTACTGAGAAAGGACCATTATACTCAGCAATTAAATTTTTCAATATATGTACTTCCTAATTTTTTCAAGGATAATATTTTTCTGAAGGTTTTCGAACAAGCTTTTCAGTACATTTGTGATATTGATATTGATACTCTGTTCAAGAATTCTTTGACTTTAACCTCAATTATTTTAAATTTTAATTTTAACCTGTTTAGAGTAATTTGTAATGTAAAATTTTAATCAATGTTTCTGCAATAATTATCTAATTGTGCAGTTTTTAGTATCTAAAAATGACCTGTTTTACACATATTATTGTAATATGTCAAATGAAACTGAATAAATCTATCTATCTATTTACGTCGTTGGAAAGAAAATTTGATGCTGATTTCAAAAATGAAACATATACAAAGCGTTCCATTAAAAGGAAGTAAGTTTGGTATGTGGCAATCGTATACGCAACCCTGTATAATCAGAAATAATTTTATTTTGTAACTCTTAACAGTCCCTTGAGCAGAAGGAAATGGATAACATTTTCCACCTTAGGTGCTCAAATAACTATTGTCTTAATTGTGTATGTTTAATAACCAATGTCGTAATAGAAGCGCCACCTATATCTCGTAACCAGCATTATTACGAAACTGTGCCTTTTCTACTATAGGTGGCGCTTCTATTACAATGTTGCGCCTCTTCATAACTATTTCAATGTTTCTACTGTTCTTTTCGACTGCTCGCTCAGTACAATTAGTACAGGTTTGCTTATGATATCACTAACAATGGGAGTCGGTAATGATTTGTCACCAAATCTCTAAATTTTTTGAATTTGTCGTCAGAAAAAAACAAATGAACATCGGAAATGTAATATTTCTGCATAACCCTCTTTTTTTTTTAATGAAACACCCTGTATATGGATCCACCTTTTTCAAGAGCACATTCCTCTGATTCCAAAAATATATAGTTTGCCTATGTTTGGATAAGCCATTTTTGAGATATTGGGTCCTAAGGTTTTAAAAACAATATTAAGTAAATAAAGCATAGTAGTCATGAATCATCATGGCCGCTTTGTCTAGATTTTAAAAACAAAAGAATTCATTGACGTTTGTGAATATTTTCGTCAAAGCCAAAAAAAATGCCTTACGCAGATGATGAAAAGTTTATTGTATAGAAATAATAATAATATTCTGCTCTCGCTGCGGATTATTATTATTATTTTTATTATTATTATTATTATTATTATTATTTTTATACAATAAACGAAGAAAATTACACTTTTCATCATATGTGTAAGGCATTTTTTCGGCTTTGACAAAAATATTCACAAACGTCAATGAATTCATTTGTTTTTAGAATCTAACGCGGCCATGATGATTCATGGCTACTATGCTTTATTTATTTAATATTAATTATTAATATTTTTAAAACTATAGGACCCAATTTCCTAAAAATGGCCTATTCAAACATAGGCAAACTATATATTTTTGGAATCAGAGAAATGTGCTCTTTAAACACGTGGTGTTTTATTTAAAAAAATGAATGATGAAATTAATTTTACAGAAAAATCATTTTTTATTAAATCAAATAAAAAATAAAATTTCAACTACCGTTTATGTAGAAATATTACATTTCCGATGTTCATTTGTTTTTTCGAATTCTAAAAATATAGAATAGAACATAAATCTCGAGTCTTTACAATTTTTTAATAACTCATCAAATAGCAGCTGTAAGTGGGATGTCAATATGAGGAATGACCCTGTACATCAGACTATTAAGAAAATTACGAAAAAGTGTACAAAACAAATTTTTCAGTTTATTGAAATTTTGACTAACTTTTCCACAAATATATTGCTCGGATATAAATAGTGGCAAATATGCATGGCCAATAAAATATCTCATATGTATCGGACGTTACGGAATTCGAACAATTTTGTCGTCGTCCGTTGTGTCTCAAAAAAATTCCCATGCCACACGCTCCAGCTAATATTTTACTTTGATTGTCTAATACTTTCGACATTCGCAAGTGCTTCCAAACATCTCTGAACATATTTTATAAATAACCATCTGACCTAATTCTCTTTACTAATAATTGTGGCGAATAAGTATGCAAATTATTTTAAAAACAAACTTTATCGCGCCTAAGCCTTATCTGCAAACGATTCTCTATTTACGAGTATATTCTAAACTAAATAATAATATTAATAACGAATTTCTCTAGCCAGGATAGGACGATGTTTAGTGTTTAGTTTTTAGATAGTAAAGTTCACGCTTTATCTTGGGTGTATGTATCTAATGCGTAGAAGTCTAAAAACGAATTACAATATTGTAATTATTTAATAAGTTAATTGTTTGAGCAGGGATGAAAGTGTCAACAAAGACGTCACAAGGATAATTGCTTTAATATTACACACTACCGTCAATAGCAGCGGGATATTCACCTCGCATACGCATTGTCATACTTTTTCCCGAAAATGTGAGCCGAAAATGCCACTTTATGCTCATTTTAAATAACGTGTAAGATCAATTACGTCCAACGGGAACAAAGAGGGCCTAGAACGCTACCCTGAGGTACTGCAAACTTTTGATCCTCGAACTAGGTAATTGTTGGTTATACTGAATTCTATTGTAGGGACAAATATTTTTAAACAAGCTTGTAAAAGTCGCACTCAAATCGGATAAGTTTCAAACGAAATATTCGAGAACTTTGATTTAATTGGGTAAAGAAGACCCGTTGTCGCTACTTGTTAAACTGGATTCTCCTGCGAATGATGTTTGCCTTTGTTGCGCTTTGACAATCAGTTGTATACACATCAACAATGATGTTACAATAATAATTGTTAGAGCATTATACATCGTCGTCAATAGCAGCAGACGTAGTATTCACTTTAGAGAGTAGCCTTTTGGCTAAACTTCACCTTGCACTTCCACCATAATTTTTCATAAATATATTATGTATTACTTACTATACCAATAAAGACGATAGTGTTATTATTATTATTACTTTCCACCTTCACGTAATAATCATTACCTGCTACAGAGCGGAATTTCATACTCTCGCCCTAAAATGTGAGCCGAAAATGCCACTCTGTTTATTTTAAATACCGTGTAAGATCATTTACGTCCAACGAAAATAAAGAGGGCCTAGAACGCTACCCTGAGGTACGGCAAACTTCGCATCAGCGAACTAGGTAATTATTTGTTTTATTATGACAACGTTGCTAGATTTTTGTTTTGATATAATTTATAAATACAAACCGTGACAACGTACGCGGCAGGGAAGACACATATAAGCTAGCCAGTATTTTTTTTCCGTGCTTAATTTATACGTAGTGGTCGCGAGGTGCGTGGGTAACGAGGGCGTGGGACGTTTAACAACAAAAATTGTTTAGCGCTGCGACGGTGGCATTTTGGAAGGAAAATTTATTAGCGTGATTTTTTATTCCGTGCAAGCTGCACACATCCATTTGTATTAGTCCACCTAATTTATGTGTTTCATTAAAGCTACAAGAGAAACAGTTAGTTGATATCGACTTTATTTTATTTACTTTACCGGTTGACGCTGCGCTGCATCTGAATTCCAACATTGCTAGCTTATTGTATTTTAACCGGCTACCCACGCCGAGGCAGTTTCTACATACCCGAAAATACCGGATGTATCAAACGCGCGTTTTGTCGGTCTATTAAGTGACTTCTATTTTAACCCATTTATCATTTATCCCGTAACTAGTTGCAATAGACAAAACTGTGGAGGAATTATTTAGGGAAATCTCAGGAGTGACACAAGGCTCCAAGCTTAGGCCACTTCAGTTTCTAGTTTCTATTAATGCTATTATCTCTGTTATTAATGGACTTGTGTTTACGGTCTGGTACGAAGGAATTTTTATTATAATTTATGAACTTATTAGCAAAAGTTTTTTGTCAATAAATTTGATCAATATTATTTTGCGATTCACGATATTTAGTCTGTTTTTTCGCGTAAGTCAGTCTTACACTTTATATTGTTAATTGAATATTATCTAGGTTGGAGTTAGTACCAAAAAGCAATATATGTGACTTACCATGAAAACCATGAAAATTCTTCTTTCTTCTTCTTATCGGAGACGAAACAAGTCCTTGCAGTATATTTTTTCTAAGCCTATCCTACAGGCATAACACAATTCGTTGCAATATTTTCTATATCACTGGCCTCTTTACTGTACTGTTATTATTTTCAATAACCGGACACAATAACCATCGTTATTTAGGTTAATTTAAATCGAACGTCCCTTGATTTTTTCTCTCACTCGCGCAGCAAAAGCAAAAACGATCGAACGGTTCCGGGAACTGGCGACTTCTTATCTGAAACCAAAAGAGGAACTTTAAGAAAATTTCATCGGTGTTAATCGTGGGGTGTTGGCCCCGCACCATCCGTTAAAGGTAAATTGACATAATTAGATAGTGCTATCTATTGTTATCTATTTACACACGCGGCTTTGCCAGTAGCGCTTCTAGAGAGGGAAGAGGATCAGCTGCAGACAAAAATGTCACGGAATTAGCACAAATCAAACAGATATAAAAACTAGGTTAGTTCTAGTTGCTTTTGCAATCACGCGTTTGTTATACCTATATGGAATTCCTCAGGGGTCTCTTTTAGGGCCCTTGTTTTAAACTTTTTCATTTTATGTACCGACAAAAATCCAATCTAAAGAATAAGGATAAGAAGTCTCCACAAATAAAAAACATTTAAAAACATTACCACACTGTTAATAACAGACAGAAATAATAATAATAATAATAATAATAAACGGCCTTATTAAAAAAAACTGACATGAACAATAGCCCGATATTTAAGAAAAAAATTATCGAATAACCGCCACTGTCACTATTTATTTTAAAAATATTATCCTCTATTTATTTTTTTCTGTGGTGTTATTTTAATGTAAAACTACATCCATTTTTTGTAATTTTATAGTTGCGTTATCAGAACAGTTGGACTCAGATTCGGCTGTCTCGAGCGATTTGACGAGCAAACATTCAAATCTTATCATTATCTTTGAGGAGTGTGGGCCGGGCGCCTAAATAGTAAAAATAAATATTTTATTTATAATCATCCTCAGCGACGTATTAACATAATGGGACAGCCGCAGACGGTGAATATTACATTGTCTTATCTATTAAAAGATTTATTTATTAGTCTGGATGAGATAACGCTGTGTATACACACGTGTCAAAAATTTTGCATATCCCCGCTTTATCGAGGAATATTTAGTGTCTTGATAAGTTTTTTTTTTCTTATAGGAATCTAACTGGTGGCATAGACTTGATGGTCTACTTGCTGCGAATTTGGGTGACGCTGGAAAAGTGTATCGTGATGCTTGTGCGACGAATAATATTAATAATTTCACATCTACGTACGTACTTTTAAATTAAGAATAACTTCTATTGTGGAAATTATCTTCAAATCCGCGTCCGCTTGATTCGATTCTTCTTGGCAATGTAGTTTAAAAATTGCGTGTAACCTATTTCCGTTTTCAGATATACCGAATAACCGTTGTAAATTATGTAACGCGCTTGGGCTTGGTAGGAAACACATCTAGCCCGAGGTAATTGTCCAAGTTCAATCGGTAACCCCAACGCGCAAGAAATACTGAGCAGGAACCGAATCCTTTCGCACAGCGACCGAATGATACGTCAGAGAGGATTTGTAATAAATTCGCCGGGAACGGACAAGAAAGGATCTTCAGCCGAAGAATCTTCGTCACCTGTTCAAATGCGGATTAAAAACGTACACTGGTAAGAATACGAGATTTATTCCTCACCGTCCGTCCATCCAAGCTAAGACACTAATGTGTAATATCTAGTCATACCAGAGCTTGTAGAATCCGGATTAATGTTAATATAACAAGCCGTTGAAATCCTAGTACTCTCGTTAGGGGGATAGAATTTTCTCGAAGTATATGGCTTTGGTTAAGGGCATTTGCTTCACGAGGGACGTAACTACCCTTGTAGAATAGCTCTTACTTGAGGTCACAATACGTTGTGATAATTGTCATAACCGCCCTGTGAAGCGAAGGACGGATATCTTTGACTCTCCGTGAGTAACACAAATATCCCGAATTTGAAAATTATTCCGAGTCGAAGACGAGGGATAATTTTATTGTCTTAAAAAATTTCTGCACGAGAAAAATGTCCAGTTATTCAAGCACGTGGGGGATTCGGTAAAAAATTTCACACCTAAATTAAATGCAAAAATAAACGAGGTTAGAAACTTTTATGGTACACGTCAAAATCACCACTTTTCGTTCGTTCTCCTGCTCCGAAAATCGCAGCGAGACCGTGCGATTCGCGATGTAGTTCCAGGTTGGACCCTCTACCTTGGATTTCTTACCAGAACGGCGATGCGGCGGCGGTTTTTTGTTTAGAAATACCTAGTGTTTGAAAAGCAAATGTCAAATTTGATCATGTTTCAATGATTTGACTTTGAGAAAAATTTGAGAAAAATTCCACTTATTAATTTGGTTCAAGAGACTCTGGAGGATAACACTTTCCGGAAATTTTTTGGGTTGCTATGGTAACGAATCCATAGCAAACGTCTGATTGGCTAAAAATGCGATGTATGGTAAATTGCCCAGCTAGCTAAAAATCCACAATCAGCTAACAGACCCCTGGACACGACTGTATTCTTCACTGCAGACTACCTAGCCTTTCTTGGAAACCGCCAAGAGAGAAAGTGCTATTTCTTGTTCTCTGAAACCAAACTCAAACACTTCATTCTGTGTGGTTCAGCAAAGCAAGTAATTCAAATCTAGAAATATTACAAAGATTCCAGAATAAAAAAACTTAATACAGTCACTTGGTGCCAAAAACGTTGAACTAATTAGCTACTTGTAATATTTTTTTTCTTTTTTTGCGAATTCTTAAACCTTAGGGTATTAACTTCAAATATTAAAAAGGAATAGATGTGCTTTTACCCCTAAGAGCGTGAAAACCATCCCTGAAGTTCAAAATTTAATACCGACTCAAATATTATGAGTTAGTTATTAAAAAATTTATGTATATGTGTTGGAGGTCTCTGATTACGAATCTCAAGTTAAAATATTAAAATTCGCGATTACACCCCTAATATTAACCTAACCTAACCTAACCTAGCCTAACCTAACCTAACCTAATATGGCCGATATATTAGGGGTACAATGGAAAAACATATTTTGTTTGTTTTGAGCAAGTAACACTTTTTCTTTGCAAATTTTTATATTTTAGGACATAAAACTTATATCTTAATAAGAAAAATTATTGCTCTTACCCCTAAGAGGGTGAAAACCACCCCTAAAATCAAAAAATCAATAATTAATGAAGTACTGAGAATAAATTATTGAAACTTAATTTATTATTTATGATTTTGGATCCCGAATGTGAAGTCAGAAATTAAAAATTTTATCGGCGAAGGACAAAAATTATCCCCCTAGTGGTCAGTTGTTGCTACTAACTGTCACGACATACAATGTTACTGTGACAGATAGCGACTTTTTAAAGTACCAAAGAGCAGTCGACCTCTAGCCCTGATGGTCTAAACTATTAATAATAAATAGGATTATAGAAAACAGCTATTCAACGGGCAAGGGCCCCGGCTTGCGCTGTATTACACCTGCAAATCCAAATGGGTAGCCAAGTTTATTATTCGTCTTTTCTACACCAGACACAGACCGGTTTCAAACTTTTTGTGTTCTCGTCAGTGTGCCATAGGTAATTGAAAAGACGAATAATAAAGGCAAACCAAACTAGTGTCTATGACAGACAAGCAAATTAATATCGGCGAAGGATAAAAATTATCCTCCTAGTGATCAGGTGTTGCTACTAACTGTCAAGACATACAATGTTACTGTGACAGATAGCGAGTTTCTGGTATTTTAAACTGAAACCAAATAACGGGCACTTTTTTGTGTAAAAAATCAAAATTTTTACTTTATTTTCCTTGTATTATTTTTGATTAGCAGATACCAAAATTTGCCGAAAGACAATTTTAAGCTACTGTAATAAAGCTTTAATTTAGTTCAGGGTACATGTCAAAAGGTTTTTTAAACCCAAGTTATGATTGTTTGAAGCACGTGACCTTTTCAGGACTACGTTTAAATGCACCTAACATGAATTAATTGTATCTCGGAAACGATGGGCCTAAATAAATTTTTATTTCATGGAAAATTTCACAACTCATTTTTTTAGCGATTCAGAAGTTTGTCTTTGGTTTTGTTACCATGGCAACCCAAAAAAAATTTCCGGAAATTTTTCATCCTCCAGATTTCAGAGTATCCTGAGCGATTGACATGATCATATTTGACGTTTGCTGTCACATAAATAAACAAACTGTTGTAAAGTTTGAAAATATAAAAAAAAACAGGATTCCACCCATTTAAATGAAGAAAACATAATTTTTTAAGAAAATTTGTGCACTCGAAAAATGTCCTGTAATAATTCAAGCACTAGGGAGATTACTAGTAATTATTTTTGTTGTTTCATAAGCTAGCTTTTTTGTTATGACAAACTTTTTCGAAAATGTGATCCTCTTTGAGGAATCTGCTTAAATTAAAACTTTTCAACCCCTGTAACTCAGCGGGTATTAAAGCAAAAATAACGTTATAGGAGGGGGTTTTTGGGTAGAATTCGACGATCTACACGTTCCAATAGTCACTTTTTTTTTTCTTCTAAACCCCTGAGTTGCGGTGAACCTCACTCCCAACGAAAAAGCACCCTCATTCCTTTTTCACATTTCATACTTGGCCCATTTTGAATCAAACAACTACTGTACCATAATCACGATACCTCAACTTGAAAAAAGACCGGAAACACTCACATCTTACAGACCCATAAGTTTACTGCTAGTACTTTAAAGTGCTAAAAATTTTTATAATTATATGTTTAGAGATGAAACATCAATGTAAGTATGTCAAATTGGATATGTTTGTTATTATCATGCTTGTATAAAATCTAAATAAATGTATTTATGAACAATGCTAAAAAAACTGATAATGAAGCATCTACAGCCAACTCTAGAAAACTTAAAACTCATATCTGACCATCATCAGTTTGGTTTTCGTCAGGAACATGGACTGTGTTGCTAGCACCCAGGTAGAACATAATATTGGCCGAACCTCGATTTTATATTGGGCCAATATAGATACATTGAAATCGAAAAAAATATATTGTATCGATATTAACAAATATCGATTTTAAAATATTTGTAATTCAATATTGGCACTACATTATTTTAGCTATTTTCAATCCAGATATATCAAAACAATATTGATAAACGTCGATAAATATTAGTTTTACAATATTGCAAAAACAATATTTACTCTACATTGGTAATTTTCTTTGTAGGCTATATTGCTCAACCAATATACATCCATACAAATAAATATTAGACTTACGATATTGGAAAAACCATATTTAACCTATATTGGTAATATTCCTTGGAAGCTAGATTGTTTAACCAATTAAATATTGGTTTTATAATATTGAAAAATCAATATTAACTTATATTAGTAATGTTTTTTGTAGGCAATATTGCTCAACCAATATATATCCATACAAATAAATATTATATTTACAATATTGAAAAAACCATATTTAACCTGCATTGGTAATGTTCCTTGGAAGCTATATTGCTTAACCAATATATATTATATATCCATAAAAATAAATATTGGTTTTATAATACTGGAAAATCAATATTAACTTACATTAGTAATGTTCTTTGTAGGCAATATTGCTCAACTAATATATATCCATACAAATAAATATTATATTTACAATATTGGAAAAACCATATATAACTTACATGTACACTACCGTTGTAATGTCACTTTTCTCAAATATCTGTCACCTAATTACTATTTTTTTAAATAACACATTGTTATTATCTATAACTGTATAACTTATTAAATATTATTAACTCATCTCCGGTCCAAATAGAATTTAAATATCTCCCAATAAAGTTTAACCATTATTGATCGATATTGCGAAATGTTCACATTTTTTATTGGCTCAATATTGTCTATTTTAGATTTAGCAATATTTAAATTTAATATGTTGCCAATATAGTTTTACTACTTTGGGCTAATTAGCCCAAGTTGTTTATCAAATATTGGGTTAATATTTAATTTTAAAGATTGGTTTTTATTTGTATTACATATTATACAATATAGTTTTTAAATATCTCCCAATAAAGTTTAACCATTATTGGATCAATATAGCGAAATGTTCACATTATTTATTGGTCCAATATTGTCTCTTTTACATTACGCCAATATTTTAACAATATTAAACCAATATCGGCCCAATATTAGTGTTCTACCTGGGCAGCCTTTCTCGACATAAGTCAGGTCTTTGATGAAGTGTAAGTAAACAAGACCAAATCAGTTCACGTAACTTTGGCCTAAAGAGGAGAAACATAGAACATAGTGTTCTAGAACAACCAACAAATTATCTAAAAATATGACGTAAAATATTTAGGACTACACCTAGACAGAAGATTAACGTGGAGAACACATATCTTCAAGAAACGGAAACAACTAGAGTCCAAAGTACGACAACTCTACTGGCTAATTGGCAAAAAGTCACAATTGAAATTGTCAAACAAGATACTAATAGAGATACTCAAACCAATTTGGACTTTTCTCTCCAAATTCCCTTCATAAGAAACGTCAATAAACAGTTGCTTAGTATCATTTTGCGCCACTTATCGAAAACGGCTTTCCTTAAAGACGCAGCATTGACTGTTAAACCATGACCAGTCTCCTATGTATATAGGATTATTGTACGTTCAGCTCCATATTCAACGGCATTCCATTAGTTAGAGATTGAAGCGTACACAAATTTCCTCCAGGATACTTTTAAGCCCTCTTTTGGAAGGATGAACTTTTTGCCAAAAAAATATTGCTGATTTCTTCTTCTTTATATGCAATTCTGGCGTGAAGATGAGCAACTTCAGGAACGTGGAAGTTTGATTTTATTTTTAAAAAGCCGAGGAAAGTAGTCTCATGAAGTTATGCAACATTATCTTGAAGGAAACGTATGTACAACATTAAGGCTAATTAACCGATCTTAAAAAATAGCCAAATACCATTTCATTGGTTACAAGTTGATTAATGAAAGGGATGAGAAGATGTTTGTTAGAGTGCCACAAATAAAATTGAACAGTTGTTCTTCTAACTGCACACCAAACACCAAAGTGGATAAGCGACTGGATAGAATCCTGGTACCCAAGTGAAATGGTATGGAAGTAGGTGCAAATCATTCTGTTAAAACCGTAGTACAGGAGTTCTAAGGACATTTTTTATCATTTCTCTTAAGGTTTCAGTAAATGTGTGCAATTTTTTTTTGACCAACTATAACTTTTATTTCGATTCACACTATCTGTCTCCTGGAGTTCAAAACAGTTCAGAATACGTCGAAATGAATAGTAATTAAGAACTCTTTCTGACGATATGGTATAAGATGCCTTTCGTGGAGCCGATGATTTGTAGAATGGTTTCCGGGTCTCTTTCTGCGTTGATTACTTTTGAGGTTTCGACCATCTTTTCGTGGTCATCTTCTAAAGCAAAGCGTGATCACTTAAGGAAAAACCACGACCAGATGGTTGAAACGTCAAGAGCTTAAAATAATCAAGGCGGAAGAGAACCTGGAAAATCTTCTACAAATCGCCAGCTCCACCACAAAGCCTTGGAACCTAAATGAAATATTGCCATCGTCCTTAAACTTTTTGGAAATTGCGAAAGAACGATATGAGCAAGACAGTTCTGTGCTGTTGAGAAAATGTCAGCACAAAATTGTAAACACCTGATGATAATGACAATTTAAGCCCTACGTTTGCATTCCTTGAAAAACTTGACGTCTATTGATATAGATAGTATAGCAGTATAATTGCAATGATTCAAAAGCTTATATTTTATCGGTATTCCAAATGTTATCTAACCTTTGTCACTAAATAAGAGTGTCCTAATTATCTATGATTAATACATTTTTGTTGATATCCTCAAAATCTAAATTATATGATAACAGTAATATAACAATGATAAAAATGTATTATCTTTTACGATTGATTATGAGCCTCACTCGAGAAGTTTTTGAAGTAGACGGATAATAAAGGACACAGAAGGTCTGATTATCACGAACCCGACATATGTATCAAAAATTCACAGTCCTTCGGAAAGATGCAACCGGAGGAGACATTGGCAATGATGAAGTAGAACGCGAATCTTGTGAAATTTTGGATGTGATAAAAATGAAAATTTGTTGAGTAGATTAAAATTGTGTATTATATTGAATGAAACACACTTTCTATCTACAGAAGATCGGAATCGATAGCATCCGTCGCCTGGACGATATCTGCCAAATTAGTTTTCGCATTCTTGTCGATTGCATCTAAATCTTCTGCGTCGTTTAGATAATTTTAGCCATGTATGAATTTAGACGCTGTACTACCTGACAATTTCCGTAAATTTGTGAGCAACTTAAACCTGCCTTTCTGTTGCGGTTGCAGGAGATAAGTTGCAATATTAATTCTGGTGTTGGCACAAAAAGTGTTGTCACAGGTGATTTTAGGCTCAGGAGGAGTGAACTAAAAAGTGTAATTTTGACGTCTATCGTTCTGAAACGTCATTCTGCCTACGTCATGCTTCATAATATGCAACAAGAAACCAGAAACATTTCCAATGTTAAAATGGTTTTGATCATTACATTTTACTCCTCATTTCATTAGCTTCTTCTTGCAACACACTACCACTTAAAGGAACATTTTCTTGTCGTTTTTGGGGAACCATTTCAGCAGACCTTTTTCAACATCATGTGCAGATTTTCTTATACTGGACTCCATTGACGCTAATTATTATTATTGTGCTGTATTATGATTAAGCTTCGACAAATAATCACCTGCAAGAAGCGAATATTCACGGAAATCTCTCTTGTTATCGAGAAGAAAGGAGCAGAACAGTTTAAGCTCGGTTCGTATGAAACCATTTAATCTCGCAAGGCAATCATGCGTTGCATCTCTAATAAAACACAGTTTATATCTTTATGTAATAAATTTCAATTTAGTTTCTTCAGCGATTTTTATGAATAATACCTCGAATAATATTTACATAATTCGTCTTATTTTATACAACTTTCCAATCCAACAGATTGGGTTTATTTTTCTTGCGAGCAATGGGTGCATACGATTTAACAAAGAAAATGATACGCCCGTCATAAATCACTTGATAGTTCTTGCGTAACCCGTTACAAAGTGCCCAGCGAGTTGCGTTATTAAATTATTTATGTAAAACATTATAATTAATTGTTTGTGCAAATAGGTGTAAACTTGTTTGGGTTTTAGTGTTTCAGCAAATAACCGGGTGTTATCGAAAGCGTTTGGTATTCAAGTATGCGGTGTATTTTCTAAAGAAGCCTGGTGTGGCCAAAGTAGCTCTGTACAAAAATATTATGACTTTTGGAAACACCCTATAAGTATTATTGCACACGTAATTTGTAAAACAGTATGTAACTCCAAATCATGATTATGTGATGATTTAATACTAGTTGAGGCAATGTGGCATTAAAAGATGCCTTAGGAAAAATTTAAGAAAGGGTGAAGAGCTAAAATTGGAATGAAGCTATAAAAATTATTTGCCTCTGAAGCTGCTTTGCTTTTACTTTTGCCTGTGCCTCTTTAAATATTATTTAAAAAAAATCAAGTAAAAAAATGGTTTTTATGTTCTAGACTCTATACTGTAGACTATAAACTATGTTGTTAAAGGAAATTATAAAAGAGAATTAATAGATTTGGCAACGGCGCGCTGATATTATCTAGTGCCGATTTTGGGAAAAATATAGTTCATTATTAAAATGGCTGATAGGAAACTACTTACAGTAAGACATTCTTAGAACATTTAGAACATACATAGGGAAAAAAAAGAGAAAATTCTTAAAGATTTCTGATAATAAATAGATTTGGCAACGGCTCGCTGATTTTGCCTAGTACCGATTTCGAGAATTTTTTGGAAATGACTGATAGAGAACTATTTACAGTAAGGCATTCTTATAATATTTCATTTAACGTAAAAAAACAAGGAAATTCTAAAAAGAATAAATCGATTTGGCAACGGCGCGCTCATTTTATCTAGCGCCGATTTTGAGCAAAAATAGGTTATTATTAAAATGGCTGATAGGAAACTACTTACAGTAAAACATTCTTAGAACATTTCGCGTTACAATTAGGGAAGAAAACGAGGAAATTCCAAAAGAATTCTGAGACTAAATCGGTTTGGCAACGGCTCTGATTTTATCTAGTGCCGATTTCGAGTAAAAATATTTAATTTTTTGAAAACGACTGATAGAGAACTATTTACAGTAAGGCATTCTTATAATATTTCATTTAACATAAAAAAAACAGGAAATTCTATAAGAGAATAAATCGATTTGACAACGGCGCGCTGATTTTATCTAGTGCCGATTTTGAGCAAAAAATTTCATTTTTTTGGAAACGACTGATAGAGAACTATTTACAGTAAGGCATTCTTATAATATTTCATTTAACATAAAAAAAAACAGGAAATTCTAAAAGAGAGTAAATTGATTTGGCCACGGTGCGCTGATTTTATCTAGTACCGATTTTGAGCAAAAAATAGTTCATTATTATAATGGCTGATAGGAAACATTCTTAGGAAATTTCGCGTTACACTTAGGGGAAAAAAACGAGGAAATTCCAAAAGAATTCTGAGATCAAATCGATTTGGTAATAGAGCGCTGATTTTAACTGGTGCCGATTTTAAGCAAAAATATTTAATTTTTTGGAAACGACTGATAGAGAACTATTTACAGTAAGGCATTCTTATAATATTAATTTAACGTAAAAAAACAAGGAAATTCTATAAGAGAATAAATCGATTTGGCAACGGCGCGCTGATATTATCTAATGCCGATTTTGAGCAAAATATTTCATTTTTTTGGAAACGACTGATAGAGAACTATTTACAGTAAGGCATTCTTATAATATTTCATTTAACATTAAAAAAAACAGGAAATTCTAAAAGAGAATAAATTGATTTGGCCACGGTGCGCTGATTTTATCTAGTGCCGATTTTGAGCAAAAAATAGTTCATTATTATAATGGCTGATAGGAAACATTCTTAGGAAATTTCGCGTTACACTTAGGGGAAAAAAACGAGGAAATTCCAAAAGAATTCTGAGATCAAATCGATTTGGTAATAGAGCGCTGATTTTAACTGGTGCCGATTTTGAGCAAAAATATTTAATTTTTTGAAAATGACTGATAGAGAACTATTTACAGTAAGGCATTCTTATAATATTTCATTTAACATAAAAAAAAAACAGGAAATTCTAAAAGAGAGTAAATTGATTTGGCCACGGTGCGCTGATTTTATCTAGTGCCGATTTTGAGCAAAAAATAGTTCATTATTATAATGGCTGATAGGAAACATTCTTAGGAAATTTCGCGTTACACTTAGGGGAAAAAAACGAGGAAATTCCAAAAGAATTCTGAGATCAAATCGATTTGGTAATAGAGCGCTGATTTTAACTGGTGCCGATTTTGAGCAAAAATATTTAATTTTTTGAAAATGACTGATAGAGAAGTATTTACAGTAAGGCATTCTTATACCATTTCATTTAACGTAAAAAACGAGGGAATTGTAAAAGAGAATAAATAGTGCCGATTTTGAGTAAAAAAAATAGGTAGTTCATTATTAAAATGGCTGATAGGAAACTACTTACAGTAAAACATTCTTAAAACATTTCGCGTTAAACTTAGGGGAAAAAAACGAGGAAATTCTACAAAAGAATAAATTGATTTGGCAACGGCGCTCTGATATTATCTAGTGCCGATTTTGAGCAAAAAATAGTTCATTATTAAAATGGCTGATAGGAAACTACCTACAGTAAAACATTCTTGGAACATTTCACGTTACACTTAGGGGAAAAAAACGAGGAAATTCCGAAAGAAATCTAAGACTAAATCGGTTTGGCAACGGCGCGCTGATTTTATCTATAAATATTCTAATATCTATGATCTGATCCTGTAATGGTGAGCGAATTTGAATAAATCTGTCATTATTTCCTAAACTATGCCATATGGATATATGACACGCGGGTATCAAAAGACGCAAAATAAGATGCCAAAGACAGCCAGATAAGAAAATGTGGGTTATTTGAAAAAAAAAAAAGAGTTTTGATCTTTTGAAATATTTCATTAAAAAATTCGCAGAAAATACACCTAAGCAGATAAGTAATGAAACTTTGGACCAACAAAGAGAAAGCCAATTTCTTCCTCTAAAAGTCTTAGAAACTGCAACTTGCTATCTCTTACCGTTTCTGAGTAATTAATTTTTAAAATACCCCTTGGAAGTGACATTTGTGCTCGCATTTGTGGCATAAAAGTTAAAATGGTGGGCCAACGGTTAGAGCTAAGGGCCGGCTATGGGGTATCAGATGTTTGCAAATTTAATGCAAAATTCTAAAGTGAAGAGAAAGAGGGGGGTGCTATTTAAAAAAACAAAGTTGATGTTGGTAGCACTTTTATGGGACACCCTGTATACTTGAAAATATTTTGCGAGATGCAGCTCAAAAAACAAAGTATTTAAATTTTTCGTCTATCTCTAACCGTTTAGACGTAATCAAACTATTTCATACTTGATTTCATACTAATGGGATACCTTGTATACTGTAGCTAAGGTCCTTTACTTTTGCCACTTTAAATATTTATAAAAAATCTACGTTTATGTGATCATTTAATACTAGTTGAGGCAATAGTGCCCCTTGTAGCATTAAAAAAAATATGCCAGGAAAAACTTAAGTAGAGTGAAGAGCTAAAAATTTAAAAGGGTTATAAAAATTATTTGCTTTTACACTAAGGTCCTTTGCCTTTGCCACTTTAAATATTAATAAAAAAAGTAAAAATATTTATGGTCTAGGTCTAGATTATATACTACACTGACCGGCGGCGGCACGAAAAACGGGTACTTTCATATTTTGGTTAAGTTTGAAGTTTGATAATTTATTTTTCCTTGGACAGATTTGAATGATTCTTTAGACGAAGTGTAGATAAATTATTGGTAACTTCTTTATAGATTAAAAACACAAACTGGTTAGATCATATTATACAGGGGGAAGCAAAATGATGTTTTTTTGGACTAAGTTTAAATCATCCTGTGGAGGAATGAGGCAACAAAGGAATTTTGAAATTTGATTTACCATCAAGCCACCTCCATTCTAAGCATTTTGTTTTTGATTCACCTCAATAGGTTTCTTTTTGGAAGAAATATATTATTTTAAGTAAACCCTAACAAATTTGCATTCTTTTTTAATTCTAGTGAAATCTCTACTTTGCAACTCTTTGTTGACTAATCAGAACACCTATGAAATTTTTCTTCCTTGGAGATGTCACTCTTAACTCATAATTATTATTGTTTGTCGTCAATAATTTTGGCACAATATCTCTAAGACTAGAAACTGTGTCGGCTAATATCGCCTTACTTGAAGATGGTAGAGAGAGACCAATGTTATGTTGCCAATAGATTTAAGGTTTCACGCAGTACAGTGCGCCGTGTTTACGCACAAGTCCCCGAAGGAGAACTTCCAATAAAGACGATCGTTCTGTCGTGGCCTCATCGTCGTTTATCTGCAGTACAAATAAGAAATCATTTGCAATCTCAAAAAAAAAGAAAATTTCATAGGTGTTCTGATTAGTCAACAACAGAGATGTCCTGATTAGTCAACATAAGAGACGCAAAGTTTGACTAGAATAAAAAAAACTCGAAAAAAATAAAGCAAAATTATTAGGGTTTTACTTAAAATTGTATATCTCTTCCAAAAAGAAACCTATTCAGGTGAATCAAAAAACAAACTGCTTAGAATTGAGGTAGCTTGATGGTAAACCATATTTTAAAATTCCTGTGCTGGCTCATTACTCCACAGGCTGATTTAAACTTGGTCCAAAAAACATCATTTGACTTCCCCTGTACAATATGAACTATGTCAATTTTTGTTTTTATTCTATAAAGAGGTTATAAATACCAATAATTTATCTACTTTGCCTAAAGAATCATTCAAATCAATGAATTTAAAATACACTGAATATTTTTAATCTGTAATTTCTTATAGCATAATTAATGAATTCGCAGTGTTTTAATTCCAAATTTCATAGTTAATGTTTCAACACAAAAACCCTAAACTCGTCCCACTGGGGATACACTGACCGGTGAACTTGACATTGACTTGGTTACGAACAAATACCTCTACGCAGTATTCGCAGTGTTTACCAAGTAAAACCAAAACTGAAATATAAAACACTAGGAAAAACTCACACTTGACATCATGGATGCACAGGCTGAACTACGCGGGCAACGTGGTAGCTACGAACACAAAACTGAAATCTAAAACACTAGGAAAAATTCACACTCGACATCATGGATGCACAGGCTGAACTACGCCAACACAACAACACGATAGCTAAGAAGAGTGGGGGTACAGGCATTTATGTCGCTACACACATCAGCTGTTCTGCTCAGGCAGGAGCGTCGTGAATATTTAATAAATATTCAAAAATTGTTTTCTTGACTGTATTTCATTTATTTTACAAATGACTATTTTTAAGAATTTTTACGCACCATAGAGCTTAACGGATTAAAATTATCCAGTGTATTTCAAATTCACCCTGTATATATAGACTACAACTCGGACTATAAACTACTTTTTTATGATAATTTAATAATACTGGTTGAGGTTGAGGTAATAGTCATAGTTTCGAGTCATAGTAGAGATATCTCAAAAAAAAATTAAGATAGATTTAAGAAATAAACTTCCGAGGGTCTCACGCTCGGAAATAGGTGTACAAATCATCCAATAATTTCCAGAAATGTTAGGAAATTATCGGCAATGGTGGGAAATTATCGGCAATGGTGGGAAATTATCGGAAACTTTAGGAAATTATTAATTAGTGAAGACTTACGGGGCGGGGATTGTGTTTGTTTTCGGCTTTAGTAGTGGCTAGTGCAAAATATAGTTAAGATTAAAGTGAAATATACAGGGTATCTCAGAAAGCCTAGGTCATAATTTGCAGGTGTATTCTACTTAAAAAAATAAGGTTATTTTGTCTAATAAATATGTGTCCTAAAATGCTTCGCTTCAAAGTTACAGGGCGTTTAATTTTCATGGGAGAAAATATGGTTGGCAGCAATGCAGCAAACGATTATAACGGGTTTTGACAGCGTTTACTGACATTTGCTTTTCAGCCTACTACAATAATTAATTCACTGATTTGCTTACTAACAGCTTAAATATGTGAAATTCTTAAAGCTGAATAACTTTAGAACGGCACATTTTATCAAAAAAGTACAATAGCTTTTTATGTGTTATTTAAAGAAGAACAGAAATCCTTTGTCATATTTTCAAAAAAGAAACAGTGTTGTACTTTTCTTATAAAAGGGGGCTGCAAACCACCGTTGTAAGCAATTGATTCAAGGAGTTGAATTAATAGATCTTGAAAGTAGCACCTCTCATATAAAATTTGAAAAAAATCGGCTGATTATTTTGAGACATATGGTCAATCGTATTTTTTTTTTCATGTAAGTTAAATGCCCTGTAACTCCGAAACGAAGCATTTTAAGACTTATATTTATATATATACTTATATTTCTTTAACACAAAGCCTTGTTTCCTTAGGTAAAATTCACCTGCAAATTTTGCCCTAGGCTTTCTGAGACACCCTGTACATATTTAATTAAAATGCTTTTATTCAAATTTTTAACCTTTCAGTCGAATGCCAATGTCTAGTGTTGAAGTTTTGAACTTGGAAATGGTTATTTTTATCACATCAGAAGTGTTTCGCTAATACTCTGAAATTAAATTGGTAAAGTAAAAATTAGGAAATTTAAAAGTTATTGATTGGCCCCAATTTGTCAACGTAAGTTGATAATCAATTACTTTTTGTCTTAATCAGCCTCCTCTTGAGAAGGTATATATGCCTACACTTTAAAAAATCTTTTTTCCAGAAATTCTTAGAGTAGATTGGTTTGAGTAATAATTAGCTAGGTAATTTTTTCCTCCGCTGTACTTCGTGATCCCTTTATAATTTTGGTATAGAAACCGCTGGGGCATCAAATATGTTTTTTTTTAAAACAATTTAAAAGTTTTTGGTTTTTTCAGTAAGTATGACAAAAATTTATAATTTTCACTTTTAAAGACCTATGTACTATAATTTTTTTTTCGATGTTAAAAATGGACAAATTTGCTAAACGATTTCTTTATTGGAAAATCTAACTATACCGCTTGATTCAGAAACATCTCGAAAGGGTAAATCTAAAATTTCGTGACAAAATATTGAATAATGACAGATTTATGACGAAATTAATGTAGGCAGTGTTTTATAACATGATTTTTTCTAAAAATCGAAATAGCCCATGAAAAATAAATAAAAGAAAGATAAATTAAGTGGATAGTTTTAATAAATATTGTCTTTTAAACAAACTTAACCATATAGAACTTAAACACATAGTATTAATAATTAGAAATATTAGTAATTAGGTATTTAGGTAAACAAAATAGCAACACACATTTTTTCACAAAATTTTGGATTTACCCATTTGAGATGTTTCTAAATCAAGAGGTTTGGATTTTTAATCTAAAAATCGCTATGTCCATTTTTAACATTGAAAAAAATTAAAAATTGAAATTAATCTTAAAATTTTTGTCATAAAGCAGAGTTTTCGATGATCTATCTTTTAGATAATAGGCACATTTTTAACAGGGATGTTTCCATTCAAAATGGGTCACACTGTATATTATGCCCCTCAATTCAACCCGAGTCTACGTTTAATTATAGCTGCTTCTTGTTGTTATGCGATTAGACATAATTAATACATTGATAAAGATAACTACTATTTGCAGTAAATGCAACTTGCATGCGTTGGTGCACTGATATCTGCATTACTTTATTACAAACACCTACTCGATAACAGAGCCAATATAATAAATATACCGTTACGTTGTGATAAGGCATCAGCGCGGAGACTGCCCAATGTCAAAATAATGCGTGTTGTAAATTATTGAAATCTCGTTGTTCTTGAGCCCAAAAATCAATGTGTGTAAGAACTGGCCTACTGTGAGGTCAAAATAGCAAATCTGCCTGTCTGACAGAAGCGATTTTGAGGTTTTGCGCAAACAAATGAATGTTTAGGGGTAGATTTCATTACGCCCGGCCTGGAACAAAACTATCTGCGCACAAATAACCCAACGAAGAAAACATAAATTAAAACATCTGTATTTTGCGATGCCACCGGTTGGTTGCGCACCCTGTGTATAAGTTTACATATAATTTTAGCTAGAGCTAAGTACTTGGGGTAATAGCAGCCTTTGTAGCATTAGAAGGCATATCTTAAAAAAAATTCAAGATAGAATGAAGAGCTTAAAATGCAACGGAGCTATAAGATCGATTTACCCTTGGTGGCCTTGGTGCTAAGGTCCTTTGCCTTTGCTACTTTAAACGTTGACAGAAAATTAAGCAAAAAAATGCCTCTGGAGCTAGTTTATACAGGGTTATGCTCAGTGAAATGTAACATTTAATAAAAAGCGTTTATGGTACTGTATTTTGACATTATGTGCGGGTGTGGGAAAAAGGTGCACGGCACTTGCTTACTTATATATTTTTTATAATACGAACCTTTGTGTACTAAGCAGGTATCCCAGATAGGAACGTACAAGGGACAGACCTTAAAATTAGGAGTAAAACTGGCACCTAATACTAATACTAAAACTGGCTCTAAAAACTGGCATTGATTAAAAGAAAAAAAAAATCTTCGGAAATAGTTACATCAAACTGTCGATTGTGAATTTCAGTTCATAGTCCAAACAAACATGGATTATCAACATTTAAGATTAGCTAGTCGAGTTTAAGCCGTAGTTTGACCACGTTTTCATCCCGCATGATCGCAGCTGACGTCTGACGCCGTCGCGGTTAGAAAATAACAACTGATTTGTTTAGATTGACTATGGCATAGCGCACGGTGTGCACCGCGGCCCCACTATCTGTGGGTCCCCACCCATAGTAAAAGGCTATGTACGGACATTCTAATAGCTCCGCATAGGACGGGTTTGGTTTAGCAAAAACATAGGGGACACCGTTTATGGGGAGCGCTCAATATATTCGGGAACGGTACGATAAGCAGGTTGATTCGTAATTACCAGATGCGTTAAATTATTGCAATGGCATGGTTTTAAGAATATGTTTGATTTTGAACGGTTTACAAGCTACAAAGGTTTACTGTAAAGTGTTACCTATAATTAGGCATTCTAAAGTGTCACCATAAATGAAAAGTATGTAAAACTCGCATATTAAAAACATATAAGGTAACACTCGTAGACCTCTGTTGTAGTCCTAATACAGGGTGAATACCAATAACTCATTTTAATTTGAAGGGATGGTAGGTCCGTTAATGGTAAAGGCCATATACCAAAAATAAAAAATATATACCTACCCTGTAGTTTTCGAGAAAGAAAATAAATTAAAATACGTCAACATTTTCAGAACTTCGTAACTTACCTATCTCAACAGAAAATAAATCAGGATAGGTCTTTGCCTCTGGCATTCACCTTGTTTTTGCAATCATAAATTCACTAGTTTTTGCTGTCACTGTCAATTAACTTGTCTCCGACCGCAAGTTCATAAACGGCGGCTTAACTTTATTAGACGTTTTTTGTCACGTTTTTTACGTTAGAACTTGGAGTCTGTGACTTGGATACAAGGCATGTTGTTCACCCCATAAGTGGGTCAGTAGAGCGACGAAGCGGTACTCAAAAGTTTACCAGAATTTTACGTAGGGTATGTCAGTTTTCCAACTTTCTTTTTTATATTTTTTTTATTGGTAATTTGTGTTATAAATATCAATAGAAACCCCCTCTTAAAATTAAAATGAGTTATTGGTATTCACCCTAATATAGTAGTAAATTTTGTACGACCTCAGAATAGTAAACGTCAACATTCGCCGAGCTGAGTGTAACGTACTTAAGTGAGAATCAACCTTTAATATAAAAATAAAAAATTGTCGACTTCAATACAATAGACAACTCTCGTAGGCCTCTGTTGTAATCTTAACACAATAGTCAACTTTTTCTGATCTCAGTCTAGTAATAATCAACTTTTGTTGTCCTCTGTTGTAGTGCTAATATATAGTAGTCAACTTTTGTTGGCCTCTGTTGTAGTCCTAATATAGTAGTCAACTTTTTAAGGTCTTAAAATAGTAATCATCAACATTCGCTGTTCTCTGTTGTAGTCCTAATATAATAGTCAACTTTTCGGGGCTTCGGAATAGTAATAATTAACTTTTGTTGGTCTCTGTTGTAGTCCTAAAATAGTAGGCCACTTTTTTAAGCATAGTGATAATAAAATATCGTTAGTTTCTGTTCTGGTTTTAATGCAATAATGTAATAATAATGCAACGCGCACATTTGTTGGCTTTTGTGGCAGTGTTATCTTCAAAGTTGGCTTAAATAAAATAGGCAACACTTCTAGGCGTCGTCTGTTGTAATCCTAATATAATAGTCAACTGTCCGTGGTCTCAGAATAGTAATAATAAACTTTTGTTGGCCTCTTCTGCAGCCCAATTATAATAGTCAACTTTTTGAAGCTTCATAATAGTAGTCATCAATTCTTGTTGGTCTCTGTTGTAGTCCTAATATAATAGCCAACTTCCTCAACTTTCGTTGGCTTCTGCTGCAGCCCTATAATAATAGTCAAATCAAATTTTTTAAGACTCATAATAGTATTAATCAACTATTGTTGGTCTTTGTTGTAGTCCTAATATAATAGTTAATTTTTTGGGGCCTCAGAATAGTAATAATCAACATTCGTTGACCTATCTTGTAGTCTTAATATAGGATTCAACTTTCTCTGGCCTCGTAATAGTTTGTTGGTCTCTGTTGAAGTCCTAATATAATTGTCAACTTTCCGCGGAGTCTCAGAATAGTAATTATTAACTTTCGTTGGCATCTGTTGTAGTCTTAACATAGTATTCACCTTTCACTAGCTTCAGAATAGTTTTAAGCAACTGACGGTGGTCTCTCTTGTAGTTTTAATGTAGTACCAAAATAGTAGTCAACTTTTTAAGGCCTCAGAATAAACATTAAACTTTCGTTAGTTTCTGTTGTAGTCCCAATATAATAGTCACCTTTCTGAGACCTCATAATAGTAATAATCAGCTTTTGTTCGCCTCTGCTGTAGTTCTAATACTCCTAATATAATAGTCAACTTTTTGAAACTTCAAAATAGTAATAATCAGCTTATGTTGGTTTCTCTTGTAGTCCTAATGTATTTCAACTTTTTGAGGCGTCAGAATAGTAATACTCATCTTCTGTAGATCTCTGTCTGTGGTAGTACTAATATAATAGTCAACTTTTTGAGACCTCACAATAGTAATAATAAATTCTCGTAGGCCTCGGTTGTAGTCTTAATATAGTATTCAACTTTTTCTTGTCTGCGAATACTAATAATGAACTTATGTTAATCTCTGTTGTAGTCTTAATGTAGTAGATCAAATTTCGTTGGTTTCTGTCGCAGTCTTAAAATAAAAGTCATTATTCGTTGACTTCAGTATAATAGGCAGCACTCCTAGGCGTTGTCTAATATCTGTTATCCTATTTAATAGTTATTTTTTCTTGGTCTTGGATTAGTAATAACCAGCCTCTGTTGCGGGCTTAATATAAATAAATAATAATAAATACACCACATGTAATTACGATATATAATAGTGAACTTTTTAATGCTTCATAATAGTAATTATCAACTTTTGGTTGGCCCCTGCGTTGTAGTCCTTATATAGTAGTCAACTTTTTAAGGCCTCAGAACAGTTCTATCAACTTTTGTGGGTCGCTGTTGTCCTAATATAATAGTAAACTTTTTGAGACCTCAAAATAGTACTAATCAACTTTGGTTGGCCTCTGTTGTAGTCCTAAAACTTTTAAAAGCCTCAGAATAGTGATAATAATCTTTGGTTAGTTTCTGTTGTAGTTTTATTGTAATAATGTAATAATAGTATAATGTCCACTTTCGTTGGTATCTGTAGCATTCTTATCATAAAAATTCATTGACTTCCATAAAATAGGCAACATTCTTAGGCGTCGTTTGTTGTAATCCTAATATAATAGATACACTTTTGGTCTCGGATTAGTAAAAATCAACTTTTGTTAACCTCTGTTGCAGTCCCAATATAATACTAGTAGTCAACTTTTTGAGAACAATGAGAACCCATAATAATAATAATCAACTTTTTTTAGCCTCTGTTGTAGTCCTAATAGTCAACTTTTCGGCGCTTCAGAATAATAATAATCAATTTTCGTAGGCCTCTGTTGTAGTCTTAATATAGTATTTAACTTTTTCTGCTCTCAGAATAGGCTGCTGCAGCCCTAATATAATAGTCAACTTTTCGGGGCCTCAGAATAGTAATAATTAACTTTTGTTAGCCTCTGTTGTAGTCCTAATATAGTAGTCACTTATTTACGGCCTCAACATTCGCTGTTTTCTGTTGTAGTCTTAATATAGCAGTCCACTTTTTTGGGCCTCAGAATAGTTGCAAGCAACTCTCGTAGGCCTTTGTTCTATTCTTAATATAGTATTGAACTTTTTGAAGCCTCAGAATAGTTCAACTTTCGTTTCTGTCTGTCGTAGTCTTAATTTAAAAATCAAAAATCGTCGACTTCAATACAATAGACAACGCTCGTAGGTCTTTGTTATAATCTTAACATAATAGTCAACTTCTTCTGGTCTAGTAATAATCAACTTTTGTTGGGCCCTGTTGTAGTCCTAATATAGTAGTCAACTTTTTAAGGCCTTAGAAGAATAATAATCAACTCTCGTAGGCCTCTGTTGTAGTTTTAATATAGTATCCAATTTTTCCTGACCTCAGAATAGTTTTAGTCAGCTTACGTTGTAATTTGTTTTAGTCAACTTAGCCAACTTATGTTGTAATCTTAACATAATAGTCAACTTTTTATGGTATCAGTTTAGCAATAATCAACTTTTGTTAGCTTTTGTTGTACCTATAATAGTAAACTTTTCGGAGCTTCAGAATACTAATAATTAACTTTTGTTGGCCTCTGTTGTAGTCATAATATAGTAGGCAACTTCTTTAAGCCTCAGAATAGTGATAATAAAATATCGTTAGTTTCTGTTGTAGTTTTAGTGTAATAATAATGTAATGTGAACTTTTGCTGATTTTCGTGACAGTCTTACCTTTAAAGTTTACTTAAATAAAATAGGCAACACTTCTAGGATTCATCTGTTACAATTCTAATAAAATATGTAACCTTTTTTGGTCTCAGATTAGTGAAAATCAACTTTCGTTGACTTCTCCTGCAGCCCTAATAGAATAGTCAACTTTTTGAAGCCTCCTAATAGTAATCATCAATTTTAGTTGGTCGCGGTTATAGTTCTAATAAAATAGTCAACTTTTTGGGGCCTCAGAAGAGTAATAATTGATTATTGTTGACCTCAGCTGCAGCCCTAATATAATAGTCCATTTTTTGAAGTTTCCTAATAGTAATCATCAATTTTGTTGGTTTCTGTTGTAGTCCAAATAAGATAGTCAACTTTTCGGGGCCTCAGAATAGTAATAATTAACTTTTGTTAGCCTCTGTTGTAGTCCTAATATAGTAGTCACTTATTTACGGCCTCAGAATAGTAAACATCAACATTTCTGTTCTCTGTTGTAGTCTTAATATAGTAGTCCACTTTTTTGGGACTCAGAATAGTTACAATCAACTCTCGTAGGCCTTTGTTCTATTCTTAATATAGTATTGAACTTTTTGAAGCTCAGAAGAGTAATAATCAACTTCGTTGGTCTCTGTTCTAATATAACATTCAACCTTTTAAGGCCTCAGAATAGTGATAATCAACTTTCGGTTGGCCTTTGTTGTAGTCCTTAGTCAACTTTTTCTGACCTCAGAATAGTATTAATATCAACTTACTAAGTTGTTTTAATGTAATAGACCAACTCTCGTTTGTTTATGTCGCAGTCTTAATATAAAAGTAAAAAATCGTCGGCTTCAATACATTAAGGAACGCTCGTAGGCATCTGTTGTAGTCTTAACTTACTAGTCAACATTTCTGCCCTCAGTTTAGTAATAATCAACTTTTTGATCCCTCAAAATAGTAATAATCAACTTTTGGTTGGCCTTTGTTGCAGTCCATATATAGTAGTCAACTTTTTGAGGCCTCATTAGGTACAGCACAGCCCTACAAGTGTTGCCTATTATATTGAAGCTAACGAACATATTAACATTAAGATTACAACAGGGACCAACTTAAGTTGACATGTGTTGCCGAGTCCAGGCTACAGTCAAGTTTTAATTGTAGTAAAACTAATTCAGTTTAAAGCCTTATATCTCGGCAACTTATAAAGTTTTTTGGTAGCTCAGATTATTGGTGTGGGTGTGCTGACGAATGCCAAATAACCAGAAACCGGCCCACAATTAAAAACAATCTGTCACTACGAATTTAATTATAATCACCGGTTTGCAGTGGCACTTCTTGAAAACAAGAATGTTAAGCCCTCTAGGGGCAAAAGGAAAGGACATTTATTACTAAATATTAAAATATGTATTGTTGAGTTCGCCGCAGGGGTTCCGTCATTAGTTTGTTTTGTTCAGGTGATGACAAAGGGCGTCACATATAATAAATATACAACGATGATGTCAGCATTAATGGACGTCTTTTTCCACTATGCATGTTCCAACTGAAACGTATTTTTAAAACGTCAGTCCGAATTCGCTTAGTGTAGGCGGAACTAGATTCACGAAATGTTAGAATTTTAATAAACCATGCAAATTCTGTGTCCAGGATATTTTTCTAAGCGACGCCTCAGTATTAAAAAAATGTTAATTAAAACCGTATCCTAGTAAGACAGAATTAAAAACGAATTTTAATCCACTTGATTTACCCGGCTAAGATCCTGTTGTATTATTTACATTGCAAAATAATTAGCGGCTATAATATAATAGCGTATATGTATTTTTAACGTAGGTTTTAACGATACCATGCGTTTCCTTTTTCCGATAATGGCCAACGAATAGTTACCGTTTTTCAAGGTATCCTTGAAGTGTCTAGGAATAAAGATTATGCACATTTTTTTCTATTGTAACGTAGCATAAAAAATTGACGCCTGGGGTATAATTATGATACCGTATTAGGCTTTCGTCAATAAATGTGTTAACATATACAAACAATAGCCATAATTAATAAATGATATATTACAGTAACAAGTCCAATAATGGGTACAGGACTGCTTTGCTGTCGAGTTTGCTGTCCTTTTAAAGTATGTAGCTCTAGTTTAAATCATAATCGAAAACCAATTTTTCTTACTCGTTCTTATTTTTCTTTTAAGACATTTTTCTCGTCTCAGATTAGTAATAATCAACTTTCGTTGATCTCTGTTGTAGTCTTAATATAATAGTCAACTTTTGGAGGTCTCGGAGCAGTAATAATCAAATTTCGTTGGTCTTTGTTGTAGTCCTTATGTAATAAGTTAACTTTCGTTGGCTTCTGTTGAAGTCCTAATATAATAGTCAACTTCTGGAGGTCTCAGAATAGTAATAATCAACTTTTGTTGGCCTCTGTTGTAGTACTAATATAATAGTCAACCTTTTTTAGGCTCAGATTAATAATAATCTACTTTCGTTGGCATCTGTTGTAGTTTTAATGTAATAGTCAATTTTTTCAGGCGTCAGAATAGTATAAATCAATTTTTATTGACCTCTGTTGTAGTCTTAATGTTATAGTCAATTTTCTGACCTCAGATTGGTAATAATCAACTTCGTTGGCATCTTAATATAATGAGTCAATTTTCGTTGGCTTTAGTAATTGGTAACACTTGCAGATCTCTGTTGTAGTCTTAATAATAGTCAACTTTTGGAGGTTTCGGAGCAGTAATAATCAAATTTCGTTGGTCTTTGTTGTAGTCCTTATGTAATAAGTTAACTTTCGTTGGCTTCTGTTGAAGTCCTAAAATAATAGTCAACTTCTGGAGGTCTCAGAATAGTAATAATCAACTTTCGTTGGCCTCTGTTGTAGTACTAATATAATAGTCAACCTTTTTTAGGCTCAGATTAATAATAATCTACTTTCGTTGGCATCTGTTGTAGTTTTAATGTAATAGTCAATTTTTTCAGGCGTCAGAATAGTATAAATCAATTTTTATTGACCTCTGTTGTAGTCTTAATGTTATAGTCAATTTTCTGACCTCAGATTGGTAATAATCAACTTCGTTGGCATCTTAATATAATGAGTCAATTTTCGTTGGCTTTAGTAATTGGTAACACTTGCAGATCTCTGTTGTAGTCTTAATAATAGTCAACTTTTGGAGGTTTCGGAGCAGTAATAATCAAATTTCGTTGGTCTTTGTTGTAGTCCTTATGTAATAAGTTAACTTTCGTTGGCTTCTGTTGAAGTCCTAAAATAATAGTCAACTTCTGGAGGTCTCAGAATAGTAATAATCAACTTTCGTTGGCCTCTGTTGTAGTACTAATATAATAGTCAACCTTTTTTAGGCTCAGATTAATAATAATCTACTTTCGTTGGCATCTGTTGTAGTTTTAATGTAATAGTCAATTTTTTCAGGCGTCAGAATAGTATAAATCAATTTTTATTGACCTCTGTTGTAGTCTTAATGTTATAGTCAATTTTCTGACCTCAGATTGGTAATAATCAACTTCGTTGGCATCTTAATATAATGAGTCAATTTTCGTTGGCTTTAGTAATTGGTAACACTTGCAGATCTCTGTTGTAGTCTAATAATAGTCAACTTTTGTAGGTTTCGGAGCAGTAATAATCAAATTTCGTTGGTCTTGTAGTCCTTAGGTAATAAGTTAACTTTCGTTGGCTTCTGTTGAAGTCCTAAAATAATAGTCAACTTCTGGAGGTCTCAGAATAGTAATAATCAACTTTCGTTGGCCTCTGTTGTAGTACTAATATAATAGTCAAACTTTTTTAGGCTCAGATTAATAATAATCTACTTTCGTTGGCATCTGTTGTAGTTTTAATGTAATAGTCAATTTTTTCAGGCGTCAGAATAGTATAAATCAATTTTTATTGACCTCTGTTGTAGTCTTAATGTTATAGTCAAATTTTCTGACCTCAGATTGGTAATAATCAACTTCGTTGGCATCTTAATATAATGAGTCAATTTTCGTTGGCTTTAGTAATTGGTAACACTTGCAGATCTCTGTTGTAGTCTAATAATAGTCAACTTTTGGAGGTTTCGGAGCAGTAATAATCAAATTTCGTGGGTCTTTGTTGTAGTCCTTATGTAATAAGTGAACTTTCGTTGGTCTCTGTTGAAGTCCTAATGTAATAGTCAACTTCTGGAGGTCTCAAAATAGTAATAATCAACTTTCGTTGGCCTCTGTTGTAGTACTAATATAATAGTCAACCTTTTTTAGGCTCAGATTAATAATAATCTACTTTTGTTGGCATCTGTTGTAGTTTTAATGTAATAGTCAATTTTTTCAGGCGTCAGAATAGTATAAATCAATTTTTATTGACCTCTGTTGTAGTCTTAATGTTATAGTCAATTTTCTGACCTCAGATTGGTAATAATCAACTTCGTTGGCATCTTAATATAATGAGTCAATTTTCGTTGGCTTTAGTAATTGGTAACACTTGCAGATCTCTGTTGTAGTCTTAATAATAGTCAACTTTTGGAGGTTTCGGAGCAGTAATAATCAAATTTCGTTGGTCTTTGTTGTAGTCCTTATGTAATAAGTTAACTTTCGTTGGCTTCTGTTGAAGTCCTAAAATAATAGTCAACTTCTGGAGGTCTCAGAATAGTAATAATCAACTTTCGTTGGCCTCTGTTGTAGTACTAATATAATAGTCAACCTTTTTTAGGCTCAGATTAATAATAATTTACTTTCGCTGGCATCGGTTGTAGTTTTAATGTAATAGTCAATTTTTTCAGGCGTCCGAATAGTATAAATCAATTTTTATTGACCTCTGTTGTAGTCTTAATGTTATAGTCAAATTTTCTGACCTCAGATTGGTAATAATCAACTTCGTTGGCATCTTAATATAATGAGTCAATTTTCGTTGGCTTTAGTAATTGGTAACACTTGCAGATCTCTGTTGTAGTCTAATAATAGTCAACTTTTGGAGGTTTCGGAGCAGTAATAATCAAATTTCGTGGGTCTTTGTTGTAGTCCTTATGTAATAAGTGAACTTTCGTTGGTCTCTGTTGAAGTCCTAATGTAATAGTCAACTTCTGGAGGTCTCAAAATAGTAATAATCAACTTTCGTTGGCCTCTGTTGTAGTACTAATATAATAGTCAACCTTTTTTAGGCTCAGATTAATAATAATCTACTTTTGTTGGCATCTGTTGTAGTTTTAATGTAATAGTCAATTTTTTCAGGCGTCAGAATAGTATAAATCAATTTTTATTGACCTCTGTTGTAGTCTTAATGTTATAGTCAAATTTTCTGACCTCAGATTGGTAATAATCAACTTCGTTGGCATCTTAATATAATGAGTCAATTTTCGTTGGCTTTAGTAATTGGTAACACTTGCAGATCTCTGTTGTAGTCTGATAATAGTCAACTTTTGTAGGTTTCGGAGCAGTAATAATCAAATTTCGTTGGTCTTGTAGTCCTTAGGTAATAAGTTAACTTTCGTTGGCTTCTGTTGAAGTCCTAATATAATAGTCAACTTCTGGAGGTCTCAGAATAGTAATAATCAACTTTTGTTGGCCTCTGTTGTAGTACTAATATAATAGTCAACCTTTTTTAAGCTCGGATTAATAATAATCTACTTTCGTTGGCATCTGTTGTAGTTTTAATGTAATAGTCAATTTTTTCAGGCGTCCGAATAGTATAAATCAATTTTTATTGACCTCTGTTGTAGTCTTAATGTTATAGTCAAATTTTCTGACCTCAGATTGGTAATAATCAACTTCGTTGGCATCTTAATATAATGAGTCAATTTTCGTTGGCTTTAGTAATTGGTAACACTTGCAGATCTCTGTTGTAGTCTAATAATAGTCAACTTTTGTAGGTTTCGGAGCAGTAATAATCAAATTTCGTTGGTCTTGTAGTCCTTAGGTAATAAGTTAACTTTCGTTGGCTTCTGTTGAAGTCCTAATATAATAGTCAACTTCTGGAGGTCTCAGAATAGTAATAATCAACTTTTGTTGGCCTCTGTTGTAGTACTAATATAATAGTCAACCTTTTTTAAGCTCAGATTAATAATAATCTACTTTCGTTGGCATCTGTTGTAGTTTTAATGTAATAGTCAATTTTTTCAGGCGTCAGAATAGTATAAATCAATTTTTATTGACCTCTGTTGTAGTCTTAATGTTATAGTCAAATTTTCTGACCTCAGATTGGTAATAATCAACTTCGTTGGCATCTTAATATAATGAGTCAATTTTCGTTGGCTTTAGTAATTGGTAACACTTGCAGATCTCTGTTGTAGTCTAATAATAGTCAACTTTTGGAGGTTTCGGAGCAGTAATAATCAAATTTCGTGGGTCTTTGTTGTAGTCCTTATGTAATAAGTGAACTTTCGTTGGTCTCTGTTGAAGTCCTAATGTAATAGTCAACTTCTGGAGGTCTCAAAATAGTAATAATCAACTTTTGTTGGCCTCTGTTGTAGTACTAATATAATAGTCAACCTTTTTTAGGCTCAGATTAATAATAATCTACTTTTGTTGGCATCTGTTGTAGTTTTAATGTAATAGTCAATTTTTTCAGGCGTCAGAATAGTATAAATCAATTTTTATTGACCTCTGTTGTAGTCTTAATGTTATAGTCAAATTTTCTGACCTCAGATTGGTAATAATCAACTTCGTTGGCATCTTAATATAATGAGTCAATTTTCGTTGGCTTTAGTAATTGGTAACACTTGCAGATCTCTGTTGTAGTCTAATAATAGTCAACTTTTGTAGGTTTCGGAGCAGTAATAATCAAATTTCGTTGGTCTTGTAGTCCTTAGGTAATAAGTTAACTTTAGTTGGCTTCTGTTGAAGTCCTAATATAATAGTCAACTTCTGGAGGTCTCAGAATAGTAATAATCAACTTTTGTTGGCCTCTGTTGTAGTACTAATATAATAGTCAACCTTTTTTAAGCTCAGATTAATAATAATCTACTTTCGTTGGCATCTGTTGTAGTTTTAATGTAATAGTCAATTTTTTCAGGCGTCCGAATAGTATAAATCAATTTTTATTGACCTCTGTTGTAGTCTTAATGTTATAGTCAAATTTTCTGACCTCAGATTGGTAATAATCAACTTCGTTGGCATCTTAATATAATGAGTCAATTTTCGTTGGCTTTAGTAATTGGTAACACTTGCAGATCTCTGTTGTAGTCTAATAATAGTCAACTTTTGTAGGTTTCGGAGCAGTAATAATCAAATTTCGTTGGTCTTGTAGTCCTTAGGTAATAAGTTAACTTTCGTTGGCTTCTGTTGAAGTCCTAATATAATAGTCAACTTCTGGAGGTCTCAGAATAGTAATAATCAACTTTTGTTGGCCTCTGTTGTAGTACTAATATAATAGTCAACCTTTTTTAAGCTCAGATTAATAATAATCTACTTTCGTTGGCATCTGTTGTAGTTTTAATGTAATAGTCAATTTTTTCAGGCGTCAGAATAGTATAAATCAATTTTTATTGACCTCTGTTGTAGTCTTAATGTTATAGTCAAATTTTCTGACCTCAGATTGGTAATAATCAACTTCGTTGGCATCTTAATATAATGAGTCAATTTTCGTTGGCTTTAGTAATTGGTAACACTTGCAGATCTCTGTTGTAGTCTTAATAATAGTCAAGTTTTGGAGGTTTCGGAGCAATAATAATCAAATTTCGTTGGTCTTTGTTGTAGTCCTTATGTAATAAGTTCACTTTCGTTGGCTTTTGTGTTGAGGTTCTAATGTAATAGTCAACTTTTGGGAGTCTCAGAATAAGAATAACCAACTTTCGTTGGCCTCTGTTGTAGTCCTAATATAATAGTCAACTTTTCCAGACATCAGAATAGTATTGATTAACATTCGTTGGGCTCTGTTGTAGTCTTAATAAGTCAATGCTCGTTTGTTTCAATATAATAGTCAACACTCGTAGTGCTGGGTTGTAAATCCTAATATAATAATCAACCATTTTTGGGCTCAGATTAGTATTATTCTACTTTCGTTGGCATCTGTTGTAGTTTTAATGTAATAGTCAACTTTTCCAGGCGTCAGAATAGTATAAATCAATTTTCATTGACCTCTGTTGTAGTCTTAATGTAATAGTCAAATTTTCTGACCTCAGATTGATAATAATCAACTTCGTTGCCGTCTTAATATAATAAGTCAACTTTCGTTGGCTTTAGTAATGGGCAACATTCATAGATCTCTGTTGTAGTCAAAATCAACTTTTGGAGGAATAGTAATAATCAAATTTCGTTGGCCTTTGTTGTAGTCCTTATGTAATAAATTGACTTCTGTTGAAGTCCTTATGTAATAGTCAACTTTTGGAAGTCTCAGAATAGGAATAATCAACTTTTGTTGATCTCTGTTGTAGTGTGGCTTCTATAATAGGCAGCACTTGAAGACCTCTGTTGTAATCATAACATGACAGTCGATTGTTTTTGCTTTCAGATTCGTAACAATCAATCAACTTCCCTTCGCCTTCGTTGTAGTCCTAAATTATAATCAATTTATCACGTTAAGGCCTATAATGGTAATTTCGTAATTTCGTTTTTCTCTGTTGTAGTCTTATTGTCAATGCTCGTTGGTTTCAATATAATAAGTAACACTCGTAGGGCTGAATTAAATTCCTAATATAATAGTCAACCTTTATTGGACTCTTAATATAATAGTCAAGTTTTCGGACTTCAGATTAGTAACAATCAACTTTCGTTCGACTCTATTGTAGTCTTAAATAAATCAACTTTCGTTAGCTTCAACAATGGGCAACACTTGTAAATATCTGTTGTAGTCCTAATATAATAGTCAACTTTTGGAGGTCTCAGAATAGTAATAGTCAAATTTCGTTGATCTCTGTTTTAATGTCAATATAACTTATATACTTACCTTGGCCTCCGCTGTAGTCCTAAATTATAATCAACTTATTAAGGCCTCGGACTAGTAATAATCAAATTTGGTTGGTCTCTCTTGTAGTCCTAATATAATAGTCAACTTTTCCAGGAATCAGAATAGTATTGATCAACTTTAGTTGGTTTTTGTTGTAGTCAATAGTCAATGCTCGTTGGTTTTAATAGGCAACACTCGTAGGGCTGGGTTGTAAATCCTAATATAATTGTCAACCTTCTTTGGGCTCAGAATAATCTATTTTCGTTGGCCTCTATTGTAGTCAACTTTTCCAGGCATCAGAATGGTATTAATCAATTTTCCTTGGTCTCTGTTGTAGTCCTAATATAATAGTCAACCTTTTTTAAACTCGAATTTGTAATAATTCACTTCCGTTGGCCTCTGTTGTAGTCCTAATACAATTTTCAACTTTTTGTGGACTCATGATAGTAATTTGGTCTTTATTGTAGTCTTAATGTAATACTTACAACTTTCGTTGGTTTCAATTTAATGGACAGCAGTCGCAGGCCTCTGTTGTAGTCCTAATATAATAGTCAACTTTTGTTGATCTCTGCTGCAGTCTTAATATAGTTTAATCGATTATTAAGAAAATAGGACTACTTCCTTGTGAGCATCAGTATGACCATCCCATTACACTTAATCCTTTAAGTGCATGTTATTGGAGAAATAAATCAGAACAACTACTATTCCAGCTGATGCTGAAAGACATTGAACAACAAGAAAGAATATTTTGGTTCATCTGTTGGATAAATACATAATTGTTCTATTTTTGTTTAGCCGAGTCCACTTATTATTATTTCTGGACCACCTTATACACCAAAACCGGTACTTTTTCTGTACTCGTTCATTCAGGAAATCTTCTGATTATGTATACCGTGGGAGACGCGTTAATTTCGATATTTTTTACTACAACAAATACATTTATATCTGTGGATACATACGTTCATATCAAGTCTGAGTTTATGTGGTAGTTGATGCTGCACGCAAAGTAGTTAAAATTTTATGTGTATATGTGATCCCTCACGTTTTCATATTTTTTTCTATAATTAATTGGAAAGTATTTACGGTTTCCTTACAAATTACAGCTAGATGTACTTACAGTTACAAGAGTCTTTTAGTTATAACCGAATCGTATTGAGGGGTTTAGGTTTTTTCCAGAAGTGAAAAAAAAAATGTATTTTTTTTTAAATCTAGAAATAGACGAGAATATGCAATAATTTTTGCCGATTATGAAAATATCAATTTCCTTTATGCACCTCTAGTGACGGGCTAATGCAGAATAATCTTAATATCTAAATTTTTATAATTTATTACATTATATATTTAGAATGTAAAATAAAGTAGCAGAGAATATGCCATATGTGCTATGCAGCGAATTATAAACCGTGTACGACAGGTTTCTATTTTAAATTTAATGCGCCGGTCGTTTATAATATTTATTACAGCTTCCTCGCTTAACAGAATAAGATGAGGTTGATAAGAAAGAGATTAATCGCCTCTTTTTTCGATAAGTCACGTATTAATAAAATTATAGCTTCGTCGAACGAACGTACCAACCGATACATTTATACACACACGACAATATGGTCTAGGGATATTGGTTTGTTCTGCATTTTCTTTAAATCAACGCATTTACAATATTGTTTGTAGTTTATTTGTGGCGGATAATTAATATTCATTAAACTTATTTCTGGGAATCACGCCAAATTCTAAAAAATAAATAGAAATAAGAAAATGTCCAAAATATGTCAAGATAAAAGTGTAGTATCAAAGGCAAACCTCAACAGTTTGCCCCAGAAAACCACTGTAAAGTCTGTGTCATATCTATACAGCACATAAAAAGAGCCGGCTTGTTTGAAGTTTTTATGGGCATCAAACAAGCCGCCGGTTTTTTATGTGTCTTACAAATCTGAAGTCGACCATATATAGTTCCAAATGAATATAAATACAATATTGTTATCTAAAATTCGTATCAATATATTTTGGGCATTTTCTTATTTCTATTTTTTTTTAGAATTTGGCGTGATTCCCAGAAATAAGTTTAATGAGCATTTACAATGTAAAATGAGATTTTGTTTTTAGAGGAGCTGCATTGCGTATACAAGGATGCACCGTGCGGATTATCTAATTTTCTTTATGGAATGACATTCCAAGTCTCAAAACGGATTGTAAAAATTCTACTTAAATTTAAAGGTAGAAAAGGTTCGATTTCTTTCTTTAAATTTCGTTAGTTTTTTTTTTAAGTTGATTCTGATTCAGGTCCTATAATTGTTTTAGCGTTAAAAATATTTACAGAATTTAAAAGTTGAATTTCTTTGTAATATAAAAGTAGCATGTCCAGAATTAGAAAAACCAAATAAATTACTTTTTAGATCGTCACATAGAAAAAGAAATCCTTTAAATAAATTAAAATTCATAAAAGATGAGTTAAATCTAGCTTTAACTCGTCGTTCTCAATATCCAACAGTATCGTTTTTGTAGGCGCCTTCTCTTTTTTTTCAATTTCCCACTGGATATAAGAAATGAAGAAAATGATGTGGAAAACCTTTTCTACATTATTTTCACCATTCATATGAGTTCCTTCGAAAAATATTTAGTTTTACTCAGAATAAATATGTTATGGTGTATTATAATAGTAGTTTATGTCATAAGGACGAAAAATCTAGTTTTTCGTGCGACTACGAAATATTGCCAGCCGAGACGCAGACGAGACTGGCAATTCGTAGGAGTCCGAAAAACGGTTTTTCGTCTGTGTGTCATACAATATTTTTTATTCGAATGTGCTTATGGATATTAAAATGATAGGGAAAATTAAAATATTATGTTCTTAAGATTGCTACCCCGCAAATGATACAATTTTCAAGTTTGTTTGTAGATGGCTGTGAACTATAAGGCCAGATACAATAAATAACAACTGCACAACTGCTGGTATATCAGTTTGCTTGAAATTAGTATCGAATTAAATAAAATTCAGAAATCTCTTATTTTATTCAATTAAAATTGCTTGAATTGGAGTTTTATTTACAAGTACCATTTTACAGTAGAAAAAAAGGGCCAGCATTTTAAAAAGTAGGTAGGTAACTAAAAACGCTTAATCTTTTTGTCTGTCACTTTTCAGGCCTAGGCCTGAAAAGTCTTTTCAGGTCGTTTACTTAAAGTAGCTAGAAAAGTTCTACCTTTCATTTTTGTTTTCTGACCGAGAAACGTCATTTTTGATACATTCGAATAAAAAATAAGTTATGATGGACAGCCGGCTATTGTGACGTCACTGATTCTTGTTCGCGGCCTCTTATTACCGAAAACCAGGGTTTGTTTCATTAGCAGTACTTATTTAATGGCAATTTTTGCAAAAAAATCTTGAACAATACGCACATTTAGTGCGCGTCATCAATCATGTAATGTCAAAGAATTGGATGCAAACAATTTATGAATTTATAACATCCACTGATATAAACACGTGTAATTTTGTAACATTAATCAAATAAACTGTATTTTTTTATAAATAACCATTTGCAAGGTATGTACAAGATTATTTTTGTTTATAAGTTTATATCATTATTATATTACGTTATATTATATCATGTTTTAAAATACTGATAAGTCAATCATATACATACCTTTTAAGGGCTCAAATATTTTTATTTAATTACATTATTATCGCTTTTCCTAACTCAAACATTGTTTGCATCCAATTATCTGTCAGATGACGTTTTCACTAGATGAGCGTATTAAGAAAATCGCGAATAGTTCAAAAAGTTGTAACTTTAACCCTTATTTAATGCTTGTGCTAGAAAAAAGAGAATTTAATTTTACATAACTTGCAAAAGAAATGCAGGGTGTTACATTAGAAATAAAGAAGTGTTTGGGGTTTGAATTTGATAAAATGTAACGTAAAAAATTAAACACTCAAGGGCATCGCCTCCAAAATTTTCAGGGGGAGCAGAGCAAATTTCTTTTTAAGAAATGTCTTACCGCTTTTATTGAAAAAAAGGATACCGAATTATTACGTAAATAAAGAATTTTACTGTAGATACCTTTGATACATGGATGATTGAAAAATTGCAATAAAATTTATTTAATTTAATCAATTTTAATACTATCTCAAAAGTCAGAGGGGGGGGGGGAGGTCAACCGCTCCCTCCTGCCCCCATTTGGCGACGCCTGGGAATCACTTGGTAATATGTTATGGAACTTATGTTCATTTTAGAACGTAGCTCACCTCACCTTGTGTTTTTTCTACATGCCAAAAAGCAAACGAGGATCTCCTACACAAAAAAGTTAATAACGGTTCTTACAAACCGTTGCACCCGTCAATGTTTTTTATAAAACGTCAAATATTTCCGAAATTGCTATAAAGTATGTTTACATGTTTTTGATTCAAAATTGTATGCTCATTACGAAAAATCGAAAACATACAGGGTGTTCTATTTAAAATAAGTAAGTATACTGGAAGTACCAAATGTAATTATTTTTGTTGGATTGGCCACACTGACTTTATTAATTCCCAAAATTTCAAATTTTTTTGTTGCATACTTTTCCCTACGATGGTAACACACCCTCTACTTTTATAAACCAGTTTCTAACAGAGTTCTTAACAAATACTAGAGTATTTTTCTTTGTTTTTGATTTATTTTTCATGTCATAGTTTTTTAATAAATGTATCTAAATATTTATAAATTACTAGTATTTTTATTTAATTTAAGTATTTGGTGAATGCGCTAGGTTGCTCTTTAATTTTATATTTAAAAGTTGTCAACCCACACGTTGCTTTAATTTACAAGAGCATATAATAAAGGCAAAAAAAAGAAAACCATGCATCGTGACACTCCTCCAGAATTTATAGGTAATCCTTGTGTATTCAACTGATATAATTAATTACATAACGCGGCGAGTCCGACATTAAACGTCGGTCGATGAAACATTGTTTTTTGTCAGCACTATTAGTACTAACAATTATTGTTAAACGTCTGATTATTTGACTAAATTGTTTCTGTTCGTGTTGTGTTTAATTTTCCATTACCACAATTCAGCCTGTTATTGAACTTGACTGGTATATTTATAAATTATTAAGTTCTATTATTCGTAGACTATTAGATTTACAATGTTGCCACGTATAGGCAACACAATATACAAGTGTCCTGATTTACTAAAAACATAATGTTAAAAATAAACTTTTTCTGTGATCTCATTATTTAATGCTTTAAAGTTATTTAAAATAACTGATATATAATTCGTAACTTATTTGAAATAACATAAAATGCATGTTTAAAATATTAAAATATATTAACAACAATTGAGATTGGTAATAGTAAGAGACCACTCGACCAAAATTTCGAGTTACCACGACACGGGTACTTTCAGGAAAAATGTTTAGTTCGAGCTAAAAGATGCAAGTTTTATTTATGAAGAAAAGTCCCAGGACGTTGCGGAAAGGGTGAAAATTACTTTTTAGTCGGTAAAAAAAAAAATTACGGTGATCAGGCAGACTCGTTCTAATTTCATGTTAGTTTTTTATGTACTCTGCCACATCACAGGCTTTTTTCCGAACGAGTGTCGGCGCGTGGTGTCGTATTTTGTAGGCGTCTTCGTGTCGGGAAAATCTGTTAGGCTATACTCTTTCGAGTATTAAGAAAGGTATTAATGTTTTAATACTCTCGTGTCGGAGGATTGTGTAAAATTTGTGAGATTAGAAAGAGATGCGAGAACAATGACCGCTTCAGGAAATTTGCAAATTTTAACCTAACTTCAAAATTCCTCTTTTTCCTTCACTCCTACTCTACTGCCTCGAAAATCGCAGCGAGACCGTGCGATTTACGATGTAGTTCTAAGTTGAACCCTCTCCGTTGGATTCTTATTAGAACGGCGACGATTTTTCGTTTGGAAATGGCGTTTAAAGATTTCGTGTTTTCGCAATTTTTTTCAATTTTTTTCAATTTTTCAAATTTCTTCAAACACGCCTCCGAAGAATTGCTTAACTTTAACTAATATTTAAAAAGACAATTGAAAGTCAAATAAAAATGGGAAAAAACAAAGCAATGTTCTTTTAAATGGAACGCCCTTTGTATACTTTTACAATTTTGAAAAAAGATTTAAATTCTCTTTCCAAAAATATAACATATAACATATATTTACCGTCTTATTTAGTAAATATTGATAATAATTGAAATAATTTAGAAGAATAAATTGAATTTTCTTAAATTTATTGAAGGAAATAACATCAAATCAAGCAAGTAACATCACGAACAAATAAAATTTATATTTAAAGAAACCGTTCAACATGTCCTATTATTTTCGACACAAATAGTATATCGTTTATACAGGGTGTCCCATGATATGATGGCCATAGCTTGAGAGTATGTTGCCAAAGCAATTTCAAGTCAAAAATGTCTAATGAACATATGCCCTAAACGCAATCATTTATCACTTATTAAATAATAATAATAATAATAATAATAAATCTATAAATCGAAAACGGCTTGTTCTATCAAATTTTACAGAAATATAATTTTAATATAACTAAAAATAAAATAGTTTTTATATTAAAAATTTACCTCTATGGACTGTTTTAGATTTAATTTCCAAATATTATTTTCTTCGGAATAGGCCATTTAGTAGTTTAGCATTTTTCAAAAATATCCAATATCCAGTGGCGTTCTACATATTGTATGCAATTTATGCAAAGGGTTATTTCAGCTTCTTTGAACTTAAGATGCAGGTTTACATAGAAAGGTGGAAAACTGTCTTTCCTTAGATATTAAATTATAAACTTTTTTTTTTTACTAAAACTCCAGTATCTAAGTTATAGATATTATGGTATGAGTAACAAGAAAAGAACATTGTCTCTTGAACGGCTAGATTTTATATGGGCAAAGAACAGAAGACGCTTCGGTCATATTTATTGTTTTGGGAAGAAAGCGGTCCAAAACTAGGTAAACAATTGCTTGTTGATATTCTAAATTTAAGCCTCTTGTTTTTCTTCAACTTCATGCTTAGCCTGTCCAATAGAAAATCTTTTCCGATACGGTGAAATAGAATCGTCCATTATTATTGAGGGAGGAGAGGAGAGTGATTTTACATTTGAATAGTTTTGACGTTTAATTAAGTTAAGTAACAATTCTGCCAAAAATGATGAACTCGGACTTGCAAAGGTTAGTATTTATTGTTATAATCGATGAACTATAGTATTTCAACTCGTGGTAATGGTAAATAAATCACTTAATGAATTACAGCACTCGCCTTCGGCTCGTGCCGCAAAACTTTATCTGCGTGAGTTATTTACCACATTACCACTCGTCAAATAATGTATAAGAAATCGATATTGATTACTTAATATAAATTAGTGGATAATTAGATATTGGTTGTTAGGCGCAAATTCGTTTAATCACATTAATTTAAAACATTGCTTGTGTAAGTTACGTTATCAATTTATTAATTTTTTTTTTGTTCAGGTTCAGGTTATATGAACGTTTTAATATCTGCTCAGTAGCTACTACTACTATTTACTACTAGTAATTGCTCCTTGTAACGAAGTGATTTTTTCCGAAGATTTTCTGTTACTTAAAATGTTTCCGTCAGTTTGATACACCCTGTAGCCTCTGTTAGTATTTAAGTCTTGATTTCGCTGCACTCGTTTGAATTCATACCGACATTACACATTGGTAAGACTACGAAATTTGTTCCTCGCCGTCCGTCTGTCCGTTTAGGCAAAGATATCAAGCAAATTGATGTTACCACCGAACAGCAGAGAGATACGCCAGTGAAATTCTCGTCCGGGAGATAGAATTTGATCTGAGTATTTGACTTCGGTTGACAGTGAAACTCTAAGCCTCTCGTCCGGGAGATAGGGACGTAACTACGTCTATAACAGAGGTCTACTTCGAGCCGATAGTACACTGTAATGTAGCAGTACTAAAGAGGTATAAAGCCTACGTTACTTACGCCCCTATTTTTGTAGTTCACTAATTGATAAATAGATAATCTTGGTTTATCATAATCCAATGTTTATTGTCTTTTCGATATACGTAAAAATTGTTTGTTTCTATTGCTCTGCTTTGCTCGTTAATAAGTCCCCAGAAAAAGAAACCCAGTGGATTGAGACCAGCTGATCGAGGAGACAATGCCCCATGTAAGCCCAGGAGATAAATGCATTGATGTTTGCTTGGTTGCGAATGGTGCGATCCTAACGCAAATTAGAAATTTAATTGCCGATTCCTTAGAAGTGCTTTATAACAAGAAATCTTTACTTACAGGGTTTACTTCAGTGATTTGCAAGGCGATTAAGAAAACGTTTAAAAAACATGTTTTATTTATATTGCGACACAAACATTGATTTAACAATAATAATGTTGACTGTAGAAAAAAAATATTTCGTCATTTACAAAACTAATTACATTATTGTTATTTGTGGGACGAGTTGCCCTAGCCCACGGTGTAAGACAATTAGGTGATGAAACGCCTCAATTAGAGTGTCTCCAAACTGTTAACGCAAGAGACGCGAAATCGTAAGACAAAGAGAGAGAGTACGTGGCCGCGAGGGCCGCGCGGGCTGCGCCCCGCGTCGTCCCTAGTTAATTTCCACTTCATTTTACCAGGTCGAAAAATATACCATTCGATGCAGAAAAATATGTAGAACACGATTGTTGAAAAATTGTGTCTAAATTGTCGGCTACTGTGCAAAAAAAAATAAAAACCATAAATGAAATTGGACGCCGGCACGTTTAACTCGAAACGCTGCTAAAACCGTTCGAGTTATGAAAAAAATTAACATAAACAATTTTATAGAGAACTAAATTTCCTATAAAAAAGTCAGTGGTGGCATTAGTCTATCTTTAATAGTTATGGTGTGAGAGCGCCTCAAATTCGCGCGCTGATCTTTTGTTAAATTAAACTTATCGTTTTCCAGCGCACAACTTTTAGCCACACCGTCGTGAGCCACCCTCACGCCTAAAATATTCAAGATAGACATATACCGTCACTGACTTTTTTATAGGAAATTTAGTTCTCTATAAAATTGTTTATGTTAATTTTTTTCATAACTCGAACGGTTTTAGCAGCGTTTTGAGTTAAACGTGCCGGCGTCCAATTTCATTTATGGTTTTTTTTTTTTTTTTTTGCACAGTAGCCGACAATTTAGACACATAATTTTTCAACAATCGTGTTCTACATATTTTTCTGCATCGAATGGTATATTTTTCGACCTGGTAAAATGAAGTGGAAATTAACTAGGGACGATGCGGGGCGCAGCCCGCGCGGCCCTCGCGGCCACGTACTCTCTCTCTTTGTCTTACGATTTCGCGTCTCTTGCGTTAACAGTTTGGCGACACTCTAACCATCCGATACATTGAGGCGTTTCATCACCTAATTGTCTTACACCGTGCCCTAGCCCATTCATTTTGATATAAACCAAATAGAATATTTCTTAAATCAATAAGAAATGGTAATTACAGTAGTCAAATCGTGTGGTTTAGGATATGATTCGTACCTTGATATATGTCAGAAAGTAGTATCATGTAGAGACAAACATTTTGACTTTAATTTTTTTCTCTACAGCAACCAACAAATTAATACTCTTTACATCCCGCCACATCACCCTCCTGATGAATTATTGTGACGAAATTTGCTACGAATTGTCGTAGCGAGCACCTGATAAACTAAATGAAACGATATTTACATGATACTTTGAGAGTGTTATAAATAATTCAATGAACTGTCGATCGTTATATTTTAAACATGAAACTCATAACAAACATGCAAAACTTTAACAGGAAAAATCCCAACACGGCTAAGATGGCGTAATGGGCAACCATCAGCTTGTAATATTTTACAGCCCCCTGGGGGATGGTATCCAGGGGATCCTTCAACACGTAAGCTCTGGCGCCCCTCGTGTACGTGTAGAAGTACAAGTCCCAGTTGAAGTTGTTCATGCTGAACTCAAAGAGCTCCTTGTCGTGCTTCTTCATTCGCCTCCACAAGTCCTTCGTATTGTCGTTTTTAAAGTCCCATTCCCTCAGGCAAAAGTATGAGATGACGCCGGCAAACTTGTTGATTTTGGTGTAGCCTTTGACTAACCTGAAAATAAATAATAATTAGTTAGTCTCAAGAACCGCGACAGATTCGTAGCTACATACATTGTTAACGAAGTGATTTTTTCGTTACTAATTCCTGTTCAATATAACGTTATTCGATACACCCCGTATATAATTAAGTTATTGTTTCCCGCATTTTAATATTATTATCACCTGTAACCAGTTAACTATTTTGATTTATACTATAATCTGTCCTGTTCCTCCCTATGAGTGAAAAGCGTATCCGCGCCGAAATCAGTCCGGCCGCAACAGCCAGCGAATGTAGACGTGTCGATGCAGCGCTCCAGCAGTTGAAACACTGCCCTACGTCAGAGCCTCGCCGGGGCGCTTTTATTCACTGCGCTGCGACATTACGCTTATCCCTACCACGCCGCTATTGTATAGAAGATTGATATTTTCCGCATCCAAGAGAGCTGAAGTCAGTCAAGAGCCGTCATCGAAAGCAAGCAGACGTACCCACCGTAAAGTAAGTTAACCAGTGCCCGAATTTCGGCAAAGTCCAGCCGTGACGCATTTATTCACTGCGCTGATATTCCGAATCCGACAGGACTACATTGAGTACCCGTCCGCTGCTGTTCCTGACCAGACGTGCCTAAGTAAGCATAAGTAAGTAAGGTAACTAGGTGAGAGGTATAAGTTGCAACTTGGCTATTGTAAAGTATTAATTCCTGTCTCTTTTTAGTTTGTACCAGTCCAGCATCTGTTCCAGTCATCGTATTATTTTCTTTCAGTGGTTAGGCTAGCTATCCATCTGGGCTGGATAGGGACGTGACGCAGTTCCTCCCTAGACAGTGTAGATGCGCATAGTGGAACCTGTGATAATCTACGATTAGGGACAGTTGTCTCTGCGTTTTCAAGGTTCTGTATACACCAACATAAAATAAGAAACAAATAAAGGGGTAGTTGCCGTCGCTATGACAAAGTTTTGTCGTAAGCACATTGTTCAACGTATTTTATGTAACGTAACGATTTCATGATGAGATTGTCATCGACAAAGGTCCGGTAATTACTAAGCGAGACTTGTATTAGCGGTTTCTCCTTGCAGGTAGCAAAGTTTTGCCCTTGCACGTCTGCCCAGGCTATTTTATTGATTATGGGGTGTCACAATATAAATAGTGAAATTATCTATTGCTTAAAAGCATTTACGTATACAATTAGTACCATTGATCTAGTTAGTAATCAGGTTTATTTTTGATGTGCAAGGCCTTATCCGCTTAAATAGTCGAAGATGCGAACAACTCATATTTATATACAACCTACGGAACAATGATAAGTATAAGATGTTGCATAATGTTCAATATTGATACTTTCTGTCTCAGCCAAGCCTAATTTGTAAAATAACATTTTTAAATCTGATATCCAGTGACTATCAAACTGATGGATGGAGAAAATGTAGGTACTTAACAATCAAATTTTTTTAAAGTTATTCGAAATCTGATTGTCCTTTTTGGCCAACAATTTCTTGGGAGCGCTGATCTTAATAAAAACAGTAAAAATAGGGAAAATTATTCAGGCCAGTCTACTGTCTGTCAACTGTGCACCTGCTGCTTAATTAATAATTAAGTGTGTTATCATCGGAATCATGTGTATTATTTGGTACTGATTGTTTTCTTCAGTGGTGTGTAGCAATGGCGAATTATTTTGACATTTTTAAACACACAAAATGATTCTTTTTCACTTTTTTTTTCAAACAAAATTGAATTATAATTTTGCCTAAGAATTTCGTTTACGGTCTAATTAAAATATATTGAACGTTGACGACATTGCTTTGGCCTAACCTTCTCATTTCTAGTGGACACGTGATGGATACCTGCCAAATCAATGAAAAGGAAAAAATTTGCTTATACAATTTTTTTAACAGTTATTCGAATTTTGATTGTTGTTTTGAACTGACATCCAAAGTCGAGCAGTTGATTTAATGAAGCCGAAACGCACTACTTATTGTTATTAAGAAGATATTACATGCCTGTCAGTCAGGCCACCCATACTACATCAGTATGTAGTGGGGGTTGCATGTAGTCTGGGGGTTCGTTCGTCGCGAAGCCGCAAGAGCGCGTTGTCTAGCACGCTGTCTTCTTTCGTCCTTCTTAATATGTGATTCTTACTGAAAAGACGTGCTGTGAGGAGATATTGTTCTTTAGTCATCCGTTCCGGGGTGCAACTTTTGGTTATCGTTTGCAAGTCACTAACGATATCTTACTAACCCTACCACTTCGGTAGGGGGTAGCAACCCCGTAGCAAAGAAGTTATGAGACTGAACAAAAAGGTTACTTACATTGGCTTTTTCCCTATGCAAATAAGGATGAGGTCGACAACGTGCGAGGGGACAGTGTGCAAGAGAAATCTTGCAATTAGATGAAGATATCCATTTGTTATTATCCGGAAGTAACTGTGCCAAACGCATTTTTCCGAGGGTATTTGTTTGCAATGCTTGGTGGACAATATTTGGAACTCATCTGAAAAATTGTAAAGAAAAGTGCCAAAAACTTTAACAAACGAAAATTGGACCTTATCCATTGTCCTAACCTTACACCATTACTTACCCCATGTGAACGGACTTTCTGGCGTACTAACAAAATTGTAAACCGGTATCTCCTTATCGAACTTTTCCTCCCGACTTTGCTTGTCCTGCGTCTCCTTATTGTCGTTTAAAGTCCTAAAATCGGTACAAAATTGAAAAAATCTAAACCACGATAGCCTAAAAAGACTTACTTTATTGAGGCCACGTCCCACGTAGCTGCTAAACAGCTGTTAACGACAAAGTCTGCTGGTACCATATCCGCGTGATTCTCTTTTCTGCCATGGAGAGTTCTAAGCAAACCGACTGCCACCCCTAGAAGAATCCCCGTCGCGCTGTAGAGATTGTCTATCCAACCAGCCACTGGGTCTCTAGCTGTAGCGATGACTGTCATGAAAACAAAAATAAATAAACCATGTGTTAAAATGGTATTTAGTACTCCGTGGGTGAGAGATAAGGCTTGCTTGGGTTCTAAATTATCACAGTAGCGGCCATGTTGCATTGACTATAGGCAACCCATAATACATTGGTATTTGGCGTGAATGTTCCCGAACGGTTCTAGCTAGAACCCGAACAAGCTTTTCAAATATGTGGCGACCCCTTCAGTCGCAATCACCCGCGGCAACACGCGAAGTCCTTTTGTCGAGTTTAAAACTGAATCAGAAGATTAAATTTACCTATAGATGGGCGATACACCGCCACTGGCAAATTCTTTCCTTCGTTCTTCACTATATCTTCAGCTACGCATTTTGTAAAAGCGTAGGTATTTGGAAACTCCCCAAGCAACCTAGAAAAATGCATTTTGTTAGTACAAAGAAAATAAATAATTGCAAACCAAGCGACAAGAATTAGGCAAATATACATACACTTTAATAATGTAATAATAATAATAATTATTTATTTATTCCCAAAAATTTTATACCTATAATGAAACACAATACTCTCAATAATACTATGGAAACAGTTCCTTATTTTAGAGTGTAAGGAACAACACGTTCTGGCTCATCGGGGTGCAAACGCTAGCGGGGTAGCTGACAGTGGAGATACGGTTTTTTGTCCAGTGAGTCTTGTCAATCGGATTGGACAATTTCTCAAACGGATTAATTAGAAATAAACACCAGAAATAACTCCGGAATTTTCGTATAACATACAAAATTAATTATTAACTATATTTGACGGTTGTAAATTAATTATTAAATAATTAATAAGAAATTGACGATTTACTGAGCAGTTATGAAACAAAAGCGGCGATTCTGTACAATTTTACTATTAAAATATAGCGTGAGCTGGTAAACATGGGTATATGTTTATTTCGCGATTTCAGACAGCGCATAGGATTGAATAGCAGGAGGGTCGTGGTTGAAGCGGTTCGGCCGGCAAGCAAACGAATTTCCAACAGGACAGGGCGCTCGGAGTGCAGTCAGTCAGCTATAGATATTCTTCCCCTATACGGAGGGTTTTCTGATTTAACAATCCGGAGGACTACTGCCACAAACGTAGAGCTATTTAATAAGGAAGATATTTCCTTGTCTGCTGAAGGTATACGCTGGGGCAAAGGGGGCAAGCGGCAGGTGCACCCTCCGCCGGCGTAAGATAAGTTCACGTCTTAATTTATTCACTAGAGGCGGTTAGACCACCCAAACGAGAAATGTCTAATCGGCCAGTGAATATTTTATAGAATAAAATAAAATCGACGAAATGAATTTAGCTCTAGTTTGATTTAGTAGTATTTTTTTGCTGTATTTAAAACTGGTATGAATTCCGAGCAAGTTTGGATTTTTCTTCCATTAGCTTCAGGATTGTCTACAATTTTTTTTTTTTTAGTGTTACTGGAAGGTATTTGACCCTAAAAATTGAAGACGATCTATTACTATTAGCAAAAAAAATACAATACCAAAATCTCAAAACTTGCCTGGTTAAAGGCCAATGTCAATAGTGACAACGACGTTATAGTAAAAAATACGCCAATATTTTCCTTCATAATTAAAAACAGACGAATTTTTTTAACAGCTTATATACTTTCGTAAATACGATTGAGTTATTAACTGAAAAGTTATGAAGTCATAGCGTAAACATAAAATTTTTTATATGGCAAGGTAAACAGGCAACAGCTAAACACTGTGAAAGGTTTTCAAGAAGCAGGATTAGTAAATGCAAGGATAATGTATGTGACAAATTTTTAAATCTAGATCAAAGTTTAAGGCAAGCATTGTGTCGAAGTTCAAAGACAATGAGTACGAGGAAGTGATAATGGAAGGTCAAATTAGGAATTTCAGTAGGTGGGTATATGTGTACTCTTGTAGTATGACCTTGATGAAGAGGTCACCAGAAATTACTAAGTTTGTTAAAAGTTATTCAGTTTTGTGTGTTTTTGGAAAAACATAGAGTCATCTTGGAATAAGATAGCATAAATGTCATGATTTGTTTTTTTGAGACAGTCTCAAATTTTTTTTTAATGTACAAACATAATAAAATCGGGACAGTACGACCTCATTTGTCATTTGTTGTGTGGTTGTTAATTTCTCATCGTAAACTTACGATATTATTTAATGCCTTAAGGAGATTGGAAATAGTTGTCTACTTACGTTGGCGTTATGGCATCTAATTTTTCATCGTCCAGGCAATCGACTAGAGTAATTAGTTTTTCTCCTGAGATAGGGGGCTCATAGAAAGTCTCGTCTATGTCCTTTCTAATGCAGTTTGAAAAGGCCGTTGATACATGTAGTATAGCCTAGAACAAATAAACAATATTTAGAAAGTGATACTCGTCCATGCAAAAGGCAAGGAAACAAAGATGATGCATCAGATGTGTACTTCAGCTTTAAATTGCTCTGAATTCTATAATATACAGTAGAGTCCGGTTCCACAAGATCCACAAAAAGGAATTTTTTAGGATGTGCAATGTGGAAACGATAATTACTCTAACCAATTTGGCAATAGTGCGTTGTATTAGTAAAGAGTTGTAAAGATGACCTTGAACGCAAGAATTGTCCCGGCGAATAAACAAAATGTGATTTGATGCATATTTTTGTTGCGACCGTAACATGATTATTAGCAATTAATGCTGATTGGTTGAGTACAAATTTCTTGTCCCGTGATTGGTTATACAAGTAAATTGTTCGCTCACGGTGAAACGTAAACATTCGGCTTTGGTTTTGGTAAATGGTTTAGTATCTCTGGTAGTAATAGTTAGGTTGTGGTAATGGTAGTGAAAGTTTTTCTTTCCAATAAAAAGTATGCAGTGACCGGAGAACCACAACGTCCACAACAGTAATAAATTGACAGCATAAACAATAATTACAATATTTTAGTTAATATTTTGTTATTTGATACCTATTAGTCCTGTGATAAGTTTTAGTGCCTATTTCACTGTTTTTTCTGTATATTTGAATTTAAAATTACCGCATTGTTCCTTTTACTCATAAATCCTCAGTTCCTTTGTAAGAAGAAATAGCGCCCTCTCTCGGCGATAGTTGGACAATTTGCTAAAACTACACTTCACAAAATAACTTTTAGTACGTTTTTTACTCAGATAATAACTTGTGTGTGTTCAGAGTATCTTATGAATCATATTTTATTGAAATTTATTACTTTGTGTAGTTAAAAATTAAGAATTCGCAAATTACGTAAATAGGAGAACTTCAATAATTTTTCTCGGGGCACTCTTGTACTTTAAAGAAAAAGTCAGTGTTTTATTAGGTGTTAGTATCCTCTGTTATTAAGCTGGACACATTTTATTTTTCTAATTTATATTTATAAAGGAGTTATTTGTCTAGTACGCCGTTGTTTGAATCAGTTTTAATAAATATTAGGCAACCAAATATACACTCAATTCGCAGCCTTACGGTTTTTTGCAATATTTGAAAATGACAGATATAGGTCAATAGTTCGCAACATTTGTCTTCTCGTCACTTTTACATAAGGGCTTTATGACTCCAACTGTGAAAGCAGAAGGGCAGAAAACAACTACTTTTTATAACTATGTTATTTAATTAATTGAATAAAGTTTAATTCAATATTTTAAATTAAACTACAGAATTCATAGCGTCCATACCTTTTTTGTATTAATGTTTATATAATTAGAAATTGTATTAATAAATATGTTTGTGTTCACCTCTGCACTAGGCGATTTATAGAATTACCAAAATTGTAATATCAGAAAAAAAAATCACTAAAAAGGTTTCTTAGTTCCGAGTTAAATGAGCAGGAGCATGTGCAAGAAGAAGAAATAAGTTATAGAATTAAAATTCCTGAAACTTTTATCTTTCCTATTATATTACTTTCGTTTCTTTCTAACAAAAATTAAATTTATTTCTGAAAATTGCACGTATTCCTCAATTTTTTTCTGATTTTTTTCCTGTTAAAAAAATCCCTTATTTTTAGCAACAGAGAAATATTCTTCTAATGGAAAATATCCCAAACCTTCCTCTTTGCCCCCGTAACATTTCGTTTCTTAATCTTCACAAACAAAAGAATTATTCAAATTAAAAAGAGAGCGTGTTTTTTTTTACTTTTCAAACATGGCTCACTTAAAAATTCTGCAACACTTTATTTACGAAAATGAAGAAATGAACCTAGAAAAAACGAGTTCCTAGAGCTCTCCTCTTTCCTTTCGTATTACTTTCGTCTCTCTATCTTGAAAAACAAAGAAGTTATTAACATTCGAAAAAGGCGCATTTTGCTGAAAATTCAACTTTTAAACAATTTTCAACTTTAAAAATCGATAGCACCCTTATTTATAAAAATAGAAGAATGAGACTCATGTAGAAAGATTCTTTGAATCCTTCTCTTTCATCTCATATCAATTTCGTTCCGTAATCTTAAAAAACACAATTAAAAAAAAAACAAAAAAACAAATTATTATTAGCATTCCAAAATGGCATGTTTTTTCATTTTCAGCAATTTGTAGCCTAAAATATTCCTTTGATCAAAAAACGATAAATAATCTTTTCCGATATATTGAGCGTTCTTAATCGTCTGCTAAAAAAATTTGAATTTTTTCCAAATTTTGAATTTTTTTTTCAATTTTTTTTTTGTTAATTATTCCTTCCAACTTCTTCCTGACGTATTTTCAAAATTTTGTTTTTTTCCCCATTCTTGGATTTTGAAAAAAAAGCACCTCGGTTGAAGCGTCGCGTCGCGATGAAATTTTTGATACATTTTCAGGTTCATTATAAACAGACTTTCCTATAATTCAATAGGTACCGACTTATAATTATTATATAATTCCAGTGCAGCACAAGGCGAAATAGTTCTTAATCCGATTGGAATCCTCACGTACGTTACCTTGCACAACACACCTGTTCTCATCGAATTTAATCGACGGTCTGTGTAAACCGTTATTTTGAGTGCGTCTATAAATGGCTTAGAAAGTGAATTGCAAAAGAATCCAGTACCTACTACCGTACAGTGAGTGCATCTTGCTACGTTTGTAGAAGAAAATTAAATAAAAACGCTGACGAGATCCTCGATTTGTGTACGCAACGTTACGTAATTACGGTTTGTTTGGCTTGTATAATTTAGGCTTGTTCGTGGACAATGAATTTAAATTGTGGAATTACTTTTAATTGATTTTCAGATTTGGTTTTTTGGATGACGAGTGTGGATCTGCAAGGAAGGTCGTCGCTTTATGTATTCGCGGATGTTGATAGAATCGTTAAAATTGTTGAACTTCGTAATTAATGTAAAAAAATTTCCATTACCAGTTTGCCACTTGGAAAATTTACATAATGAGTTATTTCGTAAACAAATTAATTGGGAACGTATTTTTGTTTTCATAATATGAAAATGGTGTTATTAGTTTGAGCTAATATTGGAACTTAAGAAAACTCTTCAAATCGACAAACATTTTGTTCAAGCAAATCTCTTTCGAATTTAGTAAAGACGAAAACATAATTTCGTTGAATTAAATTTTGCCCCTATTGGTATATCTTTCTATGAGAAAGAATAATCGCCACCAACCTGAAAATCATAATAAATATTATTTATCATTATATTCTTCATCGTCACTGGCGATTTTTGTTTCGTTTTGAAATTCCTCAGTAGGTAGTTTCTTTTTTCCTCATATTCAAAACCAATTTAGGCATCATCAGAAGAAAGTCCAACAACATAGTCAGGAATCGCCTACCAAGAGCCCTGAATATTGCTGTAGGAAAATTGACTAGCGAGGGAGGGTTTAAGCTCTTCTAAAACTACCATTAACAAAAAGCTCTGGAGGATTTAAACCGTTTAGTTCTCGGAGGCACACAATTACAGATGTCTGGCAAAGTGGCAAAAAAAATATCTTGGAGTTGTTGAAGAATTTAAGCTTACCAACACCTGAATAGGATAGCACAAAGATCGATAGCAGTACAATATGCAGAAGAACTTAACAGCAAAACAAGAGCTTAGACCTTTATTATGAAAGTAATAAAACTTTTTCGTTTCAACACTTCCATTTGAGGCATGGAACAGGAACGATCTTGGTTCACAGGAGCTGGGGCAAGGAAATGTTGAGAAAAGTCAAAGAGAGGATAACTCTATCTCTGAGACAATACTACACTGTATTCCGAACAGGAATCTTCTTATACTCGTTGGTGTTGAGTAACCAGGTGACATTAAAGACATTAGTCTCTAAGAAGGCAATATCCAAACTGGTATGGGATGCTACGAAGAGTTTAATACCCGGAATAGTCGGAGCAAAGTCAAGTTACTGTGGGTACCAGAACATTCCAGGGCACCAGGCAATGAAAATGCTGGCGAACTTGCTAGAGGAGGATCAACTAACATCTTTGTTAGAGGGACCATCAAGAACTGAGTCAAATATTGTTGGAGAAATATTCCATGAAGCCAGCGTGGGAAAACAAGTCACTAGTTGCTAGACCATGCCCTAACTAAACGGAGAACTTCCACAAGGAACAGGGCCTAGTTAAGAATAATAACAGGGCTCCTGATGGTTTTCTGTAAAAATCATCTACGTACAATGGAGTCAAACTGATGGTGACTTAAATTGCGGACCATATCGAAGGAGCTAGAAACGCCCAAGAGGCTACAGTGTCTTTTCCAGACGAGCCCTAGAGGGAAAAAATGGTACGTGTATCAACAGGTACGGAGTCAGTAATTTGCACTTATCTACTAATTTTTTTAATAATGACATGTCTTGATGTGCTCCCTCAATGTGTAGGTTTGTGAGTGGTTTATTTTACCGCGAACGAACATAATCGATAGAAAGAAATATCGGTATATTTCTTGAGGATATTGCAATGGGAAAATCACGCTGACTGGTGTCAGTTCAGAAAATGTTATACGTGTGGAGGTAGGTAGGTAATGTAGGGGGCAGTCGGTGAAGTATGCTGGCTGATGGTAGAGGAGACCGGTGTATATCAACTCACGTTCCCCTGTCTACATTATCTGTACCTACTTCCTATAACTCTACATAAAGCCTATGTATACAGTTAAGTCCAGGATGCTTCGAACACAACATGGATTGGGACGAATATGCGAGTGGCCGACAACTCGCCTCAGGTCGAAATTTGTACATTGGGAGAAGGGAGCGGCAGTGCGCTGTGGCCACTCACTGCTCGCTCAGCAGTCAGCAGACTGACCAGACTGTTGTTAGTTAGTATCTCATTAACCGTGTTGGGATGTAGAACTCATGTCTAAAAGAAATTTGATTTACGTATTCTGGACCAACGTTTCGAAATTTTTTTAACTTCAATAATTCATCCTAGATAGGATTAATTATTGTAATTTAAAAAAAACACATTTAAATATTTCCATTGTTTGTTTTTTCGCAACAAAAATGTGATTCTACAATATAAAATTAATTGTCGCTGCACCTCGAGTGTTGCAGGTGTAATAAAAATTATTATAAAAGAATCGAAACAAGGAACAGTAGACGCGAGAGCCATCGGCTAAAGCGCGGAGATCCACGATTCCCACCACTGTGTCCGCTTGCCTACAACGGGCACAAGTAAATCGTGCAAACTAATACCCATGTTCCGTCTTTACTGTATATTTTCTTGCTAAGCAGACTTGTTTATATTGCATGTTGGAAGTAACCAACAATATGCTAAAACGGTTAACTAACTTTGTTAAAGTACTTCTTCTCAATATAATCGGGCTAGTTAGTATAATAAAAAGAACAAAATTAGAGTTGAGCAGTGAATATAGGATTCCTATATTCACTGAGTTGAGTGAGCGGCAAATTCCTGGCTAAGAAACGAAGGGATTCCTCGAATTTCCGGTCAATTTTGATTGCTGTCTCGCTATAATTCAATGAGTTCGAGCTTAATTGTTTATCAACAATATTGAACAAAATCGACGAAATAAAAAATCCCACAATTATTTAGAATCGAACGAGCGGCAGATTCCTAGCTAAAAATCGAGTCGATTTTGAATGCTGTTTCGTTGTGATACAATGGATCCAAGCATAATTGTTGTCAACAATGTTGAAAAAAAAAACGACAAAATCAAAATTACATAATTAAATACAATCGAACGAGCGGCAAATTTTTGGCTAAGAATCAAATCGAGTTCGCGATTTTTTTGTCTATTTTGTATACTGTTTCGCTGTGATCTAATGTATTCGAGCTAAATTTATGAACAAAGCAACAAAATGAAAGAAACTAAATAGAATCGAACGAGCGGCAAATTCCTGGCTAAGAATCCAGTAAATTCCGCAATTTTTCGGTCGATTTTGAAAGCTGTCTCGCTGGGTTGTAATTGATCCAAGCTTAATTGTTTATCAACAATACTAAAAAAGCGGCGAAATGAAAAATTCCATAATTAAATGAAATCGACCGAGCGGCAAATTCCTGGCTAAGAATCCAGTAAATTCCGCAATTTTTCGGTCGATTTTTAATGCTGTCTTGCTGTGTTCCGATGGATCCGAGCTTAATTGTTTATCAACAATGTGGAAAAAGCGACAAAATGAAAAATCCCCCTACTAAATAGAGTCGAGTGAGCGGCAAATTCCTGCATAAGAATCTAGTCGATTACGCGAATTTTGGATCAATTTTGGATGCAGTCTCGCTATGATCTAATGGTTCCGAGCTTAATTGTTTTCAACAGTGTGGAAGAAAACGTGAAATGAAGAATGCAACTAAATAGAATCGAACGAGCGGCAAAATTCTGGCTAAAAATCTAGTCAATTCCTCGATTTTTCGGTCGATTTTGAATGCTGTTTCACTGTGTTCCAATGAATCCGAGCTTAATTGTTTATGAACAATGTGAAAAAAAATCGACGAAATGAAAAATCCCACAACTAAATAGAATCGAATGAGTGGCAAATTCCTGACTAAAAATCCATTCGATTTCGCGATTTTTCGGTCGATTCTTAATGCTGTCGCGCTTTATTCCAGTGGATCCGAGCTTAATTGTTCATCAACAATATGGAAAAAAACGATGAAATGAAAAATCCCACAACTAAATAAAGTCGAGTGAGCGGCAAATTCCTGCATAAGAGTCTAGTTGATTCGGCGAATTGGGTCAATTTTGGATGCTGTCTCGCTATGATTTAATAATAATAATAATGTTTATTGTGCAAAAAAAGACATTTACCGAGCTTAATAATTATTGTTCTCAACAAAGTGGAAGAAAGCGATGAAATGGAAAAACTAAATAGGATCGTACGAGCGGCAAAGTTCTTGCTAAGGATCCAGTCAATTCCTCGATTTTTCGGTCGATTTTAAGCGCTGTCTCGCTGTATTGTAATTGATCCGAGCTTAATTGTTTATTAACAATGTGAAAAAAAAGCTACGAAATGAAATACCCCACAACAAAATAGAATCGAATGAGCGGCAAATTCCTGACAAAAAATCCATTCGATTTCGCAACTTTTCGGTTGATTTTTAATGCTGCCACTCTGTATTCCAATGGATGCGAGCTTAATTGTTTATCAACAATATGGAAGAAAAGGACAAAATGAAACATCCCAAAACTAAATAGAGTCGAGTGAGCGGCATATTCCTGGCTATGAATATAGTCGATTCCGCGAATTTTGGGTCAATTTTGGATGCCGTTGCTACGATCCAATGGATTCGAGCTTAATTATTTTGTTGAAAGAGTGCGGCAAAATGAAAAATCCCACAACTAAATAGAATCAAGCGAGCGGCAAATTTTGGATGCTTTTTCGCAAAATGAATGAGCGGCAAAATGAAAAATCCCACAACTAAATAGAATCAAACGAACAAAATCTGAATAAATGCTGTGAAAGCGCCGTCTAGATCTCACAACCAGCATTATTACTGTATTGTGGCTCTTTATGATTATTTCACGCAACGAAAATAATATTGGATGTTGCTCTTGCATTGGATCACAAATGTATCAAAATAAAGAAGTATTAAAGCCAAGGGCGCAAATGTTCGTTTATTTCTCTAATATAGGCGCAAATATATTGACTGCGCCTGGTACATACTGGTACTGTACCTAGAATTATAAGATGCATGAGACATATGTATGTATGTAATGTCCCATGAAATACGCATAAAATTTGCAATAAACGAATCCTGTTTTTCTACTTAAGAATTGCGAGTAAAATTTTGCCGTAATAAATTATGTAAAACTTCATTGCACATTTATTTTTGTCATAAAACTGGTAATTAAATTAATCGTGCAGGCAATTTATTACATTTTATAGTAGTTTACATACTTATTTTTTTAAACAGATTTTGTTAGCATGTTCAGTGTTGCCTCACACCAGATTTTTTTATATAAAATAAGGTTTCATCGCCCGATGATGCCAGCTTGGTTGGCGAGTGCACTATTTTTTTATATTTGTCCCAACGCTTCCAAATGTGAACGTTTTTTTAGCCTCTAATAGTTTTTCTCTTCTTATAAATCGATAAAAATGTACACCTTCGGACACTCTTATTAGAACTCAAATAAGATTATTGCAAAACTTTGTTCTTCGAGCCAATTTCGACACGAATAAAATTAAGTATTCAGATGTGCACTAAATTTTGATTTTTTTCATAATCGAGTCCAGTTGGTTTTATTGCTAAATTGTTTATGAAAGTTAATAACACTTTGTACGATTCCAACATACTGAAATGCCTCCGTTAAAGCGTAATAATGGTAATTTATTTAAATGGGCGATTAGTTTAGTAGATCTCATGTAAATGGCCTCTTTTTGCGGGAAAATAAAATCCAGTAACAAAACCAGCTCAAGGTTACCCACTAGTGTCAAACCGAGTTTATGAAACTTCTGGAAATATTACTCTAGTAATTTAATTATTATTATCACGATTTATAGGCTCTATTGACAATGTAATGTATTACAATATATGTATTTCGGAAGACGGTGAGTTTGGATAACTGGTGTCGGTTTTCGCGGCTGAAACTATTTCGGACGGCAAGCAAACGAAATTTCCAACAGGATATAGTATGAACAGGGGGCAGTCGGTTAGCTATAGATATTCTTGTCTACACAGAGGGTTTTACAATATGGCGAACTACTGCCACAGACGTAGAGCTATTTACCAATGACTATTTTTCGTAAGTTAAGTTTTCCGGTAAAACTTTATGCACTGAAGCCTTAAAGATTGCCCGAGCGAGCAAATCTAACCAGCCGATGCATATTACTAATTAGCTCTAGTTTGATTTAATAGTATAATATATTGGGGTACTCACGAGGTCGAGCGTATTATGTAATTAGCAACATTGACTCGTAGCATCAATAACGGGAAATGAGTTACTTGCTTCTAGACTATATTGCAAAAAGAAACGGATTAAAACGATACTTGTGCGTTGAGATAAACGCCTGGAGATGTCCTCACATGTTTGGTCTTACTCACATTAATTCTACTTACCCTGAGCTTCTTCATCTGCCGACACATTTTCAAAATGTCCCGAACCGCCCTGACGTTGATATTTGTGGCCGTCCTCAGTTTCTCATCGAATCTGACGGTGGCAGCGAAATGCAGGACGCAGTCCACTTCGGCGATGAGTTTCTCCCTGTCTTCCACATTAAGGCCTAGATCCGGCAAGCTGATGTCGCCGCTGACGATGCTTATCTTCTCGGTGAAATTCGGGAACTTCCTCTTAAGCGGCTCAAAACTCTGAAATGAGAAATTTGGTAATAATGAACGAAATGGGTCAAACTAGACTAGAAACAGCAGTCCTCTCCCAAAATTCTGCATCACTTGGATAACCCTTCGATTCAAATGCTTGTAACGTGAGTGCTAAATTTATGATACCCGACCCTGTAAATGATCTCGAAGGGTTTCTCTAGTAAATGATCGTAAACCACTTAACTAAAAATAGGCAACACATTCCGTTTTTTCTACCTAATATGTAATGCCATTGAGTGTATAAATGGTTGCCTAATTCTATTGCCACGCGGTTTGCAACAATTTATAAATATCCTTCATCAGCAAGTGACAATAAATGCTCGTTAATTGACCGTAAAGGCTTGGGGTTTATGGTCCTTACCACTTCATCAAACAACTCATCGAATCTCTTGTGGACGTCTTTGCCCTTCTTTGGTCTGACGAGTATATATATTTTGTTTAGGTTGGAGCAGGTACGGAGTAGTTTTTCCAGGCACAATTTCCCGAGGAATCCCGTGGCGCCGGTGATGAAAATTGTGGAGTTCTTGTAGAACTCTAGAATGTCGCTGTCTTCCTCTGGCAAGATCATGTCCGAGGCTGTTATGTCGCCACCTTCTCTTTCGTACTGGTCCATTTCTTAACGTGGTTGGCTGGCCGGTCCTGCAACAATAAATACGCACGTATATCGATTGGCCCAGCGAAAAGTTATACGTGAAAATAATAGTGTTATAAATTATGATGTTGAAAATATATCAGATCACAGATTGTCTTTTATTCCATAAAATATGCATCGGCTGGTTAGCTTTGCTCGATTGGGTAATCTTTAAGGCCTCAGTGCATAAAGTTCTATCGGAACACTTAACTTACATCAGCGGAGAGAGCACTTGCCGTTTGGTTGGCTTTCTTTTGCCTCGTAGGCCCTAAGTTTAAGTACCGTCAGTAGCCAAGGAAAAATACTCCTTGTTAAATAACTTTACGTTTGTGGCAGTAGTTCGCCGTATTCTAAAACCATCTGTATAAACAAGAATATCTATAGCTAACCGACTGCCCGCCGTTCGTACTATATCCTGTTGGAAATTCCGTTTGCTTGCCGTCCGAAATCGTTTCAGCCGCGAAACAGACCCCGGCTATCAAAGCCTAACCGCCTTCCGAAATAAAATCATATCCACGCGTATCTAAACTTTTTTGCCAGCTTGCATATTATTATCGTTATAAAACTTGTACGCACCCGACTGCAAAGTCGCTGAAATATCCTGTTTACTAATTTATTCATTATTGTTCTAATAAATAAATACGTTGGTAGTTGGTACACTATGTAAAATTCACTAGTTATTATTTCTGTTGTTTATTTCTAATTAACCCGTTTGAGAAATTGCCCAGTCCAGTTGACAAAACAATCATCTTTCGACCCTCTGGACAGATAACCGTATCTCCATCTGTTAGCTACCCCTAAACGTTCTCATCCCGAAGAACCAAACAAGTGCTGTTCCTTGCACTTAAAAATAAGGAACTGGCGCCCGAGTTTCCGTCTAAAAAGTGTTACAAAGCCAGAGAGTTCTGTTTGTAAGTAGCTAGTTACAAACAGTACAGGTTACGTAAGTAGACGCCATTACAATATATACTGCTGATTTTAAGAACAATTTGATGTCTTGCCAATCACGTTATTATGCAGACGATATGCAACTATATTTAACTTTTGATTTTGGAGAAGTCAATCAATCATTTGTGAAAATAAATGACTACAAAAATCTTCTCCAGCTTTCGCATAAACATTGCCTTAAAATAAACACAAGCAAATCCTCTGCATTTGTTTTTGGAAATGACACCGCATATAGAACTTAATTTGGGAATATATATACAATGTTTCCCCGGATTAAGTTCACAATAGGCAAAACATTTTTATTTTCGATTTTTCGACAAAAAGTCTGTCTTAATAAAAACTCCTGCTTACTTTGAAACTAGCATTTCTGTTAAGAGTGTTAATATTATCTGTACAGGGTGACCGGAAAAGTTCATAATCTGGAAAATTTTTCGATGTATTGTTCGCTCAAGAATTATGTAACTATTATTTTGATTTAATATAAAGTAAAGCAGTATTAAAAAACAAACAAATTAATCTGAACACACAGGGTTTTCAATAAATTACTAAACTAAACTAAACTAAAACTAAAACTTCAAAGATCAACAAAATAAAAACAATTGGGTCTAATTTATTATTATTTCAAATCACTTTATTTGATATGCTACTTTTAAATGAAAATAAAAGTTGCTAGAAATGCTATTTACAAAGTAAGCAGGAGTTTTTATTAAGAGAGACTTTTTGTCGAAAAATCGAAATTAAAAAAGTTTTTCCTATTGTGAACTCGATCCGGGGAAACATTGTATAAGATCAAAAACTATAAACAATTTTAATGATCGAGTTATAGAATTATTTGTTCGTCAGTAGGAAAGAAAGACAAGCTGAGGTTGTATATGTATAAAACTATAGCATATGGACCATAAGGATAAGGTAGCATTTTTCTGCGAACGGTTAATTATCTTTGAATTTTCTATATGTAATTAAAAATTTGCTTGTGTTGTGTTGTATAATATATTTAGAGCCTAACATAATAATATGCTCCCTCGTGAATTAAAAACTGATTTTTTTAAACCGCGATTGCAATAATGTTTTCAAGTTTAAAATTTCTTCTCGAGGCCATATTAAGCCAATTTACTGCGAAAGTAAAAGAAAATAACCAAGCCTACAAAAATACATAGAAACAAGGTTGGAAGAAGATAGGAATTAAAAATAGAAAAAAAATCAGACAAAGTTAACAGTAAAAGAAGCTAAGATAAAAAGCTGAGAAGAATTCGGAGAACAAATAAATGAGGATTTTAAAGAAAATAATAGGATAATAATACGAACAATAATGAAAAAGACAAATATCACACAAACGAACCAATAATAAACAGGAGAAGAAAAAATAGAAAATATAATATATGAAGAAGTGGAAGGAGCAGTAAAAATATTAAAACTAGGAGAAGATATTTGAAAATTATAAAGCCATATTATCTAACATCAGTATGTTTTAAGATGTACATAAGAATACTGGAAAAAAGGCAAAGAGAATAAGTAAGTAAAAACAAAAATAGAAGATGAACAGACGTAGAAGCAGGAAAAATGCAAATGGAGATAAAAATATAAATAAGAGCAAAGTAATGATAATAATCAGACATTTAGAAAGAATGCACTAGATTATTAAATGCAAGAATGTACAGGGTGTCCCAAAGTTGACGTCTCGGGACTATATCTAGAGAACGAAAAAAGTTAACACAAAATCGTTTACTTGATGAGACTTTTCTCTTTAAATAAAAAAAAAAAAAGAAAAAATCGTTTACGTGGTTTAATTTGGGGTGCACTAAGGTACATTTTACGCTAGAAATTTTTTTTTTCGAAATCTGGAAAATGGCGAAACTGACGTCATCAGAACTTTTTTTCCAGGAACATACACTTTTTTTGTGCTACCTGGAAAGTGCTATTTTTTCTGAACATTTTCTATTAAAAAAGTTTTTTCGTATCTTTTATATTTAAAAATATACAGGGTAAAATAGTTTGGAAATACCCTTAATTGCGTAAGAGTTAGCCATGATGTAATCGAGTGGCCTATGGAAAACAATGAACTAGGGCTGTTGACATAAGTTTGCTTAGCGAATATACCATTTGTTTCAAATAGTTTACGGGTGTGAATTAATTTAAATAGCGCCGAAATGTTTACAAACAATGAGAAAGTAGAATGATTTTAATCTAAGGTGAAACTCAAAAAAAAAAAAACGATTTAGAATTTTGTTACCGTTTTAAAATATTTTGTTTATTAAAAAATTGTTACAATTCTTTGATAAAACGTATAAATAGCTTTTTTCATTGTTTTCCATAGGCCATTCGATTACATCAAGGCTAAACTCGTATGCAATTGAGGATATTTTACAAATTATTTTACCCTGTATATTTTTAAATATAAAAGATACGAAAAAACTTTTTTAATAGAAAATGTTCAGAAAAAATAGCACTTTCCTATAGCACAAAAAAAGTGTATGTTCCTGGGAAAAAATTTCTGATGACGTCAGTTTCGCCATTTTCCAGATTTCGAAAAAAAAAAATTTCTATCGTAAAATGTACCTTAGTGCACTCCAAATTAAACCACGTAAACGATTTTGTGTTAACTTTTTTCATTCTCTAGATATAGGCCCGAGACGTCAACTTTGGGACACCCTGTACTTCTAGAGGTGGTTACTATATATGAATATTTAGGGAGCGTAATAACGTGGATAGATGGATAGAAACAGAAATAAATAACAGTAGAAACAAAAGTAATAGATTACTCAATAAACAATACAATTTTAGGAAAAAGAAAATATCTGAAAACTTCAAATTAAAAATATGTAATAGAGTGGCTCTGCCATCACTAATGTATGCCAGCATTACCAGCGGAACTTGGACGATACAGAAGAAACACGTCCAATAACTGACAGCTCCTACAATCAAATTCCCCAGAAAAATTAAGAATGTAGCAAAACCTAAATAAAGTCATTTATAAACAAAAAGAGATCGAATCAGAAATGTAGTTTTAAGAAAAAAACAAAACAGTAGAGTATAAGAACAAAAATAGAAAGCAAACAACTATCAAATGGTATACGGCCGTATAGAGAAAATGAGCCAACGGAGATTAGTAAAAATAATACATAAAACAGTGATAGACAGAGACAGAGAAAATATGGAAGAAGAAGAAAAATAGAGGAAATTGGAAACAAGAGGGGAATCCACTGGCAGAGGTGAGAATAATGACCTTAGACAGGAAGAAATGGATTAGATGGATAAAAGATAACCGGACCAGAAGTCCGAAGCCTAAAGACAGAAGGAAAAGAAGAAGAAGAGGAAGAGAAAGAAGAAGAAGAGGAAGAGAAAGAAGAAGAAGACGAAGAAGAATTTTTTTGAAACGTAATCTATTCTATGTAAATTGAATATAAATCGAATACATGTATTTTGTACTTTTTGTATTCTGTACATATAACTCGATTAAGGGTCCTTAAATAATATCTCCATAATTGAAAAGAGACACAACCAGGGAATTACAGAGCAATATCTTGAACTTTCGATTTAATAACTCACGACTAAATTTAATTCTTTTAAGGGCAAATTTTTGTTTCTTTTAAGGACAAGTGACGGCGTAGCCAATGCACAAAGTCTGCCCAGTCTGGTAGCAACTAACAACGTGAAGAAACTTACTTCTAGTCGGTACCCCCCAACATCGATCCTGCCGGGCAACAATTCCGTCGTCCGCGCACGATTGTTCAAAGTCGTAATTTCACCGTTCAAAGGGCGAGGAAATAAATGAAATACAGACATCTCAGAGCCCCTATGCTCCGAACGATAACTGCATCGCTACAGAAGTTACAGTCACAGAATATTTATTGTAGAGGAGGTGACCGAACCAATTTTCGGTCGGCACAGCATTTACAAATTCCTTTTATAGCAAGAAAGAAAAGAAGTAGGTCTAGGAAAATATTGAAGAAGAAAATAGAAGAAATTGGATGCAGTAGGGGAAAATTATTGACAGAGATGATAATAATAGCCTTAGACAGAAGGAAATGTGATAGATGGATAAAAGATAACCGGATCCGAAATCCCACGCCGAACGGCAGATGGGAAAGTGTAGAAGAAGAAGAAGAAGAAGAAGAACACAGGCATACAAAGAAGATTTTTTTCTTGACATCGAGACCATAGGAGGTGGATCTGAAGGACTTTAACGTGCTGAATTCGATGCCGTTGTCCGTTTTGCATCACGTCAAGATTTCGAGATATCCTAACCTCAAAATACACAAAACGCAATTTTCGACCGTTTTCAGGACTTAGTATATCGATAACTAGTCGTTGTGGAGTAAAATAGACTACGGGATAGAATTTACCTGTCCATAACCTACGAAAATCAAGTATTACAATATAAAGATCGTTGCCGTCAGATGGCGCAATTACAATTATATTTCTTAACTTGACGAAAAATTCAATAATTTCGCAATAAATGATTTCTTTATTTTTTATTCCATACTTATGATACCTGAGGGTTTTCGTTGTCGCTGATTTTGATTCCGATGTCAAAACTAGCGAATTCAATGACTGACACAAAATGGTGGATCTAGGAATAAAAAATCAAAAGTTAAATATAGTTGCGTATCGTCTGCATAATAATGTGATTAGCAAGAAAACAAATTATTTTTAAAATCAACAGTATAGTACTTTTAAAAAAAGGAGTGGTCCTAATATCGAACCTTGGGGTACTTCGATGGAACAACAGAAGTGCAGTGATTTTACCCTCTACTTTACGCTTGCTTATACATATTCTATCCATGTTTTGCTGAGCTGGCAAATATATTTATCATGTACAGGAAAACCTCGCCGTCATGACTTTCTTACGATTATTAACTCCTTTTAATTTTCTACTAGTTTTGTTCTGCGATAAAAACATTGTCATATTTTTCTTAAAGAAACCAGCGTGTGTGTGTGTGAAATTAAATTATGGCAGATTTACATACATTGCGGAACTGAGAGATGCATTTTTACCGGTGAGACTGGCCCCATTTGATCAGCATTCCACATACTTTCTACAGAATTTCCCTACAGAAATCCAGTTTTGATGCACAAAAATGCAATAATTGCAACGCGAGGAAGCAATTTGGCGAAAAATTCAATGTCATAATTACCAGTTATATTAATAGCCGAGGAACGTGCTTATAAATTATTTTTACGTAGTCATACGTATTTGTCTTAACGATATAATAACTAAACAAACTAATTGCCTTTATGCACTTCAGTGAGTGTAACTAATATTTTATTACCTCTCAACAATTAGCTGACTTGGCAAAATACCTGAAATCGTTTCTGTTAACGAAAGCGTCAAACAATTATGGATAACTAATCAATAATAATTTTCTAATTGCAAATTGCAAATTAATGGCATCATACGTCTCGAGTGTTACAGTATGGAAAAACCTGTAATTGTATTGGTAATTTTTTTTATTCAAAACTGTTACGAGTCTAAACTCTGTTTATAGAGTCACGAAAATAAGTACCTACTCGGGCCAAAAAGAGTAGACAGTAGAGCAAAAAACTTACCGGCAATTCTTCAAAGGATTTAGCTGTTATGGAATACAGAAGCGGCAGCTCGTTTTACCATATAATCCCATATAATTCAGAGAAATATATCCAGTTTTCTCCGCCTACCAGAGATGAAAACCACAACTAGGTCATTATGTTTAATTGGTATAGTCAACCAAATATAGTACATGCTTGAACGTAATGAACGTGCCACCCTTATACCCAATAATTTGTTCGACTATTATAAAGGTCGTCGAGTGAGCTTAGATAGCGCATTCACTGGCGTCACATATGCTGCAACGCAAAGGATGTGCATTGTTCAACTGCGTTGCTATACCTAATTCGTGGAGATAATGTTGCCAGATGTAAGCATATTATTTAAAATTTAAGACATGGTAACTCATACTCATGCATAATTAACACAATCCGCTTTCATTTGTTCGAATTGTGGAATTTATGAAATTCGTAAATCCGTACGCCCCTGGCTCTACTGACTACTCTTTTTGGCCCAAGTATAGGTATTATTCTTCTCGGTTCATCCTCTTCATTCGACATAGTATGTTTGCTAGATTGGTCAAATATTTGTTCCAAATCAAAGAGGAAAGCTTTCGTGGTACCTATATAACGGTCGATCCTCGTATAATATAATGTTTAGTTCGTGAGATAATTTAATTCAATAAAAAATTGTGCAAGTTCGACCTATTTTTACAACGGTTGCGGTTGCGTCAAACGGTGGTGTTATGCAATATTATTATGCGTACACGCCTTGACCACATATGATATAATACTTTCAGAGAGAATCCGCCGGACTGGTTATTCAAATTATTCCACATTAGTTTCGTGCGCTTTCATTGGCGAATTTCACGTGTTTCAGGTGCCAGCAGCTCGAACAAAACCCGATGCGATGGTTCAAATGGTGCAACGCCTGGAAAATACGCAGACAAATTTTTGTTGATATTTAATATCCAGATTAAATGTATCTTTTTTACTTTATAATTAATATTCATTAATTAATAACAAGATATTTAAAGTACTTTTAAAACCATTTTCTGTGAAAGCACTGGTCATATGTAACTCAACGAAAGTAGTCCATTGGTTTAAATCTGGACGTCTTGGATGTCTTCTCATTTTCCTATGCGATATTGATTTAAGCGCAATGTTTCAAGCCCTAAAAATGCTTGAAGTACTTTTAATAGCACTTTTTGTGCACTGTTCAACTCTGATTATATATGCTTCTCAATAAGACTCTTCAGCTGTTGTAAGTTGTCCAAATTCGCTTTATAAATATCGTTTTTTAAAGCTCCCAACGGAAGTTATACAACAGATTCAAATCTGGACTATTTGGAGGTCCTCCTCTACGAAACTACGAAAACGGAATAGCGCTGATTTAAGCGCAATTAAAATTCTTGAAGAACTTCAAATTTAGTGAAAGCACTGCCCAGCTTTGATTTTTAAGATGTTTTCGGAGGTCCTCCCCTGGCTACGCAAATGGAATAGCACTAATTTAAGCACAATTGAAATGCTTCAAGAACTTGTAAACGGATATTTAGTAAAACTTGTAAAAGCAAATTTAGTGAAGGCACTGCCCAGCTTTGGCTCCTCTGGCTATGAATATAGAATAATGCAGATTTAAAGTTCTTGAAGAACTTGTATAGTGAAAGCACTGCCCAGCTTTGATTGTTATTATGTTTTTGGCTACGCAAATGCAATAGCACTAATTTAAGTACAATTAAAATGCTTGAAGAACTTGTAAAAGCACATTTAGTGAAAGCACTAACCAGGTTTGATTGTTTATACATTTATCAATGAGACTTCTTAGCTGTTGTAAGTTATCCAAATTCACTGTATCAAAGTCCTCTTCTAGCTTTGGCAATGGAATAACGCTGATTTAAATTAAAATACTTGAAGAACTTGTAAAGGCACATTTAGTGAAAGCGCTGCCCAGTTTTGATTGTTAATACGCTTTTGGAGGTCCTCTTCTAACTATGAAAATGCAATAGCACTGATTTAGCCACAATCATAATATTTGAAGAACTTGTAAACGCACATTTAGTGAAAGCACTGCCCAGCTTTGGCTTCTTTGGCTATGAAACTGGAATAGCGCTGATTTAATCGCAATTAAAATTCTTGAAGAACTTGTAAAATCAAATTTGGTGGAAGCACTGCCCAGCTTCCCTGGCTACGCAAATGGAATAGCAATAATTTAAGCACAATTAAAATGCTTGAAGAATTGTAAAAGAACATTTAGTGAAACCGCTGCCAGTTTTGATTATTAATACGTTTCTCAATTAGACTTTTCAGCTGTTGTAAGTTATCCAAATTCGCTGTTAAAATGCTTGAAGAACTTGTAAAAGCATATTTAGTGAAAGCACTGCCCAGGTTTGATTGTTTGAATATATTTCCCATTGAGATTCTTAGCTGTTGTAAGTTATCCACATTCACTTTATAAATTTTGTTTTACAAAATTCCCCAACAGAAATTATACAATGGACTTTTTCCAGGTCCTCTTCTAGCTATGGAAATAAAAAAATGCTGATTTAAATTAAAATGCTTGAAGAACTTGTAAAAGCACATTTAATGAAATCACTACCCAGGTTTAATTGTTAATTCATTTGTCAATGAGACCTCTTAGCTGTTGTAAGTTATCCAAATTCACTGTATCAAAGTCCTTTTCTAGCTTTGGCAATGGAATAACGCTGATTTAAATTAGAATACTTGAAGAACTTGTAAAAGCACATTTAGTGAAAGCGCTGCCCAGTTTTGATTGTTGATATGCCTTTGGAGGTCCTCTTCCAGCTATGAAAATGCAATAGCACTGATTTAGGTACAATTATAATGTTTGAAGAACTTATACAAGTACATTTAGTGAAAACACTGCCTAGCTTTGGCTCTTCTGGCTATGAAAATGAAAGGGCGCTGATTTAAGCGCAATTAAAATTCTTGAGGAACTTGTAAAATCAAATTTAGTAAAAGCACTGTCCAGCTTTGATTTTTAATATGTTTTCGGAGGTCCTCCCCTGGCTACGCAAACAGAATAGCACTAATTTAAGCATGATTGTAGAATTTGCTTGTAGAATTTGTAAACGGACATTTAGTGAAACCGCTGCCCAGTTTTGATTATTCATACGTGTCTCAATTAGACTTTGCAGCTATTGTAAGCTATCCAAATTCGCTGTTGAAATACTTGAGGAACTTATAAAAGCATATTTAGTGAAAGCATTGCATAGGTTTGATTGTTAATACTCTTCTCAATGACTCTTCTTAGCTGTTGTTGTAAGTTCAAATTCACTCTATAAATTTTGATTTACAAAATTCCCCAACGGAAATTATACTATGGACTTTTTCCAGGTCCTCTTCTAGCTATGGATATGGAATAACGCTGATTTAAACTAGAATGCTTGAAGAACTTGTAAAAGCGCATTTAGTGAAAGCGCTGCCCAGTTTTGATTGTTAATATGTCTTTGGAGGTCCTCCTCCAGCTATACAACTGTAATAGCACTGATTTATGCACAATTATAATGTTTGAAAACTTGTAATAGCAAATTTAGTGAAAGCACTGCTCAGCTTTGGCTTCTCTGGCTATAAATATGGAATAACGCTTGTAAAATCAAATTTAGTGAAAGCACTGCCCAGTTTTGATTGTTTATATGTTTTTGGAAGTCATCTGGCTACGCAAATGGAATAGCGCTGATTTAAGCACAGTTAGAATGTTTGAGGAACTTGTAGAAGCACATTTAGTGAAAGCACTGCCCAGCTCTGGTTGTTAATATATTTCTCGATGAGACTTTCAGCTGCTTTAAGTCCAAATTCGCTTTTTAAATTTTGTTGTTCGAAGTTCCCCGATGAAAATAGTTCAGGTGGCTCAAATCTGGAGTTCTTGGAGGTTTTCCTCTGCTCATCCAAATGGGGCAGCACCAACTAAACGTTATATAACAACGCCAGGAAAATAGCTTCATGTTTCTTAAGAAGTTGTCTATTTTACTAAGTTTTAATTATCTTGCGGTTTTGAAGTGAGAGTGGCTATTTTTTATCAGAATGTCAATCGGAACGTAAATATTTAAAGCGTTAAATTACAATAAAAGATACAAAGAAGGTTTACTTTTAGAGAGTTCACTCTGTACGTATGAACCTGCATGTTTGTTAATTTGAAACAAATGTAATACGACACAATACGTTATTTTAATACTTGCATTGTTGGAATCAGCGAAAAAATATGTTAAACACCTATTTAAACGCCTAATAATAAAAAATTAATATGTTGAATAGCATTATTAACTCGTCACGTAGCGGTTTCAACACAGATACGGTAGTAATTGTACACTTGAACTTGGCAAATAAATAAATTTGTTTTACTGGTCGAAATGCAAAATGTAGTAGCACAAAAAAATTTTTGTTTTAAGGAAAGTTAATATGTAAATATATTCCCAAAAAAAATAAAGGAAACTATAACCATGAATTTTTATCTAATAATGACAACTGTTTAAAACAATGTGGAGTTAAAAATATAAACATTTTTCTAGGATGAATCTGACTGAGAGGAGTAGCTGGAGTGTGGAAAGGGGGCGAGTCTTAGATGGAGTGGCGGGAAGGGGCTGGGCTGAAGTGAGGGTACAAAAATGGTGGGGGTGAACAGAACTCTCGTTGCATACCTACTGCGGTAAATAAAAGTTAAGAAATAGTCATCAGTCGTACGTAGTAAAATAATATGATCAGTGATTTCCTGGGGATGTATGCAAATATGTTTGAGAATGCTGAGCCAATCTTTTGGGAATTTTTTTAGTTGTTTTGCTAGGGTTGTCAATATGAGAACAACATCTTAATGTTCCAAAATTCCATCTTATAGATATCTACTCTTTTTTTCTCCTATTCGTTTGTATGAAGTAAAACGTTGTAAACTTGATAGGTACCAACCGATTTCCCGTTAAAAAACTATTGATTATTTTCACAAGTTCTTCCACGTTATCTACAGCAGTACCTAAAAATTGTGTCGCTGGCATATCTCTATAGTGCGTAAGAGGTTTAATTCTATTTTTAACTTTGATATTATAATAAATGAATAATTAACAATTTTTCATTCTTATATCATTTCTATGTAGAAATTTTAATTTTAAATAACTTGTTTTACTATTCAGGAATCTTGGGAAGTTCTCGCACCATTTAATAACTTAGATTTTATTAGTTTACTTTTAAAACTTTATAAAAAAAAAATACGCTTATCAAACTTTTTCATGATCAATTATCGATCCATTTAATTATTAAATTTACCCCTCAGACGAACCCTATATCTAAAAAATGTCGGTATCGCGACCGATTCTATTCAGGTAAAGCGCCAATGCAAGGCTAACAAAATGTTTTTTTGAGATAGGTATACATATGATTATCACACAAATTTCTAGCATAATTAATTATGTTTGACAAGCAAATGTCGAGGAAACAATTGTAAATCCTGTTTTCATAATGTATTCTGCTTTTAGTGTTTAGTCGATGATTAATTAGTTATTAAAAAATGCCAGAGAAAACTCTTTATGACAAGTTTTTATTTCTCACTGCAGGAATTTAATAGAGAACACTCACAAATTACAGAATGTGCACAAGGAGTTCAAGGAATTTAAACGAGGTGCGTTTGTGTGAGATTCTACCAAATAAAATTATGTGGTATTATTATTATTATAAAAATTATCAATGTTGGACATTTATCAAGAAATAACATTAAGAAGGTGCCACAAATCACCATGGAGTAGTCACCTTGTGAACCAACACCAACCCACTTGGTTAGGTGGAAGGTCTACTCCTTGACCTCCAGAAAGTGTTGACCTAAACCCACTCGACTACGTTGTTTAATAGAAAGCTTTTAATAAATTTGGAATTAGTTAAGTACACATAAAATTCACTTATTTGATCGCCATTTAAAATGATTATATTTGTAATAATATTAAAAAACATAGGTACAGGGTGTCTCGGAAAGCCTAGATCAAAATTTGCAGGTGAATTCTACATAAAAAACAAGGTTATTTTGTTTATAAAAAAAAAACGATCTAAAATGAGAAAGGTAAATGGAAAAGTTATATAGTTAAGTTAGATTGTTTTTTTGTTGTTATTTTGTTATGTTGAAAAATAAAAAAAAATTGTGGGTATACAAAAAAATTTTTTATTTTTAATATTTCGTTATTTATGATACAAACATACAAGTATTATATATTTTTTATATCCTCTCGAACAGCCGCATCGATCTGTGTAGATCAAAATCCTAATCTACCTAAATTCATATAGGATAGAGTCCCGAAAACCTAAAATATCTTCAAAATTGTCCAAATAAATAGGGTGGACCTTTTACGTACAGGAAGGGGCATATAAAAGTCCACCCCCTTTATTTTGGTTATTTTTAACATTTTGAAAAATTTCAAAACATTTCCCTACGTATTTTTTCCCGAAATTTTCAATTTCTCTACTATAATCTGTCTCACCAACAGATATAAATAGACTCCTCCCCAAAAATGCCCGTTAAATTTGAATGGAATTTCTCTATTGGTCGTATTTATAGAACCCGAATTACAAAGCAACTGCTAGACTAAGGCCGACTCTACAAGCACTCGCGTAACGCATTAAACTTTCACACATTTTGCAACAGACCAATCAGAACGCATAAACGCTAAACGTATGAAAAACGCGAATAAATGGGGAGCCGGCGTGACTGTCAACTGTGTTATTCGTTTTTGTGACATTTTACATTTCATCTGGGAGTTAAAGTAATGAGGTACGTAAATGCAAACGATTAATATTGATTAAATGTTAAAACGGTTTTTCCTTAAGGTTTATGATGGCTGAAGGAGGTATAATTTCTCCACCCAAAAAACGATTATCCAGACATTTTTCGGTGGAAGATAAGGAAAAGGTGCTGAACATTTTTTAGTCCTACGATGGGGAGAATCCGGTGAAACCAAAGATGGAATGCATGGAGTTCACTTCAAAGGCAGCAGGTGTGAGTGTTCCAAGTGTTTCTAATATTCTTCATGAATACAAACAAACACACCAACTTCAGTCACCAAAAGTGTACCACCGACAAAGGGCAGTTTTGGACAATATCGATGAAGGAACTAAAAGTACTCTCAAGCGTATAATCCATTCCTTTTTTGAAAGGAATGAACCACCAACTGTAAACAAAATTTTAGCAGCGGTGCATGAAGATGATTATTTGCCTTATCTTAAACGGAGTACTTTGTGGAGATTAATAAGAGAAATTGGCTTTCGGTGAGTAAACGGACTTTTTATTTCTTCGTGTTGTAATGTAATTAATTGTGTTTGGCATTATAAGTTCTCAAAAAGGTCACGTAATAGTGCCCTAAGGAAGAAAAATGAGATTATCGTTTGGAGGCGAAGATTCCTGCGAGACATCAGGAAATGCCGAATGATGTATTGTAATGATGAATAAAGCCATTCTATTATATTATATTGATATCTTTCATAACTTTCTTATACTTACGAGCTGTAATAGATAGAACCTTGTGAAAATTAAGAAGAAATAGGTAGGTGTAGGTGTTTATTTATTTTTACATGTTAAAACTTATAAGTAGTTAAGTTCTTGCCTTCTAGCAAATGATAGGCTTTTTAAATATTTTTCTCAATAAAAATAAAACAAGATGTAGATACCTATATAATATATAGTTGGTATAGTTTTTATTGCTTGAACATTCCACGACTATTCGTAAAAAGAACCGAAAGTAATCTTACGATAGATATTAATAAATAAACATGGACAGTGGTGGAAACCAAGAAGTAAACGACTCAGCAGATTTGGCTATTTTTGAGTAGTGTGCATTGGTGTCATTGGGGTTTATCCAGTGGAGAAACCTATGTGAAATTGATACAGTAAATCATAAACTATGCCTGAAATAACCACATTCCTTCTTTAAATATGTGGAAATAACTCGCGAACGCACCTAACCTAAAAACTACAAATGTCAACAAACCATCAATCAGCTGGTCTAGATGGCCGGAGATCGGAAATAAAGTATTGTGAGTTTGCGCAGTGCGGAGTAACAACGTTTAAATTTTCGCGGGAATAAGTATTATTTTTAAAAATCCAAAATTGAAAATGTACTTATAGGTAATAAATAGAAAATTTAATGGGAATAAACATTATAAAAATACAGTATAGCTGTAGTACAAAATATAACACGTATAATAAACAAATTTTGTTGAAGCTATCTCAACTTTCATTAATTTCATCGTGTAAAACTGACTATTGCGCACACCGTTCTGCGCAATCATAAAATTAATGGGGCGGAGTCTATTTATATGTGTTGGTGAGACAGATTATAAGAGTGTATTTTGACCTATGTATACCTACAGGGTAGGTCAACAACAAGTGTGTTATCTCTTATGGAACACCCTGTATATTTTTAGACATTTCGAAAGAGAGCATCGATTTATATATCTCCTGAAAATTTTGGGTTTCAAAAGTTAATGTCAAAGTTATTAGCAGTCAAAGTTCAAAAAGTCAGAATCTTAGAACTGAAAAGTTTATTTTATTTTATTCTATTGAATCATTTTTTACGCATTTCTAGTATTTGGCACTTTACTTATAATACTTTAGTAGTCTAAAATACTCTAAAATATATAATATGAAAGTAGCAAATTAAGGGAATATAGTATATTAGGTAGGTATACTTACATATTATAAAATAATAGTTTTTAGCAAATTTTTATTAACAAGTAAGTTTGAAACAAAAGTTATAAAAAGTCCTCTAACATTTTATTTTGGCATAAATGTCAAGTTATTTGTTGTTTTGTGAATAGTTGCTAGTGATTATATTAAGAAGAGTTTTTAAAAAAAATATATAATAGAATATTCAGTTGAAAGTGCGATGTCAAATATTAGAAATATTTCTTAAATGTAACAAAAATGTGCAAGCTGCAAGTTCACGACCTTCTAAATGCAACATATGGATTATGGATAGACAGAAGTCCTGACCTCAATCCCCTGGATTTCTTTTTATGGGGTGCATTAAAAAATTCTGTTTACTAAAAACAAATAAGATATTCAGATAATCTGAAAGAAATGATCAACAATGAGATTATTGATTTGAATAATAATGAATTGCTGCTTGACCACGTCCGCCTTAATTTCATAAAATTGTGTCAAAAGTGTATACAAAATAATGGAAGTTACGTTGAAAATGTTGTTTAGGATTATTAAGTTTTTTACACTTACCAAATAATAAATTTTTCAGTTCTAAAGATTTGACTTTTTGAACTTTGACTGCTAATAACTTTGACATTTTTAACTTTTGAACCCCAAAATTTTCTGGAGACATATATATCGGTGCCCTCTTTTGAAATGTGTAAAATATAAAGAGTGTTCCATAAGAGATAACACACTTGTTGTTGACCTACCCTGTGTACACTCTTCGCGAGACAAATTGAAAATTTCGGTAAAAATACGTAGGAAAATGTTTTAAAATTTTCCAAAATGTTAACAATAACCAAAATGAAGGGGGTGGATTTTTATGTGCCCCACCCTGTACATACAAAAATGTTCCATTTAACAAATCCTAGACATAATTCATATCAATTGAAAGCTGAAATTATTCCTTTTCTTATTATGTTCCAAAGAATATGTTAATTGCCATTTAAAATTGCTTCACAAAATTTAATTGTTTTCCATAAATTTTTAAAAACGTAAAATCTGTGGGGAAAACACGCTTCTTTAATTAGGAAGAATTTTGCATACATACAGTGACAAAAAACACGCGCAGCTTCAAATTCAACGCTTACTTTATATAAGAATTAAAAATAAAATCCCGCAGGAGCCTGTTTGTGTTTTTCAGTTTTTTCACATTTTCGGCGCTATTTTTAAAACAAATGACAACTTGTAAAATATGGGTTAAACCAGAATTTCAAGTCGATTGCTGCAACCACCATTTTGGAAACAAGAAGAAATGTGCTTTTCTCACATGTTAGTTCTACCCTAAAACTAGTTATTACCAATATTGTAGAGACAATTACAAGGTACAATTTTTGTTTAAACAATATTTCCTTATTATTTTGCTGTATTTTTCGCAATCATCTTCGCCCCCTTACTAATTAATTATTAGCAATATCGCAGATTATACAATTTTCTACAACTTTTATTTAAACAAATTTCTTTCGCGGGTTTAAAAATTTTAGCTGCCCAAAAATATGTTAGTATTAACACTAGAGAAAAATTGTTTTTATTCAGAATTGACTAGGAAATTAAAAAACTATGTCACTATTTTAAAATTCCACGGGCGTAGGAATTATTTTTAAAAAGTGACTGTTCGGCACGTCACTGGTGAATAGAGCGAAACACACAAACACAATATTTATTGTACTTTAAATCGTCATAATTCGTACCAAATCGTAGGCCATCGTTTCTGATACATTGAAAATCTTTAAAAAAAATTAATTTCAGCGATTTATTATTTTTTTAGAGTTGTTTTTCTGCCATCTTTAAGATTTAAATTCGGACCACCCTGTATATAAAGAATGACAGTGCAGAAAACACAAAAATTTACATTCACTCAATTCACACCAAGTAAAACCCACACAACTTGTAGTGACTGCGCGAAATTATTAAATCGTTTAATTTTGTAAACACACGGTCAATTTTTTCCAACGTAAGTACAAAACAACATTACCAACGTTTTACGTATTTACTACATAAATTAAAAAATACCATATATGCTAATTAAGTTAATTGTATAAGATAGTCCACTTACTTGTTGGTGTTATTTTTTGTGATCAATTAACCGAATTGGTATTCATACGGAAACGAACTCGCGTACCTCGGCACAAAAAGCGCGACTTGCAATTACTATCGGCAAGTGTGGGCAATTTTACAAAGTGACTACTGGTGCAGTATTGCCTCATACGCTGGCTTTGCTGTGTGATCCCCACCTTGCACGTGGGGTAAAGGTAAAACATCAATTTTTAAAGCGAACTTCAGCCTGAATTATTGGGCGACTCCAGCGGGAAAGTTCACAAGTCAATAATTATGCGTGCGACATTCATAATTTGTTTTTGAATAAAATTTTGCCCAGAGCTGAATATGATAATGACACCGGATGTACACCTACAGTAGTGGTAAAATCGTTACGTAGCAAATGACGAAATATAGCTCACATAGGTCAGGTCGACTTCTAAACGCGTTTCTCCATTTTCTTCGTGTATAAAAAATATTGTTAAAATGCATGATCTTTTCCGGCCAATCGCCTTTGCATTTGCATGGCATTGACCATAGACAAAATTGTAGGTAATGGGCACAGCAGAATTCACATGATGGAAGTGCTATTACTGAAATGAGAGTTTGAGCCTAGGTATAGGAAAAAGATGTAATGTCGAGTGGCCAGCTAGATCGCCGGATTTAATCCGTTGGACTATTTTTATAGGATTATTTAAAAAGCAAAGGTTAGTCCCTATTGGATACTATAAATGCATACATAACGTCCTCAGAAGGTGAATATATTAGGAGTGTAGGGACACTCACTTTTTTTAATCACCGACAGATAAAAAATTTACTTGGAACTTTTTGCTTTTCTCTTAGCAGAGTCTTTTAAAATGACTTAAACGAGACATTTCCTGACAGGGGGATTAAAAGCAGAGGTAGTACCAAATGGCCAGCTAGATCTCCAGATCTAATCACGTTGGAACATTTCTTATACGATTATTTAAGAAGCAAAGGTTAACCCTTTTTGTATGTTAGAAGATAGTGTCACCAGAAGCTGAATATATTAGGATTGTAGGGACAAAGTTGCGTGTTCTCACATTTTGAAACCACCGACAAATGGAATCTATTTGGAATTTTTTTGTTTCTTTCTCAGCAGCTTGATCAAAATTAATTAAACGAGACATTTCCTGACAGGTGGTTTGAAAGAAGAAGTGAGAGCGAATGACCGCCTAAATCGCCAGATTTAACCACATAGACCATTTTTTACGAGGTTATTTAAGAAGTAAGAGTAAATCCCAATTGGATGATGGAACTGCATACACATAATGGTCCCTAGGTATATTGGGATTGTGGGGACAAAGTTGTGCGTCCTTACTTTTTTAACAGCACCGACTATTGAAACGTACTTGCTTTTTCGTTTCTTTCTCAGTGGTATGATTCGAAATTACTTAAACGAGACTCCCTAACTGGTGGATTGGAATAAGAGGTAAGTAAGTGAGTGACCATCTAAATCGCCAGATCTAATCACGTTGGACCATTTCTTATACGACTGTTTAAAAAACAAAGATAAACTGTCCAATTCATTGTTAATACTCATTTCTTGAAGATAATTTAGATTTTTTTTTAATGAACAATGACGAACAAACATATCCTCGCTCACAGATAAGATAAAAAGATTATTTAAAAAACAAAATGTTGGCAAAGAATAAAACTAAATTGTGATTACAATTGAGTTTCAGCAAAGGCACTATGACACTCCACAGGTCGTTGTAAATTTCTTGGTAAAATAACACCGTCAATATAATAATCTCTGTGGGTGAACAAAAATTCCTCAGAGAGATAAACCAGCCTCATGGTAAGATTGTAGAAGAATCAAGCTACAATCCAAAAAAAAAAAGAAGATTGAAATCGAGGAAGCAGTTGAGAGAATAATGAAGAATGAACTTGGTCACTTCTAAAATATTCCCTAATTTTGTCCATGAACGCATAATATGAAATTGTAAGTTGTGTCCTTACTTTTTCAAACCATATCGACAGACGCTTTTTATTGGAATTTCCTTCGTTTCTTTTTCAGCAGTGCATTTCGAAATCACTTAAATTAATGAAAATATGAGTATCGATTGACCAGCTAGATCGCCCGATCCAATCCTGTTGGACTATTTCTTATGGAGTCACTGAAAAGTCAACAGTTAGTCATGGGACGGGATTCAATTTGTTTGTATAAAGAAAAACTTTCGAAATGGAAATACCACTGCGTCATTGAAGTTAATGGTCTTCCTATAAGTACCATATTATTACCTAATAGCTTTGAATATGCCAAATAGATCTGTACTCAAGGTCGATACTTAAATTAGACAGAATAATGGTGATGAGTCGGATGTTAATGTGGAGAAAGTCGTAAAATTGCATGTTCATGTTGACATAGAGATGATGGTAACAGTGTAGTCAATATAAAGTCAATTATAAAGTAGTAAGCATAAATATATGATGGTTTAAAACTAATGCGTCTTGGTAAATTGCGATAGACAAGGTGATTTAGGGAATAAAGCCAAACTAGGATTATTTCAGTTCTTTCAAGAAAAAACATTGAAATATTTTAAAATCTAATCTGGCAGACCGACAGAAAGACATTTTTTATTCAGCGACATAGTAAAGATCATTTCATTGCTAGTGGAGGGGAATTAGGCAAAATAATTGATACATGCAAATGAGTCGAAAACCGAAAATCGGGCTGGGACTTCACGAGAAAAACGCATAAAAGTGCATTCTTGATGCATTTCGAGAGCATCGCTACACTATTTTTTTAATATCTGCGGCTCTATTGGTCGTAGAAAAATTTAAAAAAAAAACAAAATACTCGTAAATGAATAGCTGAATAGCCTATCAAACTGTTGGGTTATAGTTACATCAAAAGCAAGAAGACTAGAGACGAGGAGACCGAGATTGGTTCAAATAGTGGGTCGTTTTCTGTCGGAAAAATGGCCGCCCTAGTGCGGGTGCGTAGAAGCGCACTGCGCATCTACGCATCCTTACTTTTTACAAATTTGAGGTTAAAATAAAAATGACATATCTATTATTTACAAATTTAAATTGGTAAAAGTTTCCGTTATGTACTGAAATTCTCCCCATACTATTATTGAATTTAACAACTGTCAAACGTAATAATTCAAAATACCCTAACGAACCGCAACAGAGACTAGTGCCATCTGGTGACTTACGACGTATAGCGGCCCACCACCTCCACTCATTTTTCGACGAGCTCAGTCTCCTGGTCTCTAGTCTTCTTGATTAAAAGTACATCCTAACCTAAAAAAATCCAAGTTGCTCAGTTTATTATTTTTTTTACTAATAATGCAATAAGTGGGGTAAAAATCTTCTGATCTTTACGAAAATTGGAGAAAATATGTATTTTCATGCTACAAATACGTGATTAAATTTTTTTTAAAAAATTATTTTTACGGTCGCAATTGAACATTTTCAAAAAAAATTACAATTGCCATTTAATGCAAAATGCTCGTAGGGTAAACTTTTTTTTTAAGAGTAGGTCTTTTTATGTACTTTTCTTGTAAACATATACCAGAATGTGTTTATCAAGTTAAAATGTCGTTGCTGCGGATACCATAAATCCATAAGTCTCAGACAGGGAGTTTTGTATTTTCTGAATTTTTGACTTGTAGATGGATGTTAAGTCAGCATAATTTAATAAAGATAACACTATGCTTTGGCCTAATAATATTTTTGTCTTCCTTGGTAGAAAGCTTCTATTACCATATATTAATTTAATTGCTGCATATGCTTTTTTATTTAACGTATTAATATGGTCTTCAAACCTAAGATTACACTGATTACTTTTTTACTACACTCAGTTCCATAAAAAGTGACGCATTCGATTTTTCTGGTAATTTTAAAGTTCTTTAGTTCTTCAACCGGTGGACCGATTTGAACATTTTTTTTCTCAGTTTATAGCATAATTCATTCTCTATGAGTAGGATTGGAAGCAATGGTGAGTTCTTCCATATTTCATGGAAATTAATGGAGAATTTTAAATGTAAGTTTTTTCACAGGTTTTCAAAACACCCTGTGGATTATTCTCGCATTCATGGAAAAATTATTCATTCTGCATTCGATGAACCATTTTTTAATAAACATTTTGTTGTTTTGTTCACTGTTTTATCACTGGTACTTTCCGAGATATAACGTTTTTACGTGAACCCTGCTTTTTCGTGTATTGAGAAATGATGCATATGATGAGTGGTCATACTCACTGCAGCATTGTATAGCATATAAATCAATAGAAATTGTCATGGTTTTTAAATACACTCAGTTCCAAAAAAAGTGACGCATTTGATTTTTGACCTAACTTTTTTTCTTTTTTTTTAAACCAGTGGACCGATTTTTAATTTTTTTTATTTATTGGTAGGTAATTCCTTTGTCTTTCAAAAAATAAAGAGGTGGAAATTTATTTCATTGTAGGATCACATTGCTTTTGAAAAAGCAATTGCCGTTGCCATGGCAATTAATTTGTTGTATGCATCCATACTTTGTTGTTGTGTCATTAATTAAGTGTCATTAAAGAAGTTTTAGAGACTCAAATAAATCCTGAACAATTTTATAATTTCGTGTTTAATAAAAATGTTTTTTAAAATTCGTATCAGTTTATTTCACTATAAAACTCGGTAAATTCAGAAAGTTGGTAATACGCAAGGTTTCAGCAAAAAAGCTGTAATTCGGACAATTTTAGAGATAAATCAATGAATAAAGAAACAAAATGTTTATTAAAAAATGCTTCATCGAATGCAGAATGAATAATTTTTCCATGAATGCGAGAATAATCCACAGGGTGTTTTGAAAACCTGTGAAAAAACTTAGATTTAAAATTCTCCATTAATTTCCATGAAATATGAAAGAACTCACCATTGCTTCCAATCCTACTCATAGAGAATGAATTTTGCTATAAACTGAGAAAAAAAATGTTCAAATCGGTCCACCGGTTTTCAGAACTAAAGAACTTTAAAATTACCCGAAAAATCGAGTGCGGCACTTTTTATGGAACTGAGTGTATTTCTAGTTCGTTACCATCAATATTAGGCAATATATTATTTTCTAATAAATAAGATCTTCATTGTGCATCCATTATTTTTCCAATTATTTTAGATAAAGCTGGTAAAATACTAATGGCGTGAAGATTTTTAATCTCTGTAGAATTAGATTATTTTAGGTAACACTGTTACTACTGAACTTTTTCATACGTTTGGAAACACATTTTGGGTCAAACAGAAACTAATAATAATATGCAATAAATATGTTTAAGTGTTTCATAAGAATAGGTCACTCCATTTATTACCAATGAATAATCTCCGTTAATTGTGGCCCTATAATTTTTTTGCCTAGCGATCTTTAAGAAATTTCCTTTGTTCCCAGCCTTCTGAAATATATAATCCAGATTGATAAAAATTCCGGTTCCAGAGAGATTCTTTGTTTGATTCAGAATTGCAGTTTTAAACTTCTGGGTTAGACATTCGGCAATTATTGGTCTAAATTTACCTTCTGCTTATTTACCAATTCTGTATGCATCCTAATATCGGCTTCACACAAGCTATGTTTGAATTTAACGTTTAATGTTAATTCTGATTCAACAGTGTAATTTTCTCTATCTTCTAAACCATATATGTACTGATGCTCCACTACATACAAATATAAAATTTGTGGACGTAAAATTTATTGACACCACTTTAGAACTCAATTATTGTTGAATCCTATAAAACAACTATTATAGCAGATATCAAATTTCAAAGGTAAATGCTTTGTAAACGGCTCTTAAGGATGTGGAAAAGTAAATAATGTTTACTATTAAATTATGGATCTACGCAAATACTAATCAATAATTGTTTAGGGAAACAATAGTTACAAAAAAGCAAGTATACTTTTAGTTCGTCACAATTCTCAGGAAAACCGTAACAACGGGCGAATCCGCGTTTTATTTGTGTTAATACTTGAACTGAGAATAAACACTGTAATTACTGTGGTAGTACGTAAGCATCGGTTATAAATTATACATAGTTATAATAATTAATACGTGAATTAATAACTAAACATCGCTTTATGTAATATGTACATAATTAGGTATAACTTTTGTTGTACCCAGGAGAAAGGTGAAAAATTTCTCTTAATTTATACTAACTAGCCTAACTTGTTAATTTTTTAACTACCCAATATTGTACACTAAAGATTAAGAGCAAAATTAACACAATTATTCATATATAGTTATTTAACGTATGAACACCAGTTAGACAAATAGCTGCTAAAAAATAGTACAATTCATGCAATACAGGGTGGGGCAATAGTGCGTCGGACCTCGATATCTCGAGTTCTACGATAGCTAGAAATTTTTTAAAAAATTGCAAGTAAACTAGATAAAAAAGTCTTTAACTGGAAATTATTTTCGAACATAAAGGGAGAGCCAAGACGAAATTACAGGACCAAGTGCCTTTTTTTTAAATGGAATGCTATGTATATCAGCACATTTTTTGAAGCCTTTTTCTAGGCTCTATTCATTACTATATTAGCATTGAATATATGCCAACCACTTGGATGTAATGGATTTTTTTGTTGAAATAATTCAATCTGCAGATGGATATTAAAAAAATCACCACAGTCACAATTTTGGGTTTTAAGAAAAACTTATGTGAATACCAGTTACGAGACATATGATTAATGTTTTTGAATTGTTCGAATGTTCGAAAATAATTTCCAGTCATAGACTTTTTTTTATCTAGTTTAATAGCAATTTTTTAAAAAATTTCTCAGGCAACACAATTTGGTTTAAAATACGTTTATATACATATAAAATGGTATAAAAGTTGGTCTAGTATAATAAATATACGTTGTTCGTAAACAAAAAATAAAACAAACGTATAAAATACGTTTAATAAACGTGACAGAAATCAGGCTTGGTTGAATTATGGTATAATATTAGTTTCTTAGTTTATAATATTATATTCGTTTTTTAAATTATGTGTGTATAGACGTTTTTCGTTAACATATTATAAACTAAAGTATAAAATACGTTTAATAAACGTGACTGAAATCAGGCTTGGTTGAATTATGGTATAATATTAGTTTCTTAGTTTATAATATTATATTCGTTTTTTAAATTATGTGTGTATAGACGTTTTTCGTAAACATATTATAAACTAAAGTATAAAATACGTTTAATAAACGTGATAGAAATCAGACTTGGTTGAAATATGGTATGATATAAGTTTCTTAATTTATAATATTGTATTCGTTTTTTAAATTACTTTTGTATATACGTTTTTCGTAAACCTATTGTACACTAAAGTATAAAATACGTTTAATAAACATAACATAAATCAGCAATTGGTTGTATTATGGTGTAATATAAGTGTCTTAGTTTGTAATATTGTATTCGTTTTTTAATTATTTTTGTATAGACGTTCTATGTAAACATATTATAAACTAAAGTATAAAATACGTTTAATAAACGTGATAGAAATCGACTTGGTTGAATTATGGTGTAATACCTACCTATATCTTAGTTTGTAATATACGTATGTACATACATAAAGTATAAAATACGTTTAATATAGGCTGTCCCCCCTCTTCATTTCCGCGTACACACGTGACATACTGACGCAGTGTAGACCGCACGAACCCTGTGTACTTCTAGTGAGTTCTACTCCTAGTTTAGTGTTTAGTTTCTCTATGACTGTCTTGTGTGTTGCTATTGTGTAGTGTTGGTGGAAATAGTTACTTATTTAAATAAAGGATAATTATTTGTTTTAAATATTTTTTATTGCCCACTTCTTACAATAATTCTGAACATTTATGTTTAGTATTTTACAACTTTTGCTGCATTAATTTTATTGTTATGTAAGCAAGTATTTACTTCACATTCGATACTAAATCCGGTTGACTATAAGTTTACTTATTTCTGTATTTTAAACCTAAATTTATTTCCATATTAACTACTAAGTAAATAAAAATAAACAGGATTTCGATATGTATAGAATTAACTTTAATTTAAAATATTTACCTAATCTTAATAAATACGTCTATGCTGAACTTATTTTGAACTTATCTTATTCAATTGTATGTGGCCTACGAGGTAAATGTATTTTTGTTATTCGTTTTTAATATTTTAATATAAATACGTATAATATATGTCTATATTCTACGTATTTAATATGCTTTCGCTATACGTATTTTAATTCTAATATAAATACATATAACATACGTCTATAATCTACGTAATATATTTGTTTCCGCCACACGTATTTTAATTTTAATATAAATACGTACAATATATGTTTACAATCTACATAATAAATATGTTTTCGCTATGCATATATCCTACATTTATCATACACGTTTTTTAAATGTTAAATAGTAAACGTTTTTTAGACTGACATTTTTCCATATTATATATGTTAATACTAAACCGTATCCATACTTTATGATCTACATAAAAAAAACGTTTTTTCAAGTGAAATGTGTTGCCTGGGTTAGCTATAGTAGAACTCGAGATATCGAGGTCCGACGTACTATTGCCCCACCCTGTATATGAAATTTTTTAATAACTAACTCTTAATATTTGAGTGAATATTACATTTTGAACTTCAGGGTTGGTTTTCACCCTCTTAGGGGTAAAAGCACATCTATTTCTTTTTAATATTTGAAGTTGATACCCTAAAAAAATTACAAGCAGCTATAGAATTAGTTCGAGGTTTGGGTACTTTTTTGGCACCAAGTGACTCTATTATTTCTGTAAACGCTAGTTTCAAATCTAATGTTATCTTTGTTAACCAAAATATCTAAAAATGGCAATTTATTAGTATTTTCTATTTCCAATGTGAATTTAATAGATCTCTTTGTCAATAATATTTTCGCTGATGATGGCTGTGTAGCCGAAACTAGTTGGGATAAAAAATATTTTGTACAGAAATAAAATGGATTATAATTGAAAAGCTTTGTTTGCTATTTTTTTCTCTCTCTTCAATTTTATTAATTGATTTGTATTAAGCGATGTTAATAAACCAAGTTATCCGTAAAAAATTATGTAAAGCGACAATTTACATTAATGATAGCATCATTTAAAATATACCTACTTAAAAATACATAATTCATTTTAATTAAATATATTGAATAATTAAATAAGATATAAGCCTGACGAAATTGTACTTGACACAAAAGCAAGATTTACACTGAAAATATTTAATTTTGGAATTCAAGCGAAAGTGAGAACTCGCCAAAAATAAATAACTTTGAATTGCTCTTCATAGAATATTTAAGATGTAGTTAATGCACTGTCAAACAAAAATAATTATAATTTAAATATGACAAAATTTAATTTTAAAACAATTATAATGTGCTGTTTTTTCTTGATTAAATATACTTTAGGAGCGTCAAAATTTATACCTCGAGGCATAGGTTAATTCCTAGATTACTCTCACTTATCGATAAAGATAAAATATGAATAATAATTAACGTGATTGGCATAAATTAACAGAATTTTAGAGAATATATACTCGTATGTACAGAGTGTTCTCGAAAGAGGGTTCTTATAATCAACATATACCGGGTGGGTCAATAAAGTTTGTTAAACATTGTTTGTTTGGATTTGTCGAACGTGATTAATTATTTTATGAATTTACTACTACCCAACGCCAACGTCTACTTTACTGCAAAAACAAATTTTTCACACCGTTTGCGGCCGACGTCTCCGTACTCGCATAGTTGTATGCACCTACTAAGCGGGACCTGCTGGACGTTGCCCTACGCCAAGACTCCACTATCGACCTCGACGAATCGGTTGGGGAACCCGGGGAGAAACTCGACCTCACTTCTGAGACTAGGTGAGACACATCGTATTGGGAATTTACTATTTAATGTAAACATCTGGGCTGTTATTCAACACTTGACGAGTTTTTAACACAATTTGCGTCTCTTGGGTGTTTCCTAGAATGTACCGACGCCGATGGACGATTTGTTGGGTTTATAAGCCTCGAGGATGCTTTTGAAATGTGCCACCTATATTACTAACTGGCCATTGGGTTACGAGCGTCTTTTAGTGGTAATTTTGTTGGCATTCCATTTAATGTACTTAGTTATATGACCACAGTATCTGTACATTGTCACTGTCGCTTCACGTTTACATGCAATAACTATCTATATCTACGATTGACAATAAGTGTTTACCTACTGATGGAGGTACTCACAACATCAATAAATTAAGAAACAGTTTCCCTCAACTTGTTGTGTAACCTAAAGATTCCATAGTGAGACATTCAATCTATTTGTTGTTTCCCTGTAAACTTAAATGCATTACTAATTAAACGAAATTGCACAGAACCGAACTTAAAATTTGAAATATTTTCTCTCCTTTATTATTTATTTATTTATTCATTGATACACTGCCCAACAGGTATACAGGCGTGGGGGTTAGGACGCCACACCGCACCTGCTGGTTAAGAAACTAATTCGTACGTATTTTTTTCAAAAATATCGCAGTAAAAGACATTATCTTATTAGACTTTTGCGTAACCCTGTACCGTCACACCGCGTTGCTCAACTTTATCTTACTATTGCACATTAACACTAATTGGTTGGATTTAGGAACTGTACTGAAAGTTGGGAAACAGAACATCAAATATTCCATTTCTAAATTCTTCACCTATCTTGTATGAAAAACAAGCGACGTACGCAATTTATTATTGATATTCCGCAATTACCGAGCTAGGATTATTTCATAATTTTAAAATAACCGCTGGCCAGCGGTAGCGGTTATGGCTATTGATTCGAAAGCTGCGTTTGCTTAAAAAAAAGTAATTAGACAACTATCTTTGATATTATAATCACTAAAGATTGGAAAGTAGACTGCATATTGCATGTGGGGAATATAGGAGCAACATACAACGAAAAGCAGAAAATCGTTGAAGAAATAGCCACTGATGCGTATCAGCTTGTAAGAGGCGTTTTATAAGATACATTTTTATCAAAGATTCAATTATGTACGAATAATTGTTTTAATTACGCTTCTGGCATAAAATAATAATAATAATAATCATTTTTATTTAAGACAAAATATTTGTAATATTTGCCATTTAAAAAATTACGTAGACAATGTTCACATACAAAACTAAATTTTCAAAATTGATTCTTCTTATAAAGTTTGGTATTATTTAGTTACTATTTAATTCGCTTAAGTTAAACACAGGTAAACTTAAATCTGATATTTAAGAACCCTTTAATTTACCTTCTGAAAGAAAAACGATTAGTAAATGAATACTCTCGAAATGGTTGAACAGATTTATTTGCATTTAGAGACAACTGTCACAAATGATTTATATAAGATCTGGGCAGATGAAGGAACCCCTCTCGTAAGAATTTATTGGAGGACCAGTGACACAATCGACTGATAAGTAAAACAAGCCTCGCTTTTTTAATTACCGAGCCTTTGTCGCTGACAGTCTCACTATGATTCTTTAGGTCGCATAACTCGTCGTAAATACGAAACAACTGTTCCTGTATTTATTGTGAAAGACGACTGTCTCTCGTTTATTGACGTTGTGAGTACCCCCCATCAGTAGGAAACCAAGGTAAACACTTATTGCCAATCGTAGATTTATATAGTGTATGTAGACCTGAAATAACAGTGAAAGTGTACAGATACTGCTAAAGGACGCTCATGGTTAACCCCAAAGATTTATGTAAAAATATTTTAATTACTTTCATCTCTTAAATTTTTGTGTGACTATCGATGCAGAAAAAAATCCAATTAAAACAAAGAAAAAGTTTTATTTCAGATATTCACATAATAACACGATAACTTCAGTGTTTATATATTAATATATTTCCGTCACCATCTTCGGATAGCGGTACACAAACAAAATTTGCTTACGACGTACAAGAGCACAACAAAAACAGCCGCCGAGAATAACTGAACGTACAATTTCCTCTGCTGCTTTTTCCTTCCTTCGCTCAAAGTGGACATCGGGTCTTTCAAAATGTACACCCTCAGCCCCCTGGCAAAGCTGACGAAATACGTTTCCCAGTTTATAGTTAAAATATCGAAGTTAAACAGTTCCCTGTCTCTAAACGCCATCCTCTTCAATAGTTTTTGCGTGTTGTCGTTCGAAAAGTACCACTGCTTTAGCAAGTATGCGCTGCCCAATTCCTGCACCACGTGCAACCTCTTGTATCCATCGACGATGCTAAAAATAATTAATCAACATTATTCCAAAATCCTCACATTTTTGCCAACACCATCAGTGGAGTTAAAATAAATATACGCTTACGCTGGCTTTTTCCCAACGAATCTGAGTCCTACGTCACACAAAAACGCCATACAAGTGTGCAATAGAAACGTCAGCAGTTTGTAATTGTAGTAGCAAGAAGTGTTGAACGACAGTGGCAGTTGTATCATCTTAGTAGTCGGAACCTCCCGGCAAGCCGTTTGAGTAATGCCCATCCACTCATCTAGAAAGCAGGTGTAACATTTTTTGCAATCGCAATATTTTGTACCTACCACTAGTTAGGGGCTTCTCTTGCGAACTTATGCAGTGGTACACTAAAACGTCAGTACTTGCAATATCGCCTCTCTTCTTCCTTAACCTAAAAAGACCCACAAAGGCTTTGACGTAGGATATAACTCGCAGATTATACTTACTTTTGCAGTCCGGCGTACCATCCAGAAGCTATCATCAGGCTCACAACATAGTCGACAGGCACCACGTCCAGCGTGCCGTTCTTGTAATAATTTACCCTGTTGATGCCTAGCGCATTGGCCACTGCCAGGCCGGACAGCGAATATACATTTTCCACGTAGCCTGTTGTCGGTTCTTCGGCTGCCGGAATTACTGAAAATCGTTCCATTAATACAGTGTTGCGTTAATTAACAGCGAAAATAAGTGGGCCCCAGTACGTAACCGTGAGGTATCCCGATTTGCTAGATTGTATTAAATCGGGGGGGGGGGGTACCTCAGGGCTCCGCACTGGGTCCAATACTTACTATGTGAGGCTCTAACTATACTTATAGGCAGGTCTTTCCCTTCCCGCGTAATTAAGTCTTCTGCTATTTGTTTAGTAAAAGTGTAAGTGTTGGGCCAGTCGCCGAGTAACCTAAAAAATAAATAGCACCTCAAGTAAATTATCCTTCAAGTTCTTCATTCACTTACGATGGTTGAACGCTAGTCAGTGTATCGTCATCCAGAGCCTCGACTGCGTCTATCAGTTTTTCGGCGGGTATCTTCGGTGCGTACACTTGCTCGTGAATTTCATATTTGGGGAAGTTTGAGAAGACCGTTGATATGTACACGAAGGTCTAGAAATTTACCTGGTGTTTAAGTCATAAATTCAAAGTAGTAATAGGGTTACCAGTGCCACTTTTCCCAAACCACACCTTACCCAAAAGAAGGCTTAAGTAACGATCTCGACATAGACCTGCAAAACGTGGGTGCTGACCAGAAGTGTGGCTTGGGAAAGTAACCCTGAAATTAAAACTTAATGGTACTGGTACTAGAAAATACACTGACACCACAGAACCTAACCCTTTAGTGTTGATGCCACTGACATCGCAATTGGTGCGATGATTCCCACCTCCAGCTATTTTTGGAACTTTTTTGGATTATCTAGAACCAGTAAATAAATTATCTGTACTTACTTTTAGGTTCTCTATTTGCTTGGCTATCCGCAGGAGATCCCTGGTGGCCCTAACGTTTACCAGCGTGGCATTTTTCAAAGGCTCGTCGTTTTTGGTAGCGGCGGCGCAGTGGAAAATGCAGTTTACCTCTTTGGTGATCAGCGTCTTGTCAGAATCGCTTAGACCTAAATCGGGTTTGTCGCAGTCTCCTTTGAGGAGGGAGACCCTTTTGAAGAACTCCGGATCGTTTCTTGTTAAGGTCTCAAACGCCTGCAACAAATTAAATAACATCCCATCATTTACCCCTAGACCCTAGTTCAAATTTTTGGCTAGGAATTTGGATATTGAACAAAGCTTAGGTATCAAAAATAGAGGTATTAACCCCCTCCCTTTTTCTGTACTGATACTTACCATAGAATCAAAGACGTTTGCACATCTAGCCTCGGCGTCCACTCCATCTTTGGCTCGTACAAGCACGTAAACATGCTTCACGTGGCACTGTCTCAGGATTTTTTCCAGTACGAGTTTCCCAACGAAGCCCGTAACCCCGGTTAGGAAAACCGTGGATTGCTCGTAGAAATATTGTATTTCACTGAACTCGACGCCACCTTCCATTTCAACTTCACTAGAATATGCGCCTGATCAACTTGTTTTCGTGATTATTGCGTGGCATTATTTAAAAATCTATTGTATGCGAAAAAGGGTCAATATGGAAATAAGTTGGATGTTTGCGTTCATATACGGTGTGAGTCTGGTTTAGTAGTGGTCAGTTCAAATGTGCGTCGTTGATTTTAAAACTATAACTAGTCGGGCATTTAAAACTAAAACTTTGATTATTATTATTATTAGAAATTAACGAAATAGTAGGAGGAAATTTTAACTCACTATACTATTACTTGTGGTATACGTCATAGAATATGGAAATCAATGAAAATAACTTATTAATGTTTTAGCATTCAAATCCTTTGAGTGACCTAATCTTGGATGGTTCAACATTAACAAAAAGCCAAAAAATCTATATAAATAACTATGCGTGTAATAAACAGAGATGGAATAAATTGAATTTTAATTTTAAGTAGAGGTACTTACAGGGTACTTTCATATATTTTGACACCTACGTACACACAGCCTTTATTTTTAGAAATATGAAAAAAGTGTAAAAATAAAAATTGTCGATTTTAGTGTGAACTGTCAGTGAGGAAAAGTAAAACAAATTGGCGTTAGAAAATAACAAAGAAGGCAATTTTGTTTTTTAAGTGGAACACCCTGTACATTTCGTATATTTTGAAAGATCTTTTTTCTCTGATTCCAAAAATATATAATATGTTGTCATTTGCTCTATCCGCTCTGGAAATATTATACAAAACAGTACCGCATGGAACATAGGCTGCCATGAAAAAAAATGACAAAATATTTCTGATAATTACTGACAGTTTACTTTCTGTTGTTCCTTTGTTTTATTTCTTATCACCAAAATATTTTTTTATATTTCTATAAAAATCAATTCTATATATGGTAGGTGTCAAAATTGATGAATGATGTTTTTCCACATCTGAATAACCCATTTTAAAGTACCTATTTGGGATTTTGCATAAAAATCTGGTGGAGAACTGTCAGAATTATCAGAAAATTTTGTCAGTTTTTTTCATAACCTATATTCTACGCGAACTGTTTTACACAAGGAAACATATATTTTTGGAATCAGCTAAAAATGAAAATTTGCAAAAATATACAGGGTATCCCATTTAAAAAAGCAAAAGTTGCGTCTCTTCCTCTACTTTCCGATGCTATTTTGTTTTACATTTTTGGCAAAAGATATTTGACACCAAAATTTACAACTTTTGTCTCTACCCCTTTTTCGTATCTCCAAACATAAAGGCTGTAGGTCCTACGGACTCGTGGTGTTTCCAAGCAACTCAGTTTCGTTAGAAATAAATCGACAGATTTATTGCGAAACTTCAATCTCTTGTGGTATTACTACTGAGAACACCGACTGTCTTTCAATTCTAATTGGTCTATCAGCGTGGTGTTTTCAACGACGTAACCATGGATACGGATGGCCGTAACCATGGATACGGATGGCAAAGCATAGTTTGACAGTTTAATAAAAATTAATTATAGAGACAGACGTCAAAATGAGTCGCTTCGGTGCTACTTCAAGTGAAGTTATCAACCAAAATATTTGCTCGTGAAATAGTCTAATAAAATACCACTCGTGATTGAATTTATCTTATAAGTCTGTCTTTTATTTCTAAACTCAAATGAGTTGCTTGAAAACACCACTCGTCCTACGGACTTCCAAGCAACTCAGTTTCGTTAGAAATAAATCGACAGACTTATCGTGAAAATTCAATCTCTTGTGGTATTACTACTGATAATGCACTACTAACTGGTATTGTACGCCTCTTTTCAACAATGTCCGATATGAAATTATTCCACAGAACTTCTTTCAGGTGACAAAAACATAAACCATCGGTATTGTAATCGTTTAAGTAAGCACACAAAAAGTGAAAGGAAACCCGACGTTATTCTCTTACAACTAGTCTTTGTTTTAAGCAAATCTAACCTTTATTTTCGCACACCTTAACCTATAAAAGATGTATCTTTCATCTTTCATTCGATCTCTTAATAACTCTTCTTTAAAATTTACTTAGCTGCCAAATTTATATTGGTAAATATTTGTCTCTGAAATCTTAACCTCACATTAAATGACAAATGTTATCGTAAGTGACATTTGTCACATGACGTAATTTCTTGCAGTATTCTTACTATTTTTCGGCCATTTAATAGTAATTTTCGTCACAAGTCCGGAAGGTGACTTGTTACAGTCGAGTAGATATTATGGACGAGGCGACGTCAGGAGCCGAGTCTAGAATATCTAAACGAGGCTGGAACAACACCTTACGGACGTGTGTCGAATGATATTTTATTTCATCCCGTCATTTCTTGTATATTAGTATATTGTATAATTTGACACTTGTTTATTTTCTTATGTCATTTGACATTTCACACTTTCTTAATTTACGGTTGATGTTTATATGTCAAACAACTGTCAAAAGGTATAATAACAGTTTGTGATTGGTTCGTAATAAGTTTCCGGTGGTTTCCGGTACTTTACCGGCTCTGATACCGTAATGTCTCATTTTCCGGCCGCATATGAATACTGTACTGTTGTACTTTCCGGACGGGATGAAATAAAATAACTAACAATCTTAAGAAATTACCCATCATCTCTGGAGTGTTAGAAATACCTTTCATGTCACAGCAGATTTTTTTAATTCGTTTCTTAATACCGTTGCCATATAATTTTAAATAATTGTTTGTATTGTATAATTTTCTATGGTTTTCGATGGTGTCTCAAAATCTGAAAGATTCATATGAAAGGTGATGAAGATATATACATATTATATTTCAATGATGAATATATGATTTTACATTACATCGGTATATGCTTTTATAAATAATAAACACGTGTGCTATATTTCTAAGGGATCCAAATAGTTAACACGGCAGGGAACGAGGATGTTGCGTACGATATAACTATAATTTATTCATAATTTACGTTTTAGATAACCATATGTGTAATATATAGTAATCCATGAAATAAATCATTACGTACTAACTTATTTGACATTTGACAGCAGCCTATTATGAATCTTTAATCTAAATGGTTTTTAATTGCTAATATTACTTTAGATATTTAAAAAATTGATTTTATCATAAGATTTTCTTTACTTTTGTCCAATATGTAGTGTATATTTGTTTCCATTTTATTATTGAAAGAGTATTTGTGTTTTATTATAATATGTAATTGTTGGGAGTAAATCAATTATTATTATTATTAACACTCCCTCATCCGAATTACGACATAATTATGGAGCTACTACTCCATAGTAAAATATAGCTCCAGACCCTATACTAATTAATATTTTTTTAGTAGCAAATTGCATTACAAGTAAAATTCGCATTCAGAAGTTATCTAAGATCTGAAAACCGAAAAGGCTATATCGATACAAAAAAGCCAATTTTCTTAATTTATACCACAATAACAAACAAAAAAAGATTTAAAAAATCTATTGCGTCATAAAAACCGCTTTTTGGGGTCATTATTTTCAGATTTTTTTTCACATATGATCGATACATGTGTACAAGTGTAGTATACTTACTATAAAAAAATAATGAACAACCAATGTCTCAGAGCATATACTTATCCCAGATAGCACAAACATATCCCTAAATTATTTTTCAAATATTTCTGCAGAATATTCTATTATTCTTGAATTAACCTATAAATAAGAATATTCTTTTTAGAATATTCTTAGAATAGCCGAATGGGACCCATTTTTTCTCTTGAGAATATCCTAAGAATAATTTTCAAATTATTGTCAGAATATTTTGGATTGTTTTAAAGTTAACCATACGTTGGTGCTTTTTTTGGAATATTCATAATAGAATATTCTTAGATGTGCCGCATTGCACTTGTGTTTTTATACTGTAGCATTTACGTCTCGTATAAACGAAAATAAAAATAATCAGGGTAAAATACATAGTTTTAAATATTTTTACCATATTTTTTGTGAATAATATAGAAATAATGTATAAAATTATTAATAAAACATATTTAAAACATATTCCATACATATGTATGATAAAAATGTTTTCATTATTTTGTTTATGAAGTACATATTTTCAAACTAATAATCCAAAAGATAATATGCAAAATTATTCATAAAATATGTTTGAAATATATTCCATACATATGTTTTTCAATTATTCTAATATTATTTATTAGATGATATTCTAAAAATATTCATAAAATATTTGGTTATTTTAAGAGTAATTTAAAAGGTAATTTTTTCATTAATCAAATGATATTCTTTAAGAAGATTTTCAGATTATTCTGAGAATATCCTTGTGCTATCTGAGCAAAGCCATTAGAATAAAAAAAAGTGAAAAAAGAGACAACCTTGGATAACAAATGTAATAATAAAGAGACATGGTTATGATATATAAAAAAGTTCGGAAATGTGTAAATAATAGCGTAATTATCAATGAATTTAAGATAATTAGAAAATTAAAAGAACAACGTATTATTATAAAGAGCAAATATATAAAAACAAATATTGTTCAAAACGGTTCTGGAAATGCATTAATGACGTCAAAATTTAAGTATGTATTGCCAAAAAAGCAGAAATTAAAAATGTGAAAAATAATAATATATTTTCCGCTTGATCTGAAATATTTGCGTCAGGTGTCTGTCTAATTCTTATTATTATTTCCTCGTCTATCAAGTGCTGTTAAATGACACACCTGCCAATGTTTTGAGGTTTGAAATGTCACATGAAATATTTACAATGTTCTTCATTTAAATGTCAGAAAACAAAGAAGCTGCTTTAGTATCAACGGGAAAACCCGCCGATTTTTCTTTTAGGCAGATGAAAATTATAGATGTACAAAAATTTCTATCAAGTGAGTAAATTATGTAGATATTGAGCTGGTCGAAATTTATAAACGTTTGGGTAACGAAAGTAAAACAATTTAATATTAATTTAATGTATTAATATATAGGTACTGTATATTATCACATATTTTGTATATATATAGAACAATAATATTTTCACTTTTATGCGTAGAAAATGGTAACTCAATTTAACATACTTGAGTATTTAATGTTAACTAGTGTATTTGATTTTCACGCAACCATTCTCTCAGAACGAGGGTACGTATGGTTGCATAAATATATGACGCTATTAAACACATCTATATTTTACTAAATAAACTAAGCATTCCATTCGGAAATATTTTCATTTTTAGCTGTTGGGCTAGAGGGCGCCAGATATACCAGGGTGGCTGGGGTTCCCGAACGAAGCGCAGAGAAGAAGAAATTCTTGACCAGATCGATATGGCTCAACAACAACAAACTGATCAATATAAAAAATATGGATGAACTGACCGAATCGGTTTTGGAATACCCCGAAGAACTGGGCTGGATTGATTTTTCCTTTAATTACATTACGGCGATAGACGAGGTAGTATTCGAAATTTTCTAACACCACCGACACTCTTTCATTAGTCATATAACATAACTAGTGACAATGAAAGTGCCAATTTGTTTCCTCGTAATCCATCATATTGACATTTAAATTTAAATTTTAGAGTACCACCAGAGGTTTTCATGTCAGCTCATAAATCGATTGTTTATTAACGTATCTGTCTCAAATAATCACGAAGTTTCTATGTATCATTATATACTTATTCAAATTCCACACTAACTTTCTGAATTCCGTGACTTTCTTTCTACAGGAACAAACTTATTTCTCTGTGCATGCCTCTAACGCTCAAGTGCGAAGTTCTAAATATTTGTATCGTCATTTGTAGTGTATTTTGAAATTCAAAAAGTTGAAGATATTGTATCTACATGGTAACTGTATATCTGATCTTAATGAAATCTACAAACTAAGGCCATTAAAAGAGCTGAGAAGTGTGACATTTCACGGAAACCCCATAGCAAATCATGCAAAATATAGAAGCTATGTAGTTGCTGTATTACCGCAGGTAAGACAAGATCTCTGATGTAGCTACGAAATCAGGTTTTTTGTAGAAGTCAATGTTGCAGTTTCATATATTTTATATAATTTTTACAAACTCTTATGAAATTAATCCAAACATAATTTGTCTTGTCAAATCACTATAAAAATACTGCTTAACTTCTTTATTCTGAAGTGTTTCACTTACATTGTAATTGGCATTCCACTTTCTGGATACAGAGTTACACATACAAAAAATAGGTAATTTTTTTATTTCATATTAAATGTGGAAAGCATTAATTTTTATCTCCGAGGAATTAACTTACACCAGAATACGAAAAACACATCTTCATAACCTACCTAGTAATTAGGTACTGATTTATTTATATTATTTCCAGTTAGCAAATTTGGATTTTAGTCCGATTGTTCAAAATGAGAAAAGGTTCCCTGCGCCACCCGAAGTTGTGAAGAAGATGAAAGAAGCTGAAAAGAAACTCGCTAAATGAAAGATAAATACCATTATTTTTGCTTTGTTTTTATTGTACATGTATTTTTAAATCGTATACAGGTTTACAGTCACATTTGTTTAAATATCTAATATTGTGATATTCGGATTATAATTCATGAATGTATATACACATTTCTGATTAATAAAAAATCATAAAACAACACACGTTGTTACGCACAGCCTAGCTCTTATTTCCCTTGATGTACGCAGGCAGATGCTAAAAAAAAAACCTTTGAAAAAATACATTTATTACGAATAAAAAATAATTCAGTAGCATCAACATGGAACTATACTGAGATTACTAAACACCTAGAGTGCTAAATTCTTATATGGTATACACAATTTTCACCATCTAATTCTAAATTTGCATGACTAATTTGAGTCATTCCTCATCCTTCATTTCAACAAGGATTAAACCAATTTTTAATCTTAGACTCAGATTCGTAAAAAGTAAAGTGATTTATTTTACAATGTATCTATCTACGATACACATAAATTATCTGAAGAGTATAAACTTAAATCAGTTACCTATACATGAAAGAAAATGAAATTATGCAGAAAATGTGCTATTAAATTTTCAAAATCTCTTTGATGGTGCCATCTATGTGTCCGTTTCTTTAATTAAAGAAAATTTACAGAAATCTGTAATTCGTTGCACCTCTTTTATTTTTTTCCAATGCTGTGACCTGTGACTCTACCTTATTTAGTTTATACTCATAGACGTAATATATAGGTTATTTCATAGACGTAATATAATTTATACTATGTTCTGGCTGTGACCTGTGACTGTAGTGGCAGAGTATTTTATGCCTTTTTATTTGTTTATTTGTTTAAATATAACTAACTTTTATCTGCTGTCATAATAAAATAATATTTAATCGTGGAAAAAGACAATTCGAAATATTATTCATTGTTTTTGACAAATTTTATGTTTTAAAATTCAGTAATTTCTGTATGAGTGCCATCTGCTGAAGAGTAGACAAAGGGTGGCAAAGTATCAAGGTCATTGATTTTGGTTACCTCGAGAACAAAGGATTTTCTTACGTCTATTGTTTACACAGATTCCGTAGAAAGTTAAAGTTGTATCAGTGAATATAGGAATAGAAACCGTTCTGCTCCGATCTTAATCCGTGGTAATTCCTTGTGACATGCGTCAGCGCGGTGCGGGCACAGAATTAATAACAATCAGAATACTAACTCCTATTGGCGGGAAAAGTTCGCGCACCGTCTTCGCGCACGTTAGTCCGCCATGTTCTTAAGAAGGGAATGTGCTAGGCCAGTATTAGCGACAGTACGCCGCTAGTATAATTTTTATACAACTAGTGTTCGCAAGTCTCTAGACAATTTCGTCAATCTATAATCAGTTATTTAAGTGTTTGGTGTAATAAAAGTGGTGGTAGAATGAACCAATTCGACTATAAATTAATTTTAGGAAAATATTTTTCATCGGTAATAGTGTTTCCTAAATAGCAAAACCCTGATATCTATTGTGTATGAGTTGAATTGAAGTGCCTATGAAAAAAAATAATGCTAAACGGAGGAAATGATACAATTATACAGGGTGTTCCAGTTTTTTGTAGCAGGACTTTAACAGCCGATAGACAATTGAAAATTATTAAAAAAAGTTCCTATAAACATAGGTTGAAAAATGCTTAGTTTTCGAGATACAGGGTGTTAAAGTTTGAAAATAAATACGGATTTTTATTAATATTTCCAGAATGCTAAGAAGTATCGAATCCAAACTTGCCAATTCTTTACATATAATTTAGAGGTCTATTTTAGAATAACAAACTACTACTTTACTTATCCATGGGCGTAGATATATGAATTTACTAAGGCTCTTTTTTACAAAAAAGTAGTACGCCACTGATATTTTCCCATGTATACAGTTTAATTCAATAAAGCAAGAAAAAACAAAAATTTAATGTCTCTTGGCACTTTTTGATATGACAAGCCGTTTTCCAGAAAATTTACATTTAATCATTTGATGCACGCATCTGGACGAATTTTGGACAAACTTGAAGTCGCTCAGAATTTCACCAAATTTGATGGTGCGAAAAGTCTCTTAAAAATAAAGAATGAAACATTTAAAATATTTATTGTAAAAGTTTATTATCATGTAAACCAAAATTTTTATAACACAAATGTATTAAAACACAACGGTCGAACTAAAATAAATTATTAGAAACACAAACACACAAAAGCTAGCAACATGTAAAAGTGTCTTACTTCATTACAAGCATCATTAACGATGTTTCATTCTTTCTTTTTAAAAGACTTTTCGTACCATCAAATTTGGTGAAATTCTGAGCGACTTCAAGTTTGTCTAAAATTCGTCCAGATGCGTGCATCAAATGATTAAATGTAAATTTTCTGGAAAACGGCTTGTCATATTAAAAAGTGCCAAGAGACATTAAATTTTTGTTTTTTCTTGCTTTATTGAATTAAACTGTAAACATGGGAAAATATCAGTGGCGTACTACTTTTTTGTAAAAAAGAGCCTTAGGAAATCCATATATCTACGCCCATGGATAAGTAAAGTAGTAGTTTGTTATTCTAAAATAGGCCTCTAAATTATATGTAAAGAATTGGCAAGTTTGGATTCGATACTTCTTAGCATTCTGGAAATATTAATAAAAATCCGTATTTATTTTCAAACTTTAACACCCTGTATCTCGAAAACTAAGCATTTTTCAACCTATGTTTATAGGAATTTTTGTAATAATTTTCAATTGTCTATCGACTGTTAAAGTCCTGCTACAAAAAACTGGAACACCCTGTATATGACTGGTTTATGAAAGAGCTACAAATTATTCGAGTACGGCCCTGAACGTTTTGACTAAGAATATGGCCGATGTATATTGAAGGTCACCGAATCTGGCTACAAATGATAAATGGTGAAAACTTTGAGTTTGGGTTCTGATTGTTATTAATTCTGTGGTGCGGGTGCGGGTCACCGAAAAGTAAGGTTAAAAAGCCGTAGTTTGTAATCAAGATATATTACTTAATATATTTGTCTGTAATAAACTTATTTTAAATGTTTTTAAATTAAAAGATGGAAGAATTTTTAAATGATTTCGTAAGATATCTACATTTTGTTATGGCTTATGTTTAATTTGAATTATTTTCAGAAACTTGTTAGCAAATACAACACAACCTCTGATCGGGAAAAAGAGAGTTTTATGATATTCATTGCAAGTTTAAGTGAAGATGTATTTACACCGAATGATATAGAAACTGCTTCGCAAATTCTGCACAATTTCAATTCACAGATCGATGAACGTCACTATCTTATTAAAAGCCTCTTGTGGGATAATGATTGGATGCAGTGTGTTTCTTTGTTTTGTACCTCTCCCAACATTATCATAACAGATAAATGGCTGTTTCAACTGATTCTGCTAAATTCTATAAAGCATTCTCATCATTTGAGTGGCAATAAAGACATTTCTCACATTAAGGACTTGGTCCCTTTTCTTCGTCTTGTTGTTATTTATATTACACAGTACATCCTAATAGAGAATCCAAATTCAGTGCATCTTCTAAGAACCCTATTATTAATTTTAACGAAACGGAGGGAGATTTTAACAAATCCTTTGAGGCGGTTAATCCAGGAATGCATGTATAAAGTTGCATTATCACCCATAAAAGGTTTTAAACATTATGCTCATAGTATATCAAAAATAACTATTTCCACATTATACCCAGAATACAGAGATAGGTATCTGAACATTGATTTATTGCCTTCAAGGAGCATTGATATGTGTGATGTAGTGAAGTTACTTCCTAAAGGTTATATCTGTGAAAACAGAAATAAAATTATTATTAAAGTGTTAGAGTTGTTTTTGAATAATACGGAAAGTAAGGATGGAGCGTTTCTGTATGAAAGTGTGCTTTTTTACTCATTTGACGAATGGAAAGTCCTAATCTGGCCATTGTTTATGAGTAACTTGAAGCATGTCCAACGTGAAGGGTAAATATTCAAACAAATTAATATTAATGTCTTGCAACATCTTTATAACCCCTTGTCAGCTAGAGTAATGTAATACATATTTGTTTGTCTCGGCAGACCAGCATTACAGAACATCACCTGTAGTTTAGCTGGCAATCATACAATAGTACATTTTCTGAAATCGTTCAAGAATGTCCACTTTCTCGACGCAACCTCAGACCCCAAAATACCCTATTCTAGTATTTTAGTCCGTTGCTAAACAACCAAGTTCGTTCAGAAACCCGTCCAAGAAAGTTATTTTTCCGGCCCAGGCCTGGAAAGTAATTTTCCCGGACCACTTTTTTATCTAATTAATTTATAATAATATTAATTGCTATTTCAGAAAAACTAGTATGTGTACTTCATAGTAAAAGCACATTCCCGGTGTTGCTTGTCGAGGCGTAAGCCGAGACAAGCAATCTTCTCGGTCGTCCGGGAATGTTAGGCTTTTCCTACTAGGTACACAATACACTGTTGTGTACCTAGTAGGAGAAGCCTAATATTCTCGGACGTCTAATTTCTGTGGTTGTTTTATGTTTAATTAATTAATTTAGACTCGAATTTAGATAGAAAAACTGTGCGGGAAATAGGGTTTCCAATCCCGGGACGGGATTAGGCTTTCGGTATTTTTCGGGATTAGACAGTCAAATCCCGGGATTTTCCGGGATCCCGGGATCTAAATACATTTGTCGAATATCAACATAAAATTAAAGAAGAAACGATTTATTAAGCAAGAATAATAATAATACATAAAAAAATATATAATAAAACTCTAAAAAAATTTAAAAATTAACAATCTATTGCTACTTTAATCTATTGATTATCTATTCTATAAAAATGAATGCCTAAAATTTACTTTGAAAAAATTACCTGAGAATGGCCGGTGTCTAGGGTGTCGTTCCCTAATCTGGACCGGATCTTTGTACACAGAATACATGTGAGATAAAAAGTAATATATATTTTATGTAATTTGCTCATATTATTAATACTCGGGATTGATTTTTGAAATCCCGGGATTCCCGGGAGTGAAAATCTGCCCGGGATCCCGGGATGGGGGATCCCGGGATTGGAAACCCTAGCGGGAAAGTTAACTTTCCCGGACGGTTTCCTGATTGTTACTTAGCAGTTGAAATACTAGAATAGACTATTTTGGGGTCTGAAATTGCGCCGAGAATGTAGACATTCTTGAGCGATTTCAGAAAAATAATAATTTTTAGGGAGTTTCTCCAAAGCCTTCTTAAATATTGGATACCTTTGAATGTGTCAAGATATAAAGAAGAATTCTACATATTTTTAAAAGATGAGGAAATTGATACGAAAGTTAAGGCCTATGTATTACTTGAATCCAGAAGGAAAGGATGTGCTAGTACCAATGATGTTTTGAACAGTTTCTTCAATATCGAGATGACAGATTTGCGCCTAAGGATAGTATCTACTTATCACAAAAAGTCATTATGCCCAAATATCAATGAAATCACCTTCGTACAAAATTATCTTTATTCTAATTTGAACCGAGTATTGGAGATTGAACAAATTAAAAGTTTACAGTCGTTTTTCTCTCAGGTATTTTTACACGCTCATATTTGTTTACGAAAAAGTAAGGAAAACTTTACGTTTTATGCAACGATCATAGACAATATCTATAGATATTGTTATAGTAGCTTAAAAACTGATTTTTGTGAGGTTGGTGCACAACTTCTGCTAATATTGTGGAATATATCGACAGGTACAATTGTTCATAATATTTTTTGCACACGTCTTTTAAATCTTGTATTTCCAGGTTCTCACAAGAGTTTAAAGGTACCTTACAAGATAGAAAAAAGGGATTTTTATGAGGAAGGTGAAAATGTATTCTACAAAGAATTGCAATCAAGAAACCTCTGGAAATTTGACAATAAAATATTAACAAAAGAGTTATTATACTGTTTTACTCGAAACCAAGATTGTGGTGCAAATTTAACAAAATTATTGTATGAGTATTATCTGAATAAGACTAACATTGTTGATGTTAAATATTTGAAAAATATTATAGATACAGAAGGTGCAGCCAAAGTACAAAATTTAGAGAAAATCAAAAACCACTCTGAAATTTTGTTAAGGAATACAAAATACAGAAAAGAAGTCTTAGTTTTTCTGGAAGTTTTGCAGAATTCACTGGCAACTAATTTAGATGTAATCCTAGGTGCCTACTGCGTAGAAAATATTTTTAAAAACGTTATAATACTGGAAATTATAATGGTAGCTACGAAAAACAACCTTGAGGTACAAATATCTCATCAAATAATCGAAAAATGTTTGGATGTAATCGACGCAATATTGGAAGACAAATCCTTCAGTGTTAGAGGTTACAAAACTACAAAAGTTTTAGAAGCATTCATAAATGTAATGCAAGAAACAGCATATTCTGAATAAAACTATTTTACTGTACTTAATATATTTTTTGTAGAGCCTCATGTTGTGCATCATTCAGAATAAAGACACTCTATGGACGAAAATAAACAAGAAGAAACTTTTAAACGATTTGACAGGTATAATTCAGAAGAGTAACATGAAGCGACCTGTTTCTTTAAGCGTTGAAGTTCTGAAGCATTTGGGGGCTAAAATGGAGGAAACCGAACCAGATAAGACCCTTAAAATACAATTTTTAGACCAGGTCCTACAGTCATTGTACGAATCCCCAGTGAGCCAGAACTTAAAAATTAGGAGAAACCCGGAAAGCAGACTCGTGATTCACGCTATGTGTATATCTGAAAAAAACCCAAAGGTATGTTGAGAACTAGTATTTCATTATGAACTAAGTATGTCTTTCCTATCTTTCCTGCTGAAATGCGAACTTTTTTTACAATATGCGTATCTTGGCTTTTAAATACCTCACCTGGTTTATTTCTTTGCGTTTCAGCCACATGTAAAATGGGTTTTAAGCTTTCTGCTGGATGTTATATCTAACACAAAGTCTCCAGATTCTTCAGTTGCCTCAGCTCTTCACAGCATGGAAATTCTAGTATCGGACAATAATTTGCATGATTCTACTTTACCGTTTATTCACAACATTATCGTGCAATGCGTTGAGGTGTTTAGGAATGCAAGTTGGATTGTAAGGTATATAACACACTATTTAGTTATTTGCTTGTGTATTGCATGTCTCCTTTTTAGGAACGCGGACCTACAACTCGCAAAGGCTTTAATTGAACGATTCTACGGAGTATCTATCAATAGTTGCGACAGACCAAAGAACATCGAGGATCTCATTGTGCTGTTCCCACAGTTGTCTTCGTATTTTTTTAAGATTATATCTGCTGACGAATTAGACGAAAGGGCTCTTTTAGTGTTTCAATTTTTCTCCGAATGTCAAATCCGTGAACAGGAATATATAGAAGGCATTTCAGAAGTTTTCGTGAGATATTTCCGGATTGTATTTTCGGATATTATAAAAAAATATCCCAATAATTACGGTAAAATGGCCGTGCGTTCCTACACGTCGCTCTGCACAACCAGGGATATTCCAAGTATGATACTTGATATAGTAGATTTTCTGAGAAGTAACATCAGTGGTATGAGTAGCAATATTTTCGCAAACTTTGCTTTCCTTTTAAAAAATATGTGCGATAAATATACAAATAGTTCACTGCTTTGTAAAGATAAGGACGAAATAGATAGTATTAGTATTGCTATAAGAAACTTGTTAGCAAATTTGGAAAGATTCGACGGCCCTTTATTTAATTTTATATCGTTCAGAGCTAAACCCACATGGGTAATATTAAAGGAAATTGAAACTTTGGATAATGGGCTACAAAACGATTATGAGAAAAGGCTTTGGGTGCACAACAACATCCCATTTTTATTATTAAACGCGGATCCGTTTCAAACCGGTAGTATTTTAAACAAAATATTATCATTAAAGTTGATGTGTTGTGTGCAAGTAAAAGTTTTATCTTTTTTAGTTTCCAGATTTGAAGAATATAAAAGTCACTGCTTTTTATATCGTATATTAAACGTCTTGTTTGAAAAATCTGTTTTAGTACAAGATAACGAGAACTATCTATTAAACTGTTATTTTAAAACGATTCTATTATTTTGTGAAAGAGCCTCGGAAATAACTAATTTTGTTATAGAACAATCGCTGTGCTACAAACCTACAAGTAATTTGTATAAAACAATGATTTATGTTTTGTATTTTTCACTACAAAAACAAATAGCTCATTGTGACCGACAAAATTTTTATAAACTAGCGGAAGCGCAGTATCTACATTCAATTTCTGCTAGCGAAGAAACAGACAAAGACATTGCGTCTACATTAATTTATTTTAAAACAGGTGCCCCCAAACAATTTTATTTCAATTTGTTTAAATTAGTATTTTATTTTTCTATACGCACTTCTACGTATCTTGAGGCATATCATTTTATTTGTTTGTGTACTAACAAGACTTACTGCGGCATATTAAATGCCCTGAAGGAATTTTTGTCTGTACAGAACTTGACTAGGCATTTGGAAGATGAGAACCTTGCAGTAAAGTTTTTGTTAGACGTCAATTCGTATGTTGACAGTGTACCTGATGAGTTCGGGAACATGGACGGGTATTATTGCACCGAAACTGACAATTTGGTGCCTAAACGATTTTTAACAAAGATGCTCGGAAAGATGTTACCGGATAGTGATAAAATGAGATTACCTGAGGAGGATCTTTACAAATTATTTATATTATAATATATTTTAAGTATTAAAAGATTTTTTTGTAAAAGCTTGTGTATAATTTGCTTGACTAGTTTTGAGTGCTAGATTTACTTTAACACCTTAAACAAAAATTTCCCAAAATCCCTCATCCCCGAAAGATTATAAGTAATACATATTTAGTGAGAGATGTGAAAGAACTGGGTGTCGAAGAAATTATTACTATACAATGAATTCCGTTAAGTGGCTGTTTGTGGCTGGGAGAGTGCTAGATATGGTGATAAACTGGCAATATTGGAGCATGGCTACTAAGGTGTTTCAGTGAAGAGATTAAAATATAGACAGAATTGCCAGAAGCATGATGATAAGCAAAAGGGTAAGTGAAAATATAAATACAATATAGGAATTTTTTTATTCATGGCTATGGTTAGCAAAAATATTAATTTTTTCAAAATCTGCATCGAAAAGTGCTCCAAGAATGAAATACCCGCATTAAAATATTTTCCTAGATAAAGAAGTTATAATGGAAAAATGAAAATGATAAAAATCTGTTTTTTGCTTATGAAACAAAAACGAGTCGATTTTACCAAAATATTTTTGCGTCCAATAGTAAGCCTTGATAAGCTCTACATTTGGTGTCATTTAACCTATCTTGTATCTCTTAACATATCCAAGATACCCATGGTGAGCACGATAAGTGGGACACCCTGTATATACACACTTACATATAACTAACCAAGCAATACAATATAATACAGAGTATACTATGATGATTTTTTTGTTGGACTGTAAATTTCCAGTAGTACTTTTAGCTTCCTAAATTTTAATACGATATGTTAAAAATAAAGGGAATATAGGGACGAACCACTGTTGTGTCACCCTAGTATAAAAACAAACTTAATGACAAATAATTATGGCCACCATTATTTTATTTTAAATTTCGTGTCTCATTACATTTTAATTTAATTTCCGCAATATTTGAATCATTCGTTGTAACTGCAGTTACCATGGTAGACATTTAGCCTTGAAGAAATCTAATAAATAGTATTAGCAATAATTAAAACTACATACGAGCAATTCTGAATTAATTAACATGGAGAAATTCCCAGAAAAAATTAACGGACACAAATAATTAAGGATAAAAATTTTATTATAAACATTAAATAATTACAAATTGGCAAAGTTAAGTACATTTTGAAGTTAGTACATTTGTTTAAGTAATAATAAACTAAAATAGTTAAGTATTTGTTACTGATGTTACTCACAAAAAGTAGGTACCCTGGCTGGCTTAGGTGGAGCAATAGGAATAGGTATTAAATAGGTAATTGAATTTATTTTTATTATTATTAGATACATATCACGAACTTTTGTTATTAATTATTAATCGTTTAAAGTTTATTTCAATAATAAATATTTGCTAGTTCATTGGTGGTTAAGATAGTTGCTGTAGACATATTTGAGGGGGACGCTGGGGTTAGAAATATCTGGCCCTCGAAATTGGGACATTCGAAATCTTCAGTCAGAATTGTTTTCTGGAAATAAAAGTTTAATATTAGTGTAGGATCATATCTGTTGCTCTTGTATAAAAAGCAAAGCAAAAATATACTTACTGGTGATTTTTTATGGGCTATACAGAAAGTACACACTTGATGCCTATTTGAATTTGTACTGTCATCCTCTGCTTTTGATAATCTCAAACATGGCTGCTCTATTGGTCCTATAAAAATTACATTCTTAGCCAATTTTTAGATGGAAAATCATTTAAATAAAGAATGTTTCCAGGTTTTTGTATCAACATTTTTCCCAAATATCTTTGGACATTTTTGTAAGTAAAAATTTTTTTTAATACTCACTATATTCTTCTTTCTTTCACCTCTGGCAGATGTGAGTGTGATCAAGAATATAGCAATAATTATTGACAACTAATTTTGGATTTCGAAGATATCTGGCGATCGAATTCTCAACTTTAGTGAATTATTTTATCAGAAAGTGAATAATGTACCTGCCATTAATTGTGTTCCTAGGTGTGAAATGTAGCTGGATGCTAACCGCAGCGTTTCGATTTTGCTCAGCTTTCTGTCCTTTGGTTCGGTTGGGATGAGAGTCCTTAATGTAGAAAATGCAGTATTTACGCTGAAACAGTAGGTGCTTAACTTAAATCAAAATGTATTCAATTACATTGTCGTTACAAAAAAATTGTATTTTGGTGTTTTATTTTAGTTGAAATGAATGAGTCTGGGATAAGTAAAAAAATTTTGAAAATACTTGGCTGTAGTGGTCCTAAATCCTCTTAAGGGAAGATAATATGATACATATAACTTAGATTAAGCCAAGAAAGACTACGTCCAAAGTTGGTAGGTAGTTCAGATATAAGAAGCCCTTGTCTTAATTTTTTTTACCCGATTTTTGTTGACCTCAAAACTGTTTTTTTAGTTATAAGTGTACAGGGTGAGTCAAAAAAATACAAGGAAATTAAGTTTCCTTTGTAACAATTTTCCAAAAAGATGTTTTTTAAATCACAATGTACGCATGTTTAAAGGTCTTAAAAATATCTACAATTTGATGTACCCAACATGGTCGTCACTTAAAAAATAAGAAGGTTACGAGGAGGAATTTTAAGTGACGCACCCTGTATAAAAATTTTAGGTTCGTAAATTTAAGTAGTGATTTTGAATACAAAAATATGAAATGACTTTCCTTTTACTTAGGTCTGGAAATCCATATTAACTGAGATATACTTCCTGTTAAGTTGAGTGAAAAATAAAAATCCCTTGTAAAAGGACGGTCAATTTAATTTTTAAAGCCAAATTTAACCAGTGGCGTAACAGAACAATTTTAGATGGGTTTTAGTGTGCCCCCTTAAAAAGTACCACCCCGTGTAAGGATTATTATAATTGCAACTTTACCAGAGAAACCATTATTTTGACGAGTTCTATCAATTCCTGAAGTTATCAAGATAAAACCTGAATCACCCTGTGATACGCCACTGGGACTGGTCACGTTGACCCAAAATGGGTTTGGGCCAAAGTGGTTGAAGGGTACAAATAATTTTTTTTTTACACAACTTTGAAAGACTTACCGGAATAGAAACGTTTTTTCGTATTTATACAGAGCGTCTCGAATAGCTTTTACTTTTTTTTGGTTTTTAATTTTTTTATTCTCAACTTAGGCTTTTAGGAGTATGTATTCGAAAATTTAAAAAAAACATTTCCTTGTCAAGATAAGGTGTTATTCGCATGTCCTAACAAAAAATGGCAAAGGCAAAGTTCCAAAGAATTCAATTTGAAAATGGTAGGTATGCCTAATATTGGGTCGTTAATCATTTTTCAAAATTTTGTTTAAAAAAGTGCGATACTAAAAAAATTGAAATTCATTTGCTTTAAAGAAATAAAAAATAATTGTATATCTGCATTCAAATTACGGAAATGAAAAATTACAAACTAATCAACGTAATAATTTAAATTTTTAAAATTTATAAAGTGAATAATAGGCTCCTCGAAATGTTGCAAATTATATCAGACTATAGTATTTTTTTAAATAGCTCTGACGTATTTCTTCTTTTTACTAGTATTTTTCATTTAAGGCGAAATTTCAAAAACGTAGTAATTCTATAAAATTTTTGTGACGTCAAAAACGGGTAATCATTGGTATAGATCATGCATCATAGTCACATGACATAACCTTAAATTTTTAGTTTTTGTAAATTTATTTTCAAATTTAATTTTAATTTTTGTAGTTTTAACGTGGTTCCATTGTGTCATGTAGAAACTCTCGCCGACAAGATATACAGGGTGTTTAGAAAAAGTAGGTCAAGCCGCTAACCACAGATTCTTTGAACGAAATTAAATAATGCGACTTTTATGGTGTGATTTTTTATTCGTAGTTTTCCTTATACAGGATGTTAAAGTTTAAATTCTGAAATTTTTTTTTATTAATAACTCAGTTATCTTTTAAGTTTTCTACATGAAATTTTACACTTTATCTTATGCAGATGCACTTTTGTGTAATTTTGGTTAAAAGGCAAGCGGAAAAAAGGATGGTTGTGGTACCCATTAACCTCCCCAACTTTTTCATGCGTCTCTAAATTATTATTTTATTTATTTTTAGATTAAATACTTATTTCTTTAATTTTTCTTACTCTTATAAAATTTTAATTTAGGAGTTTATTAACGAGATATTCTAATAGATTCAGAATCATTTTCAGTATCATAGTTTCGGAATTTATTATTTTTGTTATTGTTGTTTGTAGTAACTAATGGTCTTTTTTAAATCGATTACTTTTAGGCAAAAAATGCTAGACGTTTTTTGTTATGCATAGAATAGTTCGATAAAATAAAAACAGTGGTGTACACATTTTTGTTTAGAAAACCTAATTTAATTTCTCATTTATCTATGCCACTGGCGTAGGTAAAACAAGCAAATAAAAATACTAATTTACAGAAAATATTTTTGCTTAAATTGCTTTGCACCTTCTATAAGTCGTTCTAGTAATTGTTGCTCATTAAAATTGGAACCGAATAAACAAAATCTTTCATAACTAACCAAAAATAAAAAATATTTTTATAACCTGAATTTAAGTGGTAATTTCGAGGGTGATTTAGAGATGTGACGTTATGCAGAAAAACAATTACTACAACTGAAATCATTCCAAAGATGTTTTTGTGAAATTCGTATCACTAGCAAAAATTTGTACACCGACTATACCAGCTGTGATAACCCCTCGGATTAATATCACATCTGAATTTATTGAAATATCTCATCGTTAACCAAGTCCTAAATTAAAATTTTATAAGAGTTAGAAAAGTTGGGGAAATAAGTATTTAATTGAAAAATAAATGTCTATAAATGCATGAAAAAGTTGAGGAGGTTAATGGGTCCACGTTTGCGCTTTGTTTTTTACCAAAATTACACAAAAAGTGCATCCTACGTAAGATAAAAGTCTGCAAAATTTCAAATATACCTGAGTTATTAATATAAATAATTATAAAAATTTTAGCTATAACACCCTGTATAAGGAAAACTACGCGCCAAAATAAAAAATCACACTATAAAAGTCACATTATTTTCGTCCAAAAAATCAATGTGGTTAACGGCTTGACCTACCTACTTTTTCTTAACACCCTGTATAAAGTTTTATTATTGTAGATTTGTAGATTATTAAAAATAGACGGCTAATTTTATTAGTTGTATTTCCAACAACAAAAAGAAAATAATCAATCTTATTTTATTACATCAAGGCAATTAAAACTTCATTAATAATGCACAGAACAAGATTTTACAGGAACCAAGCAGAAATTTTGATAAAAGCGACATGATATAATATTCGAAAATCGTAAAGAAGCATATACCTATTTTGAGGTTAGTTGTGATGTCATGTGCGCCAATGAATTTGTTTGGAGTTTAACCAATAGCAAGACCGTCCTTTTTTGACGTCATTTAGGGAAACTGGCGGGAGCTTTAAAATTGATACAAACACCCTTAGAGGTTTTCACGTTATTTCGGGGACACCCTGTAGATACGACTTTTTCTGCCACCCTTAAAAATATTGCTAGGGGATGTTTAATTATATTAAGTGTGCTTATATATTTAGGATTTCTCTTCCTACGACACATATTTCTGACTTTTAAGTTACAAAAGGTTTAATTCCCTTACCTATTATACGCGAATAAAAAACGTAATCATTTGTCTTTATCGGCACCTAGTTTGCAAAATACTTATAAAATGTAATACCTGTGAGTCCGATCTCGTTCCCTGGCATTCGCCTGGCTCCTCTGCCTTACAGGTGCCGAAAAATCCTCGGAACCATTGTTGAAGTTGCAGGATTTCCTCCTCTTATTATGCGACGCGGTTTTCGTGAAACTCGGCTCGCTGATGTGGTTGGGGTATTGCAAAAATTCCATGGCGGTGTGAAAATCCAGCCGCGTTTGAGTTTATAGCGTAAACAATTTAAGCACCACAAAAATTCCTCCGCCTCGTCCAACTAATTAAAACTTTTAATTGGTTTTATTAAATTAGACGAACTTGGAACACTAAACAGCACACTTGTCCTCACTTATCCACTCACTGGGCTGAAGTAAAAGAGCATCACCAAGCAACAAGTGTCACAGCCGCTTAAACTCAGGCAATTAGTCAATTTTGATATTTTTAACAGATGCTCCTCCAGAACGCCTACGTTCTCAAAAATCTCGCGCAGAGGAAATGTGAGGTCTTGTTTTATATTTCTCGCATCAGGAAAACGAATTAAGACTTTTTTTCAAATTGTGGGACTCGACAATAAGCAGTATATAGTCTGATTATAGAATTTTTGTACCGGGGCCTCCAATAATTAATAAGTGCTACAAATTAGTACGTGATTATAAGAAATATATCGAGCATGCCTGAAGAAAAACATAATTTTGTAAAAAATTTAAAAAATCATTGGAATGTTTATTTTTATACTTTGTGTATATACCATATACCTAATAAATACATAGTAATATTTGAATATTTCCCTTTGTACAGGGTGAGTCAACGGTGTGATAAAGTATAACACTTCCTTTACTCAGGGCCGTCCTAAGATATTTGGCGCCCGTGGGCTATTAACAATAATGCTCTTCATAAGAAAATACATATAGCATATGAGGAGAAGCGGGAGCGGGGTGAACTGACTTGAGTGCAAGCGAAATTGCCGCCCTAAACTTTCTTTTAACCCAAAATGAAAAGGTTCTTGTGTAATTAAACACAGTGACGAAATAACAGTACATAATTAAAAAAATGCCGGCCATTTAATTGTTTTCTTAATTCTCTTAAATATCTTGAGAACTATCAGTTTTAGTCTATGATATCTTTATATAGAAATATAGAGAATTTCATAGAGATATCAAATTTTCAAAAATATATATACATATAGGGTATTCTATTTAAAAAAATTGACATCTATAGCGCCCCGCTTTCATAACCCCTACAACTTATACAGGGTGGTCCAGATTTTAATACATTAATTTTGAGAGGCGATAGAGAATCGCTAAATAAGGGAACTCTTCTTAATAAACATACCTCGAAAAATGCACCATAACTTAGTGTTGAAGTTTCATTTAAAAAAACTTTATAATTTAATATCTAAAGAAAGACAAAAGCCATCTTTTTCAAATTTAGCACACCGCCTTTCTATGCAAATCTGCATCTACTGTTCAAGTCAAAAATAGTAACAGAAAGGCATTGGCGCAGATATGCTAGAAATATGTAGTGCGCCACTGGATATTTTTGAAAAAATTATTAAATTACTAAATTGCCTATGGCATTCTGAAGAAAAACGTTTTCTTGTAAAATTTTGATAGAACGAGCCGTTTCCGATTTATTTACAGTTAAACACTTTTGTGCAGGCACACCGCCTTTGGCGGAGATAAAAGCCCTCCAAATATGATTAAAAAATATGTTTTATTGATATTTAATAAAAAATTAACAAAAAATAAAACGAAAGAAATTCACATATGTATTTACAATAAATGTTTAAAGTGCCATCTTTCGGCTTCAATACACTTTTGACATTTTCTGGAAATGGAGTAGATTGCCGCCAATATTTGAAGTCGATTTTCGCGTAATTGATGTCAAGCTTGACGAATAAATCGGAAACGGCTTGTTCTATCAAAATTTTATAAGAACACATTTTCCTTCAGAATATCATGGGCAAATTAGCAGTTTAATAATTTTTTCAAAACTATCCAGTGGCGCACTATATATTTCTAAAAAGGGGATATGTAACCCCCATATCTGCGCCAATGGCTTTCTGTTACTATTTTTGACTTGAATGGTAGATGCAGATTTACATAGAAAGGCGGTGTGCCAAATTTGAAAAAGATGGCTTTTGTCTTTCTTTAGATATTAAATTATAAAGTTTTTTTAAATGAAACTTCAACACCCTGTATTTAAGTTATGGGGCATTTTTCGAGGTATGTTTATTAAGAAAAGTCCCCTTATTTTGCGATTCTCTATTACCTCTCAAAATTAATGTATTAAAATCTGGACCACCCCCTGTATATAACATTTTTCTTTGTATTATCGATAATAAAGGAAGTGCTGGAGTTTATCGCACCGTTGACTCACCCTGTAATAAAAAATTGCATCCCGTCAATAAAATGTAATTCGGGGTACAGGGTGAGTCAAATTCGATGCTCACTATTGTAATCTCGGAAACGGTAAGAGATAGAGAGTTGGTTAAATGGGGTCGGAGTTGCGCAATTGTATATCCAATATCCGTGATAAAATTAAGAATATATTGTTAGGTTTTGAGATATTAGGAAAAAAAACAAAATTTGTTCTTTTTTAGGATTGTTTGAAGAGATATCAAAACAGAAAGAACTTCTTCATGCAATTTTTCCAGCTCTACAACAAAGAGTTAAAACATTTTGAATAGAACGTTTCGCCAGACCGGGGCCACCCTCAATTTTGTTTTTTCAAATACGGACCTGACATTATTTTTCTTAAATTCATTAGTATTTTTCATCCTGATTCCAACGATATGTGACACTCGTTGATTTGAACAATATTTTCAGTTCTAAAACTTAAATTAAGTAGAAAAAACAGGACCGTAATGAATGGATTTAATCACTTAAATACTTCATATAAGTTTTGGAATTGAAAATATTGTTCAAATCAACGAGTGTCATATCGTTGGAATCAGCATGAAAAATACTATTGGGTTAAGGAAAAACAATATCAGATCCGTATTTGAAAAAATAAAGTTGAGGGTGGGCCCAATCTTACGAAACGTTCTATTTAAAATATTGTAATTCTATGTTGTAGAGCTGGAAAAGTCGCAATGAAGAAGTTCTTTAAATTTTTTGATATATCTTCAAACAAAGCTAGAAAAAAAAACAAAAATGAAAACTCAACAAACTCAAGTTTTTGTTTTTTTTGCAAATATCTCTAAAACCAAACAAGATATTCTTGACTTCATCACGGAATATTATTGGATATGAAATTGTGCAACTTCTCCCCCATTTTACCAACTCTTTATCTCCTACCGTTTCCGAGATTCCAATGGTGAGCATCGAATTTTACCCACCCTGTACATACCTAAATTTTTTATTTTTGTTATCTTTTATTAAATTCTTGAGCAGATGCCAATCCCAATTAAACAAGCCCTGACCTCAAATGAGTTATTTTTTTATTTTCTGACGTTTCGGTTTATTAAACCTACTTCAGAGAAATTTGTGTCTTAAATTATGCAGAACTCAAGCTGCTTTAAACATAACATAAGCATAAAAAGTAACTTTCATTTTATGACGAAGAATCCTAGGAATCTACACATCAAGTTATATTAACGGTCAAGAAAAGGAAAATTACGAGATATATTTTTTTAATAGCTACACCGGGTGGACGCAAAAGTAGGTATTGCCTACAGAATAACTGACAAACTTCTGAAATTTGGAACGCGGATAATGGGTCACTAAAGCTAGAATCTGACATAACTTTGGATAAGTTATTACTTCCGGTCTAACCGGATGTGATGCCGATTTTTTAATTTTAAATGGAATACCCCGTATGTTTTTTCTTGTTCGTCATGAAATGCTGATATCAGCGATATGTCACAAGTTGGCATTTGTATAAATATTGCCTCTAAAACACACCGTTTTCTCTAAAACGCACCGTTTTTGAGAAGTTGAGTTTTTATTTTTTAAATATCTCTTAAACGAACAACAATATGAAAAAAATACTTGGTGATGTAAAATATCTCGTGAAGCACTAATATTTCTCTTATTACAAAAGTTTCCGAACATCGCCAGTGGTGTCAAACTGGGGGGTAGAGACTCTTTCCTTCCAGAACTTCTACACCACTGGTCCTAACCACAAATTTTGTTTTTATTTTCTGTGTACGGCTATGCTATTGGGATTTTTTAAAATGAATCTCAAACCAAGCACATGTCAATGGTTTTTAGCAATTTACTCGAAAACGGTGCGTCCTATAAAATTACGAGAGAGGCTTTTTATACAAAAAATATCATAAATAATAAATAAATACACCACATGTAATTACGACCCCCTTTATCCCAGAAGGCTCTAGAAGAGCCTTGTGCGGGAGGGGGCTACACAAATAAATTAAAAATTATGGCTGGGTCCAAACTTTTGTAATAGAGAAATATTAATGCTTCACGAGATATTTTACATCACCAAATATTTTTTTTATGTTGTCGTTTGTTTGAGAGATATTTAAAAAAATCATTTAAAAAATAAAAAATTCAAAAAATGGTGCGTCTTAGGGGCAATGTTTATAAAGCAAACTAATATTGTTTTTCAATGTTATAGGATTCCCTGGAATTTCCGCCATGAAAAACGGACCACACCGTATATTTTTCAAGGAAGGTATGGGTGGGTGCGTAAAGTGGGATTCTTTAATTTTTCTAAAGGAATGCCGACTGTAAGAAACGCTTCTGTTATAAAGGAAAATAACATCAGATGAGGCATGGCCAGTCACGCGGTTTCTTACTTTCGATTGTGCGGGTCAATTTATAATTCTTCCGCATAAACTTTATTCTGACATTTTTACAAAAATACACTAACACTCTAATGATGACAAATTAAAATTAAAAAACCAGTTCACACATATTTATCAGCACCACGCGAATGCTTTGAGTTGCGACAAAGTACTAAATCTAACATCGTACGCAACATCCTCGTTCCCTACCGTGTTACTTATTTGGAGCCCCTAGAGATAATATTCGTATACCAACCGAATAATGTAAAATCATATAATGCAGGGTTCTCCAAAAGTCTAGAAACGGCCAATTTTCTCGAAAACTACACGTTTCAGGAAAAAATGGTTCATATAAAAGTTAGTTTCCCATTTTTTGGAAATCTACTAGATAATATGAAATTTTCGATATGTGAAGAGTTTCGAGGTCATTTGAAAATCAACTTTTTTTATGGAATGGTGAGGATTAACTAATACAGATTAGAACCCAGTGGCTCGTCACTTCCACGGTATTCCAAGACTACAAATCCTCCCTCTGTAATGCACTCGTTGATGAAGGTAGAAACTTCAATTTTCAAAAATCAAATTTTTTTTTATCCAACTTTTTTTATTGAAAATTAGGCCCTTTTTCAAATTAAATTCACAATAAAATCAGAAAATAAATATTTCGCTCCAAAAATATTGCGGCTTATTTGAGACACAAAAATTTTCACCAAATTTCATTAAAATCGAAACATTTTTGTGGGAGATAAAAATAAAAAATAAAAAAATTGGTTTTTGGCGTTTTTCTCAGTAGTTTTGAGGTTATGTTGAAAAATGGCTGAAATAAAAGTTTTTTTTGCGATAGGTCTAGTTTTGCTGAAAATCGTAAAAACCACGTGTCACCCCTTTTCCCACCCCCAGCCTACTTTTGGTTAATTGTTGGGGTCCAATCGATTTTTCCCCATTTATATACCATTAATCCTAAATTTTCCGACCATTCATATGCTAAGAATGTTTTTTTGAAAAAAAATTATTGGCACTGGACGCGAGTAGTATTTTTGTTCTTATATTGGCCCAAATTTTCAAAATCTTGCTATTTAATTGGTTCTTATAATATGAGGAAAATAGTCGAGAAAATTGACCGACTTCAAACTTTTGGAGAAGCTTGGTATATCTAAGCTGCCGCGCGGGTTTTCAGTCTAGTTATGACCAAAAACAGTAAATATTGCTCTCTTTTAAGTCTCTTGGTTACGGCGTAAAATTATTCATATGGTTATTTTTAAAACAAGCAAAATTCCTTCCTCAGTTCGATAATGAAGAATGCTTCCAGAGTTTGACTAAGTAAACAGCACACGCATCGTATTATGTCATTGATTAGGTACAAAAATGAACTAATAATGTTGACCATACGACACAAGAATTTTATTGATTAAAAGAGATACGGATCCTAAAAATATGAATATTATTTTTACCACATTCTTCTTCTATACAGAGAATTCTAGAATGTTTTTATTCTCATGCAAGAATGGAATATAATTTCGCGAAACTTTGTATTATACTAGGTCCATAAAATTATAATAAATCAAAATGCATCTGTGCTACTGACCTTTCGTATTTAGACCGTTATCTGTACAATAAAAAGTTTAAAAAAAATATATTGTACGATTTGTGCGAATATATAACTAATAGTTTCGCGACTAATTTATTTGCACGACCATGTAAATATAAATAACGCAAATAAACGGACTAAATTACAAACGAAGCGTCTTTAAATTTTACAAAGAACACAATATCCTCATTCATATATCGCAATTAAATAATAAATTGACCGTTGAATCCTACAATTATTAGAGGCCTTTGAAACACACCGAGAGTATCTTTTGATTAAAAAGTTGTGCCATCAGAATATTACGAGATCCAAAATATTTTTAAAATACCCGTAGGAGTTTGTTTGTCTGAATAGTTGAAAATATACAGGGTGATTCAAAATAGCTGGTATTTTTTTGTTTTGCCTACCTAATTCAAATTTTTAGAGGGGGTCATAACCACCTAGAAAACGTTATTTCTGAATTAATTGACCCCCCGAAAATTATTTCGACAAAACAAAAAAAATTTTGAATTCTTTATCACCCGGTATAAAAATGCATCGGTTTCAGTATGATTTTTTTTTCGAACCTTTAATTCTCGCAGTTTTATTTGCCGCTGATTCAACTATACTATTTGGTCGGAAAATCTCAACTATGGCAAAACGTAAACAAACTTATTATAATAAATTTTTATCTGTTTATAATTACAATCAATTTACTTCATTAAAACAAATAACAATTTAATTGGTAGGGCCTCGGAGGCGGAATTGGGATGATGCGTACACGCCTCGGTCGTTTAAAATCGATAAGTTCTTGGGCTGGGTAACTTTTAAGTTATTTTTGTGGGAAATCAACAAAGTGTCATAAAATATAATAAAACGAGATTCGACAGAAATATTGGTGTCGGTTCTCGATCTATAGGCCCCAATAATAAGGGTCGCTCCGTTTCGGTAACCTCTTCATACAAACGAATTTGTTGTCACATTTGATTTATATGGTCCCTACTGTTACATAAACACAAGTTTAAATTTTACATCCTTCTGCCTTCTGTCGACAACATATGCAATGCATATTATGAGTTAAAATCCTCGCATTTTTTACTTACTTTTCTTTACAAACAAATGTTGGTGCGGGCGCGATTCAGTTTTGTACATGTTCGATATTGCTTTATTTTTTATGTCAAAACATTTTAAATCACACTTCGTAATTCGTACTCCATTATACAGGGGTCAGTTTTTATGGGACAAACGAAAACAGGCGGAGAAAAGCTTAAAATAATAAAATTTTGTTATTTAAATATATTTTCAAAACAAAAATTTCAAATTTTTATAGATTTTTATTTTTTATCTTTTAAACTGGAAGATATATCTCGGTCAAATTTGACATATTAATTATAGTTTTGAGTAGAACCACATTCATTATCGTGCTCTTTTATATTAATACAAGATCCAGTGGCGTACAAATGGGAGACAGCTGATCCCTTTTTAAAAAAAGTGTGGGCCCTTTTTTCTTCCTCCTAGACTTAATTCTGAATTATTCTTTTAATTTTCTGGAAGGAGAGTTATTCAACTAAATGGAAGATTTGCCACCCTGGTTGCAATTGGAAGGTGCCCCGTCGCATTGTGGCAGGCAAGTATGAAAGTGGCTTAATCAACATTATCTCCGAAGGTGGATTGGACGAGCGGAAGGCCATATCTTAGCCTCCTCGTTCACCGGACCTACCTCCACTTGATTTCTATATTTGGGGTTATTTAAAAAAAAAAGTTTATGCTGTACAGATCAATACGGAGGGTGTCAGCTTATTGCTCACATTCAGTATTTTTTCCAGTGTATTAAGAGTAGATCGTGTAGAAGAGTTAATCTTTTGTTTTTTTCATATCTCTCATAGTTGAACAATTTTGTTAAATTTTAATTAACGTCAAGCCACTAAATAAGTACCTACTGATTAATCGTGGTTACTGTCGATTTGTACACTTTTTGTCGCTAATTGCAATATTTGTGCCTAAACTATGAGATGTGAAAAAAACGAAAGATGAAGAAGAAATGTAAAACTTATCAATGGTGCGTTTTTAAAATGTAATCAGTGGCATCATATTTTTTTGCTTAAGGTTGCAGATATACTCCCTGTAACTTGAAAACGCGAGGTTTTTGTTCCTAGAACACGCCTACGTGTTCGCGACATACGATGGCGTAACACCCTGTATATATCGAAATGATACACGATTATAAAAATTATTATAAATCTTTGGAAAAATCCAGGTGCGTCTATTTTTCCTCAAAAGGGGATCGGCTATCTCCTATTTGTACGCCACTGGATCTTGTATTAATATTAAAAAGCACAATAATGAATGTGTATAGTTCTATCCAAAACTATCATAATATGCCAAATTCGACTGAGATATCTCTTCCCGTTTAGAAGATAAAAAATGAAATCCACAGTTGAAATTAATTTAATGATTGGCAAGCGTACTGTAGGCCAATCACAGTCGTCGAGCGCGCGCAATCCAATTAGCAAGATTCGTAAAACCCGGTTCGTGTTGCATATTTTTTGTTTATTGCGACGAATGCATCATTATCCGATTAATGCAATAGCAACAGTTGAAAGCTCAATAATAAAGATATATTCCTTGCACGTCTGTTTTTATTTTTGTTTTCTTTAAACTGAAACAGGAGACGGAAATTATGTGTTGCAGCACTACTCATTTCAACATTAAACAAAATATTTTGTGATGGTATAACTTGTTATAATGAATAATATGAAGATTCGTAATAATTGCAATTATTTTTTTGAATATTATTTAAAGAAATAATCAACACTGTATTTAAAAGTTTCTATAGATAAAATCGTTTCATAATTTACTAATTTTTTGACAGCATTTTTTCAATACAATTAATAAAAAAAATTTAATTAAAGAAAAAATCCATACATTATAAATATGTGGTATATATTATGTACTTTGTGACTTAATTTTTTTTTCTTACTAGAGAACAAACGAACGTTTTAAGTTTTGATAAATTAAATAAAGAAGAAATTGGTTTCACAAACATATAATTATAGTAATTATTAATTACTTCAGAACTTTCTGGCTTTGTAACACTTTTTTAGACGGAAACTCCTTAATTTTTAAGTGCAAGGAACAGCACTTGTTTGGTTCTCCGAGGGGAGAACGTTTAGGGGTAGCTAACAGATGGAGATACCGTTATTTGTCCAGGGGTCTTAAGATGATTGTCGTGTCAGCTGGACTTGGAAATTTCTCAAACGGATTAATTAGAAATAAACGACTGAAATAATAACTCGTGAATTTTACCTATGTATAACAACGTATTTATATATTAGAACAGTAATGGATAAATAAATAAACAGGATATTTCAGCGACTTTGCAGTCGAGTGTATACAAATTTGATAACGCTAATAAATATGCGGGCTGGTAATCAAGAGTATATACGCGTGAATATGATTTTATTTCAGACGGCGGTGAGTTTTGATAACCGGTGCCTGCTTTCGCGGCTGAAACGATTTCGGACGGCAAGCAAACGGAATTTCCAACAGCATATAGTATGAACGGCGGGCAGTCGGTTAGCTATAGATATTCTTGTCTATACAGAGGGTGTTACCATACGGCGAACTACTGCCACAAACGTAGAGCTATTTAACAAGGACTACTTTTCGTAAGGTAAGTTCGCCGGTAGAACTTTATGCACTGAAGCCTTAAAGATTGCCCGAGCGAGCAAATCTAACCAGCCGATGCATATTTTATGAAACAAAAGACCAACGGAGGAATTACTAATTAGCTCTAGTTTGATTTAGTGGTATAATAGAGCGGTACTCACGAACAATAAGACCTCTGAATATCTATACTCGAGTCTATACTTAACTGAAGGCGGTACGGACGGATAGTATAGCGGACCACGATGTATTCTTACCAATATTATTTTCGGACGGATAGTGAGAACGGTGACAGTTTCGTATTGATGCGGACTGCTTCGGATTGATCTTGGACTAATTCGGACTGAACGCTCCTCCGGCGTTTAATTACTTTTATGACGTATCCAGGCGGCGCGTTAAAGGGACGTACTGACTTGAAACGAAGGACTCGTACGCACAACGTGCAACGTTACTTACTGAGGTCGAGCGTATTATGTAATTAGCAACATTGACTCGTAGCATCAATAACCGGAAATGAGTTACTTGCAATTTCTAGACTATATTGCAAAAAGGAACGGATTAAAACGGACACGGATTGACGGATTAATATTTTAACCGGTTTTAGTAACTAATGATTTTTGTTTTCGACTTGGTCATTATTTATAATAATTCACGGATTTTAATTATACCGGGGAGTATCGAAAATTAATCAATTAATTATTTGACTGCTTGTTTACCAGCGGGTTTTTTACAACTCAATACTAACTTAACTAAAACAGGCCTTACTTACTAAAAAGCGGCGGCAGGGTGTACCCAAGTGACGGTAATATTTAAAGCAAAAACAGACATTCCTTGACTGGAAAAATCACTTTGTTACATAGCAAAAATTTGTACACCGACTGCCATTAGTGAATTAAAACACCTCCAGGTTAATATCACATATGAATTTATTTGAACATCTCGTTAACCAAGCCCTAAATTTAAAATTTTGAGTAAGAAGAAAAGTTAGGGACATAAGTATTTAATCTAAAAATAAATATCTAGATACCATAGGCGTACACATGAAAAAGTTGGGGTGTACCACAACATTCCTTTTCCCCGTTTGCTCGTCGATTTTTTTTACCAAAATTGCACAAAAAGTGTACCTACTTGAATAAGATAATAGTGTGTGCAAAATTTCAGATAAAAATCTTAAAAAATAACAGTATTATTAATAAAAATAATTTTCAAAATTTAAACTTCAACCCTGTATAAGAAAAACTACGTTCCAAAACAAAAAATCACACCATAAAAGTCGCATTATTTTCGTCCAAAGAATCTGTGGTTAACGGCTTGACTTACTTTTTCTTAACACCCTGTATACAAGAATTCATTCCGTTTCTGTTAGCTCGGTATAACTTTTTTATTTATTTTGAAGTTCCTTATATTTTATGTATGTAGTTACAACGACTTGTATGGTGTGATTTTTTGTTTTGGAACGTAGTTTTTCTTATACAGGGTGTTAAAGTTTAAATTTTGAAAATTATTTTTATTAATAATAGTTATTTTTTAAGATTTTTATCTGAAATTTTGCACACACTATTATCTTATTCATTAATTTCATTATTATTATGTAATATCATTTCACACTTCTTAAAAAAAAAAAAAAAATTAAATAAAAATATTGAGTCTACAGTTGAGTGCAAAACAGGGGCGGCGAGGAAGGATGCAATGCTCCCAAGAAGCGTATGGTATGGCTATGAACTAGTAGAAATTTAGAAGTTATCTTCCTTATAATTTAAGCAGTATTTGGGGCAAAATTCGAACATATTATTACCCAACTATGGTCTTGCCAAGAAACAAAAATAAACAAGAATGTAATAGTGCTTTAAATTATTACGACATATACACTATACACTACAGTGCGTTCACAATGAAAGGAATAAATTCAATATAATCCGAACAACGTGGTTTTGCCAAAAACACTTAATTTTGATTTGGCAAATTTTGAGTCAAACGGCAAGTCAAGTGTTAGTTCCGGTTTTTTCGGAAGTGACCACAACTTTTTCATTTTAAATGTAACACCCTATATTTTGATACGATTTGTATAGACGACAAAGACGTTTCCAAATATGTATAAACACATTTTTATTATTTACAAAAAACCTTGGATCCTAACTGAATAATATGCCAGGAAATTCGACTAATCTACCAAAAATGATTCACAAATGTCCAACAAGAAATAATTAAAAAATGTATAAACATATAAGGACTTCTGCGACGGAACACCCCGTATATATTACTATTAGTTATTATTGTTATTGCCTAGTCTCCGGAATGCGGGACTGGCTATTGTTCATTTTTGCCACTATCTAGATTTCGATTGCTATGTTTTGTATGTATTCGGTAATAGGGTTTTTGTATGAGGAGAGACAGGAGAGAGGAGAGTAGAGAGTTTTGTATAGGGCAGTCTTGAATAAACGTTGGTGGAAGAAAGATCGAGTTTTATTTTATCAAAGTCGTTTACAAACATTTTTCAGAAAGTTAGTGCACTAAATTAGTACCTATCTCACGGTTTTGTCAATTATAAAAAAATATTCAAAGTAAATGCGTGTTTACTACATCTTTCGAAACGTCTTTTTGTCGTCTATACATATCCGTATAAAAATATAGGGCGTTACATTTAAAATAAAAAAGTTAATGTGACTACCGAAAAAACTGGAACTGACATCGACTTGCCATACGAATCAAAATGTGCCAAATCAAAATTGAAAATCGACGTGGCAAAACCACGTTGTTCACCAAACTTCTATACTATGCTCTTCTTTGATGAAACAAGCCCTCACGAGAAAACCTAAGTTTGCCGCCTCTCTGCTGAAAATAGATCATATTGCCATATTTTGGTACGGCAAAATGTTATTCCTGCAGGCAATGTTTAATTTTAAGGATGGGCATATTTAATAAAAATGATAACATTAAATACTCACCTCACACTTTCTATCGCACTCATAAAATTCAACAAAAAATACATTTCAATATCAATAATATCAGAAACTGAGGTTTACACTGCTCGTATCTCTAAATTTTCCAACACTGTAATTTACACTATATTAAAACAAAGTTTTTTACATAGATTTGGTTTTAAAGAGGGGGTTATTTAGATCCTGATAAATAAAACAGCCCATGTTACTTTATATACTTATTTCTTAACATTACAATTTATAATTTAAAACAGATATATCTACAATAAAGCCATGACAATAAATATATATAGAGATAGGAAATACAAAAAAAATGTACCCAAGTATCACAACAGGAAACTAAAATCTATAGATTCTAATTTTTTAAATTAAACACTAAGAAATTAACTATGAAACCCACGGTGTTAGAAATACCTACTATGTATATTCTTCATTTGTCTCATTGACACAATCTACCCCAAAAATTCTAAAGAAACATCAAAACCAATCCAGAAAAAATATTTTCACTACATATATTCATTAATGTAAGTTGTATTTGTTTTAAATTGTACCCTTTAAAAAGTTCCACAATAATAGCAAAATATATATTTTAATTTTTTTTTATATAATGATAGTTCAGGTGCACCACCACTGGCCCTTTTCTACAGACGTTTTTTAAAGAAACAAAAACCTTCGGGATAACACCAGTTTTCCGCTTCTCCAAATAACGCCAATAATCAAACGAAAAAGAACAGTTTTTCGCCCCATAGAAGTTGTATACATATCCCGAAATAACTTCGTTACACACTTAAATCGAAACCAATTGTTATAATAAAATGAGAAATTATTCAATACTCGAGAAGGTTTGAATTTTCTCCATGGGATTCCCCTGCGTAATCAGGTCTGTCAAGAGCATATCGTATATATTGCGTCTAGAAATTATTAAAATATTTATGTACTAAACGTTTTGCACGGCAAGACTATAGTTTAAAGAGCAAAATAAAATATAACTATCGTAAATTGTACAAAAGATGACATGATGAAAACTACCCTGTATTAGAAGCACCTTTCTATAGATTATAAAAAATTTGTGATCTTATGCCCCTAACTTGTTTTAGTGTTTGTGTTCAACTTTCTGGAAAACAGAATGAATTGAATGAAAGCACTTCTTGAGTATCCAATAATTTTTCAGAAAAAATTCTAATTAATACTAAGTGTCCTTGATATAAGTTCTTTAAGAATTAAAATTTGTTGGAGTAATACAAAGATGGTAATAGATAACAAAAAAATATAATTAACAATAAAAAGGTACTGAGATAAAAAGTATAAACTATAAGCGTTTAAAAAATTGTTAATAAAAAAATTTTAAAACAAAAATATTTTGTACAACGTTTAGAATTCGTGAGAAAACGATTATCTTGATGACATATATCCATCAATTTTGTTTTTAGTGATATAATCTTATTATTGACACTCATTACAATTACATAACAACTTATTAATTATTTATTTAAATATAAAAATCCTGTATTTATTTTTATTATATATAATTGTCTATGAAATCAATTTCCTGAAATGGTTGTATCCACTGTTTGAAACGCATGGACTGTTTGAAAGCAACTCGGGGAAATTTAGCCAAAGTAAGTTTTCTAAGGTTACGTTTAGTCAAAATTCTAGTTCTTAAAAGAGAAATAATGAATATTATAAACGAATAACAAAAAGAATTTTTCTAGTATTATGTATTATAACACGTTATAAATTTTAACTTTGATTTGTTTTGCAAACATAAGAAATGTAAAAGGTTCCTATTTAGGGGGGAATCAGTATCCTGTTCCCCCAAAAGAGTGTGGCCTCGCAAAGGAACATGTCATGTGCACGCTCTTCTATGTAAAAAAAATTGCAATCACCCCACGTAACAATGTGATAACAATGAGATTTTTGGGTAGCCCCACATAAGAAAATTAACAAAAAAACTTTTGTAAAAATATTCAGACAGCCAATAAACGCACGTGCTTAACAAATTCTTTAGAGCATTATCTAGCGTGGCCAAAAGTCGAATAACCTAAAACGTTGCGTAAAAAATAAATTAACAATAAGGTTGTTTTCTGAACGTATTTGCCAATTTTCATATATTTTTTTTAAATTATTACTATAAACTGAATTGGCTTTGGGGAGAAAAAAATTTTGATTATGTAAAATCAATTTTTAACTATACCGGGTGACACAAAATTACTTACCCCCATAACCCCCATAATGTTATCCAAGTTTTAAAATTAATTTCTTGGCAAGGTGAAAGAGCTCTATCCCCATTTATAAAAATATAACATTCCGATATTTAAAAACGCACCTCGCAAGCGGAGGAAAAAAATTACATACGAGTTGACTCCCAAAAAGCCCAGCGCCTCAACACAATCAAATTTAAAATTCAGTGCAATAATAAATTAATAAAACAACTAATCATATCTTTGGCTCTCTCTTTAATATTAATACAACGGTGAATCTGGTATTTCACACTGTCCAATAGTAACCCTGTGCATAGCCATTTCGGATATGCCGTGGTAGTGTACGAGAGCACCACCTAGCACGAACACGTGGAAAATTTGATGAGAGTGGAACCAAATATCACATTTACCAGGGAACCACCTTTCAGGCACCCGCAAAGCATAAAACAGGGCGCCCACGATGTAGAGCACTCCCATTAAAATTAGCCATCCTAAGTACTTTTGACTGACGTAGTTGAACCATCCTTCAACGATACCATAGTGTATCGCGGGAACGATGCCGCTCAGACCGAACGTCATGAAGACGCCGGCCCTGAACGGGCGCCATCCCGACTCCGAGAACTTGTCCCACAAACTTACCATAATGCTGGTTATACCTAGAGCACAAACCACCGAGAGGTATACGACTTTTGGCCGGAAGTGGCAGTAGAATCCGTAGTATAGCCACGGCACGAACGAGCCCATTATGAGCAAGGCGATACCGCAATAGTCGAGCTTCGAGAACAACTTTCCTATGAATTGCGAGTGGCAGTTCACTGTGTGGAACATGAACGAGCACCCAAGGCAGATTATGGCGCCGGCGAAGAAAGCACCAAAGACTATTTTCTCTTGCAGTTCGATTTCTATGACTGGTCTCATGAGGAAATATATGGCTATACCTGCAACACGAAGAAGATAACAGTTTGCGTGGGGAAACTGGAGAAGTAATTATTTGGTAAGAAATGAACCCTTTTACTTTTGGAAGGCACCAAAATTAAATCTAAATATCCAATAAATTAACTAATTTATTATTATAATCAGAGGCAGTGAAAGTAGTTAAATAGTATCGTTATTTCATTATTATACTTTCTAATCAGAAGGCTAGTAATGAATATTTCAAGAGTGAATATTAATGTATACAGGGTGTCCCATTTATCGTGCTCACCATGGGTATCTTGAAAACACTAAGTGATACAAGGTAGGTTAAACGACACCAAATGTAGAGCTTATCAAGGAGTACTATTATGTGCAAAAATATTTTAGTAAAATCAACTGGTTTTTGTTTCATAAGCAAAATACTGATTTTTGTCATTTTCATTTTTCCTTTACAACTTCTTTATTTATGAAAATATGTGGTTTTTCTTTCTAGAGCATTTTTGCTGCAGATTTTGAAAAAGTTAAAATATTTTTGCTAACTCTTATAGATTTCGCCATATTACCACCAACTTTCATTTTTCAAATATAAATCATAGGTGGCTATGGCTTGGTTAAAACTAGAGATGGAAAAATTCTCATTTGTTGAAAATTCCCGGAAAGTTTCCATTGAAAATTTTCGAAACTTTCCTTTTTTATTTTTCTTATTCAAACTGTATACCTACAGTTTCTTTTGAGCTTTCCAAAAATACCCAATATGTAATGGTTTATTAGGTTAAAAGTACCACTACCTCTAACAAAAGAAAATTGAAATAAAGCATTGATTAAGGGATGAACAAGATACGCGATGCAAATGGTAAAATGCGAAACCAATTCTGGCGGGGGAGATTCTCAGTAAGGTTTCATTTGGAATCAAAATGAGAATACTGGCGACAAAAGAATTTTAAGAACAAATAAAGACTTATCTATCTATATATCTATCAAGATACCCATGGTGAGCACGATAAGTGGGACACCCTGTATATTGTTGCTAGTTACGACTTCCTTCCTATAATTCTATTTATCAACAATCTTCTTAACCTCACCCATAACATCCACCCAAGTCTCTAACTATACGACCAAATCTACAAACCTATAAAAGCGACGCATCCTAATAAGTGGGTCCAGATGTTGGCGGTTTCGGTGTGCAGCCTGAAGATGCTCTTGAAGCACGCCCTGAAGCTGGGTAGAGGTGGCCGGTGGCCGAACACCAGGAAGTCATTGTCCTGGAGCCACGCCGGGAGGTTCCTGAAGTGGCACACTGACCACCCGGCCTGGATCATCTTCCTCACTACATGTTCCGCCTGACTAGCGGCGTTGTGTGCCAGCGCCGTTATATCCAGTTCATCACCTGCAAATCGCGGTAGGTTCGCTTCATTGTTTTGGAACAAAGCAAGAAATATTCGTATCAACGGGTGTCGGTTTTACATAACAGTAGAAATTTATCACTCAAGCATATGGACGCATAATGTGCAAACGATATGGTACAAAAAAATTGCCAAGGCATCAAGAGTGGTGTGTATTTAATTTACAGGGTTTTTCCTCATATTAACGGATGTGACAAAATTTATAAATATTTTTAGCGTTTTTTCTGAAGTGCCTGATTTTATAAAAAAAAAAGATCAGAAATTTGGATTAATTAGCGTAAAACAAGACAAACAGTAGCCATGGAATGAAATAAGACAAATGCATAATGCTGATGCTTATCTCTTATCTTATATTAACCAATCCAAGGTAAATATTATCTTAGGGACGTTGCTCTTTTTAGAAGTGCACTAATATATAGGGTGTTTTGTTAAAAATGACGTTCATTTGTGATTGTGCTTGGATTTACTTATTCTGGTAGTTCAGAACAAAAACTGAAATATTTTTGTTTGCCAATTTTTCAGAATTTGTTAAAATAAACCTGTTGCGCAGGTGGTCAATATAAGGTGAAATTCTGTACAGTAAACGCAATCAATATTATTTAAACAAAATTATGATGTACTTGGCGATATATTTAAAACGATCTAATTTTAATGCAATACAATACAATACCTACTTGTTATGTACAATTTTACATAATTTATCATTACCTGTGTTTATATCAATAAATTATTTATTTGCAAACAAAGTTCACCAGATTTTATATTTTTTTTTAAAGAATTTGTACATTTTTTTAAAGAAACTTTAATAACTGCCACAATATTGAACACACCTTTCCAGAACCAACTACTAAACTTGTCATTTAATGAATCTTATCTGCAGAAGATTATGATTATCAATAAATTTTTTACAATATCAATTATGAGGATTTTAATGAAACCATGTGGCAAATCTGAGTTAATCATACTGATATTGCGCTACATTAAATAGTATGTACAAAATTATCTAAAGTAAGAAGTTTGGAAAAATAACATCAATCTTCTCGGTTAGAGCCTGAACTTTGTTTAGAACTCGGCTCGTTAAATGCACAATTAAATTTAATGGACTAAATTAATCACATTTCCTGTGATAAAACTCGGATAAAATACTGCACTTGCACTTACTAATTAACAACAAAAAATATCCACAAACTTGTTTGTGTCCTTTAATTCACGTTAATAGTAATCTAATTTCAATTTTAATGTCTTGGTAAATGTTTGTGGCAAAAAACTACACATCACACTACATAATAACACACACAGTAATGAGCAAGGTTAACCTGGCGAACAATAATATTATTACAAAAAAATAAACACAATACACACAGGAAATGTTTTTTGTAAAACAAAGAAAATTAATAAAAACAGTGATATTTTAACACAGCCAGGAAACTATGTCTTGGCAAAGTTTATGTAAAGCAGTGATTTATTTTTATGAAATGGTAATTTAAACCTAATTGGGAATTTTTCTCGGCTACAATATTGCAACCAAAGATGTTTTTTACTACTAATAAAATAATTATGTGAATAATCTTAAAGGAATGTTACTACTCATGAGTATCCTATCACTTAAAAATATTTAATGTGGCTGAATTAAATAAAAAAAAAGTGAAATTGTGGACGATACTACCTGGTGAGACCAAAAACAGGGTGTGAAAACGAAAAGTTACTAATCTACTCTACCTGTACCTAGCACTGCAGCTTTAAGGACATCACTTATTTCAGAATCCAAGATGTTTTCATCTTCGGGTGTGGAAGGTAATGGACAGCCAACACAGTCCTCCTCCACCTAACAACAGGAAACATTAACAAAACTACTGAAGATCTCTTATGACATAAAAGTTAACAGACAAAAAGAGAAGATAAAATTAAGTATAGCCTGCCTAGTCAAAAAGAGATGGTCTGTTCCACGTCAGATTTTTAAGTAAAAATTAGGCCAATGATGCCAACCAACTTGTAGAACCATGCTTTAGTATAATGTGCACTATTTTTCTGTTGAAATTTGTAACGATGAAGTTATCGTTACAAATTTCCATTTTCCCCAGTACCATTTTACTGGTTACTGACGCAGATCAAGTTTCTTGTTATAGAATGTCATCAGCTAGTATCAAAAAGTTGAATTACATTAATCTTAGTTTCTCAGAATTTTGATATTTTCAAATAAATAATTGGAGCATTTCCTGTTCACTAGCCAATAGCTATAGATATAGCAACGCCCGAGGCAACTTTTATGGAAAACAATTTCAGCTCCTAGAAAGAATGCTTTTCAGCAAACAAATAAAGCATTTAACTTTCTGAAAAGGCTAGTAAAATTCCATGTTTATTAAGTAGGCCACGAAAAGTAACGTATAAAAACAATTCCATTTTAACAGCCCCACAAGATCAAATCAATCTAACAATATCAAAATCAATACAAAATAATAATTAAGTTTATCATTAGTAACGACTTTGGCATAACAAACAGTAATGATGTTGCCTGACCCTTTCGACCTTTACCGTAATTTTATAATTTATTACTTGGATACACGTTAACGTCACAATTTGCTTACGTGTTAATAGCTAAATTAATTGTTGATTTTTCAAGTTTCTTCCTAAATCAAAAACAATTCCTTTTACTTTAGTCTTTAATAAACAGATAATGTTTATCAACAACGATAATGATATGAATTTGACTTCTACATATTAAATAAAATTTTTTGCTAAATTCTTTCACCATTTGATGTTCTATTGTTTTTTGACAGATTCAAAATGCCAAAAAGCAAATACCGTCTCTTCAGCATTTACATTTTTTTCCTAACACAACCGTAATGCCGCTTCCGCTTAGATGGACCACACTGTACATTAAAATAACTGATAAGAAGAATATAATATTCATTTTTTCACGTTTTTCCATTCAATTTTCCCAATAATTACATTCATATAAAATAGTATATTATGCAACGAGCATTTAATGATGGCTATTAAGACACGAATATAAGAATTGAATAATGAAATACAAGTGTCTTAATAGCCATTCCAACACTATTTTTTCTCGACCAGTCATAATAATGAAAAATAAGAACTTTATTTTCACAATTTATTAAACAGTAACAATGAACTTGCCAAAGAACTGTCAAAATTGATAAATTTTAGATCTGTCACGCTCATGGCAATATTTGACATTAACTGAATATTGTTGTGATGTGGCATTTCTATTGGTTATAGACAGACTTGTATCTTAATGAAAACACTGTATCATAATCAATATCATTAAGGAACAGGTAGTAAATACTAATAACTCAATTAAAGTATGGGAGTGGAGAAAAATAAATATTGATTGATAAAACAGCAGTGACATTTTAGTAACTTATTTGTTTGTCTAGCACATTTTTTTTGTACAACCCACGTGTAATCTAGAAAGATCGAGGATTATAATCTTTCCGAGAAATTACTGATCTCAAACAAAATTTCGAAATTCGTATTCCCAAGATAAGCTTAGAGCGCCAGCAAATTCGTGTTTTATTTATTGACACAGATGTTGATATCTAAAATGACTAACTAAAATCTAAACGATGGTGACGATATAAGATAACATATCGAATGATTATAATTTAAAATCTTTTTAATAACTGCTAAGTATCCTATTTTTGGTTACCCGAAGAGATATTAGTACATACCTAAATTTATATTGGACATTCATTAACACAAAAATAGAAATTTACGGAAATTTATAGCGCAAAAATTTTAAATTCTTCGTGTAAGAAAGCAACAGTCAAATTATACAGGGTGACCCACTTATCGTGCTCACCATAGGTATCTTGGAAATGGTAAGAGATACAAGGTAGGTTAAATGACACCAAATGTAGAGCTTATCAAGGCTTACTATTATGTGCCAAAATATTTTAGTAAAAAAACTAATTTATCTACTCTAATTAGGTTATATTATATTAACTTATCAACTGGTTTTGAACAATTACATAATATGTAGTATCCATAAACAAATAGCGTTGAGTTATAGTCGTAAAAAGTCACCGGTGGATCTTTGTTTACACCAATCTCCTTTAACTTCATGCCTTGCGTGTCCAATAGAAATTATTTTCCAATAAGGTGAAATAGAATGGTCCATTATTATTGAGGGGAAGAAAGTGATTTGACATTTGAATAGTTTTGACGTTAATTAAGTAATAATTGTGCCAAAAATGATGAACTCGAACTTACAAAAGTTAGTATTTATTGTTATAATCATAGATAAAGTATAGTATTCAACTTGTGGTAATACTAAATAACTAACTTGATGCGTTAAAAAATTAAAAGTTCTTAATTTCTTAGTTTTTTTAAATTTCAATAGTTTTTGTTTTATTTCATAAAAATTAGGGAGGAAAATAAAAAATCAAATAATGGCGACAACTATTTTTGAAAATAAACCATTGTTGTAATGTAATATACCATTTTAAAGATAATAAAAATCGAGTTTTAACTAAGCCAAAGTCAGCTATGAATTGTATTTTAAAAATTAAAGTTGGTGTTAATATCTCAAAATCTAAGACTTAGCAAAAATATATTTTTTCAAAATCTGCATCAAAAAGTGCTCTAAGAGAAAAAACCGCATTAAAATATTTTCATAAAAATAAAAGTTATAAAGGAAAAAGGAAAATGACAAAAATCATTCAATCATCATTTTTGCTTATGAAGCAAAAACAAGTTGATTTCACCAAAATATTTTTCCACATAAGCCTTGATAAGCTCTACATTTGGTGTCATTTAACCTACCTTGTATCTCATCGTTTCCGAGATACCCACGGTGAGCACGATAAGTGGGACACTCTGTATACTAAAACAATTATGTAAGAGCATACTTAAGCAGCCATACAATGACTGACAAATTGCAGAGTTGCTATTCGCAGCAAGATATTGATTAATAAGCAAAACTGCAGGTGACTGAACTAAAAGTGTACCCAATAATTGTTTTTAATTCGGTTAGAAATGGTTATTGTAAAGAGTGGTGGGTTTACAAAAACAAATAAATAAATGCAGATAAACGTGCAATTTTTAATCATAATTGCCATGACATTGTAAACAATCGAATATTGTTTATAGTTTCTGCGGTGCTCAATAGTTGTCCCACTTTCATCGTCTATGACATCAGTATAAAGATATTTTGTGACGCTCCCCAGTTATTTCCGTATATTATTGCCGATTACATAGAAAAAAGGTGTTTCATTTAAATTTGCAATTATTATGCTATTATACGTTGTTTACGCACATGCATATTTGATTATGTTGCTTAATCAGAGAATCAGAGCCAAATAACTAAATCTTAGTTAGAAATCTAAACAAAACATTTAAATAAATCCAAATTTATCACTAATTAAAGGAATCGTATTTATTAATTTATTACGTTCGTTGTTTTATTTCTTTTTACTTGTACAATATTAGATATTATATAACTGCAACGAGATATTTGTTTGATTTTCTCTCTGATAACATTGCCTTATCTACTGTAAAAACTCCTGGAGCAATTATTTATATACTTAATAGAGGAACAATTTACAATCTAATAGCGTAAATATAGAAATTTGTTGACTTGTACTTGCGTGTAGTAATTTTGCAAGGAAATAGGTAATATCAATATAGGAACCTTTCTCGGAACGTTTTCAATTTTTTTAATAATAAACAACAGATGGACATTATCTAATGTGAAAGTTTCTGGGATAATTATTATTTGGATAACAATAGAGGAACACAACAAAAACTGTTACATCTCTCATATAAATATGGTTGCTAACATCACGGTCGAATGCTACCATGCACGCAATTACTTCTTGCAAATTAAAGTTATACATTACACAGTATTGTTATTAACAATAAAAATAAATATACAGGCCCAGCGATGTGGCATGTTAGAGAAATGTTGAAACGCAGGAAAATAACACCAATAATTTCAAATGGAATTTTACTGACATTTATAAGATTCAAGCCCAACGTAAAAACATACTTAATCATTTATAGAAGTGTGTTTACAGCTCTTGTATTAAGACTTTAGTTATCCTAACTTTATGGATTTAAATGTTGTAGCTATTTATAAAACCAAGATATTAGTTACAAAACTAATTAATTTACCGTCTATACGTATACAAAAAATTAATTATTAATAGGAATAAATTTGGCAATACACCAAATAATATGTCGGGTAATTTAAAAACCGTTAAAAATGGTTTTGAAACACTTTTACTCGCACTTTTATTGCAGTTATTACCTAACTGATTAGGTAACATGAAATACCTGACACTACAGCTCCTGCATAAATGCACATTGTACTTTACCCAATGCATAAATCAAAACTGACTTACCAAAGAGTTAACATCTTCGTCTAGCAAGTCTTTTATCTCTGAGTTAATGCTTTCATTTTCGGGATCCCATATTTTTCTCTTCCTTAGTACGATGTCCAGGTCGTGGATATCGTGTATTGAATCCTCCGCATCACTGTAGTGGGACATCCTGGATGTCTTTATCGCACCTCGGCGCGAACAGTACTAAAAAATGAACTAACTGATAAGTATTTTCCGTATCTTGAAGAAATAGATAAATGTAGTTCGAAGGTCAAAATTTGTAAATCAGAAAAATGGATCGTTAGTTTAAATAGAAACGTGCTATAAAAATGTAACTGTGTCGTTCCAATACGGTACAAATTATTGTTATTAAACTATTATTATATAGACGTAAATAACTGTAAAGATACGTGGGGGTCAAGATTATTTAAAATTTGTGCACTAGTAATGAAACTTACTTATTCACCTTCTATCGGATGTGTAACTGATTGACTGGTTGTAATGAATGTGTAGTAATTAAAACGGATAAAATTTAGAAAATGTTTTTCATTTTATTAAAAAATTACATGACAACTCTTTGTAGTCAGCTGTCGTACGTCGTACACCAAACTTACTAAAAACTGGTAACTTTCACTCTGTTACTTTGCATATCGTAATAATGGCGACACTGGTTGTTTTACTAGATCCTCGCGGTAAATTCAAACTATCCACTTTTAAAAAGCAAGTGTAATTCTTTGTTGCAGCTTTGTTACTTTTTATTATAATAATAGTTAGTAGTAATAGTTTATAGTCTATGTGACATATATTTATGTGTTTACTTAAATGTAATTTCCGCTAAAGCTAGTCATATTATATCGAGTCATATTATTTCTTTTTTGGTTCACCATTTTATGAACGATCTTGAATCTAACCTGAACCAGGACCTGAACAATGACCTGCCATCTGTTTGGTGTCTAGGCGTACTACGAGTTACCGTTGTAGTAAATTAATTTGATGTGTAGATTCCTAGGTAAAGACAACCATTGACAGATGTCGCCGCAGAAAATGTGTAGCAGTATGTAATAAATTGATACATACTGCAACTTTTGTCACTTTTAATAAATATTATAGACAGTTTTATGGCTTAACACATATTAAATCACAAGTCACAAAATATCAATCTTTCATTTTTAGAGCACATTGACCGCCGCGTCATCTGTCGATTATTATTTGGTACCTACTAATGGAAACCAAATAATGCGAGGACGAGACTACCACAACTAATGATAGATGTCGCCACAGAAAATGTATATCAGTTTCTAAAAATAAATAAATGCTGCAACTTTTGTGACTTTTAATAAATGTTATAGGCAGTTTTATGGTCTTTACACATATTAAATAACAAGTCACAAATATCAGTCTCTCATTTTTACAGCGCTTTAACCAGCGCGACGCGACATCTGTCGATTACTTCTAGTACTAATGGTAACTAAATAATGCGAGGAACACCGTTCAAACAATAGGATCTTTAGACTGTGTGTAATAAATGGACTGTGCCAGAGCACAAATATATCAAATTTTATGGCCAGAGCTATTTCTCGAATTTATTTTAGTGTTGAAATTAATTTTTGTTCAAAACACAATTAAAACTGAATTCGGTTGTGAAGACATTGTATTCGAAATGAGTAAAAATAATTAAAAAAACACTGAAAACATTTAATATTTTATTAAATAAAAATTTGTATTTGATATTTACTTAAGCTTGTTCATATTAACATACATATATATTATTTAACATATTTGACTATGGTATTATCTGACTAGTGCACATTTACAGGGATAAAATCTAAACATTAAAAAAATCACATTTGTAGTGGTATAATAATAAATAAAAAAATATTTTAGTATTGCTTATAATTATTTACTTGCATTAACCTTAAACTAACAAATTGATATTAAAATAGTTACTAAAATAATTGTTGTCGCAAATGCGGTTTCTGTTCTCGCGATGGCAGCATTTTTGGGTTTCAGTAGACCTAACTGGTTGGGTTCATCTACTTCATTATTCAACTGATTTCCCGCGGCGGGATACCACGTCTCCGAGCTAGCCTCCGGCGTATTATCTGTTGAAGATGGTCCGTACGTGTAAGGATTTTCTGCTTTTCCAGGTGTTTCACCTACAAATATCAATCAAGCGTTTATTATGATTTTAAAATATTGTGTTGCTACGGCGGCAGGTTTTAACCTCAATAACTTACCAAAACGACTTGCCACAGCCGGCTTAACGTTCCAAGTTGACACGGTAGCCCAATCCGGTCTCGTAGGAGGCGTCGACGGCAAGTCAGGGTACATTTGTACGGTATTCCCTGCAACTTGCGGAGTACTTTCCGACCAACTACTCGACCTGCCGTACGAAGCCGGCCTTGTCCGCGACCCTAGCATTTGCGTAGCAGAAGTGTCTGTGGCGAGTGATTTTCCAGCCGTTGGCGAACTGGATGAAGGCAGCCATGAAGAGGAAGTGAACATTCTAGGTGGGGTAACCCTTGACGGCAGTACTTCTTTTAGCATTGGCGAGGGGTCGTGCTGGATGGTGCTCCAGGGGTACACCTCACTGGAGGATGTGGAGATCATTAATGGATCGGAACGATCGGCATAGGGCAGCGAGTCCGAAGATAGCGTACAGTCTCCAGAATTTGGGCTGTGAAAACCATAAAATATTATTTCATAGATATTTAAGGCAAAGAGGAGCAGCTCCTTGTTTTGTATTTTCGGGCATTTTAGCAAATGGCGATTTGGTCCTTCGTAACGGATGTGACTCAAACGGATATATATTTCTTAACTAAGTTATATGTGCAATTTTTAAGTGGCATTCGGTAAGTACTTACATGTAATTGTAACACTGATCCTGAAGGAAACTCAAAGCCTTGTCGATTATTTGTGTGGCAAATCTATTGGCTGGGCCGTCCGGAGCGCCCCTGTCGCATAACCTTCTCGTCTCTCGTTGAATGCACTGTTTGAACCTGTCATGGGAACTGAAATGGAAATGAGGAGTTCATAACTGACTTTTGATTTATCATATACTTGATAAAGCTATTTTTGTAGCCTTTCTAAAAATTTTCTCAACCTACCAACATAAAGTGGATTTAGAAATTATGTCTCCCTGATCCACTTGCTCCACCAATAGGTTGTATTGTGGCCCGCAATGGATTCGCTGAATTATTGTATTTTTTATACATGGAGCATATTGAAGGTATTCTAAAACAAAAGAACAAGAAATTAATGCAGAGCCCTCGTAAATGATGGTAAACCATGTAACTAGAAATAGGCAACCAGATAAACATTTGTGAGTATGTATGGTTGCTTAACTATGTAGCCCCGTGTGAAATGTGGGAAGATCACTACCACAGAACAAGTAACAATTTGTTCTGTGTCACTACCAAGGCAATACCTCATACCTCTCTTTCTTCACTAATATTACCCATTAATTAGTAAATAGTAATTGATACGTTTGTTGGAATATAACTTAAATGGATTTCATCCATTTACCATCCTTCTAATTGGTAAGACTAATGGTGATATATTTTATGATGCGACCTTACCTCTTTGATAATTGGGCTGCATACACATCTGATGAACGCTCTCGATAGGGCTCTCAACGGCCCTGTTGAATTGTTTCCTCTGTTGCGTAGTGAAGCACTCGTCCGTATACATTTTGAGGCAGTCCACGAACTGGTTCCAAGTCCTGCAGACTTGCTCTATGTCGTCCACGTTGTCTGGGAAAACCAAATGGGCCTCCTTCACCAGGGGGTCCGCTATCCTGACGCATCTTTGGTATTCGGATTTCGAGCAGTCCATTCTGCCCTGCGACGTCATCGGCAGGAGTATGATTGGTATGATGCTCCACCACATGTCTCTAAAAAAGAAATTGAAATTTGATAAACAACGCTGCACTCTGCACTTGACTGTGTTACAATTGGTACAAACTGACAGACAGACATTAAAACAACGCTTATTAATAAATTAATTATTATTATTTATTAAAAGAGAGTCCACGTCAAGAAAGGTGTGTGTAATTAAGTGATGTAACTGTAAATTTTTTGGTCGTTTACACATTACGGAACTTTTGGTACCGTTTAACCCCTACTAAATAGAGCTTTCTGAATATACGGGTGGCCAATATCATAATATTTTAAAAAAAGAGTTATTTTGAATTTTTGAAAAATGTGATTTTAATGAGTTTAGAGCACCCTGTATGATGTATTATTGGACATATTGACGTCTTCGTATTTTTTATATGAATTACATTTGAACAAAAATAATTTTAACATATTCGCAGCCATCTAAATTGGCAACTAAAATTCGAATTATTTTTCGTGCAACCCTGTATAAATTGTTCAAAATAGTATAAATGCATCCAAAATGGGATCTTTATTTCAAAAATGTAAAAACATACAGGGTGGTCCATTTAGAAAAGACTATTGGGGCCATTTCCGGTCAAATCGGAAGTGACAAATATAGCGGATAGGTCTCAAAAAGATGAAAATTTTACCTAATTTCACCATACAAAATTTTATTCCGATATCTTTAAAAACGAGGAAGTTACAGGGGTGGCCTACTATTCGTTTACACCTGGTATATTAATTTTATTTTTTATTATAAACAATGTTAATAATATCTTAACAAGTTTTTTTTTAGTACATATAAATGTGTTTCATTAATACTTATTATAAACAATCACAGTTCAAATAACTACTCGAGTCAGCACCACAGAAACGATATAGTCCTGAACTGCTGAATTTCCCAGTGAGTGGTGAACATAGGCGCAACTAGAGGGATGCTGGGGTGTGCTAAGCACCCCCAAAATCAAAAATATCACCCTCAAATTAAAATCATTTTCATTCTGTCAATTAACAAATAAACTAGAAGACCATCAATATATAATAACGTAAAAAATGAGTCTTATCAAAAAAACTTGACATAATTTTGAACCTTGGCTTCCCCCTCAAAAATTAGATGCTAGTTGCGCCTATGGTGGTGAGTGAATGCGCAAGTGAACAGGGCCGAACGCAAAATTCTAAGTATTTTCAAAATTCATCTCCTTTATAATGAAATTTTTTTGGAGCGAATCTTAGGAAGACGATTTAATGTGTGCCATCCATCCAGTGCTATATGAAAAGACCTGCATTGGAGAGCACCCTATATAAAGAATAATTTAATAATATAGGCTACAATGTTGAGTTGATAGAACTTTTAGAAAGCCATTAGGAATTCTTACGACAAAACTTTTGACCCATTCAATATAATTATTGTATTAATACGGACCATTAAATATAAAATATTAATGAGAATAGGCATGTAAACATCAGGAAGTCGGAAGTCGATAGTAAATATTAGACAATAATTATGTAACTACGTACCTACACTCTACACTTAATATAGATTGTATCCAAACAATGTGTCGTAATAATATTAAGAAAATCGCTGCCACTTTTGTTCTCATATTGTGCTTACCATACATTTTGCATATTATTGCATGTTTAAGAGCTTTCAAACAACTTCTAGATTATTTCATGCGGTACCTAATTTGGCTGACACATATATTTTTAGTCGCTATACATAAATTAGGTAAAAAAGTTTAAAACTTAAATAATTCTACACCGCAACTAATCAATAAGGATAAACACAGCTATTACTTATTTATAAGTAAAATACTCGCATATTAATGCCCAATATAAACACCATTAAAAATAAAATTGTACATAGAACCGTTGAGTGAATGAAACATAAAGAGGCGCAACGCCGTAATAACGCTAGTCTCGTTACTTAATTCTGTGGTCACGTGGTTTACATTAATTTATAAAGACCCTTTACAAGCACCTTTAGGTTATTTTTTGTATAGATTTTTAATTTTGAGTTTTTATGTACATACGGGGGTCTGAAAATCCCTTGATCCGGCCCTGCGTCACATAAATGTAATTTTTATCATAATTGTAAATTGTCGTTTATTTAATGAAACACGTTTTTTGGTTTAGATTTTTTATTTTGCGTTTTTATACAGAGTGAATCTTTAAGTGGGGAGGGGAGTCATATTTTTATGGGTAATAGTACTAGTCGTCAGGAATTTGAATTTGATTTTTTTTATATAAGTTGAAAAATCGTCGAGTTATGTTTTCTTTTATAAATTCGCGATTCAAATGTAATTCCGATGCCGCTGGGCAAGCTTTCGGTGCACTTATGTCTGGGCGGTCGACAGTGTTGCCATTTTAATTAAAGCTTAGATGATATAAAACCAATGCAATGTATGTAATCAAATACAGAGATACCCAATCAAGAGAGAGAGATAGACAGGTTTATCGAAACACACAGTTTTAACTTTCATAATGAAAATTGTAATGAAAAATGAAGAAGTCGGCTGCATAAATCCGCTTTTAATTACTAATTTATTATAACACAAAATGAAAAAGATTTTAAAAACAGAATTCGATTATAGGACCTATTCCCTATATCACTGGTCAGTTACTTTCTTTTCAGTCACTAAACTTTACTGCTACTTTACTACTGACGTAGTTTTCAGATGCATTAACAAAAAATAGCGAGAATAAACTTAAACAAACGATGTTGATTCGGGAGCCGGACATTGCCGTACGTTCGGGGACTATTTGCTTTACTCTTAAATTCCTCGTATTTTATTTGAATCGTCAAGCTTGGCAACAACACACAGTTCAGGAATCGTACAAGACCCCCACTTAAAGATTCACCCTGTATACACAGAAATAATTTTTCATTTTCTGTTGGTTTTCCCTCAGGGGTCTGAACATTCCTGTTAGAAATTATTTCAATATTCCAATGAAAACCGGGATGATAAAACCAATACTCTAGGAATAGGAAAAAATCCTTGGAATAATCGTACGCTGGGTTGCACAACGCGGTCCATTGCCCATTGTTGAGTAGTTTATAACAAAATGCCACTTCAACTTAATCACATTTTACGCTTACTTAGTATTACTTTTTATCAAGATTTTTATTTAAAAATCATTAATTCCAGCGATCCAGTCAAACGCTCCTCTGCCAGTGGTTGGTATAAAAAAACCGCACTCGCCTCAATATTTACTTGGTTGATTACTTCCGTTGTTCAAGCACGCAATATGGACACAAGGTACTTTACCACTCTTGTTTGACCTCCTTCGAAAGGCCCACTTATTACGTGAATTTCTAGAAGTTTTTCTTAGCGGAGCTCAATCATTTTCGCATTTATATTTTGTAGAAAATACATTTTATTGTTAAATAAAGCGCCTGTTGGCTGTTTTATGAATATCTTTATATCGCATGTAGAGCACAGGCTACTTTGTTTTCGGTTAAAAATATATCTCAAGGTTTATTGGACGTTGGGAATTAATAAGGTAACAGTCTAATTGATGTAATTTTAGATTTTTGAAGTAGATGCCGTTCCAACGCAAATCGTACATTAATAACAATAATTTGTGACCAAAAATTGTTTCTACATTCAGATTGTCCCAAGAGAACAACAAAATCCGATATCGACATACCATAGATAAAATGATTTTAATTAATTTTTATATAAGTTGTATTTTATCGTTTTAAATATACCTATTTAATAAAAGGTATATTGGACCTTGACACCCCCGTATATTGACATTTTATCAAGAAGGATAACTATATTACTAAGGACGCCAATTCAATTTTATTAATGAAATTATGACTAGCTGGAGAGGTATTAATATTGGCGCATTCGCCATTTTCTCGCACAAACCCCAACTTGATTTCCTGTTGTTTCGCTGTTCCATTTTATTCGGTTATTATTTTACTATCCGTTCACCCATACGTGTAACTAATTTGGTATCGGTTAGTTCCGGATGGATTGCGTAGAGTAGTTGCATCCAAGAGACAAATGGTGGACGTTTCCGGTAAGCCATTCAACCGTCGAACACAAATCGAAGGATGCTGAGGCTAGAGAACGTGGGATTGTGCTGCTGCTTTGCATAATCCTTTCTCTGTACCAATCGGTCCATCTAAATACGAACATAGATGAGATATGCGAGATGCAACAGTTAACTGGCTTGTGATCGGATCGTACTGCGCTGTTGTTCATTTTGCTCTGGGAAGCAATACAGACGAGCTCTATAAATCTTAAATTCGTTTCGAACAAAATGGAACTTCTAGATTTACAAGAAAAAAGCAAATGAAATGGTATCTCTTCTACCTAGGTATAATAATATTTTGAACATAATTGAATTTTTATTTAGCAATTAATTAAAACTAGCAACAAAAGTAACGAATTCTTATTCTTGGATTAAACAATAGTATACCGTCCTCTGAAAGATTTCGGGAGAACTTCCGCTCTGCCACTTTTAAATAACAAATAATAATTCGTGCCAGTCATCATAGAAAAATATTTAGATTTCATCTAAAAGAGTAAAGCAAGAAAAATAATCAATCCCGTATTTTAAGGCAGAGCGCCAATATATAATCCTTCGAGCCGGATCGAGTTTGATGTAGATGTGGACTGTATTTTTTATTGCTTGTGGAATAATATAGATAAAGTGTAGTTCATATTTCTAAAGCAGGGAAAAAATGCCGCATTTACAAAGCAGAAAGGCGGCCTCTTTAACGTTCAGTGAAGCCGCCGCACGTGCTCCTTTGTCGGGAATTTTTTATCTTAACTGCTTATTTGGATCGTTTCTGAAAACTATTCGTCTCACCTTTATGTTTAAACCATCAATACCGACGTCTTTGAGATCACTGATCACGATTTTGATGTGATAACTTCAATTTGACAGCTGTCAACTGTCAAACTGACAGTATGAAAATTTCAACATTTTGAAAAGAAGTTTCTTTTATGTGTAAACCTTCAGTATCTACGTTTTAGAGGTCACTGATTACGATTTTGATGTGCGAATTTAATTTTGACAGCTGTCAACTGTCAAACCGATAGAATGAAAATTTCAACATTTTGAATAGAAGTTTCTTTGACATGTAAACCATCAATACAATTTTTGAGGTCACTGATCACGATTTTGATGTCAGAATGTAGTGAGATGGGGTCATGCGTACAATTGCCGGTCTTCGATCATCGGAGCAAAGCAGCAGTGGTCGGAGCCGGGGAATGGATGGGTGACCGTATCTCATTACATTACCGAGGATAGTGCAGCGGGCTAGATCGCCCTTGAGTGGCACAAGGCGACTAGTTACTGCCTATCTCTCCTGGGTTCGAGTCCCAGCTCCGGCAGTTGGCAATGTCGGAGGGAATGGGTGTATGTGGTGTGTCCTGGTTAAGTGTCAGAATAGCTCTAAGCTAAACTTCGCCAGGACGTTAATATAAATAAGACGATTAAAAAAAAAAAAAAAAAATAATTTTGACAGCTGTCAACTGTCAAACCGACAGAATGAAAATTTCAATATTTTGAAAAGAAGTTTCTTTTATGTGTAAACTATTTCATTTTGACAGCTGTCAACTGTCAAATTTACAGTATGAAAATTGTAACATTTTGAAAATAAGTTTCTTTTACTTGTAAATCTTCAATATCTTCATTCTTGAGGTCATCGATTACGATTTTGAGTCCGAATTTAATTTTCACAGCTGCCAACTGTCAAACCGACAGTATGAAAATTTCAATATTTTGAAAAGAAGTTTGCTTTATGTGTAAACCTTCAACAGCTACGTTTCTTTGGTCACTGATCACAGTACCTACTTCATTTTGACAGCTGTCAACTGTCAAACTGACAGTATAAAAATTTCAACATTTTGAAAAGAAGTTTCTTTTACGTGTAAACCCTCAATACCTGCATTTTTGAGGTCACTAAGCTTATCACGATTTTGATGTCAGAACTTCATTTTGACAGCAGCCAACTACTGACAATATAAAAATTTCAACATTTTAAAAAGATCACTATTTTGTGTTTTGTGTAAACCTTCAATAACTACATTTTTGAGGTCACTGATTACGATTTTGATGTTCGAATTTCATTTTGACAGCTGTCAACTGTCAAACTGACGGTATGAAAATATCAACATTTTGAAAAGAAGTTTTTTTACGTGCAATCCATCAATACCTACGTTTTTGAGGTTGCTGATTATGATTTCGATGTCCGAATTTCATTTTGACAGCTGCCAACTGTCAAACCGACAGTATGAAAATTTGCAATTTCAACATTTTGAAAAGAAGTTTTTTTTATGTGTAAACTTTTTTGAGATCACTGATTACGATTTTGATGTCCGACCTTCATTTTGACAGCTGTCAACTGTCAAACTGACAGTATGACAACTTTAACATTTTAAAGAGAAGTTTCCTTTACGTGTAAACCTTCAATATCTACGTTTCTGAGGAAACTGATCATGATTTTGATGTCTGAACTTCATTTTGACAGCTGCCAACTGTCAAACCGACAGTATGAAAATTTCAATATTTTGAAAAGACGGTTCTCTTATGTGTAAACCTTCAGTATCTACGTTATTGAGGTCACTGATTACAATTTTGATGTCATTGTTTACGATTTTGATGTCAAAACTTCATTTTGACAGCTGCCAACTGTCAAACTGACAGTATAAAAAGTTCAACATTTTGAAAAGAAGTTTCTTTTGCGAAAAAACCTTCAACATCTACGTTTTTAAAGTCGCTGATTACGATTTTGAAGTCCAAATTTCATTTTGACAGCTGCCAACTGTCAAGTTGAAGTAAGAAAATTTCAACATTTTGAAAAGAAGTTTCTTTTACGTGTAAACCATCAATACCCACGTTTTTGTGGTCACTGATCGCGATCTTGACGTCAGAACTTCATTTTGACAGCTGCCAACTGTCGAACTGACAGTACGATAATTAACATTTTTTCAAAGAAGTTTCTTTTACTTGTAAATCATCAATACCTACGTTTTTGAGGTCACTGTTCACGATTTTGATGCCAGAACTTCATTTTGACAGCTGCTAACTACTGACAGTATGAAAATTTCAACATTTTGAAAAGAAGTTTCTCTTTAGTATACCTAATCCATCAATACCTACGTTTTTGAGGTCACTGATTACGATTTTGATGTCCGAATTTCATTTTGACAGCTGCCAACTGTCAAACCGACAGTATGAAAATTTGCAATTTCCACATTTTGAAAAGAAGGTTCTCTTACGTAAAAACCTTCAACATCTACGTTTTTGAGGTCGCTGATTACGATTTTGATGTCCGACTTTCATTTTGACAGCTGTCAACTAAGTATCAAACTAACAATATGAAAATTTCAACATTTTGTAAAGAATTTTCTTTTACGTGTAAACCTTCAATATCTACGTTTTTGAGGCCACTTCTCACGATTTTGATATCGGAATTTCATATTGTTTATAACACCAAAAAATTCTTTTTAACAAGTTGAAGTTTTTAATGATGAATGATGAATGAGAAAGGTGATTTCTACACTATCTGGGTCTTGTAGCCAAAAAATGATGCGAAATTAAAGTTTTTAGTAACCCGGAATCGGTTTCAGGACGTCAAAATACATCTGAAAAAATGGGTCCGGTTTTTAGACTTTTGGGGCCATGACCGCCTAGATGAAAAAATTAAATTTGCTCATAAGAATGTCAAGTTATTATCTCAATATTATGCCATAACTATATGCAAAACGACCTACCGAATCCAGAAATATGAAATATACAGAGCGTGCGTTTGGTTTAAAAATCCAATGTTAGCATCATTTCCGATGAAACCGGAAGAAACAGAAAAAGACACATCGGTCGAATTAATGCGTATGTAGCCGTTATTTGAAGTGCCCAAATTTGATATTCATATCTTGTAAAACCAAGAAGATATAGGGGCGAGCGTTATCTCGTGGTCACCCGGTATATGTAATTATATATAATTTTTTTTAGTCAGATACCTAGTTTTTATTTCAAAGAATATCATTTCACAAATAGTTATATAGTAGTTGTTATAATCATTATAACCCCTTTTGTGTTGATTGGGCATTGATTGGAAGGAGAAACAAAGTGGTCCGTAACACGCATCCTTGTGGAACACCTACTTATGCATATGCCGAGTGACACGAAAATACTTCACATTCGCACGTTTTCCACGGGATATAACCATCGATGGCTTTAAAAATATCGAATACTACGTCCAGCTTATAATATAAAAAGGAACTACGGTTCTCAACTTTTTGTAATCTTTTTTATTTGAACACTTCGCAAAGGAGTTGAATGATTCATTGTGTTCTATTTTAACTTCGCCGGCGTAAATAAACACACGCCCATTGAAATTATAACCAGGAAGTGCCAAATATTAGGCATATTATATTTTTTTTATCACGAATATAGGAACATCAGCGAACGCTTCGGCTTCAATCAAAAGTAAACACACCCTTTGTAAACCCAGCAACAATGTTCTTATTGCACATTGTTCGAAATTACATTATATTTTAATAAAGAGATGCAACGTGAATGTTTTGTCAATACCGTCGCTTTTCTGACAGCAACAACCATTAATAATAATCGGACTCTGGCTTTTTTATGTTATCGATCGTACAATATCAACATTCGAAACCTATTTAGGACTAAGTATCAAATCTTTGCTTTTTGTATATCCTGTCTATCGCAACGTCTGTGGAAGGCGTTTATAATTAATTAATCTATTTTATTTATTATTTGTGTTTGAATGGAAAATTAAGCCTATTTATTTTTGGTTGTTAATTGGCTGCCTAAATAGGGTCAAATGGTATTATGCTCAAAACGGAGACGCAAATTCTCCAAGAAAGTGAAAAAGTATAATAACGCTATCCATTTCATAGTCCCCATCCAGCACCCATTTCCGCATCGCCTGGTGGAAATCTCAGGGTACGGTTTCGTCGAGCATGGATTATGATGTACTTTAGGTTTAGGTAAATGACTTTTCATTAATCAAGGTCGACAAACTGTTCAGGTCTTTTCGTTGAAGCCATAAATTCACTTGTGACAGACATTTGAATATACAATAAAATAAGAAACCAATTAAACCCACGTACGGCACGGAATTGGGCATTGGACTTTCCCCTTACGTGGGGCTGTGGAAGTTAACACACCACTTGGCGTGCGGACTGCGACAAAAAAATCAAGGACCTAAGATGCGACCTTGGATAAGGGTGTAAGGAACGCTTTGTTTCATTCTGTCGCGAAGGATATCTTGACACTTAGTGAAGCTTTCAGGCTATTTCAGTGGCCGGTAACCTATGATTCACGTGAATAATCCTTGGAATTAAAGGTAATTTATTCGTTTTCTGTGGAAATATGACGAAGCTTATTGTCCGCAGCGCAGGCCAAAGTGAATATTTATGTATTTAAATAATGCCACTGCTGCGGTAATAATTCAAGTTTTTGCTGCTCGGACAAATTACAATATGGTTTTTTTAATACGCTTAATAAATCGCGCTAAAATAGGGGTAGTTTTTAAGCGCACGAGAGGTCGACTTAAAAATTTGTTACTGTCTAAAAAAGAGTAATATCTAAACATTGTAATGGTCTTTATTTCATTGCGGTGCTTTCGGTCAGATACTTACGTAATCTTTTTATTTCTACGGAAATCTCGGGCGCCAGTCCTTCAATTTTTATAGTGCGAAGAACTGCACTATCTTTTTGGCTCTCCTAATTGGGAGAACAACCCTGAGTAGCGAAACAGCTGGTGATACGGAATTGCTAGGGGTCGGAGCTGGAGATCTATCTAATGGAATTCGATCTTACTGCTCAAACGGGGTAATCAGAAATAAGTGATAGAAATAATAACTCGTGAATTTTACCTCTTTAAAATAACGTATTTATTCAGTAATAATGAGGAACAAATTAATTTACTCTAAAACCTCCACGACTATACAGTCGAGTATGTATAAAATTATTTTTAAAAGGATTAAAAATCAGGCAAGCTGGTAATCAAGTCTTTATGCGATTTTACGGCGGAATTTTCGGATACGTGAGATTAATAAATTACGGTGTACGACAAGCAAACTGACCTTTCCACTAAGATGGCTTATAAACGGCGGGCAATCCGTTAGCTATAGATATTTACGTCTTTTACTAATATTTAAAAAAAATACGGCGAACTACTGCCACAAACGTAGAGCTATGTTTAGACTGACTATTTTATTTACAACTAATTTACTAGTCACCCTGGTGCATTGGCACATCACAGATCACCCGACGAGCAAATCTAATCAGTGGATGCACATTCAGGAATGACTTTTTAATTACAGTGGGTGGTCCGGACACCCTTGTACATGACAACCTACCAGATCACCCGACGAGAAAATCTGACCAGTTGGTGTACAATTTATGCAATAATAAAAAGGATAGACCAACGGAGGTATTATGAATTAGCTCTAGTTTACTATGGTAGCAAATTACGGCGATACTCACGGACAATCAAAACTATAAATATCTATACTTAACTGAAGGCAGTACCTACTAAATGTAGCAGGTTGAGTTGAATTCTTACCAAGATTATATTCGAAGAAATTTACTATGAAACTCGGAGCGGCGGTACGGAAATATGAACGGCTGCGGCTGGATCTTTTTCTGCTGGCGGTAGATTGGATCTGATCTTGACTATTTCGGAATGAACCTGAACTGCTGTCGGTTTTCTCGGAATGAGAATGAGGACGGAATGACCGTGAAGTGACTGTTCTTCCCCTTTTTGTAAACGTTATGACGTATCTGTCGTGTTAAAAGAGAGGTGGTCACCGACTTTAAACGACGGACTCGGATGCATCACCCGCATACCTTGCAGAGGTGCAGCGGTTTATGCAACTAGGCGCATCAACTCCAAACGCATTTAACCGGAACTGAGTTACTTGTAATTTCTATACCATGTTGCAAAAAGAAACGGATTAAAACGGACAAGGGTTAATAATTTTAGTAACGAATGATTTTTATTCCCGACTCGGCCATTATTTATAATAATTCTCGGATTTTACTTATACGAGGGATTGTCGAAAACTAATCAATTAATTACTTGATTGCTTGTTTACCAGCGGACTTTTTTAACAACTCATTTATAACTTAACTAGAACATAATTTAATTACTAAAACAGCGGCAGGGTGTACCCAAGTGACGGTAATGTTTAAAGCAAAATTGAACATTCCTTGATCGGAAAAATCACTTCGTTACAACATAGGCTAGGATCAAATTAGTCAGCACAAGCCCGACGACTATGAACATACAGGATGTTTTAGGCAATACCGACAAATTAATTTTTTGCTTTGGATGCTATGAAACATTTTTTCCATATCTTGCGTTGTTATGAAAATTCTAGAAAATTCCTTATTTCTTTTAAAAACTGTCCTTTTGGGACAAAATTTTCCAATTCAATAACAGATTGTGTTTAAAATAAGAGATAAATAAATATGACGTAATGAAAATCGCCAACATCAGTGACGTGTAAAATGGGGTTTATGGGCTTTAAAAAACGAAAATTCGTTAGCCAACTTCAAATATTCTATAAATGTATCGAAGGTTGCTATTCTGAGGGTATTAAACGTGTAACTCGTATATTTATCAAATTCAGAGGCGTACAAAAGGGGTTTCACTAGTCTCAGAAATAACAATAACACCCTCATACCTCGGGACATTTTTTAAATTTTTTCGACAACTCGCATTACTATAGAAAGATAGTCAATACTTATTATGCCGCTTGTTTTTTTTTAATTGCCATGGAATTAAAGCGCATATTGATCGCATTAAGTAGCTTTAAAAGTCAGAATGCCAAGAATATCTGGTGTGGATTTGGCCAATATTTTAGGACTAAGGCGACAAAATTATTCGATTAGAGACATATCTGAAGTACTAAATATACACAGATCATCTATATAGCAAGGGTAGTACGTAGAAATTAGAAATGAAATCTATGGTAATGCTGCATACCAAAGCAGAGGAGGACTGCCGAGAAAAACGACCCCTTGCCAAGATGGGGCAGTGGTTTTTCCGCCCTTCGAAACAGACTATGGACTGCGAAAAGAATATGGGCACAGCAACAAATTAATGTTTCTGCATCAACCATTAGAAGAAGGCTTAACGAGCAGTATTAGTTTATCTGTGATTAAAAATTTTACGAAGATTGAATTTGTTTTTTATTTTAATCAAAAAAATTAAAAAAATGAAAAAGCCTAGATACTTATTTAAACAATAAATAAAATCTTAAGAATATTATTTTTTTATAAAAATTCTATATTTACGAGAAAAACAAGACGTTAAAAAAAGTCAAAAATGGTATGGCGCTCAGGATTACCCATATTTTCAACTTTTAATATTCATGACCAGTAAACACGTTCTTGTACGCCACTGAGGGTGTTAACGTCATTTCTGAGACTAGTGAAACCCCTTTTGTACTCCTCTGAACTTGACAAATATACGAGTTACATTTTTAGTACCTTCAGAATAGCAACATTTTATAGAATATTTCAAGTTGGCTAACGAATTTTCGATTTTTAAAGTCCATTTTACACGTCACTGGTGTTGGCGATTTTCATTAATAAGTCATATTTATTTATCTCTTATTTTAAACGCAATCTGTTATTGCATTGGAAAATTTTGTCCAAGAAGGATAATTTTTAAAAGAAATAAGGAATATCATAGAAATTACTATATTTTCATAACAACGCAAGATATGGAAAAAATTTGAAAAACGTCCCGAGGTATTTTAGAAATAACCCGACGAAAAAAGGATCTTTCTAGGGTCTCTCAGATTTGATACATTATTGGTCAAGAAAATAATTTTTTGCAAGACCCTGAACTCACACCCTGTACAACAAGAAAAAACCGCAAAAAATTACTCAACGTCAATGGCGAAGAGGCCAAGGATGGGGCTTTACGACACTAGGTCAACATTTAAAATTGACAAAAAAATGTTAAAGTTACAGCTTGTTAAATATAGCGCTTTTTTAGGTGTCTCGGAAGTTTTGTTAAAAATATTTAACGTAACTTATAGTTTTTTTCAAGGATTTCGAAAATTTTAACAAAAGAACAATTGGAAGATAAATAAAAGTGGGAAATAACAAAGCAATATTTTTTTTAATGCAACACCCTGTTTGGCGCGCGGTTTCTAAGACAGGCGAGGGTAGTCTGCAGTGAACAAACGGAAATATACAAGGGTCTGGGGGATAATTGTCGTTTTTAGCGGGCGAGACATAATCCCATACTGGTCTAATTAGTTTTACACAGCATAAGTGATAACTCGGAGATTTTAGAATAACATACAAAATCTTTATTTATGGATAAAGTGACAAGAAAATCATATATGTGTATCAATTAGTCGGTGAAATATACATAAAATTGTGAGTTTTTAAATATAACGCTGGCTCAGTCTTTCTTGCGCGTGGGGCTAGATATGTTTCCTACCAAACCCTAGCGCGTTACATAACTTACAACAGTTATTCGGCATATCTGAAATGGAAATAGGTTGCTCGCAATTTTTAAACTATATTGCAAAGAGAACTGGATCAAACGGTCGCGGATTAAGGTTTAAACAATCTTCAGTAACGAGTGATTTTTACTACCGACTTGATTATTTATTTAAACATTACTCTTAATAAATCGCGCATTTCAATTATACCGGGGTTGATCCGAAAGTTCCGAACTATGTTTTAAATTATTCAATTAATTTACTTCTTGTTTACCAGCGGCTCTTACAACTCAAATTAAACTTAAATAAATCAGACCTAAACACTAACAGAGGGTACAGGGTGTAACCAAGTGACAGAAATATTTTTAGCAACAGAAAATACTTGACGGAAAAACCACTTCGTTACAAGCTCTTCGCACGATCATTCATTTGAACTTTTGATGAATATTTGTTTCCATTATGAAATGTGTAATAACAAACACAATAATCGCATTTCATGTTTTATTCAATAAATGATTTATATGCTCGGGCTGATCGGATGGTTTCGGAAGATGAAACAATCGACTCGTTAACATGAGCTTTTGTGTATTATTTCTTTCTGGTCATTTGCACGAAAATATATATGAATCACTTACGTATTTGTAATATTTTTTAAGGTTTTTTTGAATTTAATGCGATAGCTCATTTTATAAAAAAATTGTTCCCCCTGAAATTTTTTCTAACGGCGCCTATGTCGAGAACGCAAAAGAATTTCATAATCGAATATCAAACAATATTTTTTCGAAAACTGCGTATCCCACAGTTCAAAAATTACTAAAAATGTGAAGAGAAAATTATGACGTTAATTTATTTGACATGTATGTCATTATGTATGTTTTCACTATTGTACAATTACGACTTTAACTTTAAACGTTAAAAGAAATGAACTGTTAAATTGATTATTAATGATTGATTGTTAAAATTTATGTTTTTCTTGATAATAATACATAAACTGGCGAACGGATTAATTCTATATACAATTTCATTGATTTTTGTAGGTGGATGTAATAGTATATTATTCGACAAGTGGTAACGTGCTAAATAACTCACGCCGATAAAATTTGCAGCACGAGCCGCCAGGCGAGTGCTGTAATTCATCAAGTGAGTTATTTAGCATTACCACGAGTTGAATATAATATACTTTTAATGACAGTTTTCGAAAAAATAAGTTTTTAATTTAAGCTTCGAAAGTAGATTGTTAATAATATTAATGAAAATAACCATTTAGAATGCAATTATTCTTGAATCTGTTAAAACAACTACTTTTCATAACTATATGTTATAAAACATTGAATTAAATAACAGAATTCATAGCGTTCGAAGCAAAAAAATATTGAAAACGAGTAGATGCACATTTTGGGTGGCTGATCTCTGGCAGTTTATTTTATACCGGGTTAGGCAATTCTTAATCCAGTCGTACTTTCCAATTACAAAATACCAAAATAGCCCCCTATATACATAATAAATATTTCATTAAATAAACCGAGTTATCTAATAAGCACTCGCGTAATGAAGATAAAAAAACACAATAGAAATACTCCAGCAACGAAAACACGTTGGTTATTAGCGACAATAGAAACTACAACTACTAATTCCAATTTTTATTTATGGTGGATTAATATTCGTTTTTTACCATTAAAGTACGCTTCTTTTGTTTAAAAGTATCAAACGGAAACTGCGAAAGTGATGGTTTCCGGATATGTGGCGGAACGTATCGAGGATAATTATTACTAAGTAACAGTTATGTAAAAATGTCACAATATACTTGGATTAAGTGTTAATTGTGATATATGCCAAGCTGCGCTGCGACTGAGTGCACAATATCGAAATTATATATTAACAAGGAAGTATTAATTACGAAATTGCCGAACTTTATATTTAAGTTTGATCCGGTTCTTTTTGGCAATATAGTTTAAAAATTGCGAGTAACCTATTTCCGTTTTCAGATATACCGAGTAACCGTTGTAAATTATGTAACGCGCTGGGGTTTGGTAGGGAACATAAATTTTCCAGCCCGCTAAAAAAAATAACAATCAGCCAACAGACCCCTGGACACGACCGTTTCTTGACTGCAGACTACCCTACCCTTCACAATTCTTATTTCGACATTTGGCGTTGCATTGTAACGACTGAGTGTCAAATGTATATTTTTATACAGTTAACGTGCTCAAATAAAAATTTGTGCCTTAGTTAGCCTTGCTTTTCATCGATTTCTGTGGCGCAAATAACTTGTTTGGTCGTGCCAGTAATTTCCCTCCTAAACCTATTACCTTTTCAACTTGTCTTTACGTTGACCTAATTCATACCTTAGCACTAGATAGGTATGACAAATTAGGATTGCCGAGAGGTTAACGATGTAAATAATCAGCCCTTTCTATCAAAGCCCTCAACTTATTCACCCCATAGCGAGGTTTTATTTGCTCGTATCTTAACCTAGATCTTAGAAGACATTTGTTAGTTATTCGACGTAGGTGTACGCTACCGAGTGCAGTTTTAGTTCGTTTTCAATTGGTTTCAATCTAAAACAAGATTTAAAAAATAGGGTAAACAAATTCTGCAGGGGTAGGGTAGCGGCTTTAATTTCCAAGGATAGAGAGATTTGCAAAACACCTAACCTCAATTTTTTTTTTATCAAATAAAAACAAAAAATGTTCTGTCTAGCGATCACACCCAACTTTTCCCATGCAGAAAGCGAATTTGGAAAAAAAATTCTTGACGCGTCAATTTTTCTCTACGATCTTCTATAACCCTCGATAATGTGAATGTGAATGTGTGAAATTTTTTGGAAAAATGTTTGGAATAATTTAGTATAATGTTTATAAGAGTTTTTGGGGCACATGTTCACGAATCTGAAATCAATATTGAATTTTGACGTAATGACAGCTGTCAACGAGCTGTCAATTTTCGTGAGAAATGTAAAAAGTCAATATTTGGAGGTTATTAAATTTTTTTGGCTGTTTTATTAAGGTTAGGTTTTCATCGAAATCTGATGGCTATCGCAGATTTCATTAATTTCATTGTGTAAAATATTAATAATAATAATAATAATAATAATAATGTGTCTTTATTTCTTTTTCACTAAACAAATTACCAACAATTTTATATAGGTGGCGGCGTTCAACATTGTTGCTCTACCACGCAACCACCAACTGACTACTGTGTGCACCGTTCTGCGCTACCATACAATTATGGGGCGGAGTCGATTTCTATCTTTCGACAAACAAAGTATAGAAGTTTACTTTCATCAAAAAGTTAAAATTTCGTAGAGCACAGGGATTTTGTTATAAAAGTTAGGTTGTCTTGGGCGTATTTATGACCAGCTTATCACGATTACACTAAGCAGTGAATTAATTAACATATGTTATTTTTTTAGGATATCGGCGTTAGGATGGTGCTATCATCCGCAAACATAGTCGCTGTGCCATTTTCTACGGATTGACAAATCATCTACATATAATAGAAAATGCAAGGGCCCTAGTACCGACCCCTGTGGTATCTCCGTGGATATATTATTTTTTTATAATCATTTTACAAGTAAATCCATTACAAAGTATTACTACAAACACCAAAGTTAAGAAGCCTACTTGGATTGTATATGTTAGAGCGATCCAATCACGAATTCGCATTTTTTTGCAAAACATCTTCACTTGCTCTGCAAACTTCAGCCGCCACTGGTATCATAACAAGTATTATACCCTGGCGGTGTTGTAAAGTTTAATGCGGATTTTGCACGCCAGATCCAAAGATAACCGATAAGTTATTCGTTTTCTTTTGTACCACCAGCGGACGTTAGCTCGCCCCTCGTGACTCACGGCGTCTTTCGTATAATCTGATAACGATAACATCGAAAGGATCATAAGAACGTAGAAACCACTTTAGACCGCAATTATTGCCAAATCCTATTAAAACAACTACGTTTTATAACTACATATATTATGTTAATAAATACTGAATTAAACTACAAGATTCATAGCATAGCGTCCAAAGCAAAAATATCGAAATTAAAAAATATTTAATGTACCACAAAATTCATTCATTACGGCTACCAATCAAAAAACGATATCCCCAAGAAGATGTACAGGGTGGCCCATTTTCGCGCCTCATCATTGGGATCTGGAAAACCGTAAAGGGTCCGTCAAATTATAAAGTTTGTGGAAGAATCGAAGTGTCTATTGGGCGTTATCCAACAATAGGTTTTACTTATAATTGCAAGGTGGCACCAGTTTTTAATAACAAAATTCTCGTTGGCAAGGGTACAGAAGTATTGGGATAAAAAAATACCGCTTGAACAATTTTAATTTTTTCTTTCACAGTTTAATGTAATAAGGATAGTAGAATTGCGCTACAAAAAGATTTTTTTATTTAAATGCATACTAAGATTGATTATTTTTCGTTAAATAGAGTGATTTGAATTTTCTGGAGAATTTTCTACTTTTTTAATTAAGAAAACGGCTTTGCTGCGGAATGTGAAAATATGTTTTTTTTAATTATATGTAACATTTTTTATCATAAGATAAATATTTAAATTACAACATCGAAACTTCTAATGCGGTACTTATGTATACCCTTAAAAGGGTTTGGGTAAGTAATACCTATTGTTGGATAACGCCCACTGGACATTTCGATTCTTCCACAAACTTTATAATTTGCGTGTGCAATTCATTACTTGAGTTGGTGCATTGTTTTCCAATTATTCCGATTACGCGTCTTTATAACTCGTATGCATGCATGGCGGACCCGTAAGAGATACAGGGTCGGTTAAATTATGGCAAAGTTGCGCAATTTGATTTGATTTTGATAAAATGATCAAAATTCAATGTTTCGTCTTCCAGAAACCATCACCAACTTATTTTTTTTTTAAATACGGACCTGGAGTTTTTACTTTATTCTTTGTTGCCTTTGCACTCTCCAAAAATGATGACCCATCACAAATTTTGATTTTCAAACGTTTCGATGACAAAAACTGTCATTCTGAATTTATTAGTTAAGTAAAAAATATCTTAAATTTATTAAACTGATGAAAAGTTATACAGGGTGTCCCCGAGGGTGTCCCGTAATAAAGTGCAAAAAATTTAATTGGAGATTCCTCGTCGAAAATTAAGGTGGGTACTTCATATAAAATTTTCCATAATAAGCTTTCCCTGTTCGGCTACACCCCCTTAAAGGGGTGGGCTAAAAAATGGTTTTTAATTTCTATCTCAAAATAGCGCAATCGGAAGGAGATGAAAATTCATCCAGAGGCGTGCATCAAAAGATTAAATGTAAATTTTCTAAAAAACGGCTTGTCATATCAAAAAGTACCAAGAGACATTTAATTTTTGTTTTTTCTTGCTTTATTGAATTAGACTGGGAACAGGAGAAAATATCAGTGGCGTACTACTTTTTTGTAAAAAACACCTTTAGTAAATCCATATATCTACGCCCATGGTTAAATAAAGTAGTAGTTTGTTATTATACTTCTTAGCATTCTGGAAATATAAATATAAATCCATATTTATTTTCAAACTTTAACACCCTGTATCTCGAAAACTAAGCATTTCTCAACCTATGTTTATACGAACTTTTTTTAATAATTTTCAAATGTCTATCGACTGTTAACGGTTTCCTGCTACAAAAAACTGGAACACCCTGTATATGTGTGTCCTTTTATTTAAATGAAATATCGATACGTTCGTTACCTTTATTACGATATTCATTTCCGTTTCGGTGAATAACTTCCCACAATGGCCAGTAACGTTATTAGTTCAGTGACATTGACATTAACTATATGATTATTTTTTTATGATAGATAAAAGCCTTGTACGAAATCCTGTCGCAATCGTTTTGGTGTGGAACCTGTTGCATTTTTTATTTATTTTTTGCTATGCAATATTGAATTTAACATAATTATACAGTCTATTGGGCACTTTCTACTGCTTTTCGGATGTGCATATGACAACTTTACTTATATTTTTTACAAGCTAGACTGTATGGTTTCTCAGAGCAAAATGAGTAATAGCGCTGCACGCTTCCAAGGGTTCAACCGTCGTGCATCGAAAATCCTCTGTTTCGACTCGACTCCTACCAACAAATGAGCATCAATTGGACTAACAGCATTTTTGTTACACTCTGTAACTTATTTGTTATTAAACCGATTAATTTTAAATTTACAGGTGAGGCATAACATCTAAATGCGCAACTATTGGTGCTTTGTAGCCTTATTTTTCACTTCCGATTTAGCCGGAAATGATATCAACTTTTTCATTTTAATTACAACTCTACCTGTTTTTGTAATGTATCTTATTAGTTGTAAAATTCGAATACATTGATATGTCACACAATGACATTTCATTTCAAAATGGCCAAAAATTAAATTTTTTCAAAAATATTAAAATGTCAATTAAAAGATATTTGACAATTAATTTTTTCCAAAAGTTGGCCTTGTAATCAAGAGTAATGAATTTGACATGTTTAATTTTTAATTTGCACCAAAACTTCGCTGTGACGGAAAGATATTAGAAAATAATAATAATAATAATAATAAATACACCACATGTAAGAAAAATAAAATAAATATTAGGAGAAATTTAAATTTTTATTTTTTTTATATTTTGTGAAGAATTCGGGACGTTATTGGCATTAAATTAAAGAGAACTAAGCAATTGCAAAATTTTAAAAAAGTCAGGTAGAGGTATTTAAAAAAAATAGTTTTACTTTTTTAGGCAAAATTATATAAAAATATTAAACTTTTGTTTAGAAAATAATGGTGGAATTTTTGAAAACATGTTATAATTTTTACTTATTCTGTATGCTGTTATTTTTATTAAAAAATTGTTTAAAATGTAAACTTGCTTTTCTTGCATTTAGGTGTATTTATTTAAATAACTCAGTTATTTGAGGATGAAATATACAGGGTGTTTCATGAGGAACTGTACATAGTCCAATGATAGATAGGGCCCATCAAGGTTCGTAACAAACCACTATTGAATACCATTTTAGACAAGTATTTAGAGTTGTACAGGGTGATCTATGAATTTTTACCAAAATTTGCTTTCTTTTCCTTTTAGAAACTAAATGCCCGATTTAATTTATTTTCCGTACACATTAAGTACTATCAAATACCAACAGTTCGCCATAATTACAAAACCAGAATTCCAGGTCCGTATTAGGAAAAACCTCATTTTATCTGTGACCCCTAAAAAGTTCACCCTGTATATTGTTTTTTTAAATCTTATTGCTGTAGTTTGAAAGTACATAAACTATCAACAAAAGTGGAATACTTCGTTTTCTTGTCACACTTACAACAAATACTAAATAAACACAATAAATTTAAACATTGTCTTGTTAAAATTCAAACTTTCAGTAGTTCAATGTTCGTTGCCAAAGTTCCTATCAGTTTAAGTTTTTATAACTAATATTAGTTAAAAATAGTATGAAATACCAACAGTTAGGCGCAATCAGACAAGACTCCAGGATTGTATTAGGAAAAATCATCATTTCGTCGATTCCTCCTAAAATTTTCACCCTGTATATCTTATTCCTTATTCTTAACTTTATTTGCTATAATTTAAAAGTACATAAAGTATCAACAAGTAGTGTAGTGTGATCCACACTTTTCAATAATAATAATGAACACTCCAACTACCGACACATAAGTTGTGTAGTAATTAAAGGGTAATCTAGTATTACATTCTGTTCTAATTTGTAATGTAGAATATTTTCATGTTCAGTTCTAGTTTTAAGAAATAAACTTATTTTATTTAGTGTGCAGCTAAAGACATTTATTTGTGCAAGATTTCTGCGAAAGTTTGTCAATTCTTTCTATAGTAGAAAAATATTAGGCCTTTTATCTACACACCTTTTTCAAGCATTTTTACCTACGCCTATGCTCTTTGTTTACATTACTTTCTGCCTACAGCGATTAAAAGATTACCAACTTATTTCTTTAGAAACTAAAAAGCTTCCGGTCATTGCCTACAGCTGACATCTTAAGACTCCCTCTAGCATGCTGCTGCTGCTGAAGACGTGCTGTTTGTCTTAAGACTCTACCTTCTAGTCTTTGTCTTAAGAGCTGAAGAAGAGGCTTCAGACCCCCGTACCCCGGATCCGGCCCCCCTAAAGCATTAACCCAAGAGCCTTCACTAGAAGGTGTTAAGCTCTTAAGCCAACCCACCCCCGGAGTGTAGCTACAAGTATAACCCCCATCCGTGGTCTTAGGCGCCATCCTGAGCTTCAACTTCAACTTCGATAAGAACTTTGGCAACTAACATTGAACTATTGAAAGTGTGAATTTTAACAAGATAATGTTTAAATTTAATGTGTTTGTTTAGTATCTGTTGTAAGTGTGACAAGAAAACGAAGTATTCAACTTTTGTTGGTAGTATATGTACTTTCAAACTACAGTAATAAGATTTTGAAAAACCATATACAGGGTGAACTTTTTAGGGGGCACAGATAAAATGAGACTTTTCCTAATACGGACCTGGAATTTTGGTTTTGTAATTATGGCGAACTGTTGGTATTTGATAGTACTTAATGTGTACCGAAAATAAATTGAATCGGACAATTAGTTTCTAATAGGCAACGAAAGCAAATTTTGGTAAAAATTATAAATCCCCTGTACAACCCTAAATACTTGGCTAAAATTGTTTTAAGTAGTTGTTTGTTACTAACCTTGACGGGCCATATCTACCATTGGACTATGTACAGTTACTCATGAAACACCCTGTATAACAATTATACAGGGTGTTCTGAAAAACACTAGCATAAATTCAGGGGCTGATAGAATTTTAAAAAATATTACAATTTGTTTCTATGAACCACGCCCATGGTTCTTTTTCCGTTTTCAAGATACAGGGCGTTGAAAATAATTTTCCTTAAATTTTAATTTTAGCACTTTTTACAAGAGCACCTTTTTTGTTTAGAATAAAATTTGCCATAACAGCAAGTGACAAAAGGGACAAAAAGATTAATCTCAAAAAAGTTAGGACCTAAAATGTTTCCACGGAGTACTGTACTGAACGCCCTGTATGATATAGCCAAAAATTAATAACACCAGAGCATTTAGCATCCCCAGAAACCCCACATAGCAAAATTTCAGCTCATTTGGTCGAATTTTGTGGAAGATAGGATCGAAACTATAGATTTAAAAAAATTATTTTTAACGCCCTGTATCTTGAAAACGGAAAAAGATACGCCCATGGTTCATAGGAACAAATTGTAATATTTTTTGAAATTCTATCAGCTCCTGAATTTATGCTAGTGTTTTTTAGAACACCCTGTATATGCTTAGATTATTTTTTTTGGCATACACGTATTACATAGTAATAGTGAAGTCGATTATAAAGAAACTTAGTTTCTTAGTGCTATTAAGAAAAAAAAATTAAAGATTTCTACATATGTTATTATTTTATTTATTTGATCCACGTTTGCATATTATGATTAAGGAAATTGTAAAGCCGTTTGAACGTATCTTCGTCAATATTCTTTGAATAAAATATGATTTAAAGGAACAATAATTGCAATTGCATAACCATTAATAATTCAGTTCTCATTATCTTGTTAATATTGTTAGTTAATCGATCGCACAGATAGACGTCATTTGGACTACAAAACGCTTCAGATAATTATACGGTAGATTCGGAAGATCCATATACTACACTCGGTAAATGCTGAAAAACCCATAATAATTTGCATGCATCTTAGAGAACGTAATTTTTTAGGTACTGGAGATGTCTGAAAGCTTTGAAGTGGCAGTAGCACGATTTAAACTGAGTTCCAGATGATGACAACTTGGTTAGCGAAACGCGCGTCGAGTGTAGCGTCGATATTTAATTGCGATAGACTTAATTTTTTGGGTTTTCAAACTATTTTGCTGAAGTTCAGTGATTTTACACCGTTTATAGCCTAAGATCTAGGTCAAAAATTACTCTGCGTAATTGGCGCAGCTCATCGTTCCCCGCTTTAACCACAACATTCCCCAGCTCCAAGCCACTTGCAGGAGTGTAACCCTAAACCCTCACTGTTCTATGATTTTTTCATAAAAAGCGATTATATTCCCAAGTTTTTACAAAAATTAATATTGCTTCCACCAAGTATAACGGTGTCTGCAGCTTACATTCTAATCGAACGAAATGCAAATAAAATATTAACTGGGAATGGCACGTAATAAGTTAGTGACGACAGGAATTACTCGGAGCTTCACGTGCTAATTTCCCAGAACGCCCACTTTGCCTAGGAATAAGTTTTTTACTAAATAATTTTATCCGTAATTACTAGGCGAGCCAAATCAATCGCGTTAAATATTTTATTAGTTTATATCTTTTCTAAACTGTTCCGATAAATACATCTACCTACCAATTTGACTGAATACGTCATATTTTAACTATATGAATAATCGACACTATTACAGACACTGAGGCATTTAAAATGTTTAAAATGGCTGATGGTCGAGAGACACGTGTACTAAGTATATTATTATTATTACTATCATTTATTTCTGTTGCATTATTTATAGTAAATAATGACGAAGCAGTTGGTATTTTTAATAGCCTCCTCGATAACCTGACCTCAATGCTTTTACGCCTGAATTTAAAATTTTAAATAAAACTATACAAAGAGCAAATATACGTGTAATTAAATTATCCACGCTAGACTGCATGTCTTAATTTATTTATATTAAAAAAGTTTAGAGAACGGCTCTGAAACGGAGCCGTGTGGTACTTCTGAATTGACAACCCGATATAGCATCTAATGCCACAGTCCTCTTTATGGCTATTATAAATTTTACTCAATTGCAACCCCTTAGATAAACAACCCCTGAAACATTAATTACGTAATTGAGAGAGCGGTAAGCTAACACCACGCAATCTGTATTAAAGCGTCAATTAAATTGAAGAGAACGCTGCTGACGTTTATATCTGCCCTATTTATTTTAATCCTCCTGGCACATATATTTAGATTATTAATCGATGCAATACGTTTTTATTGTCATTTTACAACCACATGAGTGCGTATGGGTTCAAATATATAATTTATCGTTAGATATATATCCACGGAGTGATACACTTAAAAATCACAGGATGAAAATATAGGTTTGAACCCCATCTTATTTAATTCCTTTTAAGGGGGGATCTCTGTTGATATTTGTAACACGAATTACGAGTAAAGAAATAATAATAAAGAAAGAAAGGTGTAACGAAGTGATTTTTTTGTTACTAGTTCCTGTTAAATATAATATTATTCGATACACCCCGTATATAATTAAGTTATTGTTTTCTGCATTTTTATATTATTATCACCTGTAACCAGTTAATTATTTTGTTTTATAATAGAAACTGTCCTGTTATTTTTAAATAATAAATAAATCCGTAATTACTATCAGAAAACAAATAATATACCGCGCTGATAGCTGTCCCTCCCCGGCAACACCTATGAGTGAAAAGCGTATCCGCGTCGAAATGAGTCCGGCCGCAAAAGCCAGCGAATGTAGACGTGTCGATGCAGCGCTCCAGCAGTTGAAACTCTGCCCTACGTCAGAGCCTCGCCGAGACGCATTTATTCACTGCGCTGCGACATTACGCTTATCCCTACCACGCCACTATTGTATAGAAGATTGATATTCCGAATCCAAGAGAGCTGAAGTCAGTCAAGAGCAGACGTACCCATCGTAAAGTAAGTTAACCAGGGCCCGAATTTCGGCAAAGTCCAGCCGTGACGCATTTATTCACTGCGCTGCTTATTTTGCGTTCATCCCTACTACTCCGATATTTTGCAGAGCATTGATATTCCGAATCCGACACAACTACCTTCAGTACCCGTCCGCTGCTGTTCCTGACCAGACGTGCCTAAGTAAGCAGAAGTAAGTAAGGAGTAGAACTCAAGAGTAAGGTTTGGCTATTATTGCAAGGTATCTCTGGTCTCTGATGATATTAATCCTAAATTTCTTTCAGCTTTTATAGTAATAACCGCATTTATACTATACTTAGTGCCTTCTATTCCGCAACGAAGTCTAATTTTCCCCAACGACCCACTGGAATATCCGTTTCTTCACTGTAGCTGCCTGAGTAGTGGTGTTTCTGCACTATAAACAGAAACTGGCGCCCGAGTAAAGCACCGTCGCCGCCTCGAGTGCCATAGTGACACTTCGGCATTTTCTTGCCTAAAACCGAAGTACGTCACAAAGTTGAAAAACTGACTTACCCTACGTAAAAATCTATTGAACTTTTGAGGACCACTGCAAATCTCTACCGATCCACATATGAGGTGAATAACATGCTTTGTTTTTCTAAGTTCAATACAAATTCTAAAGATATAAAAAACACCATAAAAGCACCGGCAAAGTTGTCTTGGGACTATTTGTACTTCGAACAATAAATTATCAAAAAAAACTTCACAAAATAGCCGCTAATAAAGTTAGCGACTGTTCGACGGGATGCGGATTTGAAGGTAGGGACATCGGCACGTTTGATGCTTGTGTAAACAAATGGTATAAAAAATATGCGTTCCACAGACTTCTGAGCAATGTTAATTGATAGTGGTGCGGTAAAAGCTAGTGAACCAATGTAAAAAACAAGCTGACTAGGTGACCCGACCTATCTTATTTTATTTTCGATTGAGATAGGTCTGTTGTTAAGTTTTCGAAATGTTGACGTATTTTAATTCATAAATAAATAAGTTGTAGTTTACCCTGTATAATTAAAGCATCTCGCGTAGATTTAGGTTGTTTCTTTTATTAGGTAGATATATAATTTCGATCATTTAGTATATGGATTATTTGTCTGTCTAATAAAAACAGGCGTGTTTGTTTCCTTAATAGAAGTATTTGACCATTTAATGGCAAGTAAATTATTGTTATTTTTCCAGAAAAAACTTAAATAAAACATCACATAAATGATTCATATGTTGATTAACGATTCCTTAGTTATTTAAACATAACTGGGGAATAGTAGAATTAATGCTTGCCCGTTAAAGAAATTATTGCCATGCACGGATTCTAGCGACCGTCCTTACTGCTCGATCCTCATCGACACGAGATGGTGTACTACCGTTTCATTTAGCAAAATACATAAATAATTTGTATTTTGCGACTTCCAGATTGTCAAATAAAAATATTGCATTGTTTTATTGAAAAAAACAAGCAATTCTACGAACAAAATCATTCTCAAAAAAAAGACAAAAGCAATTTTGAATAAATTTGTGTACTGACTGTGGACAGAGAAAACATTGTTTGGGAACAGTTGTCAAAAAAATGCCAAGGTGACGTTCAATTTTATGATTTATCGTCGGTTTTCCAAAAAACTGTCAAAAGTGACGGAAGGGTCCTATCGTGAAACCGAAAATGGTTTCGGGGTCCTGAAGTCGCCCCGTATCCGAAAATGTAATCGGTTACCCCCTGGGACCGAAAATTTACACTCAAAATAAGAACACATCAAATAAAAAATTTATGAAATTCCATACTCAAACTTCGTTTTGATGGTGGAAAGGTTTCTTTAAGAGTCAACGCACCTATTAAATCTATTGGCGTACCTCTATGGTGATGTGGAAAACCTTTTCTAAATTATTTTACCATAAATAAGACTTTCTTTTGAAAAATATTTAGTTTTACTCATATAAATATGATATGGTGTATTATAAATAAGTCATGATGGTCAGCCGGCTATTGTGACGTCACTGATTCAGTTCGCGGCCCCTTACTACCGGAGGCCACAGCTAGAGCAATTAAACTTGATAAAAATATTTAAGTTTAGATTTTAGTTTTGGGTTAATTTGATTGGTATGAAAAAAAAACTGGAAGGCATCTTTAAGGGTGGTGGGTCGCCTTAGCACAGCCCTGAATTAATTTCTTGGGAAAATTAAGGCAAACACTTATACTGTTGAGAAGCAAGGTTTATTTTGTCTTTCTTTCATTAATCTGGTGGGATGAGCCGCTACCGAGGAAAATAATAAAAAAAAGAGTCATCTCCAGTAAGTTCTAAATAATTGTAACTCTTCAGGAAAGCATTGTTGGCCAATCACACCTCAGGTATTTTGAAGCATTGGACAGGCAGTATATATTCAATAATTTGAGCTCTTAAAATGTCTATAAAAATTGCTGTTTGTGCATACCACTGTCAATAAAATACATAGGAGGGCGACAGGGGCGAAAAAAAAAATCTTAAAATTGGTGGTGCATAAGGTGTTTTCGACTGCAGATTTTTGTAATAATAATTATGAAATAAATTAATGCTTTTACTCAGGTTCAAGACCGTTAATATCCCTGGTAGATATAGGTAGGTAGCTATTTATAATTAAACATGAACAAAAAAAACGAAAATTGTGATAGGCCCACTTCGCCGATACTGACGAAATCAAAACTGTACCCTTTAGAAGGTAGGCATTTATCATTAAACATTGTTCTATATTTATTATATATTTACATAAAGGGGGCAAAGAAAATTATAGGTTGCCACCATATAATCGGGTTATAATGATTGAGGGTGTTAAAGCTTCAAACGTAATACGAAATTAAGGTTACCAAATATGCCAATGTTAAGAAATAATTGACTGTGGGTAATAAAAATCCTTTGTTTACATATACAAAAGTAGGTTGGTAAGTAAGTCATAACTAAAGTTGTACAGTAATATTTATTGCCATGCCAACAGCTTGTACGGTAATATTACAATACAGATCTGTCAACAGATGAAATAATAAATAATGAGACTATATAGGGCTAGGTATTAATACAAACAGACAGAAAATTCCAAACAAAAATAATTAAATACTGAAATGTATCACTACTGCTCCTGCTTCTTATAATATCTATTAATAATGTCTTTATTTTCTGAAACCGATAAACTATTGAACAAATCACGGATGTTATGATTCACAACAGCCTTAGATGTCTTAAAATTCTCGCTCTACGAGCTCGGATTTCAAACCGATATCTGCGGCAGTTCTGATACTCATAACATTCCTAGATATGTTAATTACAGTCCTTTCTTTTAGACCACAAATGGTCTCAAAAGCACTCACTAGCAGGGTATAAATGCCACCCCTCCTTAACTTCTTTATTTTTGAGTTTAGAAAAAAAGTCTCAAATAAAAGTTGTACAAGCTAACCTGAGGTTTGTAAGGGTGCTACACAAATTTATACAGGGTGTTCTAAGAAAGCGTGACCGACCAATGTTATGTTTTTTTATTGGAAGACCCTGTATATTATTGGATTTTCGAAATCTACGACTTATTGCGCTTCTAGCAATAAATATGTTTTATACTGAATCCAATCCTTTCCAAGATATATTGCTATAAATGAGTCATAAGTATAGAATTAAGTTAGCCATGAAAAAATAACGATTGTGCATCATTGGCAGTTGGCAGTGCAATGTGTTTCATATGAAGTTGAAAATGGGCTTGTCTGACGAAAAGGAACGAAAAATGTATGTAAAGAGCAGATACAACATGCATGCGCGAAGCTCAGCGTGAGTATGCCAACTTATGGCTCATTTATAGCAATATATCTTGGAAAGATTTGGATTCAGTATACAACATATTTATATATTGCTAGAAGCGCAATAAGTCGTAGATTTCGAAAATCCAATAATATACAGGGTGTTCCAATAAAAAACATAACATTGGTCGGTCATGCTTTCTTTGAACACCCTGTATAAATTTGTGTAGCACCCTTACAAACCTCAGATCAGCTTTAGAACTTTTATTTGAGACTTTTTTTCTAAATTCAAAAATAAAGGAGTTAAGGAGGGGTGGCATTTATAACCAATCACCCTGTACAATATATTACCCATTCCTTATGAATTACCCTGTATAAGTATGTACATACAGGGTGTTAAGAAATAGTAGGTCAAGCCATTAAAACCACAGATTCTTTGGACGAAAATAATGCGACTTTTAGGGTGTGATTTTTTATTTTGACACGTAGTTTTCCTTATACAGGGTGTTAAAGTTTAAATTTTGAAAATTATTTTTATTAGTAATTCCGTTATTTTCCAAGATTTTTACCTGAAATTTTGCACAAACTTTTATCTTATGCAGATGCACTTTTTGTATAATTTTGTTTAAAAAAAAGGCCAAACAGGGAAAAGGGGGGTTGTGGTACTCATTAACCTCCCCAACTTTTTCATGCGTAGGTATGCCTGGTCTCTAAATATTTATATTTAGATTAAATATTTCTCTAACTGTTCTTACTCATAAAATTTTAACGAGATATTCCAATAAATTCAGATAAATTTTTAATATCTTAGTTTCGAAATGTATTATTTTTATTATAGTTGTTTGTAGTGATCATTATTTTTTTTAAATCGATTACGTACTTTTAAGCAAAAAATGCTAGACGTTTTCTGTTGTGCATAGTTAAAAAAGTTCGATAAAATAAAAATTATAAAAAATACAGTGGTGTACACATTTTTGTTTAGAAAACATAATTTAATTCTTATTTAACTATGCCACTGGCATAGGTAACAGAAGCAAATAAAAATACTAATTTACAGAAAATATTTTTGCTTAAATTGCTTGCACCTTATATAATTCGTTTTCGTAATTGTTGCTCATTAAAATTGGAACCGAATAAACAAAATAATAATAAATTCCAAAAAAGAAAAGGAAGAGAAATAATTTATAAAATGCCACAAATAACATTTAAACAATATTAAAAGAATAAACAAAATCCAAAATCTTTCATAACTCCCCAAAAACTAAAAATAAAAAATATTTTTATAACCTGAATTTAGGTGGCAATTTCGAGGGTAATTTAGAGATGTGACGTTATGCGGGAACATAATTACTACAACTGAAATCATTCCAAAGACGTTTTTGTGAAATTCGTATCACTAGCAAAAATTTGTACACCGACTACCAAGTGATAACTCCTCGGTTATAACCATAAGTACTAAATTAAAATTTTCAACGTTTGCACTTTGACTTTTTTACCAAAATTACAAAAAAAATGCATCTGCGTAAGATAAAATTTTAGGTAAAAATCTTAAAAAATAACTGTTATTAATAAAAAAAAATTTCAAAATTTAAATTTTAACATCCTGTATAAGGAAAACTACGACGTGTCGAAATAAAAATCACACCATAAAAGTAGCATTATTTTCGTCCAAAGAATCTGTGGTTAACGGCTTGACCTACTTTTTCTTAACACCCTGTATATTGTAGAGGAGGCTAATCATTAATTAACGTTTTGTCCAAAATTACCTCTGATTATATTGTCGATATAGGTTTTCTCGATTATTTCCTCTCCGTTAGTTTTACAAATTAATTATTACTAACATTGTAGGAAATAAAAAAAAGCCTATAACATTATTTTCAATAATTTCTATTGTTAATGATTTACGAGTTACGGCGGCCAGAAAGGTGAAAATGTTCCACACTTCGAGCAGCTGTAATTTTAAACAATTGACCATGGAAGAAATAGTTTAAATAAAAGTTGTAGAAAAATTAGTAATATAATTAATTTTTTAGCGAACCAGGATTTGTTGAAATTTCGTCAAATTTTTATCTTGAATTTTATAGTCCGCCCGACAATTTGCAGCTTATAGTCGATCCAGCGAACTTTTACTTTTTTCTGTTTTGATCCTAGCAGGGCAGAAACGAAAACAGTTTCGGAATCCGGACGACTTCAGGACCACGAAACCATTTTAGGTTCCTCGATAGGACCCCTCTTTCAATTTGATATTTAAACGTCACTTTTGACAGTTTTTTGGAAATTTGACAGAAAAACGTACAATTCAAACACAGACGGCCCCGTACCCATTCCCAAGCGCCACTTTGACATTTTTTTTGTGATTTAACGCAAAAACGTAGTCGATGTTCAGAAAAAAACATTAATATAAAATATATCAAATTTGATATTTTTTTGTTATTATCGTGCTTGTATAAACCTAAATAAAGCATCCAGAAAAGAATGTATTTAAAGTAAAAACTGAGTATAACCATCAGTAACCTTTCTCACTGATTGAATTTCGAAGTATTTTGCGAAAAAAAAACCACGTACCTACCTATATATTTTACAATCAGTAAAAGTGTTTTTTTTTTGCAAAACAAAACGTTCCAATTTTTTGCGCAACAGGGTTACGATTGCAAAATTTGTAAAAACCCAAATTTAAATCAATGTAAATACACACTTGCAGAGGAAATGGTAAATGTACAAATTTACGAAACCTTATCTAAACATCAATGTATGAAACTGCCGTTGCACAAACAATTAAAACCGCACATGTTAAGTAATCATCATATATGCAATAAAAGAACATTGGAAGATAATAATCCTCCAAAAGCAATAATTTGCAATTTTTAATAAACTACTTACGCCACCGGTCCTCGTGCAGAAAATAACAAGTCTTCACTTTTCCAACTCTCACTTTTCCAATAATAATAATAATCAAAACCACAACAAAAACACAAATAAACAAACCGACGCGGGTACCAACAATGAGCAGCAACAAAAAAACAATTTAAAACAAGTAAAGCTACGCTGACTAATTCACACTTGTTTTTAAAATTCAGCTCCCGCTCGACGGGAGACCCACTCTTGTTTTGTTTCAGTGGTCAAGCAAAGAATAACGTGGATTTAAAACAGCAGCGGTTACGCTACAGCGAATTTGTAACAATCGATGGTGGCGTTTCACAGGCTACAATGACCCCTCGAAGTGAATTTCAAATTGTTACAGCTTTAACCCCTCTTCTACCGACATTTGTATAGGTGGAGGGTGGTTAGGGGTGTTAAGGAAAGTAATTTTCGTTTTCTGATTTGTAGTTTACGTGGTTTTCGGTAATAATGGTCAATGGAGTTGTAATAAATAACAAAAAATGTTTTCAAATGTACGGGGTGGGGTGTCTCATAAACGGGTGGCAATAATAATAAAATGACTAATTTTCAAATGGAATATAAAACCCTAGCAAGGCGTCATTTATTGTTCAAAAACGTCGATTTTAACGCATCTGTTTGAATTAATAAAATAAAAATTTAATTTTCAAAAAACTAAAACAAAAATAAAGACCGAGGCGTTTTTAGGTTCTCAAAACTGTATACCTATAGTGTAATATACATACAGTTTTAAAAATGTTTTCCTTTTTCAGTTTTAATCCTCCGGGGATAATTTTTGTGTACGCCTATGGACCACAGCAAAGAATAATTGTATACAGGGTGTTTTGGGAGGAAAAAGAACTATTTTAAGGGCATATTCTAGAGATCAAAATAAGAGAAAAGTTTCTATAAATAATAGTCCGAAAATGCTTAATTTTCGAGATACGTACAGGATGTCAAAAAAAATATTTCATTTTTTAATGTCTCGAAAACGGTTTAAGATATTAAATTGGGGTTTGGTATGCACTATAGTGGCATAGAGACACTTCTACTTTATCCAACGAGTTCTGATAATTCCACCAATGACGTGCGTGAGAGCAAAATATTAAATGTTTTTGCCGAAAAATATAGTACGCCACTGCTTTCTTTCAAAACAGGTATTGGTTTTTTAATAGGCGGCCAATTCTAAAAAGAAAAGACCTCCTGAGTTTTTTTGGTAGGACAAAAACAGTTTTCGAGTGATTAAAAACAATTTTTCTGCATCACTGATATTTGTTTCCGATTTCAAACTGCTTGTAAAATAATTGATTCTTATATTGTCGGTGCTTCTTTTATCTACAATATTCACTTCAAATATTTGCATGCAGGAAAACGCCTTTTTAATTTTTTTTTTTTGACACCCTGTATCTCGAAAAGGAAGCATTTTCTGACTCTTATTTATAGGAACTTTCTTCCTATTTTGATCTCTAGAATAATAAATAATAATAATACAACACATGTAATTAATACATCCTTAAAATAGTTCCACAGGGTGGTCCAAGTTTCCATGGCGTAAACTGCAGGGAATGATAGAAGAACGAAAAATAATACGAGTGCTTATAAACATTATGCCTCTAAACCGCATCATTTTTGAGATACAGGGTGTTAAAAGTTTTTAATTTTTTAAATGATTTTTTTAAACATCTCTCAAACGGACGGCAGTATTAAAAATATATTTGGTGATGTAAAATATCTCGCGAAGCACTAATATTTCTCTATTACAGAAGTTTCCGAAAATCACCAGTGGCGTCAAACTGGGGGGTAAGTGACTATTTTTCCTACCAGAACTTCTGGTCCAAGCCACAATTTTTTTTAGATTCTATGATATTTTTTGTACAAAAAGCCTCTCTTGTGTGTCTTCATAGAATGCACCAGTTTCGAGTAAATTGTTAAAAACCATCAACATGTGCTTGGAAATTACTTTTAGATTCATATAAAAATCCCAAAATAAGAACCTCAAAATAGGTGCGTTTTACAGGCAAATTTTATAAAGCAAACTCATATTTTTTTTCGATGTGTTATCGTTCCCTGAAGTTTCCACCATGGTACCCAGATACCCCTTATATTTCTTTTAAAGTGATACATTCCGAAAATCATAATGTATACTATACTCGGGCCAAAAAGAGTAGTCAGTAGAGCAAAAACTCACCGGCAATTCTTCAAAGGATTTAGCTGTTATGGAATACAGAAGCGGCAGCTCGTTTTACCATATAATCCCATATAATTCAGAGAAATATATCCAGTTTTCTCCGCCTACCAGAGATGAAAACCACAACTAGGTCATTATGTTTAATTGGTATAGTCAACCAAATACAGTAAATGCTTGAACGTGCCGCCCTTATACCCAATAATTTGTTCGGCTATTGGAAAGGTCGTCGAGAGGGCTTAGATAGCGCATTCAGTGGCGTCACATATGCTGCAACGCAAAGGATGTGCATTGTTCAACTGCGTTGCTATACCTAATTCGTGGAGATAATGTTGAAAGATGTAAGTATATTATTTAAAATTTAAGACATGGTAACTCATACTCATGCATAATTAACACAATCCGCTTTCATTTGTTCGAATTATGGAATTTATGAAATTCGTAAATCCGTACGCCCCTGGCTCTACTGACTACTCTTTTTGGCCCGAGTATATATGCATTCAATATTCCAAACTTTCAACAAATAAAGAGATATTTGAATGCTTTGAGATACAATGCAAACTCAATTTATTTAAATTTAATTGAAATATAACGTAAACCGTGGAGTATTCCATAAAGTAACGTCTATTTTTTGGGAAAATTAATAAGCCACAGTAATTAAATTGTAATTTTATTTAAAAAATAAATACATACAACCTAACTGATATTATAATAATAAACACTCTCGACTAGATGTTGTTTGGTAGTTTCATGATAAATATACCAAAATATAGAAGATATATATACAAGTTTTTGCGTTTCTAAAACGCAAAAAGGCACAAATCATAATTAAATTCTTTTCTGTTAAACTCTTTTTTCCTGATAAATAAAATGAACAGAACAGTATATGAAAGTACTGGGTACAATACGTTATGGTAAAACAGAAAGTAGGTACACGAAAAACAGTGGCATAACTATAACAATAACAAAAATTTGAAAACTGGAATTAAAGTGACCAATTTCGTAAATTTATAATTTAGTAAAATAGACAATAAAATCTGCCTGTCGCATACTTATGTCTGCTTTGACAACAAAATTTTGGATCACAAAATACAGTTATGTCACGGTGAATAAACAAAATAAATAAATAAAACTCATATGATTTTTCCCAAATTTGATTTAGGTACACAAATAACGAAAACAAAGGAAAATTCACGCCAAATACATGAATTGGCAAGATTAACCACCAACTAAATCACTAGCTAAATTACCTTTAAATAAATAAACTTTGTACTACGATAAATAATAAATAATAATACCTACGTGTTACGCCAAACAGGAACATCCCAAATTATCAAATAATTTGAATAAACGTTTATAAAATATACTGTGTGGTCTCTTAGAGAAAATATCTGTTTGGCTAACACTAGTTAAAGCCATCTTGAAAATAAGAAAATCTTACTATGTACACTAGGTGTGCAAAAATTTTCATAAAACTGAAAACCGACCCAAAGAAATCTAACAACGTAAATAAATTTCTATTTGTACTAAACTGTTAGTATACCAATTCAAGTTCAAACTCGTGAATGAAAATACACTATAATATATTTTGTCGGTCATCATAAGCAATTTTAATATATACCTACCGGACGATATAAATTCACGGTATTCCCCTATTTTTCTTAATTTATGGGAGGTACCTAAATGGGGAATAGAATATACTGCATTCGGTAACTTTGTTATGAATTTTTTTGTTTCCCTTTTTCAGATAATTCAATGGGATATGGAACATGCTGAATAGGTACTTAATGTTTACATAAAGTTATCTAAAGTTTTTAACTAGGCCATGTATGCATAAAAATGAATGATGCGATTAATATAATATAGTGTACTTTACAAAATGTAGAAAAGCCAATTCTCGGGGCATTCTCGCATTAACTTGTTAAGTTGCGTATTGCGCTGTGGCACCAGAAAATTCAAGGTAAGGCAAATTATTTTTTTTGGCGATACAAAAATAACCATCTTATTCTTTTTGTGGCGCTATACTCTCGGAATACTGGCAACTCCTCTGTATTATTATTACTTACATAACAAGTACATTATTACTTACATAGCAGACTTATAGTTCAACTTGAATTTCGAAATGCAGAAAATACTAGAGAATCTTTAACAGGGAAATATAAATACACTCTCGGTGTTTTTCCGTTGCCTTGTCTTCTAAAAAACGGCCAAAGCCATAACTCAGTGAAAATTTAATTATTATTTTTTTAAATTGGGGTATATATATTGGCCCACGAGACGCTCTTTTCAGCATATAAAATATGGAGGTACTACTTCCGGTTTTACCGGAAGTGACTTCATTGTCATTTTTTTAAATAGCACCCTATACATTTTTTTCGAAATCTCTACTAAGTGTAGTATAAATTTCCTTTCCGATGATGTGTCACAAGTCAATAAATCAATATTTTCCCACCAATAACCCCCTAACAACTTAATTCTTCTCGAGGTAAGACAAATTGCTATTAAATTATCAATTGTGTCGTGAAGAACAAAAACAAACACAAATCGACATTTAACATTAGTGTCACAGTTTTTTTGCACTTTGTTTTGTTTTATGATGTTATAACAATAAAATCTCTTTCCACGGCACAACTGATAATTTAATAGCAACTTGCCTTACCTCGGGAAGAATTAAGTTGTTAGGAGGTTATTGGTGGGAAAATATTGACTTGTGACACATCATCGGAAAGGAAATTTTACGCTTAGTAGAGATTTCGAAAAAAATGTATAGGGTTCTATTTATAAAAAATGACAATGAAGTCACTTCCGGTTTTACTGAAAAGAGCATTTCGTGGGCCAATATATATTCGCCAATTAAAAAATAAAATAATTAAATTTTCACCGAGTTATGGCTTTGGCCCTTTTTAGAAGAGTATATATGACTAAATTATGATTAAAGCTCGGATTAAAACAAAAGATTTTTTTCGGCAATTGCAGCGAACACAGACCGATAAGTACCCTAATTTTTTTGGTTTCATTAAACCTTAAGGTTCATAATTCTGTTGAAATATCGAAATTTTTCATAATAACTATATTTTCCATTTACCACAATAAATAAACTAAAACGTGCCTAGACGTAAAACCAATAATTCGTACAAGTGTACTGACTAGAATGTTTGATTAGAATCCGTTCCATGGACGTATCAATATTAGAAAAATACTCAAATTCAACAAATCGTTTGCCTATCCTTATAAGCTACATATCACTGTACTTTAGCTAAAAAGTGACAAATTTATAAATAATACAAAGTGTAACTCCGCGAATATATAGACGCTAAAAACCACTACTAAATAATTCAAAATATCACAAAAAAGATTTAACCCAACAAGCAATTTGACGTACCTTAATTTCCTGGCGATCTCAACGCATAACCCCTTTATTATAAAAAAACATCACTATGGTTATTAAAAACAAAGAACACACCTACATATTAAACTATAGTAGCGTGAAATATATTACGTCTTTAACATCCCCCAAACGGAAGTAACATAGCACTTGTCTCCGTGCGTCAGTTTGTGGGCGTTATAATAGTGCTTCATGACGAACTGCTTTTGGCAGATCTCACAGGTATAACTCGATTGTTTTTCATGCGTCTTTTTGTGCTTCAAGAGATTGTCGTTGCGAGAAAAGCTCTTGTCGCATATATTACACGTGTAGTTTTTCTGACCCGAGTGCAACGTGCTGTGCCTTAGCAAGTGCTCCTTTCGCATGAACGCCTTGTTGCAGTTCTCGCATATGTAAGGGCGGAAGCCGGTGTGTAGCTTTACGTGCTGGTACAAGTGCTCTCGTCGCTTAAATCCTCTTGAGCATATATCGCACACGTGCATTTTAGTCTGTGGGGTAGTTGTACTGTTATTATTGTCAGAAACGGTATTTACTTGTACGTTGGCTTTATCACTTTCGTTGGAACTGTTCAGAATACTGGAAGTTACACTAGAAATGACGTTTGTAAATCCATTTGGATTTAGCTCCTGCATACTCTGGTTCAAAACGTTTATACTTATGGCAGAACTCTCAACGTTCGTCGCTGTATTACAGACAACGTTTGAGTTTGATGATATGCTATTACTGTTTACTATATTTAAGTTCGACTGGGTATATATGGTATTATTACTGTTGCTAAAGTTGTTGAAGTTTTGGTTATACTCTGATATGGGGAAGATAACGGTTTGATTCTGGCTTTGGTTTGGTTTATCTTCCACTTTTAAAGAATACGTATATTTACCAGGCAAGCTTTGAGTGCTTTTTATATGTGGTAATTTATCATACTTTGCAATGTTTTGTTCCACATCATATAAGGGGGATACGTTATTGGAGTCCGTTAGGTCTATCTTTACGATATCATCTTGAAGGCAATTTTCCATCATCCTTAACTCCTTTCGATGCTTACTGGGTTTATGCTTATTCTTACTGATACTGCCGTGGTTTAAAATAGTCTCGAAATCGCCCATTTGAGCAATGTTAATGACCTCCCCGTTAGAATTAACGACAACGTTACTTAACATTTCATTTTTTGGTAAGCTAGTCTTCATGGCAGCTGCATTTATTAAATTTAGGTTGTAAGCGAATTGGCTCTGCGTAAGCTGCGCTGCCAGTTTATTGTCTATAACTTCGTTTTTTTGGATTTTGTTGGTGCTTAAGTTAGGATTTGATACGATCGTAGGTAGTTGTAGGGTGTAAAACGGAACCTGTTCCACAGGATTTTGATTTTTATTTATGCTCATGATATTTTGAGAAATAGTTTGTCCAGGCGCAGACATTGAGGAGACTGTGGGTATATTGCTAGACGTTGATATTTCTGGATTTTGCTGAATTTGCGGAGGTGGAGGCGGAGGTGGTTTTATGTCTTTAATGTAAACCTAAAATATAATACAAGCTGAATTAACAGTGCTTGATTCCACAAATTCTAACCTCAAAAATTAAATTAAATCGTATAGAGAATTATGAGGTTACGTAATCATATCTGACTGCATTATGGACATGACCAAGGTCGACACCGACCACTGACTCCAGTTTAAACAGCATCTAATTGCATTTGAAAAATATAGTTTGTTGACTACTTTTTCATTCTAATCATATCTCTCATTTAATTTAGAGGTTTAACAAACTTTAAAGATGAGCATAGCAAACGCAAGTACGTCAACTAAATTGAAATATTGTAAAACTTGAGATGACATTTTATAACCATTAACCATACCTACCTTTCCTGACTTTTTAAAGTCTTCCGTATATCTAAAGTTCTTGAAATAAGTAGAGAGCATGGATTCAGACCGGACACATTCTTGTCGAAAACCAAAACAAGTTTCCAAGTTTCGTAGGCATTTCGCACAAACAACTTTTGGTAGAAAGTCATTTTCATTTACCTTAAAAACAAACACTGAATTTCATACAGAAAATCAATTAAATAAACATACTGTAAGTGACAAACAAGTTTGTATTTTATTTTGTAATTGTATTTTTCTCCCTTCTTCCTGGAAAATGTGAGTTTTTTCTTTTTGGGTATTTGAGGCACACAGTCTACATAGTTCATAGAAACTAACTCTTTTATAGCCGGACATTTGGGACTACTTTTAAATAATCATTGAAGTTTATTGAAAACTATTTTTGTTGTCAAATTTGTTGACAGCAAAGCCAAAGCCTTCAATTTCAGTGCCTTCATGGAATGAAGAATGAAGTTAGGTACACTTTGTTAAAAATTTTTGAAACGTCTTTTAAATATTCTTAATTACCTACTAATTATTAATTTTCAATTATAATAATTATTAATAAAGGGTATATTTAGTATTCTATACTATAAAATACTATATTTTACGCGGTGGATTATTCTCAATTTCTATTAATTTATAACAGTAAATTTTAAGTTCCTAGGTTGATAAGATAACCTTCTAGTAGTTCAAATATTCCAGTTTCCAGAAATTAAATGACGTTTATTTGTAAATTTGACGTTTAGATTGGCAAATGCAAGTCGAAAAGTAAGGAAAGTAAGGAAAGGAATGTCAGACTTAGTAGCCAAATGCGTATTACGAGTCGAAGTAAACGAAACATCACAAGATGCAGGTTAGTAATTTCAGTTATTTGAAAAAACATAACCTAACTGTTTATTTGCTAAGAATCCAGAGGAGCTGAGGCTTTGTCAAACGCAGACACCAAGCAGAAGGGCAGAGGACAAAGAAATGTGCGAGATATCAGCGTGGAAACATTCCCAAGTCGTTTAGAAAGCCCTAGGGAGGATTGGGGGTTGCTTCCTTTGTGCTCTCGAGAAACTACTCCGTCGAATGACAAGGACAAAGAACAGAATGAGGAAAAAGGCGAAATAGGTTTCTTTAGTGGAAATCCGTTTGTGGAAATTACAAAAGGCATTCTACATTTATACAAAGAGGAGTAAGTTAAATGCAATATTTTTTTATTATTATAGTTATTTATCGTTTTTATTGCAGTGTTTTAAGCAGTAGAAAAGAAGCCCTAACTCTGTGTTTACTTGGAGTACCCACTTCCATGACCTGTCACGATTTATTAGCTTTTACAGCACCTTGTCATGCCGATATTTCACATATTAGAGTCTTACGGGATTCTCTACCTAATCAGTACATGTCTCTTTTGAAGTAAGTATCTCCGCATATTCTTAGAAAAACTAAATACATAAAAGATATCTAAAGCACCTAGTGTTATATATGTTATATATTGTAGCTTGCATAATTTTTTATAATTGTTGGGGAAATAATTAAAGCACATTTGCGCTTCATAGGTAGTGTTAGTTTCAGAAACCATGATGCTGCTATGGAGTTTTACTTAACATTCAACGGTGCTCCCTTCAGCAGTCTTGAGCCTGACAGCATTTGTAGAATAGTGTGGGTGTCGAAGGTGGAATGGGCTCATAACGGTTTGGCACCCCCTGGCCATACAGAGTTACCTATTTGTCCTGTATGTCTAGGTACGTATTTATCTTCAGCCTGATTAACGTCGTTTTATTGATATATCTATTCCCATGCTCGTCTAGAACGTATGGATGAATCTGTAGACGGTGTTTTAACGATATTATGCAATCATGCATTCCACGCTAGTTGCCTCGAGCAATGGGGTGATTCGACCTGTCCCGTGTGTCGATGCGTTCAAAGTCCCGAACAAGCCGAAACATCGGAATGCGAACGTTGTGGCACGTCTGCACCTTCGCCTGATGCTCTTTGGATCTGTCTTATTTGTGGACATGTTGGTTGTGGAAGGTAATTAAAATGTAATTATAATTTCGTTACATTCAATAGTTTTAGTTATTTTAAAATGAATATGAATATATGTTTTTTTAGGTACCAAGGAGGGCATGCCGCCTCACATTATAGAGAATCGGGGCATTGTTATGCCTTGCAACTGGGATCGCATAGAGTTTGGGATTATAAAGGTAGATCGTTTTATTATAAATAGTGCTAAAATTTAAGCTATAATAAATGGTGTTTAATAGTGTTTATATTCTCTGGGTTTTAGGTGACAATTTCGTGCATAGGCTTTTGCAAAACAAAGCTGATGGTAAACTAGTGCCCTCTGAAGGCCCCCCTTCGGAGTCTGAGGGTGCACAAGAAAAAGTTGATTCTGTCCAGTTGGAATTTACTTATCTACTAACATCACAACTAGAAGAACAACGGATGTATTTTGAGGATAAACTAGCATTGTAAGTAATCAAGGCAATTTGTCACTGAAAAATTACTGCAAATTAGTTTTTGAGGTTTTAAGCTTAACTTTCATTCTAGATTGGAAAGCCAGTTATCAGATGAAACTCAGCATTTGAGAAATGACGTTGCAGCAATATCTGAGGAAAATAAACAGTTGAGAACGAATTTAGCCACAGTTACTAAAGAAAAACAGGCTGTCGAGAGGAAATTGCAACAACAAAATTCAAAGTAAAATTATTTTGGATATATTCTATGTTATCGTTCCTCAACCTTTTTAGTGTCACAACCCCCCAGAGTCCAAAAATAAAATAAATCACCTCACGACCCCTTACTATGTAACATTTGATTAAAATTATTTATTAATCAATAAAAGGTTTTTTTGTACACGTATAAATAATTGAGAAACGATGTTCTATGTTATCTTTCATGGGATTATATTACATTGACTCAAAAACTATGAACCCAGTGCAATTACATAAATTGGCTCTGTGCCCATGAAATTTTTAAACACGCTATGTATAGATTGTTAATTATTATTATATATTTTCTCAGGTTGACAACAACTCTAAGTGATTTGAATGAGGAACGGCAATTGGGCAAAGCTCTTAGAGCCAATCAACAGCAGTGGCAGAGCAAATTGACGAAACTGGAAGAGAAATTCAATGTATTAAAGGAAAGTAAGGAAAAAGAGATTTCAGACTTAAAGGAACAAGTACGGGATCTTATGTTCTTTATAGATGCACAGCAGGTACGTTATAACATTTCCTATATTTTCCTTGTAAATATTGTTTAATATATCTAGTTAATCGAGAAGTCTGAGGAGAGAGAGGACATTGCAGGAGGAACCGTTACTATTGGAGATGCTCCTAAGAATAAAAATAAAAGAGGAAAGAAAAAAAGATAAATTTAAGTTCTATAAATTCCACAATATTATATTGATATGTAAGTTTAATAATTTAATGAAAAGTTTTAACTCTCATTCTGTTATATTTTTGGCTAATAAATGGTTTATTTATATTACGAGAAAATTATTTTCTAAACATTCATGTGTGTCAAGTCATTTTTTTTTTAAATCGAATATAGTAAATCACAACCTTGATATTAATAAAGGTGACAGATTTTATTAAAAATTTTAGGAAGATGAAAGGAATAACCTCAGTGCTGTAGAAGTGCGACTCTGTGACGCTTGATAGTCCCAGCTTTTCCTTGGAACATGATTTACTTGGTGACGTATTTGATTTTTGTTTCAGGCTTGCTGCCGAGACCCATGCGAGAGTAAACAACAGAGAATCTAAGAAGCTAAATTTTATCACCATGCCAGGTGAAATAATTAGTTCCAGTCAGCAACTCTGTAGGGATTTTAAAGAATTTTGTTGTATGAAATTAATGAATGGTATTCTACGAATGATTGCGTGCATAGTTATATTGATGCAAATGTTTGGTGGTTTACTTGTTATCGATGCGCCAAATGAAAAGTGAAACAGGACCAAATTAAATTTAAATAATAAATGGAAGCTTGCTTATTGTTATTTCAGATAGAGTCATACGGTTATTTTGGGGCAGGAAGTGGTTGGCAAGAAAGAAGAAATTTATCTCTCTACTTAAGCAGTGAACACGTTTTGTTTTCACCAGTCTAATTAATAAATCGTTACGTAGTTTATTCTTTGTATCAGAAGGATACTTGTCTTTTGTCTTTGGTTTGCTGTGGATCTCCAAATTTTTAGAAGCCCACGTCTTTCATATCCCTTTAAATTTTAAATAGTCTGAATCCGAAATTTTAAACTTAGTTGTTGAAAGGTTGGTATCCGCCCATATGTTAATGTTGGTAACATAAGACCGAGTTTGGTAAATTGCTGTAGTTCCACCGTTTCGTAGTTCAAATTAAAACTAATATTTAACGTCAATATTTGACATTGTTATTGTATTCGTGGCTGTTAATTGGTTTGGCCAACAATAAATTAGATTTGCTAAATAATTCCAATTATTGCAAATTTGTCATTGCATGTCAACATAAAGTCATCGTAGTTCCAATAAACTTACGCAATGCAGTGTCGCCAACGGATATGAGAAACAAAACAATCACTTCAGTAAAATACACCTCGCTGTTGTGACGCGAAGTGGAGAATGTGGTACTGGTTTTGAAGTTTGTGAAAATGGGTAACCATCACGGGCACGGGGTTAAATCGGGACATACAACACCCAGTTCTGGAGCAAGTTCCCACAATGGATCTAGAAAAAGCATTTCCAAGTCGACGTCTGGAAATGACATCCAAGAGAAACCCAGCCAATTGTTACCTACTGAGAAACTTGCTAAGGTGACGTAAAACTTATCTTATCGCTAATTTTTTAAGCAAATTTGATCACATTCGCCGCGTTTATCACTTATTAGTATTGAAACGCAGAATATCGAACAGTTGTTGTTTTGTGGGCTCTTGTGTTGGTGTTTTATGTTTGTTGTGTAGAGCGCCATATTTAAACCGCTTAAATTTAAAAAAAAATGGTTTGGTTACAGATCTTAACGGAAAAAGCGCAAAAAGAAGAAGGCACCAACGGAGTGACTTTGAAAGTGTTTACTGTAAGTATTCATTATGAATATGTAGTAATTAAGTAAATAGATATAGTTTTTATAGGATCTATTAAAAGTGCGAGGTCACCAGGTTTTACTATCGTTCTATTAAATTTCATGGCTCATAACGAGAATTTTATGGTAATAATCAAAATCTCCCTGGCCCTGGTTATAACTTCATTGTTTTTGATGTAGCAAAAAATCCGCATCAAAAATTTTTCGAACAGCAACTCGCAAATTTTACTAAATTTGCCGTTTGCCAAAAGCACGAGTTTGTTTGTCTAAATCACGAGTTTATTAAACTATGAGTAACTTCTTAATTAAGTATGTAAACGCCAGTTCTTTAACATCTATTTTGAATAATATTAAAAATATACAATGGAGTCTTGTTTGTTAACTAAATTAATTATATTCCATCATATTCAGATTCTTTCTAGGCTCTTTGGTGTGCAGTTGTAGCAAAATTACGTATTTATCTTTGTTACGTTTAATATTTTACTTTTTTCAATGTGATCTAAAACAACGATAACTTGTGGCATGCACGTGTTAGCAATTAACACACCACAAACAGCGAGTGAGCGGGGGAATAACTAAAAGAGACTTCAGATTAACGGATCTTTACTGGACTGTTTCACATCTGGGAGTGAAAATTTAAATATAAATAATTTATGCTAGTCAGCAAAAAGTTATACGTAGAAATATGTTGGGGAGATAGGAAGTAATGTAGGCGATGACTGGTAAAGCATGGTAACTGCCTTCTATTATCCCGTAGCACTGCTTACTGTGTACTGGTTGAAGGTAGTACACACTACACATGTCCATGTTCCTCCTTTAGCTAATTTCTTCATGATTTAATTATATATAATCCAACGTCACCTCTTTATATATACTGTTGCCCACCATCAGCACATGCAAATAATTTATAGTTTTAGCTTGGACCCATTATAAATTATAACATTTAAAAACTCTCTCGGACAGTAGATTTATAAAGTTTCAATATTGTAGATTATTAAAATTAGACTGCTAATTATAGGTTGGAATTCCAACCAACAAAAAACATCTTATTTTATTAGGTTAAGACAATTAAAACTTATTAATGATGGCACTCGGCAAGGTTTCAGCTGATAGTACAGGAATCAAGCAGAAATTTTGATAAAAATTGTTGTAATATTCGAAAATTTAAAAAAATGTATATTTTTGAGGTTAGTTATGACGTCACGTGCAAATGCCTTATTATGGTTTAGAAGGTATAAAAAAGTTAGAAAATTGTCCTGGCCAAAAAAATTGGAAAAATGTTATCGTATATACGCTTTTCCAATACTCATGGATTGGAAGATGTTTTTAAATACACTTCTCCAAGAAATTAACGCACCACCATAAAATAACCAATAGTTTGAAGTTAATTTTTGTCTAGGCCTCTCGTCCGATTTCGATGATTCTTCTTTTGTATGATAGGCTCTTTATTCAAGAATTAAATGTGATTCTATTTTTTCCGATAATTTTTTTTTTTGAGGGTGTAACAATTGAGACGTGTTTTTTTTCATGAAATTTGTAACGCCCTGTGAAGTTCAACAGTTACACCAGCAACTTAGAATTCATATCGTACTGTAGCTTTATCTTTTCTTAACATTCTCTTTTTTTATTTACTTTATTATCTTTATTGATACCAGAGAAACACAATTTTATATCGTAACATGTTTTTACTTTGAGGTAATATCGAAAAAAAAAAAAAAAATTAAAATGAACAAAATGCAAAAAAGAATATCAATAGCGAGTATTTCCGCCTCTGACTCGAATAACTTCTTGGCAACGCCGATTCATACCTACTTAAAATAAGCGACCGTATTTCATTTTGGTTCAATTCTTCTCAAATTTGACCTTTTTTGAATTTTCTACCAAGTTTATCCCAGAGGTTTTCCAGTGGATTTAAGTCCGGGCTTTTGGCTGGCCATTCCATGGTGTTAATTCCGACTTCTTCCAGATAATATTGCACAACTCGAGAAACATGAGGTCCGGCATTATTCTGCATTAACATAAGTCCTTGCCCTTAATGGCGCATATGAAACCACGTGGTCGTCTAATATGTACCACTCAGCTGTAAGGCTTCTATTAATGACGACTAGTTGTATGAGCCACATTAAATCGTTGCCCAATTCTTCGATAACTCCAACCTACTTCAACCAATATTAATGCCAATAATAATCACCAGTAAGATTTCGTATTTCACGTTCCATATTGATAAAAATATTGAAAATAAACACGGTTATCATCACATTAGCCTACACGTTTCTTGTGTTTTCCAAAGTAAGCTACTTACTTTAGATTTTTCAAAATTAAATCAATAAAAACATGTTATGCTATAAAACTGTGTTTCTCTGGTACTAATAAAGATAATAAAGTGAATCAAAAAAGAGAATGTTAAGAAAGGATAAGTCTAGAGTACGATATGAATTCAAAGTTGCTGGTGTAACTGTTGAACTTCACAGGGCGTTACAAATTTCATAGAAAAAACACGTCTCAGTTGTTATACCCTGTAATCAATAAAAAAAAAATTATAAGAAAAAATAAAATTACATTCAAATTCATGAATAAATAGCCTATCATACAAAAAAAAATCATCGAAATCGGACAAGAGGTCTAGACAAAAATTAATTTTAAACTTTTGGTTATTTTATGATGGTGCGTTAATTTCTTGGGGAGAAGTGTATTTGTATTGAAAAACACACTGTAAAGTTTTAATAAGCAATTTATATGAATATCACACCTCAATTTTTGTTAGAAGAAAAAAAGGTGATTCGTTATCACAAGAAGGAAACAATAGTTTAGTAAAAGTAGACAATAAAATTGGAATGTTACAAATTTAACACAATAACAAATCAACAAAATTAACAAATCATTTAATTTAGTTAAAAAACACTCTTTAAACAATTATTATCACATTCTTTATCTATATTTTTTGCGCATTTCTTTAGAATTTCTTATCTATTAGTTATTTTGAAATACTTTACAGTTTTTCGGGAATTATCTTCTAGGAAAAAACATAACTTATTATAATGGTACTTTACAAACCAAAATAGTAAGCCGAAAAATAATTACAGTATTTTTGTAGTCACAGCTAATGAAAATGGTTCCGGGTAACGTAAACTATTTAAATTTGAGAGCAGTTGTAAACAGGGTTGGGGGTTGATAAAAATCGTGATTTTTTCAAGAAATAAGTCTCTATTTTTTCACAACATTTAGACCAATTTAAAATGAAATTAATTTAAAATAAATGCAAAAATTACCCTATGTTAGCGTTCTTCTAAAACAGCACAAATTACCAAGCGACGAAAAAAATTGTGTTTTAAAAGCCGCTAAAAGAATTATATTCCGATAGTGGTTTACCACCACTAATAATTAAATTATTAGTAACATTTTAATTTAACAATATTATGTTTCATGAAAACATTCTTAAAAGCGTAAAACCCTTAGACTGGTGAAAATCTCAAAGAAATGTTGCCAATATTGACAAAGAATTCCCCATAATCAATCAAATGTTATGTGCGATAGCTCCTTCAGTTTCAGTCGATAGTGTTTTCAACGTTTTTTTTTTTTTTAAGTTTATTCTAAACTCAAATCGTTTGGGAACCGAAAAAACTGCTAAATTAGTTTTAACCTCTAAATAATTTCCCTATGTATTATCTATAATTTGTTTTTATTTATAATTGAAATAAACTGAAACTGTTCTTTTTTATTTCAATTTTCTAAAGTTTAATTTGCTTAAATTCTCTGTTTTTACAGGAACTGTAAAAATCATGATTTAATTTAATATAAAAATCAATTGATTTAAATTAGAATATAAATCAACTGATTTTAATCAACGCAATCCTGGTTATAATAGGAATCCTTAATATAAAGTTACAAGCAAAACAAAATTACAAACAAAATAAAATTAAGACAATAAAAAAAAATCGCACTTTAAACCAAATAGTTTGTACAATGTCAACAAACTGCTGGACTTAATTGAATGTTGTAATTCTAGAAGCAATTGGCATTATTATTTTCTATTATTTTTGCATACGTATCTGCAGTGTTAATGTTTGTATTAGATAATTTTTTAATGTAAGTAGATCTGTGACCTCGTGACTTTGATTAAATTTGCTTTGCGGAATTTGTTTTAATCCTTTGGTAGCCTCAGAATACTGGGTGATACAGCATTGTCATTCACTCTTCAATAGGAATTTGGGGGACATTCTCATTAACCTTTATTTCGCAAACAAAATAGCTGCACTTTTTTAATACTGCTAATCTGATGCGTTTTATTACCCAGAATTATTTTATTATTTCAGCGTTACTTGTTCCCGAGATATCCGATTGTAGCAGATAAGCTCTTCACCTACTTCCACACGAACAGTAAGTCGAAACATTCATATATAGGAACCTCTAGCTTTAGGCAACAATGTGAACAATATTTGGCCGTAAGTATAACTTATGATCATCGTTTTTGAAGAAAATTGACATACGACGATGGAGGTTAATAGAAGACTATTTACTACGAAAACGTATATTAATCTTCATCCGTCATCATGTCAGTTTCTTTCACATTATATAAAATGGCCTGCACCACGTTACCCTCTTATTTCCTTTCAAGATATTAGATGATGGTGTTATTAGAGACACTTTAGTCAAGATGTGGTCGAGCCTTAGTGAAGTGGACTCCAACGATGTGATGACCCCCGAGAGTATGACATCCCTACTTATGTGCACCTACCACATAAGCATGGACCACTACTCGGAGGGCCCCCAGATGTGCCTTGCTAGCAACAAGACTTTGAAAGCCGTCGTGGATAGCTGCTTTCACATGAAGAAAAGCCTTTCGTCTCAGTTCGTTTCGCATTGGATCGAGAGTAACACGCCGAGGTTGTTGTTTCCGTTGCACAGATACGCCGTGCATTCTCTAGCTACTTCTTGGAGGACGCTGGAGGAATCCGAACCTACCCTGGCCGCTGGTAAGTGAAGAATAGCGTATGGACAGTTTTTTTGTTGCGTATATTATCTTTCGAATATCTCGTCATAAGTGTATATTAAAATACTGAAATGTAATGTAATTAAAGTTTCAGTTTTGATTATACAGGGTGTTTCAACATTAGGGAAAAGTTAAAAATACTGGCACTAAATCTATCAGAGTATTGTAGTTGGTGAACGCAAAATAATTGTTTTTATTATTTATTTTGAGAGATTGAAATAGTTGACATGGTTAATATACCTCAAATCACGAGAGATGACCGTTACGTCACAAATTAATTTCTAATCTTCAACGTACGCTCTTCAAGCGTTCTTTGTTTACAACACAGTAAAACGAGAGAGACAGAGTAAGGGAGTCCATTATATGTGACTGTTAATATCTCCGACTGACGTTGTTGATGCGTTATACGAAAACCTAACCGCCTTGACGAAATAGAAAGAGAGGGCCCGATTTCGTATGTCTCAGTAATAAGCAAGAATTCGATCAACTGATCGAACGCTTTTGACTAGCGCCGTTGTCGCATGTTTCATAGTTTCCTGTTTCTGCATGTCAGCCATAGTTGTCAAATTTGAATTTGTTTATCTTTGAGTTTGATTGTTACTGTTTCCCTTATTCCATTGATTTTTGCACATTAAAAATAGTTCATTATGGAATTAACGATAGTTAATCTTCAAAACATCTGCATTTTGCCAAATTATATATATTGAAAACCTCGATAAGAATATACAATTAGTTCAAATTTAGACAGGCGAGATCGTTAAATCTGACATTTAACAGACAAATTGCAGGTTATGTTTTGTTTTGACGTTTAAGTTTGTTTACATCCGGATGTCATTTCAACAATTATGAATTTGACTAACTCAGTACTGATTTGATTTATACGAATTATAACGATGACGTAACGGTCTTCTTTCGTGATTTAAACTATATATTAGACTACTGCATACGAGCAGAATTCGTGTAAAAATCATAACACGTGACGGATATATGTCAATATTTCTGTTGTCCAGTAGTATGTTATAAGAGATAGATTGTTATAATTGGTTTAATTCTCTCGAGGGAATAATAAGCGTATTTTTTCTTTAGGTAACTCTAGCGAAATTGCAGCCTATCCAGGTAAAGACAAAACTGCGATTGTTGTTGCTTCAATCTGTGTAGCTGCTACATTTTGTTTAAGCCATACTCATTTAAAACATAAACAGTGATTAAACAACATCGTTTACTTGTTCGCTTTGAAGGCAAGGTTTAATTTTGTTTATTATTTACAACACTTATTATTTGTTCAACCGTTCATTTTATTGTTTTGCTGCATCCTAATAAGTATACTCATTATGCGAAGGATATGTAATTAAGTTGTTTACATGCATATAATATCCGAAAAGGAAATTAGAGGCTCTTGCTGGGTTCTTAAATAGTTTTTTAATTTTTTCATATTAGTTTAAGAAAATTACCGGCTATTTATTAATTGTTGTGCCGCACCTGCAACGGAAGTGCTGTTGTATTCTTTTAATTTTTAAACATTTTATCTGAAAACTATTTTTTGTCATGTTTCTCGTGCTGAATATTCTGGCGCTAATACTTTTAATTAATCACGAATGATTACTAAGGAATTAATTTTGTAAAGAATTTACCGTAATATTTTGAGAGATAAAAGAAACCTCTTCATATGTTTTTGATTAGTTACATTCTTAGTAAATATGTCATTTTGATTGAGTAGTAATGTAACAATGAAATACATGATTTTGGATCCATAACTAACTGCAATTAGGTTTTTCTTGACTTCTCAAGGAAATATATATTTTTTCTGTAGGATTTTTATATTGTAACAAATCATGTCAGATTTGAGGTATTATCATATGTTTTTACTGGTATTTACTGGGATTAAGATAACCTTTGCGAATGAAATTAAACCTTGTTTTCACTCTATAAAAATAACACACAAATACAAATACTATATGTGCTTATCTACTGCTACGTTTTTTTTTTAATAGATGACTTAAAAATAGCTTGTGATGTGATGTTTAACTGTTCAGTATATAAATCACTGGATTACATGATTTTATGAGATATGCAGACTGTAATAAAAAAAAAAAACATTTATATTGCAAGGCTCAAATCAGAAATTGTTGTGACGTTTTGAGATTCTGTATCATACAATTATTTGTTTGTGTTATTTTAAGAGTCGTTACCAATGTGTTGTTTTAATTTAAGCCATAAAATCATGTAATACAGATATGTTATTAATTTATTGTGGTTTTTATTTAAATATTGCAATAATCTGTGTTCTGATTTTCCATTATAAAAAAGCAAACTGTCAGTTTAAATCTTTATTAAAAGATTTTTATTTTTTTGGATTAATGTACAGGGTATCCCAAATTGTTTGATTTTGGCCATTTCTCATCTTCTAGACCAGGTAGAGATAAACCGACCAAAGTGTGTAGAGCTTAGTTTTTGCGGAACGTGGGTAGATGAGAACCGTATTTCGATATCTCTAACAGTTTTCGAGATATCGGCAGAAATTGACACTTGACAGATCTTGATAAACTTTTTTATTTTTGACAATTTTTTCATGTAGTAGAAATTTTCTACAGGCGGCACCTTTTAACATAGAATAAGGTACATCTTTCAAAAATATTTCATCGCTATTAAATTTTTAGATATCAAGTTCAACTTTCTTATTTCCAAACAACGTTTAATAAAATTCGAGTGCAGATCTGAATCCATTAGATTATTTTCTTTGGGAAACGCTCAAAGAAAAAATTTACAGTGAACTAGTGGAAAATTTTAAACAATAAGAAATCGTAAAAAATATAACTGCTAAATTTGGATGCAGCACTTTTTCGAAAAATTCGGTCGAATTTTATTAAACGTGGTTTGAAATGTATCGAAGTTAATGGTGGTAGGTTATGTTGAAAATGTTAAATAATTTGTTTTAATAATTCATATATTTTGATTTGTTTGTTGATTTACTTCATTTATTGATTTATTATATGAGTTTATAAAATGACGCTTTTGTTTCGACGTATTCATAAAGTGAAAATAACTCAAAAACCAGTAAACCGATTATACAATAGGTGTATATATTTGTAATCAAAATGATTGGAGGCATTCAAATTTGTCAAAATATACAAGGTGTTCCATTAAAAAAATCTAACATTTTTGCGTACCCTGTATATTTAAAACGCTACTGCCAATCCGTTAGCAGGAGTGGAATCTACATAAAAAACTGTGTAAGGCCGGTTTTTAATTTTTGGAATATGTCAAAGATATAAATAAAAATGGAGGGGGGTTACATTAATAGAACTAACTCTGTACATATCTAATCACAAAGATAAATTATTACAACAAAAACAAAACTTTGACAGATATCTATTTGAAACAATTTCTTACATGGCCTACTTGAAAATTAAAAGAATTCTTAATTTGTTGGTTTTTTAAAAACCTAATATTATTTGAAGAATACGTAGGCACCTATAATAAGTTTTTTAGGCAGCTGTCACAAAAAGTGACGTTTCACGGATCTGACAGCGTTCCTAAAGTGTCATCTCTTTGTACTCATTTGTCAATTTTATGTTTTTTTGGCCGCTTTTACTTCACGGCCGCTTTTACTTCACGTCCGCATTTTCTTTACGGTCTCATGTATTAATTGATCATTAATAATAATATTTGAAATGGATTTAGGCTTAAAGAAAAACTAAAACAGAAGTAGATTTCCAACCTTGCATTTGCAGATTCATAAATTTCCAATGAATTATCGCTATCACTATCACTCATTTTTGCTAATGACAGAAACGGCACGGCTTGTCAATAAACTATCCAGTGACGTTTTCATTTGTCAAGCGAATTAAAAATGTCAGCCTACTAAAGCTTCTCGCAAAATTTTGTCCGTCTGCAGTATGTAGTAGTTTGTACGAAATAATTTAAAAAATATTTTATATTTTATTTTTTGAGACAGCTGCCTAAAAAATGTTGTGTGCACCTCGGCCAAATGATCTTTCTCGGCCTTATCCGAAGTTTGCTTGGCCTCGGCTGCGCCTCGGCCGCAAACCTCAGATTCGGCTGAGAAAGATCAACTTTTTGGCCTTGATACACAAATAACTATTTAATCAATAAATCAAAAATGTTTTGAGTGCTTTTTGTTTTATTTCATAAAAATTAGGGAGGAAAATAAAAAATGGCGATAACTCCATTATTTCTAAAAATAAAGTTGAGTATTGTTGTGATATATCATTTTAAAGAGAATAAAAATTGGGTTTTAATTAAGCCATATGCATCTATGGCTTGTATTCGAAAAATTAAAGTTTTTTTTTTGACATTGGACGGTATCCATTAGCCAGTCGCGAATTTACTAACTATCCTAAAATGAAAGTTGATGGAGTTGATTTTGTTAAAATATTTTTGCACATAATATATAGTAAGCCTTGATAAGCTCTACATTTGGTGTCATTTAACCTACCTTGTATCTCTTACCGTTTCCGAAATACCCAAGGTGAATGCTATAAGTGGGACACCCTGTATATGTTGGGGTATATTATACTATCATCAGGAAAGATATAAGAATATTCCTGGTTAAATAAACCTTTATTGACATTTACGTGCATAAATTGACTATGGATAATTAATTTTTTTTGAAAAATGTATCCTATATGCTGAAAAGTGCTAGAGGCAAAGTTTTTACTGCATAAAAAAATAATCACAAATAAAAAAATTATGAGTTTTTCGAAATCTACCAAATGTCAATTTTCGCCGATATCTCGGAAATGGTTAGAGGTATCGAAGTACGGCTTTCACCCACCGATCTTCACAAAAATTGAGCTCTAGACCTTGGTCGATCCAGAAGTAGGAGAAACAGCCAAAATCAAGCAATTTGGGACACCCCGTATTTGTATATTATAAAAATCATAACAGCGTAGGATGTTCTAAAAATAGAGAGGCAGACTATAATTAACTGCAATGGAAAATATAAGTGGGAAGTACAATAGCAATGAAATAAACGTAACAAAATCTACTTTATAAATAACTTGTCAAAAGTAAAAAAATTTAACCTAGGTACTTCTAGACAAATCAGAAAGCTGATATTTGGCTCACTGACAAAAATGACACCTATGGTTATTTTTAAAATTTTTTTAAAACGAATGTTACTGACATTGAAATTCAACTTGCTTTGAATTTAAAGATATCTGAAAAACCGGAATTTTCTTATTTACTAAACATGATTCCAGCCTTCCAGCCATTCTGAATTAATCTTACGAAAATTTGCTTTTTTATAGAGGATATGAGTTTATGCAGAATGATCCGAAAAGTTTGCAATGACACTTACCTGAAGGTCCCTAACACATATTTAACCAATACGTTATTCTTCTCCAATCTTTTCGGAACACTCTGTATTCAATACAGTTTTCAATTCACATTAAATCCGGAAAAATGAATCGCTTATAGGGTTAGAACTCGCCACGCCCGTGTTGGATCAACAAAACCCATTCCCTCAAGCAAAACCCCATCCCCACATGATGACCATGAGCATGTCTTGGCTCTTAGCTGGTGCCCTACCCCCGTTATACTCGCGTCCCCAGAAAGCACATTCACCAAGCAGCAGTGGTGTAGGTAAGTCTTTCGTTTAATTTAATATATTGTCATCAACAGCATTTAAATATTTTATAAGTCTATGCCGAATAAAATTCGTCAAAAGAGAGAGAGTGGCAAATTATAAACATATTAATCTGTTGTCGCATTAGAAGACGACAGTCAGCCTGTCACTTTATAAAAACCTATTTTGAATATTAGTCAATGTCATTTCTAGCCATTAACAAACTGACATTGATTCTGCAGGTCTCGCAAGTCAGTCGTTTCTGTCAAAACTTTTATGTGCCATTCCCTCCCATTGGACGATCCTGTACGACTCGGACGAGAATGGACTAGGTTCTAATAGGTTTCTTCATCACGTCCTCAGCTACAAAGGCCCAACTTTAATCATTATCAGGGTACAAGACGGCCAGAAGTTCTGCATAGCCTCTCCGAACGAATGGAGGGAATCGCACCACTATTGGGGCGGGGAGGAGTGTGCCGTCTTTCAGCTGCTACCAAAGTAGGTTTATTATATAATAATAATACACCACATGTAATATGTAAAGTAGGTTTATTGTTATTGTTAATGACGTGAAATATGTCGTAATATGAGGACATTTTGGAAAAATGGCCTCGAAAATATTGACAAACCTTTAAAAAGTTCCCGACTGACTTAAGACAATACTTTTGTATTAAACTTAAAGAAATATATGTAACAATTTTTGGCTAGTTATACGTTAGAAAAGCTAGTAAATAAATAAATTATTATTATTATTATTTTGATTCTAAGTCTTTCGCAGAGCTGATGATTTTAGTTTTTCTTCTTTTGAAGCGGTGTAATTATCTGATTTTAATTTTTATGATCCATTTTTGTAAAGTACAATCTTGAAAAACTACCTGAAGATATAATTTAATGTCGGTTTGTTTAAACAGATTCCAGCTACTGGAGAGAGGTGCAAAGATGTTATACTTAAATCTGAGCGTCCGTGGATATCCTCAAGGACTTCGAGTTGGGAAAGATCCGAGAGCACCCATTTTAAGTATAGACGGTGGGTTTGAAAAGGTTAGTACACATTACGTTGTTTAAAATCTGGACATAAACCAATGAAAAATATCCTTTAACATTACTGGAACTTTTCCGTTTTCCTAATTGGCATTTTTACCACATTACCGTTGTTAAACCATCCTTTTCGACAATTTGTCGTTTCCTTAAACAGATCACTACATTGGCTAAAGCTTCGTCTGCAGCGCGTGGCATTTATTTATTTATGTTCCTGTAGATCGAGTGGCAAAAAATTCCCTATTACTTAGAAAGCGTCGAGGTGTGGGGCTGCGGCGACCCTGTCAGCCGAGAGAGGCAGCTGGAAGTGAAAAAATGGGAGGTGAAAGAGGCGGAACGACAACGCTGTGTGAAACTAAGCGCTGACGATTGGCTGGACCATCCCGATAGGTACCTGCTTGAGCTTGCTGGCCGACCTCAGTACAGTCAAAACCAAACCTAAAAATAAATAATCATGCTTATGGTGTGAATTTTTTAGTAGTTTGTTTTATCCGATGATGGCTTTATATGAATTTAAATGACGGCAACAGTTTTATAGCCTATGACGGGAGGCGTCTTAATTACTGATGGCACTCCCGTCGGATTCTAGCTTTAGTTTTGTATCAATTTTTTCTACTAGTGCAATGGGAAATAGTCACTATCCAAATTCGCCAAAGTAGAAGAATTAATATACTTAAGAATATGTTCATTTGAAAATGCGCAAAATAGCGCAGTATTTGTGTGGTACTTAAATTTTAAATAACGCTATAAAGGTAGTGACAATTTTATCGGGATTTTATTCCTTTCATACTTCTATCGATTGATATGTAATCCAACGCCACCTATTTATACTGTGTTTTCATTTAAAAGCACTACATGGGAAAGTGCCATCATACTTCGAACCAATGCGACGGCCATAGTGGCAGCCATATGTCTATACTTTCTCCTTTTCTCTGAATGTAACGATCGCTGCTCTCTATGTAGTGTGTAAATATGAAAATATAGTATAATTAAGATAAAACATGTGCATTAAAAGCATCCTAAAAGAAAATAACAATAATTGTAAAAATTATTTTCATTTGGGAAACTAAGAATTCAATCTCTTGGTTCAATAGTATGAGGATGGAATCAGTAGTAGTTTGGATTAATTGGCCCAATAGTATACATGTTGGTGTGGCTTCGTTTGCCTTAAATCATATATTTGCAGGTTTGATCCCCATATTAAATGATAGAAATATGATAGGACGTAAAACTTAATAAAACTGTCATTGAAATTGATATCTAATAATAGGAAATGAGAATTTATTAAATTATAAAGGCGCATATACATTAAGCGATCGAAGTGAATGCCAAATATCGAATTAAAAACTTTTTTGATGTTCCTAAGGAGACATTATTTAGTCTTGTTAAATTACATGTTAGTGGAAATATATTAATATACTTTGGACTACTTTGGAGACTTCTGAAGCACTCTAAAGACACCTCTTTTTCCTTTTTATTTCGTTATGATGTAATCTTTTTTTAATGATTTAGGAGCAACAATTATTTTTATATGATTTGTCAGTTTTGTCACCATATTTAGCTCAGCAGCCTCCATCGTTCACCGTCCACTCGCTATTCATGATACAGAGGATTCGGCTGTTTATCGTTCCCACTGCGCACACGTTTCTAGTTATTTTTTTATGTACCCTCCGCCACAAAAACAGCATCAGTGACGACCAGATAATTTTGAATCTTGTGGCATAAGTGACCTACTTTTGCCCCAATAGTGACGCATCTATTTTTTCGTATTTTACAAGATTTTTCGTTTTTTGTAGTTTCTTATACACGCCAGAGAACTAACAATAATTGTTCTCTTCTCATTCGCTCAACTGTCGTTGTTTCCCGAAACCACTGTGGGCATTCAATGTCCGCCGCTTGATGTATATGCGCCAATGGACAATTAATAAAAGGATGAAGTTCTTAACATCCTCAACTCAATTGCTCGGTGACGTTTAATTTGTATTTTTCCTGTGCGTCGAAGTAGTTATAAGTTATAACTTAAATAGAGGCCATTTGATCTTGTGAGACTGTTAAAATGGAATTATTTGTATACGTTGCCTTTCGTGGCCTACTTAATATTAACATGGTATTTTGCGTAGTTAAAGTAATAGGCCTTTCTTAAGTGCTTTTTTTTTTATTTGTTTGCCGGAAAGCGTTCTCGCTAGGAGCTGAAATTGTTTCCCATAAAAGTTTAATAGAGACATTACTCTAAGAGTAGAATTTTTTAAACGTGGTGGACCAGTGGCGCCAAGTAGTCGTTATCGTAGAGTGGCTTACCTAGAAACTTATAGCATCGATTTTAATATTTTCAATATCAGTGTTGTCATGAGACTTTTTTCGTCACATGAGCCTAGTTTTGGGTTTGTTGTACTTATAGTGGGCCGACATAATTTTGCGTCGAACATATTAAATAAAATAAGAACTAAATGGAAAAGAAATTATAAAAAAATACTAACAAAAAAATCTAACTTTATATATATGCACGTTTTAGGTTTTGGTTAGAGATTATATTTGGGCAACATTTGCATACATTTTCGCTTACTCTTATACCTCCCACCTCCCAGCAGGTATCGCCACTGGTTCAGGGTATTTCCTAAAAATAAAATTTTGGTACTAAATTTTGCTGCATAGTTTATTTTTTAATTTAAACAAATTATTGTAGGTAGACTCTAGAAGTATATTGCTTTTTTCTTGTTTTAAAAAATGACATTACGTACATTCCAGAACCCGAAATTTTATGTGTCGTGACATATCATGTTTTAGTACACAGAATGTGTATCAAGAGCACATCAAAAATTGAAAATTGGTATCTTTTAAAAAAATATTATCTAAAATAAGCAATTTACAATTTAGCATCTACAGCGCTGTAACCTCTTAATTTGCGATAAGCTTCTATTTTTCTCGACAGCAGCAGTGGTAGTTGCCATTGTTTTTATATTAAATCTAATTCAACCGAAACGTCAAGAACATTTTTGTGTTGCTCTGTATTTATGCAAGTAGCCAAGAAACGACGAATATGTTTAAAAGGAGAAGTGTTTTGGTGTAATTTCTACGTTGTTGCATAACGAACACATATTGCCTGTACTTAGGCCACTGTGGCTTAATAACTAAAGAAAGTAGGGACTAAAAAAATGTTAATTTCACTTTTGATGTACTGCTTTGGTGCCTTTTTCTTAGAGGAAAAAATAAGCTCAAAAACAGTTCCTTAGATTCTTGTTAAATACAGTATTAAAGAAAATTTGTAATTGTTGTAGGGAATATTTAATTGTTAAATTTTTATTTTTTGATTTTCTACAAAAATATTTAATACGTTGTAAGTGCCTATTTATTTATACAATCTACTTAATTCTTACCTGCAATTACTGCCACTACCAAAAGTATTAATTTTTACACCGATTTTGTTTTTCTGTAGAATCAGAGTATGTTTCAGAAAAATAATCAACTGCCAAGTCGCAGAGTTTAATGTAAATATGTAAATAAAAAAGTTAAGGATCAACTTATTAAGGCAATTTCTTTATTCGTCAGTAATGCATTATGTATTATTTATATGTTGCGTATTATTTTACTCGTAACGTAGCCTACAGGTAAAGGATAAATATCAATTGCCACCAAATCTGATCACCGAAAGTCGATAGGTATGGGAAGTGTTTTGCTGCATTCATGATGCGGTACCATATTTATCACAGTACACCATTTTAAATAATGTGCTAGTATCAGCTAGTGAGAATGAAATGGTCCAATTATTTATTTGAAAATATCCAGATTCTATGAGAAAACTAAGATTAATGATATTCAACCTTTTGATACTGGTGGATGGCATTCCGTAACAAAAAAAAACGTTTTATATTTGACGTGCCTGTAGCTTTTTACTTAAATATTTTTTCGATAGTTCCGTACAGGGTGTAATCTTCTTAATTTAGGCAACCAATTTTGTATGTTTTGTTTTATAAAAGACATCCACTTGCGATCATGTTCAGGGCCGGTTTTAGGGGGTGGTCGAGGTTGGTCCCAGGCCAGTAATGCAATAGATGGTGCCACCTGTTCAATTCTATTGTTGCAAGTAACAATTTCTATGTTCCTGTTTTTAAGGGGTGCCATAAAAAGGCGCCAGGGAGTCTAAGACCAACTCTGATATTAGCAGTAAAGTTGGCCACGGCTTGCTAACAAATTTAAATGTAACAGTCGCATATATGTAAACCTAACCTACAATATCTATACAAGACCTGAATTTTAACGGTTTTATATTACGTCCTGTACGTGATCAATATAATAAAGTGATATTATTGACAATGAAAGAACTATATTCATATTATGAAGGACAACTAATTTGCCATGAGTGTGTAGCACTAATTTTCAAAATGATATATTTCTGACGATGTAACGAAAAATTCCTTGGTCAACTTTAGTAAAAAAGAGATCGTGTCTGGTTTACGCAATTTTTTATTTGTTAATTTTGGATGTGAAACTTTGCTTATTCTTTTGATATTATTTTGTTACTTAATTATTTTGTGTCAGCATTTTTCATTCTTTTTAGCCATAATTGTATTTATTGCAGTATTTAAGTCAAAAAATTATTTTTGTATTGTTACAAAATATACTTATATTTATACCAGGTAGTTTTTTAATTTAATACCCGTTTCAGTCTTACAACTTAGGTTCCAGAGTTTGTGGTGTTCATTATTTGAACTATAAAATAGCCTTAGCCATTCTGTCGAATTTAAATAAATAAAACACAATTACAAGTGTGGCTATAACTGGTAATACAGTATCATGTTCGCAAGAACTTTATCTCATCAAACGTATCAAGAATACATAATATTGAACGTATCGTTCTTTAGAGATTTAAACGTCTTGTGGTTTAAATTTTAAAGTTTCAATCAAAATACTGATAACAAATTTAAGGTCTATTCAACACTTTTGAGGTTAGAGTTAGAATAGCAAATGCGCACGGTTAAACAAACGTCACCAACATAAAACGCGCATGCTCCATAAAGAAAAGTCGAAATGTTGCATTTCACTTTGTGGTCACGGATACGTTGTAACTACGTTCATGTGAAACAGCCTTAAGGACAGTATTGCCGAATTTGTAGCGCAAAAGTTACTAGACGGGCGAATTCTAAATTCTACCAAACTTATAAACGCAAAAGTTACTAGACTCAGGCAAAAATTTCCCAAACCACTACAAAACAATTTTTGTATGTTTAAAAGTGCCGGATTAAATACAATGTCATTATGCAGACAGTCCTTTTCATTATTAGGCCGTTGTATTGTTCAAAGTACTTTTCACGCACGAGTAGCAGGTACGTTTCCATATTCGCATGTGAACGTAACCTCACTTTCGCTGATTTTCTAATTTTATTGTAGAGACTCGTAATATCAAGAGATGGGTAGCTCCTACTTTGAAAGAATTAAAAAGAAGAAGAGATAAAATAGGCCCTGAACCGGAGAAACCTAGATCTACCTATTTGGAGTGGAATTACGAAGCAGAGTTATATGCCTTCGGAAAACGATTAGGCGAAGAATTCGATAGACAGTTACTAAAGCAAGCATTGATACAAAGAGAGTATGCCAATATGCAAGAATTTAAAGCCAAGGATCAAGGTATGTACGTTAATACCCACAAAAACTATGTATACATGTATATAAACATTCTAGGCCTTCCTTTACCTGAAAACGTTCACAATTTTGAGTTAATTCAGGAAGGAGAGGAGATTATATCACAGTGTATTTATGAGAACTATAAGAAATCCTATCCAGATGATATTGTGAATGCAGTACATAAACATTTAACTTCCGAGGATATGCTTTCACATATAGGAAGCCACATAGGATTGAAAGACCTTGTTCTAACTAACGTGGGTATAAAAATACTAATATGTAAACGTTAAAGTAACTTAAAATCATAAATAATTGCACTCGTAGACCAGAAAAAATGTCATATTTTAACGCCTGATTTACGTACATATTTTATTTAAAAGTGCAAAATGTTCCAAATATGAACCGGTACCATAATGATTGCAGAACTACATGAGTTATTCAAATTAATTGTATTTGCAGGAATTTCCTGTTGTCAATGAAACTTTATCGAATACACTAAAAGCTGTAGTGGCGGCATTGAAGCGATCAAAAGACTTAAGCAGAGCACAAGCTTTTGTAAAAGATTTTATATTGAGCCAAATGAATGGTAAGGACGTGTACGAACTTTGGGATCCTCAAAATCCTTACGAATATCTTACAACGCTTCTCAAAGAAAAGGGCGTGACTGAAATAGAACCCAGGTTATGCAACCAGTCTGCCGTTAACACGATTTTAGCGAATTTTCAAGTAGGGTTGTACAGCAACAGACAATTACTAGGAATCGGTAAGTTTAGAAGGTAAATTAAGGCAAAGAGGGTAACTTGCAACTTGTTTTTTAGGCTGGGGTGAAAATATACAGATTGCTAAAGACACTGCAGCATTAGATGCCATACAAAGAATTTACCGTGATTATGTTCCAAAATAATGTATATAATAAAATTTTAGTTAAATTCTCGTCATTTATTTATTTATTTTGAAAATCAGACTGGCCCAAAAGTAAATTGTGAGTGCGGAAAGAAAAACCTGTATTATATAAAATCTCTATTCTCTATACTCTATATACAATATAAAAATAAATAAAATTTCTTAGTTCTAATGTTCATAAATAGCAATTTTTCAAATAGTACACGTTATTATCACAAAGCAATACAATTCATTTAGGAACAGAGTTGTGCGAGTCCAATATCAAAACACCATTGGCATCCTTTACTCTGACTCGTCCCGATGCGTACCTGGTCTCTTGAGTCCCATCAGGAAACAGTATTTTCACAGTCCCATCTGGATATTCTCTCCTCTGGAAATACAAGTTATTAAATCGCATCAAATATTATTATATGACGGTAAACCCAATGTTGGAAAGTGAACGTTTATATGATTGTAAGATCTAAAATTACCTTATGGTCTTTTGTGTGTATTTCCTTCTGTCCATTTGGCAGATAGAGAATTCTGTCTCCGCTGAGATTTTTAATTATTCTGGACTTATCCGGGTAAACTATTTCCTCAGTACCGTCAGCCAACTTTGTCACATGTGAACCATCCACGCAAGTGATCTCCTTTTTACCATCTTTATATTTCTTCTCTTTTTGCCCGCTAATAATGAGTTAATACAAGTTAAGCTAGTACAAAAACTTTGCGAGAAATATCCTACCTGGGGTACTCCAACAACTCCGTCCCATCATTGAATTGTGTGTGCCATGTTTGATTTTCTGAGTAATAGTATTTTAAAGTGTGTGTGAGCAAGTTCGTTTCCTTTATGTCGCCATTATAATATCTGACGATTATTAAGTTGCCGTCAGGAGAAATGGTTTTGTTGTTGCCATTGCTGTATTTTATTTCCTTCGAGCCATCTTCAAACACTCTCTCCATCCTCTCTGCAATAAAAAATATTCAATATACATTTACAGGCAATGCTACATAAGAAAAATATAAGTATTTCAATGAATATCAAATGTAGATTGGAATTAAATTACTTTCCATGATTACTCATTTTTTTGTTTAATTTTCATGTGCTAATTGTTATTGCACTTGAAAGGATTCTTACCTCGCTTTGACTCGTTTAGACTGCTATTGTTGGCGCCAGGGCTGTGCATCTGCCCAAACACGTTTTCATACTGTTTTTCTAACGATAAATTAGAGAAAGGAGTTATATTATGTCCTATGCTACTAGTTTCAATACTGTTGGATAAGGATTGCATACTAACGTCTTCAGGATACTTAGGTTTTAGGCACGAGGTTTGTTTTTTCTTCAGCTAAAATAATTTACATAAATTACTATTCGCTTTGATTAGTGATGTGATGATAAACCTACTCTGTGTGATGAAAGTTCTTTCTCTTTACTATCAAATTCTACTTCTTTAGGTGTTTTTCGTTTTGTAACTTCTTCAGTATTACATGTAATGCTACTTTTATCAGACCTGTTTAGGTGATTCTTCAACGTTCCTTCTGTGAGTTTCGATAATGTTCTACTGATTTCGTGTAACATTTTTGCTTCGGACGGTCTGTGAATTTTCTGGCTGGCATTCAACTTGGCATTTTCCTTTTGTAGTTTCTCTATGTTTAACTTAAACTCGCCATTTTCTTTTTCTAGCTGTTTTATTTGATTACGAAGGCGAGCCTGCATGGAAGCGTTTTTCGTCTCCTTCATTTTCATCAGCTCCTTAACTTCCGTTAGTTCCTTTTTTAAGTCACTTATTTCCTCTCTGTCTTTTCTATTTGAGCGGTTCTGAGAATCTTTTAAATACCTAAAAGAATTGTATTAATTAAATTATTTCAGTGTTTCAGCATTTTGACTAGACCTAAAATTAATATCTAATCATTTTTACATATTAGCTTATCTGTTTATCATTTAGTAAATTAGTAGTTAAAAAATATGACATAGAATAAAATTGTCCAGTAGGTATAGATAAAGAGTGACTAGTTCAAGGTCATCGGCTACCGTTTTTACAAAAATAAGAAACGTTTCAGCCACTTACGTGTCATACACCATTTTGTCTTTGGCAGATTTTTTCTTTTCATTTTCCAACTCCTGTTTTAACTCGTGTAATTCATCTTCGTACTGTTTCCTCATTGTTTGCATCTCCTTGTTTAGTTGGTCCCTTTTCTTCTCTAAATCTTCGGCAAAATCACAGACTTTCGCCTTCTCCGCTTGTATGTCGGGTATCTCTTTACTGAGTCTGTCCAGTTTCATCTGCAGTTCCATACATTTAACACATTTTTTAATCTCATCGTCACTGAGGTTAGTGTTCACGGCTACATCTACTTTATTGGATGTATTGCCTTTATACGTAGTGTCGAAGTCGGTGCACAAACTCGATGGCGACTCAGATCGAGTATCTGCTTCGGTGTTGCTCGACCACTTCTCCTCATCTGAAAAGCTAGTATCTGGAGTGCGTTTTATGTACTGCACTTTAGCTAAAAAAGAAAAAATATAATATTTCACATATTTCTTTACATAATTTTTGTATGTTGTATTTAAATAGCTTACTCTGAATTCCTAGTAAAATCTATTTTGAATAAATGAACGATGATGATTACCTGATTCTCTAAATTCATTACTCGGTCTTTGATTCTCCTTCTTGGCTCCTAATTTTCTTAAATTATTTAAAAATTCGTGCAGAACATCGCTTTTAACATTCACCTCTTGTAATTTTCTTTGTAGTTCTAAGCTCTGCTTTTCGCAATTAATAAATGCTTCTTTATCTTCTTCGAGTGTTGATTTTTTCTCTTCCAGTATTGGACTTTTTGGCAGTGGCATTTTTAACTTATTAGGCGTGCTCGATAGCAGTCTTATGACGCTGGAATTTGTTGAAGAAAAACTACTATTTTCGGCACGTTCTTCTAATGCCTCAAAAATACGTAATTCTTTTTCACTAGCTTTTTCATATAAAGTTTCATTTCCTTGCATGTCATTGATCTCTTGAATATCTGATATTTCGGCTCTTAAAAAAAAATAAGAACAAGATGAAAAACAAATCAACATTAATTATGGCATGGCTATTTTACTTACGGAACATTGCTTTTGTCGAGGCTTTTGTTAAGGTAGCCTGGGTGTCTCTGTGGATTACTCGGTAAAAAGTGACGTAATGCAAACTCGTTAATTTTTCCAATGATATGAGAATTAAAGTGGTTTCTAGGCGTTTTGGATTCATCTAAAGTTTTTTTACTATCTTCTACAACCTCTTCGTTTGTCTTTTCTTTCACTTTATGCCATGTAGCTTTAGGCTTTATCATCAGATCTGGCATTTTTAACGGTGTTAAATCAATTTCAGGTTCTTTTCTATGATTTATTGTCTTTAAGCAGCTTTTCCGATTAATGGGAGCACTCGCACATTTTTTACTAATTGGCTGTTTCTCTTTAACTTTTTCATCTGATGAAATTTTCTGTAAAGGCTTTTTTCGAATTTTTACAGGTTCACTTCGTTCATTTAATTTATATCTAATTAGACCCGCACCCTTCCTTAGAAACGGTCGTTTTGGTTTTGCTTGAAGATGTTGAGGCCTATCTTGAGCTAGTTTCTCTTCTAAAAGTTGCTCGAAAGGTTTAGAAGGTGAGATGGTTTTCTGGTCCCAATCAACATCTTTGTTTCTACCCGGTGACGATAAAGGACTTGAATTGTCACTATCTTGGGTACTATCTAGTGCTGACAGCCCTTCTATCGTCTCAAAATCCGACGGGTTAGTGCCATCTTTAGATTTGTTTTGTAATATACTATCATAATTACCCTGCCACAGTTTCAGTTCTTGAAGTCTAACCATAACAGGCGATGGGAAAAATGACATTTTTGTACTTTAATTTATAAAGAAATGGTAATGTGGTTAAGGTAATGATAATTGTGCAATGCATTTACCTAAATGTGAAATTTAATGAATTTAAGGGATATTCGTAGAACACTTTTTAAGGTTAGCATTTTCGTTAGAAGTTTAAACGAGCAATTTTCAAAACAAACACAAACAGAACAATGTCAGTAAACAGGGCTACCAACTTACTAATACCAAATATTAACTTCTTCGTCTTATTAGGTTTTTTCGTTTGCATGAAGTGGAGCACTGAACTACACAGATATGAGATCAATTCAGATATCGTAAGTTAAAGAGAAACAAAACCTACATTTGTGTACATTGCGAAGGAAAAGGCCTTTTGTAATGAATGGGGAGTTAAATTATTAAGCATATACCTACTCCAATTTGTCATATTGCCACCCACCATGAAGATATGTTTAGATTTTGTAGTACGTTAAATCAGCCTATAAGTTCGGATAAAGTGCTGATTTGCATATTTCAAATTGAGTGCGCATGCATGAGTTTGGTCAGTAGTGTTTCTACTGTAATATAGAGGTCCTAACAATCCATCATATGCATCATATGACCAACATAACCTTAAATTTTTAACTTTTTCACATTTATTTTTAATTTTTTTAGTTTTAGCTTGGATCCATTATAATATTTAAAGACTATCTCGGACAGTAGATTTATAAAGTTTCAATATTGTAGATTATTAGAAATAATAGAGTACTAATTATAGGTTGGAATTCCAACCAACAAAAAGCGTTTTATGTTATTAAATTAAGGCAAATAAATTAATTAATACACCGAACAAGATTTTAGTTGATTGTACAAGAACCAAGCAATAATTTTGATAAAATTATCATAATATTCGAAAATTGTAGATGCATATTTTTGAGTTAGTTGTGACGTCACGTGCAAGTCGTCCATTATTTCAAAAATTTAACTTTTTTCGGTCAACCTCTATTGACGAGTGACCGAACGACCGACCAAACAAGACGCGTGCACTTTTGAAGGTCATTCATTGTGAATTTTTCACAACAAAGGATTTTTAAACTTTGTCGATACTTGTTTTTATATGTATGCTTACCTTAAACATAGGCGTCCCCATTATTTTTTTACGGGCTCTAAAATAATCAAAAACGAAAAATATCTATTTTCAGGTTTATTATATAATTAAAAAAAAAAAAATCAAAAATCGTATTATACCATTTAACAATAAATAATTGCCGTCCGTATATGTTTGTCCGATTTGTTTGCTTGCGTACTTATCCTAAACTACTACATAACTAACATTTTATATACAACATTAGCGACCTACATAAGTACATAATACAATAGATAACAGTAATTTTCAATTCAGTATATACAGGGTGGCCCAAAGAGTTTGCGTCATATGGGAAACTGTATTCTATAAATAACTGTTTATAAAATCCTATTTCAAGAAACTCTACTTTCTTATAAAATTATTTTGTAAGTATCAGTGATATTTAGGGCGCTTTACTCTGGAGCTAAATTCATAACTTTGAGTTCCACTGCGACTCCGGATTATATTTTACCTTCATTTTTCCTTCAATAAAATTTTCCGAAATATTCATTACCTATAAAAAAAACCGCTGGGCCACAGTGCATATTTAAAATATTGCCGCATGGCGTAGGCAAATTTATTTCTATATTCGATCTAAAATTTATTTTTCAGTTTAAAGTCGTATTCGTATGCACCATCATCTGCATCTGCCAACACAGCCAGTTTCTTGATCATGGTCCTCGTTCGCTCCGTCAAAAAGGAGTCCACTTGCCCCAGAATGTTCACTAGTTGAATCATCTTCTCAAAATTTTTGTTTATCTGTTCTGCTTTCACCAACTCGTTCTCTTTAGCTTGGACTTGTTTCCTCAGCGTGTCCACAAACTGGTATGGATTCGGACTATTTGCAGCGTTCTTCAAATTGTACAGATCTATTTTTCTCTTTATTGCGTTCGTGGACAGGTCGCAGTTAACAATAACACAAAGCTGTAAAAACAGAAAGAACGTTAAATTTATATGTAATGATTTACCTTTAACTTAGTCCACTAATACAGGGTGTTGTCACAAGAGGAATTTTTTTTAACAGGTAGGTAGATGATTATTTTCTGAATTCTGAGGTATGTCAATTATGGCGCAATAAAAGTGGAAAAGTAAATAAAAAATCGAGTACGGAACATTCGTCATCCCAGAGAAATGAACACTCATAATTTTTTTCTCTTTATCATGTCTTACGGCCCCCATATATATATTTGATTATTTGGCAAAACTAGCACGTACAAGGAAAATTCGTGACTACCCACGACTATAAAAATAGGTACCTAATAAGACTGATAAATAATAGGCACATTTTAATCTTTTTTCGTGCACCCATTATATTTCTGTTTTTTTTACTTATTCAATAATTCCTGTTTATTTTACATTTATTTCAGTATTAAATTGTAAACTTACCGCTATGAACACAAAACACCAACACAATATTTTTTTGGCACACATTTTTGATTTCAAGTATTTTTTATATAGCTTATTTACAAATTGGAGCATTAGTTAATTATCAGCTGCACGTTCTATTGTTCAATTTGATTATGTTGCTGATTGCTAAATGTTTATGTGTTTTCTGCATTTGTGCAATTTTTTTGTTTTGTAATATACATTATTTATTTCAAGTGCAGTTATATATATCGATAATTTTAAATGCACATATTTGCTTCTGTATACAGGGTGACCAGAATACGATAGAGCACGTGAACATATATTATTATAATAGACTGCGATATTTTATATTTACGACGTATGTACAGGGTATGGGTGTTCCCGTTTTCACGTTTATAAATTTTGTAAACGATAGAAAAATAATAGAAGACGCCTATAACATTTTTCTCTAAAATACTTCGTTTTCAAGATACTTATTAAAAATGATTTACTATTTATTCATTATCTTCTAAACAAATAAAGATTATTTGGTGTACACTTTAGTCATAATAAAAGACCAGTTTTTAACTTGCAAAAAAGTTTTTCACACAAAAGCAGTGGCGTAGTTATAGGCGTGTTTTCCGTATTTGACCCCCTAAACTTCTACGCCAATGATCTGAAATTATATTTTTATATAAATTTTAAAACTTTGATGTATTTCTTATAAAAAAGTACGTTAATAAAAGTCGCTAGGAGGCTTTCATTTCGAGATATTTAGATTAGTCTTATAGAATTTCTATTGACAGGTTATGTACTAAACAAATTAAAGAATTATTACATATATTTATTTCAAATAATAAAAAATTAATAATTGACCATAAATGCTGAAAATAATGTCTATTTTTTACTCGGGTATATTTTTTTTGAGTGACTCAAACCTGTTTTCCATGAAAATTTGGCTCGAATTAAGGGGCATAGGAAAAACCGCCCCACTTCGTGTCGCTACTTTTCCATGCCCTTAATTTTCGAATCATTTTCATGGGAAAACAGGTTTTTGTCCCAAAATAAATTTACCCGACAAAAAAACAACCTTTTGTGTATTAATACCCGAGAAGAATATAATCCTTAGAGCCCTCAGAGGCAAGTTTCGGCAATGTATTTTTTATGAACATTTTTACATTTTTAGATTCACTGATATAATTTGATAAAAAAAGTATTCTGGAAAGAATTTGATAGAAGATAAAACTCGCTGTTTCTTTTTTATAATTTTCTTTCTGTAGTTGATACGCATTGTTTATAAATGACTTTATTTAGGTTTTATACAAGCATAATAATAACAAACATATCCAATTTGATACATTTATATTGATGTTTCATCTCTAAACATACAATTTTAAAATCTATTGGACGTTTTTAATACATGAAAAAAATTGGATTAAAAATTATAGAATTCAAAACGTCTAAAAATAAATTATTGAAATAAAAAAAAATTTAACTCACCACAAATTCATTCATTATGGTTACCAATCCCCAAGAAGATGTACATGCCCTTTCGCTCTTACTGAAGCACATCAGGAGGACGGACGTACAGGGTGATCATTTTAAGTGCCTCACTCGATTTTCCTGCTTTATTCTTCACCTAGGAAAAAAATTCAAAAACCATACTTGTGTACTTTTTTCCGAGGAATCCGATTCCGAAAAGATATAAAAACAATTGAATGTCAAAGAAAAAAGTTATGGCCGAAAAACTGAAAAAGAAAAAATATACACCCTGTATATTAACGCGGAAATGAATATGTGACATTTAACTGATTGTAAATGCTTATCAGATACATATTTTTCACTTCCGGTTTGACCGGAAATTGCTTTAATTTTTTTATTTTACGTGATACACACTGTATATTGAGCTCAGTTTAAAGAACATTTCTTTCTGAATTCAGCAATATATAACATTATCATTATCTTTCATATTTAATAAGATATTGGGGTTTAAATTTAAAATAACACAAATATGTATATGTATGTTATGAAATAAAATCATCCATGAAAACAAACAAAAGCATTTAAATTATAGGAATGAAAGCAGTTTGTTTGTGTTAAGGACAAGTTTAAGTGAATCATTTTATGATATATTAACGTACTGTTCGTCCTCCTGATGAGCTTCAGTAAGATCGAAAGAGCAAAGAGCATGTGGTAAGTTAAACATTTTTTTTTCAATAATTTATTTTTAAACATTTTATAATTTTTAATCCAAATTTTATCATGTCCAATAGATTTTATAATTGTATGTTTAGAGATAAAACATCAATATAAATGTATCAAATTCAGTAGCGTAACGCAGTCCGCAGAGCAATATTTTCGAATTGATCTACCAATAAAATAAATTTAAAAACTTAATGGTCCCGTACCCTTGACCAACCAAGGGAGGGCACATACCCTCTAGGCCCCCTAGTTACGTCACTGATCAAATTTCAAATTTGATATGTTTGTTATTATTAAGGTAAGTTCATGCAGCAGCATTTGCAGGTTGCAATTTGCGGATTTCAGTTTAATTATTTAATATAAAATATTCTTGACATGACAATTTATTCATTTCATTTTATTGCGAGAATCGAAAATTTAAAATTAACTAGTTTTTGTGTATGTGCATTTATAAACTCACTGTTTCGTAGTAAATTGAGAAAATTCAGCATATTAAGTTGACGTAAATTGTAAACTGAACTTTCTCAATTGACTGTGAAATAGTGAAAATTTTTTTATCAAATTATATCAGTGAATCTCTGACTTTAAGGCTAATGGACCAATGAATCTAAAAATGTAAGACTTAATCTCAAAGGATTTTACACCAAATAAAACAGTTATGTTATTTTGTCATGAGAACAGAGAACATTCTTGTAGAAAAATATTAAAACAAATTTGCTTCTTAAAGCAATTTAGAATTAATTACAAGCACCAAAGTAACAACTCGTTTTCTGGAAAACCGTGCTAGTTGGGATTAGTTTTAAGTAGGTATCAAAAATCCTTCGAATTGCATACATTTGGTATTTTTAAAATCCAATTGTTGTGAATTTTTAAATTGTGAACGATTACCTACCTTAAAAGCTGCAGTTCCATTTATATTTATCAAGTTCGTTCAACTTAGTTCCGCACTATTTTGATAAAGGGATATTTTAGGTCATGAATTTGTCACATCGTGAGAACCCACGTCCTTACATAAACCACCAGGCGAACAATGGGAATACAATTATCGATTTCTGCCTTTCATTATTTGTGAAGATATACTTACCGTTTTTTAAATTGATTTAAATTTTTTCTTTTACTAAATAAAAAATTGGTAGTACCTACATATATTCGTATAGCAAATCGAAGTAGGTACACAAAAAGAGGGTGTACCACGATCTTGTGCCATCCGGCTATATCTATTTTATTGTTTTTTTTTGGTAATTTAGTAAAAAATATTTTAAACATTAAAGAAATTAAAATCTTAAGATGTTTAAGTGTCATTGTAGACTTTTTGAAAATTTTCAATTATTTAGCCAATGGTTGTATTACATTACTTCCTTGATGGTTTGTAGGTCAAATTGGTTACAAAATATTCGTCATATTTCATTAAAAAACTACAATTAATACAAAAAATTGCATAATACTTTTTATTAATATTATCTAAATGCACAGTGTAGTGTACTACTTCTTGTCATAGATGCTATAGAATAATTGGTCCTCAGAAGGTTGTTGCTGAAAAACAGAATACAATATTAAAATTTAATAAAATAATCAGACGATAAAATCTTAAAGACAGTGGCGTAACAACACAAGGTGAGGCCCTTGGCAAATTTTGGGGCCCTCAAAGAATTAAGCTAATTGTCTCAAACTGACACACGAAAAATCCTACCACGAGACGGGGCACTCGAGGCGGGGGCTCCAGACATTTTGCCAGCCTTACCACTCTATTGTTAAGCCACTGCGTCAAGAATTTATGTAACAGGGGAGTCTGAGGTTCATATCTTTTATCTTGTGACAACACCCACTATGATAAACTTGTTTCAAACCCAGCTATATTACTGTACCAAAATTCATTTCAACCGCGAACAAAAAAGTTATGGAATTTATTCATTTTCCTGAGTCCTATCATCCTCAGGCTTTTGGGATAGGCAACAGTAAGCAGGTACCTATACCTCATCTTCCCACATCCCCGCGCCCCAATAGGCGTCTACTTCTTGGAGAAGTGTCCTTCAATTGAAACAAAAATGTTATTAAAATATACGTACCTCTGCCATCTTCTCCCAAAAACACTCCGTAAATAAATAGGACCTCTCACACCTATCCACGGAATCTATAGCGGTGCATTTGTACAATATGAACTCCAAGCTGGATATCTCCACGTCTGCTTGTTCCAAAGTTGACTTAATATCGTGCAAGAGGAAACCACCTTCCTCGTCCATCCACCCGTATTTTGCAAAAAGGCAGTGCAAGAAACACTTGAAGGCGCTAGACTCGCCGTTCGCCAGTTTCTTGTTTATGAGGACCTCGTTCATTGTATCTGCACCAGGAGGAAAATAAAATTGGTTGTTATATTGCACAAGTCTAATTAAAAATCTGATGTGTGATAAATGACATTTTTTTCCCACCCTCTTGGAGAAATCATAAAATTGATAGAACTCCATGGGGCGCTCCATCGTTCATTTATTTGCACGGCCTTGCCTATATAAAAAGTCAGAGCCGTAGCAATATTTTTGGCGCCCTTGGCAAATATCTAAAATGGCGCCCCTTTCCCGTTACAAGTGCATTGTTACGGCTCTGCAAAAGGTTTTTTGTTTTTGTTAGGTTATTACATTACAGCCCACTATATTAATTAAATAAATGTATATGCATCTGTTGTATTTTTGACAAAAGCAATAGGCAATAAATAATTATATTTAAACTGGTAGGTACTTACTCATACTTATTGGCGAGGTCCTGTTGCACGTTTTGATAAATCTTAAATCTGTGTTAATGTCTTCTGTTGTGAAAGATAATATTTTTGTTGGGAGCGCACAATATATAACGAAAAATAATATTGGAGATAACACGTTTACTCTGCTATTCGTCATAATTTAAACCTATCTTTTCTTTGATAATGAAATAGGTAAATACTGAAATAAAGATCAGTTTTGAACTCGGCTTTTACATCTGCTGCGTTTGAAGCAGTGCATTAAACTATAGTATTAATGAGAATAAATGGTGTCTTTTCTATTTTGTTTATTAAATATTTAGGACAGCATTATCTAAAATTATCTCATTATGAAAAGGAAGTTGAAGAGAGAACAATGGATAACATGAATGGAAATTTCAATTACTCTATTACTAACCTGCGGGCGGTTATTCTTGTGGAAACTGGGCAGTGGCACCAAAGATTAAACCTTTGGTGGCACTATGGGCGTCAGATAAAACGATACGAGATAGAACATCCTACTGTAATTGTTGAAATAGTTAGGAGGTATTATAGGGTAGAATAACCCCTATGTTTATATACATATATATACAAAAAATGAAAATAGAAAAATTATAGGAGCTTTCCTGTCGATTTCGAATATGTAATTGAAAAAACAATTGAACATCGCGTAGCTAATATAGCTATATTGACCACACTTATTTTTTTTTAGAACACCCTCAATATTTTCCTATTTTTAAATTTTCATTCTTTTCTGATTTCGAAAATATACACTTTTGATATAGTATCTCGCTTGTAATTTAGAAAGTATTTGAGAAAATATTTTTGGTTTGGAAATCGAGTTAACCGTGCTTCTCATCTCAGTAAGCGCATTTTTCAAATGTTTCAAATGGCATTTCAGTGACAGTTGAAACTATTTCGTTGCTAAAGTGTTTCGTTTAAACTATGCAGTTTCTGATTTTATTTGAAAAAATCAAAAATGTTCAAAATCTGAAGAAAAGCTCCAAAATCTTTTATATTTACTGTTTTTTTATATATCCAAAATAACACCCTGTACAAAAAGCAATATATTTTTTTAACATAGATTCTGGATTTATTTTAACGTCCAATTAAGAAAAATATTAAAATGCCATTCTATATTATTGAGATTTAGACTAAATATTTTCCAATAAAGAATTTCTGTTTTTTACTTTTGGCAATTTCCACTTTTTATTTTATTATTCTACGACTAGTTTCATCCTATTCCGACATTTTCAAGTAGGTAACTGAATATATACATACACACACATACGTAGATTTTAAGATTTTTAACTTTCATTTAGGTATGAGGGTTGAAGGGTCGAACATGCACTTATAGTTAGATTGATGTTTAACGTGTTTAACAGATATCTTAAGATATATAGGAAGTTTTTTTTTCTTGTAGTGGATCGATTTTGATTTTATTGAGATATAATATTTAAAACCATTAAGTTATCTGAACTAAGTTCAATATAACGGGGAGTTAAAATAAAATAAAGTGGAAATTGACAAGTAAAAAGCAGTTTCGTACATTTTTTATTGCAAAAAATTTTTATTAGAAAGGGATTTTCACAAAGTAACCTCATCATCAATAAACTAGTTAATTATTTTCTAGAATATCATTAATAGTATTATTATTATTATTATTGGTAGTATTAAGGTGAGTTAAAAATTCGAAATTTTGCTGTTGACTTTGAATTCCAACCTAATCGATGCATATAACTGTTGTTATCCAACTGATCAACTCTTTAGGCCGCAAACTGTTTTTTCATGCTTAAATATAAACTTAAAATATTTTTTTGAATTAAATTTTTTATTCCAATTTTTCTTCTAAAGTCAAACATATAAGCTTAAAATATTTTTTCTACTACCGTGCGTAAAGTATTAACTTTCCGCATGCTGTATCGTGCGTAAAGTAGTTTTACTTTACGCACTAGTGCGTAAAGTAAAAGTATTATAAAATATACCTAATTCTCGGTATTCTTTAACAATAATGTTTGAATTTTTTATAATTCTGAAGTTTCATTTATATTCTTAAGACTTTAATTGGTTTTACTCATTTAAAATTAAGTGAGCTGTAGCCTGTAGCAATATTATGATTTTTAAATGACATTATAAGTTTTGACGTAATAGGTAAGTTTGACGTTTTGAAATTTTCACATTATTAAGAATTTGATAGTCGTAGTCGTAGCACCAAGAGCTTTCTAGATATAAACTTTAGATTTGGAGGACATAATATACAGGGGAAAATGTGAAAATATACAAAGTATGTTGCGTTTAAAATTTCATAGTTGAGGTCATTTCCGGAGAAACCAGACAATGAGAGAAATATCGAAAAACTTGCATTTTCCCCTGTAAGTATATGTCCTCTAAATCTCAATTTCATATCTAGAAAGTTCTGAGTGCTATGACTTGTCTAATAATTTCGTTGACACCCGGTATACAGGCCAGCGGTTAAAAATGCGAACATTGATTTGCTTCACTGCATCTGTTTGCAGTAATTGCAGTGTCCCCGTTGCTCTTACACCTTGATAACCTTGATTGGTTATAAGTAACTATTAGATTAGAAATACTGTAGATTTATACATTTCCTACAACTTTTTTTTAAACAATTACAGCTTCTCAAAATGTAGCTCTTAAGTATTAAATTCCTAAAGCAAAAGTTGTAACGTTTTTCATTCTCTATATTGGTAATAACCAATTTTAGGTTAAAACTAACATAAGAGGAGAAAAACCTGTTTCCACCGTCATTCTTCCAAGATGGTGGCCGTATACGAGGAGTATTTTTGGGGAAAACATGAATTAATAATTGTTGACACCACTGTATATATTTTTTATGTCTTTCACTTTCACTCATCTGGATTTTGTTAAGAATATTTTATTTTTGTCTACAAGTCTTATATTGTAAACATCGATTGCCTGATGCGTAAAGGCTCTGGCAAATAATTTTTTTTTAATTGGTTGAGAAAACGCCGCTGATATGCTTACTTTATTGTTTCTGTATTAATTCTAAAATTTTACACGTTAGGATTTTGAACATTAATTTGTCGCATTTGCCGTTCAACAAAACATAAGCGATATAATTGTAATCAAAATCCTTGGTACATACATTCTGATTCATTAAAAATACTAAACGCTTCGTTTATTATATTCACGTTGCCTGCTCATTTGGGTGTTACACTAATGGAACGCTCTTTACACCGAAGATCACTGTGTAAATTCGCCTTTACCTTAAAATAAAAGAACATGCGCCGTTGTAATGCGCAAGCGTCGTAAACGTCTTGACTTGCCGCCTTTTGAAATAAAATTTGCGGCTTGCGCGTTGTTTGCATTTGTGATTTGTTTTCTGGGATATAATTAAAATAATTATTATTGCTGCATGAGAAGACTTTATAAATCATAGATCGTGCCCGTTTATTACTTTGTTAATTGAATTTGTGAGTGAGAATCTGGAAACGTTTGTACAATGAGCATGGAGTTTTGATTATGAGTAAGTTTTTTTAGCATCAGTCGATTAGGAGTAATGTAATTAATTTTACTACTATAATATACTAGGCTAATAAATTTATAACGTTTTATTCGATTTCAATATCATTTCAATATGAGTACATAACCATATAGTCTTCTTATTAAACGGCGGTAATTTAATTTTGTTGCCAACAAAAGTAGGCAGCTCTGAATTTCATCTTTTTGACAGTAAATCGTAAATCTAGTTTTGCAATTGTTTCTAACGGAAATTCTCTAAAAGTAAAAAATGTATTTTACCAATTGTTAGTGGCGTGTGGCGTTCAAATGTGTATCTTTTTTGTGCATAATATATCTGGTTAAACAGAATATTCCTTCTAGTATATACAGGTAAAATATTATATAGTTAGGCAGCAATTTTTACCTAAATAGATATTTGTGCTCGTCTTAAGTAAGTACTTGACCTGTAACACAGTGTATACTGAGATAGATATTCAACTAATGCTCGGGTGACGAAATTATTTGTTTTGTTTAAATTTTCCGTTAGAATATTTTAATGAAACAGGAAAGGCCAGATGTATAAAAGTGGTTCAGCGAAAGTTCAGCTGAACTTGGTTCAAAATTCAAGGATACCGATATTGTTGCTTTGAACCAAGTTCAGCTGATCTTTCGCTGAACCACTTTTATACAACTAGCCCTTAGTGTGCATAAACGATAATACAGGGGGCTTAAACGGTATCGATACATATAATTTAAGAAGTAAATCTGTAGTTCCAAATTTTTTTTATAGGTAAACTACGAACGTTGCAGAATTTCGTTATATGCGTTAAATATAAATAAAACACGTACATTTCTTAACATATTTATATTTCAATATCAAATAAAAATTAAAAAAATAACAGTTCGATACTTGAGAAAAATATTTCTTACAGTACCAACAAATATCTTTTTAAAAAACATAAATATAGGTAGTTTAACCATTTATGAAAAATATAAATATATATATTTCACAGTTTCACAAGAATAAGTCTTATAGTTTACAGTTATTAATATATAATTGATTACTATGTTTATGTTCAATTAGGAATATACTAAAATTTAACAACACGATAGGTACACACGATCAGTGTTCGGTGTCTCCTGCGTTTCTATGTTCTATATCTTCCTCTACTGGATTAGTATACCCGCCTCTTCGGTTGATGAGTGACCGTATTTTGACAAAGGCCGAGGCAAAGGTAATTCCATTGTAAAGACACATACCAATCAACAGCAAAAGAAATCCAAGAAGCTAAAAATAAAAACAATTGGACACAATTTTAACATTATCTTTCCACGTAAAGTAAATACTAACTTGTAACCAGTGGAATTGTTGGTTCAAAAACGCTAAACTGAAGACCCAAATTACAATTGTTCGAATACTATCCAATACCATCCTGGTCGTCGCGGACAGTTCCTTGGTCACGCTAATGCCCGCGAAGTTGAAGAAGGCGATAGATATAATAGTACCTACGTCACAAAAATAATTTAAATTAATATGTTAACCAACAAGTATGATTGGAATAAGTCCGGCGTGTTTTAAACATTTCTTACCTGACACAGCCAATCTCAGTTGCCAGCTGTTTCCCATTTGTGCAAAAGCGTCAATTGCATCCTCCAAACGGTCGCCCGGACTTTGTGTCACCGGAGGACCGGCATGGATGAAGTAGAATGGTATTTGCAAGAATCCCAGCACCAAAAATCCAAATAAACCTACAACCCAGTTTTTTGGTATATGTTCAATAAATTTTTAAATGTACAGGGTGTTTCCTATAAAACTATACCCTCCTTATTTCGGTTAATTACCACCGATTTTAATATTTCAAAAACCGGTCTAACACAGAATTTTCTGTAGATTTTGAATATGCTATTAATGTTTTTGCTACTTCAACCGTATACGAGGGGCAGAAAAAATTATGTTTTTTTTTAAATGGAACACCCTATATATTTTTACATATTTGAAATCGCCTCGTCCTTCTGATTACAAATATATATGACACTTACATATTTGCTATAAAAATGGCATAAATAATTAAATTTAAACTTAGGGTGTTTCCTTCAAAACTATACCCCCCTTATTTCGGTCAATTATTAACGATACAAAATTTTCAACCTACACATAGAATTTTTCATAGATTTTATATATGCTATTACTTTTTTCTCCCTTCAACGGTATATGAAGGGTGGAAAAAAGTATGGTTTTTTTTATGGAATGCCCTGTGTTTTTTTGCATATTTAGATCCGCCCTACCTTTCTGATTATAAATATACAGGGTGGTCCGGTATCCATGGCGGAAACTTCAGGGAACGATAGAACATCGAAAAATAATATGAGTTTGCTTTATAAACAAAACCTTCTAAACGTACCGTTTTTGAGATACAGGGTGTTGAAGTTTTGATTTTTTATGCACAAAAAGTCACTCTTGTGATTTTTTCGTAAGATGCTATTAAATCTGTTGTTATTTTGTGATGTTTTTCTTCCTAACTAGAGCTCAAAAATTGTTAATAAATTGTAATAATGTTAATAAATTTTTAATAATAATAATGCTACCAATTTTTTTTTAAACGTTAATATCTTTACACGCTATTAACTCGAAAATGGTGCATCTTACGAAAAAATCACAAGAGTGACTTTTTGTGCAAAAAACATCAGAAAGTCCAAAACAAGATAGAATTGGTGTCTAGGACCAGTGGCGTAGAAGTTCTGATAGGAAAAAGGATCACAATGCCCCAGATCGACGCCACTGGTGATGTTCGCAAACTTTTCTAATGGTGAAATACTAGTGCTCTGCGAGATATTTCACATCACCAAATAGTTTTTTATATTGTTATTCGTTAGAGATATTTAAAATATATTTAAAAAAATCAAAACTTCAACACCCTGTATCTCAAAAACGGTACGTTTAGAAGGTTATGTTTATAAGCAAAGTCATATTGTTTTTTGGTACTCTATTGTCCCCTGAAGTTTCCGCCATGGATACCGGACCACCCTGTATATAATATAGGGTTTCCAATCCCGGGACGGGATTAGGCTTTCGGTATTTTTCGGGATTAGAAAGTCAAATCCCGGGATTTTCCGGGATCCCGGGATCTAAATACATTTGTCGAATATCAACATAAAATTAAAGAAGAAACGATTTATTGAGCAAGAATAATAATAATACATAAAAAAATATATAATAAAACTCTAAAAAAATTAAAAAATTAACAATTTATTGCTACTTTAATCTATTGATTATCTATTCTATAAAAATGAATGCCTAAAATTTACTTTGAAGAAAATTACCTGAGAATGGCCAGTGTGTCTAGGGTGTCGTTCCCTAATCTGGACCGGATCTTTGTACACAGAATACATGTGAGATAAAAAGTAATATATATTTTATGTAATTTGCTCATATTATTAATACTCGGGATTGATTTTTGAAATCCCGGGATTTCCGGGAGTGAAAACCTGCCCGGGATCCCGGGATTGGGGATCCCGGGATTGGAAACCCTAATATAATACTTATATATGTAAAAAAATACAGGGCATTCCATAAAAAAAACCATACTTTTTTCCACCCCTCGTATACCGTTGAAGGGAGAGAAAAAGTAATAGCATATACGAAATCTACGAAAAATTCTATATGTAGGTTTTGAAAATTTTGATTCGTTAATAATTGACCGAAATAAGGGGGGGGGGGTATAGTTTTGAAGGAAACGCCCTAAGTTTAAATTCAATTATTTATGCCATTTTTATAGCAAATATATAAGTGTCATATATATTTGTAATCAGAAGGACGAGGCGAATCCAAATATGTAAAAATATATAGGGTGTTCCATTTAAAAAAACCATACTTTCTTCTGCCCCTCGTATACGGATGAAGTAGGAAAAAAAGTAATAGCATATTCAAAATCTACGGAAAATCCTGTGTTAGACTGGTTTTTGAAAAATTAAAATCGGTGGTAATTGACCGAAATAAGGGGGGTATAGTTTTATAGGAAACACCCTGTACCACGCTACTGTGTTAAAAATGTATTTACCTTCCCACCCAACAGCTTGCAATGGCGGTATGTCTTGCCCAGCCACGAATTTTTCCTCAACCACCATCTGAATCGATTGAATGATCTGAGCGATGATTATAAGCATGTCGCCTAAAAACGCAAATATCTATGTTTATAGCGTAATACATTTGTTAAACATTACATATTATACATAAAATTTTCAAAACAATAATAATAATATGTACCTACCGGTTATTATTTCGTTCCTCCCATGACTATCCCCATTGGTATCTTTCGAAACGAAGTCGGCAACACCAACGATGGCAAGACCCACAATTACAAAGAATATTCCCGACCACTCTCGGGTTTTCAGTACCCTATTTAGGAAACCAACGCTGAGCAGGCCAACAAAAACAATCACGGAACCTGGAAAATATCCTTGTAAAGTGGAAGTTCAAAATTATTTTATTGCTAATGCTAAAATCTGTGTAAACATAATACGCCTATCTTTGTTTATATCTAAGATAGTATTGAATATTTATTAACTAAGTTCTCATTTTTCGAAACACTCTTATCCTCGCTCTTATCATTTATCAAATATTAATTTATATTTATGTATAATATCAAACCTCTAAACATCTGAAAACTTGAGGCGTAGGTAAGATTTAGTCCAATGTACATAATTGAAGTGGCGGTCATATCACACATGGCAGGTATAAACAGAATTAGCGGGTTGAAAATTCTGTTTCCCTTTGTCAACTCGTTAACATCTTCGGTACCGTCCTAGAAATGCACTTGTTTAGTTTAAATTTTTCTTAACAAAAGGGGATGATGGTGCGTCACAAGGGACGTATATTTAAAATTTAATACGTACCGCTCTTCGACTATAGATTTTGTATAAAATTTTAAAGGCAAGAAGACAGCTCAGTTCTCCCAAAAACATGGTGCTCGCTTGGAAGAATGGATGGTTAAAATACCTCGGTTCCCCCCCATCTTTTCCGACAGACTTGATTGTGTCGGCCCACCTAAAATAAAAAGCAAGCCGTTAACCAAGAAAATGTTCAAACAGAATGTTTTTACGTGAGATTTGAGGAAACGTTTTATATCGTCACATATTTGAATAAAGAAATTCAATTAAGGGTTCCCTTCGAATATTAATCTGAAAGTAAAATTTCTCTTAAACTGCTCATCAGAAATGCTATCCATTTGTATTATATTAGATTTAAAGGTAATAAGAGTAGGCAATTTTTTTGCTCGCTTCTTAAAGTTGTAGACCATATTCTTTAACTCTTTATTCAGTGTTTATACTTTATCCTCGTCTTTATCGTAGTTTCCTTCCTCTTATCTACTGTTGTAACCAAAACCATTTCGATACTGATATGACTCGGCAAAAAGAATGAAATATGCCTATTTGAGGCATACAGAACTGCCTCGATTATCAGAACATATTTAAGAATACCCTGGAGGTATATGATCCTTGTCTTAGCCCGGGATAATTTTTTTTTAGCCTACCAAAGCAGATTTACAATAAGCATATTTTTTAAATAAAAACTTTGTGCTTCGACAAAGAACGATTAATAGCCCTATATTGTTGCGGTTTGCGCAGTTAGCTTCAAAAATCGTTAAATATAACCTTTTTCAGTTTTATTTATATTTATTTGACAGTTTCGTATAAACATAACCTCAATAACAGAAACATAAGAATAACTTACTTCGTACTTAGGGTGTTAATACTGCCAGTAATAACCATCACCACAGCCAGAAGATATTGATAATTTGTCCACGCCATTTTCTCACACTGAATGCGCTACGATCTCTAATTCACACTTTTTTGATAAATGGGGGAGTCACAAAAGCAAAAAGAAAATGACGTACCACCATAGACATAGGATATATAGACTAAGTGACAGTGCTTAGTAGTATCCGAGACATATCCAAGACATATTTATTATGCTGATCTCTTTCTACTATTATTACCTCAGGCTAGCGTTATCTCTCTCTCTTGTCTCGACGATCAAAGTGGGAGAAATACAAATTTATTACATGGAACGGATTTGCCACAATGTTATAACAGGGGCGGATCAAAGAATTTTCGAGCCCGAGGCGATAAACATTTTCGGACCTCTTTAAAAAAAAGAACATAGAAAATAAACATTTAATAACAAATAAATGTTACCGTGTACAAAATCTTCTATAAAAAGAGAAAAATCTAACAATATAAGCAACATAAACTCTCATATCTCAATGTCATACTGCTCTTCGATGCAGCCTTAAGTTTTTTTTGTGGCAAATATTATATATTCATATACCCTTATTTTGGGGATAATGCCAACGTTAAAAAAGTAAAGAAATAATAAAAATGATTCAAGGTATATAGTGTTTTTTTTTGGGGCAAACTGTTGAAGTTTGCCTAATACTACACTATCGATCTGATCTACTGTATGTTTTTAGCGTTGGCATTATCTCCAAAATAAAGGTATATTAGTAATTGGTATTATATATGATGGGTGTCCGGAGACTCCGAGTACTATGAGTCTAGTCTAAGGTTTTGCTTATGGGCTCAAGCATCTGGCACAACGGTGTTTGATTCTCTGACCCGGTCGTTCATTTCTTTCCATTTTTTTCATTTAATATCAGACATGCCATCAATATGTTCAAAGGATATTTTAAGGCACTTCAACATGCTTCTTTCAAGTTTTGAGAGGCAATTGAAAAAATATAATTATAACAGTTATTTTATTGGTTTAATGTAAAAGTAATATTAACAATAAATTAACAAGAGAACATGCATTTTGTACATATGTAGTAAAAACAATAATACTGGCATACATTAATAGTTATTTATGTATCAAGGCATTAAAGTTCATCTTTTTATCATGAATGTGGAGCTTAGTTGCCGCCGAGGCCCGTAAGGCCGAGGCAAATCATCCACATGAGTGATAAAAAGGAATTTTAATGCTGAGGTGCATATTACATTTTTTTTTAAATCCAGAAACTCTAAAATTAAGATTAATTATACTCTGTCTGATGAGAGATTGCAGTGGTGGGCGTGGCTTGGGCGGAGAGCGGTTTACTCAGCTATCAAAATTTTTATAAAGCGTGGCAATGAAATTCAAATTATTTTAACTGCCGCAGTTTAAGTCTCAACTTGTACGTGCTGCACCATTGTTGAGGGGCTCCTATTGAATATATTATTCATCTATTTCCTAAAAGTTAAAGGAAATACTACGATACCTTTTATATTATTCGTAATTGATAATTCGTAATGTTAAATTTAGGATAATACACGTTTATTACTTAATAGTCACAAGTTTGACAGTCGATACACTCAAACTTCAATATCCTGTCAACTCGTATTTGTAAACTTACCTGACTCTGTAACCAATAAGATCAAAGCGCGCGTTTTTGTCGTCCCTTCCACCACTGCAATCTCTCATCAGACAGACTTTAAGTCTGTTTTTTAAATAATATTCAGTGACGTTAAGAAATGTCATAATTATTTTAAAATTTTATGTGACATTAGGAAATGTCATAATTATTTTTGAATGTCAAATCGGAATAATTTTTTGTAGAAGAACTATTATTTTTAGCAATTATAATAGTGACAATACAATACTAAATTTAAAAAACTGTATTTATTTACCTTTTATTACAAGACAATTATTATCACAAGCAATAAAAAATTAATGTTTACGTTTATCTGTCACCTCTCCGCCAACTACAAAAATCATACCATAATGCATTACTTTAATGACTATTTCTATCACGTTAATGACGATTTGATTTTGAGGTACTTTAATGCCGATTTAAAAAAAATATACTTATTTAGTCTGTTACTGGTTTTTATACAAAATCAAGTGAGTGTATTTCTGTCTTATATTTGGGCCACTTTTCTCAGACATTAGTCGTCCTTCATAATGTAGCCTTACACTTAAGTAGACTTTTGTAATTAATTTAATTAGTTGAAACCTATGGTCTTCCAAAATATCCTGACCTTTAATGTGGTTCAGCATAATTATGTTATCAAAAAAATTATTTTGCCCCCTTAATAATTTATGAAATAATATATTTACTATATTCCTCTTTGTACGGAGAATACATTTATTTTCACGAATAATTCTTTCTAAACTAAGGCATATATTTGTAACGTTCTCACTGGGAACATATAAACCTCCACGCTGCTTTGTGCGTAACAAAACTGACTTGCTCTCCTCCTCACCTGCAATCACTTGCTTTTGACAAATGTCACATGTAATTTTTTCCTTTACCCGCCGAACCACAAAACCCCCTATGTATTCTACAACATTATCTATATAATTTGACATTTTCACCATATTTTCAAGATAATCATGGTCATTTTGGATAACATTTAGTATGGAATCTTCATCTCCATCATCCAAAATGACATCGTTAGTCTTACATAAGCTGCCAGCACCTACATGTAAAATAGTAGTAGCATCCAATATGCTACAATTTCCGGATTTGGCAGCGGATACTTGGTGCCTCACCAACATTTTTTTGTACGCCGTCTTAAATTGGAGCGCAGATGGATTGTTATTCCATCCACCACGTCTCCTTACAGCACTAAAAAAGGTTTCCAAGTGATCTTGGCTCATTTTGTATGTTAAAATAAATGTCATATATTTATTTTTTATCAATTCATCGTGTACGTTAAGCACACTGGTTAAGCTAACAATTAGTCCCAAAAAACCAATTTTTCTGTTTGACTCAATAATTAATCTCCCCGAGGAATCCCTTATTTTACATAAATAATCAATGAAATTATTAATTTTGTCTTTAAAAAACTCGTAATTTTGAGAACAAATTGCTCTATTAAAAAGAGTTTTAGAATATATATTCCTCGAAGTTAACACGTCAAAAATATCATTAATTAAAAGGCAGAATTCTGCAGTTGCATTGCAATCTTGAAATTCGGGAATATTTAGTTTGTTACAAAATAAAAGAGCTGCATGAACACTTGAGCTTAGCGTCTGTACTGCCAGCCGAACTTTCATTTTTTCATTCTGGTAGTGAATATGCCGAGAAGTTATTTTTGTAGCAGCTTTTAAACCCTGACTTTTTTCCAATTCATATAACTTTTCTAAGTAATCCCACCGTATTTCTCTCCCATCTGGACTAATTAATAATTTCCTGTCACCTAAAGTGTTACGCACTAGTTTAACCATGTGGCATGCGTCCCACACAGTGTGAATTTTCTCCTGGGTGTTTTTGTGCAAAAACCAGGGTTTGAAATTAGGGCCAACCTCGTAATTGGTGCCAAGGGCATTGCACATAGATATATTTACTGGGGCTCCATCAAAAGTTAGCGAGTGACATATTACCTTATTTTCATGTAGTAACTCAAAACAAGTATTTAATAAGTTAGCTCGTTCAAGTGCAGATAGACCATCGATTAAAAAATACCCCAAAGGTATTTTCCAGTAAGCATTCATGCTAACAGCCATGAATACTAATGCATTTTTGGCTACAGGCCTGACATCACCATCGCCCTCTAAATTATTGCCTATATCTACAAAACCATGATATTTCCCCCCTTTATACTCAATGAGATGTTTTATGCTCATTTCATCAACTGTTACGTTAACAATAACTGTTTTGCCTTCCTCGGATTTTAATTTAAGAGCTTCAAAACTCTCTTTGGTGAATCCTGGAGAACCATCAATTACAAGGTACCACTGCCTAATAGTTTCGGGGTGAGGAAGCAGGTTATTAAATTGTTTCCTCACATAGTTATACGCAATTGTCGAGTAGAAGTGTAGAGTAAGTGCAAACATTCTAATTTCTGGTGAGTATTTTCTATTTTTTGCCATCAATTGCCTACTTAAAATCTCTTGAAGATCACTAGGTGTCGATTCCTAGTAATTAGAAATAAAATTTTAGTAAAAGTTTTTCGATTTTCAAAACAAACATTATCTTTTATAGTTGAAATTTTTTTGGTTTAGTATTCTGACTACTAGGAACATTATTTCCTATATTAGGACCACCGCATAGTTGTCGCCAGTAAACCCAACCTGCGGCCTCTCCTATGAGAGAATCTCAAATCATCTCAATTTAATTTATTTGCCACGTTTTGACCCATAAGGCTCCTATATTCCCTTCTCCTTTAATTAACGCTTATATCATAAATAGCTATTTATGTTATAATATATAATTATTCATTAAAGAAATTTTACCAAAATTGTATCCGCTGTTTCACTGGATAACAGCCGCTGATCTCGTAAATGCATCAAAAGATCCTTCACAGAATTCATACGGTCTTCCAATCGTCTGTTGTGTCTCTGCAGATTGTCGACTTTTCTTCTTTGTTCTTCCACTGTCTTCCTTACTAACTGCAAATGACGCCTCGCTTTCCTTGGTGTACCAAAGTGTTGTGGTGTCAAATCTCCTACATAACGAGCATCCCGTACAATTTGTTTTTGAGGGGTTTTTTGAACGATTGTTGTAGATATTGGATCTAAAACACAATTACAAGGTAATAAATAAAAAAACTGAATTGTTGCACGAAAAATAATAGTATATAACCCCTATGTTTTAAATGAGATGAAAAATAAACAGAACTGTACCTTGCTGGATATTCTGAGGTGCTTCCTCCAAAAAATGCTTTGATGGTCCTGCTTCCAACAAGTCTAATGGCGTTATACCTTGTAAAATTGTGGACCCTTGAACTTCTGTAATAAAGAAGGTATATATTTAATAAAATGTATAGATTTCATTAGAAATTGGATAATATATTGAATCAATAAGCTTTACTGTTTAAGTAATAATACCTGTTGCTTGCTCGATATTTGGAGGTATCGCTTCATCAGAAACCTTTGTTGTTGATGTTTCCAACAAGTCCGTCGAAGATATAGGTTGTGGAATTGTAATCCTGTGCTTTTCTACAATATTCATAACATTATTAGTTAACCATTTCAGAGCTATAATAGGCATGTGATTTATGCTGCTATAGTGGGAATCTAATAAGAGGTTAAAATTACTTACTCTCTGGACCAGATAAATACATTTCTTGAGGCAATGCTTTCCTTTTCCGTACTTGCATTTTTGGGTATTGGTCACTCGGTGAAGGAACAGCAGTGTTGAGGAGTCTCCTTGTGGGCCACATAGTGGAGTCATAATCACTTACAAGAAAATGGTTAGAGCATACTTTTAGGGATCGTTTAAATTCAGTATCATCTATATAGCATGCTTTCATCCATGATCTACGAAGTTCCAGATCTGCAGGAAACCTAAAATGATTCAATTCGTTAAGTGTTAATGTCATATATTAAAATATTTAATTTAATCCATTGCTTAAATTGTACCTATCAAAAAAATCGAAAACACGTAAACTAGTGGTAACGAATTGTAGGTTAGATTGGTGCCACACGTGTATTTATTATTTATCTGCCTACTTGTACTATTTTATAATTTAAAGAAATGTTACTTACGCATGGAACGTTAAATTGCTATTATTTTAATATGTCGCATCACAAACACAACACCGAGTCATAACGAAAATTACAATAAACTCTACCACGATACACAATCACAATGAATAATGAACTGGTAATGTTATGATGGCCAATGCGTTCACGCAGACACACGTTACAATTTTTCTGCGCATGTGCGACAGCCTGAAAACGAGAGAGAGATAGGTAAATACGCTGCAAATGGTATGAAAAGAGATGAACCGAAAACGGCATGTTGCAGGTCTTCCGGACGTAATCTGAGTTAGATTCATATGGTGTATTGGTGTCTATATATCCTATGTCTATGCGTACCACCGTGATTATTTACCGACGTCAGCTGATTTTTTTCCTGGCTCTTTTTTCTTTTGTTTGGTTGCGGTCAAATGTCAAATGTGTTCGTTTGAGTTGCTGTATAGCGATCTTTGTGTCAAACGCGGTGTAACATTTTTTTATTTAATTTTTTACGGATACTTCTTTGTGAAGGTTTAAAAACAATACAGGAGCTCGTAATAGTGTTAACTGTCCACTATTGCTTTGCTCTGTGGATGAATCTGGTGCAATAATCATCTCATTGCAAGCGGTTAGGGTTAGAGCAAGTAGTTCGATTTACGAACAAAGATTTTTGCACCCATTATTATGCAACTAACTATTCAACTTCATTCATCGGTTCATCGAATATGACATAGATGGCCATAGAGGTATCACGTTGTAAAATATTAATTAAACCAAAATAAGAATTAATTCTGAAATGGATTGAAAGAGCTGATCAGTGATCGGTTTTTATTTGGAATTGGAACAGCAGACATTTTTCTGAATTCACAGCAAAATAATAAATCCACCGTTGTTTTTACATTTTTACCTAAATCAGTGACATACAAACTTCAAAGATGTAGATACTTAAACGTTTAAGAGGGGCACTTCTTACACATGCAAACTAGATGGCGACACCAGTAATTTTTTTCAAAAATACTAATAAATTCAGAGAAATTAATTTCATAGCTGATATCACGTTGCAAGGGTCTAGCATTTGCTGACGCTCCTAATGATTTAATTTGGTTACAAAATATTTGATAATTAACGAGTAATCACGGCTTTCTTCAGTAACAGTTTACCTTTAAAATTGCATTTTACAAAATAAGAATATCGTTTAAAACTTGTCATTAGGAGCCGAAAGGTTTTCTAAAGGTTCACACAAACTTCAATGCTCATCATTATTTAGTATTGAAGTGTAGTATTTTTTATTAAACCCTTGCAAATTACAAAATTTCACCGAGATGACATACGCACAGCTGATTACTGTTTTATGATAGAAATTGTGCTAAAAGTTTGGCTACTGTATAAGAGATGGAGTCAGTTTAGCGAGTTTTATTTACAGAGGTTTTATAGAGACAGGGGCGACAATAGGTTGTCGGCATTTTGATTGGTAGTAGTATTCACGTGGTATAAAATGAGGTTAAAATTTTTTAAATAGATCATGTGCATGTCATATGACTAACATAACCTTACATTTTTAGTTTTTGTAAATTGTAAATTTTGTCAACAGCGTTATTTTAAATAGAACACCCTTGTTTTTATTATCGGTATTGATAGATAATTAGGTTTCTCAATTCCAAGGCCGCTTTAAAAATTGAAAAAAATTAAATATTATACAGGGTAAGTACAAGAGTGGTCACAACTTTAAATTCAGAAACATCAAATATCCTCCATTTTTCAAATAGAAACCCCAATTTAAAAAAAATGGATAGTTTACATTTACTTCCCTATACCTAACTACAACGGTCAATTAACTCAAATCAAATCAAATCTTTGAATTGCAAAAATTTCTTAAAGTATAAGAGTGCACTTCAAAACGTAGATCGTATAAAGAAATTTTAATTGCGAACTTATATTCGTCTCATTTTTTGATTTGGTAATAATAACGAAATATGATATCATTTAAAAATGTAAATCGAACACCGAGTCCAACATTAATAGGGTTTTTCATACCTTTGGCCAGTCTTACGATTGCGGGGGCGGCATGCAAAGCTCTGCAGAATTTTTACAGCTAATTTCCATTGATTAAAACAAACAAAATGTATGTGTTTGAAACAGGCCCCAATCGACTGTAAATTTTGATTTTTAAAACGTTGCTTGATCAAGAAAGTACTTTACAAAATTGCCAAATTATTCAAAGTACCTACTCGAACAAGATTAAAAAATCATACTATGAAAGATACATTTTTCAAATCTATCGTAAAAAAAATGAAAATGAAATAAAACAAAGTTAGGCTCGTTTAAGAGCTCCATCTCCAAGAGAAACAGGTCCGCGCGACGAGGGAATTATTAATTATTTATGGCCAAAATTTACCAAAAATAGTTAATATTTCCTTCTCCGGATCTTTTTCTTTTGGATATGGAGCTCTTCTTAACCGATATATTGCCAAAAAAATTACACCCTCCTAAGTTAAACTATAAAAAGAGTAAAATGATTAATTTTTATTTAATAATGTTAATAATATCGACGACAGGCAGTACGTGAACACTCTGTAAGAATAATACATTACAATATGCAAAAATAAACAAAACATATTTCACTTACCAAAGAACTAGGGGTCTCGAAATTTTCTGGTCTATTAATTAATATTGATATTTGAGAAAGTCTCTGTCAATTGGCAAATAAATTATAATGGAAGATTCTATTACTAGCTCATAAGTTATAATTTGGATAAAAGCTTTTGACACTGCTTTTTTTTTCAGGTTAAGCCAATGGACGTATTAGGGAAAGAAACAGATATTCAAGTGTGTTGTAGTTTCGACATTCATACCATGGACGACAAAGTGCATCGGGAGTGTAGATAGATAGATAGGAGATGCAGACAGATAGATAGATAGATAGAGATAGATGGAAGTGCATCGGGAGTGTAGATAGATAGATAGGAGATGCAGACAGATAGATAGATAGATAGATAGATAGATGGACATATCTAAATCCGTCTACTACTTCTTGTTGCTGGTGCTTGTTGGTATACATATATCCAACAAGTTCCAGTGGTGAGGGCAGTGGTTAGGATTGGGTATCGTTCATAGTTCCTCTATCGTAAGGCGGTCTCACGATTCGATTTTTGTTGATCCACTAAAGTTGATCAACTAGAATCGATCGTGAGTACGCGCCTGTAGAGCGAACCCGGTTTCGTCAAACCAGAGCCGAGATCTCGACGAGTATCTTGTCTCAATATCTTAGTTATTTCTAAAATAGCTGGGATATTACAAGTGTTAAGGCTTGTAACTGTATTCGGGGATTTTCTGGGGGCTTCAGGGAGCCCAGAAAAGCAGTTAGTAGGCTCTGGTTTGCGCGTCGAGTGATGGTACTATGGAGACGAACCGCTTTAGGGAAAGGAGATAAAGGCATGTATTGTTATATTATCCAATTATTATTCTTACTAATTTGTATTTTTCCTATATGTAGGTAGGTTCCGAACGAGATAGGATATGGTGAAAACATCGTAAGGTAAATATACATAACCACTGTTTATATCCTATTTATTTTGATCACGAGAAGGACCACTATGTGCTTAGATATCTTCTAGCAAAATAAGAAAACCTGTTTTTACCAATCAGTCAAAACGTCGTGTCGTCCTTCCCAGATCAAAATGATCGAAAGGATTGTTCAATAAAAAAAAATTATTGAGTTATAATCAAAATCAGTTAATAAAATATTCTTTAGTACAAGTAGGACCGGTATTGTGTTTTTTTCAAAAAAGTATTAGTGTTATTATTAAATATCTAACTATTTTCTCTTTTGTTTCAGGGTGAGTGGTAGGGTTTATATTATTGTGCCCCCTTAGAATGTATCGTAAAAGGGAGAGGGGGTGCAAAAGAAAAACGTTTAAAAATGGTATGTCTTAACCACCTCGCAATTATTTAACTTTGTTACCTATTATTATCAATTTATATAATAATTATTGATACTGCTTGTTTATTCCACAGGAGAGCCCTCGTCTACAAAGATAATACCAACGTGTGCGTCCTTTAGCACTAGCCTAGAAGGTAAGTCCTGTAGTGCAGTTTTACCGTTAGATGAGTAACTATTTTCTCCTTTGTTTCATGGTGAGCCTTGAAAAGCGACAGTGTTTGAGATGTGAAACAGGAAGAGACAAATGCCAGTTATTCTATGGATTCTTTTAAATCATCAAGGCGAAATAATTTATGCTTTGGAACTTGCCTAGATGATGGTAGGTATGGTTAACCTTTTGGAGCGTTATTATTAGACTAATTGTTTCTTCTTTTGTTCCAGGGCCAGTTTTATAAGTGGTAGTGGTTAAATTGCGCCACAACGGGACGTACCGCAAAAGGGAGAGAAAGGTGTTTCAGGCAGATTCAGAACGAAGTGGAATATGGTCAAGTGGTAAGATATCATGATCTAATAATTAGCAAATAGCATCACTAAAGACTGACGCGTATTGATTTGTTGCTGCGCAACGTGATAATGAATAAAAAGAAAAATAAATGTGCAATGTGAGTGTCGACTGTTGTAAGTATTTGTGAATTTAACATTATACAGGGTGGTTCAGAATTTACCGATTAAACTTCGGGAACTAATAGAGTATCTACGTTAAAATAAATGAACTTTCTTAAATAAACTTATATCTAAAACCGCATAGTTTCTGAGATACAGGGGTCAAAGTTTAATTTAAAAAAAATAAATTTTTTTAAATATAATCTTAATTAGTTGAGGTATTTTTACGAAACTTGCTTGACGAATTAACAGTAACAATTTACGTTTTCCGAAAAAAATTCGACTTTCTAATTTATACAGTGGCGGAGTATTCAAGAATCTAATTTATAGCTTTGCAGAACGTTTTCTGAACCAATTTTTTGGACAAAGCTTTAGGTTATGACAAAAATGCCAAGAATCTTTTTTATTAAGAAATAATTGTAGTTCTTAAAAATTTTAATTTTTTAAAATTTATCCAGTGGCGTGTCACTATTTTCTAACAAGTAAAAATTAAAAAAGTGAATACTCCGCCACTGTATAAATTAGCGAGTCGAATTTTTTTTGGAAAACGTTACTTGTTACTGTTAATTTGTCAAGCAAGTTTCGTAAAAATACCTCAAGTAATTAAGATTATATTTAAAAAAAAATTTTTAAATTAAACTACTTAGGTATGCGGTTTTAGATATAATTATAATAAGTTTATTAAAGAAAGTCCATTTATTTTAACGTACTCTATTAGTTCCCGAAGTTTAATCGGTAAATTCTGGACCACCCTGTATACATATACTTGACGGACAAGTGTGGTGAAATAGTTTCTAAATAGTTACCGCAGGGAAATATTCTATTATTATTATTTCTGTATTAAACATAATAGCACCCGCTGACTGATGCTTATGGCCGTAGAGGTGTATCTCTCAGTAATATATACTGAGTAACCGTATTTTTCAGTTTAATTGAGAACGAGAAAAATCCTATTGTGGGAGTATTAAGGAAAGGACAACCACTCTAAAATAATAAATAAGCAAATGAAAAATATTTTTAAACTGCAGCGCCATCTCTGATGATAATGTTATAATACTAAAAGAAAAACTGAACCATTATCATAAAGTGAGGTTATGTCGCGGTACCCAAATATACAGAGGCTTTACCTCTGTAGTAGGGCAGTCCTTGGCAGCTGTGCGTTCCAATAGCTGGAACAAAGCGAAAGCTTCGTTGTTACTATACGAGGGCATATCTTGGAGATTTTTAACACAATGATATATTTAAAACTGCGTTAGAGGTGACCAACGCCTTACCCAAAGTATATAGTATATGTCAGGCTTCGTTCAAATCACAAAACAAAGAGCTGACGAGTGTCTATAGGAATTTGAGGTAAAAAACTAAATGATACGAGCTCTAGATATCGAGGAGGCCTAGCTAGTTAAAGCAATCCAGGGCTTATTGACCAAAATTCAAATGATATTTAGTTAATTACTAAGTAAATACATACTAAATCAGAAGATACATTGTGTGTGATCTTGGAGCTATATTCGAATCACGCGAGAAACTTTCAAGAGTTCCTACCAGAAATTCATAAGACAACTATTCATCCTCAGTCGGAATAGAATAAGACCATGGATGAACACAAGACTAAGAAATTGATGATGATTACAATTAATACTGATTAAATAAAAACTATGAACAATGCAATAATATGAGAGCTGCCCACGTAGTACAACATTTAATCATCATCCGCTCTTAAATGCGCATGCGCACATCGTCAGAAATGCCTGGTTTGAATAAAAACATTTGAGCGTTCGCTCAAAAATCCACAATGGCGGCTCCAAGATGGCGGCTAATATTTAACGTCACTTGTTAGTTAGGGTCAAAGCTTGTCAATTTAATTTTCATCCACTTCCTGATGTCCGATCATCTTGAAACATTGCAAGTTTGTGTATTCTCGATGACAATACAAGAAATCAATTTGAAGACTAAACAATTCGCAATGGTGGTTCCAAGATGGCGATCATCCCAAATATAGTCCGATTTAGCTTAAAATTAGTATTTAGGGTTGCTGACTACGAATAAGGAGTCGAGTCGGTATTTCCAAACACAAGATGGCGGATTCACAATGGCGGTAATCTAATTTTGAATGACTTCCACTAGATCGATTTAAATTTTTGTAAAGATTTATATACTACCTAAATAATAATAAAATTCAACATATAAGCAAACTTTTGTTTATTTACTTTTTAACATGATCTAAAATTATCGAATTAATCCACCCCATACTTATTCCACCCTGCTTATAATATCTTAACATAACCTAATAATATCAGTTTTAAATATTTATATTATATTATGTCTTTGTTGATTACATTACAAATTTACAAATTAAAATTATTAATAAATCACTAAGATTACATAACTATTTTATCACACGTATTTTTCACCACTCCAATACTCCTGGAATGTATTTTTCAATAAGGGTCTCGTAGTAAGGCCACAGTTTTTCTATGTCGGGAACATCGGTACTCTTTGTGTACAAGTCATATTGGCTGAGAATGAAAAAGTAATATTATTAAAATTTCCATGGAAAAGAGGGTAATAACGAAATAGTTATTTAGGTATGTTAAAAAATATTTGAAATTTTGAGTTCGGTCCTGCTCAGACGACTAACGCGTTACACAAGACCATTCTTGTAGTTACGTTGGTATAGAGTGGAATCCAGTGCGTGTACTTACTTGAACTTCAAGACCCATTGTTTTGTTTCCTCATCTTTTTCTGTTGTAAGATGTTTGTAGTCGTCGGTGGTATGCCACGGGTAGAAGCTGTGATATCTGATCATTTTTAAGGCTTGAGGCGGCAGTTTGGTTTTGTTGTGGAGTAACATCCTGTATAGATATTCATCGTGGCCCCAGGACAGCGTCAGATTCTCAAGTCCGCAGTTCGGCTGGTATATGCCGTATTTTGTGCTAGAAAATACATGATTGTTTTAATATTTAATTTTGCGTCAATATAAATTAGATAGACCCCAAATTTAAAGCTAAGGCTCTCCAGGAGAGGTTTCCGCACTTGAAAATCGCAGACATTGCTGGAGATTGAACCCAGTCCCACGACACTTTAGATACAAGGCCATGTAATAGGAGATCCGGCAACACCGCATGGTTGTCTGCTACCGCACCACATGTGGGTTTGTTTCGCCATGTATATTTTTCCGTTCCGCGGACGCCACTGAACGGCGCATCCAGATATATTCATATTTCGCTATCAACAGAGCACACGACAAGCTACCAATTAATTCTACATTAACTAATAAAGATTTCTCACCTTGGCTCGCAAGTTTACCAACTAATTTTGTTATATGCAGTCGCGAACTTTATTTTGTCATTAGCAAAGTTTCGGAAAGGTTTCGGCAAGGGCGACGCGGGGGCGGGCGTGTAAGACGCTCTTATAATTAATCTTAACGTGTCACTCTCGAAATAAGGGGAAATTTGTACATCAAAAGCCCTGTGTTGTTAGGTGACAGGTCGGTGTATATTTTCTGGGAATACATTTTGACGTTGTCGACGCAGGACGACACGAATCAGAAGTTCGCAAGTTGTAATCGGATGGATTTTTTTATGTCCGTCGTGTCAGACCATTCTCAACCTTAGAAGACGTCAGATTATGCGTTTTTGTTTCTATTCGTTTTTTAGATTCTAGAGAAGTACAGTACAGGGTGAGTTTTAAGTGCGTAGTTATATTTAAACCTAGTGACACTTGTATACAGGGTGAATCTTTAAGTGGGGGGGGGGTCATATTTTTATGGATAATAGTACTAGTCGTATATGATCCGAATTTTTTTTGCAAGTTGTAAAATGGCCGAGTTCTGGCGCCGCCGAGCAAGCTTTCGGTACACTTACGTCTGACGGTCGACACTGTTGCCATTTTAATTAAAGCTTAGATGATATAACACCAATGCGATGTATATAATCAAATAAAGGGCATGACAAAGAATGACAAAGATTTTAAAAACAGAATTCGGTTACAGAGAGTTTTCCCTATATCACTTGTTAGCTGGTTGCTTTTCAGAATCACTGAACTTTGTACTTTACTGCTGACCTAGTTTTCAAATGCAGCAGGTGTGCGTTAAAAAAAAATAGCGCGAAAGAACAAACAAACGATGGTGACTCGGGAGCGGGACGTTGCCGTACACGAGCCAGTGGGATCGATGTTGGTGGTACCGACTAGAAGATTCTGGTTTTTATTATTTAGGTTTTCCTGGAAGACAAAAGCCGTGCGTGTATTTGCGTATTGTGATTGTGTATGATATTAATAGTTTCTGTTTTCTCCATCTGGTCTAGAAGTAGGAGAAACAACAAAAATCAAGTCTGTTGAGGCAGCGAAATGTAGTTTTAAACTTACTTATATTTCGGGTTTTTTCCATCCACGTTGTTCCGGAAGGAAGTGTTTCTGTACACGATGTTCTCACTCCAGTCGCATCCGACCACAAAGGTATCACCAACCACGCACCATTGGGGTTCGTCATAAAATGCCATAACCTGAAAAGGGCAACAAAACCAATGGGTTTTTAAAATTTATTTAGCTTAGAATTTCTGGAAAACTCACGCAAAACGCTAATTACAGCAGATTTTGTAAGGCTTATTTTAAAATAATACGCAAATTATACAGAACTTTTATAAATAATCTTAAATTAAGTGACTAAAAATAGGCAACCAGGTATACATTAAGTTTGTTCTGCATATGCAATACCCTTGTATATGTGTGTATATGGTTGTCTACTTATGTGCTCACGTGGTTTACAATAATTTATGAAGACTTTCTATAAACTTGTGCGCTCAAAAATATTTAAGTTGGGTAAAATCTGTTTATTATTTTTTAAGAGATAAGCCATAAAGATTAACGCATTTAAGCTTTACTTCTTAATGACATAATAATTAGATGATTAGATAATCACCTTTCCTGTGTCGTGGATTAAGCCGGTCAGTTGGAACCAGTCGTCGTCAGGGTAGTCCTTGCGGATCCTTTCCGCGGTCTGGAAGGCGTGCACGATGTTCGGAATGTCCACATCGGGATCACTTTCGTCAACTAAGTCGTTGAGTTTCTCCAAAGCTTCGCGCATCGTGCTCTTGAAGTGGTCGAATTTGGTCCAGTTCTCTATTTTCGCTGGGGAAAAGAAAAAATAATAATAAAAATATTTACATTGCGCAGTCTGAATATTTTGGAAAAATATATTTCCAATAGGTCCAGCACGCTTGAATTTTACCCCTGAACTATATAAAGTCACTGAAAAACAAGGAGATCAATAACACAGCCACATACAAAAAAGTTCATTGTCAAAACCCAGACCAATTTTTTCTGAAACCGAATCTGGCCACTAAAAACTATAGTTTCGCATCATTTTTTGGCTAAAAGGCCCAGATAGTGTAGAAATCACCTTTATCATAAAAAATTTCAACGTTTTAAAAATAATTTTTTGACCTTGTAAACTAATTTTCTTTATGTTTAAACCATCAATACCCACGTTTTTGAGGTCACTGATCACGATTTTGATGTCGGAATATCGTTTTGACAGCTGTCAACTGTCAAACTGGCAGTATAAAGATTTCTATATTTTGAAAATAAGTTTTTTATGTGTAAACCATCAATAACAATAACAGATTACGATTTTGATGTGGAGTCATTTTGACAGCTGTCAACTGTCAAACTGACAATATGAAAATTTCAACATTTTGAAGAGAAGTTTTTGCAAAATGAATTTATGATGCAGAGATTCGGATACTCCACGGTTGGTCTGGGTGAAAATGCGGGCCCGCAGGCGTCGTCATCATACAGCAGTTGGCAGCTGTCAAAATTAAATTCCGACTTCAAAATCGTGATCAGTGACCTCAAAATCGTAGGTAGGTATATTGATGGTTTACACAGAAAATAAATGTCTTTTCAAAATGATGATATTTTTCAGTTTGACAGTTGACAGCCGTCAAAATGAAATTCCATCAAAATCATGATCAGTGATCTCAATAATGTGGGTATTGATGGTTTACACATAAAAAAAAATTGTTTACAAGAGCAAAAAACTCTTTTTAAAAAGTTGAAACTTTTTATGATAAGAAAGGTGATTTTTCCACTATCTGGGCCAAAAAATGATACGAAATTAAAGTTTTTAGTGGCTGGATTCACTTTTAGGCCGTCAAAATAAATCGAAAAAAATGGGTTCGGTTTTTGGTAAAGCACTTATATTGTGTGTGTGTGGCTGTGTAATTTACACTTCAAACCAATAACTTTGAAATAGTCATCCTAGCGGTGTCGGTTTTCCGGATATCATCAGCAGGTAAAATATTTCGACCATTCTTAAAATGCCTCCACATTTACAATTTAAACTTGGCTATAATGAAGTTTCAAACCTCTGTTAAACGTTGCCTGTGGCCTGTGGTTCAAGAAGTCAATTAATTATAATATTTATGTCATCATACTCATAGGTAATTTTTATTTATTTGATAATATTTCGATTAAGATAAAAATAATACAAATATTTCCAGTTTGTCATTTGTTCAATAAAAAGATAACCTATTGGACTTGCATGTGTCGATTTTTATTACACGGTACTGACGCAACCTCAATTTGTTCTTACTTGCGTACTTACCTCACAGGAATCAATGTAACAACAGTTGTGACATTCGCGAAGTTTAGGGCCGGACGGGCCCAGACGGCGGCAAATTATTAAAAAGCCAAAGGGTAAAAGTTTAAAAGCAATTTCTTTGTATCAAATTAAATTTTAGTCATTCTGGCTACGTTGAACAGGCAAAACACCTACCAAGACACAAATTGCCTGTATATAGCAGTATCGATCATATAAATTTAGGTTTTCATTTATTTTATATTCTTTATAAAAATTTATTTTTATTTTGTTTTATTTT